>OX375757.1:55000000-57500000 GCA_947359355.1 Acrocera orbiculus | reverse complement strand
TATAACAGACTATAATCCTGCAAATATTTTCTTATGAAAATAGTCAATCTCTGGAGAATTAAACCTCCGAATATTTCAATTTTAATGGGATTTATTTTATTAGGTTTTTGATGATCCCTAGTAAAATATTTACCTCTTAAAATTTTCTGCCATTTTTTTTTTGGAATTAAATAATTCAATAATTCTTTTATACAATTAAGGTTGTATGGAACCTTATAGTTCAGGATATAATCAATTAAGTTGACCCTTTTTACCATGTTAACCTGACCATAACTCACCTCATCGTAAAATTCTATATATTTGATACCATTTTTTATCTAAAATGAAATTGGATATTTCACAGCATTATTAGATCACTGATAAGAAAGTTTATGCATTGTCAACCTTCTTCTATTCCAAATTAAACTATATCATCCTATTGTTACCCTATAAATCCAAATTTAAACAAATCAACCAATCAATTTTTACCCCAAAATACAATTTTAATAATAAAAATCAAAAACATACAAGAAAAACTCCCGTTTACCAAATTTTATGAATTTCAAGCTACTCTTTTGGTTTTAAGGTAAATAATCTTAATTTCAAATTTGTAATCAAAGAAAAAAAATTAAAAACCAATAAATAATTATTTAACTGAAAATTATCGCCTGAAAAATGGATTTTGATTAAATTTTTTTCAAAGAGATTATTGACAAGTTATATTTAAATGTAGAATATATAAAATTTGTCGGTTCTTATCCAAAATTTAAATAATCGAAAAATTATATTTAATAGAACTCTAACTTTTGTTTTATAACTTTATTAAGTGTTGAAATTAAACAACAATTAGCTTATTATATTGGTATTATTTGGATTATCAAAAATTAAATAGAAAAAACTTTAAAAGTGGCAGAGGTATATTCTAAAATTTTTAAAAAGAGGTGTAGAATATAAATACTACAATTTTTAATGATATGTTATTTAAATTGTTTTCACTTTCAGTGCACACTTCAAATTTAATTTAATAACTATTATATATATTTTTTTAAATAAAAACATCTCAAAACTATTTTCAATTAAAATATAATTATATTTTAGTTAATAATATAAATATTGAAGAATTTTTTAACTAGCTTGTTAATAATATGTCAAAGTACTAGCTCAACAAGCCTGACTTTTTTTAATATATTATTTATATCTCTTGCGTTTTATATTGTATTCATTTATACAAAAGGAAAATAAAACGAAAAAATTAGCTTAATACATAAAAAAAAACAAATACTAAATTAAAAATAACTTCCGTCAAACCGTGCATTAAATGCCAATTCCGAGGTTTGACCCTTTTCACGTCTAGTGGCAAAACATTTGAGAAAAACCAAAACATATACACAAAAAGCTAATATGTTAATTTTTTTTCATTTCTCGAGGGTTTTCTAAGTATTTTTTCCAATGCACTATTAATCAAACATTTGCTATTTGCTTATTGTGCGGAAGGTAGCATTTTTAGTTAGTGTTTTTTTTAGCCCTTGGCACTTAACTACTTACAATTAGCAATAAAGAAATGTTTATTTTAGTTAATACAGTTTTTGGCTAAATATAGAACACATTTGGGCCCTCGTTTTATTGTTTTTATCATATTTTATCCATATTTAATATGTAAAATTTATATTTTAAATGCCCATAATTACGAAAGTGGTCTAAGTAAGTCAATTCCAATTTTAAAAACATTTTCGTTTGAAACTCACACAAAATTTGATATTGATAATAAATTTCGATTAATCAAGATTAATAACATTCTAAATAAAAAGGTCGCATAATGGAAAAATATTTTTTTATTTATTTTCGTTTCAAACGAAAATGTTTTTAAAGTTGGAATTGACTTAGAACACTTTCATAATTATGGGCGCAATTATTCATATTTTATTATATTTATGTTTTTTTTTTTTTATTTTTTAAATTAACGAAAATATTTCTTCTTCTCAAGGAATATTTTTTCACTTTAAACAATCAAATTCTTAAATATGAAAAAAATTCATATAAAAACCGTACCCGCTAGCAATATCATACAAAAATTTCAATGATATCAAAGGTTTCGAGAGTAATTTTAATACAAAATACGAACATTCTATATTAAAATGAAATCAAAAGTGATCACAGCTTTCCAAGACAAGAAACTCTCATTACCAGCTCCTTTTGATTAGTAGTACAGAAGTCTGGAGTGTGTTTTGTTAATTTATTCTCGTTCAATCACTGTACTTAACGCTTTATATTGGATCTATTTCTTATACAAATGAATTAAAAAGTTGTTTTATGACGAAAATACAGCATTAAGGACAATTCCTGATGTCACTATATGTTAAAGCAGGATGATGTTATTTTTAAGACTATTTAAAGGTGAAAGCTTCTTTAGAAACAGGCATATGACTTAGAAAGGAATAAAACGACAGCATCGAGCCTCAAGAAATTTAGAGTTGGAAAACGTTGTGACTGAAAAAAATCTACAGTGTTAATGGTACTTTTAACTGATTCGGTGAAAAAAGGGCGTGTGGTACAAGTCGAATGTTTTATTTGGTGGCTTGTACCACCGATGGTACCCATCGGCTATAGTTTTATAGATCAAAAAAAGGTCTATGTAGTTAAAAATACTTTTTTTATTGAAATCAACTTTGATATTTTTTGCTAAATAACATTTTGTGCAATGCGCTGCCAGATAAAGCAAAGTACGATTTCTACTGCCACCGGATGAAGCGAAATAGAAAAAGCGGCACCATCCTTAACGTTTTAAACATTTAAATTTAAGAAACTAAAAAAAAAATTAAATTCCGAACCATTCCCTTAAGCAAGCTTTTAAATTTTTTTGTGTATATTTCTTATTCAGTTCAATTGAAATCCATTTATCCGATTTTTTCATTCTAACTTATTTGAGTTAAATAAGTTATTATTGTTCATTTTTTATATCAAGCTTTAAAGATACTTTAAAGGCACTTCGGATTGGTTCAGATTCGGTGGTAGTGACTTTTATTTCAAGCAGATACGGGCTCATTTGCTTAGCTTAACTATTTTGGTTCAAAATTTGACAAAACAAATTAAAACTGTTTACAATGTAAGATTATTTAAGCCAAGGACAATTTTGATCTTTCGCATAAAACATAAAACTACCCCATAATATTGAAAGATTCCAACCAATAAAAATTTTTTTTTTATATTTTCAAAACTTCCATGATTTATTCAAAAATATTGGATATATAAATACCCGACAAAAAAACACTGAGATATTTATCCAATGCAAAATTTGACGATTATAATAAATTAAAAGTTTTGCTCTTAACAACCAAATAGTTTCTATTCGAAAGTACCTGTTTACTATTTAATTAAAACAGAGTCATAAATATATTTATTAATTATATAAATGAGTATTTTATCCATTTATTCTAATAACTCTAATTGAAAAACACTATTAATATATTTTCATTAGCAAAAATCAGAAAAAAGTCTTATCTCTATCTATAAATGCAATATAATGCAGCTAAAAGAGAAAATGCATTCGTTTTGAATTGAGCAAAGAAAAATCGATTAATACTGCATTCATTCCTGTTGCAAAATACCTATACAAGCATACATTATATAAATTCTGGTCTAAGTAAATTATATTTTATATATAACTTATATGAATATGATTATATTATATTAAAAATTATGTAAAAAAAAAAACAACACTTACCTAGTCAAATCGTTTGAAGCATCTAAACTAGAATTAGGAAGCTCCATGGATTGCCGGCCCTCGATGGGGCTGGCTTAAATCGATTAAACTAAAACACATTTAGCAGCACAGAATCTAAAAATTTTTCATTATATGCACCTGCATTAATTTTAAGAAAAAGAAATTAATAAATAACTAAAAAAAATTTATCTATTAAATTCAATGAGTTTTTTAGAATTAATATTTAGCACTTTTTTTTAAATTTTCTTTAAAAAAAAACTTATTATTCATTGGTATAAGGAATTAGATTTAAAATACAAAAAGATAAATGAAATTTTTAAAATTTAAAAAAATTTATTTTACAAATTTTTTAAATATCAATTTACAATTATTATTAACAATAAATACAATAAAAATTCAATTCGTAAAATTAACGACATATTCTACGATAAAAATGTCGATCCTGTATAAACCCGGAAAAGTATCTTTCAAACTACCGATATGAAAAACTTATAGCATACAAAAAGCAGGAGAAGGAAAAGTTATAAAGAGCTTGTGCCATAGAAAACGGGTCACGGTCGATGTACTCATATAATTATAACACTCATCTCATACCTAGAAAATAAATTTTTCTTTTTTTTTTAACTTTATGAGATTTTAAAAGAATGCAATTCTAATTCTTTCCTACACAATAGAAGTATAAACTTTCTGCTTGTTTTTTATTTACTACTTTTCATTCCCTATTGGGTAGGGGTTTCCTTTAATAACTTTTTGCAAAGCTTTACCTTAAACTATATACACTATAACAAAAACTTCATCCCCGCTAACAACTGTAGATTTCTTTTATTTAATGAATTTTCATGGAAGGAAACTATTTCAAACACTAAAGAGATGGTGCTAGGCTTATTCAAAATGAGTGAAAAAACTAAAACATTATGTACCAATTGAACTACTTAAAAATCTTAAAATTTGATAAATAAATTATAAATGGCTTTGAGGGTAATACTACTAGCATATCTGTTATTCTAAGGGTTTAGGAGTGCCTGATAGGTTTTTATGTTGGCAAATATTGGATACACTAAGAGATATAATAAGAGCTTTCTAATTGTAAATTTTATTTTAAATAGAACATTCAAGTGGCACTTAAATTCTTTTGTTTTTATGTTTTAAAGTATATATTTTTGTTTGGTAAGATTTTTGTTTAGTATAAAATTAAAATAACATGTGTAAGTGTGTAGTTTTAAAAATTATGTAGAATTTTATAATTTTTATTAGCTGTGTTAAGGATATTTTATAATATAATAAGTTATGATTAAGTATAAGATTTTAATATTGTATAAATAATTTTGCCAAAATGAGACATGGAAGTTATCCAAAGATATCTTTCTTGATTATACTAATATCAAATTAAATGAAAAAGTAGAAAAGATTCCGTATTCATAAGAAAATAATAATAAAAGTATTTAAAACCTAAAATCTGCTATTTACAGGTAGATATGATTCAGTCCATATGATTTGTTCACAAATGATAAAATTAATTTTTACAAAAAATTAAATTTTGTCTTAGACAAAATTATTTAATATGCTAACATATTATCTTTAGAAAAATATTAGGAATAGTCCTTTATTTCGATATTTTGATGTGTTTTTAGGTATTACCTTAAGATCATAAGTAACTTTAGCGATATCGCCTGTTGTTTGATTCCTTATGAACAACCTTTATTTGAGAATGTTCTTCATATTGTTATTCTTTGGATTACTTTTATTGTATATTTAAGAATGTTTTTGTAAAGACTACAATCAGGGTCATCAATTTCAATATTCTCAATGATTTTATTGCTAAAAACTACGATGTTAAATTATCAAACTAGAAATATAAATTCAAAAACTTAAAATTTTATGGTTGACTTTTAGAAAAACACTACTTGAAAAATAAAAACATTTAAAATATATTTAAAACTAAAATATAATTTTTTTCTCCTCTTTTTGGAGTATGCACCATGTAAACCATAAAAAAAACATTATTAAGCTTTTTAATTTATATTTCTACTTAAATTTTAACGTGTTGGTAACCAAAATATTCTGACTTAAGACAGATTTGTACGCACTTAAAATATCTGAATATTAAGAAATTTCTAATTTTAAAATATCATCTTAAGGCAATAAAAACTGTAGTTCTGTTAATATAAATATATATTTAAATTAGATATTTTAATTTTCACAATAAAATAATTGATTCGAGTTAATAGTTAAGCACCACATTAAAACATCTAAAAGACAAATTTCGAAAAACAATAAATATAAAAACATTTATAAGAAGGCACATTAATATTTTTTTGTTTTTGGCAAGTATTTGTTATAAATACAATTACTACTACTATAGGGATAAAATTATCCCAATTAGAAAGTTAAATAATATTAACTTGTTATATATTTAATTATTTTTAAATGTTATCCCCAAAAAATTAAGGCATTTAATCAGCTACATTTGAAATTAATTTTATAATTAACGTTTCATTTTATCAAGTATAGGTACAATCATATCAAATTTTGGTCTTTTACCTGGATCCTCATTCATGCAAATAGTAATTAATTTTGTTAAATATGATGAGGTACCGGGTGGTATTTTAACTCTTAAACCTTCCAATGCTATTTTCATTCCACATTCCATTGGTGAATAATCAGCAAATGGTATTTCACGTGTTGCTAATTCCCAAACACAAATACCAAAACTCCACATATCACATGCTTCCCAATTTCTATCATTTTGTTTTTTTTGTAATGCTTCTGGTGACATCCATGCTGGCTGATATATTCTTCCACGTTCTTGAAATGAAAATTTTGCATCGCCCATATTAACACGTGCTGTTAAATCTTCGTCAATCTTTAAATTTTAAATGAATTTTTTGTTTCTTTTTTTTATTTTATTTAAATTACCATAACATGATAACTGTTTAAATAATAAATTGGTATAATTCGTTCTAATGAATGTAAAAAGGCCATTCCACGTGCAATATCCAAAGCAAAACGTACTGCTTGAGATGTATCGACAACAACTCCTGCTGCACCATGTAAAAGATCATATAAAGAGCCTCTAGGCATATACTGTAATATTTTTAATATTTGATATAAGTTTAAGGATTTTGAAAGATTTTTTTTTGTTTTATTTTCTGAATTATACTAAAGAAAATTTATTATTTGTTAGCAAATTCAAAATTGTTCAAATGTGAACGAAGTTTGAAATTGTCTAATTTTTTCGATTGACCCACTAACAATAATTTAATATCTAAAAAATAAGGCTAACGAATTAAATTAGTTATGATTTGCTAAATAATTTAGCACAAAAGAAAAAGCACACACCTTGAATCTCAGTTTCACACAATAATTTTCTAAATTTTAATCCCAGGTGAGCTTGTTGTTTAGCAATATGGGAAATACATTTTAAGATGGAACCTTTAGTAGTAATAGTTAGACCAGGATTTAAAAAAGAGAAACTATTCTGTTCTATGGGTAATTTATTTAATAAACTGTGAATAAAGCTGAATCAAATTTTTCAAATGAATTTTGTTATTTATTTTCTGGTTATGTTCAAAACAAACTAAAATATAAAAATAATTACCTGACTAATAACTATTAGATTTGGCGGGGAATTACATGCTCCAATTACTGGAAGTATATTTGGATGTGAAAAAATTCTTAGTTTCGGAAACTCTTCATTAAAATCACGTGAAATACGTGATGTACACTGCCGAATGTTTAATATCTAAAAAAAAAAACAAAACGAAAATACTTGTTAAAAAAACAAAAAACCAATATTTAACATTAAAATTTATACTTTTGCAACAATATCATTTTTTTGCCAGCGTCCACGCCAGGTTTCACCAGATGGAGTAACAGCTAATTTACTGTGTAAATCAAGATCAGCAATATTAATACCTTTATAACGTGATAATGTAGCATCCCGAGATCTTGTTTTTAATCCAAGCCAGCTTTGATCTTTGAAACTTATTTTTTTCATTTCTTGCCCATTTTTTTCAGCTAAATCTTGTAATCTTAACAAAGTAATTTAAAATGATTTATATGTATATAGATAAATATGTATTTACCTTTTAGCTAATCCTGCCTTGGCTTTATCCAAAGGGGTATCACCATCTTTATTTGCCAATGAAACGAGTGCACCATGATTAATTAAATCTTCGCAAATTATTTCATAACCCCAAAAGCATGCATAGTGTAATGGAGAATTTCCATGTTCATTTGTTGCATTAACATCTGATCTTTCACGTAAAAGCTTTATAATTGAAATTTTAAATTTTTGTTTTCATTATGCTTTTTTTTAAATTAAATTATAATCTTACTAAAATTACAATCTCTCTGTGGCCATGAGCAGCTGCTAAATGTAATGGAATATCATCTCCCATATTTGTTGCATTTACTCGAGCTCCGCGTTGTAAAAGCATTTCGACAAGCTTAAAATGTCCTTCTTTTGCACACCAATGTAATGGACTAAAACCATGATCATCTCTAATATAAAAATTAAAAAAAAATCAGTTAAGTACTGTAAAGTCTATTAAGCATTTCATAGAAATTTTTAACATTTTATATTTTGAAATTTGTTTCTAAATACAACTTAATTTTGATTTTTTTTTAATTCTTGAGAACTTCAGTGTCTGATTTCAAAAGTAAAATAGATTTGTGAATTTTGTAGTTCTATTTACAATAATTAGATGGAACCATTAAATCAATCATTGGTTAAATTACTTTTTAATTAAGCTTGAAGAAATAAGTAAAAGAAAGCCTTTACACTATGCCTAAATTTCTAACTAAAAAGAAAAGCATTTCAAGATTTTAGTTTAAAACTTCCCTTTGGCCTAAATCTTTGTTTATTAATCGATTATCAAAGGTTAATTTCTGATATTCTGCCGTCTACAATGTGAAAATATTTGGCTTTCTAAAATATTTTCATTCTAAGTCATCAAATTAAAAAATTACAATTGCAATACTACAAACTGAAGGAATAATTCAATAATTTTCCATAGAAAATTGAAAAATTTGAGACCCCGAAAACAAAAATTTCTGCTGCATAATTCAGTCCAAACTTTTCCTTTTCATCATTTGTCTCTTACAGATTAAATAGAAATGAGCTGTATACCATTCACCGAAGACTATGTGAGATATTGGCAATTATTATCCATAGAATTACTATTTAACAACATCAATAATTTTTGTTGTTATTAATGTACCGTTGTTAAAAAGCAGTTTACCGAAAATTTTTGAAAACAATATAAATTCATACTGAAGCCTGAATTCCTAATTTAGTCGACTGATTCTTTTTCTGTTTTTAAACAAAAACAAGTGTTGGATAAATTTTAATCATTAAATTGTATTTAAATAAAGAAAAATTAATTCACCCTTGATTCATGTCATGTTCTGTGTCATCCAGCCACAGCCTTACTTGAATAGAATTTCCTTCACGACACCAATGAAATATATCCTCCATTTTTTATTAATTTTATTTTTCTAAAAATAGAATTTTTAATGTATTTTATTGAATTTTCTAATCCAATTTCCAAATATAAACTTTTAATTTAATAACATTTTTAATATTTACATGCAGATGTCCAGGAATATACTATTTTTATATTATTACTTCATCTGTCAAACATATTAAAGTATTGGCTAACCTGTAAGCGCGTAAGTATGGTGTGTATTTAAGTATAAATGTGGTGAATTAGTCATTTTTTCGGTCGATATGAAGCAAAATAAATAATTCAGTGTTTTTATTTTTCATTATAATAATTAGTTACTAATTGTAGGTGTAATTTATAATAAAGCAGTGTTGAAAATATCTTTAATTTCTTATGTAAATACATATATATTATAATCAAATAAATAAAATTGATTTTTATAATAATTACAGATAATAAACCTTTCAATAATGTCAGAAAGTCGTGTGGAATACACAAAATTACCTCCAGGCTGGGATCGTAAATATGACCAGTCTACAGGAAATTGGTTAGTTCTTTATTATTTAAATATTATCACATAGAATAAATATTATAATCTGATTTCCTTGAACTCTTGAGTTCATAATTGTTTGCATAATTGTTTAGTGGGTTAATGGTGATGAAGATTCTCAAGAGTCCTCGACTTTAAGTATTTCATGTCTCTAGGTTTCCAAGAATTAATTGATTTTACCTTACATGGATATTTAATTTTAAATTAAATTTGAAATAAATTAAGTCAGGGGAATTTTAGTATTTTTAGAGTCTTTAGAACACAGTAATAGAAATGCGATAAAAAGTAAATTAATTAAATATTTATTATATCAGACTCATAGTATGAATGTTTAACTTATTCATTTGTTTAATATTTATATCAAAATACAAAAAGTTATTAAGCCCGACATACCGAGAGTTTGTGATTTAAGGCTATTATAATTTAAGTTCAATGAGAAATAATTAAGCATAAAATAAATAAATATAAGTCATACAATCCATTTGGCAAAACTGAATAACATTCCCAATAATATTCAAAAAAATATATTTCTTTGCTGAAAGACTTTTACTAGCACCACCAATAAATTTTGCGATCATAATTTTAAAGCTTTTTAGCTTTGATGCCAAAACTTTTTAATAGTTTTTAATTTGAAAATTTATTCGCGGAATCCTAAAAATTCTGTTTTTAGCATACCTCGTTTTCTGTTATCCCTTAAAATTACCATTGCTCGTGACATCTGAAATTAAAAGATGAAATTATTTCTTCTTAAAATATACATATATAAAGCTTGTGCTAACACGAAGGAAGTTTTGTTTTGAGCAAAAAACCACAATTTTTGGTATAATTTTTTATCATATATTGCCCTGTAAAGTAGAACTTTAAAGAAGTAGTAAATAAATGCAAAAAAGATAACTTATTTGAATTTTAAGAAATCATGGCAATCAATATCCAAAGTTCAAGAATTTCGACAAAAAACGCCATTAAATACTGTCGTAACTAGAACAACAATACAATGGGTTGAGTTTTCCAAGCTTCTATCTCCAAAAATTTTATTCTGATTTAAAATTTTTTCAGCTTATTTATGTGTGATATTAATTGTTCTATAACCAATTTTTATATGTATTCATAAAAATTTCAAAGCAATAACAATTTTAAAGTTTTTGTATATAACCTATTGTTTCTCGATGTGAGCCTTCAATACAAAAAAATTTTTATATTAAAAAAATAAACTAATAAATTATTTATCTATATTTTTAGTTATTATATAAACTACTTAACAAGAGCAATGCAGCTTGAAGATCCTCGTTCACGTTACAAACAGCTACAAAATGAAAAATGTTCAACAGAATCAATTCCCTTACAGGTATATATATTATTTAACAATTTATAATATTTATTTATTTGCATTCCCGTTTTTTGTATAAAGTATATTTTAAAATTTTCTAATATTGTAATAAAATTAAAGATACATTCATTTTAATGTTTTTTGTTTTATGTGTCAGCCATTGAATGGTTCCCCATATCATGTCTATCCTGCTAGTAGTTTTCCTGCCATTAAAGCTTTCCAAGGGCCACATTCTAATCCGCATAGTGTAACTGCAAGTCCACTACTATCATCCAAAACACATTTACTCATGGTAAGCTATTGAAATTTTAGTAATTGTTTTTATCCATTTACCGTTTATCGTTAATAAAACTGAAAACATACGTAGACGATTGGATACTAAACCTATACACGACTAAAAAGAAAAAATGTTTTATTAATATTTTTTTTTTTGAAGTAAATAAACCTCCGTCGCTTACGTAAGCTTTCGAAAAAATTTATTCAACATGACTCATATGGCTACTTTTTATTTACTCAATATATATTAATTAACTTACTTTTTTTATGAATAGGATATGTCACCTATAAGAAGTAATGGCGTGTTACATACTCCAAAATCAGTTGGCCTACCAAGGAGGCAAACTATTCAAGAAACTTCATTTAGTACACATTCAGATACTGATATGATTGTATCAAAAATTAACAATATGTTTCCAACAGCAAACGAAAATCATATACGAATGTTATTAAAAAAGTAAGAAAAACTAAAAATATTTCAATTTAAAACAAAACAAAAAAACTTATACATTAACTTTTTTAAATTTTCACGCTTTCATTTTGAATTTAATTGAAATCTAATTTTTGGTAATGTATAAATATAATTATTATTAACTATAAGATATTATAATCGTGAAGCTGTTGTTATAAGTGCTTTACAAGTTGAAAAACATCCAGTAACAATGCCTGGACCTTTTGTAACACCACCATCTCAGCGTAATTTATATCATAGTAATTCTGCATTTCAAGTTACACCACCATCACGACGAGTTGATACATTATCTCGTACAAGTACTCCAACACCTGGCCGTTTAGGTAGTATTACCAGTGGTCTATATGGTTCACCCAGATTTGGCGAGCTCCGTAATTCACCTAAACCTCATTCTTCACCAAAAATGAAATTAAGGTTTAATTAAGATCTATATAAAATAATATTTATTTAAACCAAAAGATTATTTAATAACAGTTTTTTTTTTTTTATTAAATTTATCAGAAAATTATTTTCCATATTTTAGATATCTAAAGAATATATTCCCTAAAGCGGAAGAGACTCTTTTATTGGATATCCTCGCAAATTCAGATAATAATGTTCAAAAAGCTTCTGAAAAACTTTTAAAAATGGGATATGCAAAAAAAGAAGTTGCTGCTGCACCAAAACTTTCTAATCGAATTGAAGCTGAAAAATCTGAAAGTGTTGAAAAAATTATACCACTTCATCCGAAAGTTTTAAGTGATGAGGAAAAAGAAGAGAGTAAGTTTTTAGGTTTAAAAGAAATTATGATTATCGCCAATTTATTTCAATAATAATAAAATAAACTCTGTTTTATTTAAAGACAACGATTTCCTGCAATAGTCTTAAAATATAAAATATCCAAAAAATATTGATTTGGCCCAAATATGAGAAATATTATTTTGCACAAAAAGCTTTGGCTTGATTCAAATTATATTTTTATAAACTTCTTGGCAGTCAATGTGCTATTTAAAGAGATTAGTCTGGTATCTTTACAGAGTATAACCATTCAAGATTTTTGGTATCAAATTAAATTCCATTGTATGATTAAATTGAGATATTCTATAATAGATCGTCACATATTATCTCTACGTATTGAATAAATGGAACCATATATTTGAATTGACTTTATTAAGTAAGTCTTAAAACTATAAAATTCAAACTGTGTGCTCGTATATTGTAGAAACGGTTTGAAGATAAAAAAAGATGAGCTCAGTTCAGCCTCGTAAATTAAAAACAAGCATTGCGGCTTGTAGAATCTCGTGTTTTACTTGGAGTTAAATCAAGGATGCGCTATCTTTGTTAAAGTCATACTTAAATTTTCTTATTGTTTTGGTCTTTGTAAATTTATCCAATGGATTTTTAACCAATTTACTGTTATCACTGTAATTTTTCTAGAGAAAAATGTTTCATGTTAAAACAATAAAAAATAATTTACCGGCTTTAATCAAATTAATTTCTAAAATAAAATATTTTTTATTGAAATTCGGTTATTTAGTTATTTATTAATTGAGAAATTTATTTTTAATATATGCAGTTGAAATAGGAAAGATAATTCTTCCCTTTAAAACTTTACCGTGTAATTCTGTGATCCTTATAAAACTGTAACTCGACTTTATGTATTTTTGTGAAATTTCAAGAGAAAAACGATTTTTCCCATTTGTATGATCAACACTTTTCACTTAAATGCATGGTATTCAGGTATCCGTTATACCCGTTGTATTTAGCTAGTAAATAATAAAACTCTTTAGTTAAGAGCATTAAAACTTATTTCATTGTGCTTCTATTTATCTAATTAATTTCACTAAAATTATATTTAACTTTTAAAAACTTTTTATTAATATTAAAATATAAAATAATTTTAGTAAAAAAACGAATGCAAAATCAATATAAAATGATAGCCGATCGTATTATTCTGATGGCATTAGAAAGTGTAAACTATTCAGAAGATCGAGCAATACAAATTCTAAAAATTGTTATGGAAGAAGATGAATCAAGGCAAAAACAAATAACAGATACAAATGAAATAAAACACAATTTGGAATTAAAAAATCAGGAATTATCTGTTTTAAAAGAAGGGTAAAATTTTATTAAAAATAACAAATATTAATTTTATTATTATTTTTTTTTGGGTTTCACAATATTTTTTTTACATATTTGAAATTAAAACTAAATAGTTATCATCAATTCAAAATTTCTCATATAACACAAAATTACATGCATTTATTACATTTAAACATAATAACACGAATTGCGTTAATATTTTAAAATAAAAACAAAGAACAAAAAAAAAACAAAAGGAATATCAATACATTTTGTTTGTTATCACAGTGATCATCAAATAATGATAGAAGGTAAATCATCAAAAAATGCACTCGATAAGAATTCATCAGGCACAACATCATTTAAATTATCATCAGCTACAATGTTAGATAATGAATTAAATTCAAAGGATTCTAAAAAACAAGAAATTCAATTATCAAATATTGAAAAAGAATTAGAAACAATCAAAGAATCGGAATCATTAAACAATTTTTCAGAATCAACATTTTGCCGAGATAAAAATTCAAAGAAGCTATCTATGCTTAGAATAAAATCAAATGCTTTAAAGTACGCATACATTTGTCTTTTTCATTTATTGGCTCTGCATGATATCATATTTCTAGTTATTTTAAAAAAAAGTATTTTAGTAATTATAGTATTAGTATTTTATAAAATTTATCTGAATTTAATAACCACTAAAAAATTATGATTTAAAATTTAATAAAAATTATAGTTGATAGTTCAAGAGGCACACAAATTTTAATCAATCTTTTATATAATTTCTAATTATATCTAAAATTTTATTTAAACTTCAATGCTTTTTGAATAATATAATTTCTTCCTTTCGATTATATCTTGAGATTTAAAAATAAGCAGTAGTCACCAAGAGACAAATCATAGTAACTAGGCATGCTAGACAAAAGAGTATTTTAATATTATTTTTATTAACTTTTGTCATGGAATTTAGTGTCATGTAGCAATGCACGTTATCAATGAAAAATAGAAATATTTTTGCATTTTCTAAATTCGGTAATTTTTGTTTAAATTGATTTACTTAACAAATTCAAATAGTATTTTTTTGTTTTTCATTTTTCTTGTTTTTTAAGATGGGCAATTAAACTTCTACAATGAAAATTCATGTCAAAAATAAAATCTATTAACTATTAAAAAAAGCAAAGATCTATCTCAGTAGAGACTACTTTTCAAACATTTTTTTCTACTTTGACGGGGAAAATATGAACTAGTTTTTTTCTGGAATAATAGTAAAATTCTCCATCTTAGATACTTTGTACATTGAATTTTAAGTTTGACGGATACGGTAACTACTTCTGCCTTTTCGAAATAAGTACGCAAAAATTATTTGTATAAGAAATTCATTCTTGTTTAATGTTTCTTTGGGTCAATAATTTGACTTTTTTTCAATTTACTCGTACATCATTCATCCTCAAAGTTTTAGACATATTTTATTAGAGATAAAATTAAAAATAAGGTCAATTTTATATGAATAAACTGCGTATGTATTTCTAATATAAGGCATAATTTATTCTTACCTTAAAACCCAATACCTTTGGGTGTTTAGCTTCTTTGCCTCTTATATTATTCTAAGCAAGTATAGATTCAATAAAACTATTATTTTAGGACTAAATAAAAAATTTTTGGACGCATTAAAATGTAATAATTCAGATTAATTTTAATAATATTAGTATTTGTTTTCTTTTATATTTTTTCATAGAATTCGAAAAACAAACTTTATGAATTTTTTTTAATCAAAACTTTTCTAAATAAATTTTATTATTGATTTTTTGTTTTATATAAAACTAGGAAATCTCCAAAATCTCCATCTGATTCGGTCAAAGTTTTAGCTACCCAGCATGAATTTCATTCTGTTATTCAAAAAGTTGACACTAAAGGAGCTAATAAAAATATTTGTAAAGGACCTCAAGAAAATCTCTTACTGTAAATATTTTCAATACATATTTATTTTTTTTACATGAATATTCGTACTAAAAAAATTTATTTATTTTTATTTAGATCTGATTACATTACATGGAATGGATCCAATCAAGATAATTCTTATGGACCTCGTCATCTAGCTACAGGATCAGATCCTAATTTGTTGTCAGAACGAAATTACATTGCTCAAGGTCATAACACTGATTTATGTAAAGGATCAAAACCAAATTTAGCTAAAGGGAGTATTTATAGCACACTTAATCGTGCTATGACGCCAAATGTTTTATGTAACTAAGTTTTATGCATAATCTATTTTTTATTTTTTAATTTGTGACAATTGTTGTAATTAATTTTATTTTGAATTTAAGTTGGATGGAATATGTTTACTACAACGTCAAAACACGTGGCCTAGAAAGATCTGGGTTAACTAATAACTGTTATTTTCTTCGATATTTATCCTTCAAAAGCAAAACAATTAGTCGAACATTTTGGTTGTTGAGATCTTTGTTCAAACAGTAATCCCTTATGCCCAAGATAGATCGAAATTCAAGTAATTCAATTGAATTGCCATTGAAATCATTCGCTTGATCTAAAAGGAATTGTATTGAACGTTTTCCTTTTTTTTAAATATCGTCCTTAATTTCGTCTTTATTACGATCCAATAATGTACATTAATATTTGTTTTTGATGGTTTTTCTAATTTCGTGGTTCTTCCCGAAAAGGAAGAATGCATAAACTTTTTGGCTAACTTCGCCTTTAAGTACTTTCAGCTAGTCTCCTATCGACTATCGATCATGATTCTAGTTAAAGTCAGGGATCTATATTTTATTAATTGATATATACCAATAGAAAAATTCCGTTAATTCTTTCGAATTATTTATGCGTTTTTTTTTGGTACATTGTCGGAAAATTGCGTCCATTTTTAATATAGTTCTTACATCAGCAATTATTAATGTAAAATGTAACCAAAACGTTCAATTCTCATACGGAGAAATATTTTTTTATTTTGAAATTTTTAATATTTTCGCGAGTAACTGCTTTATTTAGAAGATCAGAGTCCTTAGCATTATATATGTCTGTACAGCACTACATTTAAATTTAGTAAAGCATTGTAACTCAATTACAAATGATTAAAATGACATAAAATTATGATAGTGATTTTCAAGTTGTGAAATATAATATAATTAACGTCTAATATGAAAGTTACAGAATTGAAACAACAATTTTTGAGTAGTTAAAAACGTAAATGGAATAATACAGCCATGTAGCTAAGCTCCATGTGGAGACTCATTACAAAATGATTATATTTGTATGTTTACTGTGTATATTTGTGTCTTGCAGAAGCAAAAAAATAGACCTATTAGTTTTATCTATATAGCTAGTCAAAGTAACTAAAAAACAGGAAAAAATAAGGTATTTTAAATCCATTTAAACAAATATATTCCAAAGATTTATTTGATTACAATAACAACAGATGTGAAAAATGGCAATCTTAATTTATTAGATGATTGCTAAAATTAATATTAAGTCTTGTAAAGAAATATTTGTAATGCATGCAATATTTTTTGATTAATTATTTTCTCATAATAAGTATTTTATATAAATTTTATGTAATTTCCGAGCCATTGATTGTATATAAAATATTTTTATAACTTTTAGTCAATGTTATGAAGTGTCTGATAATTAATCACAGTTACATACCCAGTTGTTAAATTAAGGGGACTATTCAATAAGTTTTCAATTTGACGACAAGTTCATATATTTTCATAGATGTGTACTCCGCAAAGGAATAATTATTCTGATTTTTCAATATGATTTAGTGAATAACTAATATAAAAGAAGTCGTTACTTTTTATATGGAACGAAGGAGCCATGAGTTGATTTCGAAATTAAAGTAAATACCCTTTACTCATCAGTGAATTTTTAATGCATTAATGCATGCGTTTTTTGTTAGTTTAATTTTTTAAACTAGAGTATTGAAGTAACCTGAATTTCGTCTTTCTTTAAAATCTATAAACTAATAAAATCTTACTTATTATATTTTTCAAAGTGTCCTCTTCGACATTTCATTTTTCAATCCATCTATTCATTTTTTGTTTTTTAGCATAATAAATAGTAGTTGCCGTATACATTATTATCATATAACCTTGAGTCAATATTTTATTAACTCTTTAACACATAATTTCAATATACCATCAGAATATATATATATATATATATATATATAATACAATTAAACTTTTTCTTTGTTTATCAGTCAAACTAATTCTCTCTTATACAGTCCAACTTTATTTTGCGGTATCTAAATTCTAGGAAAGCAAATTTAAACCTGTTTATGTAACTTAAATGTGATCAATACCAAATATTAAAACAATAATTTGTATATTTAATATTATATCTTAACAATTTTTCTGAAAAAATGTATTTTTTGTTTTCTATAGACTGTGTCTATTGTTTTTATATAATAATAGATAAATTAAGAAACAATTTTAGCATAATTCTAAGTTTTTATCACATCCAGAACATTGTTATTATTTTTCTTAATTATGTGAAATAACTTCAAAAAGTTTTGCCAACAAAAGTAGAATTTATTTATTTTTATAACCAAAGATATACTTTTTCTTTTTTAATTTTAATAAAATTTATGAAATAACTAAAAGTGATATAAATTACAAGTTATAACTAAAATCCAAATCTAAATAATTCCATCCAAATAAATTGTGATGTAATAATTATATAAACCGCCAAGCTCTTACCAAATTTTTATTTGAACTTTTTAAATGTAAAACTGAATAATTTTAACTATAGTTTTTTTTTCTTTAAATTAAGCAAATCAAAAGAAAATCTAAATATTCATTTCCAAATATTTTAAATGTTGTAAAATTGCAAAAATGGGCAAAAGATTTAGTTTTAACTAATTTTGATAAAGAAAAACTTTTATCCACACATTAAATGAAATTTGTTATATTAAAAAAAAACGAATATTTCTGTAGGCAGGTAATACTGCACTTTATAAATTTGAATATTAAAGAACTCATGTTCGGGAACGTATTTTCAAAAATTTAATATTTAACAAATACTTTGAAAAGTTTTAATATTTATATATATTTCCTCTTTTGAATATACAAATTTGTTAAATTTTTTATTAAAACAAAGCAAAAATAATAATTCAATTAAAAAAAATTGAAATTTGAATGGCTCGATTATAATTTTAAAAAATTTTGTCGTAAAGATTGGAAAAAAAATTGTGTGTGCCAAAGATAAGCATTTAATAATAGAGAAAATAATTAAATTTCATTATGTAAAATCAACAGTATTCGAAATTAAAAATATAACTAATTGTAATAATAAAATTTAAGAATAATTAAATAATTCTACGTCCAATAAAATATTTTCAATGTAATCAATTTTAAAATAAATAAAAAAAATTATTTTTATAATTATTAATTAAATGACAAATACTTTAAAGGAAAAATAAATTGTGCTAAATTACTCTAACTTTTTATTTTTTATTATTAAATGCTTAGTTATATTTGTATGTAATATGTAAAAATAAATTAGTTTAGTTTAAATGTAGAAAAATGTGTCAAAATAAATTACTTTATTTCAAAAATATAAATTTTATTTATTTACTACTTATTGAATTCGAATATATTTTTTATTCAAAATATAAGCTAATTAAATTTTTAAAAAACGAAGAAAATAACAAAACTAGTATAACCCTAAAGCAAAGCCATAACTATGAAAGTTAAATGCTAAATATAACTCCTATAGAAATTTGCATTATAATTAACTTGAAAATGTTTTTTTTTTGTTTTGAATAAAGAAACATAAAGTGTGAATTTAACTTTTTGAGGTGCCGAAGGAAGAAATTGATAAAATTAATCTCGATAAAATAAATATTTGAGCCAAAAACATACATATACACCAGGGTCTATTTTCACGCGTTAGGTGCGTACCGTGTAAAACAAAGACGCGTAGAATATTTTTAAAATATTTGGATTAATTTATTTATTTATTTAGTGGATTCAAAATAGAGTTTGAGATTTAAATAGATCACATCATCCATATTTATTTGATTGAATAAAATAATAAAACTCATCCATAAATTTTTAACGTAAAACAAAAAACATGCTAATGTTATTAATAAGTATTAATAAGACAAGAGTTATTACTATTTTCATTGTTTTGTTTTTTAAATTTTTGAATCTTAGTTCAAATTTAAGCAATAAGAAACTACATATTTAGCTGAAAAGATTTAATTCAGTAAGTCGGTACTGGTCTAACTTTTTAATAAAAACTTGTAAAAATCTTTTATGTATTTTTGATGTTGATAGGCTTAGATTTTTATGGTAAAATTTATAAAAAGAGAATTAATTATGCTTTCCAACAATTGGATTATCATTTGCACATTATATTCTTAGAATGTTTTTACTATTTTGGGTTGTAATATTTTGTTCTTTTTTCAAGAACATTATGTTTAGCTAACTTTCTGCGTTGGTTCAGCAACATAGACCTAATTTTTATATATTTTATTAAAACTACGATTTTCACAAGATGTTAAAGCAAAAAGTACTTATTTGAAAAATGTGAGAAATTAATTTGTTTGAAATTTACCAAGTACTTGTTTAGTAATATTATTAAGCAAACTAAATATAGTATGATTTTTTATTTAAGTATGAATAAGTTAAATCAAATATATACGATTAATAAAACATATAAAAAAATTAAAGTATTTATTCTAATATATGTATATTCTTTTTCGCTTTCTTTACGACTTTTAAAGAATATTTATCCCGTATGTTCTTATCGAATAGTAATTAAAAAAAGAAACAATTTTTATATACATATATCGAAAAAAACAACAGCTTTCGACTGCTTTTTTAAATTGTATGAAATTTCAATTTTTTAAAAAATAGATCTATAATTAAAAAAATTTCGAATCAAAATAGTTATACTTTTATTAAACTTAATTAATTAAAATAATTTCTAATTAAAATTTTTATTAAACTTCATCTTCATTTAATAACATGTTAGGAATTCCATTTGTTATTTTAAATATTCGTCCTGTTTCAGGGCATTCTAAGTGTCCTTCTACTACATCTATTTCTAAAAGAATGTGATGCAGTTTCTGTAAAAATTCTATATTTTGGGCAAAATCATCACTTAATTCTTTAGGCAAATCTTCATTGCATCCTACCTAAAATTGAAAATAAATAAAAATTTAGTAAAATAAAATAAGAGCAAAAATGCTAATTCGTTTTAAAGAAAAACGTATTAATTAGCTATAGCAATACTAATTGTGTACATATATCACATATATGTATATCTTTTTATAATTACATTTTTTACAAGTAAACAACTATTAGAAGCCAGGACCTGACGGGAAATTATATCTCTAATTATCTTTTTAATAATAAAGTTATAGAATTCAAAAAAATAAATAAAAAAATCTTATAACAAAGGTTATGTGAGGTTTTACAAAAAACTTAAAAAAGTACTACTAACATTCAAATTGTGATTGTTATTAGCTCTGCAACATTTTCTAGTATTTTGGAAAAGTCAACACGGAAATCAATATTATTAAAATTCATCCAAAACAAAAAGAAAACGTAGGAAATTTTTTAATTTATTGGCATTTTTGTTCCTACTTGAAGAAATTATCAAAGTATAAACTTTACAAAATTATATATTAAACAATGTATAATAATTAAATGTTAATATATTTTTTTATACCAATTCTGCTGCTAAATAAACTGTACTATAATCTAATCTAGGTAACATTCGTGCAATGAAGTCTTGATTAAAATCAGCCTCCTTTTCTTGCTTTTGTTCAATCTAGATAGAAATTTATATAATTTTCCTAGTATAAGAAAGATTTTACTGAAACTACCTTCAATTTTAAAGGATATCCAACTTGTACACCTTTTATGCACTTAGAGGTCAAAAAATTATATGTAAGTAGTTTCATTTTTTTGTTTTAAAAAATTGTTTACCTTACAACTTTTAGATATAACTAAACAAAAACCATGCGTTCAAAATAAATTGACAGTGGTCCAAATAAATAAATGGGTGGGTTACATTTTTTGTAATATTACTCAAGATTATATTTTCAGTTTTAGCTGATAATATGTATTTTTAAAGCTTATGAATGCAGTTATTATTTTAAAACGCTCTTATTTTTTCAATTTTTTTTCTATAATTGAGGCTGTACTTTATTTTTTATGTAATATAACTAGATTTCATGGTAGGTAATGTAGGTTTGTTTACACATGAACTGGTTGAAGTTATAATAGAGTATCCCAGCGGGAGATTTGATGGTATCGTTTCATATTTTATTCTGCAGAAAGCACCCATAAAGGTATGGCTATAGACTACAACTAAAAGTGGACAACTTTTGCTTCATTTTCCATATAAAAACCTGTTTTCTGGGACTTTTCGGGTAGATATTAAACATGTTTGATATTTTTCTGATTTTTACATGCCCTCTACTGATACACTCAAAGAAAAACTCATTTTTCACTTTTTCTTCGAGCTGTGCACATCGGTCTCTACCATATATGATATATCAAATGGTGGGATTGCACTATGTCTGGGCTTGTACTGCAAAGTTTTTTTTTCAGTTTAAATAACAAGCACATTTATTTTGTATTTTTTCTAATGGATTAAGTTTGTATGCAAGTAATTATTCTATTATTTAATTACATAAATAAAAAATTATTACATGATAATATTGAAGAAGAAACACATGAAAATATATTCAAGGAAAATAAAAATTTGGGCAGCTTAATTCATTACCGATAATTGAAACAATTCTTTCTAATATTAAGTTTAACCAATAATATTTAGGAAAATAAAAATCAGAAAAATATCAAATATGTTTAATATCCACCCGAAAAGTCCCAGAAAACAGGTTTTTATATGGAGAAGGAAGCAAAAGTTGTCCACTTTTAGTTGTAGTCTATAGCCACCTTAAAGCGGGGTATTCACTATAAATGTGAATCAATGATTCGGCTCTCTACTCCCATATAAAAAGTATGTATATGTCTGAATCATCTGTGAGTAAAATATTCAACATATACTTTAAATGGGAACTAAGAGCCGAATCATTGATTTGGAAATAGTGAATACCCCGCTCAATGGAGAATCCATACAAAATTTTCGTCGTTGTATTGTGATAATGAGTATAAGCTTCGGTGGCGAATGGGAATAAGCAATTCAAGTGTTTTCTACATTTTATGTATATATGCAAACAATCGGCTAGCTAGACTATCATTCTCCGGGTTTTGTCAATTAAAACCTTTTTTTAACTTTTTTTTTTTATTTTCACTATCTACTCACCCTCCCGAATTCAAATCCGCTGCAGTTTTTGTAAAATTTTTAACTTTAATTTTCCTTAAAATCTAACTTAAAATGACTTAAGGAAAGTCATATAAGTATTTCTAAAAATGGAAAAATAATTTTTTAAAAATTTGCTTGAACTTATGTTTCATTTTTGAATAATTATTCAAATGATAGTTTTTAGTGATTGAAAGGTGTCACCATGGATAACAGTTATTTAAAAAGATAGATAAACGTTATTACGTCATTGGTTTTTTTTTATTGAATAAAATTGCTCATAGTTTTTTTCGCCTAAATATTTTATTTTACAAACAGGGTATTCACATTGAGTCCGGTGACATTTAATTTCATGGTAAGCGGAGGTGAAAGGTAAGATGGAGTTTCGCAAATTTCGAAAAAGATTTTACCCCTTCCTGAGGCAGAAATATTTCTGCCTCATGCTTGGTATCTTACTAATACACATTTATATACACATGTTATCTGTAATATTTTCCAACACATATTCACATATTTTGGTGGACTGAGAATTGTAGGGGAACATTTCCGAAATGTTACAAGCCTCAATGTGAATACCCCCAAAATTTAAGAAAAAGTATTCGAGTTTCCTATGGTAACATAACCTATAAAATTTTATAAATTGAAATGTCAAAGCGTAGCTCTCTGAAATAAACACACACAATTATAGAATTAATCCACACCATTTTAAAACATATATTTTACACTATGTACGTATACGAGTGGTAGAAGGTAAGCAAGGTTTGACGTCAAGCGGAAAAAATAGTGAATAGCCCCTATAAGAGTGGGTCTACACAGGCCAGCTCACAGCAGAAAACTCACAGCGAAACCGGTTTTCCTAAAACAAAACTCACAGAATCGCTGTGAGTTTCTGCTGTGAGTTGGCCTGTGTAGACGCACTTTAAGGGAGAGTCGTGGAACATGTTTTGATTGTCATGCACAGATTTGCACTCGATCAACATTAATACCCTCATTATATAAATTGTTGAAAAGGTATTATTAAGACCTAAATTCCTGCAAAGAATTAGCTTGAATGAATTCGTAAAAAAAGTTATAATCAAATTAGTAAATATGTTCAAATTACAAAAAAAAAAAAAATTGTGGCACAAGAAATTTTTTAGAAAAAAGAATAACCTAATCCCAATTTTAGTCATGAATGTGATTAAATTTTTTAGTAAATTTTGGTATAAAACCTTTTAAAAATTGATTATTTTTATTACGTTTTCTTATTGTACGAGGAACCAAATTAATGGTGGTAAAATAATTTTTCAAAAATTTGCTTGAACATATTTTTCATTTTTGAATAATTTTTTTCAAATGATAGTTTTTAGTGATTGAAAGGTGTCACCATGGATAAAAAGAGTCAGCTGACGACAATTCAATCTAATGAATCTCGATTTATTACGAAGATTCGTTGGTCTGTTGAAGCAACACATGGAATGATGAAAGAGAGGTTTCATTTACTTAATCAAGAATTTGATAATAAAATGATCCCGAAAATCGGCAGCTACTATAGAATAGCATTATATAAGTATAGAGCATTCATCGAATATGAACGTAATACTAGTGCTTATAAAGGAATTACTAGATATTACTGTGAGTGTGCGAATGGATGCAGAGCGGTTGGTTGCTGTTCACATATAGCACCAATAATTTACTATTTAGCACATGGGAGATATTTCTCAAAAATCATTCGACCTGCTGAAATATTAAGATCAAAACAGTGATGAAGATTAACAACAAGGAGACTTTTAACATCCCTTATAACTATAAAAACTGAAATTAAAATTGAAATCTTTGACAAATAATTTCTTAAATATCCAAATCTATGTTAATTATAATATACATATAGTAAAATATATTAATTAAAATGTTATATTTTTCAGAAAAAATTGGTTTTTATTTTTTTTGAATATGGCGCACCTTTAGGAAAAATTATAAAAAAAATTGAGGTTATTAATTGTGGCATGGGCTTCAAAAAAGAAATACTTTCAAAAATGTGCCACGAGGATATCATGGTGAAAGCAAAAAAAAATTTTTGAGAAAAATTCTTTTTTCGTATAAGTATTAATGAACAGGACTAAAATATTTATCAAAAAAAGCTATTAATATTTCAAATATTCTGCATGAATTTAATTAAAATCGGTTGGCCTGATTCAGAAAAAAAAAATTTTTTTCGTTTCTTTTTTTTTTTGATTTCTCAAAAACTCATTAAGGTACAATGCAATCATATCCCCAAAATCCCAATCGGATACCTCTGGGGGCAATTATTGTATCCCTAAGCCCTTTTGGTAAAAAACTTTTTAAAAATTGATTATTTTTATTACATTTTCTTACTGTACGGGGAACCAAATTAATGGTGGTAATTTGCTTGAACTTATTTTTCAGTTTTGAATAATTTTTTTCAAAAGATAGCTTTTAGTCATTGAAAGGTGTCACCATGGATAACAGGTATTTAAAAAGATAGATAAACGTTATTACGTCATTGGTTTTTTGTTTTTCTATTAAATAAAATTGCTAATTGTAATTTGTTATATTTAGAAACGAAAAATGTGTTTCGAAAATATTTTCTTTGTCATTAAAATAAAATTTTTAGCATTCACACAATTTTTAGGGGTTTATTTAATTCTAAGCCATATCTTTTCAAAATTTCATCATTTATTTCTTTGTCTTGTTAATTTATGAAGACAAAATCATCGTTTGAATAATAAAATATTTGATAACGAAAATACTTCATTGCTGTGTAACTTTGTATGCCAAAGTTGAACGTTTTGCTTTTTATATATAGCTTCAAAAAGCAAGTTGTGTTGAATTTATATGAAAAAAAAATTAAAAAACAAATATAAAATGAAGTTAAGTGTTCTTCATAAATTAATACTATTTTCTTTCGGTTTTTTTTCTTTTGCTCAGAATGTTCAGATTGAAAATTTTATAAACAAAGTAAAAAAATTAGATTTTGCTTCATTAGGAACTTCTACAATGTATGAAAGCTACATAAATACTGGAAAGCAAAGACTTTTACCCGCTTTAAGCAGTCTTAATACTACCTTTCAGGCTTGTCCTCACAAAAATTTGAACACAACACTAATCTCTCTTAAGATAAATGAACATAATATTTTAGCAATTAAAGAATTCAGTAGTGAACTACACTTACTTATTATCGAATTTTATTCAACCGTATCTATGAAAATTAATGAAACTAAAGAAAATTTCATCAGATTTCTAAAAACATCAACCAGAACAGATTTTTTTTGGCTGGAAATAATATTGAATATTACAGAATATACTATAAAATCCTGCTATGAAGCAAATCAACAAAATATTTTAAATATAATGGAAGATATGAATTCGCAATTCGTGACAATTTCTAAAATCATTGAATTATCCATAAACTCGACATTATGTGATGAAGAAAGACTAACAACAGCCGTGATGAACTCTTTCAATACTATCAGTTATAACTACACAAATAGAATTAGAGAGATTTCAAATGAATGTTTTGATTGTATCGATAGATCTATGGTACTTATTCCTCGTATTTAGATGGTTTTTGTCAAATACTGTAAGCAAATTATTTAATTTTGGTTAATAACTATATATGCAATAGAAAGTAAAAAAGTTAAATAAACATAAAATAACTCATAAAGTAAAAGTTGTGTTTATTTTTGTTAATATCTTAAACACAATGCCTAAAATTATTATAATTGTATTTAATTTTACTGTATAAAACTATTTATTATGCCCAATTACAGTTTTTAGTTTAGTCATATAATTTTTAATATAAAAATAGAATTATTATTATTTCAACAACAAAAAATTAACAAATTATAAATACGTAAAATTAAATACATGTAACAGTTATTAACTTTTTGATTTATTGTGTTATTTGTAGCACGAGAGTAACTAAAGTTTCTTTCTTCTAAATAATTGATGATTCAGCTTTGTCAGCTTATTCTTCTAAAGTTAATGTCTTCGTGGAAGTGATTTCAAGTTATTTTTAACAACTTCATAAATTAGAGTGACAAAAAACAATTTCCACTTAATTGATCAACACTTTCAATTGGTATTGATTAGTCTAATGATTAAAAGTCGCTTTTAATCTTTTCCATATTGACCATTGCCTGATGAAATGATGATTGAAATTCTTTGAATTTATCTCTAATCATAGTCTGCATATACATGTACAATAATTCTAGTAATTATATAAAAAGAAAGCCAAATCCTTATTTGAAGTATCTGGAATGCATTTTCTATTTCTAAATGGTTGCATAATAATCTTATCCGTATACACTTAGACCAGGGATGGGCAAACTTCTTCGGTCGCGGGCCAAAAATCGAAGAAAAAGGTTGGCGGGCCAAGATAAATTTTTCTAAAATTTTAAAAACAATATACAAGTATTAAAATTTAAATATGTTAATTAGATGAATGAAATTGCCATTTAAAAGTTCTTTATATTGAGGTTCGAAGCGCGCTCTGGTTTTGTGCACAACTTCACAAAAAACCGCTTTTGCGCGCCGCTTGCCCGCCACGTTCATTGTGGTTGGGCCTTAACAATTTCCACTAACTTATAATTAATTATTATAATTTCCATTTCCTTTTATTCATTTTTCAGGTTAAACAGGCTGAAGGGAGGCTCAATATACATATATATATATATTATATATATATATATATAACTAGAACAATTTAATAGAAGAATTATAAATAAACCTTTAGACACTAAGTAATTAGCAATTATAGCCTAGTAGTTATATACATCTGTTATAAAATTTATTGACAATAATAAATTAAATTGAATAATTTTGAAAAAAAATTAACGACAATAATTAAATTAAAAATTTTGCGCTGCACTTTCTGTTGGTTATATGCAAAAAATTAAGCGCAATTTTTTCTTAAAGAATAACAAACTAAATTTTTAAGAATTTTAATTTAATTTATTTAGAAAAGTGCCAAATGAAGTTCTAAAAGAAATTAATAGAGCTGTTCTTGTAATGCATCTTGAAAAATTTTTTTCAGCCGTTTGTGGAAAATAAGCTAATGATGCTTCAAAGCTATCGAATCGCTTTATTAAAATGTTTAATTTTGAATGCAAAAGACTTTGTGGATTCAATTTTACATTTTTTTTTTAACAAAACAAATAAAGTCAAAGAAAGCGTCATCGTTAAAATCAGTTTTTGTTAATATTTTGTTGCATAATTCGAATTCGGATGAATGGACTCAATCTAGGATCAATAAAGATGAAGAAGATATACAAAACATTATCAAGTGTTTTAATGCTTGTATGTATGTATGTATATCTTACAAAGATAATGAGGAGTGGGTACTCCGAGATATCTACAATGGTGTAGTAGCTGATAAATCCACTTCGGATTTCTTACTAAATATTGTACAGAATGGAGAAGCTTTATTAACTGTATTTGAAAATGAACAATTTGTGCCAAAAATTAAAAAATTATCCGATCCTATAAAACGATGCATTAATCCAAAAATGTGATTATAATAATAGAGAAGACTTAAGGGGTTAGGTGGGTGTCAGCGACTCATTTTTACGTTTTTTTTCATATATCAAATGAAATATTTTATTAAAACGATTTACCATATAAAAGAAAAATACTTTATTTGTACTTTGTGAAATTTATATTGAAAAATTTTGAAATTTGAACCATTGGGACCTGATTCCCTATGACCCTTAAAAAAGTTGTTTTCCCGTAGCCAATATATTTCATGACAGATTCATCTGAAATTAAAAAACCAAAAATTTTCTGTTAGGTTATGGCTCGTGCCAATTTACATTTGCATTTTTGAAGTTGTGACAGTTGTGAAATCAAACGTCCCATTTTTGAGTGAATTTTGCATCCCCTATAACCTTGAAAAATTACTTAAAATAGAGAAAAAAAAATCCTTCGTTCAAACAGTAGAAAATATTATACAGAAGAAGTGTGCAAAATTGGAAGAAGATCGATTTTCGAGAAAAAAGTGATTAAACTTTTATATTCAAATGACCCCTTAAATTATTGTAACTTTTTTATCCTTGCTTAGCTTATATTTTTTTTTGCAAGTCAAATAAAAAATATTAATTCTAAGCAAAGATATTTTTGAAATCCAGTCGTGCTAATATATTAGCTGTGTTGGGTAGTGAAACTCGGAATATATTAACTTTATAAATCTGATTTTTCAATGTTCAAAAAATGTGTAGATATTTCTTTATAATTTCTCTAGAGATCATTTAAAATCGCAATCAAAAAGTTTCAATGCTTTATCGTTTGCTATATGGTAAGGTTGGTAGTTGATATCAATGAACTTTATGAAAGCTGTAGCGTCTGTTCTTGTTTCTAAAGGTAAGGAGACAAATATTATTTGCTTTTTCATATTTAAATTATTGTGAGTTATACGAGTACAGAATGTTATACTCAATATTTCTATATTATAGAGATGTTGGCTCACAAAACCATATCACATGTTTTTAATTTAGAGAAAAATTTTGATTATTCTAAAATTAAATTTTGTCTTCATTTCATTTATGTAAAGCTTCAACGAAATAATTTTGTTTTTAACTTGAGTTCACAAACGATAAATTATATTTTTGAAATTCAAAAGCAAGCATATATTTTGTTTTAATATTATTTTAATTAGGGCAATAATCTTTGTTCAAGTTAATTTATATATATATATATTGGTATTCCTATCAAAATATTGCCTAAATTATTAAACTGTTTAAAAGTGGAATTAACTGCTAAACTACAACCACAGGAATCAAATAATTCAGAAATTTTAACAAAGTTGATATAATGAATTTAATTTATTTTTTAACGATCATTGGGCATTTTTCATCATATGTTTTTGCTTTTGATGATGCAGTTCTTAATTTAATTTCATATATAAATCAATTGGATACAAGTTTTATAGCACAACAAAGCATATATTGGGATTATTATCTTAAAGAAAATGAAACTTTGTTATCAAGCTTAGAAGCTGTAAGAAATAATCTAACGAAATGCAATAACACATTTGTTAGACAGGAAAACCAAAACAATGGTAGTTGTATGATTGAAAAAGTTCATAAGGGTAACAGTGCTATATTATCATTAATTAATCATTTTTATGATACTATAACTTCGATTATTCTTATAGAAAAGCAAAATTTGATTGATCATATCAAAATAATTCCTTACGTAAATATTGAGGAATATACAAGAAATGTGTCTGTAATTCAAATGATAGTAAGAACTTGTTACTTGAATACCGAAAAAGAAATTTCAAAAGTTTTGACTACTTTAACTTCAGACTTTTTGTATATTTCTATACATCTTCGCTGGTATATTGGTATCAATTCATTTTGCAGTAATAGTTCATTTATTTCGGCAATGGAGAATTATTTTGATATTTATTTAAATAATGGAACAAGAGAAATTATGAAACTTTCAGAAAAATGTTCAAATTGTATTCAAAATGCTTTTCATTTCTTCACGTTAAGAAATTAAATATATAAAATTTTTAAATAAAATATTACAGTAAATATTGGCTGGATTTTTAATTAGATATAAGCTTAAATATAGAGGAATAAATTTATTTTAGTCTGTATAAAGATTTTTTTTACTAAAACATTATTGCTAACCTTTTTTTTTACTCAAATTAAAACATGTAACACTTCTTGTTACACTTTAGACATTAAGCTCATTTAATTATTCCAGTTTTACAAAATTCAAGAAATATTTTAGTTCAGGCTATCTAGTTTAGTTTTATTATTAAAAATTTTGGATAACTTTGTTTAGATTGCAAATAAACTTTTAAAAGTGTTTTGGTATTTCCTTTGTCGTGACATCACTTCAAATATAGAGTCATATAAAATTTGTTGAAATTACCAATTCAGTTGTTTAAATAGGAGTCTTTATAATATTGGTTAGTTTATTCTAATTTATATTCAATTCTAAGGATGTCTAGAATTCCAAAAATCAATAAGGTATTGCAGGAAATAAATATAATAAGTGAAGAATGCTTTCAGATTAATAGACTCATAAACTGAAAAAGAAAATAAATTTTTTATGGAATACGAAATGAGTTCCTTTATCTTTTTTTTTTGGGAATACCACGATCTAAAATCCCTTCATGGAAATTTATTGGTCAAAACTTTTCCAGACTAAAGCTAAATGTAGGTTCATCCAATACATACCGAATAAGTTTGATAAATTTGCGATAGAATTTTGGTTGACATCTAATGTAAACAGTAAATATATTGTAAACGGGTTACCATATTTTTGGGAAAGACAAAACTAGATTGGCATCAGTTTCATTGGTTCGGTCTTATTTTCAAAAATTTTTTCCTGGCAACTAAGCTTTTACAGAAAAATGTTTCCTTAGTTGAAATCATCCGGCAAAATAAGAGAGAGAGCTCCCAAAATCTCTAAAAAAAAGAAATATCTTTTACAGCATTTTATTATGATTATCAGTTTTTATAATGAGTATTAAATAAAATATATATAGTACCTATATATAGTATATATATATATATTAATATTTATTTCCACAGTTACTTGCATTCAAATGTAAAGCGGTGGTAAAAATAGTTAAACAAAATAAAACGAAACATTTGTCAGAAGTTAATAAAAAATTTTTCTAAACTAAGGCTTCTAGAAATTTCAATACCATAATCTGCAATTTACTTGTCTCTTTTTACTAATATATAGAAAGAGACATATATTTTTCAGTTTCTCTACTTGTATATCAGATGAAAACAGAAAAGTAGCCTTTTGATATGTTTCAAAATGTCTTCATCATACACATCATTGGTATTCTGAAATTTCAAACATTTGAATCCTATTTGAACTTCTTTCTTATCACTTGAAGTTTCAATATCCACACTTTAAAAACACTCCTAAATTTTTGCATAAAATATTGTCAGGCTATAAAAAATTACAAAATGAAGTTGATACATTTTACAATACTACTTCATTCATTTTTGAATATTTGTGCTCAAGAAGATCAGTTATTAAATCTAAATAATTATGTTATAAATTTGGATTTTAGTTTTGTTGCAAAAATTAATTTATACAGAAATTATAAGAAAATTCAAGCTTAATTTCCAGTCTAATTAATTTAATACATACTTGGAATCAATTTAATAACTTATCAAATATACAAAATACTGCTTTATTTTTCATTAAAAAGATTCATGAGAAAAACAATGGAATTCTTTTACTTACTAATCAGTTTTACTTCGATACGTATTACATAATAGCCAAAGAACAACAAAAATTTTTTGATTATATCAACCAAACAATGGATTTCAATTTCAGAAAAATCAAGGAAGATATAATTTTAGCCAGAAACTCTATTGAAGGATGTTATCAAAAGGCAGAGACAGATATAATGAAGGTTTTAAGTGATTTGGCTATTACATTTGAAATGATGTCTCATATTTTTTATTCAAAAATTGAGAATAACAAATTTGCTTGGAATTATTTGATTTTGAAGTGGTAAAAATGACAATTCGGAAAACCGCTTCCTTGTATATTTCCCAGAATTACAATAAACTAATAAGAAATTGTCGAAAACATAATAAATTTTTAGTACATGAAATGAAACGCTTAAAACGGTTTAAAAAAACGGTTTAAAAAATAAAATACCGGTAGAGAAACCGTGAATTGGTTAAATATATGCTGGATCAGATTTACAAGAGATGCACCTTACAAAATATTCTACAAAACTTCGATGGAACGAGATGCTGAATTTAAAATTATCGGTTTGTCACAACGACGTGGAAGACCAAGTAATTTCGGAAAAATAAAATTATCTTCAATGTATGAAGAAAGGAGAACAATTACTTTAGAAATTCAAGGACATGATGGATTTATTACCATATATACCTCCCGTTAATCATGAATATTTTAAAATGTTAAATCCTTAGTAAAATTATACTTATGTATAAACTGAAAATGTATAATTTAATTGAAATTTTTAATAAAACTGAATGTTTTTTTCTTGTGTTATTTTCTAATAGAATATTCTTTGTTTTATTTCGCTTTTTATCAAATGAAGAAAGATAATAATTTGAATAGTATTTTGTTTTTATAATTTAAAAAAGGGTGATGCAACTGAAAATATTCCCAATTTAATGAACGATTACAATAATTCATTAATTTTGAAAGTGAGGCAAGTCCATTTGCAAGTCCATTTGGATATAATTACTTTTTGTACTCAGTACTGTAAACACTATTCGATTATAAGCTTACATTACCTAGTATCAGGTAATGCCTTATTTTATTTGTAATCAAATGTTTTCCATACTGTAATCACCAGTAAAATGTACATTTTATGAAAAATTTGGTAAAAATAACGAAAAATGGTCCGTAAACGCATGTATAGCTCTTACCATATTTAGTTTATGGGAAGTTTTATATGGATAAAAAATGCATAATTTAGTTACCCATAGTTAAATATAAAAATTGCAAAAATCAACTACGTGGGACATTAGTTAATCGTGATAAGTTCAAAAGGATTTTTTCTCAAAATTCCAAAAACTGTTTTTTCCAAATATCTCAAAATACCTTAAATTTCTTGGACCTCATTTAAGACTAAGAAAAAAAAGTGAGTGATTAAATTTTAAGGTTTATTAGTGAAACAAAAAAGAAATGCGAATAGTTTTAATCAGTTATACAATTAAAACAAATTCGACATTTTATTTTTTAATTTTACCGTCAAATATTATTGTTATATTTTAAAGCTTTTGAAATATTTTAAGTGGGTCGAGTTTCAGTTATAATATTTGATGGAAGAAAGCTTTTGACTGCATAATATTTCTGTTACATTCTTCAATTTCAAAATGGCTCCTTTTTAAGTCATAAGCTTTAAAATTTATTAAATACTGTCTTTTTGAATATATAAATTAAGTATTAAATTTTTCAAATTTTTTTGACTTTTAACAAGTTTTCCTATTATTTTTCGATTATTTTCATATCATTTAAAACTGATTAGTATTTCTTTGATAAAAAGTGAGAATTTCATCATTTTTTATACATAGCTTTGTTTGCTAATTTTTGTGTAATATTTAATATTCCATTGACTTTTGTTTAAGTCCTTATACTTTCCCTTTTCTAAATATTTAAATAATAAAATTTCAATTTGTAAAAGGTAACGACCTAATTTACTGTTTAACAAATTGCAAATAGCAATGCGATATTTGTTTTTTAAAATGGCGGCTTTATCTATCTTTTAAAAATTCTTTTTCTGCTGTTTTCAATTGAGATTACCAGCGTTTGGCATATTAATCAAAAGAAAATGATAAGAAATTATAATTTTAATTTGCATGTTTATAAGAAAAATAAATTTTATCATTTCTTCAATAAACATATGTATGATAATTTTTTTTTTGACAATAATGCGTTTGGATACTTTAAAGAACGTAGATATATTTTTTGAACTTTTTCATATTTAAATTGTTACAGTCAAAGGTTATTGCACGAAAAAAATCAATTTAGAAATTCTTCTATATCTATAATAATGAAATTAAAATATTTTATAATTTTGTTGAGTATTTTTTATAAGGCTAAGACGTTAGAAAATCAAATTGTAAATCTTTTAGCAAATCTATGAAACCTTGATATAACTTATACGCGCCATAATCAATTGTATTGGGACTTTCATCTTAAAGAAAATTGAAAATTGATATCAAGCTTAGCAATTTTGAGAGATGAAATGAATTACTGCTTGAAATCTTACTTAAAATGAAGAACTTTTATCAGGTCCATAATAACATTTAATTGCTTATTAATAATTTTGATGATAATGTTTACAAAAAAATTGATTAAAAGAAGCAGAATTTAATTACTTACATCAGCATATTTTGGTACTTAGAGCTTACAAAAAATCTTTGCTCAAATACAATGACAATGAAAAATTGTTATTAAAATGCTAAGAGAAGAATTTCAGAAACTTTAGAAGAACAAGTGTCTGATTTTATTTTTATTTATCAAGTTATCGGTTGAAGGTTTAACATAAATACAGTTTGCCAAATATTAAATTGGTTGCCTATATTAAATTGGTTGAGTAAAACTTTAAGACGGCAGTTTCAATTATTTAAGAAAATTTTCAAAAAAATGTTTTTAATGTTTTGAACAATCATTTGAGTTATATAAAAAAAAATTTTGATTAAAGAACTATTATATGTAAGTAAATTTTTAATATTTTAAAGGAAATTAGTCAATATTATTCAAAATTATTTACTTCCGCTATGTAATTTCTAATTTGTTTAAAACTTTTAATATTAAGCTTCTTTTTAATACTTACAAACTTGTATTTTTTAGAGCACAAAAATAATTAGTTAAGTAACTTAGTTTTATTTCGAATAAATTATTTTTGATTTGTTATGGATTTTTCATCATTTTAAAAATATTTTTTATTTTTTTAAATAATATCTAGTAAAATTCTTTCCTTCAAAAGTTATTAATGTATAATTATCATACTTGTATAATGCTTGAATGCTATTCTAAAATATGAAACATTTGACCCCATAATATTACTCTATTTATTTCTTTTTATGATATTTAATTAATTAAAAAATCACAAAGTAAAATATTACTGGCGATCAAAAATTTATAAATGGAAATATAAGCACAAATATAAATCTATTAATTAGGTCTGTGTGCTCTACACAGAACCACTAAAATAATAACTTTAGATAAGGCTTTGAGTAAATTATAAGTGGTTATTTTTACTCCCCGACATCATCATTAAAAATATTAAAAATTACTATCTGGCTTTTATTGAAGAGTTTTTACTATTTTAACAATTTAATATCTATCATAAGACATATTTGGTTTTAGTTGTATAGTTGTAATACCTATTGTAACCGTAAGATAAAAGTAACAGTCTGATGAATGGTTCGTGGGCTCCGTCCAAATCATAGGGATTCCAAAAGGCACAGATCGAGATCTTTTGGTCCATTAAGTAAGTTGGCCAACACATTGTGGTGACATATTAATTTTAAATTCATTATGTAAACGAATCATAGTAAGTTTATTTGGCTAAGAAAGTTTTCGTAAAATATATTTTTGTTTTCAGTTGCAGTTGAGCTTTAGTAGAGTTATAGTTTAGTCTTTATTTAAAAAAAATATTTTAATTGTTTTATTATAAATTATAAAATCTATTGATAATAATTATTATTATTTTTATGTTAATAATTATAAAATAAAATGTTATAAACAGAAGAAGATATTGTGTATATTTAAAAAGTGTGGAAGATAAATAGGTAAACTTATACCTAGACCTCCATAACATGTCACACAACAGATGTGAGTAACCCACGCTTTATCTTGTCCGACAGGAAAGCCAAAATAATGTTTATATAAATTGTTAACTAATGGTGTCAAATTTCTCTGCTGAGTTTTGCATTGGCAGGCTTGAGAGAGAGATGTTTAATTTTCTACTCTCAAGCCGCTATCGGTTCATTTTGAATTAGTCGTTCACTAATACATAAATACCAAGAAATCATTTTAATTTTGCCTTCGAGAAGTGCACATCTAAGTTACAGCTTGTTATCTTCGAAGTTCGTTTCGCACAGTCTAATGCACTGATCGCGATTAAATTTTGCACATTACTTTTTACTTATTTTACTAAGTAACAACGTGCGCATTTTGTTTTTTGAATAATTATTAAATTTACAATCACAAACAATTCGATTTTTTAAAGGAAATTTGGTATTTTGGCTTTTGGCTTGTTTAGGGTGATTGTTTTGAAGATTTTCTTTAGGAATTTTTAAATTAATGGTAGATCTGTTATTTAAAATAAAAATAATTGTGTTATTCAACTGGTCCTGAAACGTGTTGATATTTAAAAAAAATATTTTACTATTATTATATCAGTATTGTGTTTATGTTTAGCAATATATTTTGGTGATCAAAGAGTTTTTTCTGGCTTTTATTCGCGCAAATAATTTGGAAAATCAATAAGAGCTATAAAATATTTGCTTAAACATTTGAATAGAATTAATTTTAAACTGCAAACAAATTTTGAAGCAACCCTGCTATTTACTTTTCTGAATTTCCCTACGTCTCTCTATTCAGCTATTTTTCGCGTATTGCAGGAAAACCCTTACTTTTTTAATCAGCTTTTCCGTAAAGCTAGCAGAAACTTGGATTCTACGAAAACTAAAAGAAGCAAAAGTTTTGTCTTTACGCATTGAATTAGCAGTTAATTATCCACATGCTACGAGAAGAGAATATGAAACAATGTTAAAAGAATATGATCATTCTAATAATATAAATAACTTAATTAAACAGGATTAATTAAAACGATCACTTCGTAATAGTGATTTATCATATTTTCAACGACCAATTGAAATTTTACCAACTAAAAAACCGTTTAAAGAAATGATTGATGGATACAAACTAGAAATACCAGCTCCAGGAAAAATGTTATCTAATAACATTGGAACTTCTACACAACGCCCTGGTATTAATGAAAATTTCTTAAGTGAAAAAACTGTGCGAAATTATCCTACACAGAATAATTGTAAACTTTCTTACAATTCTGTATTAATAAAATAGGAGCTGAAGATCCCTCAAAGCTAAACACCGGATTATCTGAAATACAAAATGCAAAATGATTTTATTAGTTAATAAGTGTCTGCAGGTAGCAACGTCAAGCTTTTTGTTTTTAATTGATTTTTTCACTTTTTATAGCCTTCAGAAGTCAAAATAATGATTTTTCATGAAAAAAACCGAAATTTTTATTATTATAAAAAGTGTTAAAATAAAAAAATAAAAAAAAACTTGACGTTGCTACCTCGTCATTTATGCATAGAAAAAGTATGTAAGATTTGAAAAGCGTCAGTCCAGTAGTTTTTAAGCTACGGTGCAATTTAAAGGCAAAATTGTAGCAAAAACTTCACTTTCAAATACAAACTTGCTTGAAATAAAATAACAATTCCCTATTAAGGTAGAAAGAAGTGGAGACTTACAATCTCATATCTTCATTAATTTTACTCCAATCGACTTTAAATTTTTACACAGTAATCTTAATATGTTTTACATTAATTTAAAAAAATTGAAAAAAAAATAAAAAAAATACCTTACTAGCCCCTTAAACTTTAATTACTCATTGCAAAGTAATCGGGAATTTAGTAGCAAGATTCCACTGTAAACGTGCCTAAAACTGGGAATAGGTTAACTGTTTGGCGAAATTTTTTTCAAAGGTTTACGTTCATATATAAGCTGCTTTTGTTGGCAAAATTTAAAACACATAGTTCATCGGCACGTACTCTAAAAAACAACCACAAACCTCTCTAAAATAAAAAACAAGGTAAATAAAAGTTCATAGAAACAAATAATTTATAATATTTTTAATTTTTATCATTTTAAGAATGATTTAATCAGTTTTAATTATATACAGTGTTTGAATATTATTGAACTAAATTTCAAAACAAAAAAATTTATTTAGAACACAAATTAAATTCAATTCTAAAAATTTTTATTTCAGTAATTAAACGTATGCATGATATATGTACTTACCAACAGCAAAACACTACACAATGTTACACCATCCCTTAATTCAGATAACCCTTAAAAGGACAGATAGCAAAAAATAGTTAAAAGCAAAATTTAAAAACCATAGAAACTATCAACAACAAAAAAATGATGAAAAGTGTCTAAGGATACCTGGCACCTAAAGTTCCTTAAATTCTACTCAATATCAACCTTTTTTTAATTAACATTTGAAAACAATAATAAAAACTAAAAATAACAATTAAACAAAGAACCAAAAATTAATTAAAAAAATCTTATTAACAACAATTAACAATAATAAGAAATAAATAACAACATAAAAACAGTATTACTAAAAACATCAATAACAAAGAATTAGCGACTAAAAAAAATAATGAACACAAACACCAATAATAATTAACAAAAAGATAAAAAAAAAATTAATTAAAAAATGCAGCAATTCTTTTTAACAAATTTTTCTCTGAAGCAATTTTTTCTACCGACTTTTTCCTTCATTAAACAACGTTTTATAAATTAGATCCAAACATTTTTGGATTGTTCTCTACACATAAAATTGTGGGAAACTTTTCATGTTTTTATGTGATAACTAGAGCTTCTACTTTTTCATTTCCAAAGAATTCATACACTTTAAGCATTTTTCTATGTTCTTCCAAACTTACCAATTGTTTTTTTGTTTTTAAAAGTCTTATAATTAAACATTAATCATTTTTTTTAAATAATAAATAAATAAATACATAAATTTAATTGTTTATCACAGTTATATTATGTTTATACATTCAACATTTAGAAATAAAAGTATTTGTTATACATATACAGCTAAAATTCTACTACTTTGGATATAATTTTATTTTTATAAAAATAATTTCTTCTTTTGTAAATTTTACACAAATTCTGTACTATAGATTATAGAAATTATTGTTGGTTTTTTAAACATTGTTTTAATTTTAGATATTTTATTTTATATTCTATTTTGCAAATTAATTCAGTTTCTTATATCGTGAAATTTTTCATGTGTGTATTACCAAATTTTAAAAATAAATTCTCAATTCAAATTCAATATTGTTTCGATAGTTAAAATATAATAAAAATATAGACATCTGCTAGTAATTAATTGAAATAAATATAAAAAAATTTGGTTAGAACATTTGATGGGCTGACAAATATTTTATCTTTAAGTTCTGATCCAGGTATAAACTTTTCCTTTTTAATAATTTAAAAATAAGTAAAAATTCTACTATAAATATAATTTTGGTTAGTTCAACGAATTTAGAAGATTTTTTAAAAAGGAAAGCCATCACTCAAACAGCGTCCTTTAATTATCTACAGAAAAAAATATATCTGTAATACCTCGTTTTACTAAAACAACGTTAATTAATCAAGTAATTGCACATTGAAATAAACAAAATAATAATATAACAGAACCTTCAAGCAATGCGTAACAAGAATCACTAATTAAAGATTTTCTGATAGAGACAAAATCCAGAGTATTCCAACAGAGGAAGAAATATCGTCTAGTGAAGAGATTGTAAATGCACTTAATCAACTTAAAGAAAAATATAATTCCTTGTTAAGGCTAAGCAATACCTATGTGAAAGAAAGAAACAAAGTTCTTGCAAAACGGTCGGATAGTTCTGCAGACGACTGCGAAAGCAGTTATAAAGAATACAGTAATTTAAATTTCCTATGCGATCATGTTGCACTCAAAACGTAAATATGTCTATAGTGTTTTAGGTTAATTTTATTCTTTCCAGATATATCTTCAATATCTCCCATAGGGAAGATGATGCATTTATAGCACCAGTGTCAGAAGAGCTGATTTTCAGTGCCCTGCATCACCGTCTCGACCAAGGCAAAGAAAACACAAAAATGACACAGACAAACTGCAAAATAAACATACCCTTAGAAGCCTACCTATGGTAGTACCAATTTATACATGTCAAAATTTTCCTCTTTGGGAAATATCTTAATTTCAGTGTGGATAGCTTAAACACCACATTGGGCCAATATTATCTTAAATATTGTAAGCTTAATATATGTGATTATTAAATCTCAATAAAAATAAATGAAATTGGAAAAAAGAATTAAAATTTATTATTAATTAAAAAATGTATTGGACAAAGTATACAAAAAACACACCAAGTGCACGTAATCATTCAGCCATACTGAAATTTCTTAACGGGCGTATATAATATTTGCCGTATATTAATAAAAAATAAGGAAAAAGAACACGAAACGGGGATATATGAACTGAATTGTTAGGGTTTAATTCAGTTTACTTTTTAAAGTGAATATGGAAAGTGATTTGGAAATTAATTTAGAAAATTACTGGATAGAAAAAAAATTAAATTTTTTTAATGACATCGAGAGCATCGATATGGTCTGCGGGGATGACCTGAGGGCCCAAGAATTCGCGGAAAAAACTGGTAAGTACTAAATTTTTGTACCGGATTTTTCTTTCAGTTGACATAATTTGAGAAGAAAAAGAGAAAGACATATTAGCTGGATATGGATATTTATGCTAACTTCTAACACAACTCTTGCTAATAATTTTGTATTTAAATACTTTTTTTTCCAATAAAAATTTTTTTTACTCTTTCACTGTTTACGATAAAATTATGTGATATTTGAAATTTGAAATTCAATCAGATTTCCTTTAAGTAATTCTCCAATTTGTTTAGCACCGACGGTTCAGATAGATGAAACCTTCCTTACTAAACGAAAATACTTTAAGGGTCGCTGTACCAAACAGATGACCTTAGTTGTACTGCGACTTTACTGCAAGGAAGACAAGACCGGTCTTTTCTTCCAAGTAAAGTCAAAACGTAAGGTTGAGCCCTGGCCTTACATTAAAAAGTACGTCGCGTCGAATACGACACGTATTGCTACGGATTGTGCAAAGCAATACCACGGTATCGAGAAAATTTTTTCCGCGAACACGGTTCACCTCACCACCAACCATAGTAAAGCTGATTTTTTTATTTTTTTTTTAATATGATTACATAAATATTGCTCATTTTATTGTACGGCTTGAGGAAGCCTTTATAAAATACCTATATGCATAAGTTTAAGGATTTCTTATGTATTGTTTGTTCCTTTAAAAATTTTTTTTTGTAATGTTTATGTTGAAACAATAAATACTTTTATCAATTTCAATTTCATAGTAAAGGTGAATTTGTTGATCGGCGTAACCCTAATAACCACATACAAAACCTCGAGGGTCGAAATCGTTTACTTAAAAGCAGTATTAAATCTCGACGGTTGACCAAACTTTTACATCAATATATGACGACATAGGATCGAATTTGAAGCGCTTTGTTCAAGATATAAAAAGAGCATACCCAGGCAATGTTGATGGCCAACTTCAAAACGGATTGGAGCTTAATTTTATTGATTCTCCAACCGTTGAGTCCGAAGGCTTGGAAGCCTTCTTACCCCCATCAACGAAAAGACCTAGCTCTGATCTCTTCGACAACTGCAGCGGTAGTGAAGATATATATTCGGACCTCGATTTTTAATTATATAACTTTTCCCGAAATTTTCAATCAGAGCCAAAGATAATTTAAACAGTCCTAATTAAAAATTACATACAAATTCCACTTTTATACGATTAATTCAGGGATTCACATATTTACCGATCGAAACATATCTCTTCTCAAATCCGAACTTAATTTCTCAGTGACAACCCAACTCAACTTAACCCGTGATATAGAAGTTATCGATAACCAAATTGAAGATTTTCGTAAATTTTGCATAACCATTCACGTAAACCAAGAATTTTCTCTAAACAAACATTGCAACACCATTGAAGAAAGTATAAGAGCAACATCAGCCAATGTCAAGACAAAATTATTGTCTTCATATAGGAAGAAAGAGCGCGTGGAGCGTATGGCTTCCCTGGTGTCGACAATAATCAAACCGTTCAGCTGCATCAACTAGAACAGGATATGAGAACTGCTCGAAATAAAATAACCAAAATTGGACAAATCATCTTTAATCTAACTAACTTAGAACATCAAGAGGTAGAATTTTAAGTACAATTTTATATAGAAAAAAATAAATGTAGGATGCTATTTGTTACCATCAAATTTCTAGATATTGTTCTATTTTGTTATATTCAAAGCTGTATGCAGAATTATTTATGTCTAATTTTGTTAATTATTAGATAGCAAAAATTTTATACGTAATTAAAGTGAATGTTCTTAAAAGCAAAACATAATATTTAATCCAAAAAATTATACAAGATTTATAAAAAAAAAATATGGGTATTAAAGAATTTTTAATAGAAAATTTTTTTTTTAATTAAAATATAAGCAATTATAAACCCAAATATTTGTCATTACTTGATGGTATACTAATAAAATCTTAAGTTCAGCATAAATATTAAATTGAATTAAAAATATGTCAGTTATTTGTATTTCATCAAATTTTATACTATAATTCAAAAAAAAAAAACAACTAGAAACTCAAGCCACTTTGTACTTCTGAAAATAATAGAGCTACTAGAATTAGAAAATTATCCTTTTATAATTTATGTCAGTGCTAAATTACCATTGCAAATGTTGTAAATGTAAAAATGGATGGTTTAGCAACATTTATAGATGTTAAGAATTTCTATTACTACTTGAAACAAAATAACAATGTGATTACTTTCTTTCACCGGGAGTTTGTTTAACTTTGAGGTATATTAACCGTGGACTTTGCTCCCACGGTTAATCAACCTCATTTAATAAGTCAGCAAAATTTTGTTAGTTTGCTTACATTGTCGTGCAAAAGACGCAATGTAAGCAAACTAACAAGAAATTAGTTTATGCCACCGGATGCCACTTGGGTGGCTCAGCATATTTGGCTGGGCATAAATTTTATAAAATTTGAGAGGGTCACAGTCCACAAGTACACCTAGAACAACGAAGTTGTCAATCGCGTATATATTGTAATTTTATTCAATTCAAATATTTGTATTCAATTATTGTGTTTTTTAGGGTTTTTTGTACTTTGTTAATAAATAAAAAGAAAGAGAGAACCTAACTTAGTTTTTTTGTTCCTTAATTAAACAATAATACAAACTACACAGTAAAGTCTTTTTTCCTGTTTAAACAACTATAATAATTCATTTGATTATATAAAAAGGATCTGAGGCGCAGTTGCATTCGGAAGTATATTGGCCGCAATAATTTTATTACAAAGATTGTATTTTCCAAAAATTTTCAAAGAATACAATTTATGCATTCCAGCTATTGTTGACGCATTCTTATTTGAAAGAACAAATTATACTTTTGTAAAATATGAATGCCATGTAAGTCGGAGTTATTCACAGCGGTCAAAACATTGCTGGAATAAATATAACGAATAAGACCATCTCTATTTGAACTCGCCCTACACACATTTCGGGCAACATTTATCTCATTTATCGAAATTAACGAGAATTTAAATGTTGACAATGGGACAATGCGGAACTAATCGGCTAAATCTAAATCATAGATACGTGTGAACAGTACGTTTAATTAAAATGTGATAAACCTGCCTGCATTAGGGAATGGTTCAGGCAGGAATTTGTGTCACGCCCGACATGCAGGAATTTGTGTCACGGCTTTATTGATATACGCCCCATTTATGGGGCTACATCAATAACGGCCGTGGACACGTCCACTCTATGAACAAATGAAAATAATGATGGAATTTTACAAAGAAATGAGCATCAACAGAGCTGTAAAAAATATTGCTTTAGAGCGTTGCTTGGAAAAGGAAAAAGCCAAAAATAAAACATTGAAAAGGATGCTAGAAAGAAAAATTGGCTCGAATGAAGGTAAGATAAATAATTTTTTGAAATTAATTAATATATTTTATATTTCAGAAATTATTGAAATCAGCGATTGATGTTCTAATAAATAAAAAAGTATTTAAAATGAAATTTTTTTCTACCGCAAGAATTGTGCGTTTGGTGATATTTTTGAAGTTTCTTAATGTTGAAGTAACGGTAAATGTATCTATAACAGGATGCCAGACTAACCCTAGTGTCTTTACATGGTCATCACCAAGTTGGGAGAAATTCAACTGAGTTTCTAAATCTTCATTAGGGATGCTATTGATTAACTTTGGATGGTTAGCACTCCATTTCCTGAGATTGAAACCAGCCGAACTAAGCAAGGCCTTAAGTTGCTGCTGTATTTCAACTGCTTTTCTATATCATTGCTTCCTGTTAAAACATCGTCGACATAAAAAACCCGTATTGCTCTTGATGCTTAAGGAAATCTATCTCTTTCCTCCGTTGCTAATTGCTGCAGGCATCGAACAGCCAAATAAGGAGCTTTTTTTGTACCATATGTAACTGTGCAGAGCTGATAATACTCTATTGCGCTGGATGGATTTTCTCGCCACATTATGAATTGTAAATTACGATCTTCGGTTGATATTAGAATTTGTCGATACATCTTGGCTATGTCTGCTGTAAATACATAGCGCATCAAGCGAAATCGTAAAATTATTGAAAATAGGTCATTCTGAATATTTGGGCCGTTTAAAAGCAGATCGTTCAAGGATATATTTGTTGAAGTCTTAGCAGACGCATCGAATACTACACGAAGTTTTGTAGTAGAGCTTGATGGTTTTAAAACATAATGATGAGGTAGGAAGCAATGGGGTCATGTAATTTTGCTTAATGCATCTATTAGGAGATGCCTACATTAGGGAATGGTTCAAGCATCATGTTAGCTGCCCGACATGTAGGAATTTGTGTCACGGCGTTATTGATATACGCCCCATACATCAATAACGGCCGTGGACACGTCCAATCTAAGAATAGAACGTCAACAACGAGAACAGATGAAAAATATGATGGAATTTTACAAAGAACTAAGCATAAACATATTTTTCAAAGCTCATAGGGATTTAGAGCGTCGATTGAGTAAAGAAATTGAAAAAAATAAAATTTTAAAAAGGTTATACATAAGTGTATTACTTGTTTGAAATCAAAGCCTTCAACTGAAACTCAATTAATGAGCAATCTCCCTTCTTGTCGCATAGCTTGCGCGCGTGTTTTTCTTCATACATGTGTTGATTATGCAGGTCCAATTAATATTAAAATGTCCAAACATCGTGGTAATCGCTTATATAAAGGATATATTTGCTTATTTATATGTATGACCACAAAAGCTATTCATTTAGAACCTGTCTGATTTAACTTCTCAAACATTTCTCGCCGCCTTTAGAAGATTCATCAGTAGAATAGGTCACAGAGATTCACATATAAATATACTACAGAACACTATCAAAATCGTATATTGGAATGCAATATGATATCACTCTGAGCACTTTTGAAGTTCTTTTAAGTAAAGATACTATATCCAAATGATATTTTCGGTGAATTTTTATATAACACTTGACTTTTGAAAGCACTAAAGACTGCTTAGTAATAGACTAACTGTAGTAAAACTATTATCTTCAAGATCTTTGTGTATTAGTATGTTGTCAATCGTAATACAGGGAAGTAGACTCACATAGTTTCAAGAAGCCTAATAGGATGCCTAATCTCAAGCCAAACTGACGCAACTGTGCATAAGATTAAATGGCCAAATATGTATATGAGCTTAGACTAAAATCTTACTTAGTACAATTATACTATGACGGTGTGAGTGGTCTCACCACTTCGATTCAAAAATAATCCGTAGAATATTAAACAGGTTATACCAGCCATGAAAAATCAAAGAACTTTTACAAAAGTTATTAGTACAAGATTATTAGGAGCAATTGGGTAGATCTAACTACTTGAGCACACGGCCGATGGGATAATATTTCCCGAAATTTTCTTTTCACCACAAAACAATCGCACAGGCTCCGAAGTTTGTTCTCCAGCATTTTACAAAAAGTTTCAGTTTTAAAAAAAACTGCTCTTTTTCTACAGTTTCATTATAGTCAGTCATGGCGGATAATGATGATGATGCTAATGGTCTAATAAGACCAAAGTAAGTAAAAATAATTTGAGTTGATTTTTATGTACAAAATATGATAAATTTATTTCGTATTGATCCATGTATTAGTTGTAACTTCCTAATTTAAGTTCTTTTTTTTCAAATTTCAAGTGATGATGATGATGGTGATGATGGTTTACGTAGATGCTGTTTACATCCAAAGTAAGTAAAAATAATTTGAGTTAATTTTTATGTACAAAATATGATAAATTTATTTCGTTGTAACTTCCTAATTTAAGTTTTTCAAGTGATGATGATGATAATGGTGATGATGATGATGATGATGGTGATGACGGTTTAATATCATTATTACGTAGATGCTGTTTACAGCTAAGAACAAAGTAAGTAAAAATAGTTTGAGTTAATTTTTATGTACATAATAATTAAGTTCTTTTTTTTTCAAATTTCAAGTGATGACGATGATAATGATGGTGCTGATGTTGTTGTTGATAAAGGGTAAATTAAAGTTATTATTGTATTTTAATATTCAGTCTTGGTGAATGGGCGACTAAAATATTTTAATAGAAAAAAAAAAAAAAAAAAAAATTAACTCCCCTTTTTTTCCTCTCTCTTCCCATCCGTTTTTTATTTCAAAAGGATGAAAATTTGCCTTTTATTTTTTTTTGTTATATAAAAATGGTAAAAAAGTTTACTTAATGAATTGTCTAATGTGGAGGTTGGTAGGGGCGGTCGGATGATCAGCGCTTTTCCTCTTTGCTGGCTCTCAACATTTCTTATAATTTATCTATTTTTCTCACCCCGGGATACGTGGGAATTGGGGGTTTTTGGGTGGGGGGACCAGATGACCAACCAAGAGAGAAAGAGAAAAAAAAAAAAAAAAAAAAAAAAAAACCGGTACAAAACACCCGTGAATAAACGTGACTGCGAGTGTACGTTGAACTTTTGGGATTTATAAAAATTAATTTCTTTTTGGGCTTTATACAACAATAAATTCTCTTCAGTTGACCGGATTAATTCGATATTTATTAAATTTTCTAGCTTAGCAAAAAATAATATTTACCAAGACTCTCGTTTAACAGGCAGGTCACACCAGGAGTTAAGTTTTTATTTCACTTTTAATATAGCACAAATGAGATTACACAATTATAAAACACAAATTAAAATTGCACAATTAATAAGGCCCGATTTAGATTGCGCTGTTGATAAAGACTTTGTGTACTCGGCCCGTAAGTTTTTCATACTGAGGAACACTAGCCCTAGGTGCCTAAGTCCTCAAACTAGTACCCGTCTTCTTTCTAATGTTTTTTAGCGCCACGTAAATTAAACATATGCATATCACTTATTAATTTCTTAAGAACACCCATTTCGTAAGATGATATTTTGGTTTTTTTATTTAGAGGCAGAATGGATCACTTTAGAAAATTTATTGTTTTTGGTCCTTAAACGCGTTTCTAATGTCTATTTATAAAAACAATGTACAACCAAAGTCTAATGGGCTATTTTGCATATGAGAATTTATTGCTTTTGGTCCTTAACACATTTTTCCTGCCTATTTATAAAAACAAAAGTACAACCAAAATCTAATGGGCTATTTTGCATATGAATTATGCGTTTCTTAGGGAGAAAAAAAAAAATAAAATAAAAAAAAGGTTCAGATACATTTTTCTTAAGAAAGATATTTTTTTTTGGGATTTATAAAAATTAATTTCTTTTCCGTTGACCGGATTAATTAAAAATTTATTAAGTTTTCCAGCTTCATCCCGATACGCTATAATTTGCCCTGGTTTGATTGGTTTATATTTTATAACAAAATTTATGAAAAGTAATTTCTCTTCAGTTGACCGGATTAATTAAAAATTTATTAACTTTAAATAGCGGATGCCTAAATATTTCTCTAAAAACTAATTTGTTATTACTATTAAAATATTTTAGTCGCCCATTCACCAAGACTGAGTTGGCGAAATTACGTCAAATATACCGCGACAATGCCGCAAATCGTCAAAAAGAGGTGTAAGACTTACGCAACAGGATGTAGCCGATTTATTTGGGAGGCATAGGCATATAGTGCAGACTGCGTTTGCTCGCTTTAACGTAAAAAACAAAAAACCAACATATTTCAACTTTTAAGTTATATTATTTATTTAATTTCAGAATGAACAAGAACAACAACAACAAGAAGAAATGAGAGAAAAAGAAGAAGTGAGTAAAAAATAATTAATTATTTTAGTTTTAAATTTAATTTAATTAATTAATTATTTCATTTAGTTTCAGCAAATAAATGAATTAAAAAAGGAAGTAAGTAAATAGGTTAAATTAAATATATTTTCCATTATTGAAAATTTAAATTTTTTCCAGAATGCTGAAAAAAGTTCGAGAATTGCCCAATTGGAGCAGCAAGTGCTAAAAGTAAGTAAATAATTTAAAATGAATATATTTTTAATTATTAAAAATTCAAATTTTTAACAGAATACTGAACGATTTGACCAATTGAAGCTTCAAATGGATTCAATTCTTCAGATTCTACAAAAGCAGCAGCATCCAAGACCCCAGGTAAACCTGGAAAATCCTGGAATTGGTGAATTATTAGACCATCCAATTTCACCAATTGAACCAGATTTAACAGGCCGCAACTATATAGCCTTTCAGAGCACATCTAATGCGTTTCAATATGACGAAAATAACATCTCCCAGCGCAATTCGCGGGAAACCTCGCAGGCAGAAGCAGACCTTAACGTAGCTCCTCCTGCAGGCATAGCGGCTGGCATGGCTGATACTTCTCCTCCTGGCATGGCTGCTGCAACTCTTCCTGAACAAAACGTACAAAACTATATAGCCTTTCAGAGCACATCTAATGCGTTTCAATATGACGAAAATAACATCTCCCAGCGCAATTCACGGGAAACCTCGCAGACAGGAGCAGACCTTAACGTGGCTCCTCCTGCAGGCATAGCGGCTGGCATGGTTGATGCTTCTCCTCCTGGCGTGGCTGCTGCAACACTTCCTGAACAAAACGTACAAAGTACATCAGAAGAATCTGAGTATGATGAAAATAGCAGGCCCCTGCAAAAATGGCGGGGACCCTCGCAGGAAGGAGCAGACCTTAGCGTGGCTCCTCCTGCAGGCATGGCTGATGCTTCTCTTCCTATTCAGAATAAAAAAAGGAGAACAGAAGAACGAGTGGAATATTGGAATGAAAACAAGGACGAAACGGTAAAAAATGTAAATTAAATATATTTTCAATTAATTAATAATCATAATGATATTTTTCCTTTCTATTCAGAATAAAAAACGGCGAAAAAAGGAAAAAAGACAAAAGAGTAACGATGGAAAAGCATATAAATGCATTCAGTGCAATCTGTCGTTTTTAAACAAAAACACGCTCATGAGGCACAAAAACACAGCTGCAAAGCACAATCCGAAAAAAACGCACTTTTGTAAAAATTGTGATTCTTCCTTTGCCAGGAGTGACTATTTAACCGAACACCTAAGAAATGTGCACAACATAAACTTTGTAAAAGAGTGCAAACCATGCAATAAACAGTTTCGGACTCTATCCTTATGGAAAAAACACATGGAAAGGCACCATGGTACGAAAAAAAATTTACTTGTACAATTTTTGAGTATTAATAAAAAAAAAATCTTTACAGGTGCTGTACAAAACCTAAACTCGCCTGCCCGGAGCAGTAGTAGTGATGATGATGATTAATTTATTTATCTTAACATTTTTGTAAGTATTCAAAATACAAGCTAAATATTAAAAATATTAATAATTTTCTTCTGTTTACAGTTCAAGGTAAGGTCAGAGTTTTAAACTTTTTATCGCATTGCAAAAAATTATGAAGGACAACAACATCATCATCATCATTACAACTGGCAAATAATGTAAATCAGAATACATTATAAATATTTTCCTGCAAATGCCAGCGCAAAAATTAATTTTTATTGTAACAAAATGAAACACGACATTTTTAAAAAAAAGCCTAAATTCATAATCACAACCGACCAAAACTCGTAATTTGGTGAAAAAAATAAATACAGGCTCCTAGCTAGTCTTAGCTAGTCAATTAGAGCAATCATGTGACTTACGTAAAATAAATACAGGCTCCTAGCTAATCTGGGATGATGTTGGGATGAATTCGAAAGCCAGGACGAAGTGGTAAAAAATTTAAATTAAATATATTTTCAATTAATTAATAATCATAATTATGGAAAATACATATGGAAAGGCACCATGGTACGAAAAAAAATTTACTTGTACAATTTTTGAGTATTAATAAAATCTAAAAGAACAAGAATTATAAAAGTAAAGAAATATATGTAAAGAATGCAAAGCAACTTCAAAATGTTGGCAGTATTTGAAAATTAAACATAAAATTTTATTTAGGAAACTCTTTTTTATAATACGTGATTTAAGCATCAAAACGGGAAAACAATGAAAAGCGATCGAAAACGAAGTTATCAGGTTTGATTTTTTTTTATTTATTATTTTACTTATCTTATTATACCTTTATAATAATTATAATTATACCTTTTGCAAAAAAAGAGAAAATCAACGACAATCATGATATTCTATGATATACTTGCTGTAAGAATACTTGTAGTTATTTGTGCAAATTTTTTGGTAAGATTTCGAGATAGTACACATAATGGGGGCTATCTTAAATATACAGAATTTATTTCTCAAAAAAGAAATGTTTGTTTATCATCCACTAATATAGCAGCAACTGCACAATCAAATGGACCAATTATTGGTCAACAAAATCCTCAGTTACCTTCTCAAATAGCTGGTGAAGTACGAATTTTTATTTTACATATTCCAGGATTTCAAATGCTTGAATGGTTTTTACAATATCATTTAGATATACCAGAATTATATTTTCCAATAATTTGTTTTTTTTCGACTCCTTAAATTTATTCATTTAGCGTGCTAAAATCTCATTAGTAAAACTTCTTAAAGTCAATAACCAACCGTCAAATCTACCCATAGTTAAACCACGACAGTAACAATCCTAATACCGGCACAAAGGCTAGTATAGATATGTACAATAAACAATAAAAATAAAAACATGACCAAAACTTGTCTATACAGTCTATACATAATATTTTATACATGGCCAGACAGACAAAAAGACAATGACAACAATTTTATACGTGCACGTGTCTGTCTTTTTGTCTGTCTGTCTGTCTGTCTGTCTGCAACCATTTCATTTTTGAACGCGATCAGTTGCGATTGTTATGCATTAGGATAAGTTTGTGTTTTTGAGTAAGCTCTTTTAATTTTTTCCGGTTAATCTGATTTTTATGGGTTATATTGGTCGAAAATAATTAGATATCAGTATAGTTTATATATATAATTTTTTTCGTATATTGTGGCTAAAAAGTAAAATATCAAATTTAAGTCCAATTAATAAAAGTCCACCAAAATTAAAACGTGAGCCATCATCAATTAAACTTTCTAGGCAAACGTCAAGCTTGAAATTGAAAAATTCCCAACAGTCAATAAGTTCACAGGATCCGACTTTAAAAAAAAAGAAACAAATTACATCGTTTAAAGATTATATTAATTTATATTTTAAAGATTACAAAGATGATGATGCTTTTATAGTACCTTAATAGGTTCTTGTTTTCTATGTACATAAAATAAAATTTTAGTGACTGAAAATTAAACGCATCCAAAATATTAAACTTAATAAATTATATTAAAAAAATCTTAATTTTTCTGCCATTTATTGAAAAACTGTACTTCACTTCAATAATATATATAAAAAAAAAAGAAATTCCAGCTTTATGTATCCATTTACAAGTTAAAAATATGAAAAGCAGTAAGTAAAGCATTTTATTTATTTTGCTGTAGTTAGTTGTTAGTTAGTTGAGCTCGTTCGTCCGTCCACTAAACAAACATAGGCACGATTAAATCAGGTGTCATACATGCATGCATGCATGTTTGTCGGAGAAGTTTCAAAGAAAATGAATGGATTTACTACTACTTATAAATAACAAACATTTCTTCTTACTCATAACAATTGTTAACAATTGTTAAAAATTGTTAACAAAGAAATAAATAATTAATTGATCGAATTTTTTTATATTGTTTTTGCAAGTAAGAAAGAACGAACGAACACCATTGAAATTGTTTCACAGATTTTATTTTTCTCTATGTCAATTTTGATTTAACATTTAATATAATAATTTATTATTGATATTTTTAGTTTTTTATTTTTTCTTCACTAAAAAAAATCATATCAAATAATGTTAGAGGAAGAAAACGAAATATATGAAAAAATTTAAGCAATTTTTCTATTTTTTCAGAAATTAATTGACTCAGATTGACTGACTCTTCTGACTGATTCAGACTCTTGCAGACTCGACAAGTATTAAAAACTAGGTGAGTAAAGAAAGCGTGTTTATTTATTTTGCTGTAGTTAGTTGTTAGTTAGTTGAGCTCGTCCGTCCGTCCACTAAATAAACATAGGCACGATTAAATCAGGTGTCATGCATGCATGCATGCATGTTTGTCGGAGAAGTTTCAAAGAAAATGAATGGATTTACTACTACTTATAAATAAGAAACATTTCTTTTGACTCATAACAATTGTTTACAATTGTTAAAAAACTGTTAACAAAGAAATAAATAAATAATTGATCGATATTTTTTATATTGTTTTTGCAAGTATTTGCAATTTAAGTTCTTTTTTTTCAAATTTCAAGTGATGATGATGATGATGATGGAGATGATGGTTTACTATCAGATTTACGTAGATGCTGTTTACAGCGAAGACCAAAGTAAGTAAAAATAATTTGAGTTAATTTGTATGTACAAAATATGATAAATTTATTTCGTATTGATCCATGTATTAGTTGTAACTTCCTAATTTAAGTTCTTTTTTTTCAAATTTCAAGTGATGGTGATGATGGTGATAATGGTTTACTATCAGATTTACGTAGATGCTGTTTACAGCCAAGACCAAATATTTGCATATTTATTTAAATATGTTAGTCGCCCATTCACCATGGCTGAGTTGGCGGAAATTCACGATTTATTTCGTCGCAATGCCAGATCGTCAAAAAGATAGACTTTCGCAAAATGCTATAGCGAAATTATATAAAAGGAGGAGGCATTTAGTGCAGACTGCGTTTGCTCGCTTTACAGTAAAAAACAAATAACCAACATATTTCAACTTTTAAGTAATATTATTTATTTAATTTCAGGATGAACAAGAACAATAACAAGAACAACCACAACAACAAGAAGAAAGGAGAGAAGAAGAAGAAGTAAGTAAAAAATAATCAATTATTTTAGTTTTAAATTTAATTTAATTAATTAATTATTTCATTTAATTTCAGCAAATAAATGAAATAAAAATGGAAGTAAGTAAATATTTTAAATTAAATATATTTTTCATTATTAAAAATTCAAATTTTTAACAGAATGCTGAACAAAGGTCGAGAATTGCCCAATTGGAGCTTAAATTGGAGCAGCAAGCGCGGAGAGTAAGTAAATAGTTTAAAATGAATTTATTTTTAATTATTAAAAATTCAAATTTTTAACAGAATACTGAACGAGATTCGCGAATTGCCCAATTGGAGCTTCAATTGGGTTCAATTCTTCAGATTCTGAAGCAGCAGGACCTTCCAGGACCCCAGATAAACCTGGATCATCCTGACTATTTGGTTCATTCAGTGCTATGTCAATTGTGTTTCAATCACCTAGTTTTGAATGTGCGCTAACGTGCGCTTGTTCGTTTTTTGCAATATTGATTATCATATGTATTGAATGTCAGAACTACGAGAAAGCAAGCACTTGTTGCAAATGTTTTGTCTGCATTTGTCTCATAAATCACTTTTATTTTTTAGCTATTCATTGTGTTGAGTCACCACTATTTGGTAATTGGTCAACTTGGACTCGTGTATGGTCAATCAAATTACTCATCAGCTGTGATTGGTTGTTCAAAGTAGCATCGTTGATAAGATTAACCAAACATAGGTAATCATTAACAACTTTGATTTCAGTAATTACAGTCCACTTAAACGTTTCATTTTACCATTTTTCACACGAATTCTTTTTTATTCTTATACATAGACCCTCCTAAACACAAGAGAGAAATACAATGCTATGATGGATTCGCTGCCTTAAATACTATCTATATACCAAGAATATTTCACAATGTTAACTGTGAAGACGAAATAGATTTAAAATATTATTTTTTTTATCTTGACACAGTAAATTGTGTTTTATTTATATTGTCTTTTTAATATGACTGAAATTAATCCTTAATAAATTTGGTTACTCTTGTGTTTTAATGTCTTCATTTTAGTTATAATTTTTTACTCTCAGTGAAGCTTATGTCTATTCAAATATGGACTTAAATTTCCTCTTGATTTTATTTCTTATAATATGTTATTTTTGAAAGTGGTATAAATTAATTTGGAGCTAAAAGAACCGTTTACTTTTTTATATATTTTCAATAATAATTATTTAAAAGTAGCACAGTATTGTTGTGACACCATCCTCAATTAACTTTTAAATATATTTAAACAGTAGCACAATGCATTAGGCGAACAATATGGCAAGCAAGCCTTGAGAAATTACTTGCTTGAAATATTGTTCAAATGTCACCAGTTTTTAAGTATTTAGAGTGTGTAGTGTGTGTAATTATAGAAATATTGTAATTATAGAAATATTGTAATTAATTAATAAGTAATGAGAATTATAAAAATGTTTGAAACCTTAAAAATAATTATATTATTTTTAAAATAAAAGTTTGTAAAAGTAAATTTAATAATGTTTACCAATAATGATCATTAATAATGTGCAGTAGAGTTAATAAAAATAATTTGAATGAAATAAACTAATAACATTAAAATAAACCGTAACATCCCCACGGCATATTAAAAACATCACTCGAATTGATTAATGTTTTGTCAATATTTTTCAAATAATTTAAGTGTAAACCCTTATAATATCTCGAAACATGAAAAAATGGAAGTGTGCTTGATATAAACCATATCACTTCTAGTAACAACAATGCTAAAACGACAATGATGGTCAGGAACTTTTTGTTATTTTAGAAACGCTCGAATAGTGCTTTTCGAGCCCTATATGAGAGATAAAAACACATTGCTTTATACTATTGTATGTAGATTTCTTTAAGTAGCAAAAAAAAAATATATTTTATGGTCAAAAATAAATTTTTTCACCACTGTCAATTTGGCGTCTAAAATTAGGTTTCTGTTTTAATTATTATTTAACTATTTATGCTTGAATAAGAAAAGTAATTATATTATTAAAATTGATTCTCAAAGAACTGAATTTAATTGCTCTGAATCTGAAAATTATATATTTGTTTTACTATTATTGAATTATAATTAGTCCTCTTCACGTTTTTAAAATTACTAAAAGTTGCTATAAAATTTTTTTTATCAAATTATAATATTCACAAAAATTTTAACTTTTGCAATTAGAAACTGAATTAATTTGCATATATAGAATTTAACAAATTTAAATAAACACTATGCAGCTAAAAATTTTATAATCATTAAATAAAAGTAAATATTTTTCTTATCACTACTTACATTTTTAGGTGCTCTTAGCAAATAACATTTTTATGATAATTCAAATCCAGTATTACTATCACAATTTATCTCTTAATGTTGTCTTCTTATGATATAACTTTAATAAATTAAAGCAAGTTGATGAAGTTGGTAAACGATTTAATGGATCTTTTTTACGTATTGTAAAAAATCCTCTTATAACACTTCCAATAGTATCACCAGTATCTTCATCATCGCCAACTTCAACACAACGTATTGAAAATGTGGTTCTAAATGTGCAAGACCAAGTAATGGGGGGTTGTTCAAAACTAGATAAACGTGATAAACTAGAAATTAAATATATGTTATTGCTGTTGTTTTTTCTATTTAAACATTAACATGTTCGCTAAATTTATAATTTATATATTAAAATTTGTATCACAAAGAACAAATTATAATTTTATGAAAAAGTGATATGACTTATATCATGTATTACATACCAAAAAATTTGTCTTTCTAATTCTTATTCTCAATGGAACTCAATGGAAAAAATTCAAATATTACAATTAGTATTTAGCTAACACTAATATAACGTGTTATATTTTCGAATGAAAAGTTTAACATTTTATGATCTGATAAACGTAAGTTTGTGTGAATACTGAGCTTGATCTGAAAAACCAAAGACTGACAGTGGGGGTGGAAATATGTATTAAGAAACTTTTTTTAAAAAAAAACCTAAGTGCTAGTAATCCAGTATAAAATTAGGATAAGAAAAAAATATGAATAATTCTGTATTCCTTAATAAAACCGGTTTGGTAGCGTTTGTATATTGATTGAAAAATAGTAATTTTAAGTTTGACATGTGAACTTAGAATGAAAATCAAAAATTGTTAAAAATGAAAAGAAAATTTTTACATTTATTTTAAATAATAGCCTGAAATATTGAAAAAAAAAAAACACAATAACAAAAACTATAAAAGTGAAATTTCAACATCAGCAGACGAGTTACATGTAGAATGTTTTAATATGGCAGGTAAAAAAGTTTTCAAATGTTTTTAAAAAGCTCAAATTTATAATCGATATTAACTTAACAGACGTGAGATTCTGTCTCGGTAAGCCAGCGTAAGAATGAGAAAGGTTTGGCATTATTACCCGACAGAGTCCCACATCAGTAAACAGAAAGGTATACGTGTACAATTTAAACACTAAATGTTTGAATTGCTTTTGTATCACCTATTCCAAAAGCTAGAAATAGGTTTTATAAATGTATATTGATGCGCAGAGGCAAAAAGGGTAACACTTAATCCTCATTGTATTTTGTGGCAGAATTGCTTTGCTATATATTTCCTATCAAGTTCAAAAAAGATTGCAATATATATATGTATATATATAATTCACATGTGAGAACGTAAATATTAAAATATGGTAGCAAACATATATAAATAAATACTTTAAATTTACCTTTAAAAAAAGTTTACGTTCTTCTTCAGTAAAGTCTTTAGCTAAAACATCCCAAAGCCAACAAATAACACGATGTGAATCATGAAATCCACCATAATATTGTGTATGCTTACGTAAATCTTTAAGGTCAAGAGGTGCATTCTGGATTAACAATACTACGAAAACCACGATTAAAAGCAGCAGTTTGTTCTCGTATTTGTGTATGAAAATATGCCATATAATGTATATAAATAATTCTGTACAAAAAAATATGAAAATAAAATAAATAATTAAAAAATATTAAATTTTATTATAAAAAATTACTTATTATGATCAGTTACAGGACGTGCTTTATCACCTGGATGTAATTCATGTTTTATAATCCTACCAATAACATCTTGATCAACAGAAAATGTTAAATTAAGTTCAGATACATCCTGTTTATAATGTTTAATAAATGTTAAACTTCTATATAATTCATTATCTAATGATGGTAATTCATCCATACATTAATATAATGCTTTATGTGTATCACCTAATAATTGTGATAAAAAAAATGCTACACATGATACATCAACAACAATTCTTTCATAAACAGCTTTTCCTAACATTCTACCAACAAATTCAAATAATTGTAAATGATTATCTTGTACATATGATATTGGTGATGGATATAAACGTTGATCAGATGTGGTTTTAAGTAATCATGGATCAAAAATACGTTTGTTTCTTCTAAAAATTCTTTAAAAACACCATCCTGATCAATACTAGCTTCATCTAAACCTTGTTGATTAATAAAACGTACACCGATAACACCTTTAAGTGAATGTACATCACAAAATATCATAAGCATTAAAACTTGTGGAGAATTTCCTGTTGGATCTGTTTTAAGTAATTCCAAATAGCTTTTAAGTCCACAATATGGCCTCAATGATGTTATTAATAGCCATAAATCATTCAGTACAGTATCTGTATAACAAATACCTTAAAAAAAATAAAATAAAGTAAAAATAGGGAGTTAGTTTTTAATTTATTTGATGAAATTTCAATCAAAAGATTTCTAAAAAAAAGATCAGTAATTATTTTAGAAATTAGTTACAAAAAACTAACACTCTAAAGCAGGCCTTCTTAAACTATGGGTCGCGTAGCAAAATTTCAGGGTCGCGAGAGATTTTAATGTCAAATATTTAAATACACAATTTTATAATATCTGGATGTGTATTTGACGAGAGTCACACTCACACACCTTCCTAAAACTTTTCTATTTTTTTACTTCCTTTTTACTTTTTTTATATCTAAATGTGTGTAAATTTATCTTCTTATAAACTAAAAAAAAAAAAATGTCCTTGCCTGTATATTTTCATATGTATATGTAAATTGTTACCTAATAAATATATCAGCAAGATTATTAATTTATCTTTCTTTGATATATATATGGGTTTGCCAAGAAACTCGCAATCATAAATGGGGTCATGAATGAAAAAAGTTTAAGAAGCCCTACTCTAAACTATAATAAAAGGTAGTAAAAATAATTATTTTCTTTTTATGTGATGGAATTTGATCTACCGTATTGATATAAATAGGGTTTATATCAAGGGGATCAATTCTATCTCTTAGCTAAGTTCAGTTATAATCAAATTGAACAATACCTTAGAATTTTTTTGTTGAATTTAAGTAATCATTCTCGTCTATATAGAAAAAAATTCAGAAAAACGCATTGAAAAATAAAAATTTTTTATATAAAGACAAGGATGCATCGCTAAGGGTAAAAGTAATTTAAAAAAACAGTCAACAGCTTATTATATCCATTGCCATTAAAGAATCCGTTTGATTGATACTGCTTGATTTTGTTTTAATTAATATTTAATTACTTCACGTAGCTAAATTAAGGAATTAAAATAATTTTTAATGTAAAATTTAAGTCGTGAAAATTAGTGACTCAGCTTAACTGTGAAATCTAAAATTTACTTAAAGAAATTTAAGATGACAGATACGCAAATCTATACCGAAGTTTCTACTGTGAAACCAGGCGTTAATGTGATATTTTGAGTATTAAATTTTTTGATAATTTATTTTTTTTTTAGGCTGTCTTTGAAAGGAAGAAACCTAGTTAAAGTTACAAAAGTGTATTCCTTTAAACATCTCAAATACTAATACGAATATTGAACAGCATCAAAAAAAGTTGTTGAATTATTTTGGATTAATATAAAAAAAAAATCATTTAATAAAATTACTAAAATCAAATTTAAATAATATTATAAAACACGATTGTATAACTTACCTGATAATATATCCAATTTTAATTGTGTAATTGTACTTAATGCTGTATAATACATTGTACAAACATCAGCAATATGAATAACATCAGTTGAATTTAATTTTCTCCATAATTTTGAATTTTTATTTAAATTTGATTTAGTAGTACTTCGTTCAATCGCTTTACGTATAATATTACTACCAGTATTTTGTGTTGATATTTGAAATTCAATTCTTTCATAATTTGAACTTAATTCTTTTAATTTATCACCAAGTAATAATTAAATACAACGATTACCCCATAGTAAATGAAATTGTTTTTTAATTAATGAAACATTTTTATTTTGTGCAGGATCATTAACTGGTGAATACCAACCAAGTAAACCATGCCATTATGTTACTGTACCTGATTTAGCCGTTTCTGGTATTTGTTGCAAAAGTTTTTTTATTATTGTCTTAAAGAAAAAGTAAATTTTTTTAGATATTTATTTTTTTTATAACAAATTATTAAATTAAATTTACCGTTATTTTTGGAAAACCAATTAATTTCGCACTATCAAATCCTTGTAAATAAAATAAATGTATAATATTTCCAAGAAATACTACAATTCGTGTTCCCTTAAATAATAAAAATAAAAACAAAAATGATGTAAGTTATTTTGAATGCCGAATATTTTCTAAATTATATTGACTTTTAGTATTTAAAAAAAGTTATACTATATTCTCTTACCGGTACACTAGCTGCAAATATTCCAAACCATTTGAAATCTGTTGATATATCTAAAGATTTACAAAAAATATTATGTGTTTTAAATATCTCCAAACATTCTGGTGCATTAGTTTCTAAATGTCATATTAGAGCAGGTACTGATATTATTTCTGATAAAAATTGTGACATAATATTTTTACTAATTGATCCATCAATAACTGGACGTGTAGCAAGAGTTATAAAGCTTTAAGTGATACTGCTTTTTAGGATAATCCTTCTCTTATAGAACCATTTAATAATATAGTCTAAAAGATGTAAAAATGATAATAGATGTCATAAATAAAATTTTATTTGATTAATATAATTACCCTTAAAACAAGAAAAAAAACATTTTGTACTAATTTTCCTTGAATGTTGAAACAAATTTTTTGAAATGCTGCTAGCATTGTTGTCATATTTTTGATTTTTATCACAGCCCATGTTTTGGGCGATGTAAATACAATTAATGTATTAAGATAAAGTGCTATTGATATACTTTCTGAATGATTTTCTGTAAAAGTTAAAATTTCTTAGAATTAAATGCAAGAATATTGTTGATCAAAGCTTTAATAATTTCTTCTTTTTATAAAAAAAATTATTTTAATTTTTTATTATGAGATTTAAGTAGAATCAATAGTGACTTTCTTTCTATAATTGTTTATATTAATTAGAGAAATCAAAAAATTTGTTCATTAAAATCATTGTTTTGACTTCAAACGATTAACACTTGAATTTATTGATATCAGATATTTCAAGGTTAAGATATATTGATCACCATAAATTGGCTTTTTTTGAAAGACGACTTGGGAAATGTTTTGCCACTGACAAACTTCTAAATATTTTTTGGTTGAAAAGTTATTTAATAGCATGTTGTGAAAAAAAAAATCGTAAAAAAAGTGTTTTTTAAAATCATTATCCCTTACAATCCCTTAAAATAAAACAAAATAAACTTTAAAAGATCAGTTTAGAAATTAGATATGTAAAATGCAAGTGTATTATTATAATATGACACACATTTAACATAATATAGACCATAAGATTCTATTAATTACATTTTAATATTAGTTTTTACCTGGTTTTTGTTTTTCAAGCACTTTACAACATGTCCAAAGAACTTTTTTTATATGTTTAAGCCAAGTAAGGCTAAATTTAAGAAGAAGAAAATCCATATTAAATGTGGAATATAAGTTAAATAATAAAAAAGACAAACCTTAGGTCTTTATTAAGTGCTAAACTAATATAACTATATTTTAAATTATCACATTCAACTGATAAATTAATACAGCGACAAAATTTTTCCAATTTGTTATATCATCTGTTCTGATCTGATCTAAGATTTCGTCAAATGGATTTCTATAAGTAATATACTATAAATATATTTCTCCTTTAAATTGAAGTATTTAGAATTTTATTATTTTTCCATTAAATTACTTACAAAACTATTTTTTGATATTTTCGTTGCACAATAAATTTTCGAATTCTAGCTTGTATTTTAATAGCAGCAATTTCTCGTTTTTTTTCTTCTTCACGTGCTGCTTTGGTTTGCTGCAAAAAATTATCTTTTAGATTCTGTTTATGTAAACATTTATTTTCTTCTGTTTAATCAAAGTCAAAAATGCCAGCTAATTTAATTTATATGACAATAAATTTACACTAAAATAAAATATATTAAGCTTTTATTATCCATAACATTAAATTTGCACATTATAATTAAACTATTTAACATTATTATTATAGATTTTAGGCGAAAAATAACGCGCGGCCATTAATTACAATGCACAAAAAATTTCCGTTATGGTTGCTGTCAAAGTCAAAATAAGCGGCATAATTCTTTATCATCGATATTCGAAATTGCAAGTTGACGAATAGATGACACTAGTTGCTTTACGCGCACTTTTTTACTACTTTATTGATTTCAAAATTGTATTTTGACTACAAAAAAAGTAATTAATTTACGTTCACGTTATATATATAAAGAAATGGGTAAATTACCTTCGAAAATGTTAAATTACCTGATCGAAAGACAATTTCCCATGCAAACTATATGAAATATAAAAATCAAATGACAGTAATTTTGTGGAAATAACTTCCTAACCCTTTAAACAACAAATGTTTTTTTAAAGTTATTGGTATGAAAGCTGCACTATAGCTATATCTTCTATATAAGAACTTAGAGAATAAGAAAATAAGAATATACAGAGATTATAAGAGAAGCTATATTTAGTAGATATATTTATTACGGCTTTTTAGTATTATTTCAAAAATGCTTAAATGTTATATATGGCTTCCAAATTTACACTCCTTATTATGATAAATAAACAAACTAAATATAAGAAGGAATTTTTACTAAAAATTTAAAACGGTTGAAATTAAAACTTGAAATTGAAAAAAAGAGGCCGTGAGATTTGTCTTATGTATCTTCGGATTCCGAGCAATTCAAAAATAAATAGTAGTCGGTAATTATTAATATAAAAACTTGCAAAATAGAATACAACAAAGCCTTTTGTAGCTTCAGAAACTGAAAAGCTACTTATATATAACACTATAACACACAGAGACCATCGAATATTTAGCCCATCTTCTGAAGAGGACGATGATCTACAAGAAAATCTTTATTAAATATCTAATAATACGCCACTCCTTTAGGTGAATTCAAGATATTTTTTCCTGAAAATTTAATTACTGCCATTTGCGAAAAAACAATTAATTTCCTAAAAAATGTAGCACAAACTTAAATACATAGAACTAATTCTCGTGTAAATACCTGGAAAGATACTTCTACTTCAGATATGTATTTATTTATTGTTTTTACTATGCTAATTTCCAGAATGAAAAACACATTTTTACAAAGTATTGAGTTTTAAAAACTGACATTTTTCCAAAATTAATGCGCGGAGTTAAAAACGAATCATTACTAAAAATTTTGCACTTTAATGATAACAATAATATGAATTCGCAGGATCCTTTGATAAAAATAACACCGGTAGTTACTGAACTGAGAAACTCATTGGCTAAATAATTTCATACATATGAATGGTTTTGCATTGTTGTAAGTCTTTTACTGTATAAAGGAAGACTATTCTTCAATTAATACGTTTCATCAGATTTGTAGTAGATTTGGCATTAAGTCATCCGCTTTTTGCGATTGCAAATTTTTTTAGAAATATTTTTTAAAAGGATCCAATACCTAGGCTGTAAATAAAAAAAAAACAAAAGGTTCCTAACCCAATAACACCGAAGTTATGAATTTTTAAAAACTACTCTTCAAGCCAAAATCACGGAATTCTCAGAACTTTGTCCCCCTTCATTTTTCAAAATATATATACATATATAAAAAATCCTCAAACAAGTATATTTTCTTTTACAATGCTGAAACCTTAAAAAAAAATTCAGCCAAATCAAAAATGTGTCGCTCAATTTTTGTTCGATTTGAAAAATGCCCCATATAGAGAAAGTGGGATGGGAGAACGATATGTGAATTGTATAAAATTCGTGAAAAATTCACTGCGTGAAATTCCGGAACATTTAGCTCAAAAACGGGACATTTTGAGGCTGTCCCGTTGTCCCTGTCCTTGGGAACGGGACACGGGACAACGCTTCCAAAAACGGGACACATGGACACCCTACCCATGCAGAATAGAAACTAAAGGAGGAAGAGTTCATTCGGACGATATTCCATTTCGGTAAACGAAGAGAAATTTAACTACATCTTACATAACCAAAAAAAAAAATAAACTTCCTTCACGGCTGACTTTTACTATAAGTTCAGAAAGTGATATGAAATTTATCACATTACGGTTTTTGCGGTCACTGCTCAAAATATTTAACGTACAATCGATACCTTTTGTAGTGAAATGGCTGATAAAAACAGCCCAACATACGCTTAAAATTCGCAGAACTCAGCACTCAAAATGTTAAGGGCCTTAAATAGCTCAACTGACGTTCCAGAAACTATTATTGTTCACAGTTTCACAGATTATACTTGTATTCATAAGTTATATATGATTTGATTACCTAAGGTTCATTTTTCATATAAAATTGGAAGATTTGTACTGAGTTTTAAATCAATCAAGTATAAAAACAATACGAAATAACGCTAATTATTGAAGTATTAAACATACATTGCATCTTTAAATGGATGAGCTATTATATTAACCTACACTTTAGAAAATAGTTAATCCCTTAATATATTTGTATGACACACATCTGTTATTTAAATTAAAAAATCTTAGTAAAATTTATAATTTTCATTAAATAAAAATTATTACAATTACTTACCGTTTATTCATAGAGAATAATATTTAACACCCATAAGCCACACATGAATTGTCTCTGAATGCGGTAAAAAAGTATGTTACTGAAAATATTTTGAATTGAAGTTCCAGCATTATATTTTTATTAAAAGATCCAACAATAACTGGACGTGTTGCAAGTTAATTGCTGTTAAACAGAGCTCTTCTGTCAAATAAAGAGTTTCAATAATTAAAATACTAGATTCAAAAATCAAACTACCTCTAATCCTTAAAAAAATATTAATTTTTCTTGTAATTCGCTTGTACGAATTACATCACAGCCCATGCTCTATAGATTTCACTGTAAAAATTAAAAATTTTTATATATAAAAAAACCTAATTTGTTTGAAAATGAATTAATTACTCTAATTGTAAGCCTATTTAACAGTTTAGAAATGTAAATCAAATTCATTTTTAGTTCTAAGTAAATATTTAAGTTTAGTTTTAAAGTTGTTTTATACGCTCTGCCGAATATTAATAAATATTATTTTCTTTATTCAACTTCACAAAACTTACAAAAACTTATCTATAACCACGAACATGAAAGTTATGCTTTCCTCGCTTGTCAAACTTGAGAAATGCCGGTAAACTGCATTATCGATCTTTTGACAATCTTGACAAATTTGCTTGAACTTAATTTCTCATTTTTGAATAATTTTTTTCAAATTTCTTTTGGTGATTGAAAGGTGTCACCATGGATAACAGTTATTTAAAAAGATAGATAAACGTTATTACGTCATTGGTTTTTTTATTGAACAAAATTGCTAATTGTAATTTTTTATATTTAGAAACGAAAAATGTGTTTCGTAAATATTTTCATTGTCATTAAAATAAAATTTTTAGCATAACAATCCACAATTTTTAGGGGTTTATTTAATTCTAAGCCATATCTTTTCAAAATTTCATCATTTATTTCTTTGTCTTATTGTTATGAACTTAAAATCATAATTTAAATAATAGAATATTTGATAACGGCGAAAATATGCCATGGCTGTGTAACTTTATATGCCAAAGTTGAACGTTTTACTTTTTATATAGCTTAAAAAAAGCAAGTTGTGTTGAATTTATTTGGAAGAAAGTATAAAAAATAAATAAATAAAAAATGAAGTTAAGTGTTCTTCATAAATTAATAGTATTTTCTTTCGGTTTTTTTTCTTTTGCTCAGATTGTTCCGATTAAAAACTTAATAACCAAAGTAAAGAAATTAGAATTTGTTTCATTAGGAACTTCTACAATGTATGAAAGCTACATAAATACTGGCAAGGAAAGACTTTTAACCGCTTTAAACAGTCTTAATACTACTTTTCAGGCTTGTCCTCATAAAAATTTCACCACAACACTAATCTCTCTTGAAATGAATGAACATAATATTTTAGCAATTAAAGAATTCAGTAGTGAACTACATTTACTTATTATCAAATTTTATTCAACCGTATCTATGAAAATTAATAAAACTATAAAAAAATTAATCAGATTTCTAAAAACATCAACTAGAATAGGTTTATATTGGCAAGAAATAATATTGAATATTACAGAATATACTATAAAATCCTGCTATGAGGCAAATCAACAAAATATTTTAAATATAATGGAAGATATGAATTCGCAATTCGTGGCAATTTCTAAAATAATTAAATTATCCATAAACTCGACATTATGTGTTGAAGAAAGACTAACAACAGCCGTGATGAGCTCTTTCAATACTATCAGTTATAACTACACAAATAGAATTCGAGAGATTTCAAATGAATGTTTTGATTGTATCGATAGATCTATGGTACTTATTCTTCGTATTTATATGGTAATAAATGGAGATATTTTTTTTTTAAATATTGGAAGCAATTTATTAAATTTTGGTTAATAACCATGCAATAGAAAATAAAAAAATTAAATAAATTAACACATAAAGTAGAAATTGTGTTTTTTTGTTAATATCTTAAACACAATGCCTAAAATTATAATAATTATATTTGATTCTACTGTATAAAACTATTTATTATGCCCAATTACAGTTTTTAGTTTAGTCATATAATTTTTAATATAAAAATAGAATTATTATTATTTCAACAACAAAAAATTAACAAATTATAAATACGTAAAATTAAATACATGTAACAGTTATTAACTTTTTGATTTATTGTGTTATTTGTAGCACGAGAGTAACTAAAGTTTCTTTCCACTAAATAATTGATGATTCAGCTTTGTCAGCTTATTCTTCTAAAGTTAATGTCTTCGTGGAAGTGATTTCAAGTTATTTTTAACAACTTCATAAATTAGAGTGGCAAAAAACAATTTCCACTTAATTGATCAACACTTTCAATTGGTATTGATTAGTCTAATGATTAAAAGTCGCTTGAAATCTTTTCCATATTGACCATGGCCTTGATGAAATGATGATTGTTTGAAATTCTTTGAATTTATCTCTAATCATAGTTTGCATATACATGTACAATAATTCTAGTAATTTATATAAAAAGAAAGCCAAATCCTTATTTGAAGTATTTGGAATGCATTTTCTATTTCTAAATGGTTGCATAATAATCTTATCCCTATACACTTAGACTGTGATTTATCAACCTATAATTTCTATTGAAAGATCTATAAGCTATCTAGTCTAAATTTGGATGGCAGTAAAATTAATATCATTGAAGAAAGGAAATATTGGAAAAGTAAAAACTAAGTTAATTTTTGTTGTAATTTAAAAATAACAGTTCTTAAAATTCTAGTTCAAAAATTATTTGAAAAATTATACCATTTTGAACATTTTTTTAATTTATATAAAAACATCACTTATTATTTAGAGAATTTCATTTACCAAATTAATGAAACTTTGTTTAATTCACATCTAAATAATATATTTTTAAGTTGTAAAATGAAGAAATGCATCTTCAGTTCCAAGCACTTTGTTGAAGTTTTATTAATTTTTTCCAATAATGAATTGACATGATAGTTAAAAGTATTTTCTAATACCACAAGAGATGTACCATCTATGCATATTTCTTTGTTTTCAAGATGTAAATAAACTAAATGGGACATCATATGATAAATGCTTGATTTAATTCAATTAGTATTTCTGTAAAACTTTTTCTAACGTTTATATAACAAACGTCTAAAATGTCTGGGGTATAATTAAATTTGGTTATAAGTACCTCGAAATTTAAATATGACAATTTATTTAAATATATAATAGAACTTTGTACTAAATATTGTACTTTAATTAATCATAAAATTGATTAATTAAAGATTTAATATCATCGTATATTTTAATATCATAATTTCTGATAGAAGAAATAAGTAAAAAAAATTTTGTTGAATATTCTTTGACTAGCATTTTTAAATCTTTAAATATGTAACTATTTTTTCAGTTTAGAGTTAATAAAATATATTTATGAAAAGGTTTGTCTATACTTAATTGAACAAGCAAAGCGTGAAAGTATTTTGAATTCTGTAGTGTAAAGGCTCATATCAAATTTTAATATTAAAAAATATGAAGAAAGATAACTATTAAAAAAGTTAAGACAAGGTAGATTAAGTTCGAAGAAGGGCTAGAGTTATATTTTGAAATTTGAGCATTATGATTACTTTGGATAGGAGATCAAGTCTTTATGTAAATCATTAAAAAATGAATAAATATTCGAGTACTAGCCTACTTCTTATTAAATAGTAAAAGAACAATTTCATAGTTGTTAATGGCAAACAGTAGAAAAAAACAATTGGAAAACGTACACAAATATCTAAATATCTAAATTCAAAATCTAAATTCTATCTAAATTCATGACAACGTTAAAATGAACACAAAATGATTAGAAGAAGTATGATCACACTCATTATTTTAGATCATACTTTGACTAATCATTTCATGATAGTTTCCTACTGGGAGCGGATGTGTGTTCTACAAAACTAGTAAATTTTTAAAAATGATAAAACTCGTTTTGTGAGAAAGATTCCAGGAAGAAATTTTTAGCAGAAACATTTAAGGCTTTTAAAAAAATGCTTCAAGAAGAAAAAATAATAGAAAAACTAAAAATAAAAGATATTTTTTCTAGGATCTGATTAAAATAATAGAAAAGTTTCATAGGCCATGTTCAAGTACACCCATGGCCAGAAAGAATTATTCAATAAAATGAAAAGAATTTCATCAGGTAAATTTAGATAAAATGTTTTCCTAATATTATTTAACGTTCATAATTTGTCAGAAATTATTCATAACAGAGTTCATTCTTGTGTTGGTCGTAATGCTTAGGATACATTTAGTTAGGAACACTAACTAATTATCATATTGTAGAATACATTTTCAATAATTAAATTTTAGCTGTAATTCTTTTATTTCATATTTCTTACTAACTTTGAACAAAAAAACTTAATTTATTTTTAAAAATCAAGCAATTTTTACACAGTAAATAATTTATTGTGTTATTTTAATACTAAAATAATTTGCAACATTTATATAAATTTTTCGTTTTGATTTTACATTATTCGAAACGTTATTTGAAGCTTGAACACGATTTTTATTAATGTAATTAATAAATGCATCAATCTAATGAGCACAATTTAACGACTCGTTTGGATTAGCATGATAGTAGATTTTCAAATCTTAACATGTTTTGGATTTTTCAACTCCAATAACATTTTTAAATCTCTTTTCGATATATTATCAAAAGTACTTGTATTTTCTTTTTTATGATAACATTAATTTTATTAATTGTTTGTTCCATTTCATCAATACGTTACGACGCCAATAAGTATAGTTTTTCTTTAATTCCATTTCTTTTTGGCAACTTAGTTCGCATAAAGATATTATTGGTTCAACATTAATTATTATATGCTCATTTTGCTTTTGTTTTGACGATGTGGAAAACGAACTGGGATCATAAATTGAAATGATTTATAATAATAACACACGCTATGTTTATTCGAAAAAATGACTCATACTCATTTCTAAAATAAAAATCGGTGTTTACTTATAATATAAAAAAGAACAGATTTAAAAAGAAAAACAATAACATGGCTGAATTAAATATATAATATTAGTTTAAAAAAATATATTTTTAGTATTTACTTAACTAGCTTGTTAAAAAAGTCTACAGAAAGTCATATATTTATAAAAAGATAAACTTAACAAATTAAAAGATGCTATTAAAACACACAAAATGAAAATTTTACTTAAAACTATAAACAAACATATTTATTATAATTACTACAACACTTAAACGAATGACATCGGCTTAATTGCTAATCTTTTAGCCAAATCCATACATGTTTCAAGTTGATTTGGAAGATATTGAATGCCTCCCATTTTATCTACTTTTCTCATATGTTCTTTCTCCTTGTCACCAGCTACAAGTACAGTTTTCGACGGATCAGTCTATATATATATGTATATTAAAAAATAAAAATGTTATTACACAAATAGAAGAAAAAGAAAACATTTAAAAAATTACAGGTAATGTATTCCTTAGAGAACAAAGAAAATCTGTTAATCTATTTTTAAAATCTGGAACAAAAACTTCCGGATCAAGTGCAAGAAAACAATGTCCTAGATTGGTTTCTTCATCAGATCCAGAATGGGTCCATTTTCTTACTGATGTGGAAAAATTTCCACCTGATAAAACACCTGATAATATATCAACAACAGCTCCTAAACCATAACCTTTATATCCTCCAGTAATCTCTGGGCCTCCAAGTGGCAATAAACATCCCGTTTCGAATGCTAAATCTGCATTATTAGTTTCTTTACCATCTGGACCTTGGGCCCAACCATTCGGTATCATTTCATTTTTACGTTTTTGCATTTCAATTTTTCCAACTGCAACAGCTGTTGTAGCCATATCTAACCAAAAAGAATCTAAATTCCCTTGTGCACCTAAACTTATTGGATTTGTTCCAAGACTAGCACTTTTACCCCTTGTTGGTGCCATTAAAGGAGATGTATTTGTCATTGCCATTCCTATTAGATTTTCTTTCATAGCCCTTAAAGTATACCAGCCGGCTATACCAAAATGATTTGAACGTTTAGCACATACAAAACTGACACCACAATTTTTTGCTTTTTGAATAGCTAAATCCATACAATAACTTCCGACTACTGCTCCTAAGCCATTACAACCATCAATCCAAGCAGTTGCTGCAGTTTCCTTTAATATTTTTGGTTCAGCAGATCCATTTGTTGAATTTTTTAATAAATCATTTATATACATTTCTAATCTATTCATACCATGACTAAAATGCCCACGGTAATCAGCTTCAATAAGTAAATCAGCCATCAAATTAGCATTTTTCTTAGGAACTTTAACAGCTTCAAAACAATCAACCATAAATCTTTTGGATTCTTTAATCGCAATAAGCTTGATAATATGTTCATTTGATGCATTTCGTACTAAAATGATATGACAATTAATTGATATTTTAAGAAATTAAAATGTAACAATTTTATTTTTCAACAGAAATTATAATTAAGATATTTGCAACTTTATGGCTAATAGATTTAATAATTCATAAAATTACACTTAATGCAGTATAGAATTTTAAAAATATTATTGTATTTAGCATTGTAGGAGTTTTTTGTTTTATATAATTGAAACTCTCAAAAACCAAGGATCTATACTAGAACCGTATTGAAAGATTCATACAATTAAAAGAATGCTAAATAATGTAATACTTTAAATTACTAAAATTGATGAAGTCAATTAAACTTGGACTGTCTTTACTAATATTATTATTATGAATCACTTAAATAAAGTTGAAGCTTGAATAGTTTTTTATAAGGTATATAATCTGTATTTTGAGGTTTGATTAAATTGAATAATAAAAATTCTAATTAATCTTATCAAATTAAAATAATCAAAATGAAAAAAGATAGTTAAGTATTTGTAGACAATTTTAGTTGAAGTAAACTCAAAAAGACAAAATTCAGATAAAAGCTCTAATGTAAAAAACAATTGTAATTATACATTTTGATTACCTGCTGTGTATTTTATGATTTTATTATAATTTCCCTTTGTCAAAAAACGACTAGCTTTCATGCAATTTTGTAATAGTTTCATGGTTTTGATTGTATAGTGACAGATGGGATGTCTATAAAAAAAAATCTTTCAAAATTTGTGTTGTTTTGTGTTTATAGTATAGATTATAAAAGTTAAATTTATATAACTAATAAGAAAACACTTAGAGTAAATATATTACTAAATTATTAAGTTAATTAACTCTTCTCTGAATAAATATTAAAGCGAATTGAACCAAACCGGCTGATCACAAATATGAACTGATAAGCAACAATTCTTTTGGTAGGGAGTTGTAATGCCTAATTTATAGTCGAAAAATTTTACCAAGATATTCTAGTTTGTCAAACTTTTTTAGTAAATTATACTCTCAAGTATGTAAAATTACCTCAAAGCTAAATAATAGGCTAATACAAATCTGGTATTTGTATCGAGTCTTAATTAAATAATATAAAAATGTCAATATTTGTTACCATAAGTTTTTTTGTCAATAAGTGGGAATTTTTTTTCAATATGCAATTCAATTCGATTTTTCAATTTACAAAGAAGTTTTTTCTAGTTGTTTACACATTTGGAGCAGGATAAGGTAATTTAAGTTTCATAATCCATGGTAAATACGGGCAAATTTCGACTTTTACAACAGTTTACTACTTCTACATTATATTTTTATGAATTGCTCTTTAATAATCGACTGATCGATCCTTGAATGGCTCCAATGTTTTAAGAAAATATTCAAATATATGCTATTAGTTAATTTAAATTGAACGAAGATAATTTAAATATTGTATTTAGAAAATAAAGAGGAAATAGTTTTTGATGGTAAGAACATAGATTCCTGAAAAAATACATACAAAACAAAAGTTGGTTAAGAAGTTTCACCAGAGAATTATTTTAACTATTCTAGCACAAAAACTTTTCTCCTACCCCAATCTTTCCTAAATAATTTGTAGTTTTTAACATAAAAGCTGACCTTTGAAAATGAAAAAAAAAAAATTAAAAATTCTCAAGCTTCAACTTATAGGACTTTTTGTTGAAACTCTCTTTATTGGTTTTCCACTACAAATATTTTATTTAAATGCCCTTCTCTTTTACAAAAGTAGCAGTTTTTCATTTAATTTTTTAACCATTTTTAAAATCGTTTCCTTTTTGTGTCCATAATTGTCTTCAACACGACGATTGTATTCTACAATTCGCTTTTCTTTAACCCTTGAAAAAGTCAGATCATTTTCTGAACTTGATTCTAATGCAGTAACAAGTGAATCATAACTTTAAGGTAAACTGCTTAGTAAACTGCTTGTTCGAATTTCAAAATATCATTTTTGTTTGAATCCGTAACTTTTGGGTTTCCTTCATAAATAACATCGCAAAGTTTTTCAGTTTTTAAAAAAATACTCCATACAGAACTTCTAAGAGAAATAATTCCTTCCATTTAGCTTCTCAAACTGGAACTTGCCTGATGATGTCATATCGTTATCTTAATGTTTTTTCAGTTACTAGGCCCATAACCTATTGAAATTCTTCAATAAAACAATTAGATAAATTAATTAGTTTTTTTTATTGAATTTATATATACATATATGTATATAAAAAAATCATTTTCTTTTATATCAAAAACTGACAACTGACAACAATAAACCTTTTTTAACATATAATATAAAATCTTAGCCTACTAAAACAAAAACATAAATTACTTTAATTGATTCCAACACTTTTCCATGTCTAAAATTTACTGTTATTTGAATTATTCGAAATTATATCCTAATTAACTTATTTATCCGTAAATTAATTAATGACTACAAAAAGAGAAGAATTTCTGATTCTGATGATTTTTTCTTTAAAAATAATCAAAATTATTATTAATAATAAAATTCAAGAAATATGAAGAACTTTAGCATTATATATTATATTAGATGTATATATACATATTATCTTTATTAAAATAAAAATTAATTTAAGATAAATTTATAGTTTTCATTAAAGAAATATATCTCTTAATCTGATAAAATTCAAGTCATCTCCTATACATATTGTATTGGATTTGCCTCTAGTCTTTCAGTAATTCTATTTATCATATCAATGTGATCTGGACTATATTGGATACCTCCAGCTTTATCGACTTTTTTTGAGTGTTCCAATTCAATATCACCTGGTATAATTACAGGTTTAGAAGGATCTAACTTTAAATATTAATAATTAAATTATTTTGAATAAAATTTAAAACTTAAAAATTATACTGGTGAAGATTTTCTTAACATCTGAATAAATTCATTTATATTTTCTTTATAACTTGGATTAAAAACTATGGGATCAATAACAATGAATGCATGCCCAATATTTAGTGGTTCAATTTTAGGATCATTATATTTTCTAACTTGATTTGAATATTTTGCACCTGTTAATACACCACAAAGTATTTCAATTATTGCTGCTATATTATAACCTTTATATCCACCAGTAGCTTCTGAACCACCAAGAGGTGGAAAAAATCCATCTTTAAGTGCCGTAACTGGATCATCAGTTACCGTAAGATTTTTTGTGTATGCTAAACCTGGATAAATTTTTTCTTTCATTCTTATTAACATTTCAAGCTTATTAACTGATATTGGCGTTAAAGCTGTATCAAAAACAAAATTTTCTAAATCTGTTTTTATAGCTACACTAATAGTATTTGAACCTAATTTTGGTTCTTTACCACGTGTTGGTATTAAATATGGTTCTGAATTTGTCATTGCTATACCTAAAAGGCCACTATTCATTGCTTGTAAACTATAATAAGCAGCCATACCAAAATTATTTGAATTCTTTGCACATGTAAAACATGCACCAAAACATTTTGCTTTTTCGATAGCTAATTTCATGCATAAATTACCAGTTAATACTCCAATACTATTACAGCCATCAATCCAAGCAGATGCTGGAGTTTCTTTGATTATTTTTGGTACTGCTTTACCATCTATTGACTTTGATATAAATTCATTTATATACCATTCCAATCGGTATATACCTTCAGAAAAAACACCACGACGATCAGCTTCAACTAATAATTCGGCTAATTGTATTCCATTTTTTTTAGGAACATTAACAAGACTGAAACAATCGGTTATAAATCGTTTACATTCTTTTATACTTATAAGTGGTGGATTTTTTGTATCATTAGATTTTTCAGTTGCTGCACTTTGTGCTGAAATGAAGAAATTGATTGTCAAAAAGTACAAAATTTAAATAAGTAAACTTTAGGATGTACCTAAAAGTATTTTTGATATAAGAAAATATTATTGTTTAGTAAATTTATTTATTTATTAATTTCCAATTACTTAACTATCATTAAGCATCATACCATTTATACCTGTTACTATGCTAAAATATTCTAAAGATCTCAAGAGTGAGTTTTCGATTTCTTATTTCTTTCCCAAGCAAAAATTGTTATTTTTTATTCAGCATATTTATTTGAAAATATGATAGAAACTATTTTGTGTATGCAAAAGAAGTTAGAAATAGTTGCTAAGGACTATGGATTACTTCTAGGCTTTAGTCCTTATGGGAGCCGTTTCAAGTTATTTTCAGCGGCTTCAAGCGACAAGCAATTGTTTTATAGGACACTTATCGCACAAAAGTATTACATTGATAACTCGCAATTAGTATGTTAAATCGTTTTCAATATTAGATTACGATCTTAAACATGCACATTTACTTAATGGTCCTTTATAACTTTATTGTGTGACCTATTATTGCCATAAATACGCCAAAACTTTCGATCAATCGAGCGAGGCTGAAGGTATAGTTTAAAGTTCACTGTATAACGACGACGGCCATACTCGTAAGTAATCAAAATTGGCTATAATTTTGTTTTTTTTTGACGTTAAAATTGAAAATTGAAATAATAATTCATTTTTAAACACTTTTTCGTTAACTAGAACATTTATTCAGTTAGCTGACAAACGACAATAACATTGAAAAATGTTCTTTCTAACTATTTCAATTAAAATTTGATTTGATGTTTTAATATTAATAAAAATATTTAATGTAATAAGAATTTTACATACATAATAATAAATGCTGTCTTGAAAATTTAAACCTTCCCAATGATAATTTCAGTTTACATAAGAAAAGATTTGTTTGAAAAATTTTCATGTTGTTTCTTGTTCGTTTTTTTCTCTTTGTTGATTCACAGTGTTTTCTGTCTCTGGGAATTCTTTAGAAACCAAAGTGAAATGTAAATATATTAAATATTATATTCTATTAAAATCAAATTTAAAAAAAAAATAAAATTATGTATAGAATCACAAAAAAAACTGAATAATTATTACATGCTCACTACGAATAAAATTTAATATTCACTTTGAAATTTTCCCTATTTCAAGAGTTAAATAGTTCAGTAAAATAGTTCCGTTAAATAATTACTTTATTTCTCATAATAAATAAAAAAGTTAGCGAAGATGACTTATTTGAAGTAAGTTAATACGTCAAAAAAAGTGAATTATCAGAAAAGAGCACTGTAACTGATTTTTTTAGCAACATTTCAAATTTTTTTATTCTCAAATCCGCCATTTTGTTACATTTTAATTTTTTTTACAATCCTAGTTCATTGTACTAATAATATCTTCGAGTTTAACAATCTTTTTGTCTTTATTTTTATTTTGAGCACTATTAAATCCAGAATCACTGCAGCAGTGGGAGAGCTTTATTTTGTTTTGAGAACTCAGGAGATGGTGGATAAATTATATTTTATTTTTCATTTATGCAAAAATATACCTGCCAAAATTTAAAAAATTCGGTTCAATACTTTTATTTACAAAAATCGCCCTTTTTTTAGATGATCAAACTAGCAATTTATCTTATACTCTAATTAGAAAAAGCTTTTACAGTATTATCATTTTTGAAAAATTTATTTTCTAGGTTTTGTAATTGAAATGTAGTCAAAAAAAAATTTAAATCAAAATTATTATTAATACAATTTAAATAAATCTTGGCAAAATTTATCATAACACTTTTGAAATAATATAAATTTCAACTATGATTAATTTAGTAATTTCTTTATTTCCGTTTAGCATAATTTATAATTAAAATATAATAAAAATGAAATTAAATGAGGTTGAAGGTGATCTTTTTACGGCGCCCTCTAATACATCGTTAGCACACTGCGTTGGTGCTGATCTTACAATGAGTGCAGGTATAGCTGTAAAGTTTCGTGAAATTTTTGGAAGACTTGAAGATTTACGATCTCAAAATGCTAAATCTGGTGAAGTTGCGATATTAAAGGATAGTGATCGATATATATATTATTTGGTTACCAAAAAATTTAGCTACGAGAAACCAACATATGAAAGTTTAAGATCATCATTAAATTCAATGAAAGCACATATGGTGAATTAGTTTTAACTAAAATTTAATATTAATATTAATCAATGACTGTTTTTATTTTAGATAAAATTTAATGTTAAGGATTTAGCAATTCCTCGAATTGGATGTGGCATTGATGGCCTAGAATGGGATAAAGTAAAAGCTGAACTAGAAACTGTATTTTACGATTATGATTTAATTATTACAGTATTTAATTTTATTCCTAAATAAATTAAATGGATTTTGCTATAAATCATTATTTCATAGTAGCGTTGAATATCTAGAATTAGATTAATTTTTAATCTTATCAAATATTGTTTAACCAACGACCAAGTGTTTGTGAAAACTTTTTAAACCAATTTACTCTAATCTTATTTACTTCCCGTGCTTAAACCGTATTTGATATCAGTTTTTTTTATCACTTATAGTTTTTTACATTAATTGTATATTTTTGAAAAATAGGAAAATTTTGAAATAGAAAAATTAATAATCATGGTTTTTTTTATTAAGCTACAATTTTTACTTACAATAGTATTGAATTGTTCTTTTGAATTGCAATTCTGTTTTCTCTTTCATGAGACTCAAATCTCTCACTAAATCATTTAAGTCAGCCTGTGTAAAAAACTGTGATTTAAAATTTTCTGAAGAACGTTAGAATTCATTAGTAAACGTTTGACATTTATTAAATTCTGAACTGGACTGTAAAACGTTATCAATAGACTCAGTAGTTCGCCGTCCATGTACTACCGGTCGATTAGCTGAAGTAGAGTCAGGATAGAAAATTACTTTTTTATTGCTGTATAACAGAAATCATCTGAATGGTTCTTTTTTTGTTCTCTCCATAACATGGGTATTGCTTTCTTCTCCGCCTTAGACCATTTCCTAAGATCCTCAATTCAAACATAACACACTTAGTGAGGAACCAAACATTTGTCTTGATTACCGATTTCTATAGTAAAATATTGAAAGTATCCTTTTTTTACAAAGTCAGTAATGTTTCTTAGATCTTTTTTAATTAAAGTCATCACGCATATAGCAAAAAATGTTAGGGGAGTTTCTATAACCACGATTAGCCATATTAAAGTGTGAATAAAAAGCACATTGTATATCAAACTCGTTTTGAATATTAAATGATACGAAATTTTTATTTTCATATAAATAAGAAATAAGACAAAATTATTAAACAGTTTTTTGACGCTTGGCCTATGTAAATATTTTTATATTAAGCCAAGGGCTTTATTAAATTAAATATAGGGCAATGCTCCTCTTTGTTTTAACCATGTCCATAAGCTCATACGCAAAATATTAGTAAGTTAAAAGCTTTAAAATCGATTTGCAGCTTGGATTTGTGCAAGTTTGAAACGATTATTTCATAGCCCTTATGAAATTTTGAATGAGAAATTTTGAAATTACATATCGAACATATTTTTAATTACTAGTTGTTTAATTTTCGATGCTCCAATCCCATAAAAGGTTTAGCAACAAATCAAAGAGGCAAAACAAAAAACTGTGCAAAAAAGCAGGAAGCATTTAAGAAGAATAGAATAGATGTTAGTTTTTTCTAATTTATTTAATACAACAAGAATACTAAAGTCCTAATTGACTTAATAAATATATTTAAAATGTAATACTAATTATTTTTACTTTAAAACTATTTTACTACTAATTCTTATCTACATTACCTTACGGTTTGAATTGATTTACAAAATAACTGTAAAAGATTTTGAATAGGGAAAAAATGTATTAATTTTACAATCAAATTCCTCTGCATGAAAATGTTAAAGATTGATTTTAAATGTTTTTTTAACTGTAAAAATGATGGAGAAATTCAAATTCAAATTTGTTGGCGGTGCTTCAACCGCTTATATAATATTGTTATATTAATCATAGTAGGCTCACAACAAAGTAGGCTGTGAGCTTATTATATAAAGAGCTGTCAACGAAAAATGGAGTCAGTATAGTATTTTGGTTTGAGTATAGTTAGTACAGTTTCTGAGCACAGAGGTGTTATAATAAATTGTAATAAATAAATGAATAAATATATTACTTCCGTTTTAAATTGAGTGCCGTTAAAGAAAATACAACAATATGAAAATTGATGCTGATGGTTTTCTCTTTCTCAAGGTAGCCAATAAACGAAATACCCGTCAGACTCAAAACTAATTGGCAATGTATTAAAAGTATTCATAAGCAATGAGCTCTATCCAAAAAAAATTTAATAACATTAAATATGAAATATTTTCTTGTTAGTCATTTACCAATGAATGAAAAAATTCTAACAGTATTTTTCTAAATAATATTAATTTTATATTTGATAAAAACATTTAGTTTTTCTGTGATAACCTAATTTTTCGTATTTGTAATACACTAGCAATTTCATGACATTTTAGTATTAATTCTGGTGGATATAAGAATCCACCGAGTTTGTCGACTTCTTTAATATGTTTTTTCTCTATATCACCTGCTACAATTACTGGATTTTTAGGATCAATCTAATGAAATTTCAAAAATTATATATTATAATATAAATTAATTGTATAAAATTAAAAAAATTTTTACCGGTTTTGTTGCTTTAAGACGATTTATAAAGTCTGAGATTCGTACTTCGAAGTCCGGTGAAAAATATTTGGGATCCCATGCAAAAAATGCATGACCGATATTATCATTTTTTCTTTCATTTGTTTTTTTTAAATGTGTGGAATATGCAGAACCAGCCATTAATCCTGTCAGAATTTCAAAAACAGCACCTAAACCATAACCCTTATAACCGCCACTAATTTCATTTCCACTTAATGGCATAAAATGTTTTCTTTTATATGCTAAATTAGGATCTTTAATTTCCCTGCCATCCAAATCAATTACCAAATTACTCGGTAAAGTTTCATTATTAATTTTTTTTATTTCAAGCTTTTCAGGTGATAGTGCTGTTATAGACATATCAATTTGATAATCAGAATCATTAGTTTTAACACCAAAACCTATAGGATTTGCACCAATCATAGGTATTTTAGATCTTGTTGGTACTAAATATGGCGAGCTATTACTTAATACTATAGCTATAATACGTTCATTTATAGCCTTTGTTAAATAATGACCAATTAGCCCAATATAATTTGATTTTTTTGCAGTAACATATGAGAAACCAACACATTTTGCCTTTTCTATTGCTTTTGACATGCAAAAATTAGCAGTTAATGGTCCAAGACCATTATTTCCATCAATCCAAGCGGTAGCTGGAGTTTCATTAAGAATCAGTAATTTTGCATTAACATTTACACTTTTAGTACGAATATCTTTGATATATTTTTCTATACGTGCTAGGCCTTCGCTATAATGACCACGATAATCGGCATCAATTAGTAATTCAGACATAGCCATGCTATTTTGCTTAGTGAGGCCAACAGCTTTAAAACAATTGATAATAAATTTTCGAGTTTCATCGATCGTTACAATATTTACTTAAAAAAATATATTAAAAGGTATTATTTAATCCAATAAGGAAAATATAAATATTTCTTACTGCTGTGATTGCATTTAGAGTATGACACTTTAGTCAGAAGTGAACATCCTGAAAAGATTTTAGTTTAGTTAATATAATTAATTAGCTTATATCACTTTCGGAAATTTGAACATATATTCGGTTGAAATACAATTTAACTACAGCAAGGATATAAAATGAGACTTCTATGAATTAATTTATTCGTTGACCAGGCTTATATAAAACTGGTCTGAACAATCTACCGCTTTAATAGAATAAGTGTAGGACAATATCGATGTGTACACTTATATTTCTTACTAATCTACCTAATTTGACTTTTGTTTTTTAACAATTTCATCCTTGGCTAATAACTAAGGTTAATTGTCCTTTATTTCATATAAATAAGCTTTGATCATTGAAAAAATTAATATCCATAAATTTAATTTTAATAAAATATATAATTACCTCTAAGTGAACAATTTTTCAAAAAATATCCTGTTTTTAGTTTGTAGAAAAAATTGTAGCTATGTACAAATATCATAGCTGGATCGATGGAAGCTTAAGTACGTCTACAAAAAATAATATAAAATAAAAATTTTTCATTTATTTTTAGAGTTATTATATTTGATGGAATTTATTTAAAAATTGAAAAAAAAAACCGATTAAAGCAATTACCTTGCATAAATCGCTAATTGAACCAATAAATTATATTGACAGCTAAAAAAATATTTTTTGAAGATTGAAAATATGTAATATTTTCAATTTTTGAGCATAACTTTATTATCCTCAGGTTACTACTTAAAAAAAAATTCATTTAATTTCTTACTTTATTTTTTGTGGATTTGAATTTTGTAAAACTTAAAAGTTTATCCTTTTTTCAACTAAAAGTTATAAATTATATATCGTAATAATTTATTTTTGCTAAGCATTTGTCCTGTAGTTGATTTATCTGATTTTTAAGCATGGAAAGAATTGAAAAGCTTGCACTGTTTTTTCCATTTATATCCTTGAAATCTTTTTCTGTGTACCACCTGCGGATTTCTTTCTTTTTTTTACAAAAAAATTAAACTTTCGTCGTAAATTTTATTATTTAGTACACAAGATATAATAATTTATAGCCAAGAAATGTTGAAATGTTGAAAAAAAAATGGCGAATTATTATTGAAGAATACTGAATATTATTTTATATAAAGCATTAATCAATCTATTTATTATTGAGTTTTTTCCTGGAAATTGTTCACATTGGTTTAAGGGTTTCAATTAAACCTTCAAGATACTAAAAGTCTATTTTATTTGTATTTAGATGCATAATTTATAGTACGTAGGAAATCCTGGTATCTATTTATTATTCGAAAAGCATTTACAACTACCTTGACAATTATCAACAATGTCAATATTTTGCCCATAACTGCTATTTTATTACTTTAATCCCTTCCAAATATAAATTATTCATCTTTTCTTCAATTTCACAAATTTTTGGGATATTTTCTAGTGAAGCAATAAAAAGATATCCTATGAAAACTATTAAGGTTCAATGTGTAGAACCTATTTCTTAAGCCTTCTTCAGACCAATGCGCTTTTCAATCCCAAACGCATAAGGTCGTAAAATGGGTGATGCACTTTCTCGAGCTATAGCTAGAACAAAAATTTTTATTTCATGAAGATCATTTATGGCGAAAGGACATTTTATGGCCTTCAAAATTTTTGTTTTACTTGTAATTTTTGTTGTACCTACCTAGCTTCTCTAATTTATCTTTCGCTTATTGTTATGCAATACAATCTCAGAATTCTCATTCAACACAATTGCACACTTTCCATGAATCGACTCTAGTCCATTATATATATTTCTTTAATTCTTTTAATAAATTGTTCTAATTTATTTAACAAACCTGCATCCGAATATGTATACTCTCTTGATCAATTTAAAACGTATACTTGATTCCAAACTTAATATGGTTTCATAATATTCATCTACCATTAAAAAATTAGGAGCATGAATACATATTATCTTTTTGTGTATCAACCCATATTAAATTTAACTTTGTTGAGAACAAAATATCAAAACCTTTTCGTCTTTGGATTCAATTAATCTATAAAAAAGATTTTGTTGATAGTTTATCAAAAAAGCCAGCTCTTTTGTATATATTGTTATTAACTGCTAAATAACTAAAGGTAAATTCACAAATTTATTTCAGTGAAGAGTGGAAATTTTTAGTTTTATATGCATAAAATTAATTTATTGTTTACTGCTGATACAATCTTAAACTGAAAATAAACTTAATAAATAATAACAAAGTTGAATTAAAAAAATATTCTTTTATTATTTTTAGTAAAATGTAAAAAACGTGACATGTCGATAATACAACAAAAATTTTTTCTTAATCCATATTGGAAAATATTAAAATAAAAAGCTCTTATTAAATATTAAACGAATTACTATCTTAATATATTCAAAAATATTTAAGAATTTAAAACAAGAAATGATTTTGCTTTTGTATTTCTGTAAAAGGGCAAAACTAAAATTTTTATAAAATATTATTTCTTGCTTTTGATGTAGAGTTTGCTATGAATAGTAAAGTATATACATATTTAGTTTTATATTTAATTATAAGTTATAAGAGTTTTGGCATTTTTTACATTAAATTTTAAATTATTCATCGCCATACTTTATATCTTTATTTCCTAAATTATATTTATATTTGCATTTTATTACATATGAAGATTATCTTGGGTTTTTTCATGCATACATTAATTTTGTCGCCTTCTTTCATTTGAAGTGAAGCCGGTGTATCATTTTCGACAACTGGTTGTCCGTTAAAGCGGAATTCTACTAATTGTATTGAAAGACCCTAAATCCAAATAAAATTAATATATTATTTATTTTTATAATGTTTATAATATAGTTACCACTCTATAACAGTGTGCATTCATCAGCTTACGAAGTGGAGTATGTTTCTTTATTTTATATTGCAAAACAAAATTGACTGGTCCCAAAACTTTAAGACCAACGTGTTCAGACTCTGCACGATTTGTGTCCTAAAATTGTAAAATATTCTGTTTAGGAAAATTTGTTCAAAGTTATTAATAATTAATAAATGATTCAAAATAATATTTAAAATATTTTTCTTTTTTCGAGACAGAAGAGATTTTATACACCTTTACCCAGAACTCAGACTTTAATGCATATTTTACAAATTTCTCAAATAGTCAGCATATGAATGATAATACGTGTTTGGGAAGTGAAGTAAGTTAAATGTTATAAATTATCAAATAACTTGTCTTTTAAATTGAATAAAATTAAAAACTATAATTTTTTAAATTGTTACATAAACTCATGAAACTCAAATCTCTCACTAAATCATTTAACTCAGCCGGTGTAAAAAACTGTGATTTAAAATTTTCTGAAGAATGTTGGAATTCATTAGTAAACGTTTGACATTTATTAAATTCTGGACTGGACTGTAAAACGTTATCAATAGACTTGGTAGGTCGCCGTCCATGTATTACCGGTCGATTAGCTGAAGTAGAGTCAGGATAAGAAATTACTTTTTTATTGCTGTATAACAGAAATCATCTGAATGGTTCTTTTCTTGTTCTCTCCATAACATGGGTATTGCTTTCTTCTCCGCCTTAGACCATTTCCTAAGATCTTCAATAAAAACATAACACACTTAGTGAGGAACCAAACATTTGTCTTGATTACCGATTTCTATAGTAAAATATTGAAAGTATCCTTTTTTTACAAAGTCAGTAATGTTTCTTTGATCTTTTTTAATTAAAGTCATCACGCATATAGCAAAAAATGTTAGGGGAGTTTCTATAACCACGATTAGCCATATTAAAGTGTGAATAAAAAGCACATATATCAAACTCGTTTTGTATATTAAATGATACGAAATTTTTATTTTCATATAAATAAGAAATAAGACAAAATTATTAAACAGTTTTTTGACGCTTGGCCTATGTAAATATTTTTATATTAAGCCAAGGGCTTTATTAAATTAAATATAGGGCAATGCTCCTCTTTGTTTTAACCATGTCCATAAGCTCATAAGCAAAATATTAGTAAGTTAAAAGCTTTAAAATCGATTTGCAGCTTGGATTTGTGCAAGTTTGAAACGATTATTTCATAGCCCTTATGAAATTTTGAATGAGAAATTTTGAAATTACATATCGAACATATTTTTAATTACTAGTTGTTTAATTTTCGATGCTCCAATCCCATAAAAGGTTTAGCAACAAATCAAAGAGGCAAAACAAAAAACTGTGCAAAAAAGCAGGAAGCATTTAAGAAGAATAGAATAGATGTTAGTTTTTTCTAATTTATTTAATACAACAAGAATACTAAAGTCCTAATTGACTTAATAAATATATTTAAAATGTAATACTAATTATTTTTACTTTAAAACTATTTTACTACTAATTCTTATCTACATTACCTTACGGTTTGAATTGATTTACAAAATAACTGTAAAAGATTTTGAATAGGGAAAAAATGTATTAATTTTACAATCAAATTCCTCTGCATGAAAATGTTAAAGATTGATTTTAAATGTTTTTTTAACTGTAAAAATGATGGAGAAATTCAAATTCAAATTTGTTGGCGGTGCTTCAACCGCTTATATAATACATATTGTTATATTAATCATAGTAGGCTCACAACAAAGTAGGCTGTCAACGAAAAATGGAGTCAGTATAGTATTTTGGCTTGAGTATAGTTAGTACAGTTTTTAAGCACAGAGGTGTTATAATAAATTGTAATAAATAAATGAATAAATATATTACTTCCGTTTTATATTGAGCTCCGTTAAAGAAAATACAACAATATGAAAATTGATGCTGATGGTTTTCTCTTTCTCAAGGTAGCCAATAAACGAAATCCCCGTCAGACTCAAAACTAATTGGCAATATATTAAAAGTATTCATAAGCAATGAGCTCTATCCAAAAAAAATTTAATAACATTAAATATGAAATATTTTCTTGTTAGTCATTTACCAATGAATGAAAAAATTCTAACAGTATTTTTCTAAATAATATTCATTTGATATTTGATAAAAACATTTAGTTTTTCGTTACATATACCACCAAATCGGACTTAACTTTTCATATATACATATTATAAAACTTACCCCAGGTATCTTCGTATAGACTTCAATTGTGTCGCCATCTTTGATTCCAAGTGAAGCCGATGTATCATTTTCGATAACTGGTTGTCCGTTAAAACGAAACTCTAACAATTGTATTAAAAGACCCTAAATCCAAATAAAATTGATATATTATTTTTTTTTATAATGTTTATAATATAGTTACCTTTCTATAACAGTGTGCATTCATCAGCTTACGAAGTGGAGTATGTTTCCTCATTTGATATAGCAAAACAGAATTGACTGGTCCCAAAACTTTAAAAACAACAAATTCAGACTTTGCAATCTTTGTGTACTGAAATTGTAAAATATTCTGCTCAGAAAAATTTGTTCAAAGTTTTTAATATTTAATAAATAATTAAAAATAATATTTAGAGGTTGAAAAGATTTTTAACACCTTTACCCAGCACTCAGATTTTAATGCTCACTTTACAAATTTTTTAAATATGTATGAACATGAAATATGCAAATCACAAAACTGAGAATAAAATCGACTTTAATGCCGTAAAATCAGCTACGCATTGCATTGTAGTCCGGTATCATGCCTAATTTCTTTTCCCGATATTTAACGAAAATAAACTGTTTTAGAAATTTCATACTCTTACCTGTTTTTTATATGACATTATGACAATATTTATTTAATAAATTGGTAATTTAAGAATTATATTTTGAAAAACACAAGCCTCACTTATTAATCTTCTAACACTTAAAAATTGCGTCGTAAAATTGTTTCAATAGAATTGTCCAAGGATGCGTTTCACAAATTTAGCAAGTGCTAAAACCGCTAAATACTTAATTAAAGTGAGAGAGAGAGTAAGTGCAATGCGTTCATAAAGTCATGACGTTCGGCATAATTTAGTTGAACTAATGCTTAATAGGACTATTCACTATATTTTAACTATATTAACTATATAAGTATTAAGATATTATCCATTTTATAATAAAATTAAGCTCGAGCTCGAGTTCGGCGGTGCTACGGCGATTGTGTAAATGCCCCATAACACTTTGCTTGATTTGTGAAACACTTCAACACTTCGCATTTATAATACTATTACTTGTTTTACCTATACTCTATTACATTTTAAATAAGAAAATATCAGATGTCATTTGAAGCCGGCAGACATGTTTTGAATATACACAGTATTTTTTTTACAATAACTCGAAAAATGTGTGGAAAAGTTAAAGAAGTGTCTGGGGATCTATTTTCTGCCCCTAAAAACTTTTCTTTAGCTCATTGTGTAGCATCTGATATGAAAATGGGGAAAGGAATCGCCGTCAAATTCAGGTTTTCATTTTGCTTTGTAGTATTTAAGTTTTTTTTTAAATATCCAAAGAATAAATTATTGTTTTTAATTACATAAATTAATTAACTATCCAATGCTAAAAATGTTAGTTATTCACTAAACTCAATTCAAAAGAAAATAAGGAAATACATTTTGTCTGATGGGTAATGTAACAACTTATTATTAAATAATGCATATGTCGCTTATGATTTTTGTTTATTTCATTTAAGTGATAGAGATATTGTTTCAATCATTCAAGCAATTAAAAAATAAGTCGCTGTATAGCGAATATATTTAACAAAAAAAACAACAAATTCTTGAAGAATATATAGAAAGGCAAATTTTTTCATATTTAACTCTAGATCATAAACCTTCCTAACAGAGCTGTTTTCATAAACCTTTGTCGGTTCGACTACGCATTAATTAGGTATCATTTTATTATTTAATTAATAAAATGAATTAATTAGGCATATTTTTACACCTTTTATTTAGGTTTACTTCCTACGACCTACGGAAAGCAAGAATTTCATTAAATAAGTATTCGTCTTTTCGACGAAGGTTTTTGATCTAGGATTAAGAGGTCGGTATACGACGCTCAAAATTGTGGGTGTCAATTGTTTAAATCTTGCCTCGGGAAATGATTTCGTTTTATCTAACATTCATTTATTGCATAAAGTTGTATTAAGCTTTAGTTTATATAAATTATCTAAAATTAACATCTTTAGGGATACATTTGGACAAATTGACTACTTAAAAAGCCAAAATGTCGGTACTGGTGGTATTTGTGTATTAAAAGATAATGAAAGATTTATATATTATTTGATAACAAAGCAATTTACATATCAAAAGCCGACCTATCAGTCTATGTTTGCTTCACTTAATGCAATGCGAGAGCATATGGTAAGGAGGGTATATCAGTTAGGATCAAGAAGTGAATTCATTTTTTTCCTTGTAGATAAATCATGATGTTAAAAATTTAGCAATACCGAGAATCGGATGCGGCCTAGATTGCCTTTCATGGGATAAAGTTAAGGATCAAGTTGATGAAGTTTTTCGAAATGATGATGTTAGTATAGTCGTGTACAATTTTTCCTCAACAAAAGTGTAAGATGTAAATACTTAAGAGAGTTAAAGCTCTTTTTAAATAACTTTTCAAGTTTTAATCATTGAAATATATATTTTTTAAAAATTCCGTTGGATTTTTGGCTACCCTTGAATTGGCGCTACAACTAAATTTAAATTGAAAATCGTTTCATATTTTTAAATTTTGCAAATCTATGTAACGTATACACTCGTATCGTTATTTTTCGCTTTAGTAAAGAACTTTTATATGTATCTGATATTTAATAAATTAATCGTCATTACCCTATTGCATTATTGTTTATCATCTTGCTTGAATCAGCTTCCCTTTAATTAACCAGTTGAAAAAATTAATTTACTTGATCCTCGATTTGGATATTTTTCACAAGGATAGTTGAGCGCTGTTTTTGTATAACTAAACAAAATTTCCAATTGCTTCTTTTGCTAAATTTTTTACTTCTTGATCGCTATGATTTGACTTTGCTTTATTTAAGGCTCCTTTATATTTTGTGTGCTCCACAGGATATACTAGTAGTATACTTTTTTTTTGTCTTTAGATTACAAAAGCCATTTGGTATTTACTGCTTCCTTTCAAGCCTCGTAATATTTCTTTTTAAACAAAGTTTTTACCTATATATCAAAATATTGCGCGATTTGAAAGCAAAAAAAGCATATAAAAAAAAGAAAGTGAATTTCTTTAATAGGATTTAATATAGAAAATAAATATGTATATAATTATTGAAAATTGGCTTAACAAAAATTTTGATAATATTTCTAACACTTGATTTTGATAAATTTAAATTTTTTCATCAGTTGTTGAATTTGTTTCTTCTTGGATTTCATCAAAAATTTCTACAAGTTTTACTTTTAAATTTCGTGGTATATATTTTGGGAAATTTACTGAAAAAATGAAATTTAATTAAAATTTTTAATATTTAATTTTTGATAATAATAATACCATCGAAACGAATATATAAATCTCCTTTTTCTTTAGGATTATCAAAAATAGGTAAACCTTCTTTAGGAATTTTTTTAATATATGTATGATATGCTATATCGGTTAAAGAAATATGTAATATTCTATCATCAATTGTTTTTACATCAATATTTGTACCACATAAAGCTTCTTTTAAATCAATACATTTTTCCATATATAAATCAGAATTTTTACGATAAAACTGACAATGTGGTTTATCATTTATAACAAATATTATATCAGCTGGAATTATAGTTGGATCACGATCTCCTTCTTCTGGAAATATAATTTTTGTACCTGCTGGTATACCTGGTTTAATTGGTATAATTAAAATTTTTTCTCTAAAATTATTATTTAAAATCATTATTTTTTTATAAAATAACTAATTTAAAATACTTAATATTAGTTTGTGATTGAGTTGCATCAATAAATTCATGTCTTAAAATTTTCATCCGTTTAATTGTACCAAAAAATATTTCTTTAAGATCTAAACAAAGACATTTTGTAATTGGGTTAGCCTTTTGTTTTATACCAATAGTTTTATTTTTATTAAATAATGGTGGTGGATTTGTAATTGCATCAATTATATTAGCATTTGGTGAATAACTTGCAAAAACATCAAAAAAAGTTTTAAAACAATCTCCATGATATTGATAAGGTGGAAAATAATCATCTGGTAATGGTATACCACGTTCTAAACCTAATGTACCATATTTATCATATATTTCACGTCGTAATGGATTAGCTATTTTTATAAAAAAATAAATAAATAAATATATATATTTACCTATTATTATTTTTATTATTAAAAATAAAAGTTATAGAAAAATTATACTACAAACATAATATATCATATGCTAAATTAACATATGTCCAAAGAGTAGATACTGGGATATCAGGAAATGGAATATCATCTTTTAAAACTTCTGTTTGATCTCGATGTGGATGATATAATATTGCATATTTTCTGTAAGCTAATGCAATCTCTTCTGGATAAGCATTACGTGGAATATTAAGCACAGCATAATAATCAATTTCTTTCGATTCCATATGTTTTCACACTATATTTTTATGTATAATATTTTATCAAAAAATTCATTTAAATAATTTTTTTATTTTTCTACTAAAGCAGGCAACTACTAAGATCTTTTTATATTTTAGTTTTATCAATCTTTCAAATATTTTAAATATACTATAGAAATTTTTGTTTGTTTGTTTTTTCTTTAAATAAAACACCGTTTTTCTATTTTATAAAACTTTAATTAGGTTTTTATTCTACTATGAGCGTTATATAACGTTTTTTTTTTTGGTTTTTTAAATAATAATGTTTTACAATTTTCTATTATTTAAATGTTTAAAATTGGTTTTTATTTTTGGCATATATTTAAATTTTTTGCTAGATTTTACCTCCGAAAGTGTTTAATATTTATTAAAACTTTTTGATTTAAACATTTTCTACTTAATATTTTTTTTTAATTACAAATTGTACTTTATTTTAGTTAAATTATATTAGAAACAAAATAAAAGAATGGTATATAAAAAAATACAAACGAAATGATTTATATTAGAAGAAGTATAGAAAATTCTTTTAATACTTTGAACTTGTTAGAATTGTGAATTGTACGAAATTTATTTAAATTCAAACATTCACATAGTATCCCATTTTTGAATTATTACACTAAAGTTTGTTAATTTTGCTTGCATTATAAAATACAGTTAGTATTACATGACAGAAAAACGACATTGAACATTCTTGTTTAGATTCATTCTATTTTTATCAGGGAAAATGGTCCAATAACTACTTCTAGCTAGTTTCAAAAACAATTTAGTATTTAACTTGGCTAAATGGGTTATCAACATATAACTGAAAATTTTACTTCCTGTTTTTTGCTGCTATTTTTTTAGTTTTTTTTATGGTTTTATATGTTAGAGGAACTTTTGTACCAGAGACACACATACCCCCTAATAAATATTTAGTTAATATGTATTAGTCACTTAAGGACTTATGGAGTATTTTTCCATACAAAATTATCAAATTCAGATTTACTAAATTTGCTTAAAGACTATGTGTATCTCCGACATTATCCGTATTTATGTATATTCAAACTATTCAAACTATTTTAAATTATTTCAAAAATTAATGAAATTATATTAAGTTTTTTATGGCTGTATGTATTTGATGACTATTTTAGTTTTCAGATTATGAAAAATATAATTTTATATGAAAAAAGAATTTGCAAAATTAGTAAATCGTTATTTCTCGAAATTAGAGTAGTTTATCTTTTAGAAAATTTAAATTTATATTCTCACGGGCATAGACAAAAGAAAAATTATTATATGATGCCTGTCCAAATATTGGAAGCTTTCTCATTATTTAATGATATTCTGTTGTAAATCTTAGAAGAAATTGGTAATTAGGTTATGTTTAATCAAAAAAAAAAAAAAAAAAATAAGTGAGAACTGTTAATATGAAAATATTTGTCTCGCTGATCGCTTGGTAATAGTTTTTATAATTTTTATATGAATATTAAACGTTGGTCTTTATCTGCTGAAATATGCTTAAGCATTTTTATTATGATTGAAAATATAGTTTTAAAAGTAAATTAGTATTTTTAATAAATGTTTTTTTGTCTCAAAAAACAAACATATTAAATTTGGTCGACAATTCTAACATTATTTGGTATTGATTATGTTGTTTTTTTATTTTTTACAAATTTAATAGAAATTGTTTTGTTTATCAATTTAATTAACTAAAAGCTTAATTTGCCAATAATTAATTTTAGATTTTGATAACAAATTTAATAAAATTTGATGTGCGAAACCTTTTAAAATGTTATGTTGTTTTATAATCAACAAGAATATTTTACAGAGTACAATCAAAATTTTACTTTCTAATTAATATTTATATTCCCTATATATGTATATGTAGTATATATATATTTAATTTTCACGAAAAATTTTATTTTTACCTATTGGAAGACACTTCAATTGGATATTTTACAAATTTTTTTGATTCTGTGTTAGAAGAATGAAGAAGTGCCAGTTGTATAAATTTTTTTAAAAAAAGAAGTAAATAAATAACACCGTTTTTTAAATATCATTTGCTAATTTTTCATAATAAACTTTTCTTAGAAAATTTTTATTTTAATTTTTGAACATAATTCAATTTTTGTTTTAAAATTATAAATGCAATAATTTAGATGATGTTAAGAAACATTTCAATTGGCTTTTATTTGTGTTTGTTGACTGTGTATTTGACAGAAATAAATTTTCAATTTACGATCAAAGTGTTAATATAATTAGTTTGATGAAAATTTAATGAAATTGGTAATTTTTTTAAACTGATTTTTCAATACTGAAATTAAAGTAAGCTGTTCTTTCAACCTATCTGGTTCAGAACATTTATGGATATTTTTGCAATATAAACCAATGTTTGACTAAGCATAAAATGTAAAGCTAATGGCCTTAAGCCTCATGGATTTTTTGTAATTATTAATACCTAAATAAATACTATCCAAAAATTAAAGACTGCGAATATAACTTTGTCAGTAGAAAAAGTTGAGTTTCTTCATGAATGGAGGAGAAATTCATTTACAGCGGATACTTTCTCAAGTAAAAATGAATTGTTTTTGCCTTAGAATGGTCCCTAAAATAGTTTTCCTGAATATTTTTTTGTGTGAAAAAATATTAAGGATGGCCCTGCAAGTAAATCCATTAATTAAAAATTGTCAAAAAATTTGCTCACTATTACATGTTGTTTGTCTTTACGTAACAAAACAAGAATTAAATTTCTGTAGAATGGTAGGTAATTATTTTCAGAATAATTTTTCCTCTTAATTGTTATGACAGCCAGTCTCACAGTTCTATGTGTAAGCAGAAAATTGGTTAATCCTCAGTTAAGAGCTTCAACTAACAAAAATGCAGAAAATCAAATTCAGAATAGCAAATAAAAGTGAAACTATCCAGAAGGAAAGGGAAGACTTTTATTTTAAGTGTATATTTTAATTTACATGTATATTTTAGAGAATGGTAATAAAAAAATGTGATTTTCAAGCATTTTTATTAGGTATGATATGTAATCATGCAATCTTACTCACTGTACTTTGTTTTTAGTTTACAATATGAATATGGTTTTAATTTAAATAAAGAAGAGCAAAGTTTTAGCTTAGATCTTCATGAGATGTTTTCAATTTTAGTTATTTAAAGTTAAATTTGCACAATTTCTGTGCATAGTACCGAATTTTTGGAATTTAATAATTTTTAAACATGAAGAATTATTAACAGTTGTTAAAGTCAAACAAATTTGAGATGAAAAATTTTAAAAAGTACAAAAATCGTTCAAATAGTATCGGAAAGATAGACCTTTTTTTCTCTAAATTTCTTAGTTTCAAGGAATAAATCAAACAAATTTGATATTTATTACTAATATTTGAAAGATATGCTGATATCGTAGATTCGAGCGACTAGTATAGATTAATTCTATGAAACTCAAAAAAGCTGATAGTCGTTCAAAGTTGCTTCTATTATAAACATATCACAAGACTTAAGATTCTACTAAAAAATGCAATATTTGTCTAAGAATGTCGAATTAAGTAAGCTTAGCTCCAAATATAAAATTGGTTATTAGTCAAACATTTTTTTAATTTAAAATTCATCGCCATCAAGAAAATAACTTCAATTAGCAAATAATTTTATTTGAAAGTTTCTGTTATTTATTGACTTATAGAAATTAAATTTTATTTCATAAATATAAAATTAATTATGAAAAATTCTTTTTTAAAATGTGTTTTAAAAATATTTAATTTGGTCCCTAAAAAAACTATTTTAAAAATATTTCTTAATATTATAAAAGATATGTACATATAAATTTTAAGTATTTAATTATTTTAATTCAAAATTAAAATATTATGGATTTATAGTTAAATTAAAATTTTAATTTTTTTTTCCCTATTTTAATTTCAATGGTTTTCTTGCTAACTGTTTTCGAATTATAGCAATTATTTTTCCTTGAAAGGCACCATATTTTTAAAGTGCTACAAGAAATTAAAAATTTTTTGTTTATCGTTTTATTTGAAGAATTTTTGTAAAGAGAATAGAAAATTAAAAAGTATTTGTGAAAAGGAACCGAAAATTATTTTTACCGTTGTTGTTGTTGTTGTTCTTGTTTTTAATTATCACGACAATTAATCTCCTTAAGAAAATTATTATTAACAGGAATATCTAATTGATTGTTATTATCTAATTTAACTGGTTGAAGTGATGCACCTACAGTTAAATTAATATGTGGACCATCAAGACTATCTCTAGAATCCCATGGCTGAGGGCTAAATGTATCTGTTTCAGATTCATAAATACCATCAGAAAGACTTTCTGGTGTATTTAAGAATGTTTCTGAAAATCTTCCAATCTCTGTTGATCCAAATGCCTGTTGGAATCCTGGAAGTGGTGTTATATTCTAAAAAATAAATTAAGATTATTATATATTTTGTTGTTGTTATAATTGAAAAAAAAAACTCATACTTTGATTTCTTCACGTATATCTGGTGGATCATCTTCAATATCAGCTGTAATTTTTCTTCTAGTTTTTTTACTTGGTATAAAATCGAACTCAAGTACTCGATTTTTGTGTGAATTCAATACTGATAATATTTGTGACTGGGTATTATTAGAATTTACTTTTGTGTTTATTTCTTTTGTTAAATTTTGATTTGTTTGACGTGTATTAGTTTCAGTTTGATTTTCAATTTTATTATCTTCAATTTGATTTTTTTCGAAATTTTCTAAACGGTTTTCAAGTCCTTGGCATGGTGGTGTTTTACATTTATCATTTGTAGAATATTGCTAGAGGTGATAAAAAACAAAAGTTATAAAAATAATTAAAATTTTGCTATTTCTTAGTTTATATATGGATTTTAAAAAATTCAGCCTACGTCCTTGCTAAACTCAAAAATTAGTATTATCAGGTTTTCAGAAAATTTTTAATATATATGTCTAAAATGGTTTGTTTTTTTATCAAAAATTTTAGTTGCTATATTCACTGCCAAGACTGTTCCAAATAAATGTTATGATGAATTTTATTGGCTAAGATTTTGCTAAAAATAAAAGCCGAGCCTAGTCCACTCAATTATTTCCGAGAAAAATATCTTTAGACATATCGTAAATAAGCAAATCGAGTTACAAAAAATCAGCCGTATTGGCACCGCTCGAGGGCAAATGGTTAATTAAATAAAATGAAAAAAGTTTCGTGAAATTTAATATTGGGTTGGCAACTAAGTAATTGCCGAATTTTTTAATGGAAAAAAAAAATTTGTTTTTTACTTGGAACCTTACTTTAATCTATGATGTATTTTCCATTTTTTTCGATGACCTTTTGCCATCTCTCTGGCAACTTGAAAATTCCACGCTTGTAGAAAGTCTGATTCTTTTTTTTTTGAGTTAAGTGAGATTTTACAGCTTCATCATCATTGAAAGTTTTACCACGAAGAAAGTTGTTCAGGGATCGAAATAAGTGGTAATCTGATGGCGCGAGGTCAAGGCTATATGGTGGGTGTAACATCAATTCCCAACCAATATCCATCAATTCTTGCCGATTAGCCAAAGACGTGTGCGGCCTAGCATTGTCCTGGTTGAAAATGACACCTTTACGATTGACCAATTCTGGTCGCTTTTCCTTGACTGCTGCACTCAATTTGTTGAGTTGTCGACAGTAGACCCCCGAATTAATGGTTTGGTTGCTTGAAAGCAGCTCAAAATACACCGGACCTTTCCAATCCCACCAAATTGACAGCAAAATCTTCTTTTGGTGGATATTTGTCTTTGAAGTGGTTTGCGATGACTCATTAGGCGTGCACCACGATCTTTTTCGATTGACATTGTTGTACCCAATCCACTTTTCGTCTCTAGTGATGATTCGCTTAAAAAACGGCTCGAACTTCTTGACGAGCCCAACACGGTTTAAATGCTTTTCAATGGCTGTATGTGAAACATTTAACTTCTTTGCAATCTCACGTGTAGATCTGCTTCGATGATGGTTTTGATTTCATCCTCATTAAACTCAACTGGTCGACCTTTGTCATCTTTAAGAGAAAAATCTCCAGAATGGAGTTTTTTAATCCAATTTCGGCATTGCCTTTCTTGAAGGGCTTCATCACCATACACATATACACATCACGTAACTTTTTGGCGGCTTGCACTGCGTTCTTTCCTTTGCGGAAATAATAAAGCAAAATATAGCGAAAATATTCGTTTTTGCACTCCATATTAATATTGACGTAAAACAAAAAACTGTAAGGAAATATTTTCGAACTTAACTTGTAAAACTAGGTAAGAATGGCATCTGACATAGATAAGAAGAAGAAGATCATAACATTTACGGATATCATAAAAATGAGAGTGAGAGACATCCATGAGTGAAATCGGCAATTACTAAGTTGCCATATATTAATTCTTCATGGGGCAGTTTTGAAAAAATATTACCCATTCCAAAAATTAATGTTTGGCTGTATTAATCTAGCGGCCAAATTGAAAGAAATCTGCGAAATTAAATAATATTATTCAAATTGATATTTAATGTAACGCAGTTACCTTGTAGAAGCACATAAAATGATTAATTTAATGGAGCTTTTGAATTCACCTAATTCATTAGGGATACAAATGTACGTTTATAAATTAAGTTTGACACGTTAAATAATGTATTGTAAAATGTCACACAGCCAAAGCTTCGCAACAGAACGCAACTTAAACAGAAAACATAAGTGCCCAAAGTCATAGGAGCAACAGTCTTGCATTTTGATATCAAAAAGTTTTGACTAGAATTCAGTCCCCAATTCGATTGCCAATCGAATCAAAAAACCACTGAAAGGAACGCATTTCAGCAGCCGAAAGGTGATAATGGAAAAATCAAAGATGGCCCTAATGGAGATACCTAACATTGAGTTTAAAAAATGTTATGGGACTGGATCAAACGTTGGCATTGCATTAGTGTTGTTTATTTTTTTAATAAATTCCGAGAATTTATTGATCAAGGTGGTAGCTTATTTAGTAAAATAATGTTGTCGCCAAGACTGCTGGTGCTATTGTATCTGGAGCTGTCACTTTATTTTACGTTAGGCTTTACCTTTTATTTCACTTATCCGTTACTACCGGTTTCACTTGTTGTCCTTATGAAATTCAAATCAATAGAATATAAATGTGTTTTCAAGAACAAGGCAGAAATGTAAAAAAATTCATAACCCAGGTATTAAATATATACTCGGGTAAAGAAAAAATATAATTTTATAAATTTTCAGTTTTTATAACTAATCCTTTTTTTCGCGAAAAATCTAGTTGAGTGCCCATTAGTACATAAGTAATTGCTTCCATAGGTACTCAATAGCACTACTAAAACTTTGTAACCTTGTTTTTATATTTGTGAATTATGTAGACATGCAATCCCTAAAGGAATATACAAAAGAAGTATTAAAATTTGATGATCAAGTTTACTTCGAATTTTTCATTTATTTTTAAATAATTATTTTGTTGATGATGTAAAAATTAATAGACAACATATCCACAAATATAAGTAAAAAATGTTATTTATTTATGCCTGTGTATCATCACAAATCTATACACACTGACCTAAAAGTAGCGCAACAGTTAGCTTTTATGTCCTTGAGTATATACATATATACCTATATATAATCAGAAACATACAAATGTATTTTTTTACTGCTATACTAATGAAAAAATAAACATTTTATTTGTTGTATATATTATGAAATTGCGTACAAAGGATAGTTGGCGCCATGTTTTTCTATGTATATGTGTTTTTATTTTAAAAAGTTTTTTTTATTTTCTTATAGAAAAGTTTTTCTATGATATTTCTTTTTTTGGGTGTCCTTCCTTATATTATCAATATAATTAATGGTATGGGGTAGACACAAACACTTGTTGAATATGTTTTCAAATTTTATGATGTCATAGTTGGGTGGAATGTGCTTTTAAGCATTTGTATAGAGATGAAACAAATATTTGTATTAGAAAATAATTTGGCGCATAAAAAAATTTTACTTTAACGTTTTTTTTGTTTGTAATTTTACTTAATTTGTGAACATTTTAAAAAGTTTTTTAAATTATAAATTTACATATTTTTTTGTTACACTGATTATTAGTTAGAAAATAAAGAAATAGGAAATTTCTTCATTATTATTTTTCTTATTTTAACTCCTTGGGGGCAAATTATAAACAAAAATTTTCTCGAGATATAAATATACTTCAAGGTAATTGGTATTGGCATGATTTTTTCTAATTAAATTTTTATCTTAAATATAAATGGGAAGGACAATAGATTTATGTAGGTCATATTGTATCCATAGTTCTTAGGTAAGAATTTCATTAAGAATAATAGAATAGTTGAAGAATGAAACGGACGCTTCAGTTATTTCTTGTAAGGCTCATGTAGAAAAGTGAACATTACCTTCAACCGTCAGTGAAATGCTCTAGAAAAGGCGTGTAAATATTTACTTTTTTCCTTATGCGTTTTGTTTTTAAGGTGGGCACCCACTTAGTACGTATATCTCAGCGGGTAACTTTTATGACGTCATAGACTCACGCTAAAGTTTCCCCTCATATGTGAATATTTCAGCGGGAAATTCATTTGTACGTCATTTTGACAACCAAAAAGCTACCCGCTGAGATATACGCACTAAGTGGGTGCCCACCTTTAGATAAACATGTCCGGCTTTTGCATATACACAATAAAATTTCTTTAAGTTTCGTGTATATCGGGCATCGGTAGTGCTTATGGTTTTTTATTATTTTTTGATTTATCAAAATTTGACTCTTGTGTATGCTCTAAAATTTCCTTTGAAGAACATTTTTTTTTGGGAAAATAAATTGAAAGAATAGCCAATATAATAACAAAAAAGCAATTTCTTCTTTTCTATAATATTTTTATTTAGTTCTTTTTACTGACAATTTAAAAACACTAAAAATAATTTAATAAGTGTATCAATATGTTAGCTTAAATTTAAGTAAGAAATTTATTCAACTAGTTTTTTATTCACTTTTAGTTAAACTTTCATACATAATAATTTCAAGTTTTTTTGTTAATTTTGTAACACGTTTTTACTAAATGGAAATGCAGTTTATATAACACAAACTCTGACAATATGACAACAAATGGCACATCGCATCATGTAAATACAACATATTGTTTGCATAAAATCATTGCTACATATCCTTTTGTAGCTGATGATGCTCGCCTGCTAATTTTTACGCTAATAATTCACCTGATTTTCTATTTAAGTTTCGAAAAGAATTCTAAATATTTTTGTTGGGTCAGCTTATTTGTTGCTTCTCACTTGGCATTAAATAATCTTAAGTGGGAAAAGTTTCACCGTTTGGTTTTATCATGCATTGCTTACTAATATCAACACAATAATATTGTTGAACTGCTTAAGCCAAATATGTTACAAATCTACTATAACAAGTTTGCTAACGGATGCATGTGTTTGTGGCTCCGGCTAAAATATTACGAACTATCATTAAAAGATCATTTATATTTACGGAAGTTTTACAAAATTTAAGTTAATAGATTTTTACCATAAAATTGTTAGTAGAAAACACTAAACCAATAATTTGAAAATATTTTGCATAAAATTCATTAATACAAATTTATTCCCACAAAGTTAGTTAAGGTTCTAAAATAAATATTTCCTTCCATGTAGCTATAGTTAGCATATTGAATCACATTTAATTCAATTTCTTTTTTTCAACTCAAATACAATTAAGACAATCCTTTTAAATGGACTCATAAACTATCAAAATTGAAATTTTATTCTATATATTTGCATTTTTAAAGGATATATGCCTAAGCGAAACTATACGACTACCTATTTATCCTTATAGTTGCTCTACGGCAATATAAATTTTGGATTTTTGAATATAATTATTGACATTTTAAAATGATAACATACTGAATTTTATACATATACAAAAAATATATGGTAAGCTTTTTTTTTACAACAAAAACAATATTTTTTTATAGTTTAAAACGCATTGAAGAATATTATAAACTCTTGTAATTATTCCAGCTTGAATTATATTCTACTCGTATAATATTGAAATTAATTTCAAATATTATTAATTTAAGAAAAAAGACGTTGAAATATTTGCTTAATATTAAGCAAAAACTAAAATTTTCGATAACAAATTAAAAATAATAATTTATAGCTTTATAGTTGTTTTTTTTAATAATATAAATAATTATTTTATTAAATATAATAATTTAAAAATTATTCAAATAATTTCTAAATAATCGAATATATTTTTTGTCTCAAGTTCTAATTGTTAGCCCTACACGGATTTAAAAGTATTGAATTTTTATTTACGCCGACTCTGATAAAAATGCACAGAAACAAGAGGACAAGGGAAAAACGTTTAACATGCGTTGAAGCCGCTCAATAAAATTTGCCACCAATTGCTACTTTCTTAGATGTTTTTTAACACAGTATTTGCGGTAAATGAAGGAAAAATATTGTATGCAGAAACAAGTATTTGGCTCAAAGCTTTCATCAATATAATTTTCTACACACCATGAGGTGGTAAGCTACATAAAGTATAAAATTGTCCTAGTTAATGAAACGCATGCGTAACGGTTATTCGATATTTTGGAGAGTTAACCAGTAATGTGATTTTAGAGAGTGCAATAAAAATAAACAAGAAGAAGAAAAATAAGCTTTCATTCAATAGTTTTTAATTTATTTGCAGGCATTGCACTTTATGTAAGATTGTTTCTACTTTGGCGGGCTTATAGAAAATAACAGGAAAGTTTTATGTTTTGTTTTCATTATTAAATATTTTTATTATATTTAAACTTGATTGATTATTGTATTTATTAAATTTTTAAGGAAAAATATTTTTGAAATTTTTCAATTTTGTTATTGATAGAAAAGTAATTTTTTTGAATGGTTTTGACCAGGATATTTTATGTATAGTATTGAGTACAATTTTTGATATAACTTTCTTGTATTAAAAGTTTCAACTTTAAAGAATTAAATTTCTATAAAGTTGCTTTTGTACAATCTTTTTAAATATTCTTTTTTTGGTTAACTCAAATCGTTTAAAATATTTAAAAAATAATCATAAAAATTTCAGAGAAATTAACAAAAGCTTAATAAACCCCTTTAACCCTTTTACTGCCGGAGGTCGATATATCGGCCCTTGTAGTACTTGTGAAAAGTTTCAGAGCCAATATATCAGCCCTCACCTTATAGCACTTGATTGTTTGCATTGTGAGAAAATTCTATCTCAAAATAAATATATAATAAATAATAAGACCTCATTGAGGCAGCAAGACGTAAAATTAGTTAGTATTTCCTTGATAGTTACTGTGAGCAGTACGTTTTGTAGCAGTAATAGTTCGAAAATCATAAATCATAAATCATAAATCATAAATTTATTGTTATTGGAGTTGTTTTTCACTCTTATGAACCATTTTTGTATTTGACAAACCTTTAATTAGCAACACAAGACTAAAATTTTGCTAATGACCTTTGAAAAAAAAAATACAATAATACAAAAAAATACACATTTTCATGTATCAAGCCGAATCAGTCCTTAACTTGGCCAGATAGATGCAGCACATAATGACCAAGTAATTGGTAGAATATACATATATGTATATATTAAGGCAAAGGATATTGAAGAAGTGCTGAGCAATTTTCGTGAAGTTACCCTGGCTAATAACAGGAAATATGATCCTCGCCGACAATTTATGGTAATTGCTACCAAGAAATTCCATACCCAGAAAATATTTCGATTTATTTTTTACCGAAGAATATTTTAGTCTATTAAGGAGTATTAAGGAGACAGGGATCTAGAGCAGCAAAGTGGAAGACAACCACACTGTCAGAAATGAGGGCTTTTATTGCCCTTCCTTTAAAAATGGGTATCACACGTAGACCGATACTTTTCAGTTATTGGCCAACAAACCATGGTTTAGCCAAATATTTAGCTAAAATAGGTTTCAATTAATTTGCAGGTATTTGCATAGCGTAGGCAATGAAAATTTTGCACCATGTAATAGCCCTGGATATGACCCTACAGCAAAATTTCAAACAGTTTAGTGAATTCTCATTAAAATCGTGAAGTTCGAGCGGTTATCTTAACATAGACACCTATTAACCTACGGTTAATTCTTTAATTAATAAAAAGTCATGTTTTTGAAAAAAATATTCTTCTAAATTGTCATTCCAAAATAGTCATGAGTAAAGGAGTGGAATTGAATGTTTGGAGGCGCCTAGAAAAAAAACTGTTTTACGGTGCGCATCATAATTTGAATCTTAACAGAATCTTGTAAAACCCAATATCAAAATTGACGAGAGGATTTATGTTTTTCAATTTTTAGTAGCCTTTGGAAGCTAAAAGCCCCTGGTCAATACCTGGTGAAATATATGGAGAAGTAGTTTGTAAAATTTCAAAGCAATCAGTCTAGTAGATCTTGAATTATCGTGAATATCGAGATTGAAAATAACAAATTTCAGAAAAACTCTTTAAAGTTTTTCTCACTCATTCCTTTCTCTACAGCAAAGGACGCTCAAATGCTCATAGCTTCGGTAATTCTACTCCGATTGACTTGAATTTTTAATACAATATTTTTAAAACGTTATATAGTAATTTAGAAAAATTAAAGTCTTTTTGTTCCTTTTTTTGTATTATTTATAAAAACTGTTGAAAATAATACACTAATGCTTGACTTATTCTTAAATTATTTAACCAAATATAGTAATTATTATTTTCTTAAGTTTTTAACTATTTAAAAAGAATTGGATATTTTTCCCCCGTTTTGTAAGTTTACAAGGGTTGAAAATATAAATTAAAATTATCCAGTAATCATTTTTTTCTGTAATAAAAAAAATGGAATGCTAACGTTTATAAATTAAAAATTAATTTTTAAGACAACAAAAGTTAAAATAAAAACAATAAAAATTTATAATTTTTTTAACTTTAAAATTAGGTTATCTTGTATTAATGTAATTAATTAAGGATGATTACTTACATTGGGTGTAGCGCAGTCAATTTGGCGCTTTGTTTGTTTTGTTAAAATTCGTTCTTTGTCTCTTTCATGTTTTCTTAGTTTTGAAGTTTTAGTGTTACATTGAAAACCTGTAGAAGAATTAAAAGGAGTAATTTTTATAATATTTATTTTTTTGATAAAAATTGTAATGAAGAATAAAAAATCTATTAAATTTTAATATAGTAAATATTACTTAAAATCTTTTAACAAAATAGATTTGAGATATATTCTCAATTGTAATAAAAATATTATTACTCCTGTTATTGCTTAAACAGAGTTATTATATTATCTTGGAATGTTAAAAATTATTAATAATTAAAAGACTTAAACAAAAATCTAATTTAAATAAAAATTTAAGTAAATAAAGTAAACAAAATTTTACTTACTTGTTGAATTAGGCTTGGGGCCAGATGTAATCTGTTGACAATGTACATCTTTAGTTTGTAGCCTACCCTCAGACATATCATTGGCCATTGAGAATGGAGTACTTACGGGTGATGGATATTGAAGAAGTCCTGAATTATTTTGATTTGTATGTGAATATTCTCTCTGAGGATAATTTGTATACAATGAATTTATTGAAGGAATTTCACGACTTATGACACTATCATCACTTAAATTATCCCATTCACCTTGACTACCACCTGAATTTAAATTTGGTTCACATAAATATATATTTTTATGACTATTTAATTCACGTCGTGTATGAGATTGTTGATAATCATTAGATAATGAATTGCTAGTTAATGGATTATGTGCTCGATTTGTAAGAATTGGATTCATATAATAAGGATATTCACTATATATGTTTTGACTTATTTGTCCTGTATTATTATAACAACTTCTGAAATTATTTTGATATGAATATTCACCCAATCTATTATATGTATCGAAATGATTATAATACCGGCTAATACCACGTGGGCTTAAATTGTTATCAATAAAATTGTTGCTATTATATAAATACGAAGGCAAATTTGGATAATTATATCTTCCATAATTTTGATATTGATTTGTTGGCAATTGTTGTCCTAAAAGTGGTCCAATTCCATTATATGAAATTGGTGAATGAAGTCTATATAATGATGGTTGATATCTATTTCCTGGATATCCATGATTATAATATATACCATTTAAAATATTATCTTGAGTCTGATGTCGGTAATCTGGATATTTATTACAAAAATCCATTTTTACTTTTCCTTAAAACTCAATGTATATCAGAAGATTTCCATTTATCGTGTTTAAAACCATATCATATCTGAAATTATACAAAATATTTGATTAATAAAGAAATATATTATAGGAAAATTTTATTGAAAATTAATTAGTATCGGAAAGAATTCAAATTCTCTTAAAAAATGGCTTTCACATGGTAAACTGATAGATCTCAAATTGATCCTTACATGAAAGCTATAACATATGTTTCAGGTAATAGATGTTTTGTAGCTCTTAGTGATAGGTCAACGGTGTCCTTAAATCTGAATTAGGCTACAGCAGTACATAAATTTGAATTGAAAAAAGTATGGAGCGGTTAAAAAACTTGACCTGACTGAAAAAAGCAGAGTATGGGATAATCACAACCAAGTTAGAAAACTTTGATTACTTAATCTGCATCCTTAACTATACTTTACGACAATAATTTCAATTTCAAGTCATAATCTGTATTTATAGATTATTTCAAGAAAAGGATTTCTTCAAATAAAAGGTAAATAATTTTCACAAGGCAAGTAATACTTTATAATAATAATAATAATAATATTGTTCTTCCTTTTACGTTCGTGCATGCTTTATAATGAATAATAGAGCTTTAAAATTAAAATCAAAAAGCAAGTTAGGAAAGGTAAGGAAAACAGGTGTAGATACTACCAGTCGTCAATTAGGGAGACACCTTACAAACTTTTTCTAATGATTGCATGGGGCTACTGTCGACAAGAAAATTAAGCAAAATCCATCTACATCAAGAGATTCTTCGAAAAAAAGAAAAATGTGGTCCTCAAGAAAATTGTGGCAGTAGGGAAGATAAAATTCTGGTCTAAGGAAACTATAAATTATTAATATAGTTTTGTAACACAAAACAAAAACGTCAAATGTAAACAATATGTATGTATGAAAACAATATGTTGAAATTTCAAAAAATGGCTTTGGACTTTTAACGGACCATTTAAATCAAACGACGAAAAAAAACAAAAACAAAAAAAAAAAAACTCATACATCATAACATTATATAAAAAAGCATACATCTTTGTTTCAAAGAGCTTTAAGAGGAAATCGATGAATCCAAGTGAAACCTAACTACAATGGCTATTTCCTGCTAATAGACTACTATCGATCTCTTTTGGGACTCAGGGAGCACTGACATATAGCTAGATTGAACAGGTTGTGGGTGTAGGAAATAACTAAAAGAAGGTAGAATAATGTTTTTTTTTTGTATAATTTCTATGTCTTCACCAGCAATTTGCACTTTAGCATTGCGTAATCGATAATAATGCTTGGGCTGAGGAAATAATGCCTTCTAATTTTTAAAACTGCCCACTTTAATGACATAAAAAGCTAAAGGAAAAAGCTTTTTATAATTTATTTTTATATACTTTGTATATGTACATACGAGAATCATACTACATAAAATGCATATCCAAATAAATGTGAGATAATGAAGAAAATAATTTTGATGTATTTGATTGGACATATGCAAAACTTTGTCTGTAGAATTTTGGCTTTCTGTTTTTGTCTTTGATGTAAAAAATCTACAATTTTTGATTCATTTCAGAACTGAACTGAATACGAGAATATGAAACAGTATTTTACGTTAAAAATATTTTAAAATTTGGACACATCACTGTGATCTGATACATATGGAAGAGGGACTTATATGTATTTTTGATAAAGATAAAATAATAATGTTCAAATAAAATGTTTAAAAATTTAATGGTAATGATACATGCTAACTTAAATTACGTGTTAGTGACTTTAGTTTTATGAATATATAACGAACTTCTTGGATTGATTAAAAATTGCTTTTTTTATGGAAAAAGTTACTGTTAAAGCTTAAAAGACGTTCGATAAGTATTTGTGTAAACTATTAAACAAGAAAACTAAATGTTATTAATTGATATACTAGATTAAAATGTGATCGTGAAAACATCAATGAAACTGGTCCTTCAAAATTGTTATTGTTATACAAAAAGGTCTACAAAAAATGGCAATGTGAAAATGGGTGAAATAATTGACATAGAAAATACATCATAAGGCGAAAATTATTATGGAAAAGATGTATTCACTGACTGATAATGCTAAAATTGATTTGAAAAATTTCGTTTCGGCAATTTCGATGTTGTAGAAACATCACGAGCTCGAAGGCTCTTTGAAGCCGATGGAGACAAAATAAACACATGGATAGATGCAAACCACCGAATAACACGTTGTAAGATTGCTAAGAGTTTAAAATTGTTTCGAATACGACCATTTATAATCACATGAAGTATCTTGGTTCAATTTCAAAATTTGACATATGCGCTTCACGTGTTCTTTAGGAATGAAACTTGCTTCAACGCATTAACGACTCTAATATTCTTCACAAACATCAAGAAAATGATCCATTTTTAAAGCGAATCATTACTGCTGACAAAAATGGGTTGTTTACAAAAAGTCAAGCGCAAGAAATCATGGAGTAAGAGCGACCAACAAGCTTAAATCACTGTAAATATCGATATTCATCAAGAAAAGGTTGTGTTATCTGTTTGGTAGGATTTCAAGGGGCCGTTTGTTTTTTTGAGCTTCTTCTGGACAATATCACGATTAATTATGATTTTTGCTGAATAAATTGAATAATTCACTCAAACAGAAAAGGCCAAAATTGATCGAAAGAAAAGCTATAGTATTCAATGACAATAATGTAAGACCTTATAGAAGTTTGGTAACTCGCCAAAAGTTTTTACAGCTTGATTGACCTTTACTACTACAGTCATCATATTCTCCAGATTTAGCACTTTTGGACTATTATTGGTTCTGTCTGTGTAAATTTTTTTGAACGGGAAGATCTTTACTTTATATCAGAAAGTCCTTGAACTAAGTTTTTGCTAGTTATAATTAAAATTTTTTATAAGCGTTGAATCAATCTATTTCCAGAAAGATGGCAAAAGGTATTGGATTAAAATGGAGAATGTATAATTAAATAAAATTCTTATACACTCTAAAAAAATCGTTTTTCATTTTGACCAAGAGAAAAACGAAATAACTTTCTAAATGTCTCAATAAATAACAATTGGAAAATTGCACGCAAACGTGCACGAAATTTGTTCATGATTTGCTTTTAACAATCAGTCTTTATTGTATCCTTTTAAAGCTCTTACTTTGATTATATATATATTTAAAGATGTGGTATCTATCATAAAACTCGCTCTCCTGTTTTTTTTTTTTAGATAAAAGAAAAAAATTGAACACTTAGCAAAAATTCATAGTGCGTTTTTATATGCTACTAACTTCCTTCGAAAATATTTCACAACGCTAGCCATCAGACAACTTAAGTATTTGAATTGATTGACTGTTATGAATTTGAGTCTGTATTTTTTTTCCAATTTAATGTGTTCCATATTATCTGCACATTCAGACAGATCATTGATGTACCATAAGCTTAAAATTTATTTTAATTTAAAAAGACAATAATTTCAGATTTTTTATTAATAAACTGTTATTTAGTCCTCATAAGTAAAATTTTGTAGTAAAATTTCTATCAAAAATTATATCAAAAATTGTTTAAGTAGTACAAATTCTTTGAAATTACATTGTCTGTTTATTTTAATTAGATTATAGGATTTCTTATTGTTCCATATGGTAATTAAGTCTCTTGCCCAGAATTCAGAACTGATTTTCGAGGAGCTATAACCATTATTATTTGTTTTTTTCATTTTACAAATAAAGCTTTTAATCTTATGCTTATTTGGCGTATTTTTTTCGCTTGTACGTGTCTTTTGATGAATTCAGTGACAACAAGAAAAAGATTTTTACTTCCATAATATACCCTTAGAAATAGCAAAACTTGTTTTTTTTTTATTTCCTTATTTTGATGGAAGTATAAAGAAAAATGACTTAAAGCACATTATGTAAACTTTATATGATTATTAACTACTAGGATATTATTTTGTAATTTATTTCTTTTTTTTTTTTGATTTTAATTTATTTATATTTTATTTTAAGTTGTTCAATAATTTTTTGTTTCGTGTTAACAAATTTATTTTTCATCAAGTGTTAATTTTAAAAATTATTTTTGGATCGTATTTTTTTCGGTTTTTCCTTGAAGTAAGTACTGTCAGTCATTAATGTGGTTATAGCCCAATTATCTTATTAAAATGTTGTCTTTTAGTTTCGCTTGTTTGTGACTATGATTCGAAAAATAATAAAAGCAAAGTTTCAAAATTTTTCAAAGGGGAATAGAAAGTGAACAACAAATTCAAAATATGAAGTTTTACGGCTATGAAATTTAAGAAATGTTTGTTTGTTCTTTATACGTTATAAAATCCAAGATCGAAATTTTTTTTATATTCTTTAAGTGTAGAAATTTTGTTTTTGCAATTTTGTTACTGAAATAATCGGAATGAAATGTACCTTTCCGGAACAAAATGTAAGTGACTTAGAAGCCAAGAATTAAATTAAATAATTAAAAAAACTTGTTTTTTCTTGGCTGAAATGAATAAATATTTTTTTGCTATAACCTTTTTTGTATAGTTCAGGGCATATATTAATACGCCCTAAAATTTAATATACCAACAAATAATTTTTGACTTCTGAAAATTTTTATTTACAAATTATGGCTTGTTTAAAAAAATGTAAAGTTTATTATTAAATAAAATTATGTTCCCATATTTTTTTAGTTATAGACATTCGCTGTATATTATTTAAAGGGGGATACATATCTCTTTTATATTTTTGGTTTAATAAATTACTTTATTTTCTAAAAAATATTTTCCCAATAGGAAAATATTCCTCATTGTTGTTCTTTTAATCTGTTTTGTGCTAAGGCAATTTAACATTGGATCCAGGGCTTTATTATTAGATAAGCCTTTTATCTTATTAACATAAAATATTTTTGATCGAACTTTGGGCTTTTGAGTTTAAATTATCATTTTTATACATCAGCTATTAAAATATTAAAAATATTTTGGGGGGAATTTTATTTCTATATACAAAATAATAAAGAAATTGACATATTCAAAAATTTTTGATAAATTTGAAAAGTCATTCTTGGCATATGTTGTGACATAAATTTTATTAACAACTTGGTACAAGAAGAAAAATCAACTAATTTATGCTAGAAAAGTGATATTCTTAAAAGTAAAACAAAATTTAAATAATAATTCATACAAAAAATATTTTGGTTGTTTAGCTAAACAAACTTTAAAGGATTAAGAGACTAAATTACTAAAATGTTTAAATTAATATCATACATTTAAATGAGTAAAAATCAATCTCTCTAATTATTTTTCTAATATATGTTTTTCTAATTGATCACTGTCTTTGTTTTTCAATTTTTATTTAAAATATTTTGATATTTTATACATCATATCAATCATATACGTCGGTAAAATAAAAAATTACCATTTGATATGAAAAGTTTGAAATTGAAATGTAATTCAGTGAATAAATTCTGTGGCTGACATATAGATAATAATTGGAATTGATGTGCCCATAATATTCTGTTTATTGATTATCTTAAAAAGTAAAAAACTATATTGATTAGCAGTTATTATATTGTGCTTGAATAAAGACATTACGAAAACACGTGACCAAGAAAAAGGCTTATTGTTAATATTTTTTCTTGAATTAAATTTTACATGAGTAGGCATCTAAATGATTTCATGTTTTTAAACTAATTTTACATAACTAATCAAAAGCCTCAAAGGACCATTCTTTTGTATTTGTCATTTTTATATTAAGTTCACATTTATTCAATAAATTTGCTATGGAAATGTGGAACGTAGGAGATCCAAAGAAATTTATTTTTTAATAAAATAACTCATGACAATGTCATCGTCATTTACTCTTGTGTCTTATTAGAATAATTTTAAAAGGAAACGTTTTTTGAATTCCTACTCACAAATTTAACAATAAAATTTCTTCTGTCTAAAAAAGAGAAATATTTTTATCTGTCACAGGTATATGGAGGTGTTTGATTCTGCTAATTATGCGTTTATTTACAAAAGGACGTTTATTTCATCGTTGAACATTGAAAAATTTTTCAAATTTAATGAATAAACGTTTTACGTTATTTATTAATATAAAATGCCTGAAGTATTTCTGGTAATCTGTGAATAGATTTTTTTTTTAATTCCAACAACACCATCAATCCAACAGTACTCGGCCATTATATCTACTATTGCTAGTCTTACCGTTTACAAGATAAAAAAATGAAAAAAATACGATGGGCATTTCAAAATACAGTTGCCAGAACTCTGTTGGCTGACGATTAAATTTTTCATAACTTTGGATGACTTTCCTTACTTGTCTTTTTAACTGACGATTTTTTGAATTTAAGTGTGTATTAAGGGATTTATATTTTCATGTATTCTCACATACCAATAAATTAAATCATTTCGCATTAAAAACTTCAAATGGACATGTTATCCAATGTGAGTAAATGCTGTAACCAAATTAAAAGCTTATAATGAAGACTCAAATTGTTGTTGTGATATTGTAAATATACTGCTTTATGATATCCCTTAATTATCTCAACTAATTTGTCTTTATGTTCGTTTAAAACTATTTTGAAGATTATTTTTATATTTCCCCGAACAACTGCTGATATCTCGCGACTAGAGTTTGAAAATTGTGTTTTTTTCTTATACGACTGCGCCTAAATTAAATATACAAGTCAATTTTTTTTATGTAAATTCTATACAGCGTATCAAGCTACTGTTAAATTTTAACGATATTTCGTTGATCGATCAAAAAATATTATTTACTTTATACACAAAATTGGTTTTTTATTTTATTTTTTATCGATTGTTACGAAAGTAAAAACGCTGAGGCCACAAAGTCTTAGAAATAAACCATCAGAATTTAATGGAATTTTAAAATTTGTTTTATAAAAGGATAATACTAATAATTGAGTATATAAACTGTACTGCATCATTCATACTGTCATATGGGTGTCAAATTCAGTGAAATGTTAAATTATATGTATATAAATTTAACTTATATTAAAATTTTTGCAATTTTTTTTATATTTTGTTTTACAAAGAGACACATACATGCTAAAAGTTTCAGGAACTGTGGATATTTTATTAAAACTAATATTTTCTAATTTTAAAATATAGTAAAACTCTGGATAAAATTACCTTGAAAGTAAATGTAAATAAAAAAGCTTTAAAAATCATTTTTTTCTGAATTTTAAATTCACTCATAATAAACAAAAATTTTAATTTTAAAAATAATTAATTTCACTTTTTTTTTGCAATATGCTAAGTATCTTAATTTAAATCTGCTAAACCTCAAAAAGAACATTAATCTAGTATAATTAACTCAACTAAATACTGTTACAATGTAATAGATTAATAAATCAATTTATTCAAAGTACGTAATTAAGTTATAAATTTGATGATTGCAACAACAATACCACCAATTTGTTGAAAATATAAACAAAGCCGGTAGATAGTTCATTATGGTTTATATCGATAGTAAATAGATGTTTGTTTACCTTTTAATAGAATAAAAGCTCATTTTATAATATATCTAACAGACAAAATTTTAACCAAATCAATAAAAAAGGGGAATTTTCTTCAATGAAATATAATTTCCGTACCTTAGAAATCTTCATATGCACCACAATGTCCACACCTATATTTAGGTTTTAACTAAAAATTCACAAATTTAGCACAGAATATCAATAAACTTTTTAATTTTTTTCTTTTATCCTTTTTTTTTTAGATTTTATAAAGTAACGTTACAAGCTGTTATACCATTTTTAACATTTAAATATGTGTTTTCTACATAAATTTTATGGAATAATATTAATCAAAGAACATCTGTTCAATACGTTGCTAATAATATTTGAAATTTATTGTTTTTAGAAAAATTTTTAACTTTTTTAACACTAAAAAAATTTTTTTTGCATGTTTAAAAACTTTATTGTAACACTTATAAAAAACATAAAACAACTATTTACAAAAATTTTAGTTATCAAACATAAATTTATAAAAAAAAATTTTCCGTTAATCAAAAATTTCGCGCCTGAAATATCTAAAATATCTCCGATACGTAATCAGAGTTAGATGTCTTAAAGAGGAGCCCTTTATTTATAATAAATGTTCAAATAATACTGTTATGAGCTGAACTAAAGCTTTGTGTATCCAGTAAATATATGATACAAACAGAGAAGCCTAGAGAATTTGCAATAAAAGCTCTATAGAAAGTTGAAAATAGTAAAATAAAATAGAAAATAAAAAGTTGCGCAGTTTTCTACCATGTGGGTATGAAATGATGAATAAGGAACGAGTTAAATAACTAACTTGACTAATATATTCTTAAGGATAGGATATAAAAAAAAGAGCAAAAATTATACCATAAGCTTTTTGTAGCTTAATCGTGATATAAAGCTTTTGGTGATTCTTTTTTTAGGGGAGAGACAAGGTCATCATCGATAAAAGCTTTATAGTTAAGGATTTGAAAAATTTTCTAATTTTTTATTATGAATTGAATCAATGAGATTTAGTTTAACTTTAAATTTTATTTTTTTATTTTGAATTTTTTCAATAGTATTAATTAACATAGTACAATATTGCATATTTCATTTTTATCGACATAAAATTGAGTTCTATAAATATAGAAGGAAAAATATTTGAAAATGGAAAAAATTTATATGTAATAATTTTGGTTTTTTTGTGTGTGTAGTGAATTGCTTGTATTTTTTAAAAAAAAACTTTTAACATATTTTAACATAATTAGCTTAAAATATTAAAATAAAAAATAAGAAGGTTATGAAATTATAACTAATAATTTCCTCCTTTTTTTCATATATATTTTTAAAGATATTGTTAATTAAATTCAAGTAAAATAACGTACTTAGCTTTCATTTTTTTCTGGTTTTTGATGGTTTTAAATTTTGTAATTTCTAAGCTTTTTTTCCAATAAAATTTCATTAGAAAAATTACATTTTTTATTTTATTTTTTACAACGTTTATATTTTTATTTGATCGGCTTAGGGAGTGTGGGTTAGGTTAATTCCGTGAAAAAAGGCATATTCTAGTTTATTTAATTAATTTTTTATATGACAACACAAAAATATTTTTCAAAATTTTGGAGCCGTTGAAAGTCAAAATACGGAATTTCCCTTAAAAGATTATTAAAAAAAAGAAGCTTCTCGTCATTACTTTATATGTGAAGAAGTAGTGTGCAATATTTTAAAACGATCGGTCTTGTAAATTTTGAGTTCTTGTAAATACCGACATCGAAAATAAAAAGTTTCAGGAAAACGTTTTAAAATTTTGCTCACTCAATCCTTGCTCTAGCTAGAGCAAAGGCAACTTAAATGCTAATAGCTTCGGTATTTTACTCCGATTTACTTGAAATTTTGGGACAATATTTTTAAGACGTTATACATTATATTTAAAAAATAAAGAAAAAAAGGAAAAAGAAAATTAAATACTCCACCTCAGGGACGGATTTAGGATTTTGGCGCCCTAGGCTTTAGAGTTCATACCGCCTTTATAATAAAATAAAACTGAAGTAAGAATAAAGAATACTTAGGAAATTATAGAAACGATTTTTCATTTATTATAATGATCTGAACAAATCTGATTCAATATTCAGTAAAGCTAGAGCCTTTAATCTCTCTTTCATTTTTGAACGCAAATAATTTTTAAATTCTTCGCAAACATGAAAAACTACGTTCACCTGAACAGTTGGAGATCAGAGTACATGCACACATCCGAAGTGCGATTTCAACGTTCGGATAAATAGTTTTAAGATCTTCTTTTTGAATCCATTTTAATAATTCCAAAGTCCTCTTCCATTTATTTTCACTTGAAGAGCAGTGTGAACGAAAATGAATACACTCATCGGCAAACGATATTTCAAGATCGTGAAGATAATTGAGCCTCAAAGCTTTAGCTTTTTCTTCAATTTCAGATAAGGTTAAGTTGACAAGGAGAGAAAATTTTTATGAAATCGTTTATAGGCCTAGCGTCGTTTACAAAGCTCGAAGTAAAGATTATCAATAATAATTAAAAAAGTATTGACTCTCAAATTTTCTTGACCAGTCATTTCTACCCCTCCTGCAGTCTCATCGGCATAGAGCTTTCGCTTTACATCTCTCTCATATTCTTCTACTTTGGACAAATTCGGACAAGTTTCGAAATAATCAAAAGTTCCTCGAGTTTCAACAATAAGTGATATAATTGAGTCATATAATTGAATGACAGTAAATATATCGTTGTTAAACCCCGGTAATTTTTTGTTAACAGAATTTATCCGATGTAACAAAAAACCCAAAAAAACAGTCATAAAAGCCGTTTCCATTCTTAAGAGTTTTCATTGCATGCCTTTAGCTTCACATATAACACTTGGTTTCTGCTGCTTGTCATCTCCTATTGCGTGCAGTGCAGTTAGAATTTGTTCCCGAGATTCCTATAAACTTTGGTCTGCATCTGCACGAGCTGACCAACGAGTTGTTGATAGACTCTTTACTGTAACGTTTGATTCCTTTTTTTTTTTGAGAGAGATGAGTCTGAAGAATTTCCCAGCGGTGCGTTGATGCAGAAAAATCTTCAATCTTCAGAATCTTCAGTTCATCGAATTAGCCCAATTTATCGGATAATTATTTTAATCTTTTTGGGAAAAAAGACAATTCTTAGCAGCCAGCTAAAAAATCCGTTGTTTTTCTGTTCAAAAATTGTGTTTTGATGTTTAAAAAAGTTACGATCAATAGGACTTTATCAATGAAATATATCAATTCTATAATTTTCAACGTGATAAAAAAGTGAAAATTCTAATATTTGGCGCCCTAGGCTGCAGCCTACTTAGCCTATACGTAAATCCGCCCCTGCTCCACCTCCTCTTAAACACTTGCTTTGATATTTTTGATCTTTCTATGCAATAATTTAGGTTTACTGTTTAGATTTTTCACTATATTAAATAGGATTCTACATCATTTTCTATAGAAATATAATCTGATGAACTGTTTACAGGACATAATATTTTGGTTTGTGATATTTTGACTAATTTGAAATGACGGTAATTCATATCTAGAGATTGGTTTAATTAATTCTTCAATTAAAGTGATTCTGTTTTACCACATTTTTCATTTGCTTTGAATGAAAAAGAAAACTGAAGTTTTTCTTATTAATATTTATTCTTTTTCTTCTTGTTACACTTACTACTATATAAATATATAAAATAAATTAAGAAATTAGATATATTTCTATACATGTCTAAATAACATAAACTAAATATTCGTAGCCTGTTTTGATCAACAGCTACTACTAATTGTGTAGCTCTTTTTTTCTTTGTTTAATTTTAAAACAACAATTAACATTATTTTTCGCAGAAATATTAATAAATAAAATTTTCTCTTTTTGCATATTTTTTGGAATTTTTTTCGAAAGTCTTTGAACATAACTACTTTTTTTCAGCTACAAATTGTTTAAGTGTGCAAAACACTTTTATGAAATTTGGTTTTTCGCAAATATTTTTTAATTTATTATCAAGAAAACATATCAAAATTAATTGAAAATTTCATATTAAAAAAGTTCCTTCTAATGTTTCCTATACTATATCTAAACCAAAACCAGCAATTTAAAAATTATTTTGCTACGCATATAAGGGATATACATGTGTATTTGTATTTTCTATACAAATTTCTGAACCCTGGAAATACAATATAATATCTTTTCAATGTATTCATAAACGAAAATCTTGAATTAAAAAAAGATTTTTGTTTGCACATTTTTCTTCAAAAATAACGTTTTCAAATTTTCTATCTACTATTTTTTAATTTTAAAACTAGCTGTGGATTAGCATTAATTTGATTTGGTCCAATATAATGGAATAATTAATTAACCAAACAAAATTATAAATCTGAAATTATAAATATTTGACTTAATAAACAGTGAAGCAAATTTAAGTGTAAATTTCTTTACTATTTCTTGATAAAGAATGTGAACAAAAATAAATGAAATGAACCAAAAAAAAAGCATAAATAAATGCCTTTAACGTAATAAAATTAAATATTTGAATATTTAAACAAAACTTAATCAATTTTCTTCAGAATTACATATGATAAGTAACAGTAAATACATAATTTATATTCCTCACTCAATTAATTACAGCCTTCTTTTCTATATAAGTCTTAAATAACTATGGATTCTTTTCCATATAATATGAAATCAATATCTTCTCATTTTTTATGTCTATTACTTTCACTTCCGACTAAATAGAACCAAAAGAATGCATTCTCCTACACAACTTCAAATATGATGGCCCTTCAGGTCAAAAGCTTAATAATTACATACAAAGCTTTTATCATAAAATAATAAAAATTCAGTCTCAGAATTATTTTATTCTTACTTGTCACAAGATGTAGCAAAAAAATAAAACAAAACAAAAATGAGGAAAGGAAATAATAGAGTTACTTTCAAGTTTAAAAAAAAGCTTCTTTTTACTTTTTATTGTTTTTGTAGCTTCAATAGATGCACCCGACATACCATAGTTTACTAATTCCACCCTATATATTGGATGCCTTGGTTACGGTTCCTTAAGTTTATGTCTTTATGTCTCAATTCAGCTACACTCGGAAGTGTGCTTAAGCTCCAAAAGCGCAGAAGAATTTGGAACGGAACTAAGGATTTTTTTTTATAAATATGAAATTGGGCTATATTCCCCTTTCCTTTTTAAGTAAATTACAGTTTAAATAACGGTCTTTTGTTGTCTTTAGTATTTTGCTAAAAGAATGGTAAGTTTAAATGTTTCAGGATAATTTAAGTTGTATAATTATAGAAATTTTTTCTATTTAAGTTGAGATTTGTATTGTAAATATATACATATATAAGTATGTATTTTGATGAATATTAACGTTATAATAAGCTTTAGTGATTTGTTGGACTTATTGTCCATAAAAATTGCTTCCGAGTGGGCTTAATCAATTTTTCAATTCAAGTTTTTCTAACTTTCAATTTAATTGATTTAATATTGCTGTAAAATAAATTGCAAAAATTATTAATAAAATAAAATATGGATTTTAAGCCAGGAAGACATTAAACTGCCGTTTTCAATAGATAGTGTGGTGGATTCCTTTTTGTCAAGGCCTTTGCAGAAAAAACATGGCCTGGATCTTCTAGATAATCAAGTAGAAAAAAAGTGGATGATCCAATAGACAAACATAAAAAAGCGTAGGAAAATACATTTGATTTGAATTTATTTTAAAGTTAAATCATGATTTGATTTTTGTTATCCTATCAATGGGATTTCTTATTCAAATGGATTTGATGGCGATTTAATTTTTAACAACGCAATGTAAAATTGTTCACAAATATGAATTTCTTTAGGTTAAGCATTCTTCAATGAATTCTTTAGTTTACGACTTTCCAAATTTTCAGAATAAAAGATTTCAGTTAGTAAAAATTGAGGAAGAAAACAAAAGCAAAAACTTTACTTTATTTCCAAGTTTGCAAAATAATAAAATTCTATTTAAAATGATAGAACAAGTAAAAACTGAAACAAATCTTTCAGCGTATAAAAACCCAATCAATCAAAAATGTATGGAATAAAGTAGAGAAAAACTGATATTTTTTCGCTGAAATTATTCACTTTGAATAGAGAACATAAAAGAGAAGCTTAGCAAGATTTCTTTGCTGTAAAGTAATTTTAATTTTTTTTCAAACAATTATTTTATTTGATATTTTAATAAATATATATATATATGTATATACAAATCATACTAAAAAAGTATTGAAAATATATTAGTAAAAAATATATTACTTTAAATTTAATCAAAACTCATATCCTATCCAAACCAATGAGCACCCATACATTCGTGGGTCCAGCCAATTTGACAAATCCAGCACCATTCATAATCACAGCCACTTCTTGTACAGACCATATGCATACAGCCTCCTAAATAAAATTTTAATTGAATATCTAAGAAAATTTCTGAAAGAGTTTTGGAACTTAAATTAAATAAGAATTAAGAATTATAGGTAACACTCCAATTATACGGTATTTGATTTGACAAATTTCGGATCATTAACTTTTGAAAAAGTTTTAGTAAACAAAAAATAAAAAGATTTAAAAATGTATCATTTAAATATATATGTTATAAAATTTATGGACAAGAAATTATAAAAAAAATAAATACATATTGAAATTTCTACGACACATGTATTTTTTAAGGATTCTAATTACACGTTTTTAATTTACACAGCATTTTTGAGGAACCAATTGATCGTGTAAATCGAGGGTTACCTGTATTTTTTATACTGTTTCATATAAACGTTCAAACGGTCACTTAAGTTGTAAATTAGGGGGTTCTTATGCAATCAATATTAGGCAATTAGAGACTTCCTGTTTGTAGTGAGCTGATCGACATTTGTAAATTGCTTAGAGTAAGAATGTTTAAACAAAAAATTCTTCGAGGACTGTACCTTAATTATAATTATAAAACTTGATTTAGTTATAAAAAGAAAAGGAATAGTTTTTTATGATTCAACTAAAAGTTCAAACCAACATTTTTGCGAATAAATGTATTAAAATTTATAACTACGCTTGATCTATAAGGAAAAAGTTGTACGATTATTATATGTATGGAATATAATAAATAAAAACAAAAAAATTCGATAATACCGGTCTAATTCAATATATAAACATCATGCACTTCTACCTTCAAGTAGCATCTATATAACCCACAGTTTAACGGACTAAATATGTCAAAAAATGTTGTACCTCTACTTTTTTTCGGTGAAATTTTATCTGCTTTCTAATCTTAACTTTTAATTGGGTGTTTTTGGAACTTATCTTATTTTTTTTATAAATATTAAAAATTAATTTTAATATTAATAAATTAAAAATAAATCCTTAGCATTAGTAAACATAAAAACGTTTAACAATTTCAAACAAATAAAAATATATTGTTTAAGTTAATAACAATTACCATCTCTTTCTGTTGGTGTTCGACATTTCGGACAGGGTTTAGTTAAAACTTTAATCGTTTTCTGTGAAGCCTCAATCCATCTAGCTTCTTCTGCTCTCTAAAAAAATTCATACTAAATTAAATAATTAAATTGAAAATTTAAATTAATTACATTTGGATCAATATTATATTCAATTATTTGTTCTGGTGTATTAGGTGCTTCTATAAAACAGTCACCAATATGATAACCTTGAAGGCAATTACGGCAAAAAACATACTAAAATAATATTATTAATTTTACAAATATTAAACAATTGCGTATTATGAAATTATAAAAACTACCCCACATCCATTTTGACAATGTATTCGACGACAGTTAGATTCAACAATTAATCCCATTCCACAGCCAGGTTGAGGACATAACACTCCATTAGACTTTAAAACATATTCTTCAGTGGCAAATCTTTGATATCGTTCATATTGTTCATCTGATAATAATTTAAAATGGTGTATTTCTTGAATGAATGAATTTTCACAACCGATTGGACATGAAAGTGTATATCCAATATCTTCATGTGATATAAATTGACGTTCCATTAAACGAGATGAGCAATAATGACGAAAGCAATCAATACAAGTAACATGTTTTGCTGCACACGGAAACACTAAAACATCATTGCTAGCAGTTGAATGAAGAAAAAATATATATCAATATTTTATTAGAAATAAATTAAGTTTTATTTTATAACTGGGGTAGAAATTCTTGTCTTATGAATCGAGCGACGATGGTGTGTGTCATTTTCAATGTTTTTATATTGCAAATTATATTTAAAAAATTACAGCCCAATAACAGTAACGCACAAATTTAGATATCATGTAAAAAGGATCACGTGTTTTATATGAGGTTCTCATTTTAGGTACAGAAGTAGTATCATTATCAAAATCATTCTTTTGCGCGTCTCTTGACACATCCGGTGCTTATATTGAATTCTTTATTGTGAAATTTTTTAGTCTCAAGTATAAAATTGAAAAAATATAGTAAGGTTTTTGTTAAAACTTTTAAAACTTACTGCATACAAAATGCAGTAAAATAAATAAGAAAAATTAAATATAGCTTGCGGGTATTACAAAAGAATATAATTCTTTGTGTTTTTTATTTTGAGGTAATATTTTTGACTTTTTATGGTTTAGGATCAATGGTATATGCGGAATCATCTATATCTTTTGTAACTAGTAAATAGACATGTTAAAAAATTATGAAAATTAGAAGCTAATTTATTTGTTATTTAATAAATTTTAGCTTAAGTTTTTAAAATCTTTAAATACTTTCATAAAATATACAATAAATAATCAATAATAAAGAGGTTACAAGAATTTGCTACATTTTATTATTATTGTTATTTTAATTTGCTATACATTGCAATAAAAATCAGATTTTGTAGTAAAATACAATTAAAAAAAATCTATATTTACCATATATCAGTACAAGCAAGACAAGGAACCCTTTGAAAATTAACTTTAATTAAATTTAAAGGCACGGAAAAATCTTTTTCTCCACCAGAAGTATGTTCTGCACATTTAAAATAAAATTCTGCAAATGGTAAATCACCTTTTTCATTATCCTTAAATATAACTAAATAAATATATATTTTCAAGATTATTTAATAATTTAATTTACCACACAAGCATTTTGATTACTTTCACAATGACCAGGTATTCTACGTGATTTAAGTACATCATCCCAACATTCAGGATCTCTATGAACAGTAAAAGCTCCACCTTTACATATAGAACATCTTATACGTAATTTACCAGTAGTTAATTTATGACATTGGGAACAATAAACAAAAAAATGTGCTTTAATTTTAGCTTTATCTAAAAATAACAAAAATTATGTATTTTATGAAATTCTATTTTAATTTGAATTACCTTCATCTGATAAATTTTCTCTTTCACTTTTATGAATTTCAAGATCAACAAGAGTTTCACATAAAGGTTTTGATGCTTCTTCTGATGGTTCTTCGATTAAAGAATTTTCAATACATGTCAATTTATTATTACATTGTGATTTATTGATTGTTTTAACTGCATGTAAAATACTTTGTTGCCCTAAATCACATTCCTATAACTTATGTAATTTTTTTTTTATCATAGTAACATTAAATTCAATATAAAATTTTGAATAAAATTCGAGAAAAATGTTTAATTACCTCGATTATTGTTGAATCACATAATTCTTTACCAGCAAAAATAATTTTCAATTCATTTGGCATTAGTCCTAATTGTCCAGCGACAAGTTCTTTAACATTTTTTATATTCCATTTAGGATTAAGACTTAATGTTAAGGTATTACCGGTATTAGTTTTAATATAAATACTTAACGTATGAGAAATGGTTTTTTTACCAAAAGATAAAAGATGTAGCATATTAATAATAATGGCGCGAATTATTGATAATAGAAAACTCATAATACCTAGAATATTGTAAAATTAGCTGGGACTACCCATGAAACTCGTTTTGACGTTTAATATGTCAAAAAGATTTATCATTATAAGGCTACGTTTGTTCTTGAAAATTGAAGAATGTAATCATTTTAAGTATCTTTGCGAAAATAAAAATACGGAATACAAATAGTTGTACACGGTCTAAATATAAAATAAGGCGGCTTTTAACCTGGTTTTTAAAATTAAAGATTGACATGCATATTAGACTCACTTTGATTTTTTAGGCTAGGGAAACACCAGGTAATGGGAAAATTCGAAATATTTGTTTGAAATAAGCAACTGAAATTGGAAAAAAATGAGCAGACCGAAAAATACTGATTCCCAAACTGTCTTAAGTGGTTGAAACAAAAACAATTGAAATAAATTTTTGTAGTTAAAGGGATGTAAAATTACAACAGCTGTTTGTCATTTCTGACACCAGCTATTGCGTTTAACAAATTATTCCTGAATCTATTCTATAGTATTTGCTATTGTGAAGGAGCGCTGGATTACTACTTTACTGCCGACATAAGAAACAAAAGGAAAACATTTCACATTAAAACTATTTTAAGAACAGGGCTGGGATTCTGTCTCGGTGAAAAGTGAGAATGAGAAGTTTTGTTTTCACTCCCACTGACGTTTATACGTCATTCTCATTCTCACTATTCACCAAATTGCCATTCTATGTTGTCGAAATGTGGTGAGTGAGAAAGACAGTGCGAATTGCTGATAGTGCGTTTCCACCGCACAAATTTACTGACGAAAATTATCAAATGTTAAAAGGGTTAAAGTGGAGTATTAAGAAATTATTGTGTATTTATTGAATTTAATGCATTAATAAATAAAATTTAATTTAACTACAAAATTTATTTAATTTAACTACAAAAGTTTCGCAAAGTTTAGCTCCGTGCTTTTTCTGCGTACTGCCATTTGATCATGTGGTAAATTTTTAATTACCAACGAAACTTATGTGGTAATTTACCGCAATGCACTTAGAATTTTTCATACCAATTTACTGTTTGCCAGTAAATCCGTCAGTAGTTCTGCAAGCCCATTATGAGTGAAAAGTATTTCTTGTCAAATGTTAATCTCAATTTGTCAAATTCTTGTTGTTTTGAAAACTTTTTAAGAAATTAGTTGTAAATTTAAATTGACCCGATGTTTAGAATATTAGAAATTTAATTTTTGTTTATCTAATGCAGTTGTAACAATGTAACAATGTTACAAAGTTGTAATGCACGTAAGTAGCAATTGATTCGGTTGGGTGAAATTTTCATATTTTAGAACCAATGCAAAGGAAAATTAGCTCCAAGTGAATGTAAAACACTTGAATACAACTTAACTGATCAGTGCTAAAATATTCCGACTGTAAAACAATCGAATGCATAATTTTTAGCGCAATTTGATCAAAATATTTAAGCTATGATTTGCAGATATTTATTACAGTGTTGAGTATAAATCCAAGAGACTGAAATCGAACCATCGAAGCGATATCCAAAAGCAATATTAGAAGTTTGTACCTGCAAGTTTGGATTATATCCACAAATTGAAGCTTTTGTAATGAGCGATAAACCTTCACAATTTCCGTCCCTACAAATTAAACGCTTAAGAGGTACAGCCCAGTTGTCAACTTATTCGATAAAAATGATAATATTCAAGAATGGCTTTCAATTAATAAATGGGATACTGATAATGTTGAGGAGTTTTTTCATCTTCGACTAGAAAACAAAGAGGAGCCTTATTATATAGCAACAAAACTTGTGTGAAAACAAAATTACTAAATAGATTTTATTATCAATTAATAAGTGTGTATTAGGTATGCATTGTATGCAGTATGTATTAAAAGTAAAAATACAATGATTTCTACCTCAGGAATGAAGGCATAATCTCATTCCTGTTAAAAGGGTCCATCTGAAATCCTTTCTCTATACTATCAGGAACCTAATTACAATAGAAATATTTAGAAAAAGTGGAATTTACTCGTGTAGAGCAATCTAAACAATGCTACTAAGAATTTATTTTAACCTTGCCCTTTTAATACGGCAATATACAAATAAAACACAAGTACAAATTCTTACAAGAAAGTATATAAATATAGATTTAAAATATTTTAAAATAATTAATAATTAATTTTTTTTTTATTTCATTTTGAAAAATTTTATTGAATTTTGTAAATTGAAATTTTAATTTTTAAATTTTTCAACGATTTTTTTCCCTTTTCACATACTTCTCACATAAGAAAATATTTTTCACGTGATAAGTTTTTGACAGTTATTTTCATTCTCACCGCAATTAAAATGGCTTGGGTGAAAAGATTTGTCAAAAAATTCGATTTTCTCATTCTCACGCTAACTTCTCATCGAATATAATCCCAGCCCGAGGCTGGGCAAATAAATAAGTGTGATTAAAGACATGTTTATTTTAAAAATTCTGTTTTGGTTGAAAAGATTATAAAAAACTTTTACGATATTTTTATTTTAAAACTTACCTAATTTTGTTATGAAATATCTTGTAAGATTTTATGGGTTTTAAATGCATTGCACAATCAATTGAAATATTTTTTTTTCCTTAGTTGTTAATACCTTAACAAATCTTTGAATAGGTAGTAGTATCCGAGATAAAATTTCATTGTTTTAAGAGATAATGGAGATAATAAAATTATATGTCTAATAAGCAGGTTTAAAAAGCTATCCTGTAAAACAGTACGTATACGTACGTAGTTGTTACAATTGAAGCTATAGATAGAGAAAAACTGATAAAGCGGAGTAGGTTAGAGGGGGAAGTTTTCATCCCTCTAAATTTAAATGAATCTTTAGCAAAAAACAAAAAAAAAAGTACAAAGCCTGGAAGAAACTTTCGAATACTTCAATTTTAAGAAAAATATTGAGTCTGAGTAGGAGATCTTTTCTTGCGAAAAGTTTTCAATGTTGATTTACAAAGTAATACGAACCCGCGATGCAAGGTTAAATAAAACAAAATTTTAAATTCAAAATTTTATAATAAAATCCATATCTAAGTCCATCAAATTTTGTAAATTAAGCAACAATCTGTTATGCTAATGAAATTTTTTAACATTTTTAAATATTGCATTTGAAAAGAAAAAATTTATATTTTTTAAGTCTAATTTCGTTTACAATAAATTATTTGTTCAGCTTAACTCCTTCATATTTCAAGAGAAATATAATTATTCATATTATGCAGTTTATTTGAATGTCTTTTGTTTGTGTGATATATTTAAACTAAAATGTTATTGAACTTAATCATTATAAGCTCAATAAAACTGTTGATCATTAAGGAAATTTAACATTTTTAATAATATTCCAAATTTTAAAAGCCCTTTCAATGATGAATATTTTCTTTTATATTTTGAGTTTTTTAATTGATTAGAAATATATTCTTTTAATTCGAGCACTCGAAATCTTTTTCTTTGTTTTTTTGTTGAAAATTATCATTCAAACTATGTTAGATGGCTTACTTTTACGCATTTGAAATTGAATCTATGGCTTTTAGAGCTAGAGAAATCAATTAAAAGCTCGTGGATTACACATGTTTAGTATATTAACTTCGTTCCTTGACGATGTCCCTTGGTGTTCTACAAGCAATTCGGGCTGCATAAAGTTAGCCAATCCACTTCAGTTGGTGGCATCAAGAAGTTTTCATAGTTTTAGGATTATCTTATGCTGATTTTGAGGTAGGCGAAGTTTCAGACAATTGCTTTCTACTTGAAGATAAAAAAAGTATGAAGTATGAAAAAATGCTTTGCACACTTTGGCATTTATTACTTTATATTTATTTATGAAAATTCACTTTTTGGATTATTTCAATGTGAATATTTTTATATCTGGATAAAATTTTTTAAAAAAATTTAACATAAAAGTAGCAAAACTCAAATTTCTTAATACAACTTATTTTTAAAACGAGATAATTGAATTTCCAGCCTAGCATTCCTTTAAATAAATTTTGTGAAAGTTTGCTCATAATGTAAGTAAAAAAGAGTTAGTAATAAATTTTATTTAAATTCTAATTTAAAATTTTACGGAAGCTATGAGAGTAAAGGTAAAGTGTGTAGGTTACGTGGTCTGATTTTAATTAATTAAGTTTAATTTTCTTATTCCTTGTCCATTTGTTTGCTTTGTCCAATGCTAGTTATAGTTTTTCAACCACTCTGATTTTGGATTCATCTGTTGACAAAATAATGGTATTGTCAGCAAATGTTTAGTAAAAAGTATCTACTGCTATAGGTATATTCAAAGTGTCGAGGTAATAGACAAAGGATCCTAGGAAATTTCTTTGTGGAACACCCTCTTTTATTTGAAAAAACTCCGAAAAAACTTTTTCGTTTATTGACACAAATTTTGTGTTTAAACCTTTTTTTATTGGAAAAAATTATTTTCAAGGCATTTGAATTTAGAAGAAAATAAATTGTTTTTTAAATTTCCATGTAAAAAATAAACTGTTTCGTTATTCGTTTTTTATATCTTCTTAATTTCTAATCATTGAAATTTATGAATTGTTTCGCTCTCAACAATGGGAAGAAGTGATATTTACCAAGCAAAAAAGAGGTCTGTGATCAATTTTTGAAGTACTTGCTAATGAGTTATTTACTTTAAATTTTGCTAGATTGAATAAGAGTCGATGGAAATTGGTGGGAAATTTTTGTATAAAAAATTAATGCATTTGCAGTTCTGAACACAGTTACAGTGGAATTCTGCGACCGAAATTTCACCAAGATTAGGATGTGCTATTGAAATTTTGATTAAAAATTTCTTTTTTGGGTTATTTGAACTTGAACATTACTCAAATTCTGAGTTTATTTCATTTAGCCACTGCCAAGAAATATAATTTACATATTCTTTAATTTTTATTATATCTCAAAAGATAAAAGCCGAGTAATTATTAAAGTGGCTCTAACGCTTATAGCAATCAGTTGAATAAATTCTTTAACGTTTTTGAAGAAGGAATCAAGTGTTTAATGTAAGTAAACTTAATTAGTAATAAAATTTATTTGACTCATTACATATGGTTCTATAGAATCTATGATAGTATATTACATATTTTAACAAAAAACGCTTTTAACTTATAATGCGTTTGAAATAGACTAACTATTTACTAATTTAAAAATGTTTGTTGAATTCCAATTTATATTTTTAGGGCTTCGATTCTTTGCATCCATTTGTTAATGCTCTTAGTGGCTCTATTAAGTGAATGCAGAGTACCAAGTAATTTAAAAACATACTCTTTTCAGCCTTAATTTTAAACCTTTTTTTAAATATATCTAACTGCTTTAATAAGATTTTTTTCAAATATTGATTAATTAAGTGTATAATTTTATTTTTGGAAAGCTAAAAAACATTAAAGAATATAAACCATTAATTGATAATTTTAATTTTTAAATTTATATTTTATTTTATATTTCTTGAAGCTTATATTATTTTAATTGAGTTCAATTTTTTTTTGTACGAAAATCATGTAACCAAGCAAAACGAATTTCACAATTTATTATTATTTTAGAATACCAAAGACAACCACACAAGAAACTGCAAGAAATAGGTAATATCTTTTCCTCTTATTATTTACAATTATTCCCTTTTCCAAGATTAATCACCACTATAAAAAATTTTCTCCAATGTTTTCATCAATTTCTTTTTCAAATAAAAATTATTTTAGAGCTTCCGTATGGAATTAGACGAATCCCAGCAAAAACTCCCTTAGACCCATTAAGGCCCCAAAAATTTATACAGGAGTCAACGACAGCAAGTAAGTAATATTTTAGATTTATTTATTTAAATTTAAAAATTTCTTCTCAATGTTATTTGGCTTTTTTTGTGAAATTTAATAATTTGAATTTGATAAATTGCATAATGTATCAAAAATTAACTGATATTTATTAACTATTTGCTTTAAAATTTCTTAATAGTGTAAAATATTTTCATTTTGTTCAAATTGTTCAAAAAATCTCAAAAAAAATTATAGGATCAACTTACAATAAAGTTAATCCATCCCAATTTAATTTTTATGATTATGCATGAAATTTTTGAATATTATGCAAACTGAATAATTTGTATGGTAAAAATTACGAAATTATAGGTTAAGCTCTAGAGATATAAAAAAAAAATAAAGGGCGACATCTTTAAGTAGAACGTAAGCCATATTTACAGAACAAAAAACAAAACTTGAAAATTTTAAGAACAAATCTAAATATTGTATTTGTACCACTGTTACATATTTATGTGAGTTTTACATTCGTCATTAGATATTATTTAATCTTCTGCCTTGGAAACTATGAGATATTTGTTCTCTCTTAGAATTTTATAAGTAAGGACTGAGTTTATTGTAATTAGAAGTCAGACTTAGCATAAACTTCTTGGATTTACTATTAATTAATTGTTAACTGAATTGTTGAGTGAGTTGAGTGAGAATTTCATGACTGTTCAATAAAAGAGAAAAAACACATGAAGCACTAGGCACAAGTTGGATAAAAGAGATATATGACCCTAGAAACATTAAAAGAATTAAATTTTGAGTTTAGTACACAATTATTGGCTCACCTGAATGACAATGATGTGGCGGTTGATACCTTGCCTGACTGTGATTTTTGTACTATAAGTATAATATGACTCAACTTTGAAAGAATTTCTAGCCTAACAGAAAAATCTTTACCCAAAAGTTTTGCAAAGAAAAGATTCAGGTCTTCAAAACCTTTGTTAGTGCTTTTGTGACAGCATTCAGTGATTGCTGAGCACCAAGTAATTAAAATCTTATTTTATTAAAAATACTTAAAATTTATCGTTTTTAAAATTCATTATCTTCTGCTTTTATGATTTTTTGATATTTTTACGTGGATTATACATAAAATAAATTTTCTATCTTTAAATTTCAAATTCAATAGGGTTAAAAATCCATAGGATGTTTACATAATCTGAATTGCACAAAAGTAATTCAAATAATTGTTGAAAATTCTATGCAATTAGACTCCAATTTTGTCAAGAATGTCTATTTGGTTTGAAGAAAATACTTGAACATTATTTATTGAATAAATATTTGATTCGAATTTTCCTTTAATTTCTTTTTGTTAATATAGTTTATAAGTACTCAATTGGGGTAATACTGTGCCACTTCGTCTTTCTTACATTTTAGAACACATATTAAAAAAAATTTTATAAACAAGTTAAATTAAATTAAACAATTGTTGAATGAATCTCTGTCACAAAAAATTAAAAATTCAGGTCAATACAAAAAATTGCATTTAAAGCAATTACAATTCTTCTGAAGAGCTTTATTTTTTTTTATACTTTTGAGAAATTTTACGAAACATAAAACTGAGTATCCCATGGGGAATTTATAAAGTTAAAAGTTTAAAGTGCGTTTGGATGTTTAAATAATTTTTTAGTGTGTAGAAATTAAAATTAACGTAAAGATTCTTTTAAGTTAATTATATTTAAAATGCTTTTTTCGTTTAATATGTTTTACATCATTTTTTTAATATTACTGGAATTGATTTCTTCAAATGGTAAAACTAAAAGTAAGAAAAAGTTTAGTTATTTTTAAAATTTTTTCATAGAAATATAATCAAGTTGAAATATTTGAAAAATTAGCAAAGTTTTAAAATGTAAATGAAGAAATGGAAAAAATTTATATACAATTTGTTTTATTATCTAAGCAGCTTTCATATAATTTAAAACAAAAGGACCCCTACTTTTGAAACTATGTATTTCTTTATATAAATATATTTGACTAACTAAAACAAGTCCTTTTTTGACTTCTAATTTCTATCTACAAGCAGTGAGGATTTCAAATGCTATTTATTTAAAACTTTAAAATCTTAATAGTCATTTAATGTAATTTAGGATGTTTATTAACATAAATTTATTTGTTTTGAGTAATTTTTTCTTGTCTTAAAAGTTTCAGATTGGGTATATATTGAGCCTTATAAGCAGCCTTCAGGTAAATCAATTTGGTGCAAAATAATGCATTTTTTTAATGTGCGTTGTGATGATGATCCAGTTACTCTTATTCAATTGAAATCAAGTATGGGTTAAACTTTTACCACATAGATTTTTTAAAAGTAAATTTAACATAATCTTAGCTTTTGAAATTATGGTAAACTGTACTTATGGTTTAATTTTTTTTAATTTTAAAGGTTACTAAAATATTTCAAATTTTTCGTGAATTCGTAGCATAAAGTGAGAAAAACTTTGACAAAGTTTGACAAATATATTATTTGAATTATACATGACTATCAGATTTTAGGACAAAAATATTTTCACTATCTGCAAATACTCTTATTTTTTTATTGAGATTTATTATTTTTTCATTTTAGGAAGAAGAAAGACACCAAGAGAGCCACCTTTACCAAATGGTTAGTCCGATTACTTCAAAAGAATTGATTTAAAATTTTTTGATTTTGAAATGAAATCTAAGCTCTTAATATTCATCAATAGTGACCTAATTTTAAAGTAAAATTATGTTTTATTTTTTTTACCTCAACTTCGAAAGTAAGTGATATCAATATCGATTACGAGGAAATATTTCATATCTTAAAAAATTAATTTATTTTCTCTTTGTAGAAATGTTCTGTAGATTAGTGTAAAGTCAGAAGAGTAAAACCGATTTTTGCAAGTGATGGTATTTGAAGTCGCAAATCTTTTTCTCTAACTTTGAAACACATGATTTTGAAGAATTCAGAAACTATTTTATTGAGTTGGGTTTTAATGACAGAGATCATGAGAATTCTATTATAAATTTTAACTGTTTAACACTAACGAGAAAAACACCCTCAGCTTGAACCCAACTATTTTCTTGAAACTCAAATATACTACAGTATAAAAAAACTAACAGAACCATATTGTCTTTCACCCACTAATATTTATAATAACACACCTAAAAGCTAATTGTCCGTTGTAGCTTGATTATTAACTTTATTAGATAAGGATTCTTCTGTGACGGTTTTAAAAACTCAAATCTGCTTTTGCATACATCCCGGAGATAGTTTTATTTTCATTGGTTAATATTGGCAGGGCATATAGATATTCCTGACTTAGCCTATATGGATGCAGATTCGATTTTAGATGAAGTGATCAGTTTAGCTAAAACTTAACTTATAGTTAAAATGTCCTACTCAGTAGAACTCAATTACTAAAGTGAATATAATTGTAAAGCTTTAAAAATTAATTAGAAAAAAAAAACTAAAAAATGTCGCCATTCATGCATTTAAAACACTGAATATTTCCAAGTTAAGGCCTAAATATTAACGGAAAAGAATGCAACAAAGTAGTTCAAAAACTTTTAAAATGTATGTTAGTAAATTTTCAGGTTAAGTTATTTATAATACTAAAATTTCAATAAAAAAAATAACTGACTGTTTTTCTTTTTTAGGTTTTAGGCCTCTTTATTAAACTTCTTGTGACGTATTTGTATATTATCAGCAAAAACCTATTATAGCGTGCCAAAAATGTTGCATTTCAAAATTATACACGTGCTGCTCAACACAAAAGTTTTGTTTATATTTAATTATAAATATAATGTAACGACCAACAAAATGAAATGATTATATTAGTAAAGTTATTTAATAAAATAAAAAATAAAATATTGTAAATAACATTTTTTATTGATATTAAATGCTTTTTATATGCTTTGTGTTAGACTAAAATAGGCCTAATGTAAGATGTATTAACCGAACACATAGTCAGATACTACTATTTTTCAAGGGAAAACAATAGTGCAGAAAAGCTGGAGAAACATATGCCATTAAATGTAGAAGTAGAACAAAGTCTTAATAATAATGGAAAACAAAACCATTAAGTTTCTCTTGCATATTTTGTGGGCACCCCTATTATTATTTATAAATAGTTGTTTTGTGCTTATGTCAAAATGCGTCACCATACTTCCCTAATTAACATCTATATATTGGATCCTATAAGATGTATTTTTAACTGAAAAGGCTTGAAAAAAGCAAGATATTATTATTAAAATATTTAAAATATTATAGTGACTTATCAGAAACCATAGTGACCATATCAGAAAGACAATAATTTTGATAACAGAAAAAAAAAGAATAGAAAGAAAGCTCTGACAGACATTATTTATTATTTTCAAAGTGATCTTTTCATGAAGTTTCTTAGCCTTCGATAAAAAATTTCGTTCCAGAAAAACAATTACTTAATTTTTAAAAGTTAAGCACAGATCTTTTATTCTATATATACCAAATTTATTAAACTGGATCATTATAAATCAAAATTACATAATTTTTTGGTGGAGATTCATTAATGTGGGTCGCTTTTTTCTATAAATTTACCGAAGTGATTGTTGTATTGGCATTTATTAATAAATTTAAATTTTGAATCATTGTGAGATGTTAAAAGTAGTAATTTTACATGCCACCCCTATTTTTTTCAGTGTATCTTAACCCTCTGACTGCTCAATTTTTGGACCGAAAACGCTTTAAAAATTGCATATTTTTTTTTATTGAATATTTCAAATCTATGTATGTATATATATATTGGAGAATTGATAAATGCTTCTTTTCTTTCTAGAAAATATTTTCTGGAAACTAAGCTGCCAGAAAAACTAATTTCAGATTTTATCACCAAAATAATCCTTTTTTCATAAAAGTATCTGTAGTTTCATAACCAAATCCAATCAAGTTAGATCCCAATTATTGCTTGATTCTACATCATTAAGCAAACAGCAAATATGCCTTTGATCCACTAATAGAATACGCTAACTGAAATCATTTCTCTATAAATAGAGACTGTTCAGTCAGTTCAGAAGAGTTTCAGAAAGAGTTCGAAAGTAAATACAAAAAATACTTTAATGTACTAAAAGGAATCAATGAAAAATATTTATAAATATTTGGAAGTCACAGTAAATTATATAGTTTATATGGGGAGATCTTAGTACATTTATGAAAAATTTAAAGTATACTACACAAAAGTCACTCTGGACATATTAAAGGACACGCCCTGTCTAATTGCATATAAGATGCCAAAAAAACTATAATAATCTGATTCAAAAAACCTGACATATTAAAATCTAAATTAGAATCTTGTATAATATTTAACCGAAATCGAAAACATTTGGGATTTTTTCAAAAAATTGCAAAAAGAAATGTTACTACAGCCTCAGCAATGGCTGTTTATGTTCCGCGTGTGAAAGTTAATGACTATTGCAATTCTTCATATTCAACAATTTTACTATTTTGATAAAACAAATTTAAAATGTTTTTATTAATTTCTTTTGGGTTCTCTACTAATTTTTCAAAATATTTTATTATTTTAAAACGAGATTGTTTGAACACATATTATTATGATTCCTCCAATCCGAAGTGAGTTCCGTATGATATTTTGAAGTTATGGTCAAAAAACAATTTACAATTAATGTTACTGGCACCCTTTTTCTATCTCTATCTTACTGAATTATTTGATCTTTATTATTATATTATATTTATTATTATTATTATTATAAATAAATAAATATTATAATAAATAACCCTTTCACATTTGCTATTTCATTTTATGCCAAACTCTGTCGAATGCCTGAGCTATATCTAAGAATACCGCGCAGCAGTATTTCTTTTCCTCGAAGGCCTGTTCTATTTTACTTGTTATTCTGTGTACCTGGTCTATTGTGGAGTGGTTGTTTCTGAATCCGTATTGAAAGTCAGGAATTTTTATAAGTGGCTTTAGTCGTTTTAGTAGAAGTTTTTCGAATACCTTTGCGACTGTTGTTAGCAGTGATATCGGTCTGTATGAGGAGGTTTCTTCAGCCGGTTTACCTAGTTCTTTAATCATTATTATCTGTGCAGTTTTCTGGGACATACTGATGTCTTATGCAGGCGTTATACAGGTTTGTGATTCGATGAATAGAAAAGATTTTATTAACAATTGAAGGTTTTTGAGCAAGCTAATACTAGAATAATAAGTCGAATTATCTATTAAGCTTCATAATACTGCATACAGGAAATTTAACTAATGTAGGATTTATATTGCTCTTAAAAGTTTTCAATGAATCTTTGATTTTCATATTGTAGACATAAATTAATTTGACTGATCTTCAAATGAAATAGCATAAAAAATCAGAAGAAAAGTTTTTTTTCTTTAAAAATATGCAAAAATAGTTAGTAAGTACATGATTTTCACTATAAAGCTTTTGAATACATCTTATTATCAAAAAGCTTAGAATAATAACTTTACAGACTTCAATCACACCAAAGAAAATGCAGCAAAGGATGGGGGTCAATAATATAAGTGAAAACGCCCTAAGGTGTTTTGCATTTTGTTTATATGTTAACTTAAGACAATTATTTTTTAAAAAAAAGTGTAATTAATTCAAATAGTCAAATATTTATGAAACTAGAAGCAATCAAAATAATCAACAAAATGCAATGAAATTCTTGGAAAGTAAGTTATAATTTTATAATTTACTGAAAAAAATTTTAAAACTAGTTATGGGTTATTCAATCTGAATCTTCGCTTTCATCATCAGACCATTGGGATGCTACAGTGACTTCATATTAACAGTTTCGGTGTTTACTTCCTCCAAGTACCCCTTCCATCCTAAAAACCATAGAACTGCTGCTATATGTGCACAACAGCCCACAACTCATGCACCTACCTTACATTGACAGTACCAACTACAAATTGGAGGAATATAACAATTGTTATACTGAACCCATGCATCATAACCATGCTTCAACAACCCATCTAATAGATGTTATTAGCCTAGATTCGTTTACCTCTTCTACTGTATGTTGAGATCTATTGTGTAAGAAGTGAGGTATTTTGCATATCACCCTTAAATCTTCAAGAAGATTTTGACTATCTCTGAAACCCCGGTCAACAATCAATATGTCATCAGATCGAAGCCATTTTCGTAAGGATAAGGCAGAGGATGCTAAATTCAGAATTCAAAATAGCAGCATCATTATTCTTAGCATCTGTAAAATATGGGCCCAACACATCTAAGATATATCCAGTTGTACTAACAAAACTCACGGGTTTTACAAGCGGTCTATTCTTATGCATACTGTATGTTCTGCGTTGAAATGAGTAGTTACTACTTTTTTCAATATATATATATAAGTTCCATCAGCTACAATAATAGCAACATCATTTCTTTCGCCAGCAAAGAGCTTTCGGGCATTACTTCTAGTATAATTGTATACATCTTCCAATCTTCCAATCTTTTTTACAATATAAATAAAACTGATAACACAGGATATGAATGGCCAGTTCTAAGTTTCACCAACAGTATAGCTAGACAAGTTTTATACAAACGTAAATATGTGGAACGAACTTTATTTTGAATGAAGTGAGCCATAGTCTGAAAATTATTTTTGCTAATACCTGTCAACTGATAATAGTCGTTATCTAGATATACATTGTTATCAAAATCTAGGCCTATTTGGCTTGTTTTTCGTAGTTTTTGTAAAAGTTCTTCTAATATTGGGGTAGGTATCGAAATATTTTCTGAAAAAACATTAATATTTTTAACAGGTTCGTCATTCAGTACTCCATCTAGAAAGTGTGATCAACAGCATCTTGCATTAAATGGAATCATTATGTTCCTCTGTATGAATACTTGGCATCGTACCTGCAAAGTTACACTTTGAAGACTATTTTTTCCCTTGCATAAAAAAAACGGAAGTGGGTACCATACTTATCCTCTTTATATTCAAAGTAGCGGTTGATTCACTTTTTGAGTTATATTAATTTTCTCAGTTTCACTTGTTAAAACAATTTGAACTTCTTCCACTACATTCAATACACTTTTCTTTTGTCTCACTAACACTTTTTAGTTGTTTTTGTAAGCATAATCGGCATTTGTCATAATAGTTTTTATCTTTTTTGAATAGGAGCGCAATAGACCAACACTTTTATATTAGCATATATTATTCTCTCAACAGTTTTATATTATATATGTATGTCAACAAGAAAATGTTGGGAAATTGCGCTCATATAAAAAAACGACGTGAAAACTTCAAAAACGTTCCATTTTTAAACAAATTGTCAAAAGTACTCAGATTTAAGCATTATAAAAATGAAGTAATAAAAATGGAATGTAAAAAATCTTATTCAAAACTTATGGGGAATATGATCTAGTATTCAAAAAACACATTAATGTTTTTCTCTGACAATAATGATTTTTTGGCAGCCTTGGGGGCCAACTTTCTAAGGTTACTGACATCCATCCCATGATTTTTATAGTTTAAAACTGTTTCTGATTAGATTCTTCAATTATTTTGGAAAAATACAATAGACATATTTAGAAAAAGTGGAATTCACTCATGTAGAGCAATCTAAAAAAAGAAAAGATAAATGGTATAAAATTAAAAATTACAAAGTTGTTTATATTTATTTAAAATATATATTTTCAAGTTATATTATTCTTAAACAATTTATCTATTTTATCAGCACGTTTAAATGGTGCTTTCCACTGAGTGCAACTAAGACGATAAGAGTCACAATCCTAAAATCTAAAAAAAAAAACAACCTACATTAAGAAAACCTTGTCAACAAAAACAAAACTTGAAAATTTTAAGAACAAATTTAAATATTTGTACCCCTGGCACTGTTACATATTTATTTGAGTTTTCCATTCGTCATTAGATATTCTTTTAATCTTCTGCCTTGGAAACTATGAGATATTTGTTCTCTCTTAGAATTTTATAAGTGAGGACTGAGTTTACTGTAATTAGAAGTCAAACGTAGAATAAACTTCTTGGATTTACTATTAATTAATTGTTAACTGAATTGTTGAGTGAGTTGAGTGAGAATTTCATGACTGTTCAATAAAAGAGAAAAAACACATGAAGCACTAGGCACAAGTTGGATAAAAGAGATATATGACCCTAGAAACATTAAAAGAATTAAATTTTGATTTTAGTACACAATTATTGGCTCACCTGAATGACAATGATGTGGCGGTTGATACCTTGCCTGACTGTGATTTTTGTACTATAAGTATAATATGACTCAACTTTGGAAGAATTTCTAGCCTTACAGAAAAATCTTTACCCAAAAGTTTTGCAAAGAAAAGATTCAGGTCTTCAAAACCTTTGTTAGTGCTTTTGTGACAGCATTCAGTGATTGCTTAGTACCAAGTAATTAGAATCTTATTTTATTAAAAATACTTAAAATTTATCGTTTTTAAAATTCACTATCTTCTGCTTTTATGATTTTTTGATATTTTTACGTGGATTATACATAAAATAAATTTTCTATCTTTAAATTTCAAATTCAATAGGGTTAAGATTCCATAGGATGTTTACATAATCTGAATTGCACAAAAGTATAAATTCAAATAATTGTTAAAAATTCTATGCAATTAGACTCCAATTTTGTCAAGAATGTCTATTTGATTTGAACAAAATACTTGAACATTATTTATTGAATAAATATTTGATTCGAATTTTCCTTTAATTTCTTTTTGTTAATATAATTTATAAGTACTCAATTGGGGTAATACTGTGCCACTTCGTGTTTCTTACATTTTAGAAGACATACTAAAAACAATTGTATTAACAAAAGTTAAATTAAATTAAACAATTGTTGAATGAATCTCTGTCACAAAAATTTAAAAATTCAAGTCAATACACAAAATTGCATTAAAAGCAATTACAATTCTTCTGAAGAGCCTTATTTTTTTTTATACTTATTGAGAAATTTTACGAAACATAAAACTCAGTATCCCATGGGGAATTTATAAAGTTAAAAGTTTAAGGTGCGTTTGGATGTTTAAATAATTTTTTAGTGTGTAGAAATTAAAATTATCGTAAAGATTCTTTTAAGTTAATTATATTTAAAATGCTTTTTTCGTTTAATATGCTTTACATCATTTTTTTAATATTACTGGAATTGATTTCTTCAAATGGTAAAACTAAAAGTAAGAAAAAGTTTAGATATTTTTAAAATTTTTTCATAGAAATATAATCAAGTTGAAATATTTGAAAAATTAGCAAAGTTTTAAAATGTAAATGAAGAAATGGAAAAAATTTATATACAATTTGTTTTATTATCTAAGCAGCTTTCATATAATTTAATACACTAAGACCCCTAATTTTGAAATTATGTATTTTTTTTATATAAATAATAAATTGAAAGTTTGAGTAACTAAAACAAGTCCTTTTTTGACTTCTAATTTCTATCTACAAGCAGTGAGGATTTCAAATGCTATTTATTTAAAACTTTAAAATCTTAATAGTCATTTAATGTAATTTAGGATGTTTATTAACATAAATTTATTTGTTTTGAGTAATTTTTTCTTGTCTTAAAAGTTTCAGATGGGGTATATATTGAGCCTTATAAGCAGCCTTCAGGTAAATCAATTTGGTGCAAAATAATGCATTTTTTTAATGTGCGTTGTGATGATGATCCAGTTACTCTTATTCAATTGAAATCAAGTATGGGTTAAATTCTTACCACATAGATTTTTTAGAAGTAAATTTAACATAATCTTAGCTTTTGAAATTATGGTAAACTGTACTTATGGTTTAGTTTTTTTTAATTTTAAAGGTTACTGAAATATTTCAAATTTTTCGTGATTTCTTTTGTAGCATAAAATGTGAACAACTTTGACAAAGCTTGACAAATATATTATTTGAATTATACATGACTATCAGATTTTAGGACAAAAATATTTTCACTACCTGCAAATACTCTTATTTTTTATTGAGATTTTTTTTTTTTTCATTTTAGGAAGAAGAAAGACACCAAGAGAGCCACCTTTACCAAATGGTTAGTCCGATTACTTTAAAAGAATTGATTTAAAATTTTTTGATTTTGAAATAAAATCTAAGCTCTTAATATTCATCAATAGTGACCTAATTTTAAAGTAAAATTATGTTTCATTTTTTTTACCTCAACTTCGAAAGTAAGTGATATCAATATCGATTACGAGGAAATATTTCATATCTTAAAAAATTAATTTATTTTCTCTTTGTAGAAATGTTCTGTAGATTAGTGTAAAGTCAGAAGAGTAAAACCGATTTTTGCTAGTGATGGTATTTGAAGTCGCAAATCTTTTTCTCTAACTTTTGAAACACATGATTTTGAAGAATTCAAAAACTACTTTTTTGAGTTGGGTTTTAATGACAGAGATCATGAGAATTCTATTATAAATTTTAACTGTTTAACACTAACGAGAAAAACACCCCAGCTTGAACCCAACTATTTTCTTGAAACTCAAATATACTATAGTATAAAAAAACTAACAGAACCATATTGTCTTTTACCCGCTAATATTTATAATAACACACCTAAAAGCTAATTTTCCGTTGTAGCTTGATTATTAACTTGATTAGATAAGGATTCTTCAGTGACGGTTTGAAAAACTCAAATCTGCTTTTGCATACATCTCGGAGATAGTTTTATTTTCAATGGTTAATATTGGGAGGGCATATAGATATTCCTGACTTAGCCTATATGGATGCAGATTCGTTTTTAGACGAAGTGATCAGTTTAGCTTAAACTTAACTTATAGTCAAAATGTCCTACTTAGTAGAACTCAATTACTAAAGTAAGTGAATATAATTGTAAAGCTTTAAAAATCAATTAGAAAAAAAAACTAAAAAATGTCGCCATTCATGCATTTAAAACACTGAATATTTCCAAGTTAAGGCCTAAATATCAACGGAAAAGAATGCAACAAAGTAGGTCAAAAAATTTTAAAATGTATGTTAGTAAATTTTCAAGTAAAGTTATTTATAATACTAAAGTTTGCATACAAAAAACAACTGACTGTTTTTGCTTTTTTAGGTTTTGGGGCTCTTTTATAAATTTTTTGTGACGTATTTGTTTATTATCAACAAAAACCTATTATAGCGTGCCAAAAATGTTGCATTTCAAAATTATACATGCGCTGCTCAACACAAAAGTTTTGTTTATATTTAATTATAAATATAATGTAACGACCAACAAAATGAAATGATTATATTAGTAAAGTTATTTAATAAAATAAAAAATAAAATATTGTAAATAACATTTTTTATTGATATTAAATGCTTTTTATATGCTTTGTGTTAGACTAAAATAGGCCTAATGTAAGATGTATTAACCGAACACATAGTCAGATACTACTATTTTTCAAGGGAAAACAATAGTGCAGAAAAGCTGGAGAAACATATGCCATTAAATGTAGAAGTAGAAGTCTTAAAAACAATGGAAAAAAAACAATTAAATTTCTTTTGCATGTTTTGTGGGCACCTCTATTATTATTTATAAATAGTTGTTTTGTGCTTATGTCAAAATGCGTCACCATACTTCTGTTAATTAAAAACAAATCTATTGCACTGACTGACTTCAATAATTTTAAATTTTCGGGAATTGTTTATTGGCTGGAATCTTTCATTTGATAAAGACCAATGGTAAATTATTTAGAACACTTGATTGGTTTTGTTTATCAAGCTGGAAACTTTACTTCTAATAAAAAAAAACTAACCCAGAGCGATCGACTATCAAAACATAATATAATTTACATCATTGTTCTAGATTTTGTGTTACTTGTTACGCTACTCATGTTTATAATGAAGAAAAACGTTTTCTGTGTGATGAAACAGTGCAAAAAATATTGGTGAAATAAAGGTATTAACGAAACCTTCCCTTTATTTATCTATTTTGACACTCGTGGGGCTCGCCAACAATGAAAACAACAAAATTTAGTAAAATAAAAACTTTGTTTGAATTATCTCAATTTCACAATATATATTAAGACATATTTACAAATAATTGTTTAATTGTTCTGACTGTTTGAATTTTATTGATTATTAAAGAATTACAACTCACGGATAAACTCGATTTCTCTTGATTAATTTTATGACACGATTTATGCACTTGCTTCTTTTGGTTGACATCTGACATCTCCATGCATGGTTTTTTTTGGTTTGAAGTTGAACACGATTTCTGCAGCATGCCAACTTTTGATATTGCTATAAGTGGCTTATTTCGGAACAAAAGGAAAGGCTTATATATTGTTATAAAAAGGTCAATTCAAAAGTTATGTTAAATGCTGTAATAACTCAGCTAAGCAATTACTGGAAAAAAATTTCAAAAATACATAAAATTATAAAAGAAAACTGTACAAAAAGCATTTAAAGTATTGTAGTGATTTCACCATACCAGAAAGACAATGATTTTGATAAGAAAAAAAAAACAACAAAGAATGGAAAGAAAGCTCTGACAGACATTATTTATTATTTTCTAAGTGATCTTTTCATAAAGATTCATAGCCTTCGATAAAAAAATTTCGTTCCAGAAAAACAATTACTAAATAGGATATCAATAAAAAAAATACATCCGGCAACAGGAACCGCACAAGCAACTTCTCTTGAGAACAAATTTTTTTTTAATGTTCCGATATCTCGAATGTTAAACGAAATTTCAAAATTCATTTAGAATTTGGTATATTCCGGAACTTTTATTGAAACTTCCGCATTTCGCTACCTGGAGGACGGGATCATAAAACTCTTACAGGATAATTATGGTTAAATGTGTATCTATTTCCTTTTCTGCAGTTGAATCGCAACCAACACTTTGAAACGAAGCTCAAAATTGAAAAAAGCAACAACTTTTCAACATTACACAATATTTTATAATTATTTACTTAAAACCCAGCTTAAAACTAAAATCAAACTAAAATTCATTGAAGAATTTTTACAAAAAAAAAAAAATTACGTCATATTGGGTCCGCCATCTTGAACTTTAAAAAACTCATAAAAGATTCAAAATCACCTTCGAAAACTCCCTTGTACCCCTCGACAGTTAGAATATGATGGTTACATACAAATTTTTGTTCCATGCTCAAGCACTCAAGAATGTTAGCTTTTTATTCATAAAAAACGAACGGCTGGACCGACTTCGCTCAAACTCCTTTCAGATCTAAGTCATGATGTGGCCTATCGATTGATATATTAAAATTTTGATTATTTGGTCCAGTAGTCTTTGAGAAAACGAATTTCAAAAAAAAGCAGTACTCAAAATAAAAGTAAGCAATAGTTTTCTGAGTCACTTTTATTTTCCAGTTTCCGTAAATCACTTGAGTTTTGTAAAAATTGTGCTTCGTTTTATTTTTTCATCTTTACCTTTCACGAATCCAAAAAAGTAAAATTTGCAATCAATTAATAGCTAAAATACAGCAATTGCTTCTATTTTTACTGTAAATTGTTACTATTTAATTTATTTGAAAAGTTTTTCAATACTTTTCTTTCAAATAACCTTAAAATTAACCCAATAATAAATTTATCCGAATATCTAATGGTGAAAAAAATGAAATTGCCAAAAAGTAGCAGCTTTTCAAAATCAAGATAATAAATTGAAGTGCATGCATCTCGCGTATGCGTAAATCTCATAAGCTTTATGTACATTAATTGTGATAATAGTTTTACGTAGTAGAAGTTCAGAAAAAGAAATGTTGTAGAAAAATCTAAATTTCATTTTTTTTTATTTCGATTTGCAATACTACTTTTTGTCAATAATAATAATCAATAATAATACTAAATAATAATACAAAATTAACATATTTTAATTTAAAAGCAAAAATAAAGTATTTTAGGCTTCGAAAAATAAATTTTGGCTCAAGTGTAAATTTTAAACTGAATACAGCTGTATTTGCTAAATTTAAGAGATTTGAGATGATATAAAATCCTCTAGCATTAAACAAAATTTGTCATTTTTCCTTTCAATCATTTTTTTATGCTATCTTAGCCTTTCAAAGATTTTGTCCTCTATTGATACCACTGATAAATTTCTGTTTACTGTATTACAAAAATTTCGTTATGAGGTACATACATATATTTGTAAATTACTTTGGTCGTTTTACATGCATTTGTAACTAATTTGGATTTAAGGGGTCTTCTCGTTTAGAAACTCAAAAAAATAATTTTTTTGCCTGTGTAGTGTCCTAGCTTAACCCCTTACAAACATGTTTTTAAGAGGATTTTTTGAAATTCGAATTATTTTCGGAGTTAATGCTCATTTCGTGACACACTTAGTGCTTAGATCAGTTCAGTCTTTAAAACTCAACGAAGAATTTTTTTCAATTTTTTGTTTTGTTTTGTTTTTTTCTTCTTAAATTCCGAAAGGTGAAAAAAACAGGAAAAAAACTTTTCTTTCAAACTACCGCCATTTTGTGCAAAAAAACTTTTCTTAATAATTTCTTTGTAGTGTTCTAGCTACATTCTTCTTGTTGAAGAATTAAGAAAGACTTTTTTCCTCAGATTACTGGAAAGGCTGGAATCGTGCACACCAGGACACTACCTTTTTTCAAGAGCCCCCACTTTGCTGGTTAGTATTTTCAATTTTGACTTTTTTTTGAAGTATTATTAATTTTTGATATTCTCAACACATTAATAAACAAAAAATGAAAAAATTAAGTTAAACATATTTATTGGTTCTTTTTTATGGCGTCCAAAAAAACACCCAAAATTCAAACGACTAAACGAGAAGACCCCTTTAAGGAATCTAAGCTTTTTTTCAATAATAAATTTGTAATCCTTGCCACCAAACTTACTTTACTATAGCAGCAAAATAAATAAGCAAAAAGACTAACCGAGTCGAAAAATTTGATGTTAATTTCATACTGTTCATCCTGCTACTTTTACTGTCAAATCAGTATAATTTTTTCCATATACTATTATGTTAAAAGTTCGTACTGAATTAGTGATTGAAAAATTGCAATCAAAATTTTGATATTTTTTTTAGTTATATAAGTATAAATAAGTTAAAATCTAAGATAAGTAAGACAGGTTAAGTGTAAAGTATTTGTTGGCTACAATTAATGTCTACAATATAAGATATCATAAATAAAAATAAAAGCTTATCAAGACACTTATTTTGCTTTAGGTCTAAAAATTATTGGTAGCTTAATTCGAATTCAGAAATAATTCCTGCAATAAAATTGAACACAATATATATTAAAATAAAATTTAGCATAAGTCTCTTTGCAACCATGTATCGCCACTGTAATTACAAACAACATATTTCATCTAAAAATTTTTAGTTAATATATAATTTTTAAATATATTATTTTATTTAGAAACTCCAAGCAAATTGTTATCTTCTACACCAATTATAATTGAACTCGTAACAAATTTTTTCCTAATATGACTAATATAACTTTTGAGACGTTCATTTCTAAGGAATTAAATTCATATTGTGAATTTTTTTGGAAATGTAAGTAATAAAAATTATATTTCTGTAAATTGTTCAAATTATTATTTATTTATTTTTTATTTAATAATTTCAACAACAAAATTGCATTTAAGACATACATAAAAATAATTTTTCAAACTAAATTTCTAATTTTTTAGGTATACTTCTAATTGCATAGTTTTGCTGATATTTTCAATGATAATAATCACAAATGGACGAGTATCAAGTAAGAAAATTGTTTTTATATTGGAATATTTTTATCATAAGACCAATATTATTTTTAATTTTTTATCGTACAAAACGTCTTTCATAATAATTACCAATTCCTGCATCAGATAAAAGTCGACTTTTCTAAAATTTTTTTAAGATTGTTTTATAAACTTTTTGTTATAATTTTTTTTTTTTGAAAATCTTTATGTATTAATATTAGCGAGAAAATATTTTGCGCGTGAAAATATTCCAATAGTTGTTAATTGTTTTTTATTATTGCTAGTTGTTGTTTTTCCGTAACTTTTCAATTTATTATTGCATGATTTCTAGCATGTTGATAAAAGTTCAATTTAATTAATAACAATTTATAACTCAGTATGCCCAATAAAAATTCTATTCCCTTTAAATATTACATTCTATTAAATTTTTCATTCATTGTGACTTTGTTTAAAAAACTTGATTATTGCTCACCTGGTAACATTATGTAGCTTATAAGCTTCGAATACTAATGCCTGCTTATAGCTGTATTTTATGCTTCTATCAGTTTTATTATTCAGTAATTATTTCAACTTTATTAGTTAATTGCTTCATATTGACATTTTAATTAATTAGTTTTGAAATATTGGTAGCTGCATAAATTAGATTATAATAAAGTCCTTAAGGTATTAAAATATTTTAATTTCCTAGGGAATTTATTGTTTTATAATACTATATTTTTACACTTTTTACATACCAAGGAGATGTGCAAATTCAACCGTACAGACAAAGCAACCCAAAAACCCCTAAATGTATAATTTATCGTTCATTTGGTTTTCCCTGTGACGACGATCCAGTTCAAGTAATTAAAGAGACAAAAGGTATGTATTTACTCAAAATTTTTAAAACAGTATTTTCGATTTAAGCCCCCCACAGATCTTTATAAAATTTACACAGCATATTTTTAGTATTAAAAGCCAGGACTCCTTAAAAGCTATAAAACTATAAATAAGATTTTGAATTAGTTTAGTTAACTACTTTTAGTAATTTTAATAAAAATTGCATAAAAACACATACAACTAATGTTATAACAGGAAAAATATAATTTTTTACACTATTGAATGATTTGATATCACCAAAATTAAACATGTGGGCCATTCTTCATTATAACTATCAACTCCTGTAATTCTGTATTAAATTTAGTTATTACCAATTATTGTATTATCATCCCACTTAAGGTCCTGTAAAAATTTTTGAATTTTTTAAATATATATTGTTATTGATTTGGAAATTAATATCTCGCAACGTTTTTTCATTAAATTAAATACCCAATATTATATAAAAACTAACAAAAAACTCTTAACAACTTGGCTGTAGCCTTATAACCAAAAATATTAATCAATGAATTTCAACTGATAATATTTTTAAATTTCGCATCTTTATTTCTATTTCGATCATCCGGTAGCATTAAAATTGTACTCTGCTTTATTTGGCAGCACCACATAAAGTTTTTTTTCATTAACAAAACTATAGCCGAAGTGTACAACTACCAGATAAAAAATTCGCGTATATACCACGGATGGTACAAGTCGTCCTCAACGTGTTAAATTTAAGATCATATATTAAACATTTTTTTACACAATTTTGCTTTCAGTTTTGGTTGAAAATCCACTTCCAACAGGAAACACAGGTTTTTTTGTGTTATATAGTCTGCCTTCTAATCAAAAAGTAAGTTTTATTACAAGAAATCAAATAAAAATAAAAGCTTAAATTTAATAACTTAACTTAAGTGCGGGCCTTAGTATGTTTATCAAGCAGAAAATTTTAATAAAACTTAATTTGCAATGTAATTAATAAAGATTAAATCGGGTGTTAAAAAATTTCAACTGGTGTCAGTATGTATGATGAAAATCAAAATTCTTTTTTGTTGACCTTTCTAGAAAAAATATTGAACTCCAAAAATTTTTTTAAAAATTGTATATAATAAGATTGCTTTAATTTTCTAATTAGAAATATTTTTACATATTTTATATTTTTTTTCAGTGAATTGGGGCTGAAATATGGAGAATATTATAGACAGCCTACAACAATTAAGAAATAAAAACATTAAGAAATAAATTGTTCTTTTACTCAAGCAATAAAAATTCATAAACTTTTAACGTTATTTATTAAAAATAAACAATATACAAACTTTTTAGTATAAACTAAAAATATATCAAAAACTGTTTATTTTTTTGGTAGGGTTCTCTCATAAGTACTATTCTTTGTAAAAATATTTGTCATGTAAGCTCTGTAGTAATATGCGTTAAATTTGAGCCTCAAACGTTGTATTATGCCTGGGATTCACTAGCGCTTAGCGGCACAAAATTTAGTGCTAAATGCTAATGAGCCCATTAGTCTCCACTGATATTCCACTCCAAAGGTATATAAAAAAAACTCTCCATTTTTACTGTGCTAAGTTGTCTCCACACGCTAGTACTAGTGCTAGTGAGTCCAAAGCATTATACTACTGTGTTCAAAAAGTAAGGTAAATTTTTAATTAAAACACAAATTTTAATTTCTTTGTCCAAATTTATTTGATCACCTTCAAAGTAATCTCCTTCCGATATTATATACTTATGCCAACGTTTTTTCCAGTCATTAGAACATTTTTTGTAGTCGATTTTTGGTATAGCCTCTTGTTCACGCAGCGAATTCTCTTTGATCGCTTCAATCGACTCAATACGATGTCTACGAAGCGATAATTTAAGTCGAGGGAATAGAAAAAAGTCACACGGAGTCATATCAGGTGAATATGGAGCTTGCGGAATAACAACCGTTTCATTTTTATGAAAAATTGACGATTTTTTTCAAGAAAACTCAATGTTTTTGGAACAAGACGAGAAGAAACACGAGACAAGTCCAAATGGTCTTTAAGAATTGATCGAATTAATCCAATTGATATTCCAGTAATGTCTACAAGGTCTCTAATACTTAATCGACGATTACTGAGCACAAGATCTTTGATTTTGTTGATGTTTTCTTCAGTAGTTGAAGTTGATGGTCTTCCTGAACGGGGTTCATCTTCGACTGCTTTATGGCCTTCTTTAAAGTCCTTATACCACTTATAAACATTTTTTTGTGAAATAGTTTCATAACCAAAATATTTTTGTAAGATTTTCAACGTATCCGCACAAAAAGATTCATTTTGTAAACAAAATTTAATACAAATTTTTTGTTCAATAAATTTGTCCATTTTAAAAATCGCAGAAATGAAAAAAACAAGATTACTAAATACGCTGTAATTTTTAAACTAATAAAGCAAATGATATTTAATTACTGTCAGATGCTCACAACAATCATACCAACCTAATAAATTGATGTTTACATCAATATACTTAGCGTGCGTTTTTAAAAAATCATATTCACCCTACTTTTTGAACACGGTAGTATATAAAACTTGATAATAAAACCAAGAATGCCCTTACTTCGCTTCGCTCAGCCACTTCGAATGATATAATAGACCGAACCGCATGGTTAGACAGAATTATGAAATATAATTCGTAATAGACAGAAAATTTTTGAATATAGAAAGATTTATAATAAATGTAAATATTAACACCATCTTCTGGTGAGTAATCAATATTTTTGAGGACATGAGTCAATTTATTTATCAAATTTATTAAACTTCGACAAAAAGCAAAGCACAAAGAAGGAAAATGCATCTAGTTGGAAAACTTTTGATTTTCAGTTTAATACTACAAAACTTTAGAAAACATACACAGTCTTAGCACAATCCATCATTAACCCGGACTATTTGAGGTTATAAATGACGTTTGAATGGGGATACAAAGAACATTAAACTCATAAATAGAAAATCATATCCTTTTCCCAACAAAAAAGCCCAATGAATAGCTACCCAGTTGACGTACATATATTGAAATTTTGCATTGACTCAAAAATTTTCTATATAGAAATTTCGTACTCGGAAAAGTCATGACTCTTAATATCTTTTTAGCTTATTCATTTTATTGATTAAATTTTGTCATACAATTTCAAAGAAAATTTCAATTTTCAATTCAGTTGTTAATTATTCAATGTCATCCAAATCACCACGAACATTTAAGATTTAATTGATCATAATTAGAGTTAATGGAAAATTCTGATATCGGGATTAGAACTCACACTTTTGATATTGATCAACGCAAATGTGGCTGTTTTAGGCATTAAAATTATATCAAGTTTTACAAATGCTATTATTCCTGAAGTAAAAAAGTTTAGTGGTATATACTAATTCCAAAAATAACAACCTTTTCTGTCATAAAAAAATCATTTCTTGTATTATTATCAATCTCTTATAACTAATAAAAGAGCAGAAACCCGGAAAGGTACTCAACCCTTACTTTTGAGCTATTGAAATCATTTTATTTTAGTTAAGTTAAGGTGGGCACCCACTTAGTGCGTATATCTTAGCGGGTAACTTTTTTGACGTCATAGCCTCACACTAAAGTTCCCCCTCATATGCGGATACTTCAGCGTGAAATTAATTTGTACGTCATTTTGACTAAGTAGGTGCCCACCTTTAGAAGCAAGTTCCAAACATAAAAAACATGCAAAATATTCAAATTTTCAAACAAAAAACCTTTTTACCATCAAATTTAAATGCCTGTTTGTGATAAAACTCGTAAACTTTTCACTATTTAAAATATTTTAGTTTCACTCCACTTGTAGTATTCGAATGTTTTTTAAAAGTTCAAAAAAAATATTATAATATTAAAATAGTAAGCTTGTTCGTTTCACAAAGTTACACCATCATAAATTCCCGTAGGCGTCACTTTGCTCAGAGTGGGTTCAACGTAACAAGTGCAAAAACTTTTAGCTATAAAGGCCTTAACAATAAAACCAACCAACAAACTAGGACTGACATAGTAATGGGAATATATAGAGATTTTGCTGAGAAAGTTGGTGCTAAAAAACAATAATATATGCCACATGCTGCTCTCAAATGAACAAATTTTAAATTATTTACATATGTCTGGATAAGGGTGACCTTTAAAATGATTTTTTCTCAAGGTATAAGTTTATTATGATTTATTAAGAGATTAAGGAAAACTTAAGTGTTTTCAGAAACTCAACTGAAGAAAAACTTAAGTGTCAACTGTAAAGCCGGGCGTAAGAAATTCTTATGACGGCAATTTTGTTGTTGTTAAAACAAAAATAAACTATTTACAAAAATTGCCAAAGTAAACTTTTTATAAAATTTAAAAGTTTAAAAAGTTCGTGATTTTTTAATAATTGGACAATAATATTAAAATGAAATTTAACGAACTAACTTGATTGACTCGATCTGATTAAAGTAAGATACACATCACATATTTTCTCATGACATTTAAAGTTCTTTTTAACCAGTATAGATAATTGACTAAAACAGGGTTTACATACTTTTGATTTGAGTTTAGAGAATATAGCTTTAAATTAGATTCCCTAAATAAATAAAATTATGTAAGGATTTATATAAAAAAAAATTTTTTAAACAACAATTTGACGACTTTTTTTATTTCTTTTCACTTTGTGAATAAATTTCTCATCGTTATATTGTATTTAATTCGCCTAATAAAATTATAAATTTTAATACTATAATTCATTGTAAGTACTAGAGTTAAAATTATTATATCTCAAATTAATTTACATTTGAAATAAATTGCACTTTTTGTGTTTTTTTAATTTTTTCATTATGAATTTTATGTAAATAATATTGTTTTTTTTTTTTTTTTTTTTTTACAAAAGTATTTGTTTTATTTTAGCTTGAAATTCAATAAATTTTCGTTTTTGTTTTATTTTAGAGTATAAGAAAAATTTCAATTTGAATAATAAATATAAAATTTTAACTTAATTTTTAAAAATATTTACATTTTTATCTTGAAAGTGAAAAATTGCATTTATTTTATAGATATTGTTTTTGGCTTATAGATGAATTTATTTTTAAAGGAAAAAAATTAATTTTTTTGCAGATATTGCATTAGATAGAAAAGTAAATCCATAGTTAAATAATATGGTTAAATTTTTTAATATCTTGATGGTAATAGAAAATTTTCAACATGAATTAATAATTAATATATACGTATATTAATTTGGTATAAGTTTTTAATTTATTAATATTTTTGTTTTTAATTTTTTATAACATTTGTAACATTTGATATTTGCCACTATATTTAACTATGTTCTTGTCTAGAGAATTGTCTGTTTTTGTTTGCTTTTTGAATTAAAACAAAAAACCAAAAATAAGGTTAGAAAATTATTTGTGCATATGGCGATAACTTTTTATTTACTTTTCATAATTTTAACTAGAATTTAAGTGGTATTTAAAGTTAAATAAATAAAGGATATATTTTCAATAAGACTGACATCAGTTTTCTTCGTTGTTGTTTTATGGAAACAAAGTATTTATTAAGTATAATTTTTATACAATATGAGCCATTTTTTGAAAAAGGGCAAAAATTATGGATATCTTTAATATATAATTAAATTTCAAATTTACCGTTTAAATATTTCATATATCCATGTATTATGAAAACAAAGAAAATAAACTTTATCTTGATATTTGTATACCTAATTTATTTAAATTTTCTAAAAATCAATATTAGGTAAAATAAAAAATCTTAATTGCTAACGAGCATCATTATTTGTTCATAAGTTATTTATTAAAACATTTTTAAAGTAAACCAAAGAAGTATTTTTTACACTTCTTCATATTAACGATAATAATATTACATAATATAAAAAAATGTCTTAACATAATAAATTAAACAAAACTTTTAGATAAAACAAATATAGTTTTATTAAGTTAAATTTAATTAAAATCAAATTAAAAATACTTTGAATCCATAAAAACATTATCGCACTAAGAAATACACAGCCAGGCAAGTTGGCACAAAGCATGTCTCAATAGGAAACAAATAATGGAAGACAATAGGTAATTTCTCCGGGAAAAAAATTCATTTAGAGAAAAATTTTACTAAAAACATTTTCAATTCCATTCCTTCTTTTAAATAATATTTATATATATATATATATATATATATAAATATACTATGAATATATATAAACCTGTAAGTAATTTTACTAAAATGATAAAAACAATTAAGATAATAAATTCTATACTTAAAATATTTTACTAAATAAATATATGAATAGTACAAGAAATTTTTGTTTCAATTATAAATATATGTGTGTGTATAAATTAACTACAACTATAAATCTGTCTTTTTTTTTAATGATCTTTGGCATTTCCTTTTTTTTTTGCTCTTTCAGCTAATCTTAAACTAAAAATACTTAAGAACAAATTAAATATATTTCTTAGTTTTTTTGTTTTTTCTTCATTTGTAAACAACTTTAAAGGTTTGAGATAGTGTAATAAATTCTTTGTTTTTGTGAATTAACTACAAGTGAGCTATTTATAAATTATTTTCATTTTATTTATTTCAAAAATAAAAATAATTTTATTTTGATTATAATCAAAGAAACAATAAAAAACAGCATTTTACTTAGTAATAGTTTTTAAAAAATTCTTTGTTTTATATAAATATTTTGCATTGTTTTTATTATTTTTTTTTCTTGTGTTTAAATATAATTAGTTTTTTTTTTTATTCAAAATTTGCTTATATTTTCTCAAAAACATGATTTAATATTTAACTGTATAATTTAATTTTGAAAATAATTTTATTTTAAAGTTATTTTCCTAAGTTCGCTTGTATATGTTTTTGTTTTAAGTTTCATAGATTTTAATGGTTTTTTTTTTGTTTTTTTAATTATTATTACTTTGATTCATCTTTGCGTGTTGTTGACTGTGCATCGCCTAAACTAATCATGTCTCGTGGTTTCCACACTGGGGACCCTACAATTAAAAAAATATAGAAATGGCCAAATTAGATAGTTTTCTAATTTTGTGTTGTATCTAAAAACGAAATTATATAAAAAGAAAAACGAGGAACAGAGGAATAAAAAAAAAAAACTAAGCCTATGAGAAAATTATAATTGTTCTTGTTTTTTTTGTAATTAGTAAAATAAAATAAATTATTTATGCTTTTTTTAGGATTTGGATTTTTTTGCTTTCTTTTATGTTTAAAACTGTGTAAAAGAAAGTAAAATTGTTTATTTATAAAATGTTGACATCGCTTTAATTGATTGTCTTGGAGATGGAAGTTAAAAATGAAAACAATTAGTTATTATTTTTTATATTGGAGCATGCCAACATTTTTCACATTTTAAAATGATTTAAATATAAAAAAAATTATAGCAATTAAAAATTAAATGTAATAAAATTTTTTTTTTGAAAAATCTACAATTTGTGGAATATATTGAAGTTATTAAGTAGTTAGGAACATTTCATATTTACGTTTTTAGGAAACTATTCTTGGAGTTAATTTCAAAAATATAGAGTTTAGCTAGCTTTGCATTCATCTTTTGTTAAAAAAATTGCGATAATGTTCCAATAATTTAATAAAGAAGTTTTCTTTTACGATTTGGTAATCAAAATAAATGAGAATGCAGCCATGCATTTAAATTTCCCACAAGGGGTAAGCGAATAAACTACGTATTAGAGAGTTACAGTGTGCAAAAAGTTTCTTTGCTGGATGTATTTATACTAATGACAAAATTTTAATAGAAAACTTCAAAAAATTTTAGAGATAAGGAATAAATTTTGACTGCTGTGAGTGGTATCAGAGAAAAATAATAACTAATTAAAATGTTTAATATTACATAATTATAAAAAAAATATAAATATTTAAAATTGAAGTAAAATACACAATTTAAAACGTAGAAAATTAATTCATAATTATCTAAAAACTAAAATGAAATTTACTGTTGACATAAAGTCACTTGCTCTGAATCAACATTTGACTTAAGTCTTGAGTTGAAAATTCAAATAAAATCAAATATTTATTTAATAAAAGAATTGCTTAGAAATTTTAAGAAGCATTATGATATTTATGGATCAATCCTACAATTTAAGTCTATTAATTCAAATATTAATAAAAGAAAAATATAAATTTGAATAATAATTTAAACAATAATTCACTAAATATCTGTTCCAAAATATTTAAAAAAGACGGAATTTTCCTATTTTCTTATTGAATACAATTTATGAAGTGTATAAACCACCAGACATGTATTAGTGCATAGTAGACCATAAATATAATATCAAAAATATTTTATTAGAAAGATATTTCTGATTAAAATAAATTTTATTTGTATTCTTTTTTATGGTTCTTAACAAAAACAAAAACAAAGAAAAACGAAAATATCTTATGCCTGGGTAACTATGCACTCAAATTTTAATAAAGCGATGCCAACCATTATTAATTTAATATTCTACTTTTTTTATTTATATGTAGAAATTTTAATTAGATAACAATTTTACACTTGAAAATTTTTTTTGTTATTTATAAATAACTTTTGAAGTTGTTTATTATAGTTTTGTATGCAATAACTCACGTTGTAACAATGAAAAAATTGTTATTATTAATAATTAAATTCATTGTGTTTATAAACTTACCATTTTTGTAAATATTAAAATTTAAAATGATTTTAAAATAATATTTTTTCTTTGAAAGAATACTTAGGGTATTTTTCCAAGGTAATATTTATATATTTCTTATTTATTATACTATATAAATTGAATTGTGAAATAAAAATATAATTAATTTTAATATATTTATGTTAACTTTAGTTTAAATTTTAAGAATTAATTATATATAAATTTTTGCTTTAATATTAACAATTATATTCAAATATTTAGTTTTTGATTTATTTGAATATTTTATATTGGTTATGGATAAACATATAAATCATTATTATTAGTTAAAAATATAAACAAATGACTGTTTTGTACAAACAAAGTTAATCACAGATAGTTTTTCTTGAGGTTCATGAAAAGTGATTTATTTTCAAATAAATATTTCTCAGTTTAAAAAAATATAAATTTCTTATGACAATTCCGTTTATGTTTTTCTTTCTGTTTTCTCTAATTCACAACAAAAAATATAATTTTAGTAATATTCTTAACACATTGTGGACGGATAACGAAATATCTTGTCTTTTATATTGCAACTTTAGTTGCTAATTGATAGACAAAGGTGCATATAATGTAATGGCAAGTGGCTAAAGTTAAAAGATTTAAGTGATTTGGATCTCGAAATAATTAATTTAAACCATATAAACATGAATGGCGGCGAAACGAATAATATTATAGAAATATTTGCGAACATTTTATCGTATATATCAAATGATGACGAAAATATGGATGTTTGTGAGAACGATTATGACTTTGAAGATATTTATTAAGTTATGATTCCTGTAAAAAACGAAAAAGGGTTATAAAGAGAATGAAGGATGTTACAAGTGAAACTGCTAATGATTTGCGATGAAAGTGCAGATAGATGAAAATTGTTATACGGGCCAAAAAAAAGGAAGGTATTCATTTCAAGTGACTCTGAGTTAGAGAAAAAAATGTTATTTAATAAAAGAGTCGCTCAGAAGCCAATGTGAATAAGTCCATTTTTTCATATTTTCTGATTTTTGCAAATTTTAATAGAATAAGTAATATATTTCTTAGTCTTAAAAGGATTTCCTCATACTTTCATTTTTTGTAGGTCAAAAAACACTTTTTTTAATAGCCTCTGCATATGTTATGTATTATGAATGCATTAAGAAATATTGAATTTCTCAATTTGGACTTTTTAGACTTATCCACATTGGCTTCTGAACGACTCAAATAGCTTATCCGGTAGAGTGGCGTTAAATTTTGATAGCAATAATTAGTCAACGGTGGACTTTCAACAGAACTTGGCAGATTTTGAAGGTATTTGGGGCGTTTGTTAAAAACAGCTCCTTGTAAAGATCACCCGCAAAAGTTGTTTGGTAATAAACAAAAATATCCCAATACAACTTCTGCCTTGACAAAAGAAGAAATTTCTCACAAAATGTTGCAAAGTATGCAAAATCAAGTGAAACTAGCTACGTTTGCAAGCTTTGTGCTGTTCCACTTTGCTTAGTTACATGTTTTACTTTTAAAAAATTGTAGTTTATACAAATTTTTAATTAATATTGAAAAATCATTCAGTTTTTTTTTAATTTAAATTTTTATTGAATATGAAATATTTTCGTGAAAATGATTTTCAACTACTAACAAATCATAACTAATTTGATGTAAAAAAATATCTGGCCACTGGGTATGGTTAACAATAAAATGTTTGGTCCACAATGTGTTAATTAGTATATGAGAATTTCTGTGTAATTAATTAACAAATCATAAAGTCATGGCTTTGAAGTTCTTATTGCTAATGTTGTGTTAGTAGAGAAAATTTTCTATTAATTTCTTCTTTGAAGCCATGAAGAAATATTCAAAATATATTTGAAAATTTGAAACACAAAAGAGTTTAACTTAACTTTTCAACAAATTAAATAAAATCATAAATGCCGCATGAATTAAATAAAACAAGAATAAGAAGTTAAAATACTCTGTGATAATTTTTAACATTTATATTTTTAGGTAATACCTTTTTTTATAAAATATTAAAATGTTTAAGTATCTGTTAAAATATACATAAAATTATCTCTAGACAAAAATTTAGATAAAATTAGTTGTGTTAACATTGTATCTTCAGAAATAAAACATAGTTATATTACTTTTTGAATTGATAGATTAATAATTAATCTTAGAATGACATTTGTTAATTGAAATGAAACTTTTTAATTAATTAGCCAAATTATTAAGTTGGCTTTAATTCCTTTTTTTTTAATATAAATAATAGTCCAATTTTATTTAGGTATCTAAAGTTCTCTAATCTCTAATCCACTGAGGAAATTTAGTCTGGAAAATAAATCATTTTTTATTGTGTTTTTTTGTAATACGATTTATGTGTATAAATGTAAGGTACACACAGCAACTGTAATACGATTTTTACAACCTCTTTATCTATTTTATAAATGCAATTGTGTGTCTTTTTTTTTAATATTGAGAAAAAAAAAGAAACCTAATGTAGTTGAAGTCAACTTCTATTTTTCATATATTTTCATGTTATTTTGATTTTCAGTTTTGATTTTATTGCTACTGAGCCCAATATGATTGCGATTATTATTTATTATTTATTAAATTGTTGTAATGAAATGTTGTTTTAAATATTTTAACTTGTTTTTCGGTATAATATTATGAAATATTTGATTTATGTTTTCTTAAAACTAATATAAATAAAGGAAAAATATGTTTTTAAATTAATAATTTAATTATTTTAAATAAAATTTAACTGAATATAAAATAATGCAAAAAAAATGAATAAATTTGCAGGAACTATTAAAACTAATAAAATGTTTTTAGCAATCAATATTGGAACTGTTTTATTTATATAAATTAGCATTTTAATTAGTTTAGCTGAATTAAATTAAATTTTTATTTTATTATTCAACATTTTTAATGGGTGATTAGCTTTAAAATATTATTCAACACAAAGATTCATGTTGGTAACATTTTTATTTTTGAGATAATTGCAAAAAGTAAAAGGAGTTAATTTCAAACAAAGAAATTAAAGCAAAGTTTCTATTTCAAATCCACAGGTGTTTTATCGACAGTAATTAATTTTCCCCACAAAAAAAAAAAAATAAATATACTATTTTTTACTAGCTATATATTCCTGTTTTTCTTAAAACTTTTTTAGAGTAATATGATTTTTTACCTAAAACTAAATAAACCGATGTGATACTGAAATTATGTGTTCGCGTATGAATGTACTCTTTAATAATTACTATAAAAATGCTGTCCGAGACGTTAATCTAGACACAGGATTACTACTCACAAGATCATAGCGGATATCTTCTGAAAAACATTCATGAATATAGGCTAATAGTATGTCTAGACTGGACATTCACAATTAGAATTCACAGCGACTCTATGAGTATTGTAGGGAAAAATAGAAGATGTATGACTATAACATAATTACTTCCTTTCGGAATTTTTAATTTTGTAAGTTACTCATGGCAGCACACAGGAGAATATTTTAAAATAATAAAACTTAACTCAAGTCATTTTTTAAGCAATAAAGCGAGATAGAACCGTGAAATGAATGAATACATTGATAAAATTTTTGAGAAATGGAACGAACTCATTGCGCTCGTATTGTTAAGAAACTAATTTTTTTATCTAAGTATCTGGAATGTTGGGAGTTTCAGTTATTAGTGACCTATCTGGACATACTATAATATATTAAGCAGTTTATAGTTTTTTTATATTCAAATGTTAAGGGAAATTTGTAAATGTCGACAATTTCAGAAATTCTTTTTGAAACTACAATTTTTGTAGCTTTTTACTAAAAATATTTCTTTGTATTGTTCAAAAGGTCAGCAAAGTTTTTCTCTAACTTAATTTTCATTTGATTTTTGTATTTCAGAAGGTTAGCATGGAAAGTTGTACACATATAAAAATGTATTTCTTATTTCTTGCCAACATATTCCTCCTTAACTGTTAATCTTATTTCATGGCTTCATAAAACCCTTTCTTGACTAGAGGTCTGAAATCTTTGCCCACTCGAAATGTCTCGATATTTTGTTGTGCTTTCCTTTTATTTGCGAATTTTTCAACAAAAAATGTTTAAGTAAATTTGATTTCTTTTCAAAAATTATACATAAAAAAGTACCAACCAACCAAAACACTTTTCAGTCAAGCTTTCGTGAATAATTTGATATTTTGTTGTTGCTATAAATAATTAATTTCCTGTATTTTCTCCCTCTCCTCACTACCTCTTCTCGCTTTTAGCTTAATAAATGAGGGTAATGGTATGACGAGGATTAGGGGTGTTTTATCTCAAAATTTATATACATTTTTCACTTTGTTTTGAATTTTATCAGCTTGTTGTCCTATTTAATAATATATAATGTATGATTGCTAAATATGTACAACCAAGCCTCAGAATTTCATCTTTATTCTTTCTTTTTATATATATATATATATTCCAAAATTAATTTTTTTAATAGTGTAAACAAAGTAAAAATCCATAAAGACTTCCTTAGTTTTGGTTTTTTAGATTTTCTATTTCCTTTTATAATCTGGGGAATGCTATTTGTTCATCATAATAAACACGTCTAAAATGGAAAGTCAACCTCAATTTCCTGTATTATAGCCACATATTTTTAGTTTAAAAAATTATCAAATTTAATTCAGCTGTTTAATTATATAGTTTAAGAGTTAGGATAATTTATCATTTTCAATTATTTATCTTAATATCTAAACACAAAAGAAAAATATATTTATACTTTAAATTTTTTTAAAATTGATAAATATAGCTTGATAGCACCTGGGAATTATTTTGTACACTTAGCACTAAATTGTTTGATTAGCTTCTTTTTTTTTTGTTTAATATTTTTGTATAATATTTTCGGTTAAATAATTAATTAGATTGCGTTTTTCATTGCAAATATTAACAATTTTTGGCAAAATCAAATATTTTGCCTCACTACAGAATTATGATTATATTTTTGTATTATTATAATTTTAATCAAATCCTAATATCATTTCGGTAAAATATAAAATATTTATTGTTTTTGAAATTTATTTTATTAGTTTAATTACCAAAATTTTGGTTTTTTACGTATATTTATATTCTTAGGTATTTTATTATATTTTGTTTTAACATAATAGCAATTATTTTGCAGAATAATAATTTATCTATTTAACAAGATTATATTTTATATAATTTAAAGGGCAAGAAAGAATGTTTTTTGAAAATCCCTGCATTAGATTTAATATTTAAAAAATATTTTTGACAGAAATCTAAATAATTTTTTGTTTAATTTCAGTTATTAATGAAATTGTGAATAATTACTCGTACTTACTAATTATATTAGATAACAGTTAAAATTAGTTTTTTGAATTTATAAGGTTTCATTTTTTGGATGGATCTGATTGAGATTTTATGTGTTCATAGCATTAAGATAAGGATTAATTATAGTTTATATTTGTGCAAATATTATAGTTATTCTATTTTGGAATAAATGTTTAGGTGTAAATTTTCTATATCTATAGTAAAACGGTTATTTTTCATAATTATGTAATAAAAATATTTAGACCGATTAATAAATTTGCAAATTAAATTGATTTTTTCATTGAATGATTACGGCCTGTAGAATTGATAGTTAAATTATGAAAAAAGGATAAAAAATTCAAGCATAAGAAAAATCAATTGTGAGAAATATGTTCTAATCTTTAGATTACCACTTTAACATATTAAACTACCAAGCTACGCAATGTGGATACGAAACAAATGATTTTTTCCTTACAGTATTGCTAGATTTTCGAAGACTAGCTTCAAAATAAAATAAGTCGTATTTTGTTGCAAAAGTAAGCAAAAAATTGAAAAAGTATTTTATTAAATAAAAGTTATAGTTGGCTGTAAAATATTGAAATTCTTTTTACTATAATTAATATATAAGATATAATGTAAGTGTAAGTGCAGATTATTCTACGTTTGGTAATATCTGACACTTGTATGCTCGCGGATTATTCTAAAGTTGGATGCAAATGGGGTTAATACTCAGAAGTATCTAAATTAGTTAGATTATTCTATATGATGATAATCAGTGATCAATTTATCACAATATTACTATTTTCAGGCATAAATCTAACTTCTGTTTGACTTTTACGAAATATACTAATAAACGATTTATATATCTACAAATGAGCTTATATTGCCGGAGATATATAACGATTTCTTATAGCATTTATATAATAAATACCGAATTGAAAATATCAATATATTTTTGTTGATTTAATTAAACACTTGCAATGATAAAAACTAAATGTAAAAAAATCCTCATGAGCTTTTATTTTTCCGTTTAAGGCATACTTTTAAGGTCTAGACCAGTGGTGTGCAAACTGTTTTCACTGCTGACCCCCATTTTCGTGTAAAATTTTATCGTGACCCTTCGGTGGAAAAGATTTTTTAAAATCTTCTCCTTCATTCAGAGAAATATTGGAATTTAAAATATCGAATGAGAATGGATTGGAGATCCAACCCAATGTATTAGCTGGAAATTTTTTAAACCTTTTTAAAAAGTTTTCTCCCATTTTCGTCATATGACGGGAAATTAATTTTTTAAATAACAAAAAATCTACAATATTTTCTTTAATGAAGTCGGAAAAGCACGGGAACATTTCTATATTGTTTTTGTTTAATGCACTTTGCCAAAGTATCAGTTTGTTCTTAAAAGCTTCAATTTTATTTCTCAATATATTAATATGTTTGTGTTCTTTCCCTGCAAACTCAAGTTTAGATCATTAAGTTTTTCGAAGATATCAACAAAACTGAGTTTTCTGAGTCAAAGCTCATTACAGAATGAATTTGACAATATATGTTTTTTCTCTTCCAAAAAGATGTATACTTGGTTTCTCAAATCAAAAACGCGTCGCCATATTTTGCCTCTTGAGAGTCATCTAACTTCGGTATGTAGTAATAATGTTTCATACGCAGAACCCATCTCATTAGAGAGTACTGAAAAAAGACGACTATTTAGGGCGTTGCTTTTAATGTAATTAATTACAATAACAACATCCTGCAATATATTGTGTAGTTCTTCATCAAGAGTTTCACTGCATCTGTTCGCTTATCGATTGCTATTAGATACTGATATACCAAATTTCTTTCGTAAAAATTCAAGGTCTATTTTTGAAATTACTTGTATTTTCATATTATCTGATTTTCGTTGAAGAAAAGTCTTATATTTGTTAAATAACAAGTAAATATGTGAGTTTTTGACGAACCTCAATATATTTCTTGCGACCCACAGTTTGCGCACCGCTGGTCTAGACAAAGAGCTTCCACGTACAAATGAAAACATGTTCCGGAGTGCTTAGGTACAACTTATCCAGCCTATGTTTACCTATGCAAGTAGGAACATTACTTTCAGAATAATTGGTGTACATGCACAAAAAAGAAAATAATAATAAAAAATTTCCTAAAAAACACTTATAATCACTTATAAATCAAATAAATAAATTTTTAACAGTTCTAATAACAATTTCGTTTATATTGTAATAATAGGAATATCACGTAAAAAAAGCATATTTCTATATAGAATTTGTAATTCTCTAAACTTATCGAGTCACTTTCATAATACTAGAATATGACAGTTTTTTCTTATCTTTACTAGCCGCATTGAAAAGTTTTTACAATTAACACTAATTAATTTATCACGTTTTCATATTTAGTACGTGCTACCTCTATTTATCAAACACAGGATAGTTAAGGGATAAGAAAGATCCCATTTTATACAAAAGATTAAAGTATAAAGAATTATTTTAGTTTTTGGTGTTTAGAAAGAAATTTTTTTTTTTGAATGATGCAGAGCAAATTTTTAAAAAAATGAAAAAAAAGAAATATTTATAATGAACAGCTAAAAAAATAAAAAAAATCTACACATGTATTTGATAGTAATCATGACAATCAATACAACTTTGATCAATTGATATATCTTGATCAAAACTATTCGATGAATTTGATAAACCACGTTGAATTTTCTTCCGTGTACGACTTTGTCGTACACGGGCTTTTTGCTAGGAATCTTTTTTATAATACATACAATCTGCACATGTAATATTATCTAAAACATGATTAATTTGACTATCTTGTTTACGTATACTATTATTATATCTAGCAAATGCATTTTCAGCTGATTGTGATCTAACTGGACCATTTGATATTGTATAAATACGTTCTGGTGAAATACCATATCTATATATACTACTATTACTACTATCTCTTGATGTTGTCCTTTCTAATGATTTACTTAAACGTTTTGTTCCATTATATATAGATGGTATTAAATTTTTATCATAAATTGGATAATAATGATAATATGTTTCACGTGATTTTAATGGTGTTATATTTATACTACCGTGTGCACTTTGACTTCTACGATGTATATTATTACAGGTATGACCAAATTCTGTAGAATAATTATCAAAACTTTCATATGGGCTATGAATTGATGATTTTGGTATATCTAAATTATAATCTAATGAACGATTATCAATACTACTATAAGTTTTATATGAATCATGTAATAAATTTCTATGATATAAATTATGTTCTGGTGATAAATTTTCAATACTATTACGTGGTGATATATGTGGTGATCTTGTATCAATACTACATTCACGTCTTAAATAATGTTTACGTATAGTATTTATTTCGGGTGATCTATTATTACATGGACTTAAAGATTGTTTTAATATACCAATTGTATTATTATTTGGACTTTGAGAACGTTTTAATATACCACCTTCTGATTGTCGACGTGGGCTTGGTGTTCGTTGGCCAGAAAAACAATCCTCAGAATTATCACGACTAATATTAACATTTAAATGTTTACTATAATCTATACTATTTCTAGGTGATTTAACTTTAATTATTTTAATTGGACTATTATTTTGTGATTGTAAGCGATCTGGGGAATATTGAATATGTATACTTTGACGTGGTGATTTAATTTTTTTACTATTATTATTATTTTCAAGTTTTTGATCAGATTTAAATATTTTATCAACTTTTTTATCAATAATAACAATATTTAATGAATTACTATTATCTTCAGATTCTTCAGATTTTTCTTCACTATTCGTTTTATCACTACTATCACTATCATTATGAGATAAATTATTATCTAATATTTGTGTATTTTCAACAATTGTTTGTGGTTCAGGTGATAAACAATTTTCTAATTGTTGTTGAGCTTCAAAATGTTTTTCTTTAAGATTAGCCATATATGTAGCTATATCGCATGTATCTGTTAATTTTTCATGTTCTAAATCACATAAATGTTTATCCATAACCTTATTTGATTGTTCTTCATCACTTGTTTTTTTAATAATTGTATTATTACAATTATTTGATATTAATTTATTATTAAATATATCAATAACTTCTTTATCATCTTTAGGTGATGATAAAGTTGTATTTATACTTAATAAATTATTTAAACCTATTTTAGTTGTAGTTGTTTGTTGTGTCTTACCTAAATCTTTCATGAGTATTGGTTGATAGCTTGATGGTGGATGAGATGATTGTATCAAACGTGCTTGACTACCTGTACTTCCGACTGATAATGTTGATGTTGTGCTAAAAATTGAATTTTTAACGAAATTATTAATAATAACAATAAGTTTAATTTTTACCTTAATGTTAAATGATTTGGTGTTTTACCAAGTGTTGCTTTATTTTTTGTTTGTCCCTGTTGAGAATCATCTTCACCTTCAGATTTTGTTCCTGGATCATTACGTTCATTTGATTCATTTTTTTGATGTCGTGATGTTTCTAAAATATAAAAATTATTTTAAAACATAAAAACAAAAACAAAAAAATTTAAATAGAACACTTACCTACAGTATCACCTACAGTTTTACTACGATTTCTAAAATTAGATTGCGTTTGTGGTACATCATCAGCTTCTTGACTACCGGATAAATTGGCATAGTCAATATTACCAGCAGAATGTCTTTGAGAAGTTGTTTTCTTTTTAGTTTTGCCAAGGGTTTGTGATCCTTGAATTATTGTTATCTGAAATTAAAGAAAAAATTTAGCAAAAATGAAAACATTATGATATTAATTTTTTTTTTTTATACAAAAACAAATAACAAACTTATAGACTGAGATCTCTGGAAACTTTTAAGTAACACTTTTTCTGTAAGGATAAACATTTTTTTTGTTTTAATAATAAAGCAAAATATGCTAAGTACAACAACCACAATCTGAAAGAATTATAGTTGCACTAAATCGCTTTCAGGTGGATCCAAAGTGGGCAGTATATGAGTAAAACTATTAAACCTGAAACCTTCTAGGATCATATTTTTTCTTTAGTCAAGTATTGTGTTTGGTGCTTGTCAGATTATTTCTGCAGCGTTTACGAATTATTATGTTTTTAAGTTTTCCATTTTGTATGAATGAAAAAAATCTTTTTGAAATATATGAAATTGATTCTAATGTTTTTAACATTTAATTTTATTGACAAATAGTCCATTTAAAATAACGTTAAAAATGTGTTAAAGCACAGTTTAACCTTTAAGAAAATCCTACTAAAAGGATTTTTTAAATTTGAATAATTTTTGGAGTTACAGTTCCTTTTGCGATGCATTTAGACTCACTTCAGGTAATTCTTTGAATTTTTAAACGCATTTTTCTCGAAACTACTTTTTTCAATATTATTAAAATTTTATACTGTTAAAATATCAATAAATAAAAAGTAAACAAATAGATGCTTAAAATATTTTTATAGTTTTTTTTGTGGCGTCCAGAAAACACCTAAAATTTGGTCATCTAAACCAGAATAAATCATTTAATTTATATTCTAAATTTAAATTCTTTTCTCTTTCACTGTTTAGACAATATTACAGTAAATTATTTAATTACAATAAATAGTTATAAATTAAAAATTTATTTCACCTGTTGTTTTGGCCTTTCAAGAGTTTGTGAATTTCCTGATATTCCATGTATTGACAAATTAGCCACAGAGTTTAAGCTTCCTAATCCTTTCAATGGTATTGACATATTTCGTACACTTTCACGTATAATTTGACGAATCGTTTTCAAAAAAGCATTCCTAAAATCCGCTGTACTATTTGAAAGTACATAGACTTTTTCAGAACGTCTTTGTAATTGTGATCTTAAATGTATTAATTCCCAAAGGAAATGAGAATCCATATCTTTTGCTGATGATGCACGAACTTGTACTTCCGTAACAGGTATTAATACTTGATATCGTATTATTTCAACTTCATTTGTTGTATTTTTACTTGATACTCCCTGTTTTAATTGAAAATAAAATATTGCCGTAAATATTAATATTGATTTATTTAGCAATTTACCATTAGCTTCTTTTTTTGTCTGAGTCTTTCTTTACAAAGAAAAACTACGGCAGATTTAAAAACAAAACACATAGCATGCAATTCAAGTCCTTTCTTAATTTTTCCTAGAAAGTCTGATATGTTAAGCCATTCAACGCCTCCATAGTAGAGTAAGTCACCTAAAAATAAAATTTAGAATATTTTAAAAAATAATCGTAAAAAATTAAATTTTTTTAGGGGTCGTAATTTAAAATTTAATTGGCTTTAAATTATAATTGAAAACTACGTAATAAAGAAACTAAATACAATTAAAAACTCTTTTGAAACTCTAACATTTTTCATCATGGATTAAAAAGAAAAAAGAAAATGTATAGAGAATGAATACTGCAGGATATCAAAATCCAGTTATAGATATAAAAATATCTTACATGGCAAAAAATTATATGCAAAGTATTCAAAAAGTGAGGATAAAAAAGAGAAAATGAAAGAAATAAAAGGCTTTTTCTTTGAATTGAGGCTTAAAATAATTATGAAAATAATGAATTAAAATCTGAGCGAAGTAGTACGACATGTAATGAAGCGGAAGGATATGACAGGACTAGTTATTCGAGAAATTAATCTAGTTTAATAAGAAAAGAAATCCAATATTAGATAAAGAGACAAAAAATAGCTTTACTTCAACAGTCAAAAGCATAACTTTTTATTTTTAAGCTATGCGTAAGCAACTGATACCTTTATATAAGGTTTAGTTATCCGATTTCTTTGATTTAAATCAATATTAATTTTTTTCTGTTGGTTAATTCCATTTCTTCAATTCTGTTGAATGTTGATCTCGTAAAAATATAAATAAAATAGATAAAATCTAGAAAAGCAATTGAATTTAATTTTTAATGATATTTGAAGTATGATTAACTTTGCAATTATTGAAAAACTTCTGCTAGGTATTTAGACTATACTATGGTCCTTTTTAAATCTTTGAAACAAGTTTACTGATAACGTTTACTCCCGCTAAGTTTGCACTACTTTCCCTAATTATCAAGCAAAATTGGAGTGCGATTTTTGAAATTCAGAATTGGCTTTGTTCGACGTCTACCTTTGACTACTACTGAAGTATTAAGCATGAAATTCATGGAATTTTAACCAATATATAATGTTTGAGGCACATCGTTGCATAGTTATTTCTCAAAGCAGTCAACATTTTACAAAAAGAGCATCAGAAAAAGTTCTCTGAAGGCATGATTAAACAATTAATTATATCACCGTATTCATCTGATCTTACATTGCGTGATTTTTTCTTCCTTTTTCTAAAACTACAATTGCTATTTTATTGATTTCTTTTTGAATCAATAAAAGACATCAAACTGATTTCGTAGGGTGAATTGAAGGTAATACCTTTTTCCGTCCACAAAAATTGTATGGAGGAAACCTAATTGTATGGAACACAATTTGGATTACTTTAAAATAGACAAAATAAATTCGGGTGATTTAATTAAGAAAAGTTTTTCAAAATATACCAAAAGTCAAAATTTTCAATACTAATAAGTTACAAAGTATAATTTGGAAATTTATTTAACCTAGTTGAAAGTTGAAAGTAATTTGTTAAATATTTTTTTAAATTTAGTGTGCGTTTAACCAATTCAATAAAGTACTGTTCTCAATTATATTCAAAGTATTTTAATACATAGTCAGCATGTGTCTTCCGTTAAAAATACCTTAACTTTTATGAAAATATCAGCAGACAGATATTCAACTTTATAGTTGAAATATTAAATACTTGTGGGGAAATAAATGATTATTCTGTTAGGCTGTTTGACCTCAAAAACGTGAAAATCTTTAATAAGAAATTTTTGCCAAAAAGAGTTTTAAGGTGCACAAAAGTAGTTGTAAATAGTTAACGAAAATATACCAAAAATAAAAGTTTTTTCAGCCAATGCTGAAAAATAAAAACATGATTAAAGAAATACAAGCCTAACACCATAATTTTGGATATTTATTAATAATATTTCTCTTTCCTGTATAATATTAGGAATTATACATTAACTCAATTATGAAATAATGTTCATAACTTAACCTTAACTATTGAAGAAGATAAGTTACAGCATAACTTGAATAAACACATAAATACTTTTAGTTTCTCTTTTATTGATATCAGAAGCCAAAATAGAGTTTTAATTAAGAGGAAAGAAAAAGAAAATTAATTTTCTTAGAAAAGTAAAATAAAGCTGAGATATTTTAATATTTTCATATGAAACAAAAAATATTTGTATTATCTTAGCAATAAAGTTTATTATTTACAATGGAAGTTTTGATTTATCTTTTGATCCCCTAAAGGTCTAAATTATATCCCCTTAGGAAATATTCCAAATTAATGTGTGCAATAATTGTTAGATCTTATTAATATATAATCAAAACATAGTGTCAAAATTATGAAAAAATTAATTCTTTTTTGTTTTTCATTTCATATATCTAACAAAAATATTCTGAAACATTTATTTCTGATATTGTTTGAAAACATTTTTGGTTTTTATAAATTAATATCCTTTACGGATATTTTATAGGGCAATCATATTTAATTATATATAAAATGAGATTTCAATATTTATTTATTAACTAACTTTCATTTGTTATAATTATTGTAATCAACTTAGATTGAATGTGGGAATGTGTATAAGAAATATTTTTAATATGAAAATTTACCTGGGCTAAGATCAATTGGTTGTTTACAGGCTTTTTGATGTTGTCTAAATAAATGATCAAATATTGCTCCATATTCTTCATGAATTCGTTGCATTTCATTAATATGTTCAGCAACTTTTTCCATACCTTTGAGTGCCTCTTTATTAAGAAAAATTTTATTAGAAATTTTTAATTTTTATATTAATATTATTTATGTTTATTTACCAACTAAATGTAAATGTTCATCAGCTCGAGAATCAGTCAAATTTCTTAGCTGTTGTAATAAAAGAGGATATTTTAGAATTCTTTGAATTGGTTTAATTAGATAGGATTCTAATGTACTGCTGTGTTGTTGTTTTGGATTTCTAGCAATTAGGAATTCTTGTAGTGCTTGATTGCCTTCATCTAATATAAAACCAAATGATATTATTAAACTCAAAGCTTTCTTAAAAGAATTTTAATATCTAAGCACAACAAAAATGATAACGCTTAAATTGTGTGTAGAAAAAATTGTACAGATCAAAAACATAAACTATAATTTTTCATAACGAATAATACTTGATGTTTTCTTTCATCTTTTATGAATAAATTCTAAAGATATAAAGAAATTATGTTAAAATATTATAAATAAAAATTAGAAAAATTCTTTACAATCAAAAATAATGGAAATAACCAATTTTATTTATTTCATTTTATTATTACTAAACTTAAACATTTTTTCTGTTTTTTTTTCAATAATATGAAGAAAAAATTCCACAAAAAATTTATAACTTCAATAAGAAATTCCATTTAAGGATATTTATATTTACTCTGAAATCATTCATACAATGAGAATAAAAGGAAAAAAATAAAATTAGATCAAGTTAAAGAAAGCTAAACAACAATTTTATTTGTTGCATGTTGTAAAAAAGGTATGAGATAATCCTCAATTGAGGATAAACATTAAACCATTATCCTAGGGTAACCACACAAATTTAGTTGTATTTTATCATTTTGTAGGATTACTAACGATTAAAGTAATGTAAAACACGAGTTTCAATATAACTTTGTTGAGATTATGTATTCAACTTCATTCTTACAGACTAAGCATTTTCCTTTATGTTAAATTTTATTAAAGCCCTATAGAAATTTTCAACAAATATTATTAAAATGTATATATTTTATTTATTTGTGGTAGTTTTTATCTTGTAATTGTATTTCTATAGTTATTTAATTTATTTTTTTTTAAAAAAAAAGAAAAAAAGTTTACTTTAACTTTTAAAGAAAAGTAAAAGAAAATGAAAGGGAATCAATCACAAAAAAAAGGCTTAGTGTTGACAAATAAATTTAAATAAAAAAGTTTAAATGAACACTTACTTGGATGTAAAACTTTTTGTGCTTTACTGTGGCTAGCACAAAATGATGAATAAAGTTTAAAATGATTTACATAATACAGAAATGCTGATCCAATTGCAAATAGAACATTCTAGGAAAGAAAAAATTTTTAAATTAAAATAAATTTTTGTTTTAAAATAAATACAAAATTTATTTCAATTAAAACTTTAAGAACTTTTATTTTTTCTTCGATAAACCGATTTATCTTTTTACCATTTGCAGCTTACTACTTGATGAAAAATATGTTTTATTTATTTATAACAAAATGATGATATATGGCTTTTGTAATCTTATTTAAAAAAAGGATAAAAATTCAAATTATCCTTAAGAAAAAAATGTAAAGTTTTTTTTACCTTAAATTGACTTGAATGCTCAAATTTATGAAAATCTGGTTCAAGTTCTAAAGCCTCTTCTAGGTTTTGTAAAAATTGCCTTTGAAAAGTAACAATTTCTTGTATGTTGCCAAATAAAGCAGATATTTCAGCATTAGATAGGAACGTTTCTCGTTTAAGTGGCTCCAAGTAGTAATCAAGAAGGCTGTTAAGATGCTGAAATTATATGTATATATAAATATATATATATATGTTTATAATGTTTGAGAAATTATTTTGATTAAAGCTACAGTTATATTAATATAAATATTAAATCATTATATGAACAAATTGTACTTGACTTATTTATACGTACACAAATTGTTACGATTATTTTATTTTGATATTTGCACAGTTAAATAAATTGCACAGTTTTAAAACTAAATAATTGGATATTGCGGAATAGCTGAAAATTTAATTCTAAATTTCATTTCATGCAATTGCAAAGTAAGAGAAGAAATATTACAGTTAAATATATAAAATACTTCTGTCAGCCTTTTCGTTTTAGGTGATGGCTAATAGACATAGAAATATTATTAAACATGTATGCTCCAGTAAAGTTTCACATTTTATCAGCTTAGCAATAAATTTAATTAAAAAAGTTAGTTATGTAAAGTAATATCAAAGAATTTTCAAGCAAACTTTTTTTGGAGATATCATTTTTGACGAACATACACTCGAAATATGTTAAATACTAAAAATACTGAAAGTATGACTTGAAAGATTAAAGTAAAAAGTGGAATAGGCTGGAAACTATGAAACAAAAAACTCGACTATTCACCGGACGAAAGTTTTGGAACCAATAATGAGCATTTTTTCTACATTAATGAATCCATCTCTGAATAATTGATTAATGTTTCTCGAAGCTCGAGCTACGCTATGATTTAATTTGAACTCTTACAAGAAAAGTAACATGTAAATCGCATCTTGTTTTCATCTTATTTCTGAGAAAAAATAAAAAAAAAAATGAGATAGAAATACAAAAAAATTTAACAAAATGAGTAAGAACTTTAACTTTATAAAAGAAAAATATGGTTGAAATTGGAGCTGAACACAGACTAAACAAAAAACGCCCATTTCATAGTTTCAAATCTAATAAATACTAATAAATAATAAATAAATACACAATGCAACGTTTTGTTCTTTTTCAAAATCATTTTAACAAATGCTAGATTTTAAATCTTTAAAGAATTTTTGTTTTAAAAAATTACTCTGAAAAAGTAATTTGATTAATGCAAAATATTGTAAACCCTTTAAAACATTTTAGCTTTATAAAAGAAAAAGAAAACATAAAGCAACAAGTTCAAATCACTCTAGGATGGAAAAACTTTAGCTACTCGTTATAAAACTCTCTTAAAGAGGATGACTTTTCTAGTAATAAACGCATAAATTTCATGTATTTAAGAATTTTTTATAATAAAATACTTTTATTTTTTATTTATTTAACTAGTAACAAAACAACAAGTACAAAAATGAAAAAAAAAAAAATTTAAATCCAGGCATGATTTCAGAAAATATTATTGACGTAAAATTTTAATTTCTGACAATCTGTTGCATATAAGGTCCGACCGAGAACTCGGTCTCGGCCTACTCTCGGCCGAAATCCAGGCCGAGATCTCGGTTCTCGTTCTCGGCTTAAATTTGCCGAGATTCTCGGCCTTAGCCGAGACTGCACACGTTCCAGTCTATCAGTAAGCTATTATAAGCCAGCAAAGTTTTATCAGCTCCACTGATAGGCGTTTCACACAGGCTCTCATATTGCAATTGAAATATTACAATACATTAGAGGAGATTGAATTTTCCATACAAATTTACAAAATGGCGGAATCGAAATTGTAATATCAATTCTGTGTGAAACGCCTATGACTAGCGTTGCGACTTTTTAGTAGAGCTGAGCAGCTATATGATGAGAGGCGGCACAATTTAAAAGGCAAAAATCCAGAAAAATTACCGTTTTTGTGTCATAATATTAGCTTATTTAATTTTGAATACTAAAAATGTCCATATACTCATACACAGAAAATATAACAATTTATTGCATTTTTTGCACTTTTAACTTTTAACTATCTTACCCATTTTAGCTGCTATGTTTTTTAGTCTCGTTCTCGTTCTCGGTCTCGGCCGAGAATATATTTTTTCTCGTTCTCGGTCTCGGTCTCGGCCGAGAATAAAAAATCATTCTCGGTCGGACCTTAGTTGCATATTTTTGAATATATTATTTGTAGGAGAGGTCAGAAATAAAACTTTCTACACAAAATTTGATTGTTAAAAAATTGTAATACGTTGCTTATAAAGTCATATTTAAGTTTTCATTTATTAGCAATAATCTTTCTTTTTATTTATAAAAATATGAAATAAATTTAATGGTTTATACTTTTTGATTTTATTTTGTCGTGTAAGCTTTTTTATATGCGTTAAAACCCTTTCTACACTAATATATTACATTACAAAACACGTAAGGAAATTTTGTATGGTGAATCGTGTATAGAAAGAAAGCCCTAAGAAGCCTGTATACAGGTAATATGGACATTTATTGCTAATTTACAGGTAGTGCAAAATAATAAAGTTTAAGTTCGACATTATTTTGCCTTTAAGTATATAATCAATTTGACTATTTGGAACACTTAAGTTTTTGTTTTGTCTTTATTTCAAAAACACTTTTAAAACACTATTTTAGATGGTTCGATGTTTATTTTTCCGACATTTATTTTGATATTTCGTTCCTATGCTCTAAAATATCGTATTAGCCTGTGTAGGAAAGTTTTTTCGTACCAGAGCTAATACAGTGTATTAGAGGGCTGTGTAGAAAAGGTATTAAGAACTTTTCGGATACAAATGAGTTCTATTAAAAAAAAAGCTTTAAATTCGTCTCTTTCTGCAGCAAAAACGGAGTTAAGGCTAGTATTTTCACAGTTTAAACAACTTTGAAGTCATCTCCAAGTATGAGAATAAAACTTCAGAAAAAATCACTTCTTTTGGAAAGAGAAGAGGAACATCGTTTAGGAAAATGCAGGGATGTTATGAGTTGATCGTCAAAGTAGAAACATTATAGCCGAACCGAGAACTATATAGTTTTTGTAAATAATATATTAATTCATATTCATAGTAATATCCAAAAAAATTCTCGTTATATTTAAAACCAAATCAAAGCAGTTAACTAGAGTTATCAAGTCACAATTTAAAAAAAAAAAATATAAATCTTAATTTTTATGAAATCATCATTTACCTTTCAAGGAAGTTTTTCGCTTAAAGAAAAATATAAAAACAAAAAAATGTTCATTAAATAACCTCCCAACACGCTACATTAATCTCATAGGAATGCGCTACAAGTTGATTTTGAGGTGTAATTTATTTTCATGATGATACTAAAATTGATCGAATATGTCTTCCAAATGGATTATATAACAATAAAACTTTATCTACTAGAAATTAACCATCATCAAATGTCAAACTTTATGAAAAATTGTATTTGACTTGACATTTTTTTATTTACAGAACTTCAGGGCTACCTTCAGAAGAATTATCGAACATAAAATCAGGAAAACATTTAACATTTTGGATGAGCTTTTTTTTATGAGGATAGAACTTGTGTAGTATTGACAATTTTCTTACATGCTACACAAAAGAAAAAAAAAAAACAAACATATTTATGCAAAGAAAAAACAAAAGTAGTGCCATTGGCAAAAGGACATTCGATGAGTTTTAAGTCATAAGCTGCAAAAAGTTTTTTTTTTATTACTAAAAACTCTGGAGAAATGAATTTTATTGTTGTTTTAGGTGAAAGTTTAAGACTTTTTCTTCAAATTTTCGAAACAATTGGTTCCAGTAAAAAATTTTATTACATTTAAATAAATGTAAGACACCAAGGAATTGTAAAAGTTGTATGTGAATTTGTAGAAATTGGTCAACAAAATTTTGTGTTTGTTTTTTTATTGGTAAACTTTTCTTTTCAGTCAATAGTCAATTCTTTTTGATAGTATAGGATAAGAAGCACGCATTACAGGTTTTATTTTGCTTTATATGTCAAAATAGATTGCAGATGAACACGTAAGTGAAATTTATTGGACATTTTATTCTAATAAATGTCTGGTAATATAAATCATTTAAATATGATGTACATGTTGATTTAATTTAGATGAGTGAAAAAAAGAAATTTATAGAAAAAATGTATGTTTAATCCGATTCAAAAAAATTGCTTTGCATTACATTAATTCTTAATTTGGGTACTCTTTACTGTAAACTATTTAATTTTTTAAGCTTCTCGCTAGTATTTGTCTTATAAAAGGAATTCTGGGGGTTTCAATATAGATAAACGCCAAGTTTAGTCAAAATTATAATTTTATGATATTAAAATATTTAGATCATACTTGCTCCAATTTAATTAACTGGGGTTGAGTCCATAAAAGATGAAGCAGCATTTGGTTCTACCAAAAATGATTCACTTTATTTTCAAAACACTATCATCTAAATCACAGGAGAGTTCTTAATTATTTGGAAAAACAAATCTCAGCGAAAATCACTTTTACGTTGCAATATTTTAATAAATAATACAATAATATTAGTTTGACCATTTCTTGTAATTATTCATTGAGTCATATATTTTCTATATTTTTGAAATTTCTAATAGATATATTATGTGTTAGAAGAAAAAGTGGCAAGGAAATTCCGAACTTGTTCTAAAAAAAAAAGTACCCCATTTATCAATATGAGGAATAGTTTAGTATTTTATTTAAGTCCCAAATTGAAAATGAATCTGACTTGCCCAGTTCTCGAGTAACACTCGATCTTTTATTCTATTATTTTAGTATGGAAATTTATCAGGTTATGCCATGTCGGGTGCCACGTTAGAGTGGGTCTACACACACACACACACAGTTATTTTCAATACAAAACTCACAGAATTGCTGTGAGTTTCTGCTGTGAGTTGCCCTGTGTAGATCCACTGGTACAGGGCGCTTTTACTGACAGAACGTCACATCCCAATAAACTAGCACCTTGCTTAGAGACAGTTAGGGATTCTACTGCTGTTATTCTCAGAATAGAAAACAAAAGAAACTCGTATCTCTATTATATAAACTGTCACTATTTATTTTTTAAGTTATTAAAATTTAATTATTTACTTATCCTTTAACTGTTTGTTTTATTTGGATTTCAATTTTAAAAATATTATTTGTATTATAAATTAATAAAAAATAAATTACCTTAACATAAGCTTTTTCAGTATCAACAAGTTCTAAAATAACTTTTCTTAATTTTTCAGCATCTGTTAATTGCCTAGATGGAGTTAATATAGCATTTGAAACAGATGATGAAATTGATCCAGTTGGACTTGATCTTCGTGTTTCCTGTGGTGAACGACAAAATCCAGTTACCTGTAGTGAATATTGGTTCTAAAATATTGAAGTTAATATCAATTTTTAGCAAGCAATGTCCATTGATATAGCAACTAAGCAATTATTCACAATTTCAAAATAAAAATTATTTACATAATTATTAAAATAATAATAAACATACAATAAAAATTCCAAAAACAAATAAAAATTAATATTTTTTTACCTGTTCAGCTGATTTAAGTAGATTTTCAATTTCAAAGCTATTTGTACGAGAATTTTGTTTATTATTTTGCATTATTATTTGATGTTCTGATGGTGCTGGTGAACTTTCAACTTCAGGTGAATAATCTTTACCTATAGCAATAATTTTTTCTTTAATATTAGTCATAATGAAATTTTAATAATTCATTAATAAATATAACATACTCCATCCTGGAGCCGGAACTATTAGACCAGATATCATTTCTTCACTCATAACAGGAGGATCTGAAGGTGGTGGAGGACATACAAGTGCATCGATTAAATCATCTGTTACTCTCATTATTCCTGATAAATCAGGTGTTGGTGTTCTTGATGATCTGTGAATAAATTCAAAAAAAGAACAAAAAAAAGTTCGAGGGTAAGTTTTTTTCAAACTGTATAAAAAATTTTATTTTCAGTTTTTATATAAAATTGCTAACAAAGTTTATTACGAAACCTATTTAAATGCCTTTTGGGGTTAATTATAAAGTTAAATTTCCCTCTGGCAACTATTCAAAATTTCACAATCGGCTTAAGTAAACTTTAGAGTCCTTATCTTTAAATTCAAAAAAAAAAATAAAACAAAAAACAAAAACAAAAACTATTGTTACTTTTTATAAAGCAAATTTTGTAATCTCTCAAAAAGGTGGAATTAGGTAGGTGCACACCGAATAAACCAGTCTAATTAGTCTAATGACGGAAAGTACTTTCAAACTTTATTTTTATCTTTTCATCAAACCTAAGCTCTTAATCTTCATTACGATGACATAATAAAAAGTTCCACTATTTTTTGTTTTTTGTTTTTATTCATTTAAAGAATGAAGTCTTTTATTAACATAAAATTTTTATTTCAATTATATTTGAAGCTGGTAATATAGTTAGTTTTCTATATTTTGTATACTAAAAAAAACTAATTTTTAGTTTTATTTAAAATTTAAAGAACTTTTACAGAATAAATTTGGATTATATTTCAGTTAATGAAAATGGTAAAAAAAAACCAAAGCTCTTAATTTCTAACCCTATTATTTAAGCTTGCAATAACTTTTACCTGATATTAGTTCTTGTATTAAATATAAAATTAGCAAAGCTTTAAAAAGTGTTATTTTGATTAAAGATGGATTTGTCTTCCCTTTCAAAAGTTTTCAGTTGAATAAAACTAATACAAAAATGAAAAAAATTAATCAAGTTTTTTTTTTCCAAAATTTTATTTAAATGAAGGGAATATAGATTACATTTAAAATGTAAATAATAAAGTTTGATTGAAGCTGAGATATGTTACAGAATGATAACATTTTTCACAAATAATGAAAAAATAAGTGAACCTTATTGATCAGTGAAGAAGTCCGGCCAATGAGACACGAAAATAAGGGTTTCATTTTTTGATAAAACCCAGCTCTATTCATCAATAAAATACCAAAATTTTTGACACTAGTTTATAATGTGCTTCTTCTTTTTTTTATACGATCCATATAAGCAATTTATTTTTCGCCTAGTCTTAATTGACGGTTATCCTCAATTTCAGCAATATCTTTTCTATTTAAGCCAAATCTCTTTCACTGGAATATATTTTTTTAGATCTATAAACACAAGCAGTCACTGGGTTAGTGGAAGTAAAAATTGAAAATTTGCAGGCAAATATCAGATATTTGCACCAAGAGAATTTATCCAGATTTTTAAGTCCAGACTCATGTACATACATACATATATTAATTTTATTGAAAAAAAATTTATTATACTTGTTTTGTTTATTTGAAATTTCAAATAAAGCGATTGGTTCTGGACAATTTTTAAAATTTTCTGAGAAAAATAATATTTATCAAGGCAATCACATCCGTTTTTATATGAAAAACTATTTTTGAATGATTTATTGCTGTGTAACAAAAACTCAAAAGAATCCTTTTAACTTGAAAATCGTATCAGCATCTTTCAAAATTGATATAGAAGAACAAAATTTTCCTTATAGCTCAATTTATTTTCTGAAAATCAAAAGCTAAAAAAGTATTTTTGAATTTTAGAATTATTTCTGCAGTTTTTATTAGAAAAATAAATGCTTTTCCTTCAATTTTTTATAAATAAATACGTCAAAGAGAAGGAATATTTTATATATTCATCTCTTTTTCATTTGTATCGATATATTTTAGAGTTATATAATAATTTTTGTTTTTTTTAAATATGTAAAAATATAATTGATTCAGTAAGAGTTTGACGTCAGCAAAAAGTGTTATTTTTATCGTTTTAAGTGAATGTCGGCTGAAAAAAAATCCGAATATTTAAGTGTTGTTTTTGTTTGGAAATACAAAATATCTGAGTATTAAGTAAATCGGTGTTCTTCTTTGTTAAAGTTTCTTTCTAACAAGCTCTTCTTCTAAGCTTAAGGGATATCTTTGAACTTACGATTGTGATAGAATTAGAATATATTCTGAATCTATTCTATTAATTTTTATGCACTGACTTTGATCCCTCAACAACTTTCTATTTATTTTTTAATTTAACCAATTTTTAAAATAGTTTTTAAATTGAATTCGTTCAAAGAGTAAATTTTAACCTTCTACAATTTTGGTACTTTTTGTATATTAATAGTTGTTTTTTGTTTTTTAATTATTTGATATTTTAAACAAATCAGAGGCATTGTGATTGGATTGGACATAAAAGAGTATTTAATATTATTTCAAAATCATAAACAACAATGCCATTGAATTGTGAAAGTCTAACTACTATAAAGGATTTTTCTAATCTAATGGAAAATATACCATTAAATAGGACTTGAAATTCTAGTCTATTAGCATTAAAAAAACCAAAAGCAATCAGAGAAATATTGTAAAGTACTTTTGCTATGTGAAATGAAAATCATAAAGAACATTTGAACTATAAGGTTGTTTTTTTTTTTTTCATTTTCATCAATCAATCATTTATTCAATACATTAGCAATATATGCCACCGAGCTAGTTTTTTAGTCTACCATTCGTTTCTGTTATTAACTTTTCAATGAATGTTGAGTTACAGTAGTGGCGTCAGATCTAATATGAAACCATTTATGTCACTCTCATGTTATATTAATTATTTGAAAATCCTATAAATTCCAATATTTTCTCTATATAATTCATATATATAATATATATGTATATATATGAACAAAAGATAAACTGGTTTACCTCATCATCATGCTAAGGGCTTCCTCTTCCTGAAGGACACTCTCCAGATACATCATATCAAGGTCTGAAACAACTGCATCATTGATCACCATTATTTCATCTCCTTTGATAATATCTGTAAATTAGAACAGGTATGTTATATTATTAAAGAAAACAATGAAATTTGATTTGATATTAGAAACAATAGATAAGAGAATTTTGATTATTTTATACATATAAATTTCAATATTCGACTTAAGCGGAACTTTACAAGCCATATATTTGTATGATATGAATCAAAAAATAAAGAAAAAAAGGACAATATAAATCTCTTAATGATATATATTTAATTTTTTTCATCACTTTTATACAAAGGATTAAAAGTTCTTTTGTTGTTCAATGACTCTAAAGTATATTCTATTAGAATCCAACTAAAGAATACTTCATACCTGAATAAGGAAGGGTTAAAGCAAAATGTAAATTTCTTAAGTGTATGTCCTTATAAAGCAATCATTTTTGAACTTTAAATATCAAGTCTTTTTTTTTCAAACGTTTTTTAATTTCTTAGACATCTTTTCATCGGATTTTTCTTCCTTATAGGAATATATTTTCAGTTTGATACAATCTGTAAAGGGGTTGTATGATGCCCTGTATTAAATATGATAAGACTTTAAGAATTATTTTTGGAAAATCCATAAAACAGAAAAAAAATTCATTATGAAATAATAAATATAATATTTCGAAATATAACTACATTTTGAATTTTAGGGTAGTTTTAAATTTATTTTTAAATATAAATTTCAATCGAAGAGATTTACAATAGCAAAAAATAAATTTTATATAAATAATTTGTTATTCATTTTGTGAAAATTCGTCAATCCCAATTGCGTAATATTTAAGGCTTTATAGTTCAAGAAATATAAAAATATTTTATTAATAGATATGTACATATTTTCAATTGTCTTGGTTTAGATTGTCTTAGTATATTTTTGCGAAGAATTTTTGTTGATGGATAAAACAAGTAAAGTTTTAAAACAGAAGGAGTGTTTGGAAGTCCTTAACTATATATCTTACTATGTGATAAAAAAAAACACATTTCCATTATTTTTTAGATCTTATATAAATGACATTTGAACGTTTTTTTGAGTAATTTTCAGATTATATGAGATCAAAAAAAGTAATCAATGTATCAGTAAAAGAAATTATTTGGTTGAGAAAATAATTGAAAAAATGTCAAAAATTGATTTTAAATAACTTTTCAAACTACTTTCAACCAAACTTTAAGGAAAATGTGCATAGTTGTAAATTATTGTTATAAATAAAACAACATAAAATATTAAAAGTGATGCTTGATACTTTCAAATGTTGATTGTGCGATGACTATTTTTGATATACCTGCAATTGTGAAAAAGCATTCGATAACTCTTTCACTAGAAACAATATTATTTTGGTTTCACAGTTGCAAAAATTTATCCGTTCAATCAAGATATCTTTTCAGAACAGGACTTTTTACCAATAAGTGAACAAAATACATCAGTAAATTAGCCATTGAACGACAGCACATAATCGTTTTCATCAATTTTACATGAAATACCACCTCTTCCAAAGGTAACAGAAGCAAGAAAAAAATCAAATCGCGGTTGTAAACCAGGAAAAACTTCTATTCTAACAGATAGTCCCGAGAGAGAATGTTTATTGGAGCGAGATAATCTTCGCGAAATAATGAAAGCGCCAAAACCGAAACAAATTTCAAAAGCAAAATCTCTAAAAAAAAACACAACAAAAAAATATTTTTCTTAATAATTTTTAATATTTTTTAATTTTTCATATTTTGAATAATAAAACTTTGTAGATTTACGTAAAAGATATCTTTCATTTAAAACATAAATGACCATGAATTTTAATATTCAATATGGGGCGTTGGACACCGGGATTTTGAAAATCGACCATATTAAGTGACTTACTTTTATAGAAAAAAAATAGCCCACAAACTGAAAACTGTTCTTCTATAAATTGTTGCTATTATGTCCTATTATAAAACTGTGTTATTAAATTTTTTTTTGTTTTCAAGTTTTTGCTCTAGATGCAAAAATATCAAAAGACTTTATTTATATAATTACATGATACGCAAAAGATATACCTACTAAAAGTCAACACTTTAGTATTTAATACAACTCCATTTAATTTTTATTAGTTTGAATTTCTACAAAATCTTTATTTAGTAGTTCAATTGATCAATATACAATATTTATGATAATAAAAATGAAAAAAAGAATTTATCATTTAAGTCATAGTATTTCTAGTTTTTTAAATTGAAAGGAAATACTCTAAGCAATATCCTGATATAACTTATTAGAAATCATTTCAGGGCTTCACTTTATATGTTTATTTTACTTGTTATTTAAGACCAGCAGACTTAACGACTCATAAAACATTTGATTAAAACCAGTAAATGTTTATATACAAAAAATAAAGTGAGTAAGAGTGAAAAGGACAAAGAAAACAAAACATTATTAAATGTTAGCTGAGAAGAATGTAAGTACTAGTAAACTTTACATTAAGCAATTTTCTATGGTCGTAATAGTTAACGACTTACAAAATTTTGCTATGGCTACTGGAATCTCGATTAATCTATAAAAGACGGTGTTTAATCTTATTTTTGTGAGCATTGTGTGAAATTTATAGGGGTTCTAGGGGTTTAAAGATGTTTTAGTAAAATCATTCCATTGGAATTTTACTGCTTTAGGGAACTGCTTTTGGTTCTAATAAGTGTTGACGCATTGTGATTAAATTTCTTTTTATAAACATTTTTTCTTGTATGTGTTTATTTGTATAAAATAAATTATATTTTCTTTAAAAATTAATTAATATTTTAATAAATAATTTCTGGAAAATTTATTAACGTCTTGTTTATTCTTCTTCATTTTTATTCATTTTTATTCATAAATATTAAAGTAATATTGTAGCAAATAGTAAACTTATAATGCTTGAATTTTCAGCTTTTTTTCTCTATGTTTTTCTTTTTTTAACTTGACTAGATCTTTCAGGAGATTTAATAGTATGTTAAATGAAAAATCTTTAAAAACTTTCAATTTTTTTCAAATGCTTGAAAATATCCGAACAGTATAAAAGCTTTGAAGAGCACACATAGCAGTAAACTAACAAATCTTTTAGACTTTTAGAACAAAATAGCTAAAAGAAACTAAAGGGATGTTTTTAAATGACGAAATTGAATCTAGAGAAAAAGTTTTCATTCGTTTCTAGTACCTTTTAAAATGTATTTGATTTCAAGTTCTTTGATTGAATAAAAATGTTTTGAATATTCTTTAAATTCATTTAACTAAGTGTTTTCTTTTTTTTGTATATAAAAGTTAATTTTCGGAAATATTATCTTATTTCAATGACCTCGTACTCAGTCAGTTATATTTTATATTAATTTTCGATGCTTTACTACTTTTTTTTCTAATTAGTTATTAGGATCGAGCAAAAAGTTATTGACGGGATCTTTCATTAGTAAGTTCTTCTTTTACTGTTGATAGTTTTAGATTGAGTTTAGTTCTATTACTTTTGGATAAAAAGTTTTTATTTTAAAATATAATAAAATTTTTAAATAAAGAATTCAAGCAAGATTTATTAATATAAAAATGGTTATTTTTGTAGTTACCAACAATTTCAATTTAAAAAATATCATGAAGTAAAATATTTCGTCTACCCAAAAAAACAAAAAAATATTTTTTTTTCCATGTTTTTCATCGTTCAATCAAATGTAAAAAAATTGTTGATCAAAGCCATAATTTACTAATGAAATTCTATCACATCCTGCCTGCAAAACGCATTTGTAACTTATTTTATTTATCTCTATAAATTGTGGGTGTATTAAATTGCATAACTTTAGGGTAAATATTATGTGGCTAATGATATTTTAGGTGAAAAGGATATATTCATTATTCTATATCGTTACCCAATTGAAATTATTATCGTTATCGGCAAGAGATAATAAAATTATAAGTTTACTACGTAGCTGTACAATTTTCTGATGATTCATTTGATTAAATTCAGTTCAATATTTGAAAATTAAAGTGCTAAATTTATATTTGTCAGTTTTCAGTTTAATTTATATACCACAAACTATATATTGAGATAAAAGTAAAAATATTCGATTGAATAATAATAAAAAAAAGTAAAATTAAATAAATTTTACTTACTATTTTGCATAGCTACACTTTTGTCTTCTACTCTGCTTACATAGCAGCATAATTCATCCTGTCTATCAGCATTCTCGATAAGTTCAGCTTCTACAGAAAAACCCCACATTTGTTCAGGAGTTTCACGTTTAAGTAAAACTTGATAAAGAACTTTTCGACAAACTTCAACAAATTCATGATTATGAAGCTTGAAAAAGAGAAAAATAAAAATTGCTTATATTAAATTAAAGGTAATTTATTCATTTTGACATAGAAAAAATTGGCTATATATCATGTCATTTAGTATAATTTATTTATTTTAAAAGAATAAAAAGAATAAAGAAATTTTATTCAACATGAAAATTATTGGAAATGTTATTATTGTATATTAACAATACATCATAAATACTTTGGTTCAATTGGATCTAAATTTATGTAATTTATACAATAACTATAAAGATAGATTTTATTTTCGGCTAAGAAAAAGGATAATTTGGATATTTAATAAAAATTGTTTGCTTTATAAATAGATAGCAAAAGAAGCTTGGTGAATTATCTATCATTACATTTACAGTTTAATTTGGCTAAATAAAAATAATTTAATGTTTTAATGTAAGATTATCCTTAAATTTATTATGGGGATATTCTAAAAAATTTACAAAATTTAATTTAGGTCTACGGACTAAAATATTTATGGCTTAATTTTTAACATATTTTCTTTTGTGTTGAACAAAATCTTTAGGAATTAACAGGATTAAAAATCAAAAGAGAGTATCTCACTCAGTAGATGTCGCATAACTTGCGGCGAAACAATATTCTTATTTGCAGTAATTTGTAAATTATTTTCCCAATATTTTAGTGTTTTTATTATAACTGAATAGGATAAAAAAATATTTTAAGAGCAATTTTTAATGCTTTGGAAACAAAAGGAATTATCATTGTTAATATTATCAATTGCTGGCAAAGTAATACGCGTATGTAACAGTGTGCCCTGTTGGAGTTATATTTGTAACAAGCAAAGACTTCTCAAAAATTATATTTGTGTTTCTATTATAATTTTCTTTATACCAAAGTCTTTTATCTGCTTTGAATTATTTACATTATTAAAAAAAATACAAGGTCGAGATGTGAGTATACGGTTATTTTGTGAATTTCAAAATGGAAAAAGATGACAGATTTTTAGTGAATTCTGATTTCAAAAGTAAAACAAATTAAGATTTCGATGCAGTACGCTACAAATTGTCTGAAGTACAACAATGAGCTGCCTAGCTGATGAGTTTTATTCATAAATTAGAGTGAATATTGGCTTTGGAGTTGAGTTTTTACAATGATATCAAGGGGCAAGTGTTAACTTGTAATAGGAGCTATTCACTATTTTTTCCGCTTGACGTCAAGCCTTGCTTCTCCTCCTACCACTCGTATACGTACATAGTGTAAACTAAATGTTTTAAAATGGTGTAGATAATTCTATAATTGTGTGTGTTTATTTTAGAGAGCAATGCTTTGACATTTCAATTTATAAAATTTTAAAGGTTATATTACCATAGGAAATGCGAATACTTTTTTCTAAATCTTAAAAAATAAAGTTTTTAAGTGAAAGAAGCTAAAATATTTTCAGGTGAAAACACTTAAATAGTTTTGTTCTTCAATTTATTTTAAATTTAAAGTGTTTTTGTGAAAACCAATTTCGAAAGGTATACAAATATTGACCGCAGCTTTGGTGATAAGTGAATGTTTCCCCAAAAAAAAAACCAAATATCTATAAAGAAAAAAGATATTGGGTAAAAGATTGGTACTTAAAAAGACAAAAAGCTTCACATACCCATTTGCTAAGGGAATTGAAAACGAATTGGGTGGAAGATTTCACAAATTCAACTGATGGAAGCTCTGGAGATGGCAGTAGAATGTTTAATATGGTTAACACGCCAGAACCGGGTAAAAATGCTGCTGAGGTAGCTAAAATTATACGCAGCAATTTTTGCTCCTTTTTCAATGGTCCTGGAGCTATAAGTTGATGCGGATCTTAATAAATCATTTAGGTAAATGTAAAATTTCAATTAAATAATGTCTCGAATTAAATTATAATGCTTTTCCAGATTTTATCAGAAGGTGGAAATATCAGGATTAGTTTTAAACTAAATTACACTCAATTTATTTTTAATGTTAGTAATAAAAATTTTTTAAAAGTTTTTTGTTTTTATTATGAAAACAAATATATTGAATTATAATAATCCTACCACTTCTATATCTGAGAAACTGTTGATATCTAGTGACGATGTCGATGGAAAAAGAGTTTCTTGATCTTGCAAGATCTTCAACTCCTCGGAATACCACAAAGTTGGTACATAAATATTTGAAATGCCAGCACCCGATTTATGGCTGGCATTTACTTTTCTTAACTCCCGCCTAAACGATGTCCGTAATGCATTAACCTTTTTTCTTACTGTTTTTATTGTTGCATCTGGGTCCACTTATCTTAACTTCTCTAACAAAACGCCATACGCTTTTTTTTTAATGTTTCTATTTTTGTAACTTTCACTTCTAATGCACCACAATTCAGGGTGCTCTTTATATACAACGATAAAAACTCGCCAAAATTCGTAATCATTAATGATCGCCATAATTTTTGAAAAAGTAACAAAAACAAAACAAAATATGTTTGGATTAGATTTAATAACAGTATGAAATACACCTAATTTTAGGTAACACAATATTTTCGAATAAAATTTTATAACAAAACACAAAAAACATTGAATTTTAATTCCGAATACTTTCATGAATGAAACAACACTGGCTTTGAAACAAACGAAATTTTTTCCCCTCTTACCTTTAAAAGTGCAATGCTAAAAGGACCTTGTAATTAGTATATATTTTTACTAAAAATTGGGATTTCCCTTAATATTTGCCATATGTTCATAATTAAGTAACATTGGGTAAAATCATAATATTAAAGGGATAATACCTCTCACTTGTATTGGATGAAATCGGGATTTTCCAGTAATATTTGCCATATGTTGCAGATAAATAGGATAAGACGAAATAAAAATTCTTGAATTTTCAAAAAAAAAAGGAAAATTGAAAAGTTTACAAATTTTTTTCTCATATTTTTATTTTTAAATACAATTTCAATTCTGACGTATAAACGCATACATCAAAACTCTGCTGTAGAAACGCAGCTTGTTTTGGCATTTTCATATGTTTTCTTAGATGTGCACTCCTCGAAGGCAAAATTAAAATCATTTTTCGGTATGTATGTATTAGTGAACGACTAACACAAAAGAAACCGACATAGGCTTGAGAGTAGAAAATTGAACATGTTTAATTTTTAACATTTAATTTACATTGAACGAGAGAGCGGCTTGATGAGTTGGAAAAAATAGTGAATAGCCCCTATAAGACTAAGTACGTTACACATCTAAAACAACCATATTGGTCAATTTGACTGCTTTATCATCCAACAAAATTTCAACAGCCGTATCATATAGCTGAGTTTTTAGTACAAATAATTAAATTTTAACTCCTTTATTGTGGTCTTCTGGCCTAAATGCTATGTGCAAATTGGCATATGAAATTTTTTCCTCTTTAGTATTTACTACATAAATATCAGTTTTTATAGAACCAGAGCCTTTAACTTAATATAATAATAAGCTTAAGAACTTTTTATTTTCTATGTGCACTTAACATAATATTAAATAACTGATAAATAAATAGCTGATAATTTCTGATATAGATTTGAAACAAATTTGGTGTATGTCAAAAGTAAATCCACTAAAGTACTCAGGCTTATGTATAGTATGTAGATTGAATTAGTATCTGATTTGCTTTTTACCTTCTCCAAATAAATGTAAAGTACGGCAAAATCAAAATAATCGGCTTTCAGAAGCAAAAATGTAAAAAAAAAGAAGAAATATGTAAATCAACTTGGATTGTAGCGTCTGTTACAATAATATTTTCTTTTGCTTCAAATCTCATTGAAACTAATTTAAGAAGTATAAGCGAGTAAAGCTCAAATTTTTTTATACACCAACTTCTTCTCCAGTTAATTTAATATATTGCATGTAGTGAATTTTTGTAAATCAAATTTAAATCATTTTAAAGCTTTTATCTATCTCAACTTTACCCTTAGCAACTATTAAAAAGAGTGTGCATAAATTTTTTCCTATACATCTTTCAAAGTTGAAATTGATGTAGCATAAGAGAAAGTTATTTGCAGTAAATGTTTGGAAGTACTCAAATTTTTATATTTTTTTGTTTGTTTATTTACTTAAATAATTTAAATGGGGCTCTCTAAATCAGATACGCTATTTAAGGGTTATCCTGAAGATAGATATTACACTATTCAACAGATATTATCAAGTGTAAAAGATTAAAGTACAAGCAATTAATTTGAAATTGGAGGATAGAAGTTTGGAATTTTTTATACTTGAAATATTTTTGAGTTGGATTAACAAAAAAAAGTTTGCTCTGTTATATAAGAACAATTCCAAAAGTGGGATACTAATTTGTATGGGTAGAATTGTTTGAAATTTGTTTTATTTCGCACCATATAATCTAAAAAAGTTTCTTTTCCTTTTAGTTAAATATTATAAAAGACGTCTTATGAACAAAAAGTAGCAGCAATAAAATAAAAAAAATACTGAAATTAAATTATTTTTAATTTACCGGTAAAATTTTAGTATTTCTGTTAGCAAAGCTTAGTTTTTGATTAGCGAGATGAAATTAATAAAATTCTTTAAATGAAAATTTTATATAAAACTGACGTGCTATTATCCATATACACATATAAATATATATAAATATATATATATATATATATATGGGAAAATGAAAATCTTACTTGAAAATGTTAATTGAGGTCAGCCGAAATGAGTTCCAGATAATGTAGAGAGTTTATATTTCGATAGGCTTTAATATATGCTACTTACTCCTAGGCTAAAATACTTTAATATAAACTAAAAATTCAATCCATTTAAGATTTTTCTAATATGACAAAAAATAACAACTTAAGTAACATATTGAATGCAATAATATTGACGAATGCGTTAGTTTTTTCCATAAACTTTCATCAAAAGTACTTTAAAAACTCTTATTTGAAGGTAAAATACGATTGCAAAGAAAGTATTTCTAGTAAAAAGTTGATTACCCATGCTTGGTCCTAATCCAGGGGTGTAACTATTGTTACATATATATTGCAGATACTAAACTAGCTAATAGATGTTAGTCAATATTTTTTGTTTTTGTCAACTATTGTATTTTACAAGGATGGATTGTTTGGATAAAAAAATGTATAGAAATAGAGCTTTGGAATTTTATGTGAAGTTGCAAAAAAAAAAAAAAAAAAACATGAAGAAAAAAGTTTAACTATTATGGGAATACTTGACTATTAGTTCCATTTTGTTTGCTAGATTGTGTACCCATTTTCTATTCACAACAATATAGTAATTCCTTTTTTTTTTAATGTTTAAGTTTGGAAAAAATTTTTTTTTATACTTTTGGGAAAATAAGAGCATATATATATATTTAAGGGTTCAGGACTTGACGATATAACAGTAATAAACACAGAGTAAAATATAGAGTAAAATATATCTCTCGTAAATTTTGTATCCAATTTCAAATGGAGCAGAAAAAAAGAATTTATTACCAATTTTTGCAATTCACTAGCTTGAAATAAATTAGAATAAGCTTGGATTAAAAAATATTTTAGTTTTGTTTTTTATAGTTAGGTTAGTTTTAGAAGAAAGTTTCCTTTTTACATAAAATTAATACAAAGATACAATTGTGGTGTAAAGAAGAAAGGTTAGAAAAGAATGTTATACTAAAGTACATAAAGTTCACACCTTAAATTTCCGTTTTTTTACATTTCAAAATTGTATACACAAATATTTCCTTATTTCGATTCCTTTATGCTACATGTAGTTAAATATTTGTTAAAAAATTTTATATCAATATTTTTAAGTATTAATTGGGTTCGAAAATATCATTTCGAGAAATTTACTGCTCAAAGTTATGATTCCAAAAAAAAATCATTGCAGTATGAATGTATATTTAAACAAATCTAGTCTTGGCTTTTCATGTACATAATACTTCAACAAAAGTTCCATTCATTAAATGAATGAAACAAAATGAGCGTCAACTAGAACTGGTGCTATTTTACATCAAAAGAAGCCTTGCAGGAGTCTGCCATTGTGAACACGTTTTTTAGAAACCAGTCGATGCCAGTTCAAGCTGTAACTTTGTGTGCAACCTTAAGATAGAATATAGACAAACTTTAACGTACTTGAATTGCATCCAATGCAATTCGTAATAAAAATATTTATATTGAAGTATTAAAACTTAAAAATGTAGTAACAATTGATATTTCAGCTAACAGCTTAAGTATTGAATTTCATGTTAAATTAAAGTTGAATGCAATACTTTTACTTTTAAAAACTTTTAAAAACTTAAAAACTTTAAAAACTTTTAAAAACCAAAAAAAAAATCTTTGTTTTTTAGAATTCTTATACTTTACTTTTGGAAGTGCAGTTAATATATATATATATAAATAAACTACTTACATATGTTTCAATAAGGTCATTTCGATGTGGCACAAAATAATTATGATCTTCCATATCTTTACGTTTTTTAACTCTAACAAAATGTTCCATTGCATTAAGATTTTTTCTAGCGCATGCACTTGCAAGAAATTCTTCAATAGTCATCGCATCTCGGATATAAACTGTAGCATATGATTTATCAGGTAAAGATACTTTAAATGTTTTTTCAGAATCATCTCTAGGATTCATCTGTAATCAAAAAATTAAAATGATTTTAAATATGATAGAAATAATTTTCATTGAGGTTTAATATTGTTATTGAATAGTGTCAAGACTTATTTTAGTTTATTACTATGAGTTAGATAATAATTTTTATGCCTTATTTAAAATACTATACATTTTATTCTATTCGAAAACCAGAGAAAACTTTTCGTAAAGCAGGAAAATACAAAAAAAAAATGTTTCCTATTCTTATTTTAAAGTTCTAATTAAAAATCAAAAGTTCAATCACAAACTCAAAAAAAAAACAAAAACTCAAAAGTCAACTGCCAAAATTTAAGAGTAAAGAGAGTTTACCAGAAGTGGTTTTTTTATTTATCAAAAAAAAAAAAACAAAAAAGGCAACAATTTAACTTATACAGCAATAGGATATGAATTGAAATGATTTGCTGTTTACAATTGTGTGCATAAATAATTGCTGTTCTCAAATTGTAGGTTGAGAGAAATTTTAAACGCAGGATTAATTAAAAGCAAGGTTTCATTGACTACGGATGAGATCTTCTATAGTACTCCTATAGTACTCATCTAGCACATAAGGACTCTTTATTTGCATGGATATTAAAGAAAATCAAAGGAAAAAACAAAGCAAATTAAAATTTTCACAATATAATTAGATTAAAAACATTTAATTAACCTCCAACAAATGTCAATATGACAAAGGAGTACAATTAAGTTTTAAGGGTTAGAAAATGCTTATAAAAATGCATAAATGTGTATTATATACAAAAGCATTAATTTGGATTTATACAGCTGTAACATTAACTACACTAATATTTAATTTGGTTAAGTAGTAATAATCAAAGGTTTAAAAATTTTTAAATAAATAACATTAAAAGTAGGTATAAGAGTGATTTTTATTTTTATGAATTTTTAGAATTGGTAATTCGCAATAAAAATCAGAAATAATTTTTAGCAATTAACAATGAGCTTAGTTTTGTTGTTGTCTGAGTATGGATTACGGGGGTTGTTTTTAAGAATATTGATGACGATAAAGTGTTGCTTAAGGAGGTATTCTAGTCTTGAAATTAAAAAAAATCGATTTTTTTGTTTTTTATATTTTCAAAGATTAAACCTTCAAGAATACGTCTTCTAGAGAATTTTTTAAACTTGAAATTATTTTTGAAGATATAGCTGTTTTATGTTGTTGATATTTTCTATTAAAATCAATTCTTTTTCAGCAGTATTTTGAATCTTGTCCTCCCTCATTACTTTTTCGTTGGCTTAGTCTTATATACTGTCAGGGTGCAATCATCTGTTTTAGAAATTTCAGATGAGAATCGAAATTTTCTTTGTTTGGCCAATTTCAACTATTTTCTTCTATTTGCACGAATCTTTCCAATTGTTCCTTTCCAGTTTTTCCAATAATTTTGATGCCAGTGATTTACTGGTAAAAAAAATTATCAGTTGTTACATTTCTTTCAGCACTGGTAAATTATTCAATTAATTGAAGGACGAAAAACTCATTAAAGGAATTGACAACTCTTTTGTTTCATCCTTTCCCTGCTAAGAGAACGGAATATGGGAAATAAAATTACTTTGGAGATCAAATGCCAACCAAAATTTGATTTCGATCTTATCGGGTTTATTTGGCATATACTGCGTAAATCGGACATCTCACTTTGATTGGGAATAGTTCTTCGTCGGTTGTAATATTTTTCTCATTACGTGACAATTCTGGCTATTTCCAATAAATAAATACCAAACATTGAAAATCAATGCAAACTTAGCCGTTTTCAATCGAATACTCCATTCATTTCTTTTATCAAAGTGGATTGGCCAGCACCGTAATATCTGATTGACGGAGTTCCCAAGAAGTTTTCGTATTAGGAGCATTGGCTGGCATCAGAGTGGCAGATTGATGGGATTCCGAAGAATTCGAAAACTGAAGAAAAAACCTTAAAAATATCGACCGGTCAAAATGACCGGTTGGTACATATAGGGGTATCACATATGTATGTATATCAGAAAAAGGGGAAGGGAGGGATTAAAAAAATTTGTAATATTAATCAATACATAAATTTAGAAAAAGTTATAACATTATTAGAAAATATTTCATAGAATTTCAAGACAAAATCTTGTAAACAATAAATGTAACCGGACATTTTGACCAGTCGGTAGTTTTAGTGTTAATTAAGCTCATTCAATTCCGTTAAAGTATAAGCCCCTGAGCAAATTTTATAACTCATGTCAGTAGATACTGACAGCTCAAACTCCTATTGTCAAATTTATGGTAAAAATTATATTTAGTTCTGTTAATATTTAAGTAAAAAAAGTTAATACTCATAAGAACAATGTACAGAACTAAATAATGTAATTATTTCTATAAACTCTTGTTGTACTTCAACAATCTGGCAATTGCTTATCTTTAGGCTACTTATTTAAAATTAAATATCGGATGGAGAACTCAAAATAAATTAGAGCTTGTGCTCAAATATTTTAAATAGATAAAATGTCTTTGATTCAAAATGTAAAAAATACATCTGTATAAGCTTGCTGTTTTTCTTTTTCTATGTTTTTCCAATAATTCTTTTAAGAAAAATACTCACATTTTTTTTGTGACTTTGATAAATATTCATGTACACATAAGTCGTACGTAGAAAGATGTTTGTGATTTTTATTATATCGTGTTAAAAAGTGCTAAATAAAAGAAGAAAAACATGTTTTTGTTGTAGTGAGGCTGTTTAGCCAAGGAAATGGAGCTCATATTTCTTCGTTTGTTATCTTACATTTTTCTAAATTTTATTTTATACAATTTATCTTGTAATACCAAAAACAAAGATACCAGTAAAAACTTATTTAGTTAATGTGCATAAGTCATTTATAAAACTTTCCATGCAAAATCATCAAATACAAACTAAATATATACTTAAAAAGCATATGTGTCCTTGGTATAAAAATATAGAAAGGCTATATGAGATCATTAAAAAGGTTTTGCCGGCATACTACTTCGTAGAAATTACAATACTTCAAAAAGTAAAATTGTTTTTGAAGGAAAGTCTCATAAATTTTGTTTGTATCACTTTAGCAAAAAGAAAGCTTTGTTCTTGTAAAGTAATCCCAAACTACTTATAAATGTAATTGATACATTTTTTACATTCTTTTAAAAAAAAAAATTGGAGGTTTTTATATTCAATTATTTCAAAATTGATTGCTCATTCAAATAAGGAATAAAATTGTTCGGCAATTTATTTTACCGGATGTTTTAACAAGAGTTCGTCAGCTTTCATGAAGTGGCAGCACATATATTTAATTTTTCTAAAATATTAAAAATAAATTTACGATTATTATTTTTTGTTTCTAAGGTTGGACGAGAAGCCAAAAAATGTTAAGAGAAATACAAAAGAAATATTATTAAAAAATTTCTGCAATTTTTGGAAATTTGAAAATTTCTTCGTTGACGACAAATGCCTTTGGGTTGGCATTAGGTAGAATATGTCTTAATTGGAAAAGTATTTTAGATTTCATGGCCAAAAAAATATATTTGCAGTGTTTTTTCCCTTAGTGCATATCTTAAAGTTAATTTTTTTAACTATAAAAGACTTTGCAGCCTAACGAACAATTTTTACCTAATTCTAATTTGATTCGAAAATGTAAGTTTTCATCAAATTTATTTTTTTCTTTAAATCTCAAATAATACTACTTCCTTTGATTAAATTTTTCATTTATGTCAATTGTGCTTTGTCATGAAAGTAATTCAACTAATTGCCTCTGCTGAGTGCATAGCTTTTAGTAATAGAAAAACCTTTCCTTATTTTGATCAATTTTAAAATTTATTAACTTTTTTCCTCAAAATTCAACAGAATTGCTCACTTATTATGATTAACTAAACTATCAAAGTTTTTAATCAAAACTAAATTGAAAATAAGTTAAAGAAAAAATATCACAGATACATAGTATATAATTTTATTTATTGAAAAAAAATGGGATATCGGATTATATTTAATTTAAAAGAATTTTAAGGCTTCACTTATTGTAAAACAAGTCAAAGCGAAATTTTTATTTATCAGAGTTTTTAATATTTAATTTAAAAACTGCATTTTATTTCATTTCTTTCAACTTACCTGCATTGAACGTCGGCTTGACCCGCTGTTAGATCTGGAAAGCATTGGAGGACGTCGTTTAGTTGCACCACGGCCTGCTAAGAGGTTATTTAGCAATGATGGTGATCTAGCGCATATAAAAGCATGAAATGAGGAAACCGTAAATACTCCCAATTTATTCAAAATATTCTTTGTTGGGCGTGAAACATGTGTTAGTAATGACTGAAATAAGAATAAGATAAAAAATTTTATTAAAATTTCGAAATTGATTGAAATTATGTAAGCAAAAAAAGAAACAAAAAAAAAACATAATATTTGTGTTTGGAACTTAAAAATTTTTAGATCATTTTCAGTAAACATTGTAATATTATTCAAAGTATTTTGAGGATTCAAGCGTTAACTGTTTTATATTTCATGAACCATTGTTGTTTTAGTCTACGAATTCGGTCAATCAAAAACAAAAAACAAAAAAAAAAATAGAAAATATTATATTTACACTACTTTTAAGGGTAACGTCAAAACGTCTTACGTTTTAATAGCATAAGCTTCTAGTACTCATTCGAAAAGAAACACTAGGTCATAAAGCCATAAAATATAAAATGTACATATATTCATAAAAACAAATAACCTGGTTAAATTGAGCTCAAACAGTGCTCTCATGAGCCATCTAGACAGTAACTACTTCTTGAAACCCGAGAATACACAATCAAACGATTTTAATGCCAAAAATTATGGTTCCTAAAACCAATCATTTAATTTAGAAACAGAGTAAAATCTTAAAAGTTGACAAAAAATAAATTTTTAAAAATGCTTGTGTGCAATTTTCTAATTATTATAGAGCTGAAAAGCTTCAAATTGATTTAGAACAACTCGTCAGCCTTTAAGAAAAAATAAATTAAATAAAAAAATACTTTCAACGTAGTAGAACAGATATTTCTTAAGACAATTACATATTATCCTTTGAAAGAAAATATTTAGGAAATTTTTCTTTTATACATATAGCTAAAAAAGTTAAAAAAAGGGTTTAAAGATGTAAAAATTTTTCCTATGAAATATAATGCCAAAAACACTTAAGATTTTCATATAAAAGTTTTTATCCTTTTGAATTTTATTCTAATTATATTTCCTACACTAGAGATTCAAAAGATTTCCAATAGACCTTTGGTCATATTTCAGAGATAATATAAAAGGAAACTTTTTTTGTTCATATTCTATGATAATTCTTGTAACTAATGGAGGATTAAAGTCATTGAACTATATATATGGTACAATAAACACTTAAATGATCGGTGACCTACATATTTAAAACAATTTTTCAATTCATTGAACACATACTATGCCTTTATTTTACTATTTATGACATAAATAAATACAAGCAATATTAAAGGTAGATAAAATATCTTTAATTTAAGTTTTTAAAAATCAACTTATTTTTAAATGAATTCTTTTGTTAATCATAAATATAATTTTGCATAATTTTTGCTACTTAAAAACAAAAACTACAATTTAATCATCCTGGATTTGATAATAATTAAAATTCAAAAAAAAAAATATTTTAATTAATGCTCTTGAAACATCCTGCTATAACTTTATTGTTTTTAAGCATTAAATAATATTTTTTTTGGTAGATTTTATCAAAGTAACGTAATTACAAAATTTTTAATTTATGGTTTTAATGGAGTAAAATATGCATTTAGTTATTTTATTTTTAGTGACTAAAACATACAAATGTTATCCTTATGGTATAGTATATAAGCATTCAGATATGTTATTCAATTTTTGGGCACCATACAAAGAATATTACCAAAGACAAAGAGTAAAAATTTCTACAAAGGAGTGAAAGCAATGGAAGTTCATTGACAATAAATATAAAGAGTAGAAATCCATGTGTGTTTTAGCTAATCTACCTTGCGTTTCTAGGATTATAATTTAATTACAGTTAATTTTTTCAATTACTAATAAGCTTTTATTGAATATGGAAGAAATAGTATTCAATATTATTTAATTATTATAGTAAGTGGTTATAGTATTTTGTAGATAGCAACATAACCAAACTGGTAAAAGCTGGGATGTGAAATCTTAACACCATATTTTAATTAAAAGTTTAGCTAAAAATTCTTAAAAGTAATCTGATATTTTTTTATACTTAAAGACATTTTCTAAAAAGCATAATTTTTAATATATTATTTATATTTTTCAATAAAGTATTATAAAAAATTTAGGTTTAGGTTTGCAACAAAGCAAGTTTACTTGTTTTTCAGAAAAAGTCTAAAAAATTTGTGGATAATGGTTAAAAAATTGAACAGTATTTAAATCTCTCACGTTTACTTATAGACATTGGGAAGTACAAATATTAAAGTGCCTTTATATTATATTGATTTCATATATAAAAAAAAAAAACAATGCAGTAACAATGTAGAAATTTTTGTTTTAATTTTAATATATGATTTTTTTTTAAAAAAAAGAGTACTAATGTTAAAAGTTTTCCAATTAATTTGTTAAAATATTTTGTTTGTTTTGGTGCAGTAATTAGTTAAAAATTTAATTTAAATAGAAAGTGACGGGAAAAAGTTTTCGAAAAAATTATTTTCAAAATTAAAATTACAATAGAAAAATAAGTCACCTTCTTTATTTAAAGGTACACAAAACTAAAAGTAATTATAAGGTCTCCACAGGAGTTTCTAGATAAAAAACCATTTAAAAAGAGGGTGTAGTAGTTTTATTTTTTTTATATATAGTATTAATCTTATATTTATATACGTAGAAGTATTTATATACAGTTCTAAAATTGCTAGGAAGAAAAATCAAGCTTCGTAACAAAAGTTTGTTGGTTTTTATTCTACTTTTTGTTTTGCAACTCATTATTGTCCATACTACAGGACTACTAATTGCAAGGTTTTTCTTAGATATTTTTCCGCATAAAATTTAAAATTTTCCATAAGACTAAAAACAGTAGTTTGCAATCTTGTTTCTATAACGTAGAGGTATTTAAAAAGTAACTCAGAGCCAACATTTTAATTTTTTTGGTTTAGGTAAAATAAAAAACTGTTGGTTGTCAGTTGCGAATACTTTTCTGTGAAAAATTTTCTTCAAAATGATTAAAATGCCAACCAAATGCGTATTCAAGTCAAGTGTCAATGTCAAATTCGACACAAAAAAATGTTTCCTGGCATCAACTTGTCATTTCCAATATGTTGTTAACTAATTTTTACGAAAAAAAATCTTTAAAAAAAGATATGAAAACCATTCTTTTAAAATGAATTTTATTTTATAAAAATATTTATTTTAAATAAAATTTCAAAATATTTGCTGCTGGCTATCTTTATAGCAAATCATAAAAATCTACCGCATTCAGCAATTTTTTATTAGTTTTACTCCAAATATTTTTAATATTTTTTCAGCTATGCGATTATAACATTTTTGTTTTTAAACAATATATTTCTATATTAGTAAATTTTTTAAGCTATAAAATAATCTCATTTGATGTTTTTTCATTCTGTATACACATATTGCAGCAATAAAATTACAATATCATGTATGTAACTATAGATTTTTATGACAGATAACAAGCTGGCATGTCTGTTGTTAGCATACTTAAATCTATTTTTGAGTTTTATTGCTTTATTAAAGTTTTACCAAAAAAATAACCATATATATAAATATATATATACTCATAGAAATGTTACTTATTTTTTATTATTTTTTTAACCCCCCAAATAGCATACAAAGTACATGTCTACTAGTAACATATCTCATCCTCCCATCTGGAATTAACTCATCAAAAGACATCTAATCTCCTGCTGACTTTAACAGAAGGCAACAGATTTTTTTTTGAGTTAAAAAAGAGAAAGAGAAAGAGAGAGAAAAAATAAAACAAAAAAATAAAACGTTTTCACTCAGTCTAAAAAAGCTTCCCATTTTTGTTCCTATTATAAACTAGAGGAAATGATGTTGCAAACGATTTTGTTATTTGATTTATTTTTTTTTTCGTTATTTTCCATATAATTGTTTTTTATTTTGTCTTACAGGAAGGTTTACATCCTAGTTTCTCAGATAAAAAGTAGTTTTTTTTTTCTTTTATTTTAAGACAACAACTTTTTGTATTTTAAAAGATTGCAATAATAGATGAAGTCGACAACTTAAAAAAATCATCAAAAAAAAAAAACAAATTAAAGTTTAATTTTTTATTTAGTGTTTTTATTCAAAACTTCTAATACGAGTTCTTTTATTCAATTAAATATTGATTAATTTTTTATGTATTTATTTTGATTAAAGCTTAAGAAATACACTTTTTTATGACTAACTGGGTCCTGTTTTATATAAGGAGTCCTGCTTTGAACTTTAAATTTTCAGAAAGAGTTGTATTAACTTTTGAGTATTACGAGTATTATGTCGTATATTCTGTTTGCATTACACTCATATTATAATTACCGTAGAAATTACTTAAATATTAGTGGCAGGCTGGGATTTATAAAAGTTTTGACTTTAAAATTTAATGAATAAGTCTTTTGAATGTAAGTAAATTAATAAATATTTGGCCTGTAAGGTTTATAGTATTAGTATAGTATTTACTCTGTGTGAGTGTATTATGAAATTTAGTAAGTTTGAGTAATGAAAATTAGAATTAGAACTACACATTAAAAAGGACTGATCGATAAAGATTTGCTTGATATTACATTTTAATTATTTTTATTAACAGTTTAGTAATTGATGTTGATTTAATGTTATGTAGAAATAAAAATTTCAAAACATTTTGATTAGAGGCAAAATTTGACTCTGACTTGAATTTAAAAAGGTATAAATTAACAAGCTTTGAATGCTTACTTAATTAATTTACATAAATACTTATAAAAGCTGTGTATTTCTGATTGTAGAAAAACATTTAGTAAAAATCTTTAACTTATAGAGCAAAAAAGCAAATAATTATCATGATCTAAGCACATATAAGTTATCGTCCATTATTGAAAAAAAGTGAATAATTGACTGTCAGCGTAAAGATCTTAACAAAGTTTTAAGATCAGATCTTGGTATCTAGAGTCTTTGACATAATATTTGGAAATCCAAAGGTGCTAACGCTGAAAGAAACAGTTTTTTTTTGCTTTTCGACCAGGTAAGGTTTAAAATCATAACATAGATAAATATTGTTGCAGATTAAGAGTAAAAACTTAATGAAGGGCTTATTCTGGTTTAGACATCCGGGTTTTGGGTGTTTTTTCGGTCAGTAACTATTTTTACCATACATTTTTAAACTTGTTATTTTAAGAATATAAAATATTAAAAATATTAAAAAGAATGAAATTTGATAAAACTGCAGCCCTGCAAATTGTGGGCTCACGAAAGAAATGGCGTGCCCTGCAGGATTTCAGTCATTCCATTGATCCAAAAAAAAAAAACCCTTTTTTAATTCTTCAAGAAGCGTTACACTTTTTAAATTTTCTTTCATAAAATGGGGGCAGTTTGAAAAATTAGTCAATTTAAATTAGTAAAAAGCTCTTCATAGAGCGATGTTATACTTTAAAAGAAGCTCTGTGTCGAATTTCAATTGAATAGATTAAATAGAGCTTAAGACTAGAGATTTTTTGAACATTGTTTCGAAAAAAGTTTTTTGGAGGAAAGCACGTTTAAAGTTTAAGGTCAAGTTTCACGCAGTCGAAGTCATGAAATGAGCTGTACATTATTAATATTTCGACAAATTCTCTTAGGAAAATTTTCTTAAAGAGTTAAACTGTGAAAATATGCAAAAAAATTTTTTAGAACTTCTAAATACTTAATTTCTGCATTTGGTGATTGAGAAAAGAAACTTCATTAGTAGCATGGCTCAATAAAAATTAACCAGAAGCTTTGAAAAAGCGAAATCCACAGAAAAACGACAGTACACAGTACAATAAAAAGCAAAAATTGTCTATAAAACGAGATGATATATGTTTTATTTGTTATTCGGTAGCTTTTTGGCGCATTATTGTTTTTTGATGAGAAAAAAAAAGTTTTTTAATAACTTGTGAATATGATAATGTGATTGCACAATTAGTGCCAAAAGATAGCAGAAAATACCCAATTTTACATTTAAATTGTTGTCACATATTACTATAGAACAAAAAATGCTTGAATTTATATCATACTCCATTTAGGCAGAATTAAAACCAATTACTATTTAATATTTATAATAAAATAACATAAGATACTAGAAATCATCTTTCATCCTTGAAAAAAAATTTATGAGCTAGCAACAGATACTATGAATTAATTTTTGATAAAATTTTTAAAAAGCTTTCAAGGCAATATGTATTTATTAAAAAGAAGGATATTAAAGTTTTAACTAATTTAAAAAAAAAAGATGTGCCCTAGTCACCAAGAAAATCAACAAAAAAAAAAAAACCATTAAATCCCTAGATTACGTTGAATATGATCGATGACCAAGGGGAAGTCTTAAGGCCTATGTACACACGTCTCATTACTGATAGATGATGATTTATGAAACTTTAGAAATATTTTTTTTAGCTTTTTTTATAGTATATATAAATTTATGAAAAACGAAGCTAATCAAAAATTTAGCAAAATAAAGAATATAAGGGTGTTTCAAAGTAATAAAAATATGACTGTTTGAAAAAAGGAATATATGCTTCTTCGAAGTATATACACCTACAAATAAAATGAGGAGTTTTTCCATTGTTTTTTTTCTTTGTTTTTTATAATAAAAAGGCTTTTAAGTGATTCAAAGCGAAAAAATAAATTATTGTTATTTTTCAAAAGAATAAAAGCAAATCATTAAAGATATTAAAAGCATTTTACCATATTGAATAAATTTGTTGTTTTTTTAAAGTAAAAGTGTGTTTTATAAGGATAAGGATAAGCTTATGATTTATTAAATATTTTAATGTTGTTTTGAATTTTATATTCAAAATTTATTTTAATTTAAAAAGAAAATAAGCAATTGACATTATAAATATGACTAAGTTGATAATTTTTTCAGGTTTTAAAATTTTATTATTAATAATTTTAATTTGAACATTTTTTAAAGTTTAAACATAAATAATTATGGAAATATTTTTGATTGTAAATCCAATTACTTAACAGTTTTTTTAAGGATAAGGCATATAGACTTTTGATTCACTTAAGCACACTATACATTCCACTCACAGTGAAATAATGTGAGTCTTCAAAAATCATGTTTATTAATTATTATTATTTTCTGGAGAAGAAAAGCATTTTTTATAAAAAGATTGGATACTTGATACTAACAATAAGGAAATTTGTATAAATAATAGGCGTACAGAGATTTTCAAAAAATATTTGTTTATTCTATAAACTAGTACTTAAGCTTTCTGATACTGAGGCTTAAATGTATAAAAAAGAATGTTAAAGTATCCTTAGTATGTCACAATAATTTTTTATTTTTAAAGTGACAAAAAAAGAAACATAGAAAATTTTGAAGTAAAGAGTTTAAAATAAAAACTGTAAACCATTTTAAAACCAATTTATTAAGGTATGACACAACTTTTTAATTGAAGATTTGGTATTTTTTATGTTTATGTTTAAACGATTATATTTTGTTATGATTTAATCTTTTTTAAATATTTTCCTATATACCTACTGTTTCTGGTTAGGTTAATATTAATTATACAAATTCAATACACATATTCATATCCTTATATGTGTATATAAGTATCCTCAATCTTAATTTTCCTAAAAATACTTAACCGGAGAGCAATTTATCCCTGTATACTTCTAGTGTAAGAAAATGTATAAAGAAAAAAGGACGTAAGACGTGAAAAAACTTATAAGCTTCACGCCATTCTGTTTACACAAAACTTAGTACACGAGAAATAATTTGCCCTTTATATAAAAGCATTGTTTGTTAGGGTGCAATAGAGTAATCATCCCAAGTGTTTTTATTTGACCAATAACATCTGGTTTGAAAAATTTTAAAATATAAAAACAATATTTGATATTAAGAAAACTCAAAGCCCACCATAAAAATAACAACTTTATTGACTAATCCAGCTGAATGTTTTTAAGTAAATAAGACTTGCTTCATAAGTCTTGAAAATAAAGAATAAAAACAAAAAACAAATAACTATTAAGAAAAGCCTGGAGTCAAATTCTAATACTTGAAAGTTCATATATTTCAAAAGAATGTGATAGCGAATGTGAATGTGATATTATATAACTTTGTTTTGGCTTAATGGATTTTGAATAAAAGAATTTTCTTAAATAATTTTTCCTTTTTAAGCAATATTATTTTTATTCTATATTTTTTGTTAATTAATTTTAAACTAAAACTCTCTCTAATAAAAATTTGTACAAGGAAAACTAATAAGCCTAGAAAATTTAAAAAGCAGATTGATTTTAGTAAAGTCTCAAGAACATTTTTTAAAATCTAAAACGATGTCAAAATATTTAGATGGACAAAATATTAATATAACATTTTAAATTAAGAAGCCGCTTATAAGATTCAAGAGGATGGCGTATACCGCCACTGGTACACATGCGAATATTTTATTTGGTAGCGTCTACCAACGGTAGCTCACATTGGATATAGTTTTGTTAGATGAAAAAAACTGTCACCGGATGAAGCGAAATAGAAAAAAATGCGTCGTCTTCAATGTGTTAAGAAAAATATAAAATCGATTATAGAGCTTTTATAATTCCCTAGACGGAGGTTGAAATTTTTTCAAAAAAAAAAAAGTTATAGAGTTAATTATCAAAAATATAAAATGTTAGTTTTTAAAGTATTTATTCCAGCAGAGTACTGCAGTAAATATCTGTTTTAGAGTATTTGTTTCTCACGTAGCTGGAAAATTAATAGCAATGCATTGTAGCACGTATTGAATAATATATTTATAAGAGCTTAGGAACTTGAAGGAAAATATAAAGTTAGGAAAAGTTTTTCAAGAAAATTACTAACATGTCTGATACATATTATTTAATTAATGTACATTAGTGTAAATTACAAGCATAAAACTAAAGTTATATAAAGTTTTACTGTAAAAGCTTCTCCTATTTATTTAAAATAAATAAATTTTAGCTAAGCTTTGGGTATTTGATCTATTGAAAATTATTATTAAAAATACTAAAAACCTTAAACCAGTTTAAGGATATATTCATAATTTCAAAGATAAAGAATATTCTATTCCATAGTATTATGTTTTGTTTTTCTGTTTTAATTTTAATACAATTTGACAAAGACAAAGGCGAAGATTATTGACTTTAGAAATAATATATTTCAAGCTAATATAATCGATCAATGTTGTTTAAGTAAGTTTTATTTATTTATCTTAATAGGATATAAGAGACATATGATGGTCACCTAAAAATATATTCATAGCCATAGTAAAATTGAAATCTATTTCCTTGTTTTGTTTACATTGAAAATAAGCTATTGCTCACAATTAAATTCATAAGGAATATAATTGGTTGATTACTTAAACAGGAAGATACAATCAATCATGATTAATTTTGCATAGGAATTAACTTAAGTTTCATATCAAAATAATTTTCGGGCTAACAATATTTTAGATTACTTTGTTTGTATTGTTACTAAAAATTTTTTCTAATTGTAGATAAGCCTAGGAACTAATAAATTCTCTACTGTCTCTTGCGGCTATATTCTTTAATAAAAGATAAATATGTAGGTATAGTTTTAGAAAATAAACTTAATAAAATGATAAAATTTAGGGGACAAAATGTAAATAAGACCCTTTTTTATATAAAAATGTTAGATATTGTTATTTTTTTTTGTAAAAAAAAAATTATAAGATATCAATAAAAAAAAATCTTTGGATTTTGATGTTTAATTTTTTTTATATAAATAAACTTACCTTAGGATTTGGTAGTTCTCCGCTTTGAAGTGATGCCATATAGCATCTCAGACGAAATTGTTCACAATGAAGACGTTCTAAATTTTCTTCCCATTGTAAAATTTGAGCTTGAATTTGATGTCTTGTATCCTGATCAGTAACAACACTTTGCTGTAATTCTGCCATATGTTTTAATTTATGATCCTGTAAAAAAAAATTTTTTTCCTTTTAAAATTTGCAAACATTTCGAAAAAATAGAAACACAAAAAAAGAATCATTAAAAAATATCATTAAGTTAATATTATTGTAGGATATTGTGTATTATTTATGACTTATGACTTATGACTTATGTATGTAAAATTTAAAATTGAAAAAGAATGTTATCAAAGAATTGAATAATCAAAATAAAATTAAATGACTATTTCGAGAGTTCATTGTAGGCTAATAAAAGTCTTAGTTATAAAAAATCACCAAATATGAACAAATTACTCTGATTTGTAATTGTAAAAACCATTTTTAATTAGTAGTTGGCCTTACTCACCGAAGTCTGATCACAAAATGATCGAATCAAATCACCATTTCTCTAAATATTGTGATTGCTAGATTTCGCTTCTAAAGAATTTTATCTCCATCAAAATATCAAAAAAGTTTTCTACTATAAAAGATATAAACTAACAAAAAACTTAAGTTCATTAGTTATTAAGATTTCTGAAAGATCCAATATTAATATCTTTTAGCAAAATTAAAAATAAAATTGAAATTTTTTTAATTAAAGTCAACAGCTAATAGCTATGTATTGAATTCATTCACTAAATATGATGGCAAGCGGCTTAAAAATTTCCATTCATATATCTTTTAAGGACTTTACAATAAAAGTAAAGTGACATTTTTTGTTTGCTGAAACAAAAAGCTACAAAATTCAATTTGTTCGTATGACTTTATTTGATGCAGATATTAATCACGGTAGAATTAGAAACCTGGCAAAAAATATTTATATAAAAGCTGTTTCGTTTAAAAAAAGAAGAATGCATTTCCATTGAAGTCTCATAAAGTTCAGACAAGCCAGATTAAGTAAATTAATACATACTATTTATGTTTTTTGTGGTAAAAAACTTTTAAGATTCGGTTATCTGGAGTCAAACTGGATTTTTATTTAACAAAAAATATAAAAAAGTAAAAGACGAAAAGTTTTTATTGTTCTTAGTAATAACAGGAAGAATATTTTTTTGTCTAGAGAAAAAAAAACATGTAGGTATGTACCTCATTAACGTAAATTCATCAACATTTTTATATCTCTTCTGTAAAAATGAAAAGCAAAGAGGCAAACAAAATTTATTTTTCTTTATACTGAAAGCATAAAAACGAATTATTTCTAAGTATTTTTAATATTTTTCTCTAATGAAACGACTTAAATTTAGTTGAACTAAATTATGACTATAATTTATTTATATAGCAAAAGAGGTAAAATAAAAAAAAAGGTGCATGGTACTATAACAAATCTACTCGACCCAATTTTTGCACCATTAAATGCATAGAAAAAAATGTACTGCACTTAAAACACTTCCCCTTTTTTCTTAACTTAACATTCTATCGTTGTTTAAAGTATAAAAATGAAAATTATACAAAAGATTATTTGGTGAGATTCATTATATATAATGATGTTTCCTTTTGATAGAATATAAAAAAAAGTAATTACATACATATAATAAAAATAAATTATGTTTTACAAACCAAAGCTAAGCTTATTCTAAGCTCTTGAGTATGAAAAGTTTATAAAAATTTAATGTTCTAACTAATCCTTACAATTCATTTTGAGACTATAATTTAAAATTTCAAATCTAGACTATATATCCTTATTAAAAATAATATTAAATATGTGTTTTTCCTTTTAAATTGCAATAATATTGTAATAAAAAAAAAACAATAGGTTGGTTTCTTTTTAAATTTACATAAGTCAGCTAAGCTTATTTTTTTGTTTATTTGACGTAAAAGCTTAATACGAACAGATTTAAATTTAAAACATCTTCTAAGAGAGTCCTGAATTTTGATATAATCAAACTGTACCTAGATTTATCTTTGATGAAAATACTTTCCATGTTGTTTTTTGTTTTTTGTATAAACCCCTAAAAGTCTTACGTGTTTTGTTTAGGAAATTTCTATTTAAAGCTGCTTTGAAAGTCACTAACCTCTTTATAATGTCACAAATAACAAGAATGGAACAAGGATTTGTCTTTTAGATTATACATGCATAAGCTGTTAAATGTAAAATTTAAGATATTAATTAGTTTAATTACAACGTGGAGGCTTCATGACATCATTATAGTTAATCAAGATCAAATTTCGGTGTTTGTTTCAATTAATATTATTCTGAAGTAAATCAGTCCCTGAAACTTGATTTTGAAGGCTCGAATGAAGGTTAAAAGACTTTTGCCATGTTAAATATATCATGTTTTTTTTTTCAATGATTCCAATAATAATAATATTTATTTATTTTATTTTAAAAACAAACAAACAGACTAAAAGCAACTACAGCCAAAATAAGGAAATTAGGTTAAAATGTGTAAAATTTATTATTTATATTCACTGTGTATGAAAACTTATAAAATGCAAAATTATATATGGACATATAGACATATGGACAATATGGTTTTTAAAGAAAATATTGTATACAGAAGAAAGTCTTCTAATTTTCTTACTGTCTGTTTATAATAATTATAGTAAGATTTAGTAAATTCCTCCTAAATGATCTCGAATGGAACTTGAATAAATATTTCCATACACATTTATTTTTCCGACTAATGTACATAAGTCTTTAATCGCAATGTTGCTATAGGTCATCTCATAGTTCCAAGGTAAGTGGTATTACCTTGTCAGCATTTTCTCCTTACTTTCAATTTAGATTCATTATTATTCCAATATGAAATGATGTAAACTTTTCTTTTTATCATAATTAACAACAATTTCAGAGTGCTTGGGTGATAAAATATTTATTTATTTTTTTCGGCAAATATAAGCAGCCCATAACTTTTTTATCGAATACGAAAATTTGTCACTAAACTTCTATCAAATAATTTACAACAACAAAACGAAATGTTTTTATATTAAAAACAAGTAATATAAAAATAAATTTTTGTTTTTTCTTTTTCTGAATTCAGAATTCGTAACTAGCTGCATTCAGTTTTCTGAAGTTTTTCTCTCATATAAAATCATATAAAATTTATTTGAACTTGATTGGATAAATAGAAAAGGGTTAAATTAACGATGGAAAGTTCCAAAAAGATATTGGACATTATGAGCTAACGGTAAGAATAATATTTGAACTAACTGCATTAGCATCAATTGTCATGCACTCGCAACACAACAAAATTTATTTGAACTTGATTGGATAAATAGAAAAGGGTTAAATTAACGATGGAAAGTTCCAAAAAGGTATTGGACCTTATGAGCTAACGGTAAGAATAAATTTTGAACCAAATGCATTTACATCAATTTTCATCCACTCCCAACACAACAAAATTTATTTCAACTTGATTGGATGAATAGAAAAGATTTTATTAACAATTTAAGATTTTTACATACTTTTTGCAAGCTAATAGTAAGAATATAATAATCTGATTGAATTTCAGGACTTTAATAAAAAATTCACTAAACGATTTAATGGCTTCAAAGAGCTACAAGGAATTAATTTAAGATGAGCCTTTTTCTTTTGAAGTTGCAAATCAAACGATGTAAATTAAATAAAACAGAACAAAATGAATGATGTTCACATTTGTGGCAGTTGCTAGTAGATTCTATTTAGAGGATCAAGACAACTTTTTCTATGAATTAATTAAGTAGCTGCAAAATAAAAATAAAAAAGAAGAAAATGAAATGCTTTTGCAAATTTTCTTATCAATTCTAAGCTTTAGTAAGAGAAAGGAAACGATTGATTGGATACATATCTTTTTATATATTTTAGGTTAATTACATAAAGGACGTAGATTTTGTAAGAACAAAGAAATTTTTTTTTCCAACTTTCTTTAAAATACAATAAACTATTATTTTATAGTTATAAGAGAGCAGTTCCAATTAGTATTTGATAAAAGGATCAATGATCTTTTTAACCTTTAAAACAAACATTAAAAATTACAATTTTCTATACATCAAAAGAATTTTAGTTTTTATTTTGCAAATTTGCACGCTTCAACTTAAAAGTAAAATGAGAATTACAAATGAAGAAGGAACTTTATTACAATGGGAGAGGTTAAACAAAAAAACAAAAAGAAACAGTAGATCCCTTTACAGGCTTTAAGGATGACATATTTCTAAAAAATATATCTTTTTAATTTTATCCTAAAGCATGAGCCTACACTTATGTTAGCGTCTACATTATTACAAATGTATTCAACTTTGGATTTGAACAGAATAGACTCTAAGAAATTAGATATATATATATATATATATATATATCTTTCTATGTTCTGATGTTTAGAGTGACTCTCAATGTCACTTCCGTGTCATCATATCAAATCATCTACTCTAGAGAATAAAGATGTTTGGTCTTAATTGAGAAGGTGTACAAATAGTGTGTTTTGAGTTTATAACAAATATCTGATTTCAGTTGTTAAATACATACAAACAATTATTCTATAGAGGATTTATGTAAGAATACCTGCTTTCCTGTGATACTAGATATCTTTGGGATAATGTTTATGACATTTTGGGTTATATAATTTCTCTGTTAGTAATAAAAGATATGTTTGTCATTAAATAAGTAAGTAATTTCCAGTAGAAACTATATTCTTGTATTGCAGTATTAGATTTCTTAATAATTTATTAAAGAGTTTTTAGATATTTAGAGATTGTAATTTTTATTTCGTAAAAGGATAAATAAAAATAATTTCATAGTATGGTATGATGATATTTTCAGATATCGACTTGATTTAACATCCATTCTACATTCCATGTTTGTTATGGTTTTATTCTTAAAACAAAAATTTGGTATAATTTTTACGTCAAAGTGACTAATGAGAAAGTGTATTCTTTGGATCATCACTCTAAACCACAAGCTAAACAACAATGAAAGCAGTGGTTAGTGGTGAAGCGGGGTTAAAAGTTGACATTTTTGCAACAAAAAAGAAGAAATAGGTACATTCCATTTATCATTAAAGTCAACTATCAAATTATTAATAATGTCATTTAAGACGATAGGCTGACAAAGAAAAGTGCTATTAGTAAATTAGTTATCTTCCATTTTGATAAAATAATTTTTCTAAAATATTGATACATACGTAAATTCTTCTCTAACAAACAAAACTTTGATATGAAACAATAAATAACAATTATATAAAATACTTTATACTTGACTTTTCAAATAGTTGGAATAAAAAACTTTGTAGAAACTTCATTAATCTTTTGGAAAATTATATTTCAGTAAAAATAGTATATATACTTTTTTATATAGACTATACTGACTATAAATTACAACTATTTCCTATTTCATTTACATATATCCTATGATAACATAGGTTACACCCAAGGGACTATGTGTCCATTAAAAAAACCATATATTATCATTTCTTTTGGGATACAATTGATAAATAGTTTTTTTATTTTTTAATAAAACAAAAGAAATCAGTTAAATTAAGCTTTTGAATTACTTTAAACCCTCAGTAATTTCACTTTTTCATTTAACAAATATTAAATCAGCCCTTTTATGGTTTAGGCCTTAATTATACAAGTTTAAAAGGTTTAAGGGATAATTGATATGTAAAAACTGACCACTTTTAAATTAAGACTTTATTTTAAAGTTTATCCTTTAATATTTAACATATATATTGGATTGTTATATATGTGAGCCTATCTATCAAAAAAAAATTTTTTTCTTTTTTGAAATTTCATGAAATTACGCCCAATTTATTTTACCTTTAAAAAATATTTCACGTTTATCTTATGAATATGTAAATTTTTAAAATCTAAAAAAGCTATTTGTTTTCTTTTTCTTTTTGTTATCAGTTCAGATTATTTGATAAAATGACAAAATATCGGAAATAGCTAATAATCATTATTTTCAATATAGCCCCAGGAAAAATTTTTAGTTGAAATCACATTCATTTTCTATATCTATTTTTTTTGATTAAGGCTCATAAATTCTAATCACGTTGCAATATTGGATAAAGACTGACACTATCTAAGGACAACAAACACATGCTGTGCTCAATAGAAATTATGTGACCTGAATTTGGTCTGTTTTTGTTTTGTTAATATTATTTATATGATATTTCATTTTCTTTAGTAAAAATGGAAATTACATTTATAATAAAATATTATTAAAAAATTAAAATTAACTTAAAAATATATATTTTGTTAATGTAAATTTTTTAAATATAGAACTCATAAATTATTTACAACTTTTAATTAAAATTTATGAATATACTTCAATTTATTGAACTAAAATATAAATAGGCCCCATAAACAGTTTCTCTGATCCCGTTCCTACCAATTCGTCTAACTCTATTAAAGGATTACCAGAGATTCATGTTTGGTTCAGGAATGCATTAAAGGCTTTTACACTTCATACGTTTTATAATGTAAACAGTACGTGCCACCAGTTCATCAAGATTGGCTGTCTGATACAATATATATCTGGATTTTTTTATATACTACATTAAATTGCTCAAGATTCGATTGCAGCAATTTTCACAAGTTAAAAAGTATCTTAAACTGGCATCACGACCTATTAAAGAACTATCATTAATGAAAAAACTTGCTTTTCAGTAATAAAGAAAAATTTTCCGAAAAAATCAATTGTGTAGAAATGAAAATTATCTAAGCAAAGAATTTTGTCTAATGTTGCACTAAAATTTGTTCTCAAAGTCCCCGTCACACGCAAGTAGGATTATTTTTGATAGTAAAAATCGTGTAAAATTTTTTCTATATTTCCATCCACTAAACAGTTTAATAATGGGCTAATCACGGTTTTAAAATTATTTGAATTTTCAAATTTTTTAAAATGTAATTAATGATAATTTTGAACTTATCATCCTTCAAAAACTCATTCTCTACACTTAGTTAAAATTAAGTAGGCTACACTTCTAGTTAAAAATGTTGACAAAATACAATCAATAATATCTTACCTTAAAATCGAAAACAGTTTATACAAGAAACGAGACAAAGGAAAATATTATCCATTTTAATTGGATTTCTTATAAATTCCAACTAAAAATTTCAATTTTACGTAAACACAAAGATTTTAGTACTATTTTATATTTTTTTGGTGTAATTTAACAATCATAAAATTTTGCTTCATAGGGCAAAATTCTAAGAAAATTAGTTGACTAACAAAGTGTTAAGTGTTATTAAAGATTTTCGCACGAGTAAAAGCTTTGTTGGCTTGGTAATTTAGAAAAGGGCTTATTTACTATGACAACTTGAAATGATATTTTCGGGAATAAAGGAAAATGTTTTAAATTTCAGAGAAGTTATTTTCTTTTACATTATATAAAATATTTTTGAGAGCTATTAAATTTTTCCTTTTGAAGGCTGTTTTTTCATTTTTTTTTTCAATATTACTGAACTTAATATTGAGTAAAGAGCTTTAATCATTTTAAAATTGGGAAAAGTTTTATCCATTCCATATTATTTTTCGTTTCTTTTCTATATAAGTATTAAAAATATATTTTTTTATATTAGCTGGGGAGCTCTGTGGTACAAGGGACATGCCTGAAATGAAAACTCGTTCCAGGGTTTCCATAATTAATATTCAAAGGCCACAAATTTGCCAATTGTATAATCATGTACTTTAATTGAGGCTAAAATAATATTGTAAATAAACAAAATATTTTAATTAAACATTTTATTGGTTTACTGTCATTTTATTCTTAGGTTTTTGGTTTGAGACTCCAAGGGTTTTGATTTTTTCTTCGAAGGTTTCAAATTCAGATTTCTACATTATATACGCAGATTTTGGACTTCAGGTTTCAACCTCCTATTTTCAGATTTCTTATTAAGATTCCAGGTTTGTATCTTCTGGTTTTCAAATTGAGACTCCAACTTTTTATTCTTTGGGTTTTGACTTGAGATTCCAAACTTTTAATCTCAGGTTTTGATTTTAGGATCATACCTTTTATTCTCAGTGCTAGAATAAAAACTCTTCTTTTAGAATTTTTTGAATAAAATTTTAACTTGGGATTCCTTATTGTAGTGCTTGTTTGATATCAAACATAAATATAAATAATTTAAACTTCTAGTAAAATCTAATCACTTTAAATGGTTTTATGCTATAATTTTTTAAGACACACCCAAAAATATTAGAAATACTTTAAAATTATTAAGTATAAATAATGATTTTAGTGTTTAATATATTAAAATTACTTTCATCAAAAAACTATGATGAAGATTTTAAAAGAAAAATTTTCGTTTAAAATTTAGACCACAACAAACATAAGGTATAATGTCTGAAAATACAAATTAAATTGTTGAAAATATGCCAACAGCTTTAATTAAATAGAAAAGTAATTTTATTCTGAAAACAAATAAGTCTTTGTTAGAGTGAATTAAATTCTCTTTACCAGTCCACAATAATTCCAATTGTTGTCACGCTTCAGTCAGTAGACATTTTTTAAATTAATTAAGTTACAGAAAAAAAAATCAACAGATTCAATGGTTCTAGAGTCATTTTGTTTTTTTTAAATTTGTTGAAAATATTAGTTAATGGGAATGAAAAATAAATAAACTTATTTTGAAATATTCAATGTAAAACAAGAATTTATTCATTCCATTCTAGTTGTATTTTTCGTTAAGTTTTCAATGTGTATCATCAATCCAATTGTTCTTCAATTAGAAACTCTTGCTTTTTATATCTTGGAAGTTAAAAAATTTCAAGAGTTGTCAATGTAGTTAATTTTTGTATTTTCGAGAGTTAAGCAAAGTAAAAAGTTTAAAAAGCATCGACTTTAATGTGTAAAGTCGTATAGAATTAGAAAAATTGTCTCCAGTACATGTCAAAAAGAAAAAAAGTAACATGAATGTCAGTTTCTGTTCTAATACACCTAAACTATAGGTCCCCTTAAGCGCAATTTGAATGCCTGATCGAAGCATGAAATCCAAAGTATTTTTCAACAACAATAAAAAATCTTAGCGAGCAATGAAATTGGGTAATATATTACTTTAAATTTACATTTATGGTTTAAGAAGTATTTCAGCAAAATAAACATCTCAACCATAGCAAGCTGAAAATTGTGGCACCAGATAAAAGAGGGTCAGATCAAAACCAGAAATAAAGAGGTTTCTTCTTCTTCAGCATATGCACATATAAAATTTTTATTTTATTTATTAAATTTAATCTCCATTTATAATGCATTTATCAAATAAAAATATTCTGATGTATCGAATTTCTTTAAATAAAATATTTTTTGTAGTAATTTCCATTTAAAATTATTCAAAATAATTCTCAAACTTAAAATTTATATTTTGAAAAGAATAATACTTCAATTTCATTGGTAGAAAAAAAGAGAATATTTCTTTTCAACTCATAAAACTATAAATGTAAAAGGAATGAAAAAAATATTATTTACTTACCGATTCAATAGCTTTTTCAAGGCGAAAAATTTCCTCTTGTAGTAGATGTAGGGTTCCTGTTTTACCCCGATGACGTGCAAAAGCAGCCGCACAAGCACTATGTATACTATTTACCCAATTTTCTAATTCCACCTGTGGATAATAAAACTCATTAGTTGAAATGGCTAAAGGTGATTAATTGAAAAAACTTGTAAAAAAATAAAAATCAGAAGGCCATTAACATTAAAGAATTTTTCTTTTATCAAAAATGATTGCAATCATTTTAAAAAAAAATCTCTACAGGATTTATTACTTTTTAATAGCTTAAATTGAAAGTCATATGTTCATAAAATTGAATATCCTTTAGCAGTGTTCTATTTTTATTCTTTACTATCCTTTTATTCTTATAATATGGACAAAATCAAATCGTTATACTATATTGCTCTTGTAACATTTTTGAATAAATGACGTAACCATGACTTGATTTCTAGGGGGTATGAAACTAATCTTGACTGATGTCCTTTAGTAGCTATTTATGTATATATATATATGTATATGCATATCTATGAATAAATGTTTTCCATTCAAAAAATTCCTATTTGGTTAAGCTAAATAGATTATCAAGGTGTTTAATAGCTTAAGGGTTATTTGTGCTCTGGGTGCATTTGTGATAAATAAATAACTAAAGATACACAGATTTCTATTACATCATTCCTATTTCTATCTCCTTAGGCCTTTAGTGAAATGATGATTAAATGGAGAATTGTGAAATATGAAATGGTGCATTCATATCATATTATAAGCTTACGTAAAAGTTTTTTAGTCAAATAAGGAACTTTATAACAAAATAATTCTTTGCTAAGCAGGTCAAAAAATTTATTTTAAAATTTTTTTATTTCTATACAAAATTCCCATTCACTTCAAGTACTTTGTCTATCACTTCTCTAATAAATAAATAGTTTAATAGAAGCTCTGCTAAATAAATTACTTATGCCCGTCATCACACTATCATTTGAGCTAAAATATTTTCCATCAAGAAATTTTATGTTAATCTTGAAACAGGTTGTAGTCAGAAGGAACTCAATCTGAAAATTTGGATAAAGCTTTGACACTTCATAATTCAAATCACTCAATTTTTCCATATCCAAAATACGTTCTCTTCTCAATAATTTTCTGATCTCTTTGATGCAGTCTTGAATAATATCCTTTTGTTATTGTTTTTTTATCATTTCTAGAACAAACATTTGAAATAATTCCTTTAGAATCCCGAATAACCTTAGCTATGACTTTATCGGCGGGTGATAGCAACTATGTTGGTTTTAGTGCAGATTTATAACATTTTTTAGGCCCCATTTGTTTTAACACAAATGAAAGAAAAAATTTTTTAAATAACTGATTCCCAAAGAAATTTATGTTTTTACAGCCAAAATAATAAATAACAAAATACAAAAGTGAAAAAATGTAATTTGTTTAAAAAATTTTCAAAATGCTAGTCATCACCAGGGATGTACATATAATTTTACTTTAAAAAAAAAGAAAGCCTTTGCATAAGGGGTTTAAAGTTTTGTCTTTTATTTTCCCTTCAAAGAAATGCAGGAAACCATGTAAAACTTTGTGTCCTTAATTCGTTAAAATTTTACTTTGTTTTATGATTTTTTTAGAAGGAGAAGAGTACTTATAAATATTAAAGTGAGATTAAATTGACTTACAAGAGGTAAAATTTTCCTTTTTTTTATACAAAATGGTTGTACTCCCTAAAAAACAAGGGAAAAATGTGTTGATATATGCATAGAGATATGTAAGACTGTTGATATGTATCTAAATTTACAACTTTTAATATTATTAAAAGAAAATATGTATTTTTTAGCTTTAAAGATGATAAACTTTATTTCAAAGTTTTTCCTAGTAAGTTTGACAAGATTTAAAATTATTTGATTTGGATTTTTCAATTCCTAAACGAAAATGTAATCGCTTTTTGTTTCTTTGACTAATCCGATTCTTTCTTGTTGTTAATAATGTATTTATTATTATAATATACTTTTTATTTAACTCAAAATGTTAGCTTAAAATTTACTACTGTTCATATCTTCTACTTCATCTAGGCCCTGTTAATACAATAAAATGGACTTAGACTCGAATAAAGTAACATATCCTTAATAATTTTGTAGTAAAGTAGTAGTCAAAGTAGAGCTGGGTATAAATTTGTTTTCTTACATATGCAAATTTATCAAAGTGCTTTACGTTCAATATTCAGTTTCCAAAAATTGCGTTGGAAGAACAATAAATCTAAATCTTAATTGAGATTAAATGTTGTCCCCTTAAATCACAATTAAAAATTTCAAGCTGATTGTTTTGTTATTATGATAAATATATGATATATATTTTAAGATTAAAAATTTTTTCAAATGTTTGAGTATTCTATAAATTAAAAAACTTAAAAATATATATTTTGCTTTTAGTTTTTAAAGTGGCTACAATTATTTATTAAGTGGTAAAAGTTTTCCTTTTGTGAAATTGCTTTTCTCTTAACATCTAAAAAAGAAGAATTAATTTCAAACAAATCCTAGAAAAAAATAGAAAAAGGTAGATCTAAGAGAATAAAAATGCAGAATAGTTTTACTGTATTTACTAGCAAACAACATTGCAAGAAGTTTTCTTTAAAGATAAGATGACAGATTTTGTATTATTCACAGTAAAAGAAATCACCATAATACAAGACTTATTTGTTAGACAAAACAGAAACTTTTTGTTTCGTAGGAATACGCCTTTCCTTGCAAAAACCCTAAATATATTTCGTCTTTACTTAAACTTCTTCCTTAAATTAATATTTTATTCATTAAAGCAAATCTACGATGGTTATACCTAAAGAAATGAAAAAAGTTCATAAAATGGTTACTTGTATCCTTAAATAAAACCTTTAACCATTTTTTATCAAAATATTTGCATGAAAGATTTTCTCAAAATTAATGTGTCAAGGTTTATTTATCAATGTGTTATATCATGAAATATATTATGCCTAAAATTTAGTCTTTTTAATTTCTTTTTTTGGAAAATTAAAAAAAAAAAACATAATTAACAAAAGTAAATTTATGATTGGGTCTAGCAAAAATGATACTAAACAGCAAAAACTTAAGTGTTTTAATATAAAGGATATGTTGCTAGTAAAATTTATATTCTTAAGGTTTAACTAAAATAACTTAAGTAATTAAGTATTTTATTATTCTCTTAAGCTTCTTAAGTATACAGAAAATATACCAAAATACTTTCTTTACTCTTGTCATTTACAATATTCCGTAGCTATAATCATTAATCTTTCAGAAATGTCACCTTTTATTATATTCAAAGACTTAAAACTTAAAATGATACCAAAAAAGGAAATGACCAACAAAATTTACTTAGGTTAAAATACTAATTAAAAATTCATAACTTGTTTACCTGGCAAGGTGCTTGAAATAGGTAAGCATCTCCAAATGCTGTACTCAAGCAGAATATATAATCACGTTTTGGATGTTCTGGAATTGGTTGCATAATTGCTCCATCAACTATGATTAAATGTTTTGGTGCCGCTTCTTCAGATCGACCATCTCTTGAATCACAAGGATAAAATAATAATGTTGTCCCTTTTAAACAAACCCAATAACCTTTCCAGCCTCTTTTTCTAGCTAACTCAATTTGATGTTTCTTTCTTAGTAACCATTTTTTAACTGATAAAAATCTGTTTGTATAATTTTTTTGAAAGAAAACAGAAATATATATATATATATATACAATAAATGAAAAAATAGGATTACAATTATTTATGAGATTAGTGACTATACAAAAATAAAATTAAAGTAATAATTTACCCTGTTTTACGTACAGCTCCTGTACAATTAAAGGATGAGGCTGCTGTTCCTGTTGCTTTTGCTTTGTATGGAGACGCCATGACACTTTCGCCATCATCTTCATCAGATACGGCAGTTGTTAAACTCATTCGATCATCATCAGATATCTAAAAAAATAAAAAAACGAATTTAGAAATTTGTCAATTAAAGAATTTTTTTTTGACATTTTTAAGGTTTTATTACTTTATTACTTTTTTTTATAAATCAATGGAGAATATTTACAATTGTTAAACTGATAGCATTTAACAGCATTTTCTGTTATAGCTTTTGGACTAATCTACAAATATTAGATTTATAGAGTCTTTGGCCAAAACTAAAACTTCAAATTCTGTTTCATAATTCACACAATTTATTCTCATAAATAAGCTCAAATCCAAGAGACCGAAATGTGAAAAATAGAATATTACAAGAAATTAATTACAACAGTATAAAAATTGATCGAAGTCAAATGAAAATAAAAGGAAAAATCCTTTTCAATCAGATAATTTACAAAGATACCACAAAGTTTCTCAACATATACATTTAAGATACTATTGTTTTTTTAACAAAGCACTTAACATGTAATCGTACAATCTTTTCCAAGCTTACAAGCACATTCTTAAATAAAAGATGGTGCCTGAAAAGTCCTAAAACTAGCACACTTATGTCAATTCCAATAAAAACTATAAATTGCTTGGGAAAAATATTGTTGAATCTCTACAGATAAAAATAATGCTAAACACTTTTGCTTTTCAAATGCAAATAAAGTTAATTTTTCAATTTTAATTTGTTACCAGGTGTAATTCATTTGCACAAATATTTGAGGTTAAAAAAACATTTTAGCAAGAACCAAAAAATTATTTTCTCAAATAAAATTAAAGCTGTATGTATATGAACAAAAAAATTAAAAGAATTAAATTTATCTGAATAGCAAACAATTAACAATAGCTTAAAATATTTCAAAGAGATGACCTATATAGTTAATATCCTTAATGGATAAAGGAAATACTAAGGGAGGCAGTCAAAAATAATAGGCAGAAAAACCTCCCCACAAAAAAAAGAAATGTAAAAACGTGTATTTTATAATAATAAAAGCTTTGCAAAAATTTGTAATGAATCGGAATTGTATTCGATGATAAAAAATTTTATGCTGAAATTGAAGTTAAAATTTTATTGAAAGTCACTTCAATATTACTAATTGATGTTTTCGGAATTAAAATATTCCGAATTTTTAAATAATTATGGAAATAATTTGATGTAAAATATTTGGGAAAATGGTTTTATTATATTATATAAATTTTATTAATAATTGAATTTTTTGAATCTTGATTTAATAAATATCCTCTCTGAGTTAGATGCTTGGAATGTGCTAATGATCTGCTTAATAGTTTTTAAAAATACAAAAAAAATTATGTTAGTTGTTTTTTTAATAAAGCAAAAATTTATAACATTTTAAAAATATTGTGTCAAAATTGCAAGTTGATCGGGGTAAAATTACCGAAATACATATAAGCATTTGAAAATCCTTTGTTCTAGAGCAACGAGTGAGTAAGCAAAACTTTAAAGTGTAGTTTTTTTAATGATTATTACATTTACAATAAAAAATAAATCAATTTTAAAGCAAAAAAAAAATATTTTGACTTTTTTTTCAAGGCGACTTAAGATATTCACTGCTACTCACTCACTTATTATTATTTTAAAATAAAGCTTTGGAAAAATATAGTTCAAATGTTGTGTTATCATATAAATATTAATTAAATACACAAGAACTACCTATATTGTCAAAAAAACATTTTTGAAAACATGCAATTTTTATAACTAGTTAACCGAACTGTAAATTAACTAAAATTAAATTCGCATAATGGCTATTCCAATATGCTTGGGATAGCCTGTTTCTCTTTATGCACAAAAAACTCGAAAAAATATTAAATTAATTAAGCTTAAATTTAAAAAAATTTTTAATATAGCCAGGGTGAATATTTGAGAAATATGCTGAAATTCCGATTAGACATTTGGTTGCAATTGCATTTTCAATCAAAAGATTAACAAACTGTTAAACTATAAATTTATGCTGCAAAATTTCAAACAACTAACAAAATAAAATTTTTATTTTCATTTATAATAATGGAAATGATTTTATGTGAATTTTAATATTAATCCTGGAAGTGGGAGTTATGAGACAGACAGTCTGGAAGTTTTAATGAATTGCCGTACTTAATCAATTCAATTTAGAGATTATGACTATTTTTCGAGTTTTCTGAGGATAAAAATATTGGTTTATTATAGAGAACTAATTATCTTGTTATAGTTATTTAATGTTCGAAGGAAAAAAGTATTTGCTACACACACAAAAATTTGGATATTTTTTCCTAATTGTCAATAATTATTATCCATCACTAATTTTTATTTAAAAATAAAAACAAGAAAAGAGTTGTAGTTAGTTGTTATTCCTTTTTCTAATTTGGTTGTAAAAAACGTCACCACTGGGCTACCCGAGGGCGAAATATTTGTTAATGATTTCATAAAGTTACTAAAAAGTTTGTAACTTTACTACTGATTTGATACTGGTGTGAAATCATGACTTATCTAAACCTTTCTGCATCAATTTAGCACGAACTTTTAACATAAGATTATATGTAAAAGATTATATTGATTTGAGCATTAAGCAGCAAGATGAACAGTATGAATTCATCATGAAATATTCCGACTCGGGTAGTAACTGATAAAATGTCAGGTAATTAAAAAAGGTTCACACTTAATTCATTTATAATAATCCCTTGAGGACAATTAATGCTTCACAATAATAATAATTGTTCATGTAAAACAAATCAAAAATAAAAATAAATAGAAAAACATATTTTAATACATTTAAAATATAAAAACTTTGTAAAAATTTTAAACGTAAAATACTTTAACATAAAACTTTGAAAATACAAATCTAAGCAAAATTTTTATAGTGACAAGAAACATTAAAATTGTATCAACTGCTATGAAAATACATAAATAATGAAATTATCCTTAATTTAAACTAAAGCAGCATATGATTTGCTTTAGTATTACTCTCCCAATTATTTTTTTTTTAAATTAATAAAAGAAACATTTAAAATCTTTGCATTTATTTTGTTCTAAGAACATCAAAATAATTCTACATCAAGGACTCTAGGAATTAAATCGCTGATACTAAAAAGACATTTAAAAAGAACAGCTGCAGATTTTCTAGTATAAAGAAAGTTTTCATAAGAAATACTTTGCATAAAAAACAGCTACAAATGATATAATTTGTAAAAAAAGGTTCCTTGGATGAAATAAAAGTATTTCTCAAGAGATTTTCAATGCTTTCTTTATTTCAATTTGAAGTTATGAGCAGACCTTTGTACACTCATGGGTCTTACTAGACAACAATTTTTTATATATATTTTAAAATATTTATTTTTTTTATTTTCTTTTTTTTGGTGAGCGTAAATTGAACTTCTATAATTTAACAATTTTTATTTAGCAATGGGGCCAAGAGAAATGTTGGAACTGATAAAATCTACTTTTTTTATATATCTCTTGTAATTGACATTAAAGGTTTTATTATAGTTTTATTTTCTAGTAAAAAGCAAAATTGTATACAATAATCTAAAATTAAAATGTTGAGATTTAATCAGAAATATTTGCGTTTAAAATTAATAAATTGACTTTATTTGTCCATATTTTGTATTCTTCCTGACAATGATTTGAGAATAATATTTTTAAATATATGTTTGAAATTTTCATTTGTAGTGTAAAGTAGACTTTATATCTTTATACTCCTTCTTCCAAATCCGTAAAATAAAAAAAAAACCATAAATAAATAAATTGTTGTTGTAGATTTAGAGAGGTTTCATTTATATGAGATATGAATTTTATTTTATTAAAATTCAATTTCCTTGTTGTTAGAAAATTTTGAAATTAAATCTTACAACTTTTCGCTTGAAAATTTTCTTTAAATAAAAATCTTAGCATGAAGGAAATTTTTCTTTCTTTTCTTTTTTTTTTTTTTTGACTCAAAGCTTAAGGTATTTCAGGTTAGAGTGTAGAATTTTTTCATCCAACGTGTTGAAATTGAATTACTATGGCCTCAACATAAATAAAAATGTTAACAGTAGTAAGAAAAAATATGTACGGCTTAGGTTTTTCATTTAAAGGATGTTGAAAGCATACAATTTTATTTATCCTACCGATAACACTATTTACAATGAAAAATCTTAGATTTTTTTTTTATATTATCTGGAAAGTAAGCACCAGTCCGGGATAAAACGTCCACAACAATAGTTTATCATTTTTAAGGTGTTACTAAATGAAGATGATTTTATCACTAATATTACTTTTTATGATCGTAAGGCTTGCCTCCATTTATTTTTGAAAAAGGTTCACTATACTAAAAGAAAATATCTTGAATAATCGTGCATCATATTTGAAGGAGAAAATAATTCTATTTTTATATAAAAAAATGCTGTAAATCTCCTCAAATGTGCACTAGACATGATACTAAATAAAACAAATGGTTCCCACTTTGTATCTAAAGTTCACAGATTATAACAAAGAAAAAGACCATTTTTTAATTATTGTTTATTATAAAAAGATATTGAGTAATTCTGGTATTAACTAACGACGAACACCACCTTTAATTAATTATATTCTACAAAGAAAAACAAAAAACAAAACAGTTTTGAAGTTTTTGAGACAATTCCAAATTACAGAAAATTTAGTTATTATCTACTTTTACAAATTGACATACGCAAACAAACAAAAAATATTTTTTAATGAATACTCTCAGATGAAGTGTGAAAAGAATTTTTCATCAAAAAAACTTAAACTTTGGGTTCAACATAATTTCTGTTGCTGTTCTATGAAGATAACTAACACTTTTTTGCTGTAATCTTTCTAAAAAAAACACATTACATGTACATATATATGTATAGAAAAATATATGTTCTCTTTTTAACTATATTTTTGATGATGGTATAATAATCAAGGAATTTTGTTAAGCCGTCAGAATAACATCAAAGCTTTGACCTTTTTAATTCATTAAATTACATCTGATATTTACATAGTTTTATTTATTTATTTTTTTCGAGGGTATTTTTATAAACACATAGTGAAGTAACTATGATAGATTGTGTGTGAGATATTACTATTATTATATTGTTATTCTGAATTAAAATTAAGTTTATAATCAAGACTTTCGAATACAAAGAGATTTACTCAAAAGTTTCCTTTGGATGGACCAATTTTTAATTGATCCATGTCGGTTGCTTTTGTGTCACAACATTTGTTATTTTCAAAATAATGAATTCAAAGCAGTTTCGTATTTGTTATATGAATAAAATGAAAATCATTTAAAAGCCGAAATAGTTGTTTTCTATCCATTTAACACCTCAAAGGAAATTTTTTTTTTTTTTTTTTTTGTATTATTTATCAAAAATTTTAAAATTGATGTCATCTGATCATTTGATGAAATCAACGATTTAATTAAACCATTTAAGAGTAAATCAAACGGATGACTTTCAATAGTTAAAATTTATTGTAAAAATCCGTTTTAATTTCTCTTAGAACTTCTTTATCGTTATAAAAAGCTTAATTACTTAAGTTCTTTCAATAAGATTGTTCAAGCGAATAATTATATTTCTATTTTCTTATCGGTAGATTGAGTGACATCAAAAGTCTTATTTGAAAACATAAGAATTAACCTAATGATTTTGGCATCTAAATTTTTAAAATAAGTTGCTAAAAAGAAAATTAGTTCGTAAGTGCTAAAAAAATTAAATTAAAATCTTAATTAATGTTTAACCAACCTTACACTGAAAATTAGAAGAAAGGACAAGGAAGTGATTGAAAATACTTTATTATTTAAAAAAATTTAATAAAAATATCTTTTGAGAAGTTTGGTTTGTACTACGAAGAACAAAAGAAACAGGCGCAAAGAATGATAATATAATAAAACAACTATAAAACTTGAGTACAAATTTAGAGTTTTTATACAAAACCTTAAAAAAGGCTTTTGATCGAAACATTTATTACAGTAATTATATCATCTAAAAAGAGAATTCACATTGCTAGAATATGTATATCATATTTTATTGTTTCTTAGGCAGATTACATTTTATAAAACAATCAATTTTTTGACCACACTAAAGCCAGAGGGGATTATCCTGTTGTCCCGAAACTGTTTTTGGCACTTTTAATGGCTTATTGCGACTGTCAATTAAAATATCTATATTAAAATAAACATTAATTAAAAAGTTATTCGTAAGTTTTATTGATATTTGTGATCAAAAACTGAAAATACGAATATCTAACTTTTACTCTAATTTGTTAAACAAGTAAAATATTGTAACCTCTGAATCTACAAACAAAATTACATATAAAAGAAGTGGATTCATAACATTTTGTTATATCCAGGACAAGTTTTTACAATTTTGTATAACATTAATCCATTTAATGTCTTATAAAATAAATAAAAAGAGTCTAAACAGTGATGTTATTTGGACCAGTCAGGAAATTAATATCACCGATTTTTAAAATATATAATGAAAAAGGATATTAGAATAAGTTATGTATTTTGATAGGAATGATTGAGGGAAGAAATAAAATTTACCTACAAAAAACTTATTGTGATGGAAATAAAGCGATTTATTTTTCAAGTTCCAGCTGCTGGCTTGCAGTTCAATAATTTTGATTGATTTTTGTTATTTTATTTTTAAAAATTTATCTCTATAAAAATAAGTATACCAGCTTCTGATCTCTTACCACTTGAACCAAAAAATTCTTTGTAGTTTAAAAATTTTGATTTCGAATAAATCAAAAAAATTTGAGAATGAAGCAAATATAAGATACTGAATACGATGAATAGATTCATTTGTTTCTTAAATACTCCTTCAAAATACTAACCAAATATTTAAAGAAATTTTATTTCAACATTTATTTAATTATATATGAATTAATTTTTAACAAATATCTTAAAAATTCTAAATATAATAAATTATTTGCAAAAATAAAATTTTTATTTGGTACTCATAAATATAAAATAAACAATGATAATAAAATCCTTATTAATCTTCATTTAGGTTAGCTCAGGTGAATTAAACTGAGAAAATGCTTACAATTAACACTCGACAAATTTACGTATTGTTTTATTTCTATTATTTTATTTTCATCACATTTAGAAATGATACAAAACTAAATAGATGGGAACCTTCTGCATCTGTTATCTTTTGTTACTAAACAATTAATTAGAGAACTTCAATTCTATTACTAAAATCAACAATAAATTTAAGATCTTATGGGAGACTTAAATAAATTAATATATTTTATCTGTAGCGATATTGGGAAGAGCAAGAACAGAATGAAATTTAAGACTTCTATTATCTACATATATTTTTTTATTATTTAACCATTTACTAAAAAAACATCTTGAAAGATTCGAATATTTATAGTAATTGATTGATTTTTTTATTACTTTTATATAGGAAACAGAAGATTGGAAAAGCTTTCATAAAAAATTTAAATCATCTAAAGTTAACGTTGTCCCCTTAATTACAATGTGAGACTCTATTTGGATAGTAAAAATCTTTTAAGTCTTTATAAAATCAGCTCATCAAAAAGCTTTACAAAAAATACATCATAACATAATTTACTACATTCAACACAAGGAAAGAAAATATAAGCAAAAAATGATAAATTTTCTTGTTTACGATGTTAAACAGAAAAAAAACACAGCACATATAACACCATAACCGGTGATAATAAAGTAATAAGTATAATTTCTCCATAAACGTCAGATATCCTAAAAATAAGTGCTCTATCTAAGAAGGTAGAGGGTTGAAGTTTATATGTTTATATGTATATCCTCTGCAGTTCTGTTTGAAGCTTTACAACTTTCGTAAATTCGAATACTTTAAGATACCTTCAAAAATAAAATCATGATAAAATTTAGATTGTTGAAAGTTTTGTTTTAACAATTGAAAACATAAATTTAAACATGGTATATTTATTTTGTTGGTTATAGTTGGATATATATGTATATCATTTAATCAATTTACCCTAACCCAAAATGGTTATATAAATTTTCACTTTTCGTGACCAGTCATTTGAATGAAATATTTATGTATAATTCTTTGGTTAATAATTTTTCAATTAGTTGAAATGATATTTCTATTTGAAAACGAAAGAAAAAAAAAGAAGGAAGATGTTATATGATCTACTTATAAATTGCTTTTCAGGGAATTTTTTGGTTGTCGAATTTATAGTATCAGATTTTCTATTTTTTTTATATAAAAAAATCAGAAAATTTTCTTTTAAGTTAGCAAAGAATTTTGGTACTATAAAAATTTGGAATTAGATATTTTTACTCAAAAATTATTGTATAAAAAGTAAAACAAGGTTTAATTTTGGAAATTAATTAAATAAAATTTGATAACCGGATTTAATTAATTCAATACAAGGCTACTGAGTCTTTATTTGGTTACTAAGGTAAAATATTTATGGCACTTAATTAGGAGAACGAGGTCCGTTCAAAAAGTAACTGGAATTTTTAAATTTTGCTGGTTTGGAGGGTCTAATTGTCAAAAGTTATTATGTTGGTACACATGCTCCCGAAGTATGATAAAAATTTTAGCTGTATTTATTGTTTATTCTTAAAGCAGCCACTAAGGTTAGACGTGTTTTTATGAGCTCAACGATTTTGTTTGTTAGAAATAAATGGATCAAAGAATTTGTATTAAATTTTGCGTAAAAAATGAAATAAAATGTAACAAAGTGTGTGAAATATTAGAAAAGGCCTATGGTGAATCTGCTATGAGAAAAACTACGTTTACGTTTACGAGTGGTATTAGCCTTTCCAAGAGAAGTTGAAGATACCGAGTGCTTTGGATGTCCCAGAATATCAACAACTGATGAAAAATTTTAATTCCCGCACAACTGTTAATATAAAAAAGAGCAAACTAAAAAGAAGTTGTACTACCTACAAGTTTAACGCCATTCGCGTAAAATAATTCGAAAAAAACGCCCTCTAACAAAACTCTAACGTTGTCTCATATTCCATATTCATTAGAAATGGTTCCATGTAGCTTTCTTCTGTTTCCAAAAAGAAAGAGAACCTTAAAGGGTAGTTGTTTTACAAGCATATAGATGACATTCAATTCTCTCATCTAAGCTTATGTCAAAGTTTAGCCACTTTTGAACCTCTTGAGCCTACAATAAGTTCCAATCCAGCTTTAAGAGGGTGAAAGTTCGAATTAAAATTAAAGACCATGAAAGAAGTATCTAAATTTCAATTAAGGTAGACTGTTTGTACGCACCACCACAAAATATATAAGGAAAAAGCTTGTAACAATTTCACTGCTAAATATTTGAGTAAATTTTGTAACGATTTTTATTATAGATACGATTTTATTAAAAATAGAAGTAGAGTAATGAATGACAACAAAAAATGTTATGAACATTTATTAAAAATTTTCTAATCAATATTATTTATTAAAACCAAAAGAAGCTAGCTAAAACAATAACAAAAATTATGACAAGCTAATATTTTGCAAGTTGTTAATTTTCCTTTCACAATATTCAGTATATATTTAGATGAATTTTTTCGACACATAATCTTTTCTTCATCTTTTTAATTATATTTTGTAAGATACGAACCATTGTTAGAAAAATCTCCAGATTACTTACATATATGCAAAATATTCACTCATTTATATAAGAAAGTTTCTTGAAGCATTCATGTGTATATTTTATTGGTATATAATTTCTATCTATATCTGTATCTGTGTGTTCCATAGAAGTAGTTTATAATTAACGAGAATCACATAGATATTAGGTTTTCTTTTTTTCGTCTAGAATATATATTTTGATATTTTTATTATAATTTTTTGTTGTTGAAATCCTATATATACATGCAGTTAATAACTTGACCTAGTTTCCTAAAGTTATAGAGTCACATTGAAGGGTACTTCCGTCAGAATATGCATCAGTTATACGCATTTGTAGTCCATCAAGTCGCGTAGCTATAGCCTTGAGCTAATTAATTAAAGGACATAGTTGTATCGTATATAAATTACATTTGAACTTTATTTCAGCTTCAAGTATAAATTTTTATATATGAAACATTGTAAAAATTTTCAAAACTAGTAATTATTAAATTATAATTTATATATATATATATGTATGTATGATAATATATGTTTTTGTTCCTATTTATCCTTGCCTGGAAAAACTAAACGTTAAGTTTATGCCAAGTTTTTTTAACTGGTAAACTATAAGTGAAGTAGTTGACCTGGAGTTTTGCCAAATATAAAATTTTATGAACAAAAACTTTAGAATATTTTTCTCATCCATAACTTTTGAATTTATGTTTTCTTTTTTTTCTGTTTAAGTTGTTTAAAGTTCCAACAAGTTTAAATATGAGATAATATTTTTTGGTGTGAAATGCTTTCAATGAGATGAAAAAAAGAAACTTGAGAGTTTTAGAATGAATAGAAACTTTATTTATATTACTTTAAGAAAATGTTGAAGAGTTTTCACTAAGAAATGATTTTAGAAAGAATTTTACTTAAACGGATGATAAAATATTTAAACAAAGGATATAAACATTAAGCATAGACAAAAGCGATATTAGATTGAATTACTCTTAATGTATATATCAAGAAAAAATTTGTGTCAATGCATTTTTATCAAATCCAAACGCTTATTAAAATAATATTTGGCGTTTTTCTCTTTCGAGAGGTTCAATGTAAGAAAAGAAAGAACTTCTCTCCTCTTGTTTTCAGGTTAAACAAAAGTAATTTAATGTTTAATAAATGACTATTAAACCACTTCCTTATGCTATTAAATTTGTAAGACTTTCTTGATTAAATAACTTCTGTATAAAAAGTACTCGGAATTCATCATTTAAATGAACAATTAGAAGAAATTGAAAAAATTCTTGCCACCTTAAGCTGGTACTAAGGTAAACTGAAATTACTACTTTATAGTTTTCTTTTTGGATCAATAGAAGACATTACACAGAGCTTGCAGTGTGAATTGTAAGTAATACTTCTTTTAGCTTAGTAGAAATGTAAGGATGATATCGTTATTGTATTACACACAATGGGGAACACTTTAAAGGATACATAATAAAGTTGGCTACAAAAACTTAAATTTATGTTGTTTTTTTATTCTTTTGGCACACATTAAATAGAAGGAATACTATATACTAATACTTTCACATTACTTATAAAGAGTATTTTTGGTATTTTTAAAATGTATAAAAAAAATACTCCAATACTCCAGGGTTTTCTGTAGGCCTAATAATTAAAAATTAGAATTTTTGTAATAAAAAAAATTTAAAGTAAACTTTTTGTTCAAATAAATTAGACCTAATGAAATTTCTTAGTAGTATTTCTTATTAAATTTCTAGCTTTTTTGTTTTCTTGACTAAAATTCTCTCAAATTTTATTATCTAAACTCTAACAAGAAAAAACTTTCAAAAGATTAGTTGAAATGAAATATTTATCCAAAAATTTGATATAAAAATTGAAAGCCTTTAGAGTCTAATTTTATTAACCCCAAAAACTCATTTAGGGCATCAGGCGTAATTCATCCATTTTAATATTAAAGTTTAAATACAAACGATTGATAAATTAGATCAATTTTTTTCTTCTATTTTTAATTAAAAAAAAAATCTATTTATTAAATTTATTTTAGAGTGAAAAAAGATTTTCTAAAAGCTGTCCTAGAACACTTTTTTTCAATCAAGGTGATACATTCGATTGTATATCCCAAATTAATTGTATAATTATTTTTATTCATTATTTGCATTATGATGTGATTACTGAAAATTTTATTTAAAGCCATTTTTATCAATGAATATAAGGGTGGCTTTTAACTCAAAGAATATAATAGGAAAGTTTTGTTGAAAATATTCGTCTGAAATATTTTCAAATAGGTACGCACTGAGGGCTAAATACCTTGTTTTTCTTTTGTAAATTTCTAACAAAAGCAGGATTTGCGGTTAAGATTTCTCAATCAAAAGAAATTTATAGCAACAGGGATCAGAGTTATACAAAACAAAATCGGATATAGCTCTGTATATATAGGAACAGTCAATTTTTAATTAAATATTTGTGGTTGGATAATTGATTTTATTGATCTATTGGTTTTGTGTTATTGTATATGTTGTGGTTACACTGTTTTGTGTTTTTGTCTTTCATAATTCAGGAAAATAAGCAAAATTTAATGAATTCATCAAAAATTCAAATAATACTACTCTTTTATATATTAAAATGGAATTGGTTAGATTCGATATGATTCATAAGCCCTGTGGAAGTTTTATATTATATCCATGCAGTCTCCTGCCGTTAATGAAAAATTTGTTTTTATTTGAAATGTGTCAAAAATAAGCAATGAAAGGCTACATTTTTCTGTTTTACGAATTGAAATCATATATTATTTATTGTATTGGGGTCAGAAATGGATATAACTTAATTCAAATTGAGATTAATAGTTAATATTAGTTCAGGTATAATAGCACATGTTTAAATGTAATAATAAATATAATATGTCAAAATTTTACTAAAGATATCCTATAAAAGATTTTCAATCGGCTACAAGATCTCTCAAAAGAAGTAAATTTTTAGTTAAAATTCAATAAAAACAAAAAAAATCGATATGCACATTTAAAATGTACATATAAAATAAACAAAATTCAATTAATTAGCTATTTGTATTTTGCATATATATCGAAAGACTTTAATTAGCCTTAAATTGCAATTGATAATCCAGTTATCTTATATTCAATATAATTCACAGCTGTACATAGTTTGCAATCAATTACTGAGACACATACGAGTACATTTATTACTACTAGTGTAACAAAATCATTAAATTTTCTTTTCGAAATAAAAATGAATAATTTGAAAATATTGATAACTAAACTAAATTTTATAAAGCTTTAATTATTTGTCAAAAATTTAAATCAAAGTTTAGGGTGCATTTATATTTTCCGGTCTCATTTTGAAGAGGACTCTGGGAGTCTCACTGTATAAAAAAATAAAATTCAAGTTTTCTTTAAGCTTATTTTACATTATTTATATAGCATTTTGTGCAGCCAAAGTGTTTGACCAAATAGAAGGTTGGTGGCTAGCCGAATGTTTAGAGTCACGTGTGGGTTTCTGGAACAACAAATTTCCACAGATAAATAATTTATTGGCTTGTCATTTTAGGACCAGCTAATATCGAACAATTTTGTTAGAAAATAACAAATTTAAAAATTATGTTTCCTTCTTTAATTATGAAAAAGATAGGAGATTATTGTATTGAATATGTAAACTTAATTCCTGTCATAGCTGCTGTTGTGTAAAGTAATTTTCTGAAAGCTGAGCTTAATCGGATTATCAGATTTTTTTTAGATAGCAAAACCAAACACTAAAAAGGAGTTGTGAGAAAAACACGTTTAAAGTTTGTATATTTTAGTATAAAGAGCGCTTTCGTTTAGCTCCTATAAATACTTAAGATTTATCTGAAATTTCCATGCTTCTTATATTATATTTGCAAAATAAATCATAATATTTTCTTTTAAAAGTTGAACATAAGACAACAGACAACATTGGATTATGGTTCGGTTATTAAATTAAGAAATATTTTTATCTAAAGAATTGGTACACTGTAAACATCCATGTAAAAATTTTAAAGTAAACATTCAGCTTTATTGAAAAGAACTGTTTAAAAAGTATTTTGTTTTTTTTTTTACATTTAAAAGAACTCATTCATGCGTAACTTTGTTTGTTACGTTGTTGTTGGTTAATAGATCCATCAAGCTAAGGTGAAACAACAAAGAAAAACCAAAATGAATTTATTTTAAGTTGGAAATAAGTACTGATAACAATTGAAATTATTAAAAGTACAAATATATCAAAGGTTTAATAAATTGAAACATTTTATATTTTGCTTACCATGAGAAGGAAAAGAAGTAAGAAAGGGTGTAAAGGGTGTTCTGGAAAAAACTTATATCATCCATCATAAATATCTATATTTATAAATGAATTTTTACTTATTTTTAATTTTTGAGAGTCTTTAAAATATATTTGGACATTTCATGATTTGTTTTAACCAAAACTGTACACAACATACCCTTGTTTACAGCAAGCAACTAAATTTTTTTATAAATTTTCATTTAAAACTCAGTTTTTTCAATTTATTTTATCCTTTTAACATTTACTTTTAAATTTTTTTTAAAACACTCTGAAACGCACACTTTTTCTTTTGGACTACTAGTCGAAATTTTCACCAAAAATATTATATTTGATCCATTAAAGTATGTCACTTAGTTCTATAAGTGACAAAAATCGATAAATATCTTATAAAAAGGATAAGTCATTAGTTGCTTGAATTCGCTAAAATCAATGAAGTGGCTCAAATTCACTTTTGAATATATGCACAATTTAATGTATTTATTTGCTTAAAAACTATTATCAAATTGAGTTAAAGACTTCAAAGTGAGCTTGGGAAAAATTTAAGCTTCCTTAGTTTTAAGAATTACTAAGTGGAAATTGGTAAAATTATATTTTCAAAGAAAGTTATTATTTAGGCCTACTTATACTCATGAAATCTACTAAAACTGTTAGAAATTTTATTGCAGAGTAAATTAAAATGTCATATATGAATTTTACAATATAAGGACATGAAGTACAACAATGAAACTTGTTTACTACAAACTGATCACTGAAAATGGTAGAAACCAGCCGTTTTTGAATTTTTTGGAGCCAAAAAAGTCTTCATTTGAGATAAGAAATTGTTTTACGGCTGCAATAAAGTCCTAGAGGTAAAGTTTTTGGAGATACAATAATGTCAATCTTCAAGTTTAAGCAATTTCATTATTAAAAAGATTACATTTTAGTCATAGTAGCTACATTTTCTTTGAAACTGTCTCTAAGATCTAGGATCACTCCAAATTTGATATCTTAGCTAATTTAACATGAAATAATTGTTAATCTTTAATTTGTCAATCAAACTTTTCATCATAATTTTAGTATTAATTTATACAAAACAAGAACAATTAACAAAAGTGATTTCTCTGTCTACCCGGAAATCTTTTCATGAATACAAACAGTTACATACTATATTTTAAACCATTGTAGCATTACATAATTTTTCCAAATATTACATAATAGCCTTAGTAAATATTTTGAATTTCAGTTTAATCAATAATATTATACTTTTATTTATTTTACACGAATAAATTGTTAAAAAAATGGATGAGAATAAATTATAAAATCTGACATTCCTGATTCTCGCAATAACTTTTCATGGAAACATTCCAAATATAAACAGACGAAGCTTTTATTTGAGTTTTTGAAATACAACATTACATCAAACATACATATATCCTGTCTACTGAGTTAAAAGTATTTAAAAGCAAATGAAATTATGTTAAATGACAATAGGGATAATATTAAAAGAATCGAAATAATTATCTGTGTTACATAAATTGTTTTTCTCAATGTGATTTCGTAATACCTAATATTTAGTAAATATAATTTGTTTATGTATGACTTGTATTTATTTATTTCAAGTCACTAAAATTCCTTCAATCCCTTCAATTTAATTGGGTTCAAATAAAACGTCAACCTAATAAAATGTATAGAAATATATTTATAAAGTATGTATATATATATTGTTAGGAATATAATAAAAACTGTCTCTACCCTATTTACAGGTGCTTATGTTCCCTAATCTGCCAATTTATAACAACCATGATAGGCTGTTTGATTTTCTGGACATGTTTGGTGCTCATGTGAACCTCATTATTCTTCTTTATATATCCATACTTTTCTTTTTATTTCAACAAATGTTGTTATTGTAATAAACAACAATAAAAAAATTTAAGGTAGTACGTGTAAAAACATCTCTTTTTCCTTGGTCAAAGTTCAATAATCATGCATTCAGATATTTTTCATAAAGGTAAAATAATATTATAAAGGCTATTTATTATACTGATTGTATTTGTGTGATATATAACAGTCAGCATTGTTATATATTTGTATCTTTTGTCAAATTAATTCATTATGTTACATATAGGTAATATGCTTAAAAATGTATTATTAAAAAAGGTGCGGTTGTATTCAAAAGCAAGAAGAATCAAGAAGTTTTTAACAATGGGTCAAAGGTAAAAAGTTTTTGATTGAACCTTTTATTATAAAATCAAATGTTTGTATAGCCCAAATAAATGGTTCAAATAATGTATAATTTTTTCTGTAAAGATTTAAATAATTTATTTACCTTCTTAAATTTAATTTTTACTTAATATATTAAAAGACCAAACTTTTTTTCAATTTTGAATTAAGTGAATAATTTTTTGTTGGAAGAATAAAAACTTATTGAATTGGATTACATAAAATATATACCGCGGTTAGCTGATATTTCAATTAGAATAACTTTTAACAATTTTTAAACATTTTTATAAGTTGTTTGAAAATGAAAAGTTAAATAAGAAACAAAATATAAAAAATTCAGGTAAAAATATGACATATAAATAAATAAAAACAAAAATTTTGAAATTTATTCTTGATTCTTTAAAAGAAAAGCAGAATTTAAAATTTAAGCAGAAAAAGCTATCCCAAAAGAGTATTTTAGTAAGACAAGTTTACATTAATAAATAATAAAATTTCTTTTAAAAGGTACATGAGACTATGATTGAGATTCTATTGAGGTTTTTAGCTAAATTTTTTGCACGAAATTAGATAAATTAAAATCAATATGATAATGAATTTTATTCTTCATGGTACCATGCAGAAAAATATTTTATTTGACTTATACTTTTTGTAATATATATTCTAGTGAAAATTGACTAGTTATTATTTTTATCAGTGTGTATATGAAATATTGTGGTTAATATTCAGTGAAGGAATTGAATTATGTTGCAGTAAATTACGAATCAGGAAAAGCAACCACAACAAATCCAGTCAATTTATTTAATGAAAATCACAAACATAAACACATTTATTCTATAAATGGCTGTTAATATAAATACAAAAGAAGCATGAATTGTTTAATTTTATATTAAATTTTTAAAAATAATGTTTTATTTAAAAAGGTTGATAAATTTTTACTTTTTATTTTACATACAAATAAAAATGTTTGTTTTTTACAATAATTAAATTTAATATTACATTAATTTTAATTTGACAACTGCAAATTTTTATCTTTTAATTAGTGAACTGTATTTTACCGAAATTTTATTTTTGATAGGGATGACATATTTTTTATGAACAATAAATATAAGTTTAATAATGTGATAAGTTTGAATATTTATCAATATAATAAAACCATTTTAATTGAAGGGTTAAAAAATATCAAAACATTGTTATTCTGTTTTTCAATTGAAATAATTATAGAAGGACATTTTAACATATTAATGAAAAGGGTCTATTACAAAACGGGTTTTTCAAATTAAATTTTTAAAAATTTTGATATTCAATTGCACGAAAAATTGTCATTAATTTAGTTTTTAAAAAATAAGCAAAGATTGAGAAGATAAAAACTGAATAATAAAAACTAATAGAAACATTTTAGAACAAAATACAAAGAAAATATTTTGTTTAACGCACTAAGCAAAACGATATTGTTATTACAGTAAAATATTGAAGTGTTACGAGCATTTTGATGTTATTAAAACTAAAACCTGTATAAAACATTATTTTCTATGGAAAATCATTATTCGCCTTAAGTTATGCAAATAACAATATTTAACTTTTATTTGTTAGATAAAAGGCAATCATAGTCAATTAAAAGTTAAACTGAAGTTTTCAACAATTTGTCCTCGAATAAAATAGAGAAGAAATTATAATTTTCAACAGTTAAGTAGGAATAATTTTGAATTTAATCAGCAATTAAAAAAAGGTTTTGTCTTATTACTACTTCTAGTATAACAACCGACTTTAATAGTGATTGGATAAAAACTCAAGAAAAGTTTTATAGTGTTTATAGTTAACCCCTTTTATTGAATTTAAAAAAAATAAGAAGCAAAATTATTGAATTAGTTTTGAAAAATATTTACTGATGTTGACATCATTTAAATTGATTAAATTGGATGGTTGTACTTCTATTAAGTTATTCAAAGCTGTTTTGTTTTTTTAGTATTGTAAAAAGTTAGTTGAAAAAACAAAGATTTAAGCAATGTTATCTTGTTAGGAAAAAATATAGCAGAATAATTATCGTTCCTTCTAAGAGTAAAATAGTATCTTACTTTGTTGTTGAAATAATATGATAATAAGTTAGAGAATGCACATTAATTTTGGTTTTTTTAATGCATATTTTATTTAAATTTAATTTTTAAGCATATTATACAAAAATTAATTATTTCCTGTAATAGCATAAAAAACTTAACTTAAAAATCAATAAAAAATGTATGAGTATCGATAGCTTTTTTGATTTATTGATAAAAAAAACTATGTATCCTTTGAAAAGCTTCCAAAACTTGATTTTATTTTAAAAATATAAATTTCCCGAACAAAAAGTTATTATTTTAGATGTAATACAAATCATAATTCTATTATTCCACTCAAAATCGATAAAAAATCAGAAAATACAGAAAATATTTGACTTTAAAAAACAAACAACAACAAAATAATTAACTAAATCGTTTTTGTTATATTTACATCCATAATTTCTTATGGATAGGTTTGGTGAAAAAAAGTTTTTTTTTAAATTAGAAAAGAGTATTTAGCTGAATCGATTTATATGATAAATTATCATCAGAGCAAATTGGTCACTTAAAATAAGTCATAAGAAGTCAGTCAATTATAATATAAAACCATAACCGAAAAATTAGTTTTTGAAAATATTTATGAAGTCAGAGTGACTAAAATTGATTACCAGTTGAGAAAAAGCAGAGGATAGAGAAAGATAGAAGAATATATAGACCAAAAAGGGTTATTTAAATTAATGAATTATTTATTTTTAATTATGATTATGATAGATTCTTACCCATTTAGATCTCTCTTCTATTTTTTACAATGAAAATACTATTCCTTTTCTTTAAAAAATTCTTTAAATGCTTGGTAGACTGTATGAAAGCTTATTACAAATTTTGAAAGTTTTTTAATTGATTTTTTGAATTTTTGAAAAAGGTTTGCAAAGCTCCTATGTATTAGTTATTAAAGATAATTATATATAAATAAAAACAAAAGTTCTTTTTTATATATATTGAAGTGTAATTAAATAATAGATATGAGCTTAATATTTTTCAAAGAATACAAAAAATTACTGCAGATCTAAAGTAAAAGATAATATACCTACAAGTATCCTAAAAGTATAAGCTTGAAGTTCAATCTCATAACAGATGTTAGCTTAAAATGACATTAAGTAGCTTTTAGCCTAATGACTGATAGCTTAAGAAATACTCAAGGAATTTATTTTTAGACTTAAATTCTACTAATCAAAAAGTATTTATTATGATTTAAGTTGAATTTCTGTATTTTTATAGGCTTTCAGATTGCTATAATTTTTGAAACTGATTTCGTATTAGGTAGGTATGTACATCAAAAAAGTTGAAAAACTTTTGTTAAGTTAAAATCATTTTGTTTGTTCTAAGAGGTAAGGATCCTTTAACTTCAACAGGAAATTGAAAATTTAGATGAAATTTTCTCAATATTTGAAAATTATTTTTCTGACCATTTTTTAGTGAAGAAAATAATTTTGTTAAGAAATAAAATAACCCACACTACTTTTTTCGAGGGCCAGCTATTTTTATGCTTTTGCTTTGTGACCCACTAAAAATTTATTTGCGTATTTTGCCGTATAAGTATGATAAAATAAGTTTACTTGTCTATCATTGGTTGGTTAAATAATATTTCAATAATGAATATTGGAAATCTTTGATTTTAAACCATTTTTGCTTTAAAGAATTATTAGAAGAAGTCCTTTTTTCAATATTTTCAACAGAACTTAAACATAGTGGTAAAAAGAAAAAAATACAAACACCACTTTAATTTGATAAAATGACCACAAACTTGAATAATCACTATATATTAGTATTAAAAACTAACAAAATTATTATGATCAAAATGAAATAAGTAAACTTGCACATAATAATAATAATAATAAGTAATCCAAAATTATTTAAGAAACTTCTTTATTCTATGAATATTTATTTTACTTATTTATAACGATATAACATTTTCCTCAAAAAACTTATTCATCACGAAATTTATAAATTAAAATAAAAGATATAAATTAATTACAGTTACAAAATTCTTGACTACCAAACAATTTTTCAAGACATTAATTAATTAAGTTGTTTAGAAGTGAAACCTATTGATTTGAACATGCTACAGTTTCAACATTGTAAACATTTATAAGACAACGAAAAAATAACAACAAGAATAAAATATCTAATTTCTTTTACCACAAGGTATACAATTATCGATAAATGAGATTTTTACGCTCTATTTCAATGTCTTCTTTATTTGTATAGATATAAAATGTCTAAAAAAGCTAAATGCTCTTTGTAATTGATGACTGTTCACCTTACTACTTTGGATAAAATTAATTGTAGACAGTTCAACATATATACTATTGGAATTTATTTCAATGTAAAATGGTTGAATATTGTGTTTGTTTATTTCTCTTTCCAGAACTGTTAAAATCTATTGCTTAAGGACTGCTTCTTGTTTCTAGGGAACAACGAATTTTCTTACAAAATATTTCAATTTTTTCAATTTTTGGACTATGAATAATAAGCTTAATAATTCAAAATGATAAATATTGCTAATGTCTCTTTACTTTTTGTATATACATATGTGGAATTGTAATTTTTTTAAAAAAAAGAAAATTGTATCGCTTTTGTTATTGAAAAAATTGCATACCCTCGGGCGTTGTCAAAAAAAATTTATTAAAATGGTGGCTATGACGAGATTGATGTAATTTTTAAATAAATACCACAAATTTCAGTAGGTCATCACAAATTAGTCGTAAAATTCTACTGAATTCGTGCCAAAAAATAGGAACTTTAAAATGAATTTATATATTTACAATTACGTTACAATTTAATAAAAACAGCTTTTTATAGCAAGCCAATTATTTTTTAATAAGTACCTACCTAAAATATAGATCACAGGCAAGATATGGAAGTATTTTATTACATTTCAAAGTAAGGGATAAAAGCGAAAACTGATGAACTTTTGTTGTTAGAAAAACTTTATAACAAAATATTGTTAATTTTTTTGAATCATAATCTGTTCAATAAAGGATAAGTTAATAATTAAAAACGTACGATTTAAGTGATAAAAGCATCACTTATAAAAGGAGTATTCATATATGTACAATTGTAAATATATAAAAAATCTAACTATATATTTGCAAAATGTTAAATAATGTTTTTACATATCGTTTTTTTTTTTTTAAATTTACCTTTTTTAAAAATCGTTCATTACAATCTTTAGCTGTACCACGCCAATGACGATGTCGATATCTAGAATTACCTAATCTACATGTACCATATAATTCAGCTGCTTCATTAACAACACGTTTAATTGTTTGAAAACGTATACGATTACAACGATATAATGGTCTATGGCTAACACCACGTTCTGGTTCAGATTCAGCACCAGATTTATGATCATCATCATCATCAACCCATGCACTTAAAACACCTTCAACAAAATTATATAACATTTGTATATTTGATTGCATTGGTGCTGAACCGGACGGAGTATTAGTTTTAATTAATTTACGATTTTGATACACTTCACGTAATAAATTTTCACCAAAATGTACCGTTTTATGACGACGACGTCGTGAATTTAATGAAGCAGCAGAAGCTGATTTAATTAATTTACCCTTTATATTATTATTATCGTATTTAGTTTTAATAATACGTGGTAATGATATATGAGAATCACCACGCTGTAATGTATTCGGTTGTGAATTAGAACGATATTTTGGTATTAAATTATTTAATTTATGATAATCATTAGCACAACGTGGCAATGAATTACATTTAATTGAATTTTTACATTTTGGATTTATACAACGTGGTTGTGAATTACAACGGCATTCAAGGCATAAATTTGAACATGTTTGTTCATGTAAATGATTTAATGTTGTATTTGTACAATGATCACAGTATTCAATAAAACAACAATGAGGATCTGTACATATTGGTAATAAAGGACAATTTGGATCTGTACATGGTGATGGTGATCTATGTTTAGTTCGTTCAGCTGATGATGATTTACGATTAATTGTTAAATTTTCAATTTTTGTATTTGATATATCAGTAACAGTTGCAGAACGTTGTGTTTGATGTCTTCTTGATCTTTCTTTTTTTTTTGTTTTTTCTTTTTTATTATTTTGAATTGATGGTATAGATATTGGTTCTTTAAGTATATATTCATATTTTGTTTCACGATGTCCAGATTTTGGATAAAATTTTTCTGTAGCTGGAGCTGGTGTAACAACATCACTAGCTGAATGTCTTAATTTTCTTTCAGGTTTCTCTTTTTTCTTTTTATTTAAATCTATAATATTGCTATCTAAAACTAAAGATTTTTCAAATTGTTTACCAATTGATGGAAGCCGATGTAAAGGATATGATACCCATTCTATGGAATTATCATGTGTTTCACCTTGGCCAATTGAATGTCTCTTAAGCAATTTTAAATTATCATCACGTTTTGATTGTATTAAATTATTATTTCCTCCACCACAATTATGTTTATGATTAATATCTGATTTTTTAACAGAAACTGGATCATCTTTAAGTGGATTTTTTGTTTGTAATTTTGTTAACCATTCAACAATATCATTTTTAAGTAAAGATATTTCACTAGGGCCAGAATATTGACGTCTTAATGGTTTTTTTAAAAATTCAGTTATTTCGGTTTTTTTACTTTTTGGACATGGTATTGATGATTTGATTAATTGTGATTCTTCTAAATTACATTGTTCAATAGTACTACGTTTACGTGGAAAATTACTTAATAATTCAGGTATATCATCTTTAGTTATCATAAATTCACTTGGACCTGATGTTGTTCTCTTTGGTACTTTTTGACCATGTAACCATCCCATAGTATCATCACGTAATTGATCATTTTCAATTGATCTAGATGAATGACGCTGATAAGCAGCTCTATCAAACCAATTATTTTTTTCACAATTTTTTTTATCAATTGTAAACTCAGCTTCAGCACTTTTCTGTTTTGATGATATTCTAGGTGGTGGAATTGGTTTATTAATATCTGGTGAAATAATTTTTTCATTCTTATTATGCCAATTTGATTTTTTAACAGAATCATTACGTTTTAATATTTTTTGTTCAATTGTATCATCATCATGTGAACGTATACGACGTGTTATCTCAAATATATCACCATTAATTTGATGATAAAATTTTTCAACTTCAACACCTTTTTCAAAGTTTAATTGTGCCGTTTTTGTTGTTATTATTGCTTTTTGTTGATTCTTTTGTATTTGAAATTTTTCAATATCATTTAATTTAATATTATTTGATTTAATTGGTGTATGTAAAAGTTTTTCTAATGTATCATGATTTGATTTTGTAAATTCTTTAATTTTATCTTTTTCATTTGTTTGTAATTTACATTTAGCATTACATATACAAACACCACGACGATTATTTGTATTACCACCAAAACGAAATAAATTACTATTAAATATACTACTTGTATTATTTACATCTTTTTCCGAGGCCGTTGTTGATGTCAGGTGGCTCCTTGTTTGGGCCACCGGTGTTACATCGACTATCACACAACAACAATGAAATGAAAATGTTTTTTTATCAGTAATTGAATTATTATTATCGTTTTCACTATTAAACGCTGCCAGAATGATATACAGTTGAATAGTGAAGTAAATCGTTGTAGTTTTATATTTTCAAAACAAATAAATAAATTAATATATTTTACATTAAAATATTTTATGATACTAGATTTTTTCATCGATTTAAGCATACCATATTCATTTGAACGTTTTCAAATAATTGCAATTGTTGTTTCAAGTTAAAACTTACTAATTATTATTATTAATTATTTTATACATATAAATATAATATTTATATTTTAATTTTAAAATAATTATACTTTTCTTATTTACACTCAAATCACTTGTGCATAGCTTGAAATAATGTACAATTTATAAACTAGAACAATAACTCTTGTAGCCCTTGTTTATATATTACGTAAAGAGCATCTGAAACGTTTTAATATTCACTCTAAATTACAACTTTTATGCATACAATAGAAAACAGCAAAAAGTAAAAAAAAACAACAAACAGAAATTTTTTACACCCATTTGATGCATAACATTTGCAAATTTATATTTAGCTTTTTTATAATGGATATTCTTGTTTTGAATACAACAAATTATAAATTAACGTATTTTAAATTTAATCAAAACACTAAAAGTTATTTAGCTTAAAAAGATGTATTAGCACCGCCCTTTTAAACGAATATTCAATATAGTAACAAAAAATAAATTAAATTAGTTAAAAAGTAGCGTAATATTTATATTAATCCATATTTTGTTTAATAACAGTTAAAAGATTTCTATTAAGCGAACATATTGTAAACGATACGCAAAATTATTTTTTCTTTTGATAAAAGTAATTGTTTAATGAATTACAGAATAAATATTTTTAAACGTGATTTTAAGAAATGTCCTTTAGACATTTCCTAATACTAAACATAAAAAAGAACGCGTTTTAACTACGAACGTAATACAGTACAAGACGAAATTCTAGTTAAGACTGAAATAATCTAAAAACGAAAATAGTTTGAGAAAGCTATAAAAGTATTTTAAATCGATTTCTATGTATGTGTAAAAAATATCCTGTCATAGACATATATACCGCAAAAGCTTACTCTCAATTTGACTGCATAATATTTGTTTCTCTCTTTCGTACTTGTTGGTCTCAATTGAAAATTTTTCGAAATTTAAGCTTTACAAAATTTTTTGCAGAAAGGGGAATATTATTTTAAGGAATTTTATTCATAGAATGGCGTAAGTCATCGCTCATGCTCTGTAGTAAGAGCTGCCAAATATATATAAATATTTTCCTGTTTTTTATTTTTTTACCTTGAAAATATTTATTTCATTTATCTATTTCTTTTGTTGTTGTTTATTCTATTCAATATTTTATTTATGCTTTCAATTATGAACAATTAAAAATTTTATTGTTTTAACTGTCATTTAATATTCAATTCTTGGGATTTGGTTATTTTATAAAATGTCTTGTATAACTGAAAAAAATAGATTTAAAATAGATAAATTCATATTAATCCGACAACACATTAATTAAAGTAAAATTTCATGATTTAAAGATGGATGAAACCGTATTTAAAATTGGGTTTTTATGTTGCAAAAGCCTTTTCATCATAGAAATATTGATTTGATTGAAGTAAAGCAATTGCAGTTACCAAATTTGTTTTATGTTTCATTTTCAAAGTCAAAAATATTTTAATTCAAAGAGAAAAAACTACAGGCTTTTTTTATTACTGAATTGCTAATCAAGTATTTCGAAATACAGAAATATTTGTCAAAAGAAATAGTATTTTTGATTACGTTATGCCCCATAGTAAATATGAATTTTTTCTGAACTCAAAAAAAGCATTCAGCGGCAAATATTGGCACAAAAGCAAATTTAACTAAAGGGAACTAGATTTGAGTAAAATAAACAAAAGCTGATACGAAATGTCTAACTAGAGTCAAAAAAGTTTAAAAAAACTAAGGGAAAAATTTTTGAATAGCAGGTGAATTATTTAAAAAATTAAAACACCCAGAAACAAATAGACAAAAGTAATGAAAATGATCTTTAAATGAAAAATAATTTCAAATAAAGGCATTTTGTGAAAGAATACAGAAAAAATGCTAGCTCTGAAATATGTTTGCCTGGTTACGTTTATCCACGAGCTACTGCCCGAGTTGAAATATTTGATGATGATTTTATACTGAATGTACTGAAAAGTTTGTCACTTTAATATTGATTTGATACTGGTAGTGTTGAATCGGGACTTATCTAGATCTTTTAGTATCAATTCAGTACGAACTTTTAACATAAGATTATATTGATTTGAGTATAAAGTTGCAGGATAAACAGTATGAAATCATCATTAAACATTTCGACTAGGGTGATCAAAGTGAGAAATAAACTCTAAAGACTGAAAGCTAATTTATTTCTATGGCTGTTTTCCAGAATGTTAGCAGGTGAGAAGGTTACGTTAGTGAACTTTAATATTCTAGTCTTAGAGTACGCTGTCACTTTTTGTTTTGCATTTGTAACAGCATATTTACTACGTAAGCCCCACAAAGTCAATAGCAAAGAAATGGATATAATTTTAAGACTTTTAAAGGGCTAGAAAATACAGAAAATATTTAAAATAGTTTTTTAAACTTAAAGTATGTGTAAATAGGTAAACAGTAGCATGAACATATGTTTTACGGCTCTAAAGATGCAATCACTTTTGACATTGCCTTCTTTATGTGAACTAAATCTCTCTCTCTCTCTTGATCTTGCTTATAGATCCTTCTACAAAGGTTTAATGGTCGCAGAGACAATATGGTCTTATATGGTTCTACAAGGCAACTCAAAGCTATAGTCATATAAAATGGCAACCATTTTTACCGATTTATGACAAAGAACCTTTTTTTCCGCCATATGAGAATATTTTACAATGCATTCTTCTTTCAACGGCAACAATGACGCACTGTAATAGTCGCTTTTGATGATTTTTCTTGTAGTTACCTGTCAATCAGTCAATCAGTCATCTACAAAAAATTTTCATTGCAGAGAAAATCAGAGAATTGACTAAAAGTCTAGAAAAATTCCTCAAGAAATATAAAAGATGTTTACATACAGTTTAATCTATTAAAAGAACTCGATTTGGGACAACTTGACAGCTTGGGACTCAGAAAGATAATAGTGCTTAGGTCTTGGTATTTTTGTTGTTCAAGATAAATGAAGGGGAAGAGGAACGACCGCTTCTGAAATTACAGTTATTGGCTACTACTGTTATCTTACATTGGCACTTACATTATTTAGCACTCTCAATGCAGTATTAACTCTATTTCCCTTATATGTTTTTTGTAGCATATGTTTCTCATAGAACTTTAAGCAAATATACAATATGTTGTCATAGTTGCCATTGATAAATTATAATTTAAGGCAAATTAATGCAGTAGAAAAAAACTGATTAAAGTTTAGATTAATCTTCAAATTCATTGATTAAAATTCTATAAATATAAAAAAGACAAATTAAAGTATGAATCATGTAACAGAAAATATTTAATGTATTTATGTTATTTACATTAAAAATTACAGATGTGTTTAAATTAATAATCCTAATTATTAACATGATTTAACATGCTAAAAAAAATTCTGAGTGCACAAGGCTACAAATACAAAGAAAGATTTCAGGTTTTTAATGTTAAAAGAAATCCTTTATCAAATCAGAGTGAAAGAAAAGCAAATACGGGCGAATCAAAGAAAAAACTTTAAGGACGTTTTTCAATTAAAATTCAAATTATAAATACTCCTAAAATACATTATTTTTATTTCAAGTCGACTAATCTAATTTATATCGAACTGAAAATAAAAAAAAATTCAAATGTAAATGAAGTAAAATAAAGGCATGGTTGTAGGATCTTTTTCTGTAAGAAAGTAGAAACATTATAATTGATGATTATGAATTTAATTTGCTAACATGTCCAGAATTTTAAATTAGAAAAATTTTAAATTTCCATTTATTGCTTACTTTGACTTTGTTTATATTAAAAACGAAAAGATATAAAAGATCTTGGTTAGCATCTATGTTTGAAATTAAAGATTTATAAGGCCAGAAAGGTCTCGTTTATATTATGAGCTTTCTTTTAAAATTATTTGACTAAATATGCAGAAAAATTTTTTTGATAATTTTAGTTTAATGAAAAAATTCCTCTCAGTCCTATGTCCTATATGCTTATAAGCGGAATCAAAGTTAAAACTTAAAAATCGCAGTAGAATATCAATTTAAAAGTTTGTTCCATATAACCAAATAAAATGAAAAGATTAATTTTATATTTCTCAGTTGAAGAATGACTCAGTTTAATTAGACAAATGCTATTTTAATTTTAATCACGGATCTACTGGACGGTGGTGAATGGAAAAACTTTTGTTGATAGATATTATTAATAGAGATGAGTCTGATGTATTAGTATTCATTTAGATATTAGTGATATTAGCTAATATTAGGTATCTTAATATTCACGGTGACAAATACTATAATACCAAAGTAACAGATAAAAAACAATATTAGTTTAGATCAGGAATATCTTGCTATACATTTATTTTAATACTTTGGTTGCGTGTGATATTCGGAAGAGCCTAATCTTTTTGTATTCTTCTGCACACGATATCCAGAAGCGTCGTTGGCGCCTGTTTTTTATATTTTGGGTAGTCTGACGAGACGATCTTGTATTCTTTTGGATACATTTTCTATATCTATCAAGTAAGGACATATATATTAATATTAGGTGATATTAGTGAACATATCTGCGAATATACTCGTAGGTTATATGGTATTTTTAGTTCAGTAGTAGGAAAAATTTTTTTCAAGGATTTTGGTAGTTTGCAGAATATTCTAGGTGATATTAAAAGAGAACGAATTTCATGGTTTACAATAGAAAAAGCTTTTTTCGTTTTTTTATAACCAGCTAACGCCTTTGCTATGATTTACTCATAAAACAGAAAGGAGCGAAATTGAAGTTTATTCTTAAAAATATCTTTTGTAGGCTGGCATTGTGAAATTTGTAAGAACAGGCATATTACGTTGTGAATTTAGTGAAGTTTTTTATTGCTATTATAATAAAATATGAAAATTGAATTGAATAAATAATTTTCATGAAATTAATGTTTTCAATTAAATCATATCAATTCCAGAGATTCTTTTCACGTAATTTTGACGAATTAAATTGACATCTACTGAACAATAATTAAGTAAAGATTAGTGATATCAACATATTCGCTTAGATATTATAATATCATCAAAGGAAATATCACCGAATATTAGTTTAGACACATCTTTAATTATAACTAAATTTGTAATTTACGAGAAAGATTAAACCATTATGTGCTATGGAAATGAAGTGTAGATTTGCATTTTAAATAAGTTGGATAAGTTTTAAAAGAAGAAACAATATAATCATTTAAACAAATTAAATTAAGATTATCCTACAGATTTGAACACAAGATTGAAAATTTATGCATCAGAATTCATTTATTTGTTTTTAAGAAAAAGTTATAGCAAGGGATATAACCGTATACGCAATTTTGATAAGGAAAAAATCGAAAGTATTTATGATAATTTACATTTATTTCTTGATAAATTAAAAGATTATTCAGATATTATTTCTAATATTAACGAGATCAGCATTTTAAAATATGTAAGGACAAGGACTTAAAGATTTAAAAAATAAAACCAAAAATAAATATGCCATTATTTTATTTATTGTTAATAAAATTAAATAAAAGTACCTTTTTATTCAAATCGTTTTCAAAAAGGAGACCATTTATCATTACGACAGAAGATCAGGGAAAAATTTGTAGTTTAGAAATTTTAAAATAAATATTGAGTTATATCATTTCAGAATAAAATTTCTATTGTAGTAAATACATGATATAATTTTACAAAAGTTTTATTTTTGACCTGTGAAACAATATCCTTAAACTACTATTGATTGTTTAAAATATCCAATAGTATAAATTCAAATATTACTTAATAAATCCAAAAAAAAAGAAAGCTTTCAGAAGATTAACCTTAGTCTTAGTCAAGATTTTTCAAACTAAATTCCCCATTGTCTAATATTTTGAATATTGTTTTCTGTATCATTTGTTTTTTTATTTTCTAAATCGAATAAAGAAATATAGCTTATATTTCTTTAGACAATAAAAATTGGTTTCCATTTGAAAAATTTAAAAAGAAAATAAATAATTTTAACTAAAGCATAAAAATGAAAACAATTTTATATAAACAATAATACTAACACAAATGCACTATATGTATAATGCAACAACCATGTTAAAAAGGATATGATATAAATGTTGCCAAGAAATCAAAAATTTTACGAAAGAACGGAAATTGCGGCTGTATATATCTCTATGCATTCAAATATAGTATAGAAATATTAGCCAATATAATACATATATATAAATATATACATATATATATATATATTCAGGACTAAAGTTTTAAAATATGAGAAACATCCTAACCAAAAATTTGTCTGCATAATTTACTGATAAGGAAGTAAACAAGTAAATGTGGTTCGACATTATTTATAAAAAATGTATTATCCTTTTGGCTGACTTTAGAAAATAATAAATGATGTATTATCTTTTTTTTAAGGGACACAAAAAACAAACAAAAAAATAATTTAATTTAGTAGGTATATTTTCATAGTTTTTAAGAAAAACTCTTTTTACAAAAAAATATGATAAATAATCCATATGAATCCATATGATTCATATTTTTTCAAATTTCCTGAAAAAATTGTAACAGGAAATGCATTACACTACTATATATTAAGATCCTATGACGTAAGTATATCAAAGCAAAGGAAAAAGCTCTATATGGAAATAATATATATATATAAAGCAATAAAATTATTTTTGTATTTTCCTAAAACTAAAGAAATATACAACCAAACAACTCCCCAACAATTTATGTTTCTCCATTTTTAGAATGAGCTTCTTATCGCCCCAATATTTTACATTAACAAAAAATAAATTACAATGTATGGGTGTAAATTTTATTTATACATCAAAAAATATATATACATATTTATATATATGTATGTATTACGATTTTTCTGTGTATAGGTAAATTCTATTCTAATGACAAAACACTTCTTTTGCTACAAATTTTGAATCGATCGAACAACTAGGGTCCTTGTTGCTATGTTGCTCAGTTTTATAATATGTTTCTATTTGTTAGTTATAATTTTAAGCTTTAGTCGAAAAGCTAACATAAATGGGCTTAGGTAGTAGGAGAAAATTCGTTATTATTGAAAATTGTTTAAACTGATGTTTTATATTATTATTAATAATATTTCATTATTATTATTATTGTTCCCTATAGACTAGTAAAATTTTTTTAGCTAACCTGAAGAAATATGTTTTAGTCTTATTAAATTAACAAATGTAATTATGAAATTAAATATGCTCAAAAAAAAATCCTTTAAGGGAGTAAATTTATTCGTTATCCCTTGCGTATTATATACACGTAAATTAAGATTATATACATATATATATATATATCCTGTTTAAGTGTAACAGTTGGCTTGAAATTACATTTTCTACTGACCTTGGGGACATAAACATCAATTTCAAAGTACAAGTTTTAGTATTAGCCTTAAATATATATATATATAAATAAATAAATTTGTTAATATATGTCTGTGATGATTGTTTTTGGCGCCATCTTGAAGATAGAAATACAAACAAAAATGGGTGTGACAATAATCCAATTAAGAATCTATCAATAATTTTAAGATAATTTTATAACAAAAAGCTATAATTATAAAACTTTAATCAATTTAATTTAATATAAAATTTATGTAAAATATATATATATATATATATATATATATATATATATATATATATATATAAAGAAAATTTTTTAAAAAAATATCGAGTACTATTGAAAATATTTCTTTATAAATTTAATGTATAGAAGGAATTATATTTGCATAGCCAGAAAAAAATGAAAAAATAATTAATCAGTTTCTTCAAATGGAAGCTGGGAACTTATGTTTTGAAAGTTATCCAACCATTACGTCGTAAATTTTATTTTCAATTTGCCAAATTTATTATTTCGACTATGGGGTATTTGTGTTTTTTTTTTGTTTTTCATTTAACTAAATTGAATGAAAAAGTTTACCTTATTTTACTTATTTAAATTTTTTTTATTTTGGATATGTAAAAATGATTTCTTTTGTTTATTTATTTGAAAATTTTAAAAACAGATTTTTATTGAATAATAAAAAAATTTTAATTTGTAATAACTTCTTTTAAATTTATTTTTTTTTTCTATATAGAATTTATAATTTTGTTTAAGAGTTTTTCTCTACAGACAGGATTATGACGTGAATATAAAAAATAGATTTTAAAAATTCCTTTAGAAAGTTATTTCAAAAAATTTACTTTGACTTTTGCTGCTTTTAAACAATTAAGGACCTTTGAAATCTGATCATACATAACAGGGAAAATAATCAATTCAATTAAATTTTGCTAAAAATGTCTTTGAGTAAGCGTAGAAAGTATTTTTCCATTATCTTCTCTCGCCTATTAAAACACGTTTCTCTCAGTGGTTCTTTGTTTCGATTCTAAAGGAAAAAAAAAAACACACAAGAAGCCAAATCAGATGAAATTGGTGGTTGTTGGATGGTATTCATGTTGTTTTTAGCCAAAAATTTATCGATAATTTATCGATCGTGAAAAAATCGTGAACACCCTCAGAGGCACATGTATTCAACTTAACATACCTTTCATAACTGCTGATGCTGATGACACCAAAATTTGGTGGAAATATCAGTGACATTTGGGTAAAATAACGAAAAACCAAATTAAATTGACAACTGAGAGTTAGGAGCGCCACACAAGCACGACACATCATTCCGGTAGTTTATTGATCCATGTGGTATATACGGCGTATGTTGTTTGAATTTAATTTCTATAAAAAATAGTGTGGCGCTCAACGTGTTAAGTTTACAAGGTTGCATCAACGACAAGAAATAAAAACTACTACTACTCCTACTATTTTAGGACTTTTAACAGGTTAGTAGAATTTGTGTATTTTAATGAGAGCTAACAAAATAAAAATTGTTTTCATTGTTGCATCGTTCGAGTAGATCTACTTTATATATTCAGTTTGATAACAGGTCTTTTCGAGTAGAGAAATAATAAATTTTCTACTTTCTTTAATCCCTTAACTTGCACACTCGAGTTAATTCGGGCGGCATTGTATTAAAATTATAAAATTAGTTTATACTTTTTCTTTTCTTTTTCTGTTTACTGTTCTTGATACTAACTTAAATCAAATCAATTACAATAAAAGTAAACTAAGAGCAAGTATTCTTAAGTTGATTTGGTAACATACGCATACGCAAATAAAATCCACTATTTGTCCACTTTTTTGCTTTTATTAAGAACCAATCAATTAATTGAAATTAAACCATCTAAAAAACATCCCTTATTTCAATAGTTTTCAATACAATAAGAAAAGGCTGAGCCAAAAAAATATATTAAAATTAAATTTTTGCCGTTATATCATTTAACACGTATTTAGTCTTTTTTTGATTTTTTGTAGTGTTTATGTTAGGAAATGTACATAATCAAATATGAAAAAGGATCTTATATATAAGGATCTTATTTTACAAATAAACTACACCAACTACTAAAACATATATAAATAAATATATATATATGAATTTCGTTATCCTTTACGCTTAAAAAATCAATCCCAATCCCTGCAATTTTTTATATTACTAACAAAATTTACAAAAAAAATCTGAAAAATTTCTCTTTTTGAAATCAATTATTTAAGGAAATTGTTAATATCAATTTGCCAATACAATTATTCTAGGCATAAAAAATAACCAAAAAATAAATAAAATAAAATAAAAGAGGTTTGGTGATTCCCATACAAATGAAATTGAATTAAAATTTTTTTTTTAATATATTTTCCCGACAAAAATATAATCAAAGGCAGTTAGTCAAAAGGCTTTTTTCGATGCTTTAATTTTGTTTACAGCCATTAAAATATTTAAAAGTTTTTTGGTTTTATAACTTTTAAGAGATACTTAAATAAAATGAAATAATTATTTTCATTGATCCTTTAAGAAGACACCAACATTAATAAAGTGATGCAATAAAGTTAAATCTAGAAAATCAAATTTTAGTAGTGAAAAACAATTTAAAATAGGATCAAATGTTTTTTGAATAATTGCTTTAGAAGGAACAACTAGGAGAGTTTTTAGCACTTTAAATTTTTATTTCATAGAGGTTTGAAATTTTTTAGTAATACTTTTAATTTTAAGAAAGAAATAACGTAAATTTATGTACTAGAAGGGAGACCCAGTCAGAGGATTGAAAGTCAATAACTTTTTTCTGTCATTTCATTAATATTTTATTCGATGATTACCATATTTCTAGATGAAGTGTTACTAAAAATTTCACAACAAAATATTATGTAAGATGGCTTAAATAGTTAATAATTCTATGGTGAGTTACTAGAGTATAAGAGTAACAACTTTTCTTTCTTCAAAACATAATTCGGCACCTATTGAAGTTTTGGTAGACTTTGTTTTTGTTGAATTCTTGTTCCCTTAGTATTTTTGGTCAGAATAAATGTAATTTTCCCTTAACTGTTTTATATGATATCTTAAATATTTATTGCATTTATTTGAAAAATATTTTCATAAAAATCATATCTGAGCTCTTGCTTTGAAAAAATATCTGACTACTTGTGGCTTAATTTGACATATTTTAAAATAACTAATAAAATTAAAAAGCTCTGGTCTGCCAAAAATCAAGAATAGTTTTTCAGAACATATAAAAAATAATGTTAATAGGACATAAAGTGAGGTTATATATATGTAGGTGACCCTACAAATGTTTTACAGTCTAAGATGGAAATTTTAGTATTCATAAATTGCCTTAAAAGGATAAGCTTGTTTATACATGGCCCAAATGACATTATGTCGATGATATAAAGTGCTCTTTTGAGCTGTTTAAGTGAGATAATAACAGTTTTTCCCAATAGTATGGAAGAATGTATTAAACATAGATTCAATACTCTACGTATAAACCAAAATATCAGATAAACAAGGAGTCACCAAAAAATTCTTTAAAAGTTACAAAAACTTAAAGGATTGATGTCAAGGTTAAGTCATCTAGAGTTTTCCATGAAATTATTAAATTCTTTGTGTATAAAAATTCAAATGAAAAAAATTCCTATTTGAAGTACAAAAAGGCTTTGACTTAAATGAAATATGTTTTTAATCACTCCCTTAGTCTTTTTATTTGTTCGACCTGACTTTTAAGACTCTTTAGAAACATAAAGAAGAAATGTTTCAGAGGAATTCATTTAAATACAATGAATAATTGATTACCCAAATGTAGCAATTCTACAAAGAACGTATCGAAAAAAGCATCGATATGAATATATCACTCTTGAAGGAATTTATGATAACGAATCACGTGAGTTTTTTTAACAGCAAAATTTTTGTTTTTTAAATCTGAGAAAATATTCTAAAGAGACAAATTAAATTAGACAAATAGGAAAACTTGGAAAAAAAGTATTTTAAATCTTTAAAATTCATAAAAAACAGATGGGATGAACAAAAATAAAAAAAATAGTAAAGAGGATTTTTAGAACAAAAAATATGTTCTAGATCACAAAAATTACATACAAGAAAACAAAATAAGTGATAAGGGAAATTTTCAAAAAGTTTCATAAAGAATGACAATAACACTGAAAGAAAAACAAAAACTAATATCATGACATATGGAAGGAAAATGTTAAGAAGAAAACAAAGTTAAGATTTTTAAATAATAAATATTAAAAATTTTCTTTTCAAATTTATGGTAAAATTCACTTAGAAAGTCAAAAAGTTAAATTATAAAAAAAAAACCGTTTTCATCATTCTGAAGTTTTTTAAAATTTAAAATAGTTGAAGCTATAAATATAATGCTGTATATATTATTTTGAATGTTTATTCATATTTTATTTATGCAAAACAAAACAAAAACTTAAAGCGCCCTTGGCAAAAATAAAAAAAAAAGTTATAAACATGAGATTCCTTTCTAAGAAATTTTATATGGTGTGTAAAACAATCAAAAAATATATATATATGTTTGTTAAAAGCAATTTTTATATACTAAATAATAAGCAATCAAATTATGTCCATAGCACTTTTATTTAGTTTTAAGTGAAGTTTTGAAAGAATAGAAATGTTTTATTTGGGTAAGTTAATCTTTTCTTTAGCCTTTATTGTACAAGAGTATTTGTGAAAATAAAACTTTGTTTTACTATAAAAATCAAGACGCTTAAAAACTTTGTTTTAAAATTAAATCGCTTTTATTTTATGGTTATTTTATTTGCTATAAAATGTGTAATAAGTTTTAAGACAATGCGTAATACGTTATAGTGAGCAACATTAAACCAAAACATAGAGACGAGAATCTAGATACACGATTTTGCATAATTTTTATCCTAAAAATAGTTTTAGGAAAATGTCTACAAGTAAACTATCTGAAAACTTTTTCGCTGTAACCTTCAAAACCACTTTGTATTTTTTTTGATAGTATAAAATTGACGTTTTCACTAATTATAGAGATATAATTTTATATATTTAATGACAAAAAGATCTAAATGATGTCTATTTGGCTAAGAGTTTGATATTAATACTCTTTGGTGTTTGTAAGATCAAACGTCAAAGTCAGTAATGAAAGTAGAAAAATTCACCACAAACAGAAAAATTCCATTCATGTTGCATTTTTCAAAAATGAAATATTACCCCCAGGAATTTGGTTTAAGTATTTAGGTCAAACATACATATCTTATAGAAAATTTTATTTCAAAGTTTTGAAGTACCTAATAAAATCCATCATTTCAATATCTTGTCCTTGTTAATGTTGCATTAAAATAAACTTACTGTTAGTCGAAATATTTCAATATCAGTTAGGAAAATTTTGGTTGCAGTAATTTTAATATAGTAAACAAAAGCAATAAAACTTGAAATTTTTATTTTTAAAAACGCTTCATTAAAAATTAAGAAAAAATTAATCTTTTCAATATAAAAATTTAATAGAACTTTATGTAATAATTTTTCCAAACTTGATTGAATTCGGTGTAACTCAAAGTGACAACAGACTTGAATCTTTTTTTAATAAAGTTGTTATTATCTTGATTTTTTGTCCTGTAGAAGCTTGTGATTGATTTTTGAAGTATTTGCCAATGAACTATTTTCTTTAAAATTATAAACATAAATTGTATACTTACATATATAAAAGTGTAGTGTGGTTATATAATTTTTACCAAAATTGAACCCATTTCCAGATAAGGGCATTAGTCTATACAAATCTTGTGTGGAATTTTAACCTGTTTTGAGATGAGTCGTTGATTTGGTTTGAACAAACGTTAGACACTTGGATGATAGTGCAAAGCCATTTAAAAATTTTCGTATAACACGCAACCTACAACTCTTTCTAATAGTCACATATGCAGTGGAAATAGATAATAAAACTGTGAGACATTTTGGAATTTTACCTTAATTTAAACATAGAAAGTAGTCAATAAATATGACTAAAAAGGATAGGAAACAAAATGTAATAAAAAGCAGACTTTTATTTATGAGATTTACACAAAATAAATTAAGTAAAAGTTAAAAAAAGGAAATAAAAGCATTACAATTGCTATTTAAAAAATTCATTTACAGTTTTTTATCACAAAAAATAATTAAATTGACAATTGAATTACTTCTTTTCAACAATAATCCTTACAATATTATGTACATAGCAACCTTTTAAAAAGGTATAATGAACCACTGATATTATTAAAAGGATAACAATACAAGAGGAGCAAAAATATTTGTAATTGTATTGTGTACGATAGAATGTACTTTTATTCAACTAAGATAACCTTATGAAAAATATCTTTATACTAAATCCTAAATAAAATTCATGATGCTTATTCCACCAGTCAAATAAAATACAGTAGAAAACATATTTCTATTCATCCAAATGATTACAATATTTCATATTTTTCAAGATTTGATCATAAGAAGATATTCAGAGTCATTTTTAAATTCATGATATAACGAAATTGAGAAAAATATTTTTCATCACCACAATATGTCAGTAGGAGTAAATCCTAAGCAATATATATATATATATATATATATTTGATCCTGGCATATTTGTATTTTTATTTCTATTTATATTTACATGGTTTATAATTCCTTATCCAATACGATTGACTGGAATTTATTGAAGTAAAATCTCTAAAGGTAATTTTAAAAATAGTTGAAATCTCTAACAAATAAAAACAATGATAAAAATTAAACGATTTCAGGAAAACAAATTACAAATATTCTACACGAATAATAATTTATAAGCTTAATAATGTTAAAAAGCATATGTAGAAAATCAAAAATATTTTAAAGGGTTAAGGGTTTCCAAGTAAAGTATTTATCTAGGTAACCCAACAATTTGTGAATGTTATAACAAACGTACTTCCTTCAATTAATTGATGTGGAAAATTTCTTAAGGAATCACGTAGTTTTAGTTCCCTTTTGAAAATTGATAAATATATACAAAATTTGATAACTGTGTGAAATTTCTTAATTTGATTAAATTTGAGTCACGTCCTTGTGTACGTCATTTTAAATAAAATCTATTTGAATAATTAATAATAATTAAAGATAAAATAAAACATTAAAATTACTGCCAATAAAAATTAAAAAATGATTGTTTAGTTAAAAAAAAGTTGTTGACAACAATTGAAACTTAAGCTTAGGGGTAAAAAAAATTTATAAGGTTTCTCGAAATTTTTGCGCAAGTTTTGCTAAAAATTGCTTGACATTTTTTTTATCCTACTGCAATTTTGCTGGAAAAAGATTGAGTAAAATTTAATTTATTATATATACAATACTAGGCTGCTCTGCCTCGCTCTTCGCTTCGCTGAGCCCAACCGCTCTCTTTAACACGTATTCAAAATTTAAGTTACCGAGAGAGACATGACAGGAAACTTTTTTGTATAATTGAAGGATAGAGAGAGAAAGATATATAAAAAGAAAATGCGTACCTGACTACAGAAAGCTTTTCCATATATAATAGAGGGAGAGAGATATAAAAATAAAACTCATGGACAGAAATGTTTTAATAAAATTATATTACATTAATATGCCTAGGATTTTCCGGACCACTCAAACCTTTTGCATGACTTGTTTGATAAGTAAAGTGTTGTGTTAATTTCAGAATTATAATAATTTAATTAATGTTAGCTAGGAATATAAATCTTTTCACAGTTAAGAGGATTGAATTGTTAATAATTTTATTCCAAAGCCCACAATTGACCTTCAAGTTTGTTTTCAGTTTTAACTTTTTGACGTCATTTTTGCAAATTTGTAAGAAAAACTGTTAAAATGTTAAGTTTTTAAATCACATGAAAAGGTTTTTGTATTTAATGCACATTTACTGTTTGATAACTGTTTAATTCAAAGGAGTACCAAATTTAATTTAAAGGAGTACCCTTCTTTTTTTGCATTCTATGCAGCTTAATTGAGATTTAAAAGTGTGGAAAAAGTTATTGAGGGTAAGCACGTAGACGGGTAAAATATATTTAAAAGTTTTGACTACTAAATTAGACATTGATATTCAGAAAAAATTCTTTCACTAGAATATCATAAATTCCTTGTTCTCCAATTATATTTATTATAAAATTAATTTCATTTAAGTAGGTTAACTTCATTATTATTTCTCCATGCATGGTATAAGAGTGTATTTTGCTAATAATTTGTTAATAAAAATTCTTGAATAATAAAATTGACTTATAATTAGGTTATTTTATCTTGAAAATAGCATCACAATCACGAATTCAAAAATAAACAAGACTATATAAATTGATTGATTTGAAACTTGGATGAAAACAAATTTCTGATTTTCCTCTTTCGAAATTCATATCAGCACTCAATTCTATGGTACTAACATATATAATACTAGATGTCTGATTTATTCTATCTATCATCAATATTAAAAGGAGTATCATTCAAGGGTTGTGAAAATAACAGAATATTTTCATTGCAAATAGCACATGTGCTTGCAGGTGCCATTCAACATATTCATTACATTCTATCCATATAGAACTTGTCTAAAATTCTTGTAGAAAAAGCATGATTTGTATAAATGAAATTAAATTTTGAGTATTAGTCATTAAATTTCAACAAAAAATGTTATCCATATGAGTTTAGTGGTAAATTTTATCGTCTAAAAAAAAAAAAAACACTAAATCAATAATATCAATTAATCGATTAAGAGATTGATTAAGATATATATAAAAAATTTAGCTTTTTTTACCAATTCCTTCTTTTTATAATGCTAATTTGTATGAATTAGGCTTACTAAAAGTTTTAAAGAAAATATTGTTAATTTGGTTAATGTTTAAATGTCTTCTAATCCTTTTTAAAATATTAATCAGAAATATTAAACATAAAAAAGGTAAAAACAAATATCAATAATCGAATAAAATAATAAAATGGAAATTTTAAATTTTGTGCTAGTTTTTGTAATAATTTTCATTTGAGTAAAAAAATAAAGCAGTTTTCAAGATGGAAAATGTTGTCAATATTTTGTTCATGGCAGTGAAAAGATTTTACATTTGAAATAGATTCTTCAAATATACACACATAAAGAAATTAAAAACCAAAACCTTTGCACTTAAGAAACAGAAAGAATACAATATAAAATTCTAGAACAGGCAGATATGTATATAGAAATTTATAGAAGTAATTTTAAACTGAAGTTCTAATAGGATTATTTTATTTTTCAGCCCATAAATTAACCACGTTTTTTTTGGTTGTAAAAAAAAAATGCTACGCTTATTCTTTGCATAGCATTGATTAATGACAATAAGTCTAAGCTGTTCGTATTATTCCTAAACCCAGCGTATGTACATAAAAATACATATAACAACATGTGTTAGGGAATGTTTCTCTGCTTAAACTGCAAATTTGAGCTAAAAAATTACCTTTTAGAAATATAAAACTTTATCAGCATTCCCATTTTTGACAGTTTTGATCACAAAACTTCCTAATGATGTTTTTGTTCAATTACAAAAATATTAGTTGAAGTTTTTGAAAAAAACAATTTTTTTGTTTTTCTTTCATCAGATTATAAAACTTTTAATTGATTTACTTAAATGCAATTTGTAATTAATGACTACAACAATTTTCGATATAATTTTCATTAGTTGGGAACTCAAATACAAGCATTTTGCTTTGAAAAGATCTTTCCATTTGTATAATTTAAGGCAAAAATTTTGAACAAAAAGTTTAAAACTCACCTTACTCATGTGAATCCTTTTTTCTTAACACTATGCATAGAAATATATTTCAGGCTTTTTTTGTAAATTTTATTTAATTTGCTTTTTATATTATAAAACTTTGTACTGAACTTTGTTTTGATTTACGTCCCAATCACATCTATTGGTTTCTAATTTTAATTTCATGAAGAGAATTTATGACTTAATCCTTAATATGGCAAAGTTCTACGAGCGAAATTTAAACCAGTTTGTGATGAACTATCGAGATTTAAAATATAGAAACAATAACTGCTGGATAGAGAGTACAATGTGATATGGGATTCTATTCCTGTGTATGGTGAAATCTTGCAAATAAAGTCAGAAACATTTTGGGATGAGGTATTTTGATTATCATTTGAAAAAAACATTGAATGGGTACACTAACCAGTGTTCTAGTATTCAAAGCTTGATATTTAGTAACTTTTACTGAACTGCACGCCTGAAAAGATTTTAAATAATTTAAGTTTGGCAAAAAAGCAATCGGCAATTTTCAACTGCTTATTTATGTCATTAGTACTCTTCACCATGACATTTATGAAAAAGTAACAAAAGAACTTCATAGCATAATTAAACATAAAATCTCAGTATTTGAAAACACATTAAATTAATGCATCGTCCAACGCATACATTCAAATAAAATATGATACAAAACAATTTGTTTTTCACACTAATATACTTTTTATTTTAAATTTCATCGAGTGTTTCTTTATTAATATATTAACCGAGCGGGACGTGAAAATGAGTCAAGCATAAACAATGTCAGTTACAGGTAGGACACATGAATATGTCCTTGAAATATATATTGCGCCTTGGAACCATTTCCCTGTTTTGAAAAAACTTTCGAAGTTTCTCCCAAAAAAGTTCCCATGTTTTTTGTTGAGAAGTTTTTAAATATGCTGCGCAGACAAATAGGGAATCCTCCGGTTAACAGGTTAATTATTTAACAATATTAATTTGTTCAATAAATAGTGTTAAAAACAGCAGATCCGCAAAATAGGTCTTTTTCGCAATACAGCGCAATACGGCTTTGGTTTCTTTGGTACTTATTTTTGAAAAGTTCTGTTAATACAATTTTTTAAACAGTGAGAAATGTAAAATAATAAGAATATATTAATCAAAATTTTTTATTTTAAATAGCCTGATTCAATAATTGAAAAAAAAAATTCAAAACTGATTAATTAGATTTTAAAAATTTTAAAATATAAGTATATCTCACATTCAGATGCAAGAAATCTCTAAAAATATACTAAAAAATGATGTCTAGACACTAAATGTCATTTCATATTACGTTGAAAATTACATAATCGAATTTTTAAGGAATCAGACATTTCAATCGATGTCAACGAGAAAAGCTGATTTAATAAAATAGTTGAATAAGTATAAACGAGACTGTTGAATACTGATGTGGAAATATCCTGTAATATTTCCTACTTAAATGTTAATAAGATAAAATTTTTGTTGTAGTAGCATAAGGTGACAAGAGTCAATATTTATGTTTTATTTTTAAAGGATAATAAAAGAAAATATGCTGAATAGTATAATTTTCTGTTGTATGTACAAATTATAAGAAATTAATTTTAATTAAACTAGATTTGTAGGGATTTAAATTAAATATACAAAAATGAAAAATGAGGACATTGCTTTAAGTAAACATTAATTTTCTACTGTTGTTAGAATTAGCTAAATTAGCTAAATTGTATTTATATTTAATTAAAATCTTGCTGAAATTCAAGAAACTAATCATTTCATTTGATATAAATGGTTTTAGCTTGAGCAAATAAAATAAGTAAAAGTATGTTCAGATATACCTATGTGTGTTTTCAGATATATAAAGTCATATGTAGTTATAGTATATAAAAAAAATCTCCTGGGGTGGACCAAATTACACCTAGAATTCTAAAAGAACTGCCGACGAGAGCAGTTAAATTGCTCACATACCTGTATAACGCCTGCGTAAGACATCAGTATGTACCAGAAAGCTTTAAAGCTGCACAGATAATAATGATTAAAAAACCGGGTAAACCGGCTGAAGAAAACTCTTCATACAGACCGATATCACTGCTGTCAACAGTCGTAAAGATATTCGAAAAACTTCTACTAAAACGACTAAAGCCACTTATAAAAATTCCTGACTTTCAATTCGGATTCAGAAACAACCACTCCACAATAGATCAGGTACACAGAATAACAAGTAAAATAGAACAGGCCTTTGAGGAAAAGAAATACTGCTGCGCGGTATTCTTAGATGTAGCTAAGGCATTCGATAGAGTATGGCATAAAGGGCTCATATATAAAATGACCATGCAGCTACCTCAAAATCACTACAAACTGATGGAATCATACATAACAAATCGAAAATTCAGAGTACAATATGAAGACGCTAAGTCTAACTTCTATCCAGTGCAGGCAGGAATCCCACAAGGTAGCATGTTGGGACCACTGCTATACTTGCTATATACCTCTGATATACCTACAACAGAAGACACATGCATCGGCAAATTTACTGATGACACAGTAATAATATAAAGTGACACGTCACACCCACTTAGTTAATAGTAAGTACTAATAAATTAATTGTAAATAGATTAAGATTGTAGTAAACAAACACTGAATAAAAATAAAAAAAAATATATATATATAGTTTTCCTCATAGTTGGTTTTCAATACAACAGCTGAATACAATATTTTTATTTTTATTAGTCGTGACTTTATTTTGCTGTTAGATATTTATTTTAACATTTCTAACAGAAAAAAGATTAAGTTTCTTCCAAAAGTTGAAGTTTGCTGGCAAAGAAAAAAGTATATTTTGAATGAAAACTTTAGTTGTGTGAAATTATATTTACTATAAGCACATAATATTTTTTTATTGTTTTGCTGTCTTAGATATTAATAAAAGAAAATAGAAATTTTTAACAAAAGATGAATTATTCATTTTTTCCAATTCTTTATTTGAAAAGAAATTATATAACATATATTTATATTTGAGAATTCTTAATATTAAACTACTGCTACTTGAGGCAGATTTTATTTTCAAATCGAATATGTTTTTTCTATAAAATACATACTAAAACTTCATATAATAGTTACACAAGTTTATATATACATATATATATATATATATATATAAGTTTTAAGTGAAATTTCATTTTGAAATAAAAGTAGAAAAAAAAACCAAAGAGAAGAATTATAATTCTTAGAATAAGAACAACTAGAAATCCTAGACGGCTGCTCTTGAATCTTTTGTTCATTTAAAACTACAACGAAAAAGATTGCTTTAAGGCAAATAACTCGCAAATTGAATTAAATTACTAAAATCTTTGGGCCTATTTCCAAGGATTTTATATATTAATACTTTTTTTTTGCTTTTAATCAGATTTCCATTCATAACCAGATTTTAATTAAAAAAGTTTTCATTAATTATAATTTGATAATTTTAACCTAGATTTTTGGACTTTCGAAAAAAAAAAACAAACAAAATATTTGAAATCTTTTATATAATTAAAACTAGTTATGATTTTTTGGTAATTGTTTTAAATATTAGAAAAATTCTCTTGAAGTTAACATCAATTAAATTTGTTGTATAGCCTATGGCAAAAGTGAAATGAAATTGGGTTAAATAAAAGTTGCCAATAACAATAAAGTTTCTTTTGTTTTTTACATATTTCAAGAAATACTAAGCCAATTATGGACAAAATACATTCCTGTTTTCAAAGAACTTGTATATACCTTGTTTTAATTAATTTAAGCTAGTCTAGTAAATTAATTATTGATATTAATATCACATAATAAAGTAGTACAAGAAGCATTTAAAAACCTTTAAATAATATAACATAAAATAACGCACACGAAAATTCTATAACAGTTTATATTCAGAAATAACCAAAGAAGAGAACAACAAATATTTTAATTTAATATTTTTGCTTGAAGAATTAGTCACAATTTTTGGCACCCAACTTCCTGCTATTACCCGTAATTAAATAACTTCAATAAAATTAGGAAAACTATTTTTTAAGGTTAGTCCGAAAACAAATTATTGTCCATAATTATTTAATTTTATTGATTTTAAAAAGTTTTAGCTGTTAGATCAATTCATTAGTTCAATTTTAATATTAAATTAATCCAACCAATTATATTCTTAAGAAATTATTCATTGTCCACTTTTCAAGTGCTGTTTTTTTGAGCTCGGCAATTTTTGCTTGTTAAAAAAAAAGACGGATCAAATTACTTGTATAAAATTTTGCGTGGAAAAAAAAATAAAGTGTAACTGACTGAGTGTATGAAATGTTCACAAAGGCTTATGGTGAGTTTGCTATGAGAAAAAGTATGGCTTTTGAGTGGTATAAACGTTTCCAAGGAAACTGTGAAGACGTTGAAGTTGACAAACACCCCAGCACATCAACAACCGATGAAAACATGGAAAAAATTAAAAAAAAAAGTGCTAGTAACAATCGCTGAATAGCAATCAAAGAGTCGATGGCTCATGCCATAAACTTTTTCCAATGTTTTGTTTATGAGACGTGTGGCAGCCTTTTCTTTCAAAAATTGTTGAATTTTGAACAAAAACTACTGTAACGTTTTAAAAACAAAGCTGTAACAGTGCTCTAGCCTTCATATTTTCAAGAAATATGTGACTTTTTTCTAATTCCAAAGACCCTTAAAAGGCTGTTATTTAACAAGCATAGATGGCAATAAAAGCGCATCATTGACAGCGATAAAGGCTATTCTAAAGATCAAGTTTAAGAACTGTGTTCGGATTTGGAAAAAAAGCTGGCACAAGTGCGTAATATCTCATGGGGACTATTTTAAGGGTGACAACACTAATATAGACGAATAAATAAATATTTTTTTCCTTTTACTTTTTGAACACGTTACGTGAATGTTAAACAAAACTATTCATATTTTAAAGAAATATTTGTAAAAGGAGAAAAATGCTTTTATTAATGTAACATTTTATATTTTATAAATAACATCACTAAAATCCCACACACTTAGAAACCAAAATCTAACTTTAAATGTCAGTTGAATTCAAAAACAAATTTCTTTTTCCTTTTAAAATGTGTTCTATTGTGGTGTTCTAATCACTTCTATTTTCTCCTTCTTAAAAGCATAAGAACTTATTTTAGGAAAGATTATCCGCTGGAGTTATAAGAATAAATTTAAAAAGAGAAAATCCAAATCAATGTGTAACTTTAATTCACCAATTCATTTGGTTTATTCCTTTGATATTCATATCAAATTCTTTGCAAATTCTGATTGATAGATTACAATCCGAAATATATTTATAAAATATCTACATCAATGTAAATCTTTTCAATTTTCCTAAATGCAATAGTGTTTGAATAGAATGTTTTCACAATGAGATTACAAGTGTTGAATAATAAAACTAAAATGTATTTCCAACAAAAGTACATGAAAAATAAATAAACACTAATGATATATTCGTGTATTCACTCAATTTCAATTAGTTAACTAGTATTGATTCTAATATTTGGTATCGAAATCATTTTCAAGAATAAATATTTCATGGAAATTCTTCCAAAATTGAAAATTAGAATAATTTGCATAAAATATGCTATTTTTGGAAAAATTAAACATGAATATAATTTTGTGTGCCTTAAATTTATTCAAAAATATTCAAACTTTGCATATAGAAACTAATACTTTTGAGAATTTTACATAGAAAATGAGAAATTTTCTAGAGATACATATTTTTTGTATAGTGTTAAATGTGATAAATCTTTAAGGAATTATATAATACTTAGAATTAGTAAAGCTTAAAACAGTAAATAGCATAAGATATGAAACTAATTATTCGTAACTTTAACATTTTATTAAAATCTTTACAGAATGATATTAAGAAGATTAACATGGATATAGCAAAAATTAATATAGCTATATCTTGTTACTATAAAAACTATTTTATTAAATGTCTAGTTCATTTTGTATTTAAAATAAGGGATAAGCTTAAATATCGCAAAGGACTAATTAATGATAAAAATTCTGTGTAAAAGTATATGCAAAATAGTAAATTACTTAAAATATGATTTGAAATTATTGGAAGCAAAGCTAAATTATATTGTAGAAAATTTGTAAGGATTTGCTTTAACAGATACTAAATTTATTACAATAAGGGAACATTACGAGACTTTTTACAAAATTAAAATTCTATTCTATGTAGATAAAACTCTGTAGATAAACTTCAGGGAGTAGCTTAGTAACTAAATTTTTAGCTAGAAAAACAAATTTAAAAAAAAAATGTAATGAATACAAAAAACTTGCTATTTTTAGCTATATATTTTTCTCCTATCTCAGAACAATTTGTTAATTTGTTTGATTGGCCAGCATGTTTTAAAAAAGGGAACACTAATTGATTTGAATTCTTTATTTATTTTATTTTCGGACTTTTGTATAAAACAACTAGAGTACTTTAAAGCACTTTCTAACAGAAGTATTCAAAATTTTGGCAAGATTAGGTAATTGTTAATAACTTCAGCTAATATTCTAAAATTATAAAGAGACTTGTTTGAAAAAAATTTTTAACAGAACACTATAAATAAAATTCCCAATATAAAGTTCTTTTCTGTGTTTTGATGTGTTTCATATATAACACAATTAATTTTATAAAGAATTTCGATTTCAATGAAGAAAAAAAATTCTATAAACATAAATTTTTCAGACAAATTTATCCAGACAGTTATTTTGCAACATCATAGTAATAAGAAGAAACACGGTCAAAACAATAATCTTAAAAAATAACTGTGGTCCAACAAAGTTCTATCCAACCTATTTAACAATTCACTTGACTTCAAAGTTTATACAAAATTTTGTTCTTTGTATGCCTTCATTGTAAGATATTATTTCACAATTAAATTTTTTTTAACACAGACATAAATGTAGAAAAGAATTTAGATTTCCTCTCTACAGAGATAATGTTGAATAATATTTATTCTTATTGTGGCTTAGTCCTGAAGATGCATACCAAGTTGCTAGTTTATATCATCAAGATATCACAGAATGATTAAAAATAGAACAAAATAAAGGATAAAAATTACAAGAAGGACTTTTATTGTTTGAAATAAGCAACAAGTTTTTCTATTTTATTAAACAAAGTAATGTTAAATATATTTACAACTCTTTAGTTTAGTTTTAAGATTAAGAATTGATAAAATAAATTCAAAGTGACAGCCTAGGTTTTATTTACATAAAAAGAAGAGTAAAATTTCAAATAAAGTAATTAGATTAATAATAAAATTTAAGGACTCTCATTTAATTATGAATAGAAATTAAATAAGCAAATAATATATCATATTTGTTATATTTCATAATTGGCCACATTGGTCTTAGATATCATATTACCTACGAGTAACCTCTCCATTAAACAATTGCCATAAGCTTGTAAATACTTTATTAATTAAATTAAGTTATATAGATATATATACATATATATATATTAAAAAAGACAAAAAATAAATAAAATGTTATATTTAGAACACTTGTAACCAGCTTTCATTACTTATGGTCGAAAAGCATAAAGTTTACCCTCCTTTGAATTGTATTCATATACTTATTTGAAGGACCATCAAATTCATCTTAGGACCGAAATAAATATTTATAGTATCTTTAGGTTATTCAAAGGGTCGAGAGCACTTAAAAAATTTTGTTACTAGTTAAAATTTAAATAAGTGCTGACAATTTCTAGCTTAATGGAAATTAATTCTGGTTTCCATCAACAATAGAATTTTTAATTTATTGTTTTAAGAGTTTATAGGGCAAAAATATTCAGTAGAGTTTATTAGCATAACTAACAAAATAAAAAATTAAATTTCATAAAATGTATAATAATTTCGTAAGATAAGGGTTTACAGCTTGTAAACAATTTTTATTTCAAGTAGTTAAAAAGAAAGAAAAAATTCTCTTGCTATAAAGGTAAGACTTAATAAAATTATTTTTTAATAAAAAAATTTCTGTAAAAATTTTTTAATATATTCTCTAAAGTACTAACTTAATATTTTTCAGTTTTATATAAAACAAAAGTAAAATATATGAAAAATGAATAAGGCACATGTTATCATGGGCACATAAAATGGTAAAGAATTAGATCTATTTAAAAGGTATTCTTTTTTTTTTAGAAAATTTAAAAAACAAATGATTGGCATAGCTAACATAAGCCAAAAACAAATTTGGCAAGTTCAGAAGCTGAAATTTTTTATTGACATCTTGAACCAAAAAAGTAAGAAATTGCAAAGAAAGAACTTTTCACATCATTTATTTACACCAGTATCATAAAAATAAGCCAAGAAATATTAAAAATGAGTGGAAAAATATAAAAAAAATTAACTAGGGAGCTCATAACTTCAATATTGTTCTTCAAAAGGTCTATAAGAAAAACAAAAATTAATAACAGAGCATTTACGATGCACCAGGTATGCTTGGATCGAATTCAGGGTTTCAGAAAACAGTTAAAGACTGTACCGCAAGTAAAAGGCTTGCACTGCATGATTCCGTATTGACCTTGCTACTAAAACACTCCCAGAGCCTTTGCAAGAAGTACTAAAATCTTTAATTAAAATCGTTAATTATATTAAATCTAGTGCTCTTAACACACGTCTGTTCAAAGAACTCTGCAAAGACATGAATTCTGAACATGAAACTCTTTTATACCACACTGCTGCTTGTTAACGTTTCCTTTGGTTATCTAAAGGAAACGTTATTGAACGTGTTTATGAGTTAAAGGAAGAAATTAAATACTTTTCGGAAATGCAAGCGAAAAAAGATTTTCTGACATATTTAACTAATGAAGATTGGATTCAAAGAATTGCTTATTTATCAGACATCTTCAGTCAGTTAAACAAATTAAGTTTGAAGCTCCATGGCAAGTATTGCACATAATTAATTTCAGAGATAATCTGAATGCCTTCGTTTCTAAGCTTAAAAATTGGACACGTAAATCTAATCAAGGAAATTTTGCAAACACCTTTGCACTTCAGTTGAAGAATCAGAAAATTGCATAGCAGGAAATCTTAAAGAAGAAATTGAAAATCACTTTCAATTCCTTGAAAAAGAAATGAAAACTTATTTCCCAGAACTGGCTGAGCATATCAATCTTCATTGGTTGTAGCTGACGTTCCAGATGCAGTTCAAGATGAGTTTTTAGATCTTCGGAATGATTCTGCAGCTAAGGATTTATTTCAAGAAAAGCCGCTGTCTGAATTTTCGTGTGCTATGTGTCGCACTTATCCTAATATGGCGCTTCATGCTTTCCGGGTACTAGTACCATTTGCTTCGACATATCAATGTGAAAGTGAATTTTAAACTCTACTTCAAATAAAAATAAAAGTAAAAAATAGATTGAATATTGAAAATGACTTGAGACTAGCTTTAACCCATACTCAACCAAGAATTTCTAAGCTTGTTGCGCAGAAGCAAGCTCAGTCATCTCTTTTCACTTTTCACTGCCTTTTTATGACACTTTTCCTGCTTTAATTATTCTATTATACAAGTAAGTATCTCTAAAGCCAAAATCTTTTCGAAATTTGTATAGGACTTTTTTCACTTTTTTTTTAACATCCAATTTAGTCGGTAAGAAAGTATTACTCAAGTGCATTACAATTTAATACGGACGTATTCTTCAGTATACACTTTTTAAAAGCTCTATTTCTTTAATTCTACCAATAAAAGGAATTAGGGGGTTCTGGACATCCTAAGGAAATCTAAAAGGGGTCGCATCTATAAAAAGGGTGGAAATCAGTGATTTAGAATATTTTCTTTACATATATACGAATCAGAACTGGTTGAAAAATTAGTCAAAACACAAACCATATTTAACATTATTTACAAATCATAAAATTTAGCGAATACAAAAACCATAATGAAAAAATAAACAATTGTAATTGGTAAATGGGCTTAAGAAAGCTTTATTTAAAACGTGCATGGTAAATGTCCTGAAAGCTTGAAAAAGTATAGCTTTTGGTGTGGTTGTGTGTTGAGTGAAGCAACTTTTAAAAGCTAAAACACAAATGTCATCAAAACTTTAAAAACAGTATTTGCAAGGATACCGTAAGAATCTAAGCTTATTTAAAAGCTTAGATGTTTTGGATATGGATCAAAACCTTAAAGAAATATAGCTTTTTTTTATCGGCTGACATTTACTTTAAGAGGGTTGAAAATTAATTTGAAATCTGACTCCTTTTAATCGAAGCAAAGATGGGATTATTTTTCTCTTAAAGTTGAAACTATTAATACACTTTTTATACGAAAGAAATTGTTATTGTTTTATGAAAGAATTATGGTAATTCTCTTGGAAAATTTGTAAGCAATTTCAGAAGAAAGCTGGAGCTCTCAGGAAATAAATAAATAAGTAGATCATTAAATTTTGAGAAATTTTGTTAGAATTAAAAACTAAGTCAGAAAAGTTAAATTAAATAACTCTAATTAACTTATCAATTTAATATTTAGTTATTTTTCGAAACATTTTAAAAATAAAAAATTTTACTTCATATAAAAGCCATTGATGTTCACAAAAGTGATTAAAATCTGTTGCCATTTTAATTTTTAAAATAAAAAAGAATATATAACCTTTTAAGGCTAATAGGAAGAACGTAATTTAAATAGCAAAATACTAGAAACAGAAAAGTTATGAAAACACTTCATGATTTAAGCCAGACAAGACGGCTTCACCGCAAGAAATCGCATGACCTAATACTAACGCTTATAGGGAATTGATCACTGGATCTTCACTCCCGCACACGTCACACTCACACACTTAGATAATAGTACTAATAAATTAATTGTAAATAGATTAAGATTGTAGTAAACACTGGAAAATTAAAAAAAAAAAATTCATGATTTAGTAATTTATCCATCCCAAAAAGGTCACTCTTACGTCTAGGTTTTAAAAATTGTGCAAAAAAACGGATGAAATTTGGCAAAATATATTTAAAAAAAAGTAAATTCACACAAATTAGGACTCGCGATCGTAATGTGATTGCGTCTTATGTTGCCTGCAGAGTGCCGGCTTACAGTCGAGCTGACGCGATTCCGATACCGAAGACTATAAAGTTGTTATGGGTAAATCAATAGGAATATACTGAAAGTGTTCAGAATGCAAGCCTACCAAAGATTGGACTATAGTAATGGGAATAGATGTCAGCTCGGCTGTAAGCCGGCACTCTGTAGGCAGCCTAACAGACGCTAGCAAGGCTTACTTTTGGTTTTTACATTTTTTTTCCTCGAGTGGACCTTTTCTCAATACAGGCAAATAGTAAATATAATTTTTCTCCTTTCATGATTTTGTTTTATTATTTTAAGGCAGAAAAATGACGTGTTTCTTTTGGTATGCTATATAGATATTTTTAATATACTTTGTGTGTATGTGTGTAGTTAAAATTCAAAAAAAAACTTTTCTTCAAAAAGCGCGTGAAGAAAAACAGTTTTAGAAAATGTCGTTTAGCACAAAGTACAGTAGGAATGAAGGTAACAGAAGAAAGTAATAAATAGCTTTCATCTTACTAATCTTCGCATCATTTTAATAGAATTTTATTAAACCCACATTTCTAAACCTCTGAATGACCACATGTTCACATGTTTACCAAATATACAGCAGAAAATCTTTTAAGTTGAAAAAAATCTATTTAAATAAAAATGCAAAAACACTAAATAACTATATTAGAAGTGTGCATTAAGAAAATGCATTTTCACCTATAGTTTGTACACTGAGTAGATTTGAAGTGAAGGACTTCTCCTTTAAAACTCTTAATGTAGAGTTAAGTAGATAATAAGAAAATCTCTATAAACGGGAATCTTGTTTATATCTCTCATTAGGAAAAATAAAACAAAATTGAAAACTAAGCAGTGCATTTTGTAGAATTTGTGTTGTATCTTGAATATATCATAAACTTATTACTTTTAATACACTTTTAATTTGGATACACATTAAAAGAAATTACAAGAACTTAAAAAATAGAAAATTGTTTAAAGCAAAAGATCGTTTTTGCTTTTGATAATAATTTTATAAGATAAAAAAACAAATCATAAAAAATAATGGGAATATATTAAATTTTTAATTTTTCATAAAATTCCTGCACAAATAAAATTTTTGAAATACAATTTGCGGAATACAATGCAAAACTAAAAAGACCATTGATAACTAATAAAGGGTCATAATATATAAATTAATTTAAACAGCTAAAAATTTCAATTTAGAATATAAAGAACACTCTGAACATTCAAAGACTTCAATAATGTGTCATTAGAAACAATTTAAAGCAATGAAAAATATTCGAAACTAGAAAATTGGAAACTTAAGCCAAAGGACATTAAGAAGTCAACAAGAATTTTTCATCACCTGGTGAAAAGAGGAATAGCTCATAATACTTCTAATCCTTAGCATACAAAAATAAGATGATATTCCGGCAAAAAAATATTCATGTCAACATCAATACTAAAGTGAAATTTTTATTGCTCAAAACTTTAGCTTTGTATATGGTGTAATAAGTAAGATTTCATCTTTTATAATCTACTCAGAATAAGCAAAACCACCACTAGAATATAAAAAAGTATTGCAAAAAAAAAAAACAAAAAATATCAGAATTTTTGAAAAAATACGAAAAGAGGTTTTTTAATAAGAAATCTGCAGATTACTGTACTTCTTGGTATATACCAAAAATATTCAAAAGATGTAACTTAAGGATCATGGCTTACACGAATGGAATATATAGACTTTGAAAAACTCTTTTGGGATACTTTGATTTTCCATGAAATATAAAGAAATCGATACCTTATTGTAAGCAAATGATCTAAATGTTTTAATTTCTTCCTTATAAACAATTGCGGTAGTGTTGACTGTGAACATGTTTACTAAGAAAATCAAGTCAAAACCCAAATACGCATAATTTTCTTCTGAAATACAACGTTCAATCAAACTGGGCTTTTAGTTGCCGTAAAAACTTCAACTTTAATAAAGCTTTAAGCAAATTTTTGGCTCTTTTTAAGTGGAAACTTCTTTGGGTATACATTATAGGGTTTTTTAGGGTATTAAACCAAACTGAGCTGTTAACCCGGGTCCAATATGCTTTCCCAAATATTTTTAGTCAAAGTTGGCCTTATGTTAAAGTTGGGGGCTAGGGTATGTTTTGTCGATTTTTTAATAATAATTAATTTTAAAATAACAAACAAGTGGAGGTTTAAAGGAAAAATTGGTATTTTGACCTTCAAAGGTTACCAAAAATTAAAAATAAAAGAACCCTTCGATGTTACTTTTAAATCACTTAAAGTGGAGGTCCTATTTTTAATTCGTTTTCAAGTTGCAAGGTCTTGAGTTTTTCAGATTTTTTTCTTTTAAGCTTTCGCCTCTCGCGCGGTTAATCACTTCTAGTTTTTCAAATATTTTCAATTTTACAAATCAAAAAAAAAAATAAGGTTAAGGCTAACAGTTTTTCTGTTTTCAAACAAATTAATTTTAATAAATTCTAGACGAAAAAATTAGTAAGTTAATCATTCGCATAAAGTTTTATCTCAATAATTATTACTGAAAATGGAAATAGCTAAATTTAAGTATAGGGAAAAATATGAATTTAATTAAATCTAGCAAAATGTGAAGTATTAGTATTGATTGTACTTAATCATGCTTAAGATATTGCAATTTTAATTGGATAAAGTTGTAATAATAATGGTAGGCTATTACTTCATCACTCAAATTACCAGTATTAAAGGCAATGATTGTCCTTTAGGCTAAAAATGCTCTATTAATTTCAGCCATGACAATGTGATTTGTAGAAATTTAGATGGATACCCATCAACATGTATAGGTTGGCAAACGACATCTTCCAAAAGATAGCTAGATAGATAGAGGTCGTAAAATTAATAAAAGAATCACATATGGAAAGGATGTTATTATAAATTACAATATTGAGCGAGTGCGCATCATCTTTTTATTACTTTTACAAAGCAAATAATTGATAAATATACGAATTTCTAATGAAACTGTTCTTTAAATTGTTTTAATTTGTTTTTTTGTCAATTTATTTTTGTCGTGGCCTTTCAACTTGATAAACCAATATTAAAAAATTCAAATCTTTGAGATAATATTTAATAAAACGGCAACCAGTCTTTTAAATTATTTTTGCAAGGATAAAATAAGAATTTAATAATTTAAAGCAATTGATAAGTTTTTTGAATTAAATCTTTAAATTTAAATTTTAACCAGTTTAATATTTCTAAATATTCTAATAGTCCGCAGGTGTAAATAAGACAAATCATTAATTTTAAATATTAATCATGTTTCTTGTTCGTTAAATTTTAAGAAAAAGGGACAACAATTCCTAGACTTTTATAAAGCTAAATATTTGTTAGCAATATGTACCTAAAAAAATTTCTTTTTTCTACCAATAACATAAAGAAAACAACTTTTTCGTTTCATTTACGTCAAACACAAAAATTTGTATTATTTTTTATAGAAAAATTATATCGGTGAAAGTGAACGAGCATTAAATAAATTTAAATTGGATAATTTTTAATGATTTTTGTTTCGACATTTGTGAAATCATTCACAAATTTTTTAGAATTTTTAATAACTATTTGTTTGTGACTATTTGCTGCTATAATAAATAGTTAGTAGGTAAGTGAGCAGACCTTAACTTTTAAAGAAACAAGGAAAACCATAATACTGTAAAATAAATTAACTAGAACAAAAAATAAATTTTATAGTTTATTTTATTTACTAATTAAACTTACATTAAAGATATCGTAGTGAAATCAGTTTTAAACTGCTCTTTTATCCAATTACCTAAGTCATAGAATGACACACATATTAAAGGTAAGTAGCTTAGCTTTCTTTCTGTTTATAAAAAAAATATATTTTTTTTTTCTCACATGTGTAGGAAATGTATTTTCATTATAAACCACCCAAAGCTTTTATAAAAAAACAATATTTCAAGCCACCGGCATTTTTTAATCCAACCCTTTACACATGAAATTTATTTATAAATTTGTTTATTGAAAACACTTTTATTTTATCACAATTTATTAAAATTTAATAATTATTTAAAACCTTATGTTTATTTTTAAAAACAAAATAATATAAATGAAAAACAAAAACCTGGAAAACTATAAAAAAAGATGAAAACACTCACATAGGCGCATAGAAGATTTTTTAAAATTGTGATCACATAAATAAAACAATAACATCAGCAACAATAATAATAATAAGAGCAACACCAACAATAGCAATAGGGAAGTTTATAAGGAGCTTTTTTTTCTACTTTTTAACATCACATTGTTATGAGCTGTGTTATTTCTGTAAACTACATTTTAAGGAAACGTATAATATTCTATTTTTTTTCTACTTATTTGATAAGCCATAAAGACCGGATTTGAATAGAAAAAACTGAATTACCAGCAAAAAAAAGTTAATATATTGTTAATGTAGCAAAAAACGTGTGTCTACTGATTTTTAAATATTTTTCATACACTTTTAGAATTATAAAACAAAAAACAAAACATAAGATACACTTGACTTTTAGTGATACTAATTAAACTACACTAAAACTTCTTTAATTAAATTTATATATAGTTTGTCAAATATAATCCAAAAAAAAATACCATTAAAGGAAAATATATTAAAAGAAAAATGAAGTAATATCAAAACATTGAAACACTTTTACAACAACATTTGCATATTCGACATCTTTAAACCATCAAGTTATACCAATGATAACTAGTACACATCTTATAGATATCCTGTACCAGCTAAAAATTGAATGAGAAAGCTTTAGTACAATTTTTACATATACACATAAACATTAAATTTATTTCAAGTACTCGTGTAATATGACCCCCTTCACAATCATTAAACAATACTGTTGAAAATTTTTTTTGCCACGATTAATATTAAGACGCATGCGTTTTTTATTCCCCGCCACTTTTATACTATACAACAGAGCTTTTATTTAGATTTTTTTTTTATTTAACTACCAACCCCCTAGGTATGAAATAATATCGAATAATGAAAATAGTAATTCTAGAAATGCATTGACAGCAGCAAATACAAAAACAAAAAGAACAAATTTATTTCTAAATTCCCACATGTGGTATTAATCACTATAGAAAATCGATTGTTAGAAGTATTTTAAATATGAAAATATTTCTTATGATTATAAAAAAATGTATACACGTCAGCTTCTTACAAAATTCAACAAAATTATTTCCCATTTTTCCATATGAATAATAAAAACACACTTTTTTAATATTAATATCAATTTTTTTTTTTTGTTTTTCTTTCTATCAAAGTGGCAACAAAATAGAATTTAATTTTAATATCAACTCAAAAGGTTGAAAAATAATTTCCTGTTTCCTATATGAAAGGATTTTAGGTATCAAATTTTCTTGTTTCTAATGTAAATTTTAGGAAAAATGCAATAATTTTTAGGTTTGAAAAATTTCAATCTTCTGAATTAAACTCAATTTTGAATTAAGTTGACTAAAGGTTTGTTTAACAAGTTTTATTCTTCGATTTACTACATAAGAGATAGGTCTTTACAAAATTTATGTACACTAATTAGTGGACTCAATGAATACAAAAAACAGGCAAAACCTCGAAGTTCTAAAGAACAGGCCCGATTTAAATGATTTTTTTCTTAAAAATTACTATTTTTATATTATTTGAAATCAGAAACATTTTGGAGAGGTTAAATCCTTTATTGACTCCACTAAATAGTCAGCTTTAAATTGCGAGCATAAATTTAGACTTTGATTAAAAAGAAACGAAAGCATCAGCTAAATGCTTGCAAAACTATTAAATTAATTTAAATATTTATAGCTTAAGCCTGAACTGGAAAACGTGGTAACATTTTCAATCTGGTTTTAAATTTGAATTTAAATTAAAACATGTTTAGAAAGGAGCTATAAAAGGAGACGTAAAACTGTTTAAAATCAGATAGAGAATAAAATTGAAGATCATCTAAAAAGGATTAGTGAAGGTTGAAGGATGTGTTCATTGTTATATATGTAAAATTAAGGTCAATGTAAGATTGGATTAAATATTTTAAGAGATACAATTTTCGAAATAGTTTTGGTTTGTACCCATAAGGAGGTTGAAAGTTATCTAAGATTAAAAACATTACATCAATTGGAACAATCAAAATTATTACTTTGAAAAACTTCCTCTTTCTTTTTGGTTTTCATTTAAAAATCATATAAAACAGAAAGCAAGCTGATTACAGTACTTAAACAAATTAATTTATACTTAAGTGATGGACTAATGACCTAATCTCTCAATCAGTGCATTAATTTAATTAGAATTTTGAAAAAAAAAGCTTCTCTGTAATCCTTTTGGATATGAGGGGTGCATAGAACACACTTTTTTTTTTAAATGCATTTTGAATTTTGAAAAGATTAAATAACTTTTTTAGTATCATAGTCAGTATGCTTAAGGTTTTATCTAAAAGTTTTTATTAAAAAAAGTTATGTTTTAACTATTTTAATGCTTAGGATAGAATCATTGTAATAGTATTTAATTTTAGCCTTATAATGTCAATATTTTTGTAAAAAGCTTACGTTACGTCAGAAAAATATATTTGAGAGAAATTTCATTAAAATACTGTTTTGTCAAAGAATTTTGCTTCATTAAAAACAAGTCATAATATTGGACTTAATATTTTTATTCCATTATAGCAAACTTAATGAGCTAAAAGCTTCGTAAATGTTTTATTATGAGGACACATTTTAGTACAAATATATTTTGCTATAACACAAAACATTAACGAAAATTTAACTAAAAGACAAACAATAAAACTGAATAAGCCATGCTTGTTATAAAATTCATACATATATCTGCATTTTGCGTAATATAAATCAAATGACAAACAAAATTAAAGCATTGATTGCCAGGAGTAAGAACAAAAAATTTCTTATCTTTTGAAATAAATCAACAAAATTCTCTCTTCCTTATATAACTGACTTTCATAAAAGTCATAGCACCATGCTACAAAAATTCACTAATCAAAAAAGAATTAAAAAAGTAACCATTAGACCTAATTTTTAGTCATATTTTTACGCTAAAAGTCAACCAATTTACAGCTACATTTGCCGCCATTCTTTAATAATAATTCATTGATATTTACCTTAATAAATTGGATTTTATTTGTGATAAGTACCTCTCTTTTATTTATAAAACAAAGCTCTCCCTGTTTTCGAAACTAGAACATTAAACATGCTTTGGGCACTAAAAGTTTTTAAGAAACTGTAGCCTTTTATTTTATAATTAAATAACTAAATGATATAAAGCGCCTTGGATCTTAGATTTTAGCATTTGCTGCCGATGTATGGATTTAATACTTAATAATTAATCCTCTACTGGATCTACCCTAATAAAATTATCTTAAAGGGATTTCAATCAAATATTTGGATAGGAAAAGTATGAAATCTGTAAGCCGGAATCAAAGACTCTTTAAGAACTATATCTCAGTGTGTCTAATTCTAACATACTACGTCTCTTGAAAGGGAGTTTAGGGACATTATAAAAGTTGATGTTAATTATTTTAAAATAAAAGACTCGGCAAAGTATTTTATTATTTATAGAATAGCTGAATACGAGTATACTAAATAAAATTATAACCCGAATCACCTAAATAAGATTTCTTAGCAAAATTTATATTTTCAATATTTTAATTTAATAAAAAATGATAGCAAGCAATGTAAAAAAAAATTTTTTGTCATATTTCTCGTAAAAATTTTATGTTGAAGTTAATGAATATATAAAGGAGCAACTACCATTCAAATATTGTAAACGTATTCAAATGTTAATTTGAAAAACAAAACAGCTCTAAAAATTTAAATAGAAATAAAAACAACAAAAGAAAAACCGTTGCAAAAATTTCTTTTCAGATGCAATTATTCTACAGTTATTTCATTAATAAACATAAATATAATTTAATGAACACTTCAAAACATTAATGTCTCCCTTGTGATATTTTTATTAAAATTCTATGCCTGTTATTTGTTTGGCATAGGTTATATTAAAGCAAGTACTAAAGTCCTTGCAAATAAAAAGCTTTTATATATATTAATACAAATGAAATAGCCTCATTCTTTAATACATGACAATATTACCAAAACTTTGACACTATAAAAACTCATCTTAATATCAACATAAAAAAAATAAAAACTTGATGCATTTAGGACATTGACATGAATTAAACTTTTTGTTGCCAATTTTTGTTACTTTGTAACTTGTACAAATAAAAAACTTTGAATTTCAAATATTGACACTTAGAAAAATAATTAATTGGCACATAGCCAAAATATTTTCTACGTGCAAATGTGTTGAAAGGGAAGATTTTAGTTAGTATTGGAATAATCTTTTTCATTTGTATAGAAGTAATAGATATATAAATGTTATATTTTTCATATCCTTATATAAATTTTTGATATTAAGGATTATTAATAAACCCAGGAGAAATTGTTCTTTTAGATTAAACAAAACTCCAAAATTAGGAAATATTGAATTAAATGAAAATTTTTCAATTAAAGGTAAATAAGATATTCAATTATGAGCATTTTAATGACTTTTTTGAAATAGTTTTGTTAAATATTAAATCAAATATTTAAACTATTATTTTAAAATATAAATGTACTGTCACTCATTTTTGTATCTATATGAAAATTAAAAGAACTTTGGTTGCAACTAATAAACTTATCAAAATTTAGATATAAGCTTGGACTATCTGAAAATTGTCAAAAAAAAGCTACCATCAAGTAGTGGGCACAGACATTTTAAAAATAAACGAATCGTTTGTTGACTGTCTATAAAATTCAAATTTTTGTCAGAAAGAAGATGTTTAAAATTTCAGTATGGACACCTGCAAACATTTTCAATATTAGTTACAAATCTTTTTTTTCAAAAAAATTATGAGGTATTAGGTAACCAACATATGTCTGACAACATATGAGGCCTATTGTTAATAAAGTCAGCAACAAATCAGGGAAAACTATTTAAAACAATTTCTATGGAATACGAAGGATAATAAACGAATAAACGAAGAATAAATTGACAGTATTTTTTGTATATAAATTAAGATGTCAATAATAAAATACACAAAAACTTGATATACGTGCATTTTATTTTGGTACCGTAGTTGCAAGAGGATACCATCTTAAGATTACACAACAAGACTTAAGCTATGCAGTCGAATAGGATATTCTAATTCCATTCAGTTATGATTTTAATTTATCTTAATCAATTCACACACAAATTAGCTTATAAAAAAATGGTTTTTATGTTTTTAATATTTGTATAATATTTTGCAAAGGTATGCAATGGCAGATAATCAGATTAGAATATTTATTATTTAATAAATATATAAATGTATTGATTTTTGGCATGGCGCTAGACATTGGCAATTTCATGAAACGTTTTATAAAGTTTTCTTTTCAAAAATCACCTTTCAATAATTTGAAACAATAAAAGTAAGTAGACAAATTAACAAAATATTGTAGTTTTACTTTTTTAATAATTTAGAATATATTTCGGGATTAAAGTGAGAAGTTTACCTATAATATTTTTAATAACAGTTGTAAATATTTCACATGAAGTGAATTCATAAAATATTATCAAACAGAAATTGAAGTTGTATTATTTAAAGATAAAGATTTCATTATTTCCTATTTAAAAAGTGATTTAAGAAAAAATTGTACTTACCTCAGATGATGTTAAATAACAAATTCTGGAATCGGTACTATCTATTGAAGCTTGTTGTACAATTCCATATCTAGTTTCACGATCACTTATATAATCTGATCTTAAGCTATCTTGTCGATCAAAGATACCCCTGTAGAAATTTATGAACAATGAATTAAATTAAAATTATTTGATTATCAATTACAAAAATACCTTTGTTCTAAGGAATCTGCACGTGTACTTTTATAACCTGAATCATTCAAACTACTATCTTGTCGTAATGATGGAAGAGAATCCCATGGAGAACGTTTATGACCTGATTGTGATGATTGTGATGGCATTAAACCTTGACCTGAACTAGAACCAAGTGTTGAACTGCCTGAACGCCAGCCATCTGAATGTCTGAACCATTGAGCTCGAGCCGATTCTCCAATACATGATGCACAACGAGAATTAGCAAAACTAAAAATATAAATAACTCTTTACTATATTACAAAACTAATGGAATATCTAATATTAATTAATGATTATGTTATGGTTTGTTGATTAGTATTTAGCTGAATTTGTGATAGTTTCGGACATAAAATGTATTGTGACCAATGTTCAATTAATTTTGCTTCCTAAGAGATATGTTATGCTTAAAAAGCTTGTTTCAAAATTGTTTTGACAAAGACAGAATATTATTTAGGTTAACTTAATAATTCCTCAACCCAAAGTAATTTATGAAAGTGATGAATTTGACATGATCTTTAAACAGAAGTGAATAGGGAAATAATATTAATTTTATTTTAAAGGATTTCACATATACTAGCTTGAATTTAAAGCAAATCTTTACATTACAATATTATAGGTTTTATTTAATATTTTGGGAAATTATTAATTTAAAATCATTAAGCTAAATATTAGAAATTTATTACGCTGTCTTACTTAAAGTGCCGTCAAGTTATTTTGATCAAGAAGCTCCTTATAGTGCGTTTTCACTGAACTTAGTATTTAGTATTTAGTAAATACTATTTTTTTAGTATTTTTAAGGAAAATCTCCAGTTTTTTTTTCAAATATGTCAATAATAAATTATTGAGTAGGTACTAGGCACTAGGTTCAATGAAAAAGCACTATTAGAAGGGACGCTATCTTAAAAATACATTTTTTCATACTTTCAGTGTCGGCAATCATAGGTGTGCGACTTAACTAATAAATCCCTATTATGTATAGATCATTTTTTCCATGTTGCACGCGACTGAGTGAGTTTAAAACTAAAAATGTCCAAATCCATATTAGTCTTAGGAACTATTATCAGTAATACCTTTGTCATTCGTTAAACTACTATTTAGCAGATATTAAAGATATTTTAATATCTGCTAAATAGTAGTTTAACGAGTAGTTTAGTTGATTCCAATTATTGTAAACATAATTTTTTTTAACCAAAAAAAAGGAGTTTCTTTAGTATTTCTAGTATTAAGGGTCAAAATTATTAAATAAAATTTAAATTACCTAGAATTATGATCACTTAAGTATCCTCTATCACGTTCCCTTTCTCTTTCTCTTTCACGGATTAGTTCATTACGATCACTATAATATCCATCACGTTCTCGTTCTCTTTCGCGTGTTGAAAGTGGCCGTGGTGGCGGTAAAGGTAATGTTGATGATTTTGAATTTGCTGCTGATCCTAAAATATTAAGATTTATAAATTTAATTCTTTATATTTAAAAATTAAATCTCTTTAATTATAGTTATTAGTTTTTTTTTTTTTATTTTAAAATGCATAAAATTAACAACAACACAATTTTTACTTACTACGTCTAAAAGGGTATAGACTGCGCTGATTTGAGTCTGGTAGATTCTCAGCAAATTCTGTATCATAAAAATCAAAAAGCGGATATGTTTGCATTTGATAAAAAAATTTTAAAAATGTTAAAGAAAAAAAAAAGCAAAATTTCTATAGTATCTAGTTTTACAGCCAAACTGAAAGCTTTCTTAAAAATATTTACAAGAAGAAAAGTAAAAGCTCAAATTAAAAAAAAAAAATAACAAAAGAAAAGTTAAAAACATACCCAAATTTTCCATACTTTGTGAAAGTAAAGCTTCAAATGTATGCAAACTATAGGATTCAGCATCCATTCCTTTGGCCAAAGTATTTCTTAAATGTCTTTCATATTCAAGTAAAAGTCTTGATGTTGGACTACCAGGTGTTGGTGTAGGATTTGTTTGATTTGTATGATGATGCAAATGACGATTAATATTTGGTAAGCGTTGTCCATATGATTGATCCTGATCAGAATTACCATTACTTGAGCTAGGAGTAGTTGCATAACATTGATTATCAAACATAACATTATCAGATGGTGGTGAATTTTCAATACAACTACGTTCTCTTTCCAATTCCAAGTAAAGATTTCGTGGTGCATAACTACGACCGATTTCATGAGATGATCTTTAATAAAACAAGATATATGTATATATGTATATGTATATAAATAAATTAAAAGAAAAATAAATTTTTACCTTGAACCTGAAAATCTTGATCCTTGATTTGGTGGACGACTTAAATTATTATTATTAATTATATGATGCATTGCATGCATTGCATGCGGACCTCCACCCAGTAAGCTAGCTGAATTAGCATTGTAATAATTATAACGTCTTCTACCCATTTCTGGTGACGTGACTGGGCTTTCAGTACTTGGCATTGGTTTAATTATTCGTTTTAATGTACTTGTATCTACGTTCATATCCTCTGTACTTTTAGTTTTTCTTCTTGTATTATTGTTAATTATATTATGGTGCATTTCATGCGACTCACGAGTCTATTAAAAAAATAAAACAAAAACAAAAGTTGAATGAATAATACATTTATTTGGATTAAGTTAAAAGCTTGCAATTTAAATGAAAAAAAACAAAAAAAAAACCTGTAGTCTGAATTTCTTAATTAGATTAGAAAACTCACATTTAATTCATATTTTATTTTTATTTTGTAAATTAACTAACCATTTCATCGTTGTAATCTTTTGTGCGTGTTCCAGTTCCTGTTGATTTCGTTGTAGTTAAACTATTTTGATGTAAAGTACCTCCGGCTTGTGTACCTTCGGATTTTGATGTTTCTTCTGTATGCTTTGTTGACATATCATCTTGATTTATCTGAGATCCAACATGATTTTGATTGCATATATTATTAGAAAGATTTGTAGTATTTGTCATTGTGTTAGTTTCTTGGGATTTTGTTTGCCTTGTCATTGTCTCTGTACCTAAAAAAGTATAATTAAAAACTTTTAAACTTATTATCTTATATAAAAAAATATGAAGTAACATCTAAATAAATTATAACTATAAAAATAATAAAATGTATTTAGATTTTGATAATAGTTAGAAAGTAGTGAACACTAATTTTTCTTTCACTATTGACAATTTTTTCATTTGTTTAATTTCACACAAAAAAATATGTTAAAGCGGAAACCATTGAGGAGTATTTCTGACTTTTAAGAAAAATTAAGTTTCATGTTCAATAGCCTGAATTTTATAACTTGTTGAACTTTATTCCACACAAATATGTTGTATACCTCCAAAATAAAAATTATCAAAATTAAATTTAAATAAATCTTTTTTAACCTTAAATTTAATAAAAGTATAAAAGTTTCTACAAATTACAAGCAAAATTAGGCATAAACCGCAGAAAAGATTGATTTTCTCTTAAATAAATCAATGAAAGGGAGCTCAAATTTAATTAAAAAACAATTTTTGAAAGAATTAATTTAATTAAGAAATCCTAAGATTTAATTTAACTAACAAAATTTAGAAAAAACTCCAAATAAAAATTTTTTAGAATTCAGCCATTTTGATTTTTCTTTTTGCTATGCACTTCTATGAAACTAAGGCCGTATAAGATCGTATTCTACACCCTTCACTTTCACTTTCCTTCTGGAAAAATACTTATATATTTGATAAATTAAAAAAAATTAAGCTTGAATATCTTTTTTAAAACTGAAATACAAAATTTTTAACACAAAAAAAATTTACAGACGAAATTTAAGGCGAACCACACAAACGATTGTTTTTTTCAAAATGAAACATCAGCTATAAAAGTTATGGCCTTGAAATTGCACAAGTGCTGATGGCTGATTACAGAGGATTTCACAGTTTGACTTTATATATGTGATATCCATACAAGTATATATATTTTTTATTATTCCTGTCTCACACATTTTATATGTATAGTCAATGAAATTTTGATTTGAAATATTTTGGTTCAAAAACCAAAAACACAAATTTGAATATAATTAAATATTTTTCGAGAAAGAAAAAATTTCAAAAATTAAGTGTTCTGTTAAATTAAAAAATAGATTTTGTTTTACCTAAAATTTGATTTAAGTAAAAAACATTTAACAAAACTACAAACGAAATTACACAGGAACAGAAACTCCTACTCTCCTAAATGATCTGCCAGACATGTTATGGCCTTGAAATTGCACAAGTGCTGATAGCTGGTTGAAGAGAAATTTTTTGGCTTTTTACTTGATATTCTAACACATATACACTTTTACATACACTTTAAAAATAGGCACACACATTTTTATCTTATTTATTGATCACTTTAGATTTTTTGCTGATTGTATAAGTATTAACTTTTCTCATGAAAAGTTAATTTTGCTACTTTTTAGTTGTCTTCTTTTCGTTGGAAGAGAAGTTGCGAAACTTTTTGTTCGTGATCAAGTGAGATGTTTAGTGTTTTTAGAATAGTGTTTAGTAGTGTTTTAAGTAGTAGAATTTTTGTAAAATGTGTTATTTGTATTTTTTATTAAATTTAAATACTTGAAGAATTGTACTCAATAAAACTTTGTTAATCACTTAATTTTAAACACGGGAGTTATGTGACTTTTGTAATTTTATATTTTAACAAGGAGCCGGCAAATTGATTAAGGTAAATTTCGATATTTTAAACAGAAATTTGATATTATTTATGCTATTACTTAAGTTTGTAGTAGTTAAAAATTTTTAACCAATCAAATTTATCTGAGCTATATAATTCTCTAATAATTAAATTAAAGTGTATCCCTAGCTTTTATAATATGATTAAAAATGGAGCTTGATGTCAACGCTCATGGGGAAAATAACTCTTTAATTTGTATAACTATTACCAATTTTAAACTTCCATTTTATTTCATTGATCTATAAAAATTGCATTAGTTTTAATTTTTTATTGTAAACATGATGTTGCACACATGAAATTTGATTAGTCTCCCTTATGTTAAAAAGAGCACATATTTATATAACACCTGTTTGAACATGAAATATATTTAAGCCAACATAGATTCCTTCAAAGCTCATTTTCTTCCGTTAAAAGTCGGTATAAAGTCAAATTCGTATAAATTAAGTAAATTAATCAAGTTTATTTTTCACGCATTTATAGTAATGCTATTAATATTGTTAGAAGACTCGAAATGAAATCTGAATATTTTCAAAATTTTGAAAGATTTTAATCAAATGTAACAGTGAAATTGATTTTGGTCGTTATAAACAGACTTAACACAATTATGACATAAAAATTGTTGTTTTGTCTACTGAAATTTTCTTGAAATTTTAATCAAATATTAAAAATTTTTATAAATTAAAAAAAAAAAAAAGAAGTAAAAACTAACCTTGTCCTCCTTGTTGTCCCGTTTGATTACTATTAGCAACATTATCATATAAAGAAGTGCTAGAAGTTGCTGTTGCTACTTTTGTTTGAACATCAGTATCTGTTGAACGTGATGTTGTTCTTGGTAAAGTTGAGGACCCTTTAATCATTCAAAAGTATTAAAGTAACTTTAGTAATTTTTACAAAAAAAATAAAAATAAATAAATAAATATGCTAGTTTTACCTCGATATCTTGGATCCTGTGCTCTTAATCTTGCATATTGTTCAGCCGTCATACAAGTACATTGTGGTTCTCGTACTCGTGATGGACTTGCTGGAGTACTAACAGGCTTTCTTTTTGCTTTTATTTTATTTTTACCCGGTGGATCCAATTTTAAAGAATAACTTGATGATGCCTTTCGTGAGAATTTGAAAGAAGGCGACTGTAAAACGTCGCACTATCATTAGGTTAGTTGGATGAGATAAAATAAAATTTTTTTAAGGTGCAATTTTTTTTTTGAAAAAAAAAAAATAATGCAGTGAATACGTTATTCAAAATTTTTCATTAGTAAAAAAAAAAATTTTATCTATCAAAATTGTATTAGAGAATATTTCATGCAGATATTAGGATTAGATGTAAAGTAGAAAAAAAAAACGTTTAAAATTAAGATGTTTTTAAATATTATAAAGTAATAAAATTGAATTTAATTTGATTATTAATTAAAAAAAAACAAAAAGGGGTCACATAAAGAATTGAAATATAAAAACAATTTGTTGTACAACACATTTACATAAATGCAATTATTTGGCTAAACGAAAACATAATTATTAAATCCTTAAAGAAAAAAGCTTTGAGTGCTTCCCATTATTTTTTGACTTTTTTCATAAACTTAGAGCAAAACTTTTTTATAAAAAAATATTTGAACAATTTAGAAAAGTAATTAAAAGTGATTTCATCTGAAATCTATAAAATTCATTTATCAAAGAAAACAAAAGTATAGAATTTTTGGTAAATATTTGAAAAAACTATTAACAAGCTATAATTTCTGGTTAAAATATTGAGTCAAACAACTTTTAGTAGGACGGAAGGAAACTCGACCCAAATATAAATAAATTTTTATCAATTTTTATATACCTCCTAAAAACATTGAAATTTTCAATTCATTTTATATTAAAGTTTTTTTTAATAATTTTTAATTATTAAAAAGCACTAATATGGAATTCTTATATTTCCGTCTTATAAATCAGTATTCTATTACATTCATATCTTATAATTTTGTTCTAGTTCATTTTGGAATGTAGCTCTAGTACATATAATGACAGAACATGACAAAATTCTAACCTCAATTTCATATTTAATTTGGAATGGTTTATAATTTAATTACAATTGAAAATGGTTTTAAGTAAAGAAAATGTAATGAAAATAATAAAATCTGTAACGATAATATTAATATTATTCGAATATAAAGTGAATAAATGTTTGCTAAATGTGAATTACTTGAAAATAAGAAAGAAATCAAGGCAATTTATCCTAAGAAGTTTTAGAGAAAAGTTTTCCTTTTTGTTAACAAAATTTGGAATTGAATAGCTGTGCAAATATTCACTTTTGAATACTTAGAAGCTAAGGAATTTAGAGTAAAAAACTTGTGAAGTTTTTTTTTTTAGCTTAACCTGAAAAATCGAACTGCAACAATGAAAAATTAAATAGGGAAATTTTGCTAAATTTTTAGAAAGAATTTAGGTTCCACCTTTTATGTACGGTATATTTAATTTTTTTTTAGAAGTTAAATGCTTCAACTTTAATTGGTCAAGTCACATATGGAACAAAGTTCCTGAAAACTCTCCTTCCACCAAAATATTTCTTATATTCACCAAAAATATTAGTTTTTCTTTATTTTAAAAGAAAGTTTCGATTCTACCATTTTGTTTGTGAATTGTTCCAGAACAGCCTAACAAACAGGAAGGTAATATCATTTTTTTTTTTTTTTTTAATTAATTTTCTTTTTCTTTAAAGTTGAGAAGTATAACAACATCAGCAATAAGGAAAAAAATCAAATATCTCGACTAGAAGCTGTTCTCTTGATACATTTCGTATTCGTTCTTGGGTAACCATAAATGACTCAAAGAAGAATTAATATTATTTTTTTATCTGTAACAAAGTTAATATTTTTTGTGTTAATTTCGTTAACGTGCTTTTTTAGTTGATCAAAAAATTTGATTAGAGGAAATAGAAAACAAAAAAAATCTGACACAGCGTTGGTGACAATTTTCCAAATTTTTAACGCATTAAAAGTTGGCGTCAGCTTAACAAAAAAAAATCTATTTAGAATTTTTTTTTCTCATGCTTACTCACATATAAAAATTATTGATAAATACAAACTAGCAAAAACTATTTACAGTACTCAACTGTTTTGCATCGTAAAATATTTCTATCTGCTTTTATACTGCGAATTTTTTTCTACTTTTTAATAAAAGCAAGCAAATTTTTTGAAAAACAAAACAAAAAATACTTACGCAACAATCTCTAAATTGTTTAGCATCAATTGGTGAAGTAAAATTTAAGCCCCATGTATCATTTGTCATTGGATCTTTCCAATATACAAAACATTCCGATGCTTGACCAATACGGGTTCCTATGAAAACAAAAAAAACACGAGTTTTTGTTTGAATTATACTGTTAAAAAAATATCAAAAATAATATTTTTCTTTTATATACCTGGCTGAACTAATCGAACATCAAGAATTTTATCGACTTGACTGTTGTATGCAGTTATATGAAATACACATTCTGGTGAATCTTGAATGCATGTAATATTAACTGGTACCAAATCCTCAGAAACTTGTTGCCATCGTACTACACCACCATTACTTGGAGATACGTGAAATACTTCTGCCCACAACCTGTAAATTTTGTTATTTAATTTTAAATTAAGTGTAAAAACCTGTTGTACTCGAAATGTCATATTGAAAATCCAAAAATTTTCAGCCATAGGCTTGAATCGATATTTCGCTATTTTATGTATCTCTTTTATAACAGAGACACATATATCCTTTAAGAGTATTTAGTTATAATGCATTTGATAGTTTTTGTATAAAAAACTAGGCATTTATTACCTATTGTGCATTAATTAAATGTGATTAAAGGATATTTTTCTCTATGTTATTAGCCATTAAAAATCGTCAGTAATGAAAGACAACTAGAACTTTGTTTTTTTTTTTCAAAGTATTCGACTCTTGGCACAAAATTGAGCACATTTCACATTGCAAAGATAATATTTTTTAGGGATAATAAATTTACTTAAATTTTTATGACTGCAGTGGTGAATGTCGAAATAAACTATCTAGGAAAAATAGAGGTAACTGTGTATATGTAATTAAAAAAAAGAGAGTCCACTATATGAACAAAAATCTGAAAGTTTGTTAACTTTTTCATCATCCCATGTTTGATTTTCTGCTTTGGAAAACCTCCACCAAAGCTCCATTTGGAAGTGATATTAAAAAGTTTATTTCTTTTGATTATTGCATTCATGACTATGCTACAATCATTAGTCATTAGACTTTAAATGTAAGCTGTTAAAACCAAGCAGTATGAAATTCGTTTGCAAAGTTCTTTCTTTAAAATTATCCCTAGTAAACTTTTGGAATTGTAACAATTCAGTTTGAATTTACGTGCAAACTTAAAAAATTTTCTTAAATGAACTTTACAAATAGTTTTTTCTTTAAATTAATCTTGTTCTTTTGTTTTGTTGGAAAATTTTGAAAAGTTATTTTCTTGCTTTGTAGAATTCTTAATTCAAGCAAGGAAGTATTATTCTTAAAGTTGTTAACGTAGTTTCGATATATTCGAATTTATTCCTTAAGGAATATCACAATATATCATTGGTTTCGAGTAAAAGTTAATTAAACAATTTTTAAAGTGAATTTTTTACATTTTCGTTTGTTATAATTTATGTCAAAGGTTTATCTTCTATTTTTCCTTAATACTTTTACACCTGAAATATTTTACATCCTGAAATATTTAAGATAAATTCTTGTTTAATTTCCTTTAGAATTTTAAATTGTCTATTTTACCATTGCTTTTTTAGTTTATTGAAAAGTTTTTCGGGCCAAAGATTTCACAGGCTAAAAATATTGTCACCATTTTCATTAATTTTCTAAACAGAAGTATATAAAAATAATTTCGATAAAAGTTTTTTAAACTTGACTCATAAATAAGTTGTTTGCATATAAATATAAATTATTACTAATTTGAATTTACCTCAGGAGATGGCCATCCCTTCGCCGTGAAGTTTGCCAAGGCGAATCTTCATATCGATACGCTTTACGCATAAGAGGTGCACAAGAACAGCTCAATTTATTGCCCATGGCGCAACTAGCGCAACCAGCCTGGCCTCCTTATTTTCAAAGAAAATTAATTTTTTTGTTTTTTTTTTTTTAATATAAAAATACCACAAAATTTAAAAAGCAATTACCTGAGGCACTTTGATGTCACCACATACTGTTATTATCTGCACGAGAAAATGCTTGACCGCGGTTTAAGGATTGAGTTCGTTGACTTCTATGACTGAAATGTCTACTTCCTCGCTGAAAATCATTAATAAAAATCAATAATAAGTAATAGAAATCTTTTTGATTTTTTGTGTAATGAGTTGAAAACGAAAATCACAAATTATTCTTTTATTGATCAAAAAGTTACTACGACTCCTTGGAAAATAATCGTTGACATTTGTCCTTAACCTGTTAACCGGGGAACTCCCTTTTTAATTGAGCAGCAAATCTAAAAACTTTTGAAGATAAAACAAAGAAACTTTTTTGGGGGGGAGCATCTAAAGTTTTTCCAGGATGTGCAGTGAAGGGAAATGGTGCACAAGAGATATGGTTCCTAAGCACTACATATATTTCAAGGACGTATTCATAACTCCTACCCGTACACGATATTGTTTACGTTTAACGTATTTATACGTCCCGCCCGGTTAACAGGTTAAGTTGTCAACCTAGTTAGACTGGTCTTTTATCTGTGATTACATGTTATATTTAGGCATAATTATATGTCCGAATAAAATGCTTTTTTTTGTTATAAAACAATAGATTTATTTATGATTTGCTTCTATTTAGTTTTTTTTTAAACAAGATATGTTTTTAAATAACTTCACAACAATTAAAACTTCTAAACAGTTTTGAGTAAGATTCAATTCTCATGGTTGTAAAATGCTCTTAAATGTTATTTTCAAATGCCTTTAGGAAAGCGTAAGCCGGAAAAAATTCTCTAGATCCAGTCGATATTCATATTTTATTTTAATGGTTTCTAATGACTATAATTTTAAAATTTTAGTTTCTTTAGTAAATTCGGCGTTTTGTAGTATTAATAGTAGTAATAATAATTTAGGGGCCTGGATGTTAAAGGACCATTTCAATATCTCTTGCGAAAGCTTTAATGTTATAGCTAATCTTGGTTCCTTTGACCTGTGGTATTTGATAATAATAAAGATGTTTTGCTTTTTTAAAATATAATCTCCCGAAATCAAATATCAAGTGGTTAAAGCACCTCTTCCACCTCATGACAGAATCTGCACTGTGTACAGTTATTAGTTAAAACTATATTGATCGTTTATCCTGGAGTCAGAGAAAATAATTTGGTTGATTAGTTTTTATGTTTCCTCAAAAGACTTTTGATGGAAACGACGAGTTTTCGCAGTGCAAATGCAAATATTTTTTCTTTGATTGTGTAGCAAATAACAAAAAAAGTCTCATTGAAGCCACTATAACATTTTGAAAGGCCTAGTCCAAAAGTACATTACCCCGTCTTACATTTGTAACTCTTAACACGTTTGTATTGGTCTAATGGACTAAACTGCGGCATCAAATATTAACGAATTAAGATTTTTATTTTGAACAATAAAACCGTGTAGTTGTATGAAGAGGACGTCAAATGTAAAAATTACACCACAGAAAAAAAATAAGTATTTGTGTAACATTTGAGATTAAATAGAGGAATTGCGGTAGATTTGAAACGCATTAAAATGAAAGAAGATGAAACAAACTTTAAAAGAAAAACTAACGTTCTGTTACAATTTTGGTAAGTGGATAAAAAAGGGTTATATTATATTTTTTGAATTGCGCTCTTTTCAATTCATTTTTTGTGTATAAAAAATTAAATAATACGAAAATAAATTATAAAATTTTTTTACTTGAAGTTCAGCTTTACAACACAAAAGAAGATGGACTTTATGGGAAAAGAAACTTCCACAAGTGGTGAAAGAACAGCTACGAATTTCATTCTTATATAAATCAAATTAAAATGTTTCGAATTGATGAGGTTAAGGCGCTAGGCTAAAGTCATGAATTTGGAAAAAAATGCCATGTCAACTTTCTGTTTTATTTCAATAAAATTTTTGGCATAAAAATTATGTTTATAATTATAATAACATAATATAAGTTTTAGTTACTCAACTAGGAAAGTGCAAGAGAAGAAAATTACAATATTTTTTCTGGGACACGATTTCGAGTATAGCCCTCTTCGATGGGTGATCATTAAAACTGATTAGTTTTTCTCAAATAAGTGAGATAACTTAATTTAAAACATAATTTTTCTAGTTAGGCAAACGGTCGTTTTTAATTTAGCTTCAATTAGATCCTTCTTTTCATTGCTTCAAATATACTGTTAAGATTTTTTTAAAAATTGTAGAAAATGAGAGATCACAGTATTTTGAAGTATATTTTCATAAACAAAGGGCTTAAAACTTCGAGCTTGAAATACACTAAATGTAATTTATTTAGATACTTGTACTAAGTATCCTATTTTTGCACTGAAAAAAAAAAACAAGATTGGTTTTCAAATAAACACATTTACTTGATTTTTCATGTACTGAAATCAAGAAAATAATTCCTGAGTCAATTATTTAAACACTCAATTCTAGTGAATTCAAGTAAATTATATACTCAACAATCAGATATATTTACTTGCCACCCGTATTTACTTTTTTCAGTGTGGATTATATGAAAAACAATAAACCGGTAAACAATTCCCTAAGATAAAATTGCTGTTGTCTTCATTAAATATTTGCTTCAGTTTGCTATTCTAGTCTTTTTATACATTGAGTACCCAGTAAAAAGTGTTTCTTGCATGTATCTTTATTACACAAAAACAATTGTTTGCATTGGCTTAAAATTTTCAGTAAATATTTTTAAAGTTTTGTACTTTTTCATTATTATTAGTACTTTTCTATTTAAAATCTAAATGCAATTTATTTTTTTGCGACTTAAATTTTGAAGCTACTTTAATTAAAAAAGAAAATGTTTCTTTATAAGAAAAAATGCACGAAAATTGTGACATAAGGGTAAAATAAAAGTATATACATATGTATATACATATATGTTTATTTGTGAGATATTCATAATTAAACACGTTTCCACATGGTCCTTTAAAGGAATAAAGCAGTATCTGAATTTTATAAAGAAACAGGATATAAATGAATATATGTGATACTTGGCATTAAGTGTAAAGATAAAAAAAAAAAAAAATTAAAAATTAAAAACAAAAGGAGATACTTTATATCTTACGCATATCCTTGAAGGGATATGATGAATATTGTTATAAAATTTGCTTTTTGTTTTTTTTATTTTGTTTTTCTTCTAAATGATACCCTCTTATATATTTATATAGTAAGGACTGAAATTCAATCCTTTCGTAGGCTTCTATTTGACTTTGTTGCTTAGAAAATGTTAAAAAAAAAATTTTTTTTGTTTTTTGTTTTGTAGATAAATGAATGTTAGCTTAATTGAAAGAATTGAAGTTTGCATTTCTTTTACAAGAAAACGCTGAGTATTATTTTTATTTTTTTTTATTTATTCCCCCTTGGTGTACTTAAAGTTAATCATGTTAAATAAAATTTTTTATGTTGGGTGATTTTTTAAAATAAAAATTAATTTTATTAATATTATTTTGTTGTAATTATAGATTTGAAAAATATATAACAAATTTTTTTCCTTTCGTGCTAGTGTAATTAAATGCAGTTATTTGGCTAGATAGATGGTTAGGAAGTTAACATTTATTCAAATCTCTAGATCGTGATTAGATTTTAATTACATAATATCATGAGTGTTCACTTTAATTTATTAATTGGAAAATTGCTTAGATAAAGTGTTTAAATGATCCAATAATGATCATGGGTGGATTTTAGGTACTAAATTTAGGCATACCTTAACATTAGGCTTGGTATAAACTTCCAAAATTTTATTAACATAATATGTTTTAATTGTCTGGATTGTAAACAAGAATCGCTTACATATTTTTAAAAAGATGCTGAAGCAAGAAGGATTTTCAAATTCGTTACTATAAATTAATTGGTGTATTTTTTTCTCAATTTTGAGCCCCTTATGACTTTTGACTTTTCAATACTAATGGCAACCTTTTCGGGCAAAATATTTATGAGCTTAGTTAGAACAAGACACCTAAATTTGACATCCGGCTTATCCCCTACTGGAAAAATTCACCGAAGATTTCTTTCACAGTTTCAACATAGAAAGTTTTTTTGAATTTTCAGGTCAATAACACTAAATACTCATAATAACTTTTCTTGAAATTTGAATAAGATTTTAAAATTTCAAAAATATCTAATCACAGATCAAGAAAATTCTAAAAAAATTTGCGGGGACTTTGACCAATTACATCATGTTTCATTTAATCAATTTGCATAGGCGATGATCAACTTACGATTCTGAATCACTCTAGGAGCTCGATTGTTATGCAGTAAGTAACATTGAATTGAGAAAATGTCAGTTAAAATGAACTATTTAAAATAATTAAAATACAATGGTACATCGAATTTTTCTCTTCTTTTTTTAAGAAAAGGAAAGAATATATAAAACTTTCAAATTGTTTTCCGCCTGGTGGTAATAGTGTCTTGTGGCTCACAAAATATCTTGTGCTTAATTGAAAATGCGTTAAATTAAGTTAAACTCTTAACCATAGTTCCTTTTTCGTAAGAAAACTTCGTTTGATGAAGTTTTTCCCCTCTGAGATGCTTTTTGTTTAATTGTATAAAAAATTATATCTGTGTATCCTAAATTCATATCTTTGAAAGAAAAAATTGTTTTACAAAACATCATTTTATAACTTTATAAAAGAAGAGGGTCTATCCCGGTTTGAAAAATCGTTTATGTTGGTATTTACATATAACAATTATAGCACTTTGTTATTCTCAAAACCACTTGAGCTTTAATTAGTGACGTAAAAGAACAACTTTATGGCTTTAGCTATGTTCCGACTAGCAACATTTGTTGCGATGGTCTCTTAAAAATTGATTGAAATAATAGTAATAATTGTTAACAATTATTTAGAAGACTTAACAATAAGAAACCAAAATCAAAACTAATCAAAATAATTAACGGTAACTAATAATAATGCTAGCAGCTATAAAAAATGAATAATAATTAACGGTAATAATTAATATTTAGCAACAAAAATTAGCAACCTTTATTTAAAAAATTATTTTCCATTGGAATTTGAAAAATCCTAAATCTTCTAAACTAAAGTAGGTTGCAACGACAGTAGCTGCATCTTCCGTGTGCGCTAGTCTAGTCATCATACATACATATGTATATGCTATATAACTAAAATACCATAAGTTTATTAAAGTAACTTGTAAACTTTAAATTTTATTGACTGAAAAACAATTGAAATAAATTTTTTTTAGCTAAAACATAAATAAAAGCCGATACCTTTTTCAATACCTTTGGGGTTATCAGATTTATTGTTTCTAACCATAATATCCCAATTTATTTTTTTAGTTTTGTTACATTTTACAAACTCGAAAATTTAATTAAAATAAAGAAAACTTTCTAAAAACAAAAAAAAATCCCAATTAAATTATTTCAAGCTGATTTTTGTTTATACATCGTTTTCCTTGTGAAATTTCTTCCTCATAAACTTTTCTGTTCTTTTGTTATTTTTTTTTTTTTTTGTATATTTTATTGTTATAAATATATAAATAGACACATTAAATCAAATACGGAAATTATAAATCACTGAATTAACTATTTACTTTATATTCCGGCACGTGAACTATGCCACTGGATTAGTTTATTTTTATGTACATGAAAGATAAACCGATATTTTGTCTATCTTTCTTGTCTTTCTTGATTTCATTTAAATACACAGAAGCTTAGATAGAAATATATTTTGTCACTATAATGATGAAAATGTGAAATAGTATAACATATAGGAAACTAAAATCACTTTCCATTGCTTTGATTTATTAGGATGCGAACATTACACGACAGAAGCCCTACAATGACTGATGCTGAGGTAAACTGATCGACGATTGATCAGATTCAAAAACGGTTTGTCTTTGACATCTATTCATCATTTATAAGATGATATGAGCTAAATGACCAAACCTGGTAACAGTTTTTTAAGTTAGTTTTCTTTATTTTTTTGATCATAGAAATTTCTTAGATATAGAAATTGTTTTTGTGATTGAAATTGTCGGCATTAGTCTTAAAAGGGTCTGTAGTCATGTTAAATCTTTTGTCATTTTTAAAGCGGCTATTTTTTATTTCTTCTAATTTCATAAAAGTAGGCGTTTCTCTTAGTTGATAAAAGCCACATTTTAATGTAAAATTGGATAGTCTGGCTGAAGTGCTAATGATGTTGATCTAATAAAAAAAACAAATAGCTGAGATTAGAATGCAGAAATTTCCTTTTCAGGGCTTTTAAAAATAAAATTTTAGCATTTAGGAGATAAAATTAGAAGTTTTAGTTATGACTTTTTGTATTAGAATTTTGATTTTCTATATATATATATTTTTATTTATACATATCTCTAATCTAAATTTTATGTGAATTTCTATATAAATTTAATCATTTTGTGTATGAGGTAAGGGATATATTGAATAATCATCCACGCTTATATCTGATTCTGGTTTTCATTACAAAATTTTTAAGTAGATCTCTAGCGGCATTCTATAATAGAATATTAAGAATTGATTTTGCAAGAAAAAAGCTCATTAGAATTGGAAAGTTTTCTTTGTCGTATAAATTTATTAACCCTAAAAGAACGAGGGAGTTTTCTAAAACAATGACCAGGAAATTAAGTGATTTATTTCCAGAGCGAGAAAATGTGCATAATTAATATGGCTTTATTGGATTTTATGAAAACTTACAGTAATAACAGGTAGTATATGAACAGATATATTTATATGCAAAAGGATACTGAAGTGAAAACTTCATAAAAATAATGGTAGTTGAAATAATCGAATCGATGCGTGTATTTAATGTATAGATTTGTACAAATTTATAATTTTATTTTTAATAGCTTAACAATGTATTAATACAAAATTACTTATATTTCTTTTTTGGGTGTTCTACATCTCCTAAAAGTTTCCTATGTGAAGACTACGTTTTTTGGTACAATTATCGGAGTATTTATGTGTTCCCCACCTTCTACCCAGCGATTTTATATCCAAACAAACAGCGCAATCTTTTTTTTTTACCTTAAAAACAGATGAACCGTCACTTATAAATATTTTCGTTCTGGCTGAGTTCATGAGTAAGCTGTGTAAGCTGAGTAAGTCACTGAATTCAGAAATGTCATAGTTATTATTTACATCACTGTCCGTAATAGGTATAACACGCTTTTTTTAGGAAGTAAGCCGCTATCAGAACTATCATAATTATCACTTTCACCATCATCTACTATATTTCTCCAATTTTCTTTTTCAAACACATAAAACTCATCTTCTCTACTAGAAAATTCCAGATTTTTACTGGCACTTGGTTCTTCAAAACTCCTTTCCTTTGCTATATTTTATAAGGCTTAAATTGTAGATAGAAAAAATTAAAATAGCACACATATAAGCACGACTCTATCTCCCTTTATTCTAACAGATACAGCTCCAAAAATAACGATAACAAACTTTAATGACCGATTAATTCCAAATCTAACAGATTTTCTAAAATATGACGAAATGCCGTCATGCTAGTATGGAGGAAATCGTTGATTAAGGGCTAATAAAGTTTTTTGCTACAAGCTGTCAATGGATCAGAAGTCAACTTAAACAATAAATATCGGACAAAAGGTAAAAACGAATTATTTTTAAAAATTTTAAACTATTTATCTAGTTTGTGATGGTTCAAATTTTATGAATTGACAAAGATTTTATCAATTTGCAAAAATTTACAGATAAATCCAATAGCTTTTAGTTTTTATGTTTTTATTTTGTTTATGGAACTGAATGAATTTCGTCAAATAAAATATCTCGGTTAGCCATGCTTAAAGCTAAAATTAAGTCGTAGAATTTTCCGTTTCAAAGTAGTCAGTTGCTGAAGGCAATTGGTACCGGAAGGCATCTTACAATATCTTTTTAACTTTTTAGTATAAGTTGAGACTATACCTTTTGTATCTTAGCTTTAAACTAAAACTTTCAAAAGGCCGCTATGCAACGTCATTGTATAAATTTTTAGAAGTTTTTCTTTCAGCCTTTCCTGATCTCTAAAGTTGATCTCTCTCAAATACACATGAATTGGCTGAAGTTTTATACCTACATTTTTTAAATGATTACGTGAAATAAATTTTATGGAATATTGCAGTAATGTAGCATCAGGGGGTTTTAGTGAAAATTATACTAGACACGATAACATTTCAAGGCAAACTTGCTGCAGTAAGAGAATTTTACATGCAGTAATTGACATACCGTACGAGAATATTTTCCGCACATTTGGAGTCAAGAGAAAAAAATCAGAAAGAAAATTCGATCTGTATGGAGAACTATTGGAGGGACTTTGATATGAAGAGTAATAATTATTCTAGGAACTTTTTGTAATATTTTCCAAATAGGAACCAATATGTTAAAGAGGAGTCATCTATGCTCCTTATATACTGCTACAAAGTACGATTATAATTGCTCCAATAAAATTTTGGAATTATATGGGATCTGGAAATTGATTTTCCATTTAAGATGTCGAGGAAGACACAAGATCTATAAAATGCAATGCATGCTCTATCCCTAAATAAATATTACAAGTTGTCTTACATGAAAATATCTCTAATCATATCAATATCAATAAAACTGAACAAAAAATCTGAAATTATTTTGTCCATAACCAAAATACTTAAATATTGGATTTATTTTTACCAAAACTATAGGAAATACTAATGTAAATAATTAATTAAATATAAAACTTGACTTAACTTATTGACAGAAGACTATAAAAAAAAAGATTCTGGTAATAATTTTTAAGGGATTGAGTATAGCTACCACCTGCTGTTAAATTGAAAATAATAAATTTTGTCTTACTTTGATAAATGTGAGTTTTTCCTTTTTTTAATAAAATATACTAAATTTTTTCTTAAATTTACTCAATATTAATATACACGCAAACTTTTCTTGACCCTATTAAGTCTAAAATAAACTGATGAAGCAGTTTTCATTTGAAATGATTGATGAATCACAAATCTTTTTACATATTTTAAAAATTTTCTACTAAAGCCTTTTCAGAGGACATTTTAAAGAAAAATTTTCAATGAGGATTTATAGAAAAATTTTATTTTAGTATTTTTTGCCAAAATAACATTAATTTTGTATTCTCTATAAAGTACTTGTAATTAAGGATATCGAGAAAAATTAATATTAATGAAATATGTATGCTCGATGGTTTTCTGCTAGAGAAACATTTCTCCAAATTTGAGCAATAAAATTTAGTATAGAGCGACAGAAATCAGTGCCAAATAGGAAATATTTCTACTAATCCGATTTCCTACATTAGTAAAATTTTAATCTGAGCTTGGTATAGCTCTACTGATCCAAGTTTTAAATAGTTTTGTTTACCTATATAAAATTGTATGGATTGCGAAAGAAGCTATAAGTAACTTCAGATAATTAAAAAAATTTCCTATTTTAATGAAACTACTAATTGTGCGAAACTATGGTATGAAACAGGTGCAAGATACAGAATTACTTCTGATATAACAACAGCCTAACTTGTAGTGATTCAAACTTATAATTTACGCAACTTTTTGAAATCATACAATCACCCTAACGATTGGAAAATGTACTTTCAGATCTTAATACTTCTGAGTATGTTCCACCTAATTCTCAGTTTTTAAAACCAAACAGTGTTATTTTTTCTATTAAAGAGCTTTGATTATCATAAATTTGAGGTCCAATTCTTGACTTGATTCATAAATCAATTTAAGTAATATTCCATGCTACATGTGAAAATACCGTGTCGTAAATTTTTATAAAATCTGTATGTGTCAACTTAATTTGATTTGTGATTTTAAGGCTAACCATACACTGCCTAAGAATGTAATAAATAATTATTTTGAATTTTATAAAAAACTATAAAAAACTTTTGTTGACAGTTGTCACGAAAAAAATTTTTTGTTAGTTTTGAGTGTTGCTCTGGTTTTTGCTTATACTAGCCGGAATGAGGCTTACAATTAGTGAATAACCACATTTTTGCGCCCTCTTCTCCCTTGAATACCTCTACAGATAAAGAAATATTTAAATAAAAGGGGTTCTGCATAAAATGGAAGAAATGTCAACCTAACTGCTGTTTGAATATGAGAGGTTAGTCTTCGAGTGAGTAAAGTATCCTCTTCTTTATTAAATGTCACGGGCTGGAGGAGCAGAAATTTGATTGTATAATATTTTTCCTGAGAGATTTTAAATTCAACAGTTTAATATAGTGGGACTGTTGAAGAGAACAATAGATCTCTCCTTTTCGTGGTACTTCCAGATCCCCAAACAACTGCTAATTCTAGGATATAAAGTGGTTCATACAGAAGACTCTCACGTAAATAATCCATTGCAAATCTATTTAGCTAATAAAAAATATTATTATTAAAATATAAAAATTCAAAAAAATTAAGGTTTGACCCTAAAGTTTAATCACTTCAATTAGATTTCTATTATTTTCGATCTCAAAAAATCAGTAGGATACAAAGTGCTTGAAATATGTTGCTATATTTCTGACAATATTATAAAACAAATTTTGATTGATGGATCTATTTAAATTTCCCATTAAATTCGATGATTTACATCACAAAAAAGTCTAGGTACTAAACAAACAACTTTTAAAATTTAAAATGACATCAACATTTCTAAACAAAAAAAAAAATAAACAAAATAAATTGCCAATTGTAAAAGGAGTAAGAATTTAAAGCCTTTACATGAAAAATATTGAGTAGTAAAAAACAAACAAATCACTTAGCTCTCAAATCAATCCAATTTGTATGTAAATAAAATATACAAACTAACCTCAAAATGTCCCCAACCATCAGAATTCATTTTTGCTGCTTCTACACTTCCTTTAGCTCCCATTTTTATTTCTTCTTTTTTTATTTTATATTTTTTAAATTTTAAAATATATATATTTTCCAAGTAAATTGAATCGTTTTTATCTAACTTTTATTTCTGGAAAATTATCAACAAAGTTTTTACTATGAAATTTTATTATTTCCAGTTCAATATATTTTTGATTAATCATAAATAAAAATATGAGAAATCATCTAAAAAATAAATAAAAATTTAGCTCATGCTATAAAATGTGAAATTCTCTCCTTCTCTCTCGTTCTCTTAATATGATATATATATATATATATATATATATATATATATATATATATATAATTTATTTATATATATTAAAGTATATATATATATATATATATATAATATATATATATATATATATATATATATATATATCTAGCTCCCGTTTCAACTCCTTTGACTGGAATGTATTACTTCTGGATGCTATGCGTCAAACACACCCACTTCTCGGAAAATTTTTTGTAAAATTTTCATAAATTTTACATTTTAATGAATAAATAATATAATCGAAAATTTTAGTTCCCAATTAAAGAAATTTTCATTATTTTGTAGCTTGAAAAAAGGGCGTGATATGATGCACTTTAATAATCATTTAAATATATTGAAAAATATAAAAATTATATTTTTATTAGGCTCTATTATTTCTGTAGAGTCATTAAAAATAGTTTCACTTAAAACAATCACCAAGAAAAATTTTGTGTTATTGTAAGAATATTAAAAACACAATACATAACCAAAAATAATACTGTTTAAATTTTTTCTTAAACTCTGAAAATGACTTTATTATTGCACAAAGTCCTTTTAAAGCATAAAAGACAACTAATTTATATTTTCTAAATCTAAAAAAAAAAGTCAATTTACTATATTTCCATATTGAGCACTTAAAAACTCCGTGAAAACTTTAAACAAAAATATAAAAATAAACAGAACCGTGTTCAACCGTGTTTTATTTTAAATAAAATTTTCACAATCGGAACTTATTATACATTATGAAATTTAGAAATTTTAATATTATTATCAAAGTTTTTTTTTTTTATTTTTTGCTTTTTTCGCAATGCTTATAAAATGTTGCAGCCCGAACGGCAATCAAAAAACATCAGTTCAGAAATGTTTTACAAACAGTTAAAGGAAGCGACTTTAAGCTAAATAAACGCACACACACATACATTTACTCATTGAATCTTGTCGGATCGATAAGGGAGAGTAGAACCTGCTAAGATAAAAGTACCTGCTCCATGCTTGATGATGCTGTGAAAAAGCTCAGACACATATAAGGAAGTTAATATGATTTAATACTTTAAAGCTTCCAGGCAAAAAACAAAAAAAAAAATTAATATAAAAATAAAAGTACCTAAAATAATTAAAAAACAGGCAGAAAAACAAAAATATTAAGAATCAGAAAAAATTAGAAGGATAATTTTTTAATATAACAACCAAAAAAATGTAATCACAAAATAAACAAATCGAAAATTTTAACGAATATTTGACTCTGTTATTTATTTCTTTTATCAAATATCGGCATCAAAGTACGCAAGCGCTAAATTTGATTCTCACTAAAAAATAATTTAATTTCTCACAAAAAAAAGAAGAAATTATTTTTATATACAAGACACAAATTTTAGATGCTGGATGTCAAACGGAAAAACGGATATAAGGGAATTGGAATTTGTTTACTTTTTTTCGACGAAAGCTTTAAGCACTTCCAATAGCCGGCATTTCAGTTGACTGTCTGTCAATAATACCGGCTAATTTTTGTTTTTCGTTTATTTATTTTTCCTTGTGTTTAAATTGAAATCAAGTTTATGAAAATAATTTATATTAAATTATAATTTTTTTTTGGTTTTTCTAGTTTTTCTGTTTAGTATGAAATTAGATGTTTTTTTGTCGTGTGATAGAATTCCTTAGTAATGAACACACTTTGCAGTCAACAGATTCAAATAAGAAATGTTTCTTTTAATTATTGAATGATTTCTATTAGGCTACAATTCCGAAAATACCTATAGGGCCAAGGTATTTTTTCTAGATTTTTCAATATATTTGATTTCGATTTATCTGATTGTGGGTTACATTTTGCGAGTAATTAGTTAAAGTTTAGATTTTTGTACTTTTCGATTTTTCTTTTTGTTCTTAATAAACAGCTTTGAAAAGAGTTCTACATTTATATCATTTCCAATCCATTGGTGGGTATTTTTTCCTATTTAAAAAATAATTTTTAAATCAACAGATAAAAATTAGTTTCGGTCTTTTTTCTATTATTTACATACCAACAAAACCGGTAACACTCACAGCACAGTAATTCAAAATGTTTCTTTCAAGTCAAGAATATGGAATTCTAGCATTTTGTTAAGTTTTAGTGTCTGGTTTGAGTGTTTCGGTTAATTCGGTGAAGAAAGGTATGTTTTGCAAAACAGGTATTTCTGGTTAATTTAATTAATTTCTGTTCAACACTTTAATAATATTTCACCAATATTTTTAACTCAAAATAAAAATAAGAGAGCGGATAGCAGTGAAAACAAAGAGAGGTGCCTTGAAAAAAATTTTTTTTGCCGTGGTCATCATTAGTCGCAACAGAGTTTTTTAAAACAAAAAACACTCAAGAAAGGAATTTTTGAGGTAACAATGACGGTTTTTTTTTCCTCTTAATTTTTCAATTTTTGTTAGCCTTTGGAAGTCAAAATACCGATGTTCGCTTAAAAGATTTATTTGTTATTGTAAAATTAATAATAATTAAAAAAAAGGTTCTCCATGTTACATTAAAATATATTAAGAAGTAGTATACAAAATATCAAAACGATCAGTCCAGTAGATTTTAAGTTATTGTACGTAAAAAAAACACAGTTTCAGGAAAGCGCTTTAAAGTTTTGCTCACTCACGCCTTGATCTAACTAGAGCAAATGACTCTCATAACCTTAGCAAGTTTGCTCCGATCGACTTGAAACTCTGACATAATATTTTTAGGATGTTCTACCATAATTTACAAAAATAAAAAAAATATGGAAAAAATAAATTTAGCTACCGGACTCTATCCTCTTAAGGAAAACAGATTTATCATCCCTCCTACTGCTCTTGGCGATTCTACTTAATCGGATTAGTACAACATGTAAAATTAAATAAATCAATTCAACCATAAATGATGGAAAAAAAATTTTATTCATATTTCGGATATCTGGACATCTGTATAAGTCCTGTATATTTTTTTGCTACATGTTTTATCCAAACTAAAAAAATTTTTTCATTATATTCAAACAATTTTACTTGATAAAAGAAACCTTTAGAATAACAAAAATAGTCAAATATTTAAACAAAAATAACAAATTTCGTTATTAATCGATTGAAAATTTTACAAAATTTAATTTATTTTTTGAGCTTCCATACTTCCAATCGAAGTACCCATCCGTTAAAAGGGTTTTCTAGTTAAAAAAGGTTACTAAAACTTGCAACCAAATATCCCCAGCTTTAGCTATATTTACTTAGTAATTTCATGATGCACAGTACTTATACGTCAATAGTACTGTCGTCATACCAGATAACATCCCTAGATACTAAAAAAGAGGTGGGTGTGGCTGGGTAAAAATCTTTGATAAAACTATACTGACACACATTTACATGCAATGATTTGGTACTCGTTTAGGTATGGGAATAGATTTCTTTATATCTGTGGTCAGTTAAAATTGCTGAGAGCAAATTACAGTTAAAAAGTTATCCTGACAAAATACTGTAAAGGGTTATTTAAAGCATTTAGTTATTGATGTTGCTGTCATTTTGATTTTCGTCTAAAGAACTAAATGTGCAGTTTCCTAAAAGTTTTAATGAAAAAAGAAAAAAATACTCCTAAGCTTTTAGGGAGTTTTAGCTTTAATGGATGACACAAGCAGAAATCATATTTATTAGCTAAGCAGCTACAATATTTTATGCTGAAAAAATAAACACTGACTTAAACATTTAAAAATAAAATTTAGGTTCAATTTAATGAGGGCGTTAATGTGAATAACTTTTTTTATTTCTTTGAAAAAAAAAAACAATGAGACAGTACTTGAACTTCTTTTTATTTTAAAAAGAAATGTCTATTAGTTTGTCTAGGCGAAACCTTTTAGGCCAGCAATGGAAGTGGGTCTATTTTGATTTGTTTTTGTTTTTTTGTAAAAACTCTTGGGGATTGAGTTGATTTGTTGAATTGTAAGTGTTTGTTAGGTTCGAATATATTTATCTAAAACTTTGACTTATAATCTGACTAGGTAACTATAAAACGTTTTGTTTTTTTACAGATTTATTAATAAGCTTACGTCACTTAATAATTTTGTTATATAAACTTAAAACATATGCAATTATGTAAGTAAAAAAAATAAAAAATTGTTCTGATTACGATTCAGCAATGCAAAATAAAAATTTAACTGTTGGAGGGCACAAGTTTGATTGGCAAGAATAAAGTCAAGAAAAATCAATCTAGCAATGTCTTCTATTTAAACTTAACGACCACATTAACAGTTAGATCAATAACTTTAATGCTAAGTAATGGTTGAAATCCATTGAATTAATCTATGGCAGTACGTCGCGGTGCTATTTCAAAGGCGTCGCGAGACCTGTACGTACAGGTTATGAGATGATTTTTGGAGTTTTCTTTCAAAATAAATAAAGTAATCTTAATGCATGTTAGAGCAAGAAAAAATTTTTTTTTAAAGAAGGGCGTCGCGAAAAAATTAAAGTCTGTAAAGGGCGTCGCAGGTATAAAAAGATTGGAAAGCTCTGGTCTATGCGAACGCATTGTTTAAATTCAAAAAGTGAGCAAGTTGGACTCTTATAATATAATAAATAACTGAAAAGAAAATTAGACAGGCAAGAGAAGAAAAGTTAGGTTTCTGCTGAAAAGTTGATAAGAAACCCTTCAGTCTTCTTTTTTTGTTGATTGATCAAAAAGCACTTAATTATTTAAAAGCTAAGATAATAACAAAAACCATTTAAATTTTACAGATAATCTTCTAGAAAAAAAGCAAGCAAATAAATAATCCATTTTGACTAGAAAAGTTAAAAACATTATGAAATTATAAAATATTGTATACTAAGGTCAAACTTGTGACAATTTTTATATATTTCTTAATATATTTTCATGGCACTCCTCTATAAAAACTTGCTATGTTGACCATACCCATTGCGTGGGATTTTCCTATTATATTTATAGAATTACTGTCAGGAAATTAGCAACTGTGAGGTGTGGATTAGAATTATTACAATAGAACAAAAGATATCCTTTTTGATAGCATAATTTCGTCTACAGCTTATTGTTTGGGTTTTTTTTTCTAAATAAAAAAAACAAACAAACAAAACAACTTTCACCAAAGTTAAATATAAGATATTCAACAGGTGTCAAATATCTATTGTTTATGACCGGAACTTAAGAGTTTAAGGTGAACATTCAAGTCATTAATGGCCAGGAATAAAATTAAACATTTTCTTCCTTAGAGGGTAGAATTTAATATTTTTAGAAAGTTTCACAAATAAAGAAAAATATTTAGAAACATTTCTTGTTTACTCAAAGTTAGGTAATTTAAGGAGTAGAATGATATTAAATAAACAGAAAACTGTCAGTATAAATTTTATTATATCCTATTAACTTCTTTTGTATATAATGAAACAGAAAAAAAAACAAGTAAAAAGTTTTTCTGTACAAAAAATTGAATTTGGAAATGCCAAATAATTAAAAAATTTTGATAATATAAAATTTTTTTGAAGATTTGTGATTTTTTTATTGAGTTTGTTATAACTTCAACAATTTTAACAATATCCTTGGTGAAAAAAATCAACCATTACCAATACTGGCATAGCTTTTTCAGACAAGCATTTAAATTCCCTTTGTAAGGGATCTATTAAGTTTTTCTATTATGTTACTGATGTTCCTAGCAAAGTTTGGTATCATTTAATCATTAGTTGTGAAAGTTACGTCGAAATGTGTACATGTAACCTTTGAGTGTGTTCATGATTTTTGAGAACTTTTGACATCATTATCTGTGAGTTTTTCGCTAAAAATTCATCCAACAACTACCGAATTCATCTGATTTGGTCCCTTGTGATTTCTTTTTGTTCAATTGAATCAAAAACCTATTGAAAGGCAAGCTTTTCAGCAGCCGAGAAGAGATATTGGAAAAATCGAAGATGGCTCAAATCAAGATGCCTAGTATCTAGTTTAAAAAATGTTTCGAAGACTTGATCAAACGTTGGCATAAGTGCGCTTCAGTCGACGGGGAATACTTTGAAGGGGACAATATCGATTTGTAACAAAAAATTGGTATTGTTTATTTTTTTATATACACACTTCTTAATACAAATTGCATTTCCCTGTAGTCTAATACAGTGTATTCGCATCTCTTTAGAAAGACTATTACTCCGTTGTTTTTATTGCTGTGAAACCGAACATATTTGATAGATTTCATACTTTTTAAGACAAATATATTGCAATAATATGCCAGGTATTGTTAATGAACCAGCTATTTGTAATTATTGTGATAGGAGTAGATGAGTGATTCTTATTACTGAAAATGTTTCCACTTTACAGAAAAAAAAATTTAAAAAAGAAATAATCAAGCTTAATGCTGAAAATTAGTTAAAAGAAAAGAAAGTAAAACTAAAGAGGTTGAATCCTTTCACTTATTCTTCTTATAGTAGAGCTAGTTGACCTAAAAAAAATTAAGAAACAAAAGAAAATATTAAACTTAAATTAATTAAAATTAAAACAAAAGTCTACAAAAGAAAAAGAATAAAAAAAAGTAAAATTAATAAAAATGATTACAATAAAATATTTTTTCACTCTTGTCAATCAGAATTCTTAAGCTCAGCATTGGGAATAAAGAAAAAGAGGCTTGTTTTCAGTGCTTTTTAATGTTTACAGTTTTAAAAAACAATATTTAAAAGCTTTGTAAATTATATTGTTCATAATTTTTCTTGAATATTGTTAAGTTTTTTTTTCTTTGCTGGATTTTCTGTTTTTATATTTTAAAATTTTTATTCACTTGACTTATTCAAAAATAAATATAAAAAAAATACTTGAGAAAAAACTTACCCAATTTTAAAATTAAATGCGTAATGTTTCCAATGATATTTCGTTATCACTTTTAACTAACAATAAAATTTTAGGTTTATGTTTTTTTTATTAATGTATTTTGTAAATGTTTTCACTAAAAATTTAACAGAAATATTATTGATTTTTTTATGAAATCTTCTTTTATTTTAAAGAGTTTTTAATCTTTGTTTCGTTTAATAATATTTGCAGCCAAAAAAATCTAAATTGTGAGGATTTTTTGGGTGTTCATATAAAAGGAAGAAATTTTTTAAACAAATTCTTTATATTACCAAGACACTTGTACATAAATTTACTTTAACACTAACTGTTCATTGGTAGAAAATTACCCATTTGGAAAACTTACATTAGCTGGCTATAAAATTTTCTTAACTTTCCCTCTTTCTATTATTTATGGAATTGGTTTTGGTTTATATTTTGAGTTATAGTTTATCAATAGTTTTGCTAAGTGTTAAATATACAGTAAAAGCTCCTTATTCGCGCTTGCTTCATATGTCATCAAATAATAACAAAGTGACATTTTTACCTCCCAACACGACGGCTTTGTTTCAACCTATGGATCAAGGAATAATCCAAGGAATTTAAGCTTTATTACATTAGACGAACCTTCAAAATCATATTGGATAATATGGAACGTAATCCTGATATGAATGTTATGGAATGCTGGAAAAAATTTGACATAGCAAAATGCATCGTAAACATAAAAGAATCATTGGAAGAACTGAAGCCACACACATTGAAATCATGCCGGAAAAAACTGTGGCCTGCTCTGACTACGAAAAATGATGAAGAATCTATGCAAACTTTGACTGCAAACATAGCCGAAATTGCGAATGAAATAGGACGAGATGGGTTCGAACATATAGAATCAAGTGACATTCAGGAATTGCTTGAATCGCAAGATGAAGATTTGACTGAAACCGACTTGGAGCAAATGTTAAACCCACAGCCCATTGAAGAAGAGGTTTCAACAAGCACTAGTAACATGACATTTAATTTGAAAAATCTTCGCGAAGGTGTAAGAATGGCAAATGAGCTTTGCGATTTTTTTATTGATCCGTCTATGGAATGAAGTCTTATTTTTAAGAGGCAAATCGCTGATGCGACTGCTGCGTAGCAGTCTGAATTGAAGGAGCTTTTAAAAACTGCCAAGCAAGGGAAAATTACAAAATTCTTCAAACCATTGCCTAAGCCTTAAGATAATGTTCAAAAACTTCAATTAAATTGATTTTTTCATACATTTGTTTCTTTTATTTTGTCCCCTAGGAACGTATCCCCTATAATCCCATATAAATTTTCCGTATTCACGGTTTCTGTATTCGCGGCATATTTATGGAACATATCCCCCGCGAATAAGGAGCTTTTACTGTATTTTAAGCACACTATTTGATAGTTTTAAATGCAATTAGAAGTGAAAATATGTACTTTTCTCCTATAGCTGTCGAAGGATTAAAGACTTAAGATCACTTCAATGGGTTACGTAATTATTCTTAACATCAAAATGAAATATTTATCCACTGTAATATTAGTTTCAAAATTATAAGGATTGTTACTGAGCTTTGATAATTATGATCTTAAGGGTTTTGGAGGCTAAAAAAAAAGTTAATATAATTAAGGTAAACATTTGAAAAATATATTGTGAAATTTTTCACTGAAAAAAGTTTTCAGTCTTTCGTTAATCTTTGGGGAACTAATTTTTATAGATTATTTTGTGAAATAAAAATTGATAAAGTGAAGTCTTTTTACTGACTTTATTTTTAATATTTTTAACGAAATTTGTGTGTTGTTGCCTAAAATGCTTTTAAAACATTTATGGAATTAAAATATATCTTTAAAAGAATATTTTTGTACAAACTTTTAATGTGCTTGAAACTTTATCTTTCTAACTTAATTATATCTCTTTCTGCCTTAGAACAAAAATACATTTAAATATTTCCATAAATTGAAATAAAATATAATTGGAACAGGATTAAATTAGAAAGCGTTTGATATAACCATTTTTACTGTCTTTCTAAAGTTAATTTTAAAAAAATACCATTTTAATTTTCAATTTTCTTAGCCTTTGATTTTTCGTTATTGAATAATCTAACATTGAATTCTTGAAGTACGGTGACTATGGGGTAATCTTTTTTTCCACTCTAATTTTGGCTTAGCATGTAAAGTAGGTCAATATTTTTCTTAAACGTTAACAATAAAATGCATAACACCCTAAGAAGTTATTACTGAGATGAAGACTTTTTCTTTCAATTTTTTTCTAGTCGATGTGACTTTTATTCACAACCATTTCAATTTAAGAAAAGTATTATCATATTTTATTATGTAAAAATTCATAATTCCCTGCTAAATATTTATTGAAAGTTAGTTTATAAAATAAAGAAAATATTGCGCGAAAAAAATAAATGAAAACTTGGAAAGGTAGCTTAAATCTTAAAACAAACTTTCATTTACATTAATAAAAATTTTTAAATTCAAATTAATTTTTTATATATTTTTCAATATGAATTTCACAATTTTAATTACAAATTAATTTTTAATAACAATAACTAAATAAAAGGAAATTCTACAAACAATTAAATCACAATTTAAATGCAGTCAAAAAATTTAAGAATGCACTTGAAACACCTTAAAATAAATAATAGGAGATTCTTTGAGTGTTACGTAATATTATTCACATTAAACATGTCTTTAGTATATCTTCACAAATTAACTTCAATTGTAACATAATTACTTTAATTTTATTTTTGTTTTTGTTCTTTGTTTTAATTAAGCACTCCACACAAAATTATCCAAACTTGTAGCATTAGCCTACTTAAGACTGCATTTAAAGATACATATATATATATAGACATTTTAATCTTACGGATGCATACCTAACTTGTAATTAAAATATATAAACGAATACATAAATTATTTTATCGGAGAGCACACCTATAAAAAAAACTTTACCTGATGATACAAAAGACTCAACTACACGATAGAACCAATATTCCTTAAGCACTATTTGATCAAGAACATCAAAATTGCTCCTTGTGGAATATACAATTGTATTTTCGATGATATTATTTTGTCACTCTTCTATGAGAAAGAAAGTATAGAATAAGCTTACAGGATTCATATAATTCTCTCTATCCCATATTGTTCTTTTTTTCATTATTTGGGAAATATATTATAGCAATAGACTAACAAGAATATTTATCCTTTAGAAATTATATATAAATATATATATATACATATAGTATCCAAAAAGAAAAAGCTCTCTCAAGCTTTTGGCCTAGTGAGAGAAATTCTATGAAGGATGCTGGTTTTGTCGTACAAATGAGGTCAATGGATGCCCGCGAAAATTTTATTATGTCACGGTCTAATATTTAAAGTTAGAGACTACTGTTAACAGAAGAGTAAAGCTTCTTTTGTTTTTTATTAGAATTATACTCTCAAGTAGTTGTCTTCTGCTTTATTGTCTTATTTTTTTTTTTCTCCTATAAAAAAAAATTTAATTGTTTTTTCTTCTGATTCTGGATAGTTTGGGTGCGGTCTTAAGTTTGAAACTGAATATTTTCTGGTTTCTATTTCTCATCTATCCTTTTATATATTTTCAATACAGGTGCTTTGATATAAAAAAAGGTATCAATATTGTATAATTACTTTTTATTAGCACAAAGTTATCTATAAGTATAAGTATACTTATATAAATAGTATATATAGATAAATGAATATAGCTTAGATATCATGATATTATTGTAAGTGGTTATTGATCTAAAAGGCTGACGGATTAATTATACTTTCAATAACAACTCAATCCGGCTAAGCATAGTTTTATGTATTATTTTTTGAGTTCGTCAAGTTTTTAACAAAGATAAATCATTGAGCTGTAAATTGTTATTTAGCCTTTTTGAAACAGAAATTGAGATTAGAAAAATATTATTGTTAGTAAATTAGTTGTGAATTTAGACTTTTATTTGTTTAAATAATTAAATTTTGCAAACTAAATAAATTTATTTTTAAACAACCCAAATTATAGTCTTTTTCTTGAAACCGTTAAATTAATGATTAATTTTATTTAAAAAAATTTTTACAACAATACTTAACCGGAAATAATGAAAATTGAATTTAAAAACTTATTTTTTGTTACGTTAAACATTACTCTAGGTATTTTTTTCTATAATTTCGAAACTTCTAAATAGCAAAATGTCTAAAAATGATGACTTAATACATTTAAGTAAAAAATAAAAATTTTTGTTATTATAGAAAAATGAGAGAAGTTACGTAAATGCTTTAAAATTGAAGGGGAGGGTAGGGTATTTAAATTTTTTTTATTTTTTTAAAAAGCGATCGTTTTGAAATTTTGCCCACTACTTTTGACATAATTTTCCAGGTAACATGGAGAGATTTTTTTTTTTTTCAAAAAATATTAATTTTATACTACCAAATAGGTCGATTCTTTAAGCGATATTTTGACTTCCAAAGGCTACCAAAAATATAAAAATTGAAAAAAAAACCCCTCGATGTTACCTCGAACAACATCTCCTTCTATAAATAACTTTTGATTTTTTTGTTTTAGATGATTCTGTTGCGAGTTGTCTTGCACACCGCAAAATCATTTTTCTGCAAGGCACTTCAAGATATTCACTGTCACTCTCAGTGAAGTGAAAACTTTCCTTTCAAAATCATATATTTTGCAAAAAAGAAAGTAGCTTATATTCGGATGAAAATTTGGAGTAGATATGCTAAAATTAGAATAAAATTTTTAGGAAATTTTAGTAAATAAAGTTGAAAATACTTTCGGGACCCAAGTAACTTTGTAAGTTCTTTAATTTTAAATGAAGATTCAATAAAAACAACTAGCCAAGTACCGAATTTCTTTTGTATGTTAACAATAGTTATATGTTCGAAATTTTTGTTTTCTCAGTTATTACTTGAAAGCTCAGGTGTCACACATGCAGCTGATCTTTGCTTATGGAAAAAAGTTATGTTATAAATAAAAAATATCTCAAAAATTTATCTTAAGACTGTCTACTTTTAAAATAATGAACTACTGGACGATAATACATAAAAAAAGGTTTCAAATTGATAAAAGTGTCCATAATTCTTACTTAATAAACAACTGACTCCAACAAAACGACCACATTCAGCTTTGTACAATACTACAAGTTACTATTTGTTTGATTTTTCTCAAAAATAAATTATCTTAAAAATCTGTTTTTGTATCCTGCAAATACTAAAATTATTTAATTTTTTAAAGAAACATAACTTCAAGACATTAAACTCTTTAATATTTTTTTTTTAAATTAAATTAATTAAAGAAGATGTAATATATTTTTGTTGTTTTTGGAAAAATAAACACTAGATTTTCCTTAAACAAAATACTAAGAATATACATTTAACAATTAGATTTTGCCCATGTCCTACTTTTAAGCTATCTTAAGCTCATTCAGATAGAAGGCCTTTGTTCTTTGTTTCACAACTCATTAGATAACTCGAAATGCAAAGAAAATGTTTTCTTTTAGCTTTCATTTGACGAGATTTGAAAAAAAAACAAAAAATTAAAGCATAAGAACTTCTAAAGCTAAAAATATATCATAATCCTCGGGCGAATATATTTTCAAAAAAAGAAAGAATACAAAACTGTGGGGCTGCTGAAATATAGATACAAAAGAAAATATTATTAAGCGTTCATTTTTTTCTAACTCTTGAAATAATTTAAAAACTCTTGGTTTAAAGTTCAATTTGTCACAAAGACATTTTGAGGTTGTATGGTAAAAATTAAAACTCAACATAAGTCATTCGGCTAACATTTTATACATAACCGATTTCTCTTGGTTTAATTTACTTCTAGTTTTCTTATATTATACAAGTAATATAGAGCTAATAGGCATAAGCTCATTTTAATGCTCTATATAAGCCTGTTTAAAAGGCATATAGCTCCTTTTTTTTCCTCTTTTTGGAATTATTAACCTACATTTAGAGTACACTCTGTTTATACGATTGATATAAATTAAAAACAGCTTTTTAGCCTCCTAAAAGTCTTGCAATATTTTTTTGCATGCTCTGATATTAAAAATTTTAATTTTTTATTTTTTTTTTTGCTCATTTAATGAAAATTGGAGTTAGTTATATATATATATATATATATATAATTTATCAAATTTTAGTTTTAGGATTAAAATTCGGTGCAACAAAAAGACGCTTTAGTTCAGATAGGTAAAAAGGACAAAGTCTTTCTCTTAACTTTCATAGGATTATTGCTGATAATTTGAAACAGAAAAATTATTATTTCATTTTCTTTAGGATGCGTTTATAAATTTTTATTAAAACAAAAACGTCATATATGGCTGGTTAAAGAATGCACATGAAAATTAAAATTTTTATCTGTTTTTTTTTTATATCTGAAGTAATTGAAAATTTTTTAATCGCCGTGAAGTATGCAATATCTTATTTTATCAGAGTTTCTTTTTCAGTAAAAAATCTTTCCAAGCATTTTTCCTCAAATAAATAAAAATTTACAATTTTTATTAGTTAGCAATTTTCTAGTTTGTGAGTATTTTAAAATTTTATTTTTTTCCTGTTTTCCTCTCGACATTAACGATATCAAATATACAAAATAATTCCAAATTCAATTTAAACCATTGAAATCTTCTTAGCTGCAAATAAATGTTTGAATATTTCAAGAACTTTGATTAAATCTTTTTTAAGCTTTTTAATTATAATTTCAAATCCACTTAATAGCTTTTTTTAGAAATAGTATTTTGAATTTCTCATTCAAACATTCTAAAGACTTTAAATTAAATATCTAATGCAAAAAATTCAATAAAAGGCTAATTTATTTAATTAATTGTATGAAACTTTGAAAAAATAGTTAAAGGGCTTTTGAGCAATATTTATGTGCTAATTAAAAATAATTCTTCAAATATGTTAAAAAGAGTTTTATTTTTTTGCTTTTTACTTATATAATTAAATTATTTTAATTTTAAAAAAATTATAGCATGAAAATCTAAACTTTTATCATTAATCTTGTAATTTAGATGTGTAGAGTTTCGCATTTGTATAAATAACTGAGGTTTAAATGTTGGAAAAGTAGTTAAAAATTTCATTTAAATTGATTTCTCTTGAATAGGAAAGAAATGCTAATGTAGTTTTAATTATTTTTAATTGATTACTTTCATAAATTAATTTAAATGAAAGATTATACATTTTTGAAAGATTATTTAATTATAGCCTTGGTGCTTTATAATAAGGAGTTATTAACTTGTAATTTTTCTGTAATAAAAATACTAATGTGAGTAATGGAAAAATTTTAATAAATTTATAGATAATTTCTTTTAAGTTCAAAGAAAAAGAAAAGCATTAAGATTCTTCGTAAAATATGCACTAATCTACTGCTATCTTTCTTATTTAATACTTGCTTACTGCTGTTAATTATTGTTTTTCTTTATTTAAACATTGTCCTTAATTGAATAAACTGAATAATTTAAATTGTAAATTTCTTTATTTAGTTATTAATTTAATATTTCAATATGCTTATTTATTTAGACGGAATTAGATCCGATCTTATGAAAAGCTTCCCTAATCTGATTTTTGGCAATTAGTTTGTTTATTTATTCTTCTGAACTTTTTTATAATAAAGAGCCGAAAATAGTCACATTTTATATCACCCAGGCAATATTTGATCATTTTATAGGATATTAAGTTATTTTACCCATCGAGTGGAAGAAACTTCATTTGAAACATATTTTTACTGTCAAATATTTGAGACATTTTCGAGAGTTTGGAAGTATTATAAACTCCAATGAAAGTTATTACTTTGCATAAACGTCAGTAGATGTCTCAAACTATTGTAAAATATTATTGTTTCTAATTTTATTAAAACTAAATTACATTAATTCAGTCAATTTTATTGTAATAATCCATGCAATTGTTTTAAGGCATAGAAATTTTCATAAGTTTAAATACAGAGTTGGCAGATTTCTAAAAAATACTATTTCTTTTTCATAGCACTAAGCATTTAAATCTTTACTTTTTTTTAGGCATTAAACCAACACCTCATACAATAAAAGTATCCTACTTCTGGTTTTTCAGGCCTGTACATCCTTTAAGATGTTTAATCCGTAAGATTTGATGTTCAAGCTACGGGTCTTACAAGTCATCAAACTATCAAAATACTTTCTTTTTGTAAAAAGTATCACATATTTTCTTTATTCAAATTTTTATTTTTAATTTAGGCTGATTATATCTGAATTTACCTAACATTCTGGTATTTTGTGTTAAATAATCATACCACAAAAATCATTTTACATATTTTCCCAATTATTATCATTCAAAACAAAAATTAAATTAATATTTCAAAAGGCTCATACAAAATTTTGCCTTATCTTCAATTTGAAATATTATTGAAAATGACTACAAAAATTTCCAATTGCAAACAATTTATCTTTAGACAAATTCAAATTTCTTGAATTTGTTCACAAAGTTTTGAATAATTTGGATATTTATTCACAGTGCAAATATTGACGAGAATTTTACTAAAAAGAATGTGTCATAATAATTGTATAAATTTATTTATTTAGATAAAAATTTATGTGAAAAAATTAAATTAAATTTATTTTCCATGATTTTTTCTTTTCTCTTAAATTTAAAGAGCTATTACAAACAAAATCAAAGTGATAAAAATTAGATTAAACTTTGGGTTGAAAGCCTAAAGAAAATTATGAAGAGCTATTAAATCGTGAAATTTGATTTTCTTATTAAATGTGATTTTATTTTTGTTTAAGTAAGATAAAGGAAATCTAATTTTTGGTGTTGATTACTTCCTGTGATATTTTCTTTTTTCTTTTGGTATTTCTTATCACCATTATTGGCACAAAATGAAAAATGATGTTTTAGTAAAAGAATATATATTTATAGGAGCTTAAGGACAAAAAATTTTTTTATATTCTTTAAAAGAATTTATAAAAGTAAGAATAAAATGTTTCTCATTTCATAATAATAATTGTTTAAAAAAATTTTAACTAGTAAAGTTATTAGAACAGAAAATTATTACGGTTTATGGTTCTCGTCACTAATTTTTGTTATAAAAAAATTTTTATTCACAAATAAAAATAAGAAAAACAAAATTACTTTTTAAAAATAGCAATATTTTTTTGCAATAGAATTCTAAAATCTAATATAGATCTAAAAACTTTGATTTTGACTTTAATTTTTATTGTTATTTAAAATTGTTAGTGCTTCCATTTAAGTAACTTAAAAAAAAAAAAATAAAGTATAAAGCTAAACAACAATTTTAAATTAACAATTGAAAAAAAGTTTTCTTTTAGTTGAAGTATATCTGTCACAATCAACTAGAACAATAATATTTCAAAGTCACATTAATTTAGAAACAAAAAAACTAAAAACACAAAAGAAACTAGAATAGAAGTTTTGCCAGTCAAAGGAGGTTTGCTATGTAGAGAGGACTCATTGTAGATATTTTCAAATTTTTCTTAAATTTTTAAAGTAGATGAATAAAATGAGTTAGTTATGGTTTTATTTTTTTATAATATAAAAAATATTGATTCTCATTATTGTAGATCTTCTTGGGTATATTTAAATGAAAGATAAATTAATTTTTTTGAGTTTCTTATTAATCCTTAATAATATGAGGTATATTTTAACTCTTTAATGACAGGAGCTATTGCCATAAACATACATATAGCTTTCGTTTTATTAGTTAAAAAAATTTCTTTAAAAAATCTCTTAGGTAGAAATTAAGTTAAATTTTATGTTCAGTAAATCAGAAAAACAACAAATCTAAGGATTAATCAACTAAACAAATCTTAAATAAAATTTTTCCAGTAAATCCGAATTTATATTTTGCTAAAAATTATTTTTAGTCCGGAAAAGTTTCAAAAATATTAAAGTACACAAAATTCTCCCAATGTATTTAACAGAGAAGTTATTACCAAAATTTATAGTAAATAAAAGAATTGAGTTTGATTTTAGCAAGAATGTGCTGCATAGAGACTTTTGGCGCCTTATTGCTTTAATATTTACTTTTTGGCTATTTATCATAAAATAGGTTAAAGGATTTAGTTTTTATATGAAAGAAAAAAAAAACACACTGGCAAACATTCTATAGAAATTTTTTCAATTATATTTAATACACTAACAAAATTAAGGAAAAGATTTAAATTTATATTAGTTTTTTTTTATTGAATTTTTCTAATAATAAACAAGTGATAGCTTTGATACTTAAAATCAATTTCTTACCTTATATCTTATAAAGCGTAATCACCGGTTATTTCTTACAATCTTCTCAAAAATCTGGAAAATTTTTTATAAAAGCCAAAGGTGGCATAGATAAGGGTACAATCAAGAAAATCAATCTTCCCTTTAGGCTAATGATATTTTAGTGGTAGTCAAGGAAATAAGGTTAAGACGTCTAAGAAATCCCTAATTATACTCTTTTCATTGCAAAAAGCTATAGTATATAACTGTATATGTGTGAGTTTTTATATTTTTAAAAGGTAGATAAGAAAATAACGTATATTTGTGTAAATCGAATAACCAGTAATAATTTTTCTGATTTTCTTCTTTTTATACTCTTCCTTTTAAACAAGTCTTGTCTTACAACATACCACCATTTTTGAATTGCACACTTGTTTTTAAGCCATGTTTAGCCAAAATAGGGATATATAAGCAAATTTATCCGGCAAAATTGTAAAGTAAAATAGCTTGATCACTTTAAAGTTCCTGTATATTTATCAAACACCTTACATAGCAGAGCAGAAATATCATTTAAGTTTTACATAGTCGTATGTATTTGTGTAAGAATTTTTAACATGTTAAGGTGTTATACTTATACACTTTTCAAAAAAAAATTCGGCAATTATTCTAGAAGATACACACATATTTGTAAGTCAGAGCGACTGAAGGTGCTTTTGAAACTTTAAGCGCGTTTTTCTCAAAACTGTCTTTTCAAAGATGGTGACCACGATTTCTTAGAAACGGCTGAACCGCGCAGCCTCAAATTTTAACACAAGCTTCTTAGGTATATTTTCTAGGATTTAATCGTAGATTTTTTCTGAACAATAAATATTTTTTCTTTTATAAGCAGTTTAAGGTCAAATATTTTGTCAAAAATCGATTTCTTTTTTTTTTTTTGAGAAGCCGCCATTTTGTCAAACAATTTTATTTTGCTTATTCCAACAATTAGAGTCTAGATTATACATTACTTTAACGAAATTTATTTGGGTTTTTAAATTTAGATGATCCAATCCAGAGATATCGTGGTCACTGCAAGACGTCTCTTTTGAGTGCAGCTCCAGAAGACCAGCTATAGCAGACTTCAATATTATTATTTTGTTGAAATACAGTTAAAAGTTATGGCCCGTACGCAATGACAAGTTTTACGCTGCGGAGCGCGTTTTCATTCATAACTCCGAAATTCAGCGATATAAATTCCAATAGCTGTGTCAGTGGTCACCATTTCCGCACTGCACTGCTTGCATCTTTACTATAATATGTGTATTAATTTTTACATTTTACATTAATAAATCTAAAAGTCTTCTCAAGAAATATTCTAGAAAAACCCCTAATTTAAAGGCATCTAAGTATACCTATATAACCCCTCAAATAATTATTCATAATACATTAAATCACTCTTTTTTTTAAAATTCTTAAATGTTCTTCTGAAGTTGATATTCACAAAGATACCTTATACACCTACTTAAAATTTTTCTGTAATGCCTGGGACTCAATATATAGCGCTTAGCGTGTAGAGACGACTTAGCACAGTAAAAATGGAGAGTTCTTTTTATATACCAGTGGAGTGGAACATCAGTGGAGACTAATGGACTCATTAGCATTTAGCACTAAATTTTATGTCGCTAAGCGCTAGTGAGTCCCAAGCATAAGAGAAAAAAGATCTTTTGTGCTGGGAAATACTTGATAAAGTATTGAAGGTAACAAAGAGGTTAATACGCAGCCAAAAATGTTATTTTTTATATAATATTTAGAAGTTAGTTTAATACTAGTTTTGCGAGTAAGCACATTGAAATTATTTTGTGTATTTTCACGGATTCAATGATTCAATGTTTACTTTTATGACACTTTTTTTGAAATCTGTTTCAAATTTCCCTAAATTACCCTAATACAAACAATTTTTAGTGGAGAATGGATTTTTTTTGTATGGGAGGCTAATAATGTGTATAAGTTCCGGTGGAGAATGGGTATTAGTTGAGCAATTTTAAATGGGCACTTTTTAACCGTGACTGTAAAGCTTTTAAGACTATTCCTGTAGTGTGTCTTTACTTAGCCTTACAATACAATGTGGGATCTAAGCTATGCTAAAAAGTCTTTACATTTAAAAAGTTTTATGAAACTCTTAAGAGCTTTCTGAATCGTTGACAAAATTCTATAAAAGTTTTGAATTTTTACGTATAACCTTCTTACAGTAATTGTTTACATATGTATCTAATCTAATTTCATTAATTTTTTCACTGTTCTCCTCAGAATTTGTGGGCAATCTCATTCTCTTTCGTCTTCTACTTGGATTCAAAATATCTACCTCTTCTCCTTTATTGTTCGACGACACATTTTCAGATTCAATATCGATTTCATGGTTACTTTTGGAAAATTCAAACAACTCTCTTCTCTTTTACATTTTGAGTCTTTATTATCATATTATTTTTTCTTTCCTACAAGACATCCTTAATGTTTGAAATTCTGGACATCGTTAAGATTAGATATAAAATAAAATAAACTAACTTCCTATTTACACATCTGAAATGGCAATTTCAACAAATTTTACACGACTCTATATTTGAATTCATGTCAATGCGAAGGAAAAACTAAAAAATCCAGAATTAGGTTGCAGTAAAATGAAAAATTTGCAAACAGCAACCGAATATAACAATTATAACGGAATTTTCTATTACTACAGAAAGTTAGAATATTTAGTTGGTGACAGTGACAGTGATTTATCCAACATCCGTAAAGAAGCTATAATAAGGAACTTCTTTTAAAAATAAATTTTGAATTTATTTCAGTGCAAGTCACTGCCTAAAGAAAAACTTGTCTAGATGGTTAATTCTTGATGTAGTTTTGATAGATAATTAATTTTTCTATTTAATACATCACTACCTCAATACCAAAATCAATTTTTAGGTTCTCAGGGAAAAAGTAGAATGTTCGTCCGACTTTTTTAGTAAAGAGAACATTTCAAAGTACTTCGGGTGAATGACAAATCTTTCACAAACAATGAACAATAAATCAAAGAATTTAAAAGTGATGTGATTCGCGAATGACATTGCCCATGATCTAAAGGCAACATCGTTTGCGAGGATGTTTCTGGTTCTATACAGAAATTCTTACGCATTCTATAATAAAATCATTTTTAAAATTTTTCTCAGACAAAATATTAAGATTTTTGGTATACTGGGAATTTTCTATAAATTTTATCAAAATTATCAAATTTTTATAATTTTTTAAAAAACTCCGCAAAATAATTGATCAATTTATTTTTAGAATAAAATAAAGTCTCCTGTATAAAGAGAAAAATTTTAGTATTTTTAGTATCAAGACATGAATCAAATTTTGAATACTATTTTTTTACTTATTTATTTATATTACGAGAAATTTTAAATAACTTTTCAATTTCATACATTGGAATATGTCTAATTGTGATGCCAACACACGAATTTCTGAATTATGCTTAAGGATGAAAAATAGTTTTGATTGAGATAAGTTGAAGCTTAAGTTGGGAAAGGCTAAGTAATCGCACATCTAATAAATAAATTGAAAATAAATCAAGAAATTAGGATTCTTAAGTCCAAAGATTGAGCTCACCTTTCAGCTGCTTTGTCTCTTTCATAAAAATTTACGAGAAATGAAAATGTTTGTAGAACTCACTACAGTTTCTTGTTCTTAAGGTATTAGCACATTTGCATTAGACAAGAGCTCGCTAATATGATAAAAGATAATTATGAATCCAAAATTAAAGATTGTGATCATAAAAACGGTATATTTTCTTGAACTTAATATTAATTTAATCCCTTTTAATTTTGATATTCTATTATTATGTTTGGTTAGCTATAGAAGTCATCTCAAAGTATTTTACTGTATTACCAAATAGTAAAAACATGCAATTGATAAAATTTTGCTGTAGTCAAGTCAGCTCAAAGTCAAAGTCAAGTGTAGCTCAAATGAATACAAAAATTAACTAAATTAGTAAATTTAACCAAAGCCTTACTCAAAAGCTTTACATTATAGCTTGAAGTTCTCTTATTTAAAGTTAAATTCATTTAATTTTTCGATTTTGGATTATATCCATATACTACTTAAACTAAGTAAGGGAATTTTTTCATGGTATTTATAGAAACTAAAAATCTATAGATGTAATATATAAATTTTTTTGTCGTTTTTGCTTTCTTTTTTTCCATTTCTATATGTTGTTTACATATAGAGAATAAATAAATGAGATCATGTGACCAAAATCTATGGTTTCGCGGGTTTGGCACTATTTTTTATTTTATTATATGCCATTCTAAAATTGCATTAAGCTAAATAGCATTAATTTAAAAAGTATTTACAATATTTTAAAAAGTTTTAACGTTTCTTTTACAAAGAAATTTTCTGCTTTTAATAACAATTAATTTATGGTCTAAAAATCAAAAAAACTGTTTAAATATGTAAAAATATTTCTTTGTAATTAATTTATTATAAATTCACACTTTTAGTTTTAATCATAATCACAAAAATTTGCACTCAGTTATTTCTTCTTAATATCTATGAAAAAAAATTTGTTATCTTCAATATAAATTTTTAAACTCTTCTAAAAAGTTTAACTTTATCTAATAAGAAACTTAAGGTTAAAACTAAACTGAATGATATTTTATTTAAAACAAAAATAAGATAAATCTTGAATTTATCTTGCATTGCTCTTTTATGCTAGGAACTTTTTTTAGGTGTACTTTTATTTGAATTATCTTCTTCCTCATTCTAAAATGCAAAGATAAAAATAAAATTAAATAATTCTTTTAAAAACAATTAAACTTTTATAAATACTTTTTTATTTGGACAATCAGCAACCAAATGATCTTCACTTTTACAAAAATGACATTTTTTTGGTTGAGGATCTTGTGTACATTTAGCTGCTATATGATTAGCAAATGAACCACAATTATAACAGCGTATTCTTCGGTATCGTCTTTTAGTTCTTGGCCTAAATTCACTGCCATGGCAATCAGATTGATGTGGTCCTGCTACACTTGTTGCCTCTAATCCTCTTGGAGTTATCTTACACTCAAATTCAATTTCTTCACCTTCAGCCAATGATCTAAATCCAGGCATTTGAATAACACTCTAAAATATTAAATTTTAATTCTAAAAAATTTTTCGTTTTCTATTTAAATTATGTTATTTTATATTGCTGGGCATTAATCAAATAGGAAATACAGTAAAAATTCTTTTCTTTAACAATTTACTAAAGAAAACAGAGTTTTTTACCTGATGAACAAATACATCATGTCGACCATCATTTGGTGTAATAAATCCCCATCCTTTTGCTACATTAAACCATTTACACCTGCCTAAACGTTTACCCTGTGTTTCCGACTCATCAATATCTAAAATAAAAATAAAAACCATACCAAATTGGATTAGAATTAGAAGGGTTTTTTTTATCAGTATGAAAAGTAAAATTAGAAGAAAAAAAATCCAGTCAAAAGATACTTTCTTTGAGAGACATTTACATAACAAATAAAAAGATCGGAATTATGCAATATTCAAATCCAATCCAGTTTCTTTTAAATGGGACCCTGCATTTAAGGATGTCTGGGAAATAAAAGTTTTATATATCCGAAATGATTTTACAGGGGTAATGTTGACAATTACTAAAGATAGAAATTTTCTTGATATGTTTTTCTGATGCAAATATCACTTTGACTATCGTCAGACTTTTGTTTATCAAATCAGTCATCCTTAAATAACTGTATAAGGGGTTAGACATTGATATTGAGTAGACCTAAAATAAGTTGTCTGATTTAAAATTGTTTTGTAAATTTTCTAAAAAAACAAATAAGTAAATGTATTTAACATTGAAGTAAAGCATGTGAAGTTTCTCTAGTTAGTAGGATTTAGCGTGGTACAAAGTCTAAATGACAGCTTAAAATTTACATTGATTGCGAAAATCCAGTAATCGTTTTGAAAAAAGCTGTAAAGAAATGTAGTGTTAAGGATAGAGTACACAAACGATAAAAATTACAGACTGAAAGGGGAACAACAAGTATAGAAATTCAGATTAAAAAGCGTTTTAACTAAATGAAAACTCAATTAAAATCAGAAATATTTGTTTCCTTATTATGTCACCAAAGATGTGTAACTTTTTCCATAATCATGCTATTGAATCTCTAATATATGTATGATTTGAAAAAAGGAATTTTGATCGCTGGAAAGTTGTCTCTGAAACTTGGAGTTCAATGAAATATATTACTAATTCATATGTAGCGCAGTTCTTAAATATTTTTTTTTAAATAGAAATTAGACCAGCGCATCTCAGGCCATAAAATGACTTTTACGGAAGAGACAGGTAAAAAGGAAGTCTTCAAAAATTTTCAAAGTATACACTTTTGCTGTTTCTTCGTATGACACCAATACACTTATACTTGTATAATTTTATATAGCAGCATAGTTCATATTTGTAGATCAACTTTTAATGCTTAAAGGACCTCAAAATATGTTCGCTTTTACAGCGAAATCTCATTACCTAAGAATCTAAATACTTTGAAGACTTAAAATTGTTGGGAAAATCTTTCCCATAGTATAAATTTATCCAAGTTGTTAAAATTTTGTATTGTGTTTTTTTTTTTTGGAAATGGACTCATAATGAAAATCCACTTCGAAGAAGGCCTGAATTAATGCTAAAGATTCAAGTCCTAATTTGAATAGTGATAAAGCTTTTCTGTGTGTTAATGTAAGAATACATAATTGTGTGACTGATTCGGAGTGCTCTGGATAATCTATTCTTAATTATTTGTTTTAAGTGAATATAATCTAAAAATTGGTGAACACAAGTTTTAAATATCGAGTAATTTACCTTGCAATACGTTTTAAGGGTTATGATAATAAATCAAAATATAACTGTTTAGACATACTTCAAAGAATATATTTAATGAAACATACTGCAAATATTAATTTGTTGAAAAACAATTAAAAAATATCTTAAAACAAGAATTATTCGTAGTCAAGTGTAAAAACATGCATAATATTTAATATAATAAAATAATAATAACTCATGATTTTACTAAACTACTATTTATAATCCTAACAAGTATAAAACACATATTCACGATAACAAGAAATGATTGAAGTCAGCTATCAAAGATCTAGAAATTTTTCATTTTATCTTCTTATGCCTGGGACTCACTAGCGCTTAGCGTGTGGAGACGACTTAGCACAGTAAAAATGGAGAGTTTTTTTTATATACCAGTGGAGTGGAACATCAGTGAAGACTAATGGACTCATTAGCATTTAGCACTAAATTTTGTGTCGCTAAGCGCTAGTGAGTCCCAGGCATTAGAATTTATACAATTTTACTTTCTATTCCCCTTTACTTGAATTAAGACCTTCTGAATTAAAAGGAAATTAAACGCTGGGAAATTTACCTTAAATTATCCATAAAGATATTTCTGATTGTATGGGGATTTTCACCCCTAAACATTTTGAAATTTCTCTGTAGGTTTAAAATACAACTTTATTTTTATATTATTGGTGCAACTGTTACTAATCCTAATTTGTTTTTAAATTATTCCACTTTATTTTGAGTATCAATATTTTAGCTTTTGAATTCCTAGCTTTTAACCTGAACACGAAAGTCAGCTCAATAAATTTTATTTGCTTGTATATCGGTCCTATATAGCTTCCTTGTTTTTGTAATACTTTATGGTATTACCCTCGTTTAATTTTTCTTAAAATGATTATATATTCTAGACAATGAAATATTTTTTGTTTTAAGTTGTAACACCTTTTTCTTTAGATATAAATGCAGATAAAATTTTAAATTTTAGCATATCAAAGCTTCACTTTTTCGATTTGACTAGAAATATATTTTTTTGTGACAAAGAAATTCTTCACCTTTTGACCAATCCAAAATTTCATTTGTTTAGTCATTAATTCTAAATGCTTGAGCGTTTTTAAGTAGTCACTATTACACTGATTTTTATTTATCATTTTTTAAATATTTTTATTTCTTGTATTTTAAGAAAAGACTAAAAATTAAAAAATAAACGTTTAAATTGTGGCTTAATAAAATTACTAAAATAAGTGAGTGCAGATGTTGGATTCTGTCTCGGTGAGAGTTCAGCGTAAGAATTAGAAATTCAAATTTTGACATACATATGTATATTGTTTGGCAAATATTTGTCAAAATCCTATTTTCTCATTCTCACGCTGACATCTCTTTTCGTAACAGAATCTCATTTTCACTGCAAGTTTCAAACACATGAAAATAGTCTGTGTTTATTTTCAAAATTAAATAATTAAACTTTAAAAAACAAACTAATAAAAATATTAAATACATCATTTGATAAATTCTTGGGAAAGCATTCCCAAAATTCAAAACCGTTAACATATTTTGATATTTATATAATTAAAAATTTGTCCTAAAATCTTTATAAATGCAATACAATCAAATTAGTTGTAAAACATTAAGAAAAACTTTCCCCTAAATGTCTAATATATCTTTACGTTAATTTTTTTGAAAAAAGGAGAATACAAAAGCATATTAGAGATTTATAGAATATATTTTTGTCGTAGTTGTTCTTTAATGCCTCATTTACATGAAATGCATCCTTATCTTTTTTTTTTTTTTGTTATTCAGCTTTTGCTTATACTTCAAACAGTGCCTCTCAGGAAGCAAAACTATAAAGAGATTCAAATTTCAAAGAAATTTCTCCGAACAACCCTTTCTTCTTTTACTTTTTTTGTTCTGGATTTTTATTGTTATTGTTCTGAAAAAAATTGTTTGTGAAACCCACAAAAAAATAAAAATAAAATAAAACACAATTCAAAGAAAGTGGAATTTTAGGATAACATCAGCTAAGAATAATTGGTAGATTAAATATATTTAAAATATTGATTTTTCATCAATTATTTTCCACCATTTTTATTAGTTAAACACCCTCTCATAAAAGGGAGGGTTTTTGTTTATTTTTCATCATTATAATAGGGTAAAACTTTCAATGGGTGGCAACACACATAAAAAAAGGGTGGATTAAAAAACATCCACTTTTTATCTAAATCAGAAAAACAAAGCAAAAAAATAGACCAATAATATCATTTCCTTAGTAATTACCATCGGTTTTTTGTCTAGAGCAGCTTGAATTTTTTTCTTGTTGCGAGCTTTTAAGCTTTTCGGAATTTCGATTTTTATCAGATGCATCAGAAGTCATTTTCTTATTATAATTAAATTTCACTCACACTAAAAGAAAAAATAAAAAGAGCTAAAAAGAAACTACAATTAACTTTTCAAATTAAATCACTTTAGTTTTTAGTTCTTTTTCGTTATTTTATGTCTTATCAACTAAATTGAATATCATCATATTTAAATGAAAAGCTTTCATTTTCTTGGAAATGAAATACACTAACAAAAGTAAATATTGGAAAACAAGAAAAATCGTACAACATATATAAGAAAAAGTTTTATTTTAAGTAAACAAAACTAAGTTTTCATTTCCGGGTTTAACATTTTTCTTATAGTTAGGCAATAAATTAATGAAAACAACTACAACTACAACAAAAATAATAATCGATCCTTTTCCTTTGCCGTATAGGTCTTTACTATTTTTCTTAAATATTTTCCATTAAGTCAAAAGGGCCCGACGGCTTTATCTATAATATACATATATGCACCAAAAATAAGGGCAGAGGGGGAAATGAATTTGGAATTTACAAACAAGAAATATAAGTCTTTCTTCGTCTATTCTCTAGAGTCGGTAGTTTTTCTTTTCTTTTTTTTTTTTTAATTTGGTTTTTTTTTTGGTAATGCGTTTGTATATTACGCCGAAATATAGTAGAGGTCTAAATAAAGAAGGTGCGTGCAACCATATATAAAACTAGGGTCATATACACTATATATATATAAAATATTCTTTTCTTTTACTATTGTAATAATAAAATTTTCCTCAGGATTCATGATATCAATTATATTAAGGAAGTTTTAAAATGTTATTGAACTCTCTGTTGTTGGTGTTGTTTAATATGCATAATTTTTTTTAGCTTAGAAAAATTTAATTGTTATTTTGTAATTATTCAAAAATTCAAATATCTTTGATTGCATATGAAATGTTATTTTTTACTATCGTTTTATGAATTTCACTTATAAAATTTTAAATTTTCTTTTGAATTACATTCAAAAAGAACATAAACAGGTGTTTAGCATATTTTAACAATTTTTTTTTTTTTTAGGTTTTACGACATTTGTCACTGATCTTTACATACATATACACATAAATGATATATATAAATATATACATATGTGTTTTGTCTTTTTTTTTTGTAGCATATGTATGTATGTATAGGCTTACATATATTGAAATGCTTAGATATTTTTGTTGTAATAAATACACTTCAGCATTAAAGTCATATATGTACATATATATATTTAAATGTAACTATACTGAATGTTGCCACCTTAATAGAATCTGTTGACAACTTTTAATTAATTTGTGTTAAAAATATGTTTTCAACATGACGAATAATGTTGTGCAATGTTTTTTTATGGTGAAATTCCAGATTTTGGAATTTTATTGTTATTGTGTAATATTTTCATTCAAGAAATGGAAATTATATTTAGTGCTTGATTTTTTTGTTTTGATTGTGAAAATTCTGATTGTGAAAATATGATTCAGATTGTGATCTTTATAGAAGCATCTTTAATCTAAATTTGGACGACTTTAAGGAACAGGCGACTTATTCTATTTGTATGGGATTTGATCGACACTTGTTGAAAAAATATATGAGGTCGCTGAGGGTCAAATGAAACCGCGTCTTTAAGGGGGTATTCTAGTCTAGAAATTTTAAAAAATCGTTTTTTTTTTATATTTTAAAAGCATAAGCCTATGTCTTTACGAGGATTTTTCAAAACTCAAATTATTTTGGTATATACATATAGCTGTTTGAATAATGTATGGCTTATACTGCGCGTTACTTCACCCGAAACTTTAAAAGCATTTTTCTAGAAACTACTTTTTTCGAGACATTCGCCATGATTTCTCAAGTTGCACTGAACCGATTCACTTGAAAATCGGCGTGAGTCTTTTTTATACATTTTCCTATCACAGGAATTTTTCCTTTCTGTTTTTTACTTTAGATTACCCAGAGGGTTAAAATCGTGGCGACCATCGAGCACCATTTTTTTGAAAGTTTCGATGAATATAAAAATAAAAAACATAGTAACTTATCCTATAGGAAAAGTGAACATAGTTGTCCGACTTCTGCAGAGACGGTAAATGAGAATTTTCTATGTGTTTCTGTTTGAGATAAGCATTTTTGGCTTTTGTTTTAAAAATTTATATTCACTAAAAATCATTTATATTCCGAAGTTTTAGGTTAAATTAAATTAGTAAGAAATTTATTTAATCATTTTTATTATAATTTAGGTATATTTTCATATTTTATAATTAAAAATTCTTTTAATATTTTGTTGTTGATAAATTAACTACATATATATTTTTATGGTCCAAACACAATGACGCGGTTTACGTTGCGGAGCGCGTTTTCATTCAGAATTCCGAAATTCAGCTATAAAAATTCCTATAGCTGTGACAGTTGTCAACGCTTCGGAACCGCAAAACGCGTGATTGTGTTTGCACCCTTATTGCTAAATTGAGCTTATACTAAATTTATATTTTCCTGAAAATTCTTATTTTTAAAGACATTGCGCACGAAAACATATAATCTACTAGAGCGATCGTCTTGAAATTTTGCCCACTACTTTTCCATATATTCTACTAGGTAATGACTAGAGTTTTTTTCGATTTTGTAATAATCATCAACTATACAATAACAAATATGTCAATTTTTGAGGTGAAAATCGGTATTTTGGCTTCCAAAGGCTACCAAAAAATGAAAAATCGCAACCAAAAAAAAACATCCCCTTGTCATTATCTAAAAAAATATCTTTCTTGAGACATAAACTTAGAATTTTCGGTTTTGAATGATTTTGTTGCAAGTTATGATGAGCACCACAAAGCACCCGTTTTTCAAGCCACTCTAAGATATTTACTGTCACTCGCTTTGAAATTGAAATTTTTCTCGTTTTAAATCTCTCCTTATTAATATTTGTGGAAAAAGTTTTTTATTATTATTAATTAATATCAATATATTATTTTATAAGTGAATTTTAAGTAAATTTTCATGTCTTCTGCGATTAGTGTCCTTTTTTTTGTTAAGTTAAAACTACAAAGATACAAACAAGAGTCTTAAACAAATTTTTTTCATCAAACTATTTCCAATATTTGACTTTCGCTCGCATAAGGCTTGATTATTAGAATTAACGGCATTAATTATGTTTTGGAAATTGTGACATGGAATGACTCAGTCTTGCTGAAACATAATATATCTAAAGTAAAAAAGTAGCACAGCACTGCAAATTTATATTATAATCCACCAACTTTTCAGCAATAAAAAATTTTGAACAAATTGAAAACTGTTACAATCAATCAGAAAAATGTTGAAGTATGTCTACAAAAAAAGGAGCAAAGTCTTTGGATACTTACAATTAGTTGAGTAAATACACAGAATATATAATTTGTATAGAAGAGGAAAAAAATTTGAACATATACAGCAATATCCAAATGTTGTCCACCATCTTCAATTAGTTAAGAGTTAATGATTTTTAAATATCATGGATTCACTGTTTATTGTTTTAATTACAATAAAATAACACTGTATCATTTGCATTTAAACCAGGAATCTATTTATTTCGCCATCCTTTTTCTTACTCCTTAGAAGAGTTAATGTTCCCAATAAATTGATATTGTTAAAAATTATAAAAAAATTTCTTCAAAAACTTTTAGTACACAAAAATTTTACTATATATTAATATAATTTTTACATTTTACTACTTTTATTAGAGAAGGTCATTAGTTCAAGCAAAATCAAAAAAAATTAAGTAAAAAAGGTCAGTGGTCATCATCTGTTGGCAAATAAATTCCTTTGAAATTTTTACGTCTACATTTTTGGTCAAATATCAGTGAAAAGAATAATAAAAAAAAACTAATCCGGATACCATCTATTCAACCTAAATATTGATCCTCTCCGGAAATATAATCCGAGCATTTGGAGTTTTTTGTGAATAAAACCATTTTTTGTATTATTACAATCATTTTAGCAGAAAGTAAAAATGATGAAAATAACGCGTGCCAAGCAGCAATTGAATTGGCATTCACCCAAGATTTTTTTTTTATTCCAAAATAGATTAATAAATTTAGATATTTAGTTAGTTGTTTTTGATATATTTTTTGCAGGACAGATGGTCAAATATTTTTGATAGGTCCTCTATATAATGTAGCATAGGCATTTCTTTTTAACTTATTTTCGTTTTGTAATTTTATTGATAATTTTTGTAACAATTGAAACTACCCTTAGCCTTAGCCAATTAGTGTTGTTTGACAGTTTTCAAGTGAAATTCGTTTGCATATCGCCCCCCTGTTGTCCATGACAAGGCATCTTGTATAAATGATTGACATGGTCATTATTTGTGCTAAATCAAGTGGCAATTTATTGGAAATGACAGAATGTAAACAATGAGCGAAACGACTTTTTTGTCAGCAAAAAAAAAAAAAGGAAATACCTCTAAGTAGGGTAAAGAAGCCAGAGGACTATGTTGAAAATAAGAAAACTTTAGCTTTCGTCGAAATTTGAATATATGATATGAAAACAAAAAAAAACTAAACAATTGATATAGGCTTAAGATTTAATTAAAACCAGAAACAGTTGAAAATAGTTTTAAGGATATTATTACGTTTTTTTCTAATAATTTATATCGATTTAAATGTTAGTTCTTATAAATTTAACTTTGCAAAATAAACACATATAGTAATAAGAAATAAAAATTAGTTAACAGCCAGGTGACACCCTCTGCTTAGTGTTCTCTACTAAATCCAAGGGGTAAAATTAAATATAATACCATTCCGCCCGTTGTCATTCGTTCAGAATTCTATACAAAAATATAACTTGAGAAATACTTTATGCCTCGTGCCAACATAAATTGAATTTCCCTTTAGTAATATTATATAAAATTTCTACCCTAATAGATTGCCTGTAAATTGCAAAACAAGCTCTAACAGGGGATGGAAATATATTCTACCAGTGAGAATTGAATACTGAGTAACTTTTTTAAGGGATCAATGTAGCAAGCCAATTGATAAGATGCAAAAAACAAAAAAGAAAACAATTTTCAAGAATTAGTTAAAAAATGGGAAGTTTTTTAAGGGAGTTCCTGATCCGACAAAATGGCTTTTAGCTAGTTTTTTTTTCTGAAAATGAGAGATATTAAGTTTTTGATTTTTTTAAAGTTTTTTAGGTTAGAGGGTCCGTAATTTTTTTGTTTCTTTGATATTTTTTTACCGAAAACATTTTACTGTAAAAGAAATTTGAATACGGCTGTAAGTATTTATTTTATGGACTTTATAAGTAAAGATTCTCCAAGTGAATAAGCTGCAGAGGTTATTAATGTAAAAATTTTGAATAATTAGAATTGAAATGTTTTTTCTAGTTTTTTTTTATTGCTATTTTGTCTATAATGCAATTGTCATTTAAATATATTGCTCTTTATAAAATTAAGAACTTTAAAACTCCATAAGTATTAACCAATAGAACCGGAAATTGTAAGGATTAATTGAAATCAAAAATAAATAAAATGGAAAACAACACAGAATTAACCATCGAAAATTTAGGATTGAAATAAAAAAAATAAAAAAATACAAGTTTGAATAAAAAATTAGAACATAATTAATTTTTTGGTGGTTTTAAATACAAAAAAGAAGAATTATAAAAACAGTGTAAAGATTTTCATCTATCAAAAGTTTGAAACAGACTCATGATAAAAACGATTTATAGCACAAGTTAAATACAAACCAAAAATCGCGAGATTTTAGCTTAATCAAAAGAATAAGAACATAGTTTTTTAACCAGTTAAGTATCTAATTTAGATCTAAAAATCCCTCACAAGGTGCGAAATTAGAGTCAAGTGATTCATAACTATTTCATGATATCTTCGAAGGTCGGCAATACATTGTCCTTAATATCTTCGAAGGTCGGCAATACATTGTCCTTAATATCTTCTACACTCCCGAATATAGGGCACTGATAACTCTTTCTTCTAGTTTCCATAATATATATTCTATAATTCATTCGAGAGAAAATAATGTAACGAATGTGAAACACACACACAACCGCAGTCAAAACTCAATACGCATTGCGGAGTACATTTCATTTTCGTAGTTAACAAAATAACGTCAATGACTTTTAACATCAATATTGTATAACGCGCACGTTTGGTATCAAGCTTGGGGATCGATGCGCGGGCTGTTACACTAAGGATAAATAAATAATATTTTACAGGCTCGTAATTGACCTGATAAGACAACATAGGCTGAGTTCTGAAATGCATTGATGCATTGCAGTATAATTTTCTAGATACTTTTTACATTGCATCAAAAAAAAATTTGATACACTTATTGCATGATTCATGTGCATCTAATGCAATCGAAAAAGTTTTCGAACTCATGACATTGTATCAGATTTGCATTTTGACTTTTACGAACTCATGGCATTGCATTGTTGTGGCATTGATGCATTTCAGAACTCAGCCATAGTTTCACTTTTACAAGTGTATTTGAGAAAAAAGATTTTTTTCGACCCACCCTAGTGTATATACATTACGAATGCAGGACAAAATGGTCCTATTAAAGTTAAACGAAAAATGAAAAAGAACTATATTTTTATTTAAGAAAAACTTAACATTTTATTTCTGTGCATAGGGATGGAAGAGCTTTTGAAAAGAATTTTACTATATTTAAATTTCGAGTTTTCATAGTCAATGGTATTCTATTTTTTTAGTGCCCGGTAAACAGGTTGAACGTATCGTTGTATACACGACCAACGCGAAAACACGAAAACTTGGAAAAAGACTACTATAAAAGTTAATTGAAAATATTTGGATTGGCAAAAAGCTACAGGTTCTGCCTAATTCTATTTTTTAAATGTATATCAGCCGCCTTTAAAGAATCATTCTCCTTAATCCATTTCCATCACATGGAAAACTCGTTCTTATCACCAAAATTGTTCTTTGTTGTATCAGAATGAAAATGATTCAGAATATATAAAAAATAAAAATATAATAATGAATAAAGAATTTTAAAGAATTTTCATTTCATTATATAATTAATAATAATAAAAGAAATTTAATTAATTATTTTGCACAACATAATAATACTTGAAATGGTCTATGTCGCATGGCAATTATTACATTGATAAAATGTATATTTTTATCTGATAAGCATACTAAACTACGTTTGCGAGCTTTCTTCGATGAAGTCGTTTTAATAAGGGTTGGAAAATGCTGACCGGTAAATTTTCGTGGTAATGATGGACATAGTGTAAATGTGGTGTCTTTATTTTTTTCATGTATTTCTTCTGCTTATTTTTGCTTAAAAAAGATGATGTTGTTTTGAAAACAACATAACACGTCAGTTGAAAAGTTTGTATCGTTTTAAAGAAAAACAAATCTTTTCGGCAAAATTCGTTTTTATTATTGAATAGGAATCTTCCAACTTTTCGATACCATTTTTGTAGAACGATTTGTCTTTAGTTGCAAAATAAGCCTCAGTTTCGGCGATTACCCACTTTGCACAGAGCTTTCGCATGCCTAAATATTCGTGAATGATATGAGGTTCAGATGATTTCTTTACAATATCTGCTACATCAATCAACTTTACTTTTTGGTCGTTCATAATTATTTCACGGATTTTTTTTAATTTTTTCACCGATAACAGCCTCTTTTGCGTCCATCGTCGTCAGTGTTATGTACAGTGCGGAGTTCAGCAAACAACTTACGAATTGTTGCTTCGCCTGGCTCAGATTCCGGATAACACTTCTCAAAACACTTTTTGGTATCAACATCATTTTTTTTCATCCAAAAATAATGTTTCATTAGCACACAAAATTTCATTTTATCCATTTTTTTCAAAATAAAAAAGTTGCTTCACTCAAAATGCCATATCCCCCAATTAACTAAAAGTGATATGCATTTTATTCTAAAGAAATTTTAATACGACTTGAAGTATTTATTTTGTGTACTTTGTTGTTAGGCAAAGATTGTCCAAAGTGAATGAGCTGCAAAGATTATTATTGTAAAAATTTGAAATAATCAGAATTCAAATGTTTTTTCTAGTTTTTTTTTTATTACTTTTTTGTCTATAATGCAATTGTCATTTAAATATATAAAACTAAAAGAACTTTAATACTTAATAAATATTAACAAATAAAACCGGAAATTTCATAGAAGGATTAATTAAAATCAAAAATAAATAGAATGTAAACAACACAGAATTAACCATCGAAAACCATTAAAATTGCGAGATTTTAGCTTACTCAAAAAAAGCACAGTTTTTCAACCAGTTAAGTAGCGAATTTATATTTAAAAATCCCTCACAAGGTGCGAAATTAAAATCAAACGATGACGTGTATATACACGACGAATGCAAGACAAAATGTTCCTACTAAAATTAAATGAAAAATGAAAAAGAACTATATTTTTATTTAAGAAAAACTGAACATTTTATTTTTGAACAAGTTTTTGTTATTATTAACTTAAGAATTATCAAATAATCATAAAATATATAAACAAGAAAGACGTATGTAAAAAATATTAAGAGTTTTTCAATTGAGTTCGGTGTGACATTTCTCGAAACATGGTACCATGCAAAGTGGGACCTTGCTACTAGTTGACCCCACCGAAATAATCACTGCAAATAATTACAACGTCATAATATTCACTTCAAGCATCTGTTTTACGATCTCTGGGGCTTGCGACTACAGAAAATTCCTTGTATTCCAAATTTTTGTACCGTTTCCCGTGTGCATAGCGAGGGAAGAGCTTTTGAAAGGAATTTTATTATATTTAAATTTCGAGTTTTCATAGTCAATGGTATTTTATGTTTTTAATGACCAGTAAACAGGTTGAACGAACCGTAATAGAGATTTGTTTTGACGTTGTATACACAACAAACGCGCTTAATTGTTTAAGAAGCTTCGAAAACTTGGAAAAAGACTACTATAAAAGTTAATTGAAAATATTTGGATTGCCAAAAAGCATCAGAATTTTCATTTTATTGTATAGAATAATAATAATAAAAGAAATTTAATCTAATTATTTTGCATATCATTATAATACTTGAAATGGTCAATGTCGCATGGCAATTATCACATTGATAAAATGTACATAACTTTTTATCTGATAAGCAAACTACACAACGTTTGTGAGCTTTCTTTGATGAAGTCGTTTCAATAAGGGTTGGAAAATGTTGACCGGTAAATTTTCTTGGTGTAAATGTTCTTTATTTTTCTGGTGTCTTTGTTTTTTGTAGATGTTTTTCATGTATTTTTTCAACTAATTTTTGCTTAAAAAAGATGAAATGCTCTTTCCTTCTAAATAGTTTTGAAAACAACATAAATATTCAAAAAGAATCATGTCGAAACCGTAACAAAATTCCTTTTTGTTATGTTTTTATTTATACCACCAACAGATGTAAATTTATAAAATTTAGTTTTGTAATTTTTTTCCTCCCACTCACTTTTATCACTATCGCAGCTATCAAAAGAACCCGAAAAAATAACTTTTTAGGCAAATGGGTGAAACTAGAAAAATTGAGAAAATGAACGATTGTTTTCGTGTAATTAGTCATTTTCTCAATTTAAGTAGTAACAAAAAAATACTTAAATAAAGAGTACATTAGTATACTTACCTGAAATTCATTACAATCTAATAATCTTGCACTATGAATAAAATTATTTATTCTTTTATAAACATAAAACGATAAAAATCTTCATTCATATACAGCTGAACGAGAAGTTGCTTAAAAAGTGCATTAACTAAGCCAAAAGTAGATATGAAACACTTGGGGCCTTTAGGTGATGAATAATTTTTAAGTGAAGCTTAAGTTAGCAAATTCTCAAAACTCCATGTGAGGAGATTAAGGTGTCATCCTCATTGAAGCGTTTTTCATTGTCTTTCAGTGACTGTTTGCACAACTAAAAAGTAAAGACATATAAAATTTATTCACATTTATCCATTAAGTGTTATGGCATCGATTTGTTATATGTAAAAAAGTTCTGATAAGAAATCTATTTTTATTTCATCCTTTTTTAGCGGTAAATTACATTTAATATTCATTTTCTAGCAAACTCCATAGTAATAACTTATCCTTAAGTTGATCTAGATCTATTGTAATCTCGTAAAGGCTAAATTTTGAACCACGAAGCATTTCATCCACTTTTCTAAAATTCAAACATTAACGAAAATTCCTAAAAACCTAACAGAAATATTTTGTTCTCTTAAAAAGCGACAAAACATAATTCTGAATAGTATAAAATTTTTGTATTGTAAATACATATAGATGGCATCAGAATTTAGTTAAGGCACAAAATAAAGTTTTCGTCCTTATATTGAATGAAAAAAGAACACAACGCTTCGAGTATTCATCGCATAGATGTCAGGAGATGTCAAAGAAGTCTGGGAACAATTTTTTTTTATAAATTTCGCGATTTCGGTCCAATTTGATTCATTAATTCATTGAAATGAATGAAAATGATAAGCAAAGATGACAAAAATACTGATTGAGTTATCAATTATCAAATTTTTATTTTTTTAAATTTAACTAACGGTACTATAGGTACTATAGTTATTCAATTAAATTTTGAAGCTTTTTATATAATCATCCGTTTTCAAGAAGTCCTTGGAAAAGCTTGGTCACCGGCTTGTATGTAGATAATTTCTATTAAAAAAAGTCATGCTTAATAATGTACAAAACTTCGGAATATATTTTTTATATATTTGATTTCGAAAAAAAATATTTTATCAGCTCATATTGCCTTTTACCTGTGTTACATTTTGATTAGGTGATTATTTGTATGGATGTGTGCAGATATTTTCTTTAAACGGGTTTTATTATTAAATTCGTACTCCAAAACTGAAAATAATTACAGACCCAAACTATTTCCAATTTCTTTTTGATCTTGTTAGTAGTCCAGATAGTTTTGTTATCTCAATATTAATATTTATATTTAAATTATTTATTATTGACTTTTAATTTTAATAAAAACTTTTATATTTATATTTTAAGTTAGGATAGTTTGTAATGATGCCGTGAGGTAAAAAATAACAGATATTGAAATATAAAGGATATTCGATTTTAAAGGTGTTGGTTTGTCACAAATGTAAATTGTTGAAAAGGTAAACCGTTCACAATGTGTTGCTAAAAACTTTTTACTTTTGCGATTAGAAATTTATGTAGGTGAAAAGTGAAAATATTAAAGCTTTTTATCTAAACGAAACAGGCAATTAGTGAAACCGGAGCGTTATATCTAAAAATTGTACAACGTTTCAACCTAGGATGGAGTTGACGTCTGGTTAGGGAATGGGAAAATGATAAAAAAATTTAAAACTTATCCAGCTCAAAACTTAAAAAACTTATAATTTTCTTAATAGATTACTCTTAACAAAATAGTATATTTTGAGCAGGATAACGTTCTTATACTTAACAAATAAAAGCATGCTTTTCAGAAAAAAGAATTTCTGTTCTTTATTGATTGATTTAGAAACATTACATTGCAAACCTATGGGATACTGTTTGCCATGAAGTTTATGCACCTGAACTCCCGGGAATCTGTACTATCAGCTGGTTGAAAAATAGGATTATAAATGTATGGGAAAATTACTTAAAGAAATTTGTCACTTTGTGGCTTTTAAAGAAACAAACGTTTTTTTTTTTTGTTTTTACAAAAAATCAAAATCAGATATCATCACTTTCATAGACTTTAATAGTCAAACAATTTAAATTAGGGTATCCTTAATAACAAAAGATGAATTCAATGAATACTGAAATATATAACAAATCCTATTGAAAGTTAGTAAAAATCTTACTAAATCAAGTTTTTTCTATTTGGAAATAATTTTTTAAGAAAATAGCATTTAATAAAAAAAAAAGCATTTTATAATTTAGCCTCATTTTAAGGCTTAAACTATAATTATTTTGCTTATATTTAACATAAGTATTTCTTGCTCTTTGTATTTTTCTCCCATTTATATATTTATATACATATATATATGGTATATATATATATATATGAATATACATTCATCATTCAAACAAGACCAAAATTAATAATTATAATTTATTTGACTGTACAGTTTTTTTAAAAGTAGATTTTAATAATTAAACTAAAAGCAACATTTTATCGGTGGGGCTGAATTAAATTAAAAAAACAGAAAAGAATTGTTTAAAAAAAAAACTAAACTTTAATAAATTAATAAATTCCAATTTAGAATTTCATCCACAACCGATAGTCAAAAGGAATAACGAAATGATTTTACAAAAATAAGAAAAAAACTATTTAAAATTTTTCACAGTTATCCTTTAGATTTATGACAAATAATTTTGTAATTTTTCTTTTTTTTTTTTTGTATTTAGTAAAAGCTATTTATAAAATTGTTAATAACTCTAAATTGATATTTTCCTTTAAAGTTGTTTTTGTTTTGTTTTTTTTATTCATTTATTATCATTAAAGATTAACTTTAATAATATCCAATTTTTCGTTAACGTTATTGACTAATATAGAAAATAATAATTGGTTACCTGCTTTATTTGGCCACTGTACATTATACAAATTTTAGTTGCTGTTTTCTTATTGACTTTATATTCTTTGTCGTTAAATGAAGAGAAAAAGATTTTTTGCTTTTTTTTTTAAATTTTTATACCAATTTTAAAATGCTTACTTTAGAAAATATTGTTTAAGGTACAGTTTATTATTTACTATACTTTTTTTTTCTGTACATTTATTTCAAATAGAAACAGGTTAAAAGCACCGATCTTCAGCTAATTATTTAATTTTACCCATTGTTTTTGTTTAGTTTCATAAATTTTTGACTTATTAATAAATAATATTTCTAGTCATTACATATACACTTTTTTTTGTTGTTTTAATTAATTTTAATATTTTTATTTAGGAAATATTTTGTTGCAGTCAAATCACTTTTGATCAATAATAATTTATAGAAAAATGTTGATATTTACATATTTTAATATTTTTTCTTATTTTAATTTTTCCTTTTTTTTTTGTTTCTGTGTTTTATTTTATTGAAATACTTGAAAAATTATTTTTATTTAGGGAAATATTGCATTAATTTAGCTGGATGAAAAAATTTGTTTGGAATACTTGTGTTTTTTTTTTTTTTTTTTGAATTTTTTCTTCTCTTTAGTGTTTTGAAAATATATCAAAGGCAACTGAATTTCATTTTGCTGTATGAATGTATGTATATCACTTAAAAGCATATCTCAATTATTTTTATTATTGATTAATTAATAATATTATTTCATAAGTCTATCAGTTTCACTTAAATAGTAATAATATGAGAATGTTATTTTAGATTTGATATACAATATTTACATATTAATGAATTTTTTGCATGCTATCATTTTTTTCTCACTTAATTTTTCTTTTTTTTGTAAAGTTTTTAATAAATAAATACTTACACTTAAATATATTATTATTATTATTTAGGTACATAAATTATATTCTTAAATTTATAAAGTTTATTATTGATAATCATTTTTCTTTTATTTTTTTTTCTTTAGACTTTATATATAACAAAATTTATTTTGTAGAAGAAAAAGATCAATTTACACTTTACATAATCAAAAACATTTAACAAAATATAAAGTTTATCTCTTAATAACAATTCACTTAATTTTATTACTTAAAAGAAAAAAAAGAAGTATTTACAAAGGATATTTTTCGCCTTTTGCAAATATTATAATATTTGAGTTTGGAAAAAAACTTGAGAAGTTTTATTTCAAGTACCATGTGCTAAGTTAGATGTTTTGTTCGAAATTTCTGATAAATAAATCAAAATTATTAGAATTGAATAAGTTAATTATTCATTTTGTTCATTTGTATTCATTTTGATATCATTTGTAATTTAAAAAACAAAAATTTGTTTGGATTTAATATGTTTTGTTTAATCTGTTGTTTGATCGTAGATGATTAGCTAAAAAGTTTTGAGCCGTTACTAACATTAGATTATTTTCTCTATTTTGTGAATCGTATAGCCATAAAAATTTTGAATTTTTTTGCAAGAATACTTAAAATTAATTTACTAGAAATAATAAGATCCTTATAAATTCATTATTAATTCAGTACGATTACAAACATTTAATTTTGTACAAAAGTAGCACAATGCAAGGTTAACACTAAACTTTCCAGTCAGTCGTGTAGTTTTCATTTTGTCTGAAGCTTAAAGAGGGCTTGGAGTCAGATAATGAAAACTATTAACCTAAGTTTTTGATTTGTGTATTTTACAATTTAATTTAAGTCTCAAATTCAAATTAGCCGAAAATAAATTTTTTAAATATTCTCAAATAAATAACCTATGGACATTTCTTGTTAAAAGAAGCCCGAAAGTATGCAATTCATGTTGTGGCCTTAAACTTTAAGTAAATCTGTAATTTTTCTGACATTTTTTTTTGTAAACAGGCTTATGGGCTTTTATATTTACTTAAAAATATTGCGAAAATCAATATTCTTTTCACTATTTCAATTTCGCACAAAAAAATAGGAATCAGTAAGGTTTGCACAGAGAGGAATTAATGTATTAGTAGTTTTTTTACACATCCATAGAAGTGGTAGTTTTAGGGATTAATAGAAAGATACAATTTATAGTGAAATAAAGAAACTAAAATATCATGTGTTTCATGAGACGTCAATGTGTTACATTATTTTATTCATTTTTAATTTATTCAAATTTTTATGTTCCCAAGAAGTTTAATTTAATAAAAAATATTTTTCTATTTTTGCGATATGGAAATTTATGGAATTATGGAATTCTAAATATAGACCATTTTTGGATAAAATCCGATCATAATTATAAAGGGGCCAAAATATTTTACATCAGATCAGATTACATTAAAATATTTTACATTCTTCGTAAAAGAATTAAAGAGTATGTTTGATATTGATTGACTTTATAACACACGAAATGACAATGTCAATGTAACAAAAGCACCAGCAAAATTCAACACTTTAATTCATTATTTTATGATAAAATCAAAATCAATAAATAATTTTTGAAGACATATTGTACTATAGCCCAAGCAATTAACGTGTTAAAAGTTTTAATTTTTGATGGATAACATATTTCATAAACGCCTGAAACTTGATCCATAGCTCAAAATGCCTAACGGTATTTTAATGTGATATTGTATAATAAAATAATTAATCCACAAGTTTTGTGCTAAATTTAAAGTAAAATTTACATAAGTTTCTCTAAAGATCTTACAGGAAAAACTTATATATTTTTTTGGCATATTCCATAGATTTAACGCCTGAAACTATTTTAAAAAGACAGCATTTAGTAATTTAATTCAAAGAACTCTAACTAATCCTTAATAGTTTGGTTACCTTATAGTTTTTAATCGAAAATCAAAATTTTGTTTTATTGTAGCAGAAAAAAGAACTCAAAACTTTATCTACCACTTCACACTTGATACTTCCCCAAACCTTAAGGAACTTTTATTGATCACCTATTAAACAATATGTGCAACTGTAAAATTTTTTTTTAACAAAAAAAAAACAATATCAATAAGGATTTATGTACATTCTATAATCATTGGTTGATTTGATTCAATAACAGTCGGTCTTGTTTCTGTATTTTGATTATGTTGTTGATGATTATGTGAAACATAATGATCATTTTGATTTGTTGTTTGTGTAATATGATGATGTGATATAATTGGACCCTTTTGAATATTTTTAGTTTGATTATTGATATCAACTGTTGGTGAACCTATAACTAATTGAGTTGATTGTGTCTGATGAAGCGGCTGTTGATGTTGAACTAATGTAGTCAATTGTGAATGTTGTTGTATTTGATGATGTTGTGGAGATTGTGTATGATGTACATTAATTAGCCGTGGCGGTGAATGATGTCCAATATGCCTTAAATGAGGATGAGTTGATATATGATGCATATCAAATGAATCACGTGAATCTGGTTCTGAGTGTTCTTTATCATTTGGACCTATAAATTAATTATTCAAAAAAAAAAACTATATAATCAAAAATTAAATTTTATACCTAGACATTCAGATGTAGCTGCTGCTGCTAATGCTAATTCTTCTTCTAAATTATTTGGTTTACAGCTAGTTGTCTTCCAGTGTGTCCTTAAACCAGATGCACTTATATATTTTTTATCACATCCTTGACATACATAAGGACGATCATTTGTATGTAATCTTTTATGTAATTTTAAATGTACAAATTGTGTAAATTTTTGTGGACATAGATCACATGCATAAGGTTTTTGTCCACTATGTAATCTTAAATGTGTTTTAAGATTTGAAGTTGAAGAGAATCTTTTCTGACAAATATCACATTGATGTGGTTTTTCACCCGTATGAACTAGATGATGTTTTTGTAAATGTGCCAGCTGTGTAAAAGATTTTGTACAAACATTACATTTAAATGGTCTTTCACCAGAATGTGTACGTAAATGTACTTTAAGATTAGATAATTGACCAAATGTTTTACAGCATACATTACATTCATAATGCATTTTACCATCTTTCTTTTTTAATGGATATGGTAATGATCGATAACCACGTGAACCATGTGATCCAGGACTTAATGGACTACCACTACGTGTACATGAATTACCATCTGGGCTTATACTACATGGAGGTGATGTTCGTAATGGTGATAACCTTTGTAATGGTGGTGTACCCAATGAATTACCCCCTAAAATTTGTGTACTTGTTTGTAGTGTATGAATTGTTGTTGTTGTTGATACACTACTTGATATTCTCTCATAAACACCATTATTATGTGGTGGTGAATAAGTCGATGATGGTACATGTGATACCATATTTTGTGGATTATTTGAATAATTACTATAGGAATATGGTGGTGTTTGTCTATCATCATATGTATTACAAATTGTTGGAATTGGTGTTTGTGTTGCATATATTAATGTTTGTTGTGGTTGTTGTTGTTGTTGATGTGGTTGTTGTGGTGGAGGTGTTGTTATTTCTTTTAAACTACCTCGTGTTACAATTATTTGTGATTGATGATTTTGTAATTGATTTGTACATGTTAGATTTGAACTAGAATCTGGACTAACTGCACAGCCATATCTTTGTGATTTTTTATATGAATATGCCATTTCAGTTGGTGATGATGGTGGTGGTGTTGCATTTGGTGGCTGTCTTTTATTTATATTCTCAATACGATTACCAGTTAATATTGTTTCTAAAATACTTGAATTAGGTGGTGTATATCTCATATAGGTAACTGTTGTTGGTGTTGGTGATGTTGTTTCAGCCTCATAATATGGCTTTGTTAAAGGAACAATTGTATTATGTGGTGTTTCTAAAACTATAACTGTACTAGTTGCTGGTGGTATTATATTTATATTTTCATCAATTTCATTATCATTATGTGTTGTTGTTGTTGCTGTTGTTGTTGTTATTATTGGATTAGCATTTGTTTTTCCTATTGTTGTTATAACAGCTGATGTTGTCATTGTTGTTAATATCTCATTATCATTTTCAGTCTTCATTGATTTATTTTTAAATTCATATTTAAGTGGCATTTTCATTTTAACTTTACGATATTCATTTTTATCACAATCAATTAATTTTTGTGTTATAGCAGTCTCTTTTGGCTCAATTGCTTTTTTTGAACAATCTAATACATAATTTTGTTCACTTTCACTATCACTTGAATCTTCAGGTGGTGTTAATACATCTTCATGATATTCATTACTATGATATCCTTCATCTGATCTAACTGAACCATCATTTGGTGTTAATTGATGTTCATAATGACCATCTTTATGTGATATTGGTGATTCAATATCTTTTTCTTTACTATCCTCTCTTAATGGTGATTGATCACGTACAATAACATGTACTCTAGAATCATTTTGTTCACGTAAATGAACAACAGTTTGATGTGATGGACGTTGTATTTGTTGTATTGGTGGTGATGGACTAGGTGATAATGTCCTTTTTGGAATATGTAATCCCATTACATAAGTAATATGATTATATGCTGTTTCTAATGGTATTTCTTGTATTGGTATACTATATGCTTTTTTCATTGTTTCTTCTTTACAAATACTATATGTTGTACGTTCTGGATCAACATCATATCCTAATCTTTTTGCAAAATTTTTACAATACCATACCATTAATTCTTCATTTGGCATTATATCACGTGTTGTATAAAAGTAAATATTATCTTGATGTTGACATGCTACTAAATTCATAACTTGTAGGCTGTATGCTGATGCAACATATCTCATCCAATTTGCCTGTGATCTATCTGAACCATCCAAATAATAAAAATCATCATCTTTAAATATCTGAAATTATTTAAAAAGAAAACCAAAAAAAAAAACAATTTTTTATTATTATTAAAAATAATTTATTCTTGAAGAAGTTTTGGTATTATCAACAAACTGTCGCATTTTATTATAAGCATTTAGGTAAATTAATCGCAAAACTAAACTAAACTTGTAAAATTCACTTTTATGGACAAAAAATGACACGCAAGTAATACATTCTCGTTGATTTTAATTTAAGTTTCACATTCAAGGTAAATTTTTCAGCGCAGACCCATTGCTTGTTTTTAGCGTCTGCTTGGTGATTCTTTTAATGTAAAATACCTTAAAAATCCTTTTGGCTGTTTAGATTTGCATTAATTTACATTTGAATAATTTGCCTACTTCCAGGCAAAGTAAAATTTGTTCGTGTACATTTTAGTTTTGGTTGAAATTCAAATATTCTACAAATATACTTTTCAGCCCCATCTTCATATTATTTATGAATTAACTATGGAACAATTATGAGATTGTGTCAAATCTAGCTCAAAGATTTAGGTAGTTTTTATTAGGTATTTTCGCTTCTGCTGTAAAAATATCTTCGTTTTTTTTACATTGCTTCTTTAGTAAGCTCAATATACACACTCAAAAGAATTTAACACTAATCGTTCTGCTTTTGGGGATTATAGAACCGTTTTGTATTTTTTTGGGAGGTTTTGATAATTTTTGAATGTCATTAATTAAGTTATTTTGCTTACTTTATTTTATTTTGGAAAATCTTTTTGGACACGGATTTGATTTTTGATATAGTTATATAATTTAATGTGTTAATATAAGAAAGTTTTTTGAATTAAAAGCTTTTGGTAATATTTGTAAAATTTTATAGTTTTATTGCTTTTGGGTGTTTTTTTTTCTACTTTTATACTCTAAAAGCTTGATAGTCCAAACAAAACTATCTCTTTGCTTTCAAAAACTAGAATGAATGGATATTTCATAACTCATGTGATTTTAACTTTTTTGTGATTCAAAGACTTATTTTTGACGTAAATCCAAGTCAAATAATTCAAAAGCAATAAAATTAAGGTAGCGAAAATCATAGAGAAGTATATTTAATAAATAATTATTGGTTTAAAGATATTTTAATGGTTTTTCTTTGAGGTGCACAACTTTGCATGTCATCTTTTAATTCCAATAGAACTTAATCTTTTTTACCAGATATAATTACGTTGAAAAAAATTTCTTGAATACATTTTTTACAAGTTTGAAAACATAGTCTGACTTTATAAAAAATTTTTTGTAAAAGTCCATTTTAAAAATTTTAAGAAATGAAGGATTTAAATAATTATTATTGATATTAGTTTTAGTTAATAATTGTATTACATTCACACCAAAATTTTTCTATTGAAACAAAATTTCAATGTAAAAAGTAAAAAACGAAAATATTTAGTGTGAAGTTTTTCAATGGAATTAATTTTTTAATTATATACAATTAAAGCAAATATTAAAATAAAACCCTTTTTCTTAGTTATACAATAAATTTGAATTAATGCAACAGTTAATATGTTAGTTAAGAAAACCAAATAATAAATATTTACAAATTTATACCTTAATATTTCCATAAGTTATGTGGCGCGTTCCCTGTACCTGCGGATATTTACATGAAAGAAAATAAGAAAATATTATAGAAAAAAAGATCTTACACCAAATGTTAAAAGATTTTTGTTTTGTTTTTTTTTTTTCAAATTAAAATAAAATTATCCCACAGCAATGTAGTATAAAATTAAATTTAAAAATCTTCTTTCTCAATTTCACAATGAAAAAAAAAGAAAAAAACTTACCCGCCAGAAATATCTTGCAGATGTCTTATCATTGGGGTAATTAGGAGTTGGAACACCTTCAAAGGGTCCAAATCTAGTACCACGTGGTATAACACCAGTGCTCCATACTCCTTCAGTCTATTAACAAAAATAAATATAAAAAATTAACACAATATTATTTTTTTTTATTATACAAAAATTTTATTTAAAATTTTTATTAAATAATATTTTTACCTTAATATTTGGCGTTGATAAAACTAAAGATGGTTTTAATGTTAAGCTTCTAGGTAAAGTCTTTTCGGCACGATTTTGTATACCACGTTCACATGGTACATCTGGAACTATATAAACAGCTAATCTTTCAAAATCTTCCTCTTTCATTTGTGTTACATCGTAATCCTGGCCATTTTGTGGCGTCGGACAACGTGTTGGACTTTCACCTTCCATAATCATTTACTATACTTATATACTTGGTTTTCTTTCTAAAATACAAAAACAAAAAGTAGAATTTAATACGCAATTTAGTTAAAAGAAATAATTATATATTTATAAAATTTTTGTTATGCAATCATAATTATTTAGACAATATTTTTTAAATACCACAATATTTTAAGAATATCACTACAGCTGAATTTTTATCATTCAGTTAAGTAACGACAAATAATAAAAATAAGTCAAAACTTTTATTATTTTTCTAAATTTTTTTTTATGCTCATTTTTATTCTCATAGAATTTTCATCCTTTTGTTTTATTTAAATTGCTAAAATTCATTTTAAAATCCATGATTTAAGTTAATTTTATAACCATTTAAAATGGCTTCCAAAAAATTTAGTACTTATGTATTTTGATGCTTTCATCTTTAGTTCTATAAAATCGTGCCGCGCGTACTCCAATACAAATTTGTCTATGACGTATTTAGCCCTCGTCAATGCTCTGGCCTTTCACCAGGGTTACGTTCATGGTTCTTTACCAGTCCCGGCTTTCGTGTTTTAATAATTTCTAACCAGGAAAATATTAGTATTTAAAAAAACCTTCGTTATTATGTTCGAAAATGAGTTCAAATGTTATTAAATACTCACTAGATAACTAAAATAATATAAACATATAGATATATGTATAAATATTTATTTTCTTTTGCGTTCCTTAAATTGTTTAATTTTGTTTTATTTTTCTTGCGATTCCATCTATTTCACATTTTAAATTCAACAATTTAAAAAACTAACAAAAACAGAAGAACTAACAAAAAAAATTGATTTTAATCATTTCACTTTCTGATTATATTAAAGGACAAATATTGTTTTGTTTTTTTTTTTTTTTTATTCACTTGAAAAATCTTAAAATATAGCGAAATTGATTTTAGTTGAAAATAACAAGAAACAAAAAAAAAAACAAAAACAAAAAATCCTATAAGTTAATTGCCGCTATTCATTCAAAATATATTTTACTATTGAAAAACTTTTGGACGTTCTAAAATGGTGAATCGTTCCCGTTCGTTTTTCCACTACTGACCCAGTTCCTGCAAAATGGAAAATATGCACTCGATGCGCTGTACAAATACAACTTAAGAACTGAATTCATTTTCATTTGAATACATATACAGCAAAATACATGTAACACATAAAATAAAATAAAATAAAAAATAAACAACCACAACAACAAAATTAAACATTAGCTAGAAAAACAAACAAGCGATATTATGTCGGCATTTGAAAATGCATTCCATAAGCTTAGAAGAGAATTTCATATAAAAAAGTTTTGATCCCGCTACTATTAAGAAGCTTCCTAAAAGTGCAAGCAAATAAAAATAAAATTTTAAACAAAAATAAAATAAAAGAAAAATCAAAGTACTATTAGAATATATCAACAAAAGCTTTTTGAATTGCATATGTGTGATTTTAATTGATTAGAAATATTAGTTAATTAGTTTCAGCCCTCTAATCATTTCATTTTTTATAATTTATAAAGCTAAGGCCAATATATAATAAAACTTTGAAATGCTAAAAAATGAAATTAGTAATAATATTATTATAAAAAAAGAGATGTGCAAAATATTCATATAAAGCTTTTTATATGAAAAAAAAAGAATCATTTCAAGGATTTACGTTGCAATATTGCACTTTGTTTAAGTGGGTGGAAAAGCTTTAATTAATTTTAACTGCGCAGTAGGGGAATAGAATTTTTAAAAAATAGTAAGAATACTTAAAATATTTTTCTTATCATTTAAATAATGCTCTCATTTGGTTTTAATTGTAGTTGTAAATTTTTTTTATTTGTAATTTAAAATTGAAATTGAAATTTTCTTCTTTTCCTTGTTGAGAGTATTATGTTAATAGTGGACTAATATTTCAATTCTTATGCAATTATTCTTGAATTAATTCGTGCTAAGCTTTCAGCTATTATTTTCCTTTTTAATTGAACTGTTTAAATTATTAGAAATTAATAGATAGTTTGACATTTTAATAAAATTTTCATTAAAGTTATTTTAGTTAAGTTTAATAAGAACTGAGCAGGATCTGTTATCCTCTATGCGAAAAAAACTAAATAAATTTTTAATTTAAGTTTTTTTAATAATATAAACTTTAATCCTTTTTAATATAGACGTGACAAGCTTCGCGCACCATTCTTCTGAAACCTCCCTATTCATCAGCCTGTAACTGTTCATTTTTTTAAGCAATTGATAGTAAAAATATTGTTTGGTATTTTTTTTTTGATTGCACCTAAAAAAATATCTAAAATTCATGTCTCTAGACCAGAATTATTTCAAAATGTTGTGGAAAAAATGTTTTTCCATTTCTTAGTCATACAATTTTTTGGAAAATTGGTTGTTTTGGGATTCTGACACGAAGTAAAACTATGATTGCCTTGATTCTGTTTATAAGTAAGCCTGTATTTTCATTAAACTATAATTGTTTCGTTTTTCAATATATTTTATGGGTACTATGCTTTCATCACTTCCAAAAAACATATGTTATGAATATTCTAGACAATTGTGAACAGATTTCCTAAAGTTTTTTATAAAATTTTGTATATTGTATATTGGTATCGTACACTGATAGAAAAATGATTTCTTTTTCTTCCTAAAAAATCTAAAACTACTATTGTAAATCCATAAGAGTTTTTAAGGAAATATTAACTTTATAAAACATTTTACAATAATTAATACTAAAATATTTTTTTCATCGTTAAATGTAAAATTCAATACTTTTTAACGAAATTATTGCTAGAATTTAGCAAAAAACATGAAATCTGAATACTTAATTTTAATTTTAATAAATTTCTGATCATAAACAAATTCTAATTACAGAATCATTTGCTTAAGGTTCTATTTCTAGCTGTAAATAACAAGAAAAATCTTTACAAAAATCAAAAATTATTCTATTATCCTTGTATTTATCTTAAAATTTACAAAATTTATTATCGTTTTTGATTTTGAAATCTAATTTAGCATTTTATAACAAAACTAACCTTTAACCAAAAATTCATTAGAATTAATAAATTACTTTGTAATTATATCATTATTTACAAGTACAAGTACTAAAAATCTTTCGATTAAAAAACCTTGACTCTTAATTTATGTTTGCATTTGATGGGATCATTCAGTGCCTAACGTTTGAACGCATCAATGGCTAAATTGAATGTTAAGAAATGCACTTGGCATGCATTCTGTAATGAATTTCAAGTTTAGAGGAAGAGTTTGTAGTTGGCATAAAGCAAATAAATTAAATGAAAAATTTCAAAATAAGAAATTAAGTAATAATATGGGTAGGATTTAATTTTGTAATGACCTTAAATGGATATATTGTTGCACCTAAACTATGCTATGTTTATGTACTCTACATTTGAATATTGTACAAAATTTTTATATTCAGAAACATATTTTCCAATGAGGAAATATATATTAGTAGCCTATAAAAAGCAACAAATTTTTGGCAGGTGACGAAGGTTTTGAAAATATCACTCTTCTATTCCTTTTTGGAAGAATCTATATAAAAATAAAAGATAGAAAACTTTGTATAAAAGCAATAAATGAATTATTGATTGCTGCAGTAGTAAATTAACTAGAAAAAGAAGATACTTTTACGACGAAGAATATGCGGTTTTTTTTTTAATTATTATTTTAAAGCTTTTAGTGAGCCTATTAATCTCGACTTGGCTTCAAAATATTTTGGAAAACTTGAAGTTCAAGAATATTATAGACATACATATTTAATATATGCGAATTATAATTATTTCTTAATTATTAAAATTAAGAAATTTTAACCAAACTAATAATTTATTTATTAAGACTTTTATTTTCAAATAAAAATACTACAAATTAAGATATCAATATATAAAACAATCACAATTTTTGACATATTCAGATATTAACAATTATTTTATTAATTTGTTAATAATTATTCAATGTGAATGTACTTTTCAGAAGTTTTAAGCTAATTCCTGAAGTGGAAATTACCAGTTTCTTGATTAAACTACAGACTCTACAGCCTCACGAGGGCTTTGCAAAGCTTCATGTTGACTGTTTTCTAATGCAATATTTAATTTCATATCAAAAAGAAATTGATTGTATTTTGAAGTATTAAACCGATTGTTGACAAAGACTAATGCACCACAAATGAGAAGCTAAGAAAACTACAAAAAAGCTTATTTGTATTTTTAAGCCTTTGTATTGCTAGAATTTACCTTTTAATCTTAATACATTTGGGGTTTTCTTCTTTTTTTTTTCCAATACTCTTCTAGAATAAATATTACCAGTAAATGTAGTCCAAATAAGTAAATAACGTATCTTCAAGACTATGTACACTTCCATAATTTTATACCAAATAGAAAAGTTTATTGGAATATTCGTCCAATGAACTTGGCAGCCATAGTATGGATAAAAAGTTTTGGAACATAGTTTTAGAGCAATTTTTAATTCGTATAAATTTTGTAAGACTATACTAAGACTTAATTTATGTTCACAGCTCTAAAGTAACTTCCCGAAAATTTTTTTGGTAATAATTCGCTTTAATTTTACTCCTGAGAGGAGAATCCTCTCAGTCAAAATCTAATATTTGTGAGCCATAGCGAGAATAAAATGCTTTAAAACAGGATTTTATTGCAATTTTTAATTCATATAAACTTTACAAGATGGTACTGAAACTTATTAAAACATCCACCAGTTACGATCGAACTTAATTTATGTCCGCAGCTCCAAAGTAACTTTCCGTAAACTTCTTCGGTAACAATTTGATTAGACTTTAAGAAGACTCCTGAGATTTGACCTAAGAAAACTTTATGAATGCATGAAAAATGCATTACAATTGGTCAAACTCTCATATGCTTGGTTAATTAAACAAAATTATTTTACAAAATTGTAAATTTTCTAATTGGAAAATTTTTCTTATCAATGAACCCGATAATTTGCAAATAAAAAACTATTATCAGATTTCATTTAATTTGATTCATTTGTAATATCTTTAAATATTCATAGAATAGATTTTACAAAGAAAATTTTTCAAGGAATCATGATAATGTTTAATATTTGCAACTCCATAGTAAGTTCTTCTTGAAGTCTTAAACAAACTCAAATATTGATAGTTATAAATAAATAACTACTAAATGTAATAAATCATTAAAATTAGAGCAAATAAAATATATTTTTCTTAAATATTTTTTTACAATTTAAAAAAACACAAAGCATGCAACAACAATAATAGAAATACATAATAAAAAATATTAATAATCAGTAAAATTTATTTCACGTAATTTAAGTCATGGCCTTCAGATCTTTGTTCAAGGTAAATTTTATAGTTTCCTCTAATCAAGTATATATGTATGTAGTCATGCAACAATTTGTTCAAAGATTTTCTAAAATTATTTGTCGTTTTTAAGAATTACACTATAAAATTGCATACATTTTATTTATAGTTTAAGAAGTACATTTTATTTTTGCTTTCATTTATTTTATTTTATACTTCCTCGACATTCATTTTTGGCTTTGGCATTGATTTTCCTAATAATAAAATTAAACTATTTCTAGTGTTAATTTTAGTATCTAATACGGGAAAGGGGCGCTATATTTGTATAAATATAACCTTGCCCTGTGTATTCTATACATGATATAAATTATTCAGACATATTGTGATATAATTGCAAATTGTAATTTACATATGAGTAGGTATATATGTATATATTTAGTTGTAAAATACAATTATATCAGTTGCATATAGTGCAAGTCGAATGCTAACAATACGAAAAGTAGATAAGAACAAAATTGACTCAATTACCAATGATTACGTGATGGTCAAATGCCAAACGGCTCTGTTGCACATTTTACAAATACATTTATTCATATATATATATACATATGTATATTTATATATGTATAAATTATAGTATTCAAGGGCAAAATGTAAGCAATTATACAAAACAACAATATCAAAAAGAAAAACAAAAACCACAATAAGCCGATAAACGTTTTAAGTTTTCATTTAAACTATTTATATGTATATACATATATATATAAATTTTGGATGTATAAGTGAAACTAGTGAAACTATATTATTTGCGATGATTAGGTGAAGTGCAAGTGCTTTAAATGTACATAAATATCAAAAATTGTCAGAGACGAAAGGGAAGTTATACGAGGTCAATTTATTAATTAGTATTTAAATAATGAACTTGATAAAATATTAAATAAACATTTATTAGATCACGAGTTCTAATATGAGACTTAAAACAAAAACAACTAAAGTTACATCACAATTAAGACAATTTATGACGTTATCTAAACTTAATGTACATACATACCTTCAAAATAAAAAATAAAAATAATGACATTGAAATTGCATTTCAAAACGATTAATTTATTTATTTATTTATATATAATAAATTGTCAATTTTTGCCTTTAAAGAAAATAAAAATAAAAGACAAGAATTTCCCATGCAAAATTTAAAATTTTCATTTGTTTCTTTTTTATTTTACAAAATTATTTCAACCCTTTTTTTACATAACAACAAAATTCTTGAAATTTCGACTAAAAAACTTTCGTAGTTGATTTTCAATTATAAAGCTTTATGCAGTGGATGGGGACAGGGTAAATAAGTTTCAATGCACTTTAACCTTGAAAAGAATGCGCATGCATTCCGGAAAAGCTTTTTGCTTTGCAATCATTACATTTCTATTATACTTTTATTTTTAAATTTTAGTTGTTGTTGTTTTTGTTGTTAAACTTTCATTACAACTTTCGCTGGTTTTTTGAACTATTTTTATATTGAGTCTAGCAAAAAATAAAAATTTACTAAATTTAAATATATATAAATAAATTTGCAAATTTTTCTTTAATTTTTTTAATTGATGAAATTTATATATTATATAATTTATGTATAAAATGAGAAGGATATAAAAGTTAATAACTTCTACAGTTCTATTTGATATGCATTGAATATTTTTACTCACTTTTTAGGTAAGGATTATTACATTTAGAAAATTTAAAGTAACCGCACCCATTGTGTTAAATTTTTCGGTCTAATTTTGTGCTTAAATAAAACTAAAAACTGAATTCTTATTGAAATAAATGATACAATAAGAAAATAAAATTTTTTTCTATGAAATTAATTTGAAATAATTATTTAAGGTTAGTTTTTTATTTTAAGAACTAAATTGGAATATTTGTTTACTTAAGCAGCTATAAAATTTCTTCTAAAAACCGAACTAAATGACTAGTCAGGTATTAGTACCAATTAAAGTAATTTTCTGAGAAGATAAACTTCTTTGAATTTTAGAAGGAATTTTATTGGAAGAAAGCTTCTTCTTTGTATGTTTGTATAAAATAAATGGCATAAGAAAATGTATTAAAATCGAAAGTATGAGTAGTTTTCATATGAATGAATATCAGACATGCTTATATTACAGAAATATTTGGAAGTACTTCCTGAAATGTCATTAGAAACAGATCTTATGAATAAATCAATAGCCTGTCATAAAAGTTTCTTCTTGATTATGATATGAAGAATAGTAAAAAATTTAAAACACATTAAATTGAATCCAATTCGGACAATTTAGTATTTGTTGGAGATTAAGAGAATCCTTCACACCAGGACACACAGTTTTTTGTGCTCTCCGCCTTACCGGCCTGCATTTTTTTTACTTTTAACTTTTTTTCCACTATTATTAAGAATTTATACTCTTGAAATATTAATAAATAAAAAGTAAAAAAATAGATGGTTAAAATATTTTTTGTTTTTTTTTTTATGACGTTCGAAAAAACACCAAAAATTCAGGCGTTTAAACGAGAATACCCTCTTAAAAGACCAATGCTGAATATCCGAAGATGTAGTGCGTATTTCTTGCTAAAGACTATATATTGTTTTATATTGATTCGATTTGCAATTTTATATGACCCTTGTTTTGCATGGAAATTCATAAAAGGAAAATCCGATGATTTTATTCTTTTTAATTGATTTTCCTAAGAGTTTTATAAAAATGTATGAAAGCTTAGAATAATGGTTTTTTATTTATTTTGCTTTTCATTTTACAGTAGAGACTCTTTTTCATCCTTTTTTGGCCAAATCATTTTGATTTAATCAGATCAGGGTAAGCAAAAAATACTACATATTTGATATTTAATTTAATAACTTTAATTATATTTTCAATTTTAGTACAATTTGGGCCACCAATTGGATCCTATCCGACTGTAGTTGTATTTCGTGTCAAGTTTTAGCTCAACTCTGTTACTATGTACAAATCAGCGTAGTTCTTTATTTGATCTTTTCTTTTGATGATTTCAATAAGTCTATTCAGTGTGTTTAGTAATATGAAATGTCCCCCATTTTTTTTTTGGTTTTTTTTTGTTATGTGTGATATCTTGTACGCATTTTTATCTATCACATAGAATATTTTCTTTTAGCTAAAAAATTCAATTATTTAATTGCTTACTGGTTACAATCAAAACTTGAACTTTAACTCAAGCTAAACATTTAAGTTGAGTTTGATTGACAAAATGGCAAAAGTTATATTTTCCGAGAATATATTTAGGAAATTCTTAATACATTATGCAAAATATTCTTATCTGTATGCAATTTAATTAAGTCCCTAATACAAATTCAAATGTTAATTTCAATCCAAATACAAAGCTAAATTTATTTCATGGTTAAATATTCGATTTGGAAAATTCACAATAATTAACAATAATCCTTAAATAATCACTTCTCATAGATTGTATTCAATTTTGTTTCCCTTAAGTCATTTTCATGATAAAATGAAGTCATTATATATGAAAATTGTTGAAAGATAAGACTAATGAGATTATAATTGAACAAATCCGCAATTTCCAGAACTCTAAAATGATTTTCTTTTATCTATTATTCTCGCAGGACTACTTTTATATTTGAGAATTTATTTTGAATTTATTTTGACAATCTGTTATAAATATTGGTAATAAAATTCAAGAAAGAAAAAAATATTTTATTAACGATTGTTTTAAAAATAATATGGAAAAATTGATCTTCTAACAACAAAATGAGCAATTGTATTTTATAATTTTTCGATTAATTTGAATCAATATCTAACATTTCAATATAGAACGTTAAACGTAATGAAGAATTTTTATTTCATTATTAATTTCGGTTGGATTGGGATAAATGTTAGTGACTGTCATACGACTATAAAAATAACTTTAAAATATACAGAAATTAAAAATTCAAAGAAAAAAATTTTTTCCTAGTAAAAATATTCAGCTTTTATCTTCAAAGAAAACTTAGATATAAAGTAGATATAAAAAAGTATAAATCAAACCTTATAGCTGAATTTGTTTCAGATGCAGTTTGTAGTTTGACTGTGGATAAGCATCTTTTGTGATGTAAATACAGCAATACATACCTAGAACAAAAAGAAAACCTATTGAATACATTAGAAATTCAAAAAAAAAGCTATAAAAATAGTATTATAATATTCCAGTAGGGTAAATGTGCATCAGTGAATATTTCATATATGAATTCCTGACTGCAGAAAGTAGAGATTATATGTAGATATTTTTTCATACACAAAGTAGTTTTCATTTCCACTTTTCAATGTAAAAAGTAATAATAAGGACTCTTATTGTTTTTTTTTTTGTTAAAAGAATTCATTGATGTTGTCTCCGAGAAAGTAGCCATCAAAGAAAAAAGCTCAAATCTGATTTTAAAACATTACAAAAAAATTACTAGAATTTTAAAAGACAAAACCTTTAGTTATATCCCTTATTTAATTTTTGAATTTGTTATACTTTTACATGTATAAAGGATAGTTAGAGACAAAAAGCTAACCATTAAAAGAGTGACACATTTTTTTCCCTATTTTGCTTAGGGAGATGGTTTGGCATTTAATTTTTGTTTTCCATTTTTCTTAAATTAATGTTTATTATCTTAAAAATATTGTGTTAAAGTTTCAAGTCAATTAAAGGAAAATCACCGAAGTTATGAGCATTTGTGTGTCCTTTGCTCTAAATCAAGAACTGAGTGAGCAAAACTTTAAAATGTTTTCCTGATACTGAAAAATCCTGACAAGGTCTGTTTGGAGTACCTGAAATACTTTCGGCTTGAATTTTTAAGAAAACTTTTAGACATCTAATTAGAGTAGGAAAAACGGTTAAGCTGTTTCTAGACGGTAAAAATTTCAGTGAATTTCTATTATAAAAAAATTATATTATTTTACCATGAAATTTTCTTTTGTTGTTGTTTCGTTTTTTGGTTTATTCAAAGTAAATCACAAAATGCGTTTAGATATCAACAATATTACGATGCTAGAATTCGAGTATGCAACGTGATTAAAAAATTACGCAATGTCTGGAAATGACTGGAACAACAAGTGCACTTTGGAAGATAATATAATAAAATTTTCTAAACTTCTAAGAACCTATAAAGCTATTTAAAATATAAAAAAGTATTATCTGAATGACAAACAAAAAAAAAATGATTAAATAAATAAATTTATTTACGTTCTCTTCCTCACTAATGAATTTATTTGAAGGCAATAAGCTTGACTATCGTTTTCATGTCAAGTTTTATGTTGTGGCTTCCTATCACTAAAGTTAAAAATAATTGTTTTACTTTTTTTTTGTGTAGCTTTTTTACGTAATGTTATCGCCTTCAATAGTATTGATGGAAAATTCAAGGTTATTTGATAGCAGTGTCAGCTTCTCAACTCTGTGCAATATTTGATTGAGTTGGTTAGAATATAAATTCGTTTATAGAAATGAATAGAAAAGTTAGTTACATTTTTTTTAATTTAATTCATTTTTAGAAATGAGAGGTTAAATATGGTAACTAAATTAAAATCACAAATAAATTTAGGAAATCAATAGGTAGTTTTTTAAAAATTGTATCAAAAATTCTTTAATTTGGTTACAATTTCTTGATATTAGTTTTTATACAATTCAACATGAAAAGTTTCAGCAAGGAAAAAAATGTTTAATGATCCCAATTAAAAGAAGTTGAGGATTATCAACACAAAAACGGAAAAGAGACTATTGAAAAAAAAAATTACTGGATAATTGATAGTTCTGCAAGATAATCCTAAAACAGATTTTTAACGTTTATGCACAATAAAATGAGACTCATTTCAATACTGACCAATTTGCTAAAGTATTTTACACAAAATCTTTTGAGTTTGAAGTGCTTTCTTTAGCATACATTTTACAGAATAGGCTTCTTTTAGGATATTAATATTTATTTTGGATTCAAATATTAATTACTGTCTCATAAAACTGAAAATTGTTCTAATCCTTTTAAAATTTTTTTTCTTACATTTATTACAAAGTAATAAATGACTAAGCTTTGGAAAAAACCGACCTAGAAGTCAGTCTCTCAGTTTGATTTCTCAGATAATATTTTTTTTACTCGGCTTAAATGTTCAAAAATCAATTCATTTTGTATGAAATAAAAAATAAAACCAAAACTATAGACTGAAACTCGTCAAAAATCTTAGTATAATACTTCAAAGGTTTCTTTTTTACTATAAATAGAAAATAATTTAAAATAAGCTATAAGTGAATTTTCTAAAAACAAGAGATAACGTGTAGTAAAATAATTATTTCTAGTTTTCCCCCACTGGATATATTTTTTTACAAAAATAAGAATAAGCTAATCACATATTAACATCCTCGGTAGTATAGTGGTAAGTATCCCCGCCTGTCACGCGGGAGACCGGGGTTCGATTCCCCGCCGGGGAGAAAAAATTTTTTTTTCTTTTTTTATTAGAAAAATAAACTTTAGAATAATCAGATTTAAATTTTAATAATCCAATTTCTAAATTTATTAGAAATTAAATTTTTTTAAGTTATAATTAACAAAATTTCTCTTGAAGTTAATAACGCAGTGCAGCGCTGCTTAACGAAAATTCCCTCTTTCTCTCTCTCTCTCTCTAAAACGTAATCGTGAAAAGTTTTTGAGGAAAAAATTTATTCAAAAAACTTAGTGTGCAATATTAAAACATCATTTTCAATCAAAATGTTGGTCTTTTTGGAAGAAATACTTAAATATTGATTTATCTCTGCAAAACTCCAAAGAATGTTGTTTTCGTAAATGACATTCACCCTTTTATTTTTTACAAAAAAGAAGTAAATATAGCAATATACTTCCAAAAAGACGAAGTATATTTATTTGGATATGAAGATTGGATATGAAAAAATCTAAATTTAAAAATCTCAAATTATATTATAAAAATTCACGGTGAAATTTCTAGACTTTGAGTTTTCCAATACCATACGAACAGCTAAATAATACTGTAAATCTTAATCACTTTTTATTAAAAATTTTTTCATTAATTTAATCAATCTAAATTAGTCTGTTACCAAAATAAATTATTGAAAATTTGCTAAGTAATAATTTAGACTAATTAAGCAGTCTGCTAGAGTTGTACGTAATTAAATATATTATTGAAAAGCTTCATTTTAAGAATCAGATAATAATATATTACTTCTAAATTAAATTTGTTGTAAATTAATTAAATTTTTCACCTAATTAGAATGAAACCTGTAATAATATATAAAAATATAATTTTAACGTAATCAACTAAAAAACAAAAACAAAACGTCAACAAAGGTTATATTTTTACTTGATGTTTTAAACTTATTTTGAAAAATATATAAAAAAAACTTCCTTTTATCTTTCCTTCCCTCACACAACGGAAAATTTGAGTGATACAAAAACTACGAATAAATCTTATAATTTTTCACGGTTTTACGCACTCTCATCGAAATTTGCTTTCAAGTTAAACCCCAATGCCTACTTATGTATATTTATTTTTTTTGGAAATTGTATTTACTATGTACCCAAACAGATTTCGCAATGACATCATGTTCGCCAAACGAATAAATATTAAATAAAAACGAACCATTTTAGCGTCTGTCTGCAATCCATAATGAACTTCCTACAGCCTACATTCAATTTTGAATTTTGTTATCGAAAATTTTTACTCTTATAAATAACAACAACATAATCTATTAAGAAGGAAAAAGTAAAAACGAGGTATGAAAAAAAACCTTGATGTTGTTCATTAGTGAACACTGTAGCAAACCATTTTTAATGGATCATTGTAACAAGCTTTTTAACCAACAGTCTAAAATTTTGGTGAACCATCATGATGTCATTCCTAAATCTGCTTTGGCTTTTGAATTAAAACAATTTACTGCATGCAATTACATGAAAAATTGATATAATGACAAATGCACAACTATTGAACGCAAAGTAAATTCATAATTCCAAAAATTTGATAATATTCCTACCAAAATGTTCTTAAGGGTTCAAAATAAAAACTATTTGCTATATTGATAGTATAAAAAATTATAATTATTTAACTAGAACTTTTATTTTGTATTATCTGTGGGTGATATATCCCCTATGACCTCCAAATCTACTAAGGACATATCGAGAATGAAAAATAGTTTCTGAGGCTTACAATATTTCCACAGTTTACTTGAGACCCTCAATCACTTCCTATTCCAATGGAAATAAATAGTAAGTGAGACGAATTAATGTTTAAGGCAGCTCTCCCAATTGCTACTAAAATAACTGCGATTTGATGTATCTTCAACTTCTGGGATAAACTACACCTATCTATTTTTATCTTTTGTTTCTCAACACTTGATTTGCTTAAGTTTAGTGTAATAAATTTTATAAATTTTTTAACTAGGAAAAAAATTTTGAAAACCTCAAATTCAATCTGAAAGGATGTATTTCTTATTTTTAATTTAATTTATTTGAAAGTTTCTTCTTTTTATCTTTTTTCTCAAAAATCATTAACATAAAAATTCGCAACAAATTTGCGATTCAATTTGAAAGTAATTATTTCTCTTTGAAAATCTTTATTTTTACCGAACAAATATTTTGTTGCATTCAGATCGAAATCAAAAGGAGAATCCGTAGTTCATTGAACTCTTTGACAACTTTCACACCGACTACAATTACTTGAAAAACTGATTAAGTATAGGTGAACAGACTAAATGCAATAGAATTTTCTTATTCTAAAATTTTACTATAGTCCTTTGACATAACAATAGAAAAAAAACTAAAAATTTTAAACATTTTTTAAAATTTAATAAATTAGATATAAGTAAATACCTTTTACAAAAAAAATTAAAATTTTTGTTTTACAAAAATTTATCCTTTAATTAAATTCCTGTTGAATATTCTCGATTTTCTTTGAATTATAAATCTATTTTTATAAAACTTATTTGAATTATTTAAATTAAACATAATATTGTTTTTTTCACTTAAATTAAAAATTTTCAACACTTTAAAGAGCATTATTCAATATCCCTGCAAATTGCTATTAAAATTTAAAAAATTTTTATATTTAATAATAGCACATCACTATTTTAAATAAAATAAAAACTAGAAAATTACAAATTTATAATAACCAGTATTATTATTTCAATTATTTAAAAAAAAGAAATACATTAAAAAATTTGATGGTTCCTCTATGAACTGTCGCCATGACCTGCCTTACACGAAAACATTCAGGGAGAGGACTAGTGCACACACAACAGAAATTGCAGTAAGCTTTTACACATAAAACATCCAAGCAAAAAGTAATAAAGTGGGTGGTATATATATAAGTCAGCCATCTACCCCATTTTTTATGTTTAAAATTGAATTATAAGCAATTAAAGGAGCATATAAAAATATTTTCTAAGCCATCTTCGAATAAAACATTTTTTTGCCTGAACTAAAAGTAAAAATTATTTTCTTATTTTATAATAAAATAAAATATAATTTTTTAGGACACCATTTTGAATAGTATATAAGCCCAAAACGGATTATCTGTATATATATATATCAAACAATAAGGATTGAATAGAGAAAATGATAAAAGAGAGAGGTCAAAAACCTTTTATTTTGCATGAGCATTATAGGCATCTACATTAATAAAAACAACATGATGTAACAATAATATAACTAACTAAAACGACGCAATGATAACAAAACTAAAAATAAATGAAAACTCTACAGCAAGGACGATATCACCATGACCACAGACAAGCGAAAACGGAGCACACCCATCGCAGACACCAAAAAATTTATTGAGCACAGACTAGAATAGAGACAATTTTAAAAACATCCAACTTTAACCTCATTCCCCTTTTTTCAAGTTTGGTTGTAAAACTCGTATAAGGAAAAGCTTTTTTTCATTTAAGGATATGCAATACAAAACATATGTATATAAAAGCTTTTACATAAGATTGTATACGTCATATTTGAATTAAATTACGAAATGAAATCAATTACGAAATAGATATATTCGAAGAAATTTCGAACAATAATATCCAGATGTCTTTTAGGGTGTAACATTTGTTATTTATTTAGAATACAAAACAAAAAAAAAGAAAAAACTTTTAAATTATGAGAAATCATTTTAGAGAATTTATATCTATTACCTATAGAACCGTTATTCTGATAAGCCTATAAAGAAGTATCATTCAATTAGAATTCATGTGGTCAAATTGAAACAATTGAATTCAAGTTGTATACAAAATATAAGAGAACAAAACAAAACAACAACAACAAAAACAAATTTCAAATAGTAACTCTCGAGCCAACTCAAAAACGATGAAAGTAAGCTAATCAGCAGCAGTTTTTTTTTCTGTTTTTATGGCCATAAAAAAAAATATATATAACCACAATTTTACCGTTACATATTGCAGTTACACGCATAAATCAAAGTGTGTACCTATATTCTATTGCATTAGCATAAGATAAAAGATACTGAAGATTGTATTTTAAAAGTTGTATAGAAAATGAGATCAAGCCAGAACAATTTAAGAAAATTTTTATAATATTTAAGGAGAGGAAAAGAAAGGAAAAACAACAAAAGCCAGAACTTCTTTCTAGTTAATACAAATGCAAAAATGTAGAGCTTTTTTTTCAATAAAATTATATAAACTTGTGAAACAGGTTCTATATCAGCATCATTTTGAATTGATGTCTAGAAGCCATGACATTCATGGCGGCCATTTGTCTATCTATGTATTTGAAATGGGGAACTAAAAAGTTTATTATAGAAGAAAATATTATTTTATAATTCATGTATATATGTATTTATTTTGTGTTTGGTATTGCTGTATATGTGTATAAAATTTTATACCAACGCCACCGCCTGAGTAGGTCGGTCGTTCACCTTTCGAACTTGCTCTGTTTGCATGGCTATATGTAATTGTTGTTGTTATTAGTGGAATTGTAAATCAGCACCTCTTGCCACCACCATTATTTCTGATAGCTGAAGAGGTTTATCTGCCCCTTTGCAGATTTGTTTATGTTTAAGGTTATTGGCATAGGATAGCGGAAAAGGAGCTTTTTAATGTGATTTTTATCAATATCCTTGGCATGAAAAATAATTTTAAATATATTTATTTTAATTTTTATGTTTTTAATTATGAATAATTGTAAATGATTATATAATTTTGTTGTTGTTTTCTTTACCATTCTATAAAAACTGTTAGAAATCTTAAGGATTTGATGAAATTTTATTACTACAATTAATGTTATAATAATAAAGTTTTAGGATTGTAAGACTTATCCTTTGGCTATTGATAGTTTTATTGAAAAAATTTTTGCTGAAATTTTAACAGGTTGACGTTTTAGATAAAATAAAATGTCTTTTAATAAAAAATTACTTTTGTCTAAAATAATACTCGGTGATGATCGCAATGTTGTTAAGGACCTTTTATTTTTTCATTATTTTAGTATTTCTTTGGTAAAAATAAATTAATTTCATATTATTTCTATGCAAAAATAGAAAGAGGTTAGGTCTACTTTATGGATGAAGAGTGCTACTTTTCAGTAATAAAATCTGTTTTTAGTTGAAATATCTATTAATTTTGTTTATAATTGGCCCCAGAAGTCCATTAAAATATGGTTAAAACATACCAATGGGACTCTGCATACTCTATTGATTCATTTATTTAAAAGTGAACCTTTTAGCATAGTTCACGCATGAATTAATGTATGAGAAATGAATAGCTTTTTACTTTCAATACTCAAAAAAGTTCTCTCATTTGTGTATTTCTTTTTTTGAACATTTTCCAGTAGACATTTAATAATCCTTTTTTAGTGTAATTTTATTAAGCATCCTTTGTCACAAATGCATGTCTCTATTCTTTTGTGCATCTGACTTCAACTTATTATCTAACCTGAACTTGATTACAATTTAATATTGAATTATAAAAAATTAATATAAAATTATTCTTGACTTTTAAGCTGAAAACTAGTTCAAGTTTCTGGCTTCATTTCCAACTTTTGTCATTTACTTCTCTCGTTGACTTCAATTTAATTGAGCTCTTACTTTAGCTTAGACTTAAACCTTTGAGTGGAGAAATGGTCTAAAAATAGGTATGTCTGACTTTAGTTAGTTAGAATGACATAAAAAGAAAATATTTGCATAAAATTTCTTACAAGACTCATACGGAAGAAAAAAATATTTATGAAATTTTAATGCAATTTCTTTAAAGTCTAAACTAAAAGTCGTTTGAGCATTTAGCTTCTAAATTCTATGCTAGGAGTGAATTTTTACAGCTGAGATTTATGTAGGATAAAAGTAGAGCATATGTTGTTGGTTTGGATTTTAGATTTTTACTTAGTATTTGCCTTTAGTCCTCTTACTACTACATTGATCGAAATTATGGTATCATCAGCTTTAATTTTAGCTCTGATTTTGAATTTATTTCCTCCTCTTGGACTGCTTAAGCTTTGCCTTAAGGTTCTACTATGAACCCAAATGGGGCTCAATTACATTTAGAGTAATATTAAATATAATTATTCACAGAATATATAAAAATTCTGGCCAGTAAGAAAAGTTACCCTTTTGCTTTCAAATAAAAATTATATTTTTGACTACCTTTAAATCTAATTAAATATTTTGAATTATGTTTCTAAAATCATAAAAAAAATTTTTACTTTTTTAAAATATCAGTCATTTATTTTACATTTATCAAGTTTGTGACCTTCTATTGCACGAGGTTATGTCTAAAAACTACTTTAAAACATCAAAAATTCATTAAGAAAATTATATATAAAAAATGTTATTAATTAATATATTTATGGCCTTGCTTGAAATGAAAGGAGTCAAACGAAAAATTAATTTAATATGCAGAATTTATTAAGGCCATCTTTTTCTCATTTTGTACAATAACAGAAACTATAGAGCTGGCTTGGATGAAAAAGTTCCTAGATTTGGTTTAATTTAATACAAGAACTCCGATAATTACCATTTATTACTTTAAGAATTTTGTTATTTCTTAAATTCTCAGTAAAATTAATTTCAGGGAACTAGTAGCTTTGCAATAGTCAAATAAGAACATTAGAGATACCAGAGGTAGTTTAAAATTTTAGCTAGCTAAAGTATTTTAATTTTAGGCAAATCTTAGGAAACTTTTACTTACTTCTGTTCCAGAAATTAGAGGATCCTCAAATCTGGGTATATAAAACAATTTGAAAAACTTAGTTGTGTAGTTTTTTATTGAATGCGAAAATATAATTTCTTTTTGGAAAATTTTCTTTGTAGGCCATATCCAAAGTATTGCCAAAAATATATACCTACAATGTCAAAAAAACATCGAAATTGATCAAAAGTTTTAATTTTTTAATAATATTTTTGGCCTTATTTTTTTTTAGAAAGTGTTACTTTATACAACTTTTAGTCGCTTAACTTCGGCTGTAGTTCTTTTAGAAGTGACTTTAAGTGAATTTTTGTTGTGTGACTTATCGATTACATACATACATTTAAGTGACAAATAACGGTAAATTCTATAAAAATGAGAAAATTTGCTTGTCACTCAAAGATTTTTCCATAATAATTACAACCTTAAAAATACAACTTGAGAAAATCTTTCACTATTATTAATATTTGAGGTTATTTTGAATATTTTATGATCTCATCAAATTAGATTAGTTTCCACAAATGCAGTCAAATGGTTCCTTTGTATAATTTACATTTGACAATAAGCAGCAGTATTACTTTTATTACCTCTAAACTAGTTTGCAGAATAATTGACCCGAGACTATTAAAGGCAACAAAAGGGCTAAATAGAATTTTTGCTATTTTCAAATTTTAAATATAGAAGATTAAATGGTTTCTAAGAATTTTTTGCCATTATAAAGTTTTACAATGTTCTTTAGATGTATTCAAATCTTTTCTTATTTTTGTTTTTAGAACAAAATTCAAAGGACCAATTGTAGCTATATGTATATATATATATATATAAGCATTAGGTTGTTTTGTTATACTCTAGGATTATAACTGCAGAAATAGTCACACTTCCCTTGAGGATAAGTTAGTCCTTATTGTTACTTAAAATAAATGGCAATAATGTGATGCCTACATGAAATTGGAGATTATTTTCAAAGTTTAGAGTTTTTACTTTTGTCAGGAATTCGGAAGTCATTAATCATTGAAATTTTTTTTTTTCGTCTTTGAATTCTTTTGTATTAATATAATGTCTATGTGTTTTTTGTATATATTAAAGGAAAGATTTGGTTATATTAACTGAAAAAAAAGGATTGTTTTTAAAAATTTTTTTTGCAATATAAGTAGTTTTAGTTTATTTAATTAATTTTTATATGGTAACACCACATTTGAACAATATTTTTCCAAATTTTCATTTCAAAATATTGAAAAAAAAGAGAGCGAGTGGCAGTGAATGTCTATGACGCCACTAGAAAATAAAATAGTCTTGCAGTGTTCCACATAACTCGCAATAGAATTATCTAAAACCAAACAAAGTCAACATTTTTTTATTGAAGGAAATATTTTTCAAGGTAATGACTAGGAGGTTTTTTTCTTCTTTTCGATTTCTCAATTTTTGGTAGTCTTTGGAAGTCTTGGCAGCTAAAAATTCAGCTTATTTGTTATTGTAAATTAAAATTGCAACAAATAAAAAGGAACTATCATCTTTATCTAGTAAAATATGTAAAAACAATAATGTACAAACGTTCAAAAAAATTTCAAAACGATCGGTGTAGTAGATTTTGAGTTATCGAAAATAAAAAGTTACTATAAATGCTCATTGTTCTAGAGCAAAGGACGCTTAAATGCTCATAACTTCTGTAATTTTACTCCTATTGACTTGGAATTTTTACAAAAAGATCTTATACAAAAGAAATTGGAATGAAAGATTAAATACTGAAACTCTCACTTAAAAAAAAAAGATTCAAAATATTTAATTTGTTTTATAAAAATTATGAAAATTTTAATTTTTCAAATTTTCATGAATAATTTTTGTCTGGAATAAAATTAAAAACGACTTAAAAAGCTGAATTTTCAGTTAAAGAAGTTTTGTCGAATATCCCAAAAAGACGCAGATAAATATCTCTAGGTAAGAATTAAGCATTTTTATGTTTGATTTGTGAAGCTTTGAATGTTCTGCAATTTTTATATAAAACCAAACAAAAGAAACTATTTTTTTTCTGCTATTTTTAGCAAAAATCCTTTAAAAATTGTCTAAGAATCTCTAAAATATATCAGCAAAAATATGTGCTTAAAAATAAAAACTCTAAATATAATATTTGAGAATTTCTTATTTGGTCACCACTTTTCAATTATTGAAAATTTTAATCTAGCAAAAATCAACAAAATTGACGAACTTTTTATTTACACAAAAAAAAAAATTTTTTTTTTTTGTTTTTTTCTTGTGTTATATTTTAACAAACAAAAGATTCAAGCGGTGAACCTGAATTACCGTTTGAAATCGCTCTTTAAACAACAAGCAATATACACCACATAAATAAATATATGCATCTCAAATTATAATGATTTCTTTTTATTTACCAAAGTCCATTTGAGCTATTTTAAGTATTCTTAATATTTGTATTTATAGTGAATAAATGGTGGGTAAATTTTATTACCTTTTTGTGACCTCATTGAATGAATGAATTTGTGCTAGAGAAGAGAGAAGTTGCATAAACATTTATAACGGTTTTGATGGACATACCAAAGCATTCATTCACGTACTAGGCCAAATAGAATATCTGTATATATATATATATATATATATATATATATAATTTATTTATCTATTTCTCGATGTTTCTTTACTCAGAGCCGGTGTATAGTGGATGTATGTCGCTTTTTTTGTTGTTAAAGTTTTCTTTACATAAAAATTGAAGTAGTTATGGACTTTGATTTTGCTATCATTTTTTTTTAGAAGGTTTTGAAAAGTTTGTATATGATTTCTAACTTCAATACCAATTAAAAATTTGTTTTTTTAATTTTTATATTTAGATTTGGACCTTGCACATAGTTCAGATGGTAAATTTTGAGAACCCGCAACCTTACAGTTTGAGTACTTATTGAAGATCTTGATGACCTTAGTACTGCTAAATATATTAATATAACTAAAGATAATACAACACCTATTAGCAGAAATACTAATAATAGCGGATTCTAATAGTGTGAAAGCTATAATCGAGAAGATCAAATCTGAAATTGAAACTTTTACTTCTGATTACTATAAAGAAAAGCTAGCAGTAAGCTTACAGTTAGTGAAATTATCATGTGGTGTTGATGTGTTAAAAGTTAGTGAAGCAACTAAAATGGACGTTAAAGATGCTCTGCAGGCAAGACGAACTACAATTAAAAAAGACATAGCGCACATTTAAACGCAATTGTCTCAGAAAATTATTCCTGAACTATTAAGAAATTTGAGAAAATGATTATCAAATCAGCGGTGATTGAATTACGAAATTTTAATTAGGTAATTTTTGTTCCTTTCTTTATGAAATTTGCTTTATATAATTATCTCAAATATAATTTTTCTTTTGTGATTTTAAAAATTCTTTTTTGTTCTTTTTAATTAAAGTTATATTTTCTAATTAATTTTTGACAAATTTCACCATTTTTGGGAAAATCCTTCATAACTATTGAGCAAAATAAATTTTGAGAGTTAACTTTACCTTCTTAAAGTTTAATTTTTTTTTAATTAATTAAGTTTAGAATTTAAAATTAACTAAATTCAATATTGGTAAGATCAATTGAAAATACTTTGATTATTATTTTCTGTAAAGTAGATAAAATTGCGAAAATGAAGTTTTTTTTAATAAAACTTCTTTTTGATATTAACTTAATTTTATTTAGCTTATATTTCTATTGAGAGTGCATTTATTACCATATTGACTATAGTAAATTCTAGAAAAAATGAATTAAGTGAAATAATCCAAGAGTAATAAAATATCATTTAAGAGTTGTTTATCTCAGCAATTATGTTCTTTAATCTGTTAACCGGACTGGACATGTAAATATGTCAAACGTAAACAATATCGGGTACGGGTCGAACATATAAATATGTCCTTAAAATATATGCAGTGCTTATGAACCATTGGTCTTCTGCATCATTTCCCTTCACTGGAAAAATTTTAGATATTCCCTCCAAAAAAGTTTCTTTATTTTATCTTCAGAAGTTTTTAGATATGCTGCTTAGTTATAAAGGGAGTTTACCAGTTAACAGGTTCATTTTTACGTAATTGTAATCAGTAAACTGCTATGCTTTACTTGAAAACTACATCAAAAACTAAACTAACTTTGCTTTGGTACCTAAATAGTTTTGTGGATTAAGGATACAACTAGTGTGAAATTTTCAAAATTTCAATTTTTTTTGTCGTGTTCGATCATTTGTACTTTTAAAAGTAACATATTGATATTTGAAGTGAAAATCTCAAAAAATTTTTGCGTTACATCTCTCTGAAGAGCAGCTGGTTCTCTGTCAGAAAGGCATGTTACTTGCTGAAGCTCTAACTCGATAACAAAAAATTTGAGTCTTGTTTTGTACTTATTCCTCCATACAATAAAATAGCAATTTTATTATTGGATGAAAATTATAGTTTTTCCAGGCCAAAAATCTTTAAATTTTTAGCACAATTTTACTCTGTTTTTTTCTAAAATCTGCCGCTTTGTTGCATTTTAATTTTAGTTCATTGTATGGACAATACCTTCTAGTTTAACGATCTTTTTATTTTTTTTGACTTCGAGTACTCTAAAGGCCAAAGTCACTGCAGCAGTGGGAAAACTTTGTTTTTTTGAAGACTCAGGGGATATTTTGCGGAAAAGCCAATTTTCTAAAAAGTACCTTGTACTTTCCATTTACGTATGCGAAAATATATCTGCCAAATTTCAAAATATTTGGTGCAATATTTGTTTTTGAGAAGAATTCACAAAAATCACCCTTTTTTTCACTAGTTGTGCTCCTTAATATATAAGCAATTATACAGCAATGCTTTTTCCCATTTTAGTGTTAACACAGCTTACAAGCAAACAAACAAAAAAAGTTATATATATATATATATATATGGCCTACTATGGGCCAAAACTAGAATGTTTTATAAACTTTCTAAACAAAGTTCTTGCTACAAATTCAATCGAAGGTGTAGTTTTGAAATCGGAATACAAAGTTCAAAAACTACGTGAAAAAATGCTAAGCTCGTCGTACTTCTTCCATATGGATTAATAAAACTTTAATATAAAATATTTTATGCCTAAAAAAAATTTATTTGGGTATTACTTAATCAAAAAACAAAAACAAAAAATAAGTAAAAAGGCGTAGATAAAAAAAAACCAGTACCGTTAATAAAAGCTAGGTGGCATAGTTACGTGCCGAAAATTGATATTTCATTTAATGTAAGATAAAGAATACAAAATTAATTGTAGTTGTTAAAAAATACTTTTAAAATAATCATTATTTTCATGGTATACTGAATTTTTTTTTTGTTTTAGCTAAAAAATATTAAAAAAGGATTAAGGTATTTAACTGGCAGTCGGAAATTAAAACGGTTAAGATTGCTTATTTGTAGTATGTCATAAATTTTAGCAAAAAATTAAAAGAAATTTCAAAATACTTGTAACTAGCTTTTTTATCAGATTGAAGACCAAAATCAATAATTCAAAAAAATGCCTGAATAATAAAAAGCTAATAATAAATTTATTAAAACCACACTACAAAAGACATAATCAATTTAAATTTGAGATAAGTCAATCTATTTACCACATTTTACAGTCACAGCAACAAAAAGAAATTTTTTCCATATTTTATAAAACTCAAATGAATTTATAACGCATTTAAGTCACACTTATACTATAATTATTAACTGAGACAAGCACACTTCATTTTTTATATAGAAGTCCCCATTCTCTCATATTTTTGCCTTTTTTTATATGTGTAAATAAAATTAGCCTTTCATTATTAATGTTAGTATAAATCATTAATGAAACGACTTGTTATGACTTAAATAAGAAAGAAAAACTTCTTCGTTGTCATATCTAGAGCTTTGACCTTTATGGTATAATTTTCATTATAAAAATTTGATTTTGAAAGTATCACAAAAAACAAAAAAAAGTCAAGAATTTCGGGCTTTAAGCCAGGGACGTTATAAATTAAGCTTTTGCTATTCTTTTTAAGTAGAAAATAAATATCATTATTTTTCGATGATGTTTTTAATTTTTCAATTATCATTACTATTATGTAAGTCCTGGTTAATTTGTCTTAGGTCTAATTCATAAAATGCGTTTTGTACGTCTAATTAAAATTTAGTTTTTTTGCTATAAGAATTATTTTCTGCGATCATTTTCTATTGTATAGACTTTGAATGACTGATTAAGTCAATTTAACGACTAATTTATAATATTTTTTGTTTATATTTAGGCTTATTTTTAAAATGTTTTTGTTTTTTATTTCGATAACTTGTACCCTCTTTTTTTGTTTTAAGAGCTAAGCATTTGGATTAGATATAAATTTAATCAAAGACCTATACGAATCTTCTATAAGATTTAACAATATCCTTCGACATGTACCGCATGACAATTGATAATTAGTAAATTTCTTTGACTACGTAATCTTGCTCCAAATATATTTTTTCAATATAAAAACTCAAAAAATTACAAATTTCTACTTGATATCAAACTAGAGTTGCTTTTTAACCTAAACAAAGGTATTTTTCACAAAGTTATCGTTCGATTCCAAATTCTTTACAGTAAAAAATTAGCAAATAAAATTCAAGCTATATTCTCACAGCTTTTTAAAGTTTTTATTCAAAGTCATTTTGATTTTTTTTTTTTTGATTTAATTAAATTTGATTTCATAGAAATAGTACTTATAAGCTCAAGCTTTTGTTTTCTTAGCTCGTAATATCTTAAAATCATTTTTAAATGTCAAATACCAAAAAAAGGGAAAAGTTTTGAAATTTTTCCCAAATCATAACATTTTTTGAAGCATCTAGTTTTTATATAGAATCAGTCTGTATGTTAATCTTATTTCAATAAAACTTATATTCAAAGGGTCGATCCATACAAGGATATTTTGAAAAAAATTCATGCAAGGAGAAAAGAAATGTTGGAAAAAGAATTTTGGTTTGCCGATGACAAAAATCTTAAACAAAAATTTATTTGCTTTTACTTATTCAGCATTTTTTCCTCAATTCTTGATAGTTAATAAATATTTGAATAATTTTTAAAACTACAATAGATTTTTGGGAAGTCTTCTAATTATTTTACAACTCTTCCATTCTACCTAGTATATACTCAGTTCTCTTCAAACCTTTTTCTTTTTTTATTTATTTGTTCAACAGTTTTTGCAATACTTTCTAATATTTTCCAGTTTTTCAGAATGATTTTCAGTTTTCATCAATACCAATAATTAACTTTTTTTTACAAAAGCCAAATTTTCTAATCTCTTTGTTCTTCTGGAAGGAAGGAAACTTTAAATAGCAAATTTATTTCTGTTTGTGAGTGGAAAATGATGTTATTTCTAAATCAGCATGCCATTAGCGTTACTTCATTCAAACAAAGTTTTTAGTCAAAATAGCAATAATATACCATAACCTAAGCTTTCAGGTGTTAGAACTTTTAAAAAATTCAATCATAGACCACATTTATGTCTACGTTGTAATAATATTATTTAACACTTTTCATTTTACAAACTCTAAAACGTAATTTATATATTTACAAATTTTGCGCTTCGTTGATGTAACCTTTCCTTGACATTGTCTACAAATAGTTTTGTTACACAAAAAAAAAGTACAAAGAATTCCATTGATTACAATTACCTTGGAAAATATTCAGTCTTAAAAATGTTTTAAAATTATTTTAATGTAACAAACAAAATATACGTGTAACACTAGTATTAATACGGAGATTATATCCTAAAGCATTTAATTCTGCGTAAAAAACCAATTGCGAAATTCAATGAAATAGAGAGTAGTCAAGTTTTAAGTGTTTTTTATGTTTTAAATAATTATCAAAAGATCTCAAAGTAAACTACGGACTATTTTATTTAGTTCTTAGAAAATAAACAAAAATTATGTTATCTCAAAATATTTTTTCGAACTTATTTTGTAACATATTTTAGAGAAATTTCTTTGATTTTCGTTAATCAATAAAACCATATTTTTCATTCTAGCACAAATTAAAAACTAAATTAAAGTTTTGGACTTTCCTTAAATATTTCTTCTTTTTTTTTAAATCCATTTTATTTAGATCAGTGATGTCAAAAAAATTTTGTAGGCTTCGAGGCACATGAACTCTCAAACACTTAAAATTGTTTCATTTTTTTAAAATTTATTCAAAACCTGCTATTAATTTTTTCTGTAACAGAAATGTTACTTATACTTGAGCTAATTCACTTGGAAAATTTTGTTAAGGCATTTTTGACACAAAAATTCTAAAAGTAACAGGAAGCTGCGATAAAAACCTAAAATTCGTCGCTCAAGTAAAAAAAGGAAAAATAGGGTCAATAAATCAGGCAATTGAAATAATAATATGGGCTTAGCTCATATGAATATTTCTTGTATTTTGAATATCTGTGACTGTGAATTGCTAAAGAAAGTTTAATATTTCGAATATTTTAATCATTTAAAGTGAAAAACCCCATGCAATGTTTTTATGAAAGACTATACTCCTTATTTTAAAACTTATCATACAAAATATATTTGAAAGAAATAAAAGGGGAAAAAAAATTTTTTTTAAAAGCCATGACAATATTTAAAATATCTTGAAAAACAGAAACTTATATATATATATATATGAATCTGGAATTCCCACACAGCAAAGTGTATGCTACAAATTCTAATTCCATTCAATCAAATATTAGTTTTTAATACGTAACTACAAAAATTATATGCCTACTCCCACATAAAATAAATACACACAATATTTTTTTTAGCTCATATACTTTTCTCTCTAAAAGATTTGTGTTTTTACAGGTTAAGAAACAAAAAACCCCAAAAATATTGTTGCTTAAATGATTCATTCCACGTAAATTTCATGCGAATTTCCAAGTAAAATTTTTTTAAAATTATTTTCTTTTTAGTTAGAGGTGTGTCTTAATTGCATAGATTTTAGGTGTTTAAAGTATAAAAGCTACAATTTTTGATTAGAATTTAAAGCTAAATCTGAACTTTAGATTTTAGATCATTGCTAGCTTTTATTTGTTTTAGTAATGATATTGATTGCTTATAAGACATTCACAAGTGAAATATTGAATGAGCTTAACTTGATTTCGTTTTTTTTTCTATAATATTCAAAGCTCTGTTATCAGATATACTACCTTGATAAAAACGTCCCCGGAATTTATTTTAAAAAGTAAACAATACCAATTTGCTGTTATAAATCGAAGTTGTCACCTTCAAAGTATTACCCGTCGACTACAATGCATTTATGCCAACGCTTGATCCAATCTTCGAAAAAATTTTTAAATCTTATATTAGGTATCTCCATTAGGATCCTATTAGCCATAGTGTTTTCTACTATCTCCTCTCAGCTGCTGAAACGCATTTCTCACAGTAGTTTTTTGATTTAATTAAACAGGAAGAAGTCACAGGGGGCCAAATCAGATAAATTTGTTGATTGTTGGATGGTATTCATGTTGTTTTTAGCTAAAAACTCGGGAATAATGATTGTAAAAACTTTAAAAAATTGTGAACCCCCTCAAAAGTACATGTATACGTACTCAATCCGACATAACTTACATAACTAATGATGAAATGATACAAAACTTTGGTGGAAATATCAGTTGAGCAACATAATAAAAAAAAATTGATAATCAAGTGCTAGAAGCGCCATACGGGCGCTACACAGTATACCGGGATCTTATGATCATGATAGTAGATACTTATTTTGAGAAATGGAAGTTAATTCATAGAAGACAAATCCTGAAATTTGTCATTAATACTAATTTTACCATTTTCCAAGGAATTTTTACCGCTTGGAGAGCAAATATATTAACCGTTTATATCGAAAGTGGTGTATGTCAATTATGTGGAAAAAAATAAGTTAATTTTGAAGTATTTACAGCTTACAGGTATCTTAATATCCCTGAGATTTCAATGCGACAATTTTTGCTAATCAGCAATATAGAAGATATTTTAAATTTGAAAGGGGCGTAAGTCACCTTTCTCAGAAAATCTTGCTCTTGGCTTTGTAAGAAAGATATTAAAATTATTATGTTTATTATGATTTTCCTATATATTTTATTTAACAGAAATATTGAGGGTAATATGGAAAAAGGACCACCGCCAAATAAAATTTCTTTCGTCGTTAAAAATAGTAATTTAACTCTTTAAAATATTGATAGGTAAAGCCAAAATTACAGACTGCCCCGATTTATTCATTTCAATATAAATATAATAATTTCAGTTTAATTTTAAAAACAAAACAAATTTTATTTCATTATTGCATTATTTTGCCAATAATAAAAAATAAAGTAAATCTTAGCAATTGCTGAACTAAAAAAATGCTTACTTCAGTTCTAAGAAAAAGAGAATTAAAAACAACAATTACTGATTATTATTTTAATCAAGAAATGTTTTTTTTTTCGTTTTTATAATTTAAATAGACTCAAAAACAAAAACTAATTTAGTAGAAAACTATAACGTCGCAATTTTTTTTCAAATACTGTACGATAAAAAGTCCAAACAAATAAATAAAAAAACAAAAATTTTTTTTCATATAAAAAAAGAACATAAAACCGAAAATCACTGCCAAAATTTGACGCTTTAAAATTTAGTTACGCATCAAATATTTGCTAAGCAAGTCTCATTATACTTCAAAGAAGCCCTTCTCCAGCTTTGAAATTATAATTATTCGAAGAACTTTACTTTATATTTTATTCTTACAAACACATACTTATATATATATGTATGTGTACATACCAATTCTTGATGATTTAGAATACCTGTACGATTTGCAAGAATCCCAACCAAATGAAAATGAAATCACATTTCAAACTAGAGGTCATTGAATCAAAGATGGCAAAGAACTTTCAAAATGGGCAAGAGTTGGTATGGTGGTATTGATGGCATGTTCAGATACAAAATATTTCAATCCTTACCTCTCTCCATCATCTTTATCCAAAAGCTAATGTATTCTTAGTTTCAATTTTAACTTGGTTGATCAGGTAAAAAGGAAAAAGAAACAAATTATCTTCTAGCCATTTACATATATATATATATATACATAACACGTGCGTATTTACCTTTTTTATTTTATTTGATATAAGTCTCACCTGTCCAGACGATGATCGAAATTAATTGATTATTGTATCTAATCTTCTAGACAACATATAAAGGACGGCTAATAATTGCAGATGTATCTGAACAAGTCCAGAGTATAAGATAAGTTTTAGGTTCGGTTATTTGTATCAAAAAGGGTAAAATGAGAGGGAATAATATTTCTAAATGAGAGAGAGTGAGCCATAAATTATACATTCACAGGTAAAATTTTATTATTATTTTTTTTTTGTCTTGCCTTACATAACACAAGAAAATGATCGTCAACTGACTTCTTTAGTGCAATGCTCTGCAGTAGATAGTTAGAACCAGTTTTAAGGAATCACTTGCCGTGAAAAGGGCATTCAACCGTACACACTCGTCTTTACTCCTCGATTTACTTGACTTTTATAGCTATATGGCAATTAAGGTGACGTACATATATAATTTTTGTATTTTTTATTGGTTTTTTTTTTTAACACCTTTATATGTTGATTTATTCTCAAAAGGTTCGGAATCAATTTCATTGCTAATGTTATGACTTTTTTTTGTAAACGACAACACCAAATTTCACTTTTATTAGGAAGACCCTCTTAAGGTCGTCTGTATATACCACATAACAATTATTTTTTTCTTGTTAAAATTTTTCATGTTTTACCATAATCTTTAAGCTGGACTATTATAATATACTATGTATGTAGTAGTATAAGGGACTAAAATATACAAAGTTTTCATTACGTAAACATCTCATATATATATATATATATATTTTACCTTGCTTCCTTGTGTTAAATTTATTTTTTTCAATGATCGCTAAAATAAAATTTTAATATTTTTGGTGAAGGTGAAGGCCACACCATAATATTACTTGAAAATTTTCGAACTTAGTAATCAGAGGATGTTTCTCTGTATGTAATTAGCATAAATAACGTCAAGGAAATTAATTGTGTTTTTGTGTTTTGTTCAAAAACCAATTTAGTACAATATTAAGTAAGTTTTGAAATTGAGTAATAAACTTTTGCAGTTTGTAATTCAAAAAGGATACTTAATTTTTGATTTTATTTTTTAGGGGGATTGATGCGCCCACCACTATTATAGTTTCTCTTTTATTTTTGTTTATTTTAAATAAATTAAACTGCTGCCTATAAAATTGTTTATTATCGTTTGCTTACATATTTGGAGCCTTTTTTCATGTTATTGGAATTTTTAAAATAATTTTTGTTGGTTTGTTAACTTCGAAATGTATTTTATTATGGTCAAATAAAAAATTTTGAAAATTTAAAAATTGTCTTTTGATATTGGTTTTTGTAAAGATCTGTTCAGTTATGTAGTATAATTGAAAAAAAGTTTTTGTTGAAAATTATTGTACAGATTTATATGAAAAATATTAAAATTTTATTAGCAAATCAAAATTGATTACAGCTTAAGCTTAAACATAAGCCCCAGTTTCATAACAATAATTTTAAATGTACAAAGTTTTCAAAAAAAACAAATTGTTATTACTAATGTATGAAAAAGAGTTGAGAGTGTTTTTTCTTTTGTATTATTTAGGGACAGACTTGTTGATTAATTTACTAAATTTTTAATTTTTGAAATTGTTCAATTTACAAAATTTTTAAAATAACAGTTCTTAAGATTTGGGAAATATAATAATATTAACCCTTATATTGTCTTATTTTCGGAATATATGTAAGTAATTAAAAATGCTTTGAAAATGAAAACAAAATTTCTAGCCTTTAACTTAATTTTTTGGTTTTTTTTGAGTTTTGAATTAGTATGTTCAGAGCAATTATTTTGAATTTTAATAGCATAATTCCTGACAAATAGAGCCTTATAACGGTAAATTTAGATATATGTTTTTTAATATTTTAAACTGTTTACAATTATCTTGAGGTATGGTAATTTTTCTATGAGAGATGTTGGTTTCTACAAATAATATTTTATTAATCTTACCTAGAATGATCTTTGAAGTTTAATTTCGTCATGCATCATTTACTAAGCTCAAAGAACTATATATATATGACGGCACATTAAGCTAGACTTCCAAAAGAATGACAGAACTAGTGGCTAAATCCGTTGAGTGTATTCTAGATTTTAAGAATGATAACCAACTAGCTAAAGGTTCAAAGCTCAAGCTCGTTTTAATTACTAGCAATTTTAATTTTGCTAGAGTAAGTTTTTTGAGATGAATTTAAGATGTGGATTAGAGGGAATAGGGAAAACCTAACAAAAAAAACAAAAGTCTTCAACAATCACATTTACATATGGTCGTCTATCTAACAAAGTGCTTTTATTGAATGAAGACTTTTGAAGATGATAGCAAAAAGACCAAAAGTTTAAGAGAAAAAACCACATTTTTCGATTAGAACTTAAAGTGAGATGAACTGAGTTGTTAGTTTCTAACAAGCTCTAACACTGGCCTACGGTTATTATAGTATACTCGTTATTCTTAATATGCCATAGTATGCTCCCAATGATGCAGCATAGTTTTGTAGTTGAACAGTTGTTGGGTATGAAAACCCAGACTTCAGCTAAAAAGATGGTTAAATATAGGAAGAAAAAAATGAAAGAATCTTAATCTGATCCCAACTTTCACACTTCTCTCAATCCCAAAATCATTTCAATTATTTCAAAAATATTTTTTAAATTAAACTATTTTTTATTTCTTTATAATATTTCTACAAGCAATACAAATTTAACACTTGTATACTTGTTCTCACGTTCTAAATAGCTATCCCAAACGATGAGACACTAGGAAAATTAGACTAAAGGAAATCTACTCGGCTGATTTTGTTGACAATACTGATAGTTTACTAAGGCTAATGGGGTAACAGCCAATATGAAAAATCGGATTATTTAGGCTTGAAAAATATTTCTTATCTACAGAAAAATGTCGAATTATAAGCATATGTGTAAAATTGTCAAAATACAGGATAAGACAAGGACTTCTATCTGGACTGATTATCGTATTTAAACGAAAGAAGTATCAGTAAAGATGGAAATTTTCAATACATGGCCTTAAGTGAAGCTTAATATCGCGATAGTGACTATAAATAGTCGACTACATTCGGTTTCAATATAAAGAAAGAAACCAGGGGTTCATCATCAATGAAATAGAGCCCTATTTTCAGTTATCATGGATACTTTCTCAGGGAAAATTAAATGAATTTTATTTAAGGCCATAAAATTTAGCACCTTGGCTACCTTTTTTAATGAATTTTTCACTGGTGCACCTTTCTGTCATAAGTAGGCATGTTCGTGAAATAGAAAAATTTTAGACTTTTCTTTGGCTTTAAAGTTTTTTTTTTTGTTAAATAAAATTGATATGCAAATCCATCTATCCATCCATCCATCCATAATTCTATTTCTAAATACAGAGCAAAATTTTAAATATGCTTTTAAAAATTTCCAAATTAGGATTTATTTCTCTAACTTTCAAAAGTTTTATCACAAAGTATTGAAATTAGATATATTAAACTCAATATAGTTCTTTTTCATAAAATTTGTATTTAGTAAGCAAATATTTTTTATTTCTAAATTTCTTTTTCCCAAATTTTATGAGAGAAAAAAAAATAGATAGTAAAATATTAAATATCATACATCCAAGAATTTATTCATTACTCATTCATTAATCAGGACATTATAACATACATTTATAACTTTATTATTGTACTAATAAAACTGTTCTACGAATATATCTATTCCTGATTTTTTTCATTACATTTTAATGTCATATTACAACAAATTTACATTTAATTTAGCTAAATATTAACCGTAATAAATTTTCAGAAGATAAATTTAAGCAGTAGAATTTATGTCTCGCCACTTAATATCAAAAATGACAAAAACGAGGCGCGTCATCAATACTTTTTCAAGCGGTAAAATCAAATATATATTTATATATGTATATACATATACATAAAATTAACTATTATTGTAAACTCATTAATGTTATAAAGTTATTAGTAGCACGACGTCCTTGATTATTTCATGAAATATTACCATAATTGATTTTGTAATTTTTTGGTTTATTAATTTTACCTTGTAACATAATCGATTGCCAAAAATATAATTTTGCAATAATAAACTAATTAAATCTTGTTTTCAAACATATATTTAAATATGGTAAAACTTTATATGTACCTTAAATATTATGTCAATGACATTGGATAAACAGTGCAAGGTTAAGTTATATTAAAAAACTTCAATATTTTTAGATAAAACCAAAACAAATCAAATCTTAAGGAAGATATTCAAAACAAAGCTTTTGGATTTTAAATCAAAACTTAACCAGTTTGAAAGTACTCTAACACAATTAAAACGGCATATTGTTTTTATTTGATATATGTAAATATTTAAATATTGTTTTTATATATACAAAAAATAAGAGAAGAACAAAACCATCTCAGTTTAACTTTCTCTAAAATTTTTAAAAAGTTTCGAAATGGTTTTGATTTATAAAAAAAGCAAAAAGAAAACTTAAAATAAAATAAAATCTCCTCAGTTAAACCCAATAAAAAGATCTATTATAAAACAAAAACTTTCCAAGATCAATTCCTATTAAAATTTATAAAATGAAAAAAAAACAAAAACAATAAAAAAAGAAACACAGAAGAACTAACTAAACAATCAATTTTAGAATTCAACAAGAGCAGGTAAATAGGTGTCATCAAAAGTCATTGTCAAGGATTTTAGTTGTGTAACAAATAAATATATAATATAATGGTAATAAGAGCCAAGGCCAACCGGAATAGGAATAAATTATTTATATATTAATGTAAGATCAAAAGTTTGTGTAACACACATAATCTTCGTTTTACAAAAAAGTGTTAAAGCTTTTATTGTATTATTGCTACTGATCATGAAGATTATGTTTGTGGGAATATGTTAATTATAGTATTTATTTAATGCTTAAGTATTTAACTGCTATGTATGTATATATACATTAATAAAAATATCATTAAGTTTCTTCCTTCTCTTCTTCCGCTAAAAATATTTGCGCATAAAAGTATCTAAAATTATAAAATCAACAAATTTTCGAAGGGCATTACTTGGTTCAAATGTTCAAGGCTTCATTATATATATATATATATATATACATATATATTTAATGAAACGGTTAGAAAAACAAAAAATTATTATTATTTTCTGCATTTATTGCTGGTTAACCTTCAGTACAACTATTCGCAACATTGATCATAATTTTTATAATTATAGACACTTACCAAGTTATTTTGGAATTTTATTCTTTGCTATTTTTTGTTGTTGTTTTGTTTTTATATTCTATTTATTTTTTTTTAAATATTTTAATTCCTGAATAAATGTAATCCAAGCTAAATTTTTTGTATTTCCATTTAATGGAGAAGTTTTTGATGCACTTATTAACATAATTCTATGTATGTAATTCACAATAAATGTTTCACATTTTAATCAATTTTAATAATTTATATATATATTATATTTAATTATGATATATAAATATCAAAATAAAAAAAATCACAAACTGTATCTTAAATATTTCACATTGTTGTCTTTAAAGTTCGAAAAGTAGGTTAAAATTCTCGAAAAATCCTTAGTTAAAACTTTTCACTTTTAAGCAATACACAAAAAAATGTTGCCTACATTTGTTGCTCGAATAAAGTAGAATTCCTTTTTGTTTATTTTTTTTTTGAAACTTAATTATAATAAATAAATCATAAATATTATTATTTTTTAAAATAACCGACGAAAAAACAAAAATAAAATTTTTTTTCTTAAATCGTTGATGAAAGTAATGAAAAAAACAACACTTGTCTCATTTTAAACAAAATAAAAACCGAAAAAAAAACACACAAACCCAACATATATAACAAAACTTAAAAAAACAGAAGACTCGAGAAGAAATTAGTTAAAAGATCAATTCTATCGACATCCTCGTCGTCTTATTACTTGCGGAAAACTGATTCACGGAAGATACTATTTAGTTTTACAACTAATTCTTCTTTGGACATGTAGAAAAATATACTCCGAAAATTTGAAAAAAAAGTAAATAAATAAATAACAAAATATAAAAACAAAAAAAAAACTAAACAGATATATATATATATATATTAACAAAAACAAGAACCTCTCTCAACATATACACACGTTAAAATAATTCTGACTTGAATACTGTGACGCAGGCAATGAACTTGCGATATTCTCAGATCAGTCATCCATTGAACTATTCTTACTTCTTTTACAGGTAGCTGTTATCCAAAGGTGTGTATTGGTTACCTGTAAGTTATATACATAGAAATATTATCCCTACCACCAATTTTTATTTGTTATAATCTCTCACCAATACTAATTAAATTCAACTCATCTATCAGAATTTTTCTTTTATTTAAATTGTATATTCTATTTATTTGAATGTATTTGTGATAAATTATTATTTTTCTTCTTTTTTTTTTAACAGTTTTCGATGCAACTACTACAAGAAGTTCTTAAGTCAAATTCGGAGTAGGAGTAACAATTTCAACAGGTATAATACTTGTATATAAAATTCTATTATTGTCAGTTTGTACGTGAAATAACGGGATTTTTACAAATAGATAAATTGAATCGTTTCTAGCCATACCTTTAATATTTTGAGTATTTGTTTTTAGTTTTGGTTTTTATATTTTTACTTATATTTGATCAAGGAAAAATCAAATCGGAGTTATTTAACGTCAGTTACTCTAGATTCTATCAGAACTTTTAAAGAAAATTGAAAATTTTTGAATAAATAATCCTTGAGAAGTCTATATTTTTCTTGGGTGTATTTCTATTCCTTTGGTATATAATATATATATATGTAGATAGTATCTATGGAAATTCAAATAAAATGTAGAACACAACTGTTTAAAGTAATAAACCTAATTAGCAATTGTACCTTAAAAAGGTGCCATTTTATTATAAATTCATTACCATATTTAGCTAATAAATCAAATGTATGGAAAAACTTTTTAAAAGTATCAAAATTAAATAAGTATAAGAAATTTACCGTTAAAGATTTACATACATATTTTTAAAATTATTAAATTACATGAATATAATACTAATAAATTAATCCGTGTGCTGATTATCTGAGCTTTTATTCTTGAGATTGCTAAAAAGAAATGTCTTGCATAACCATCCCAGATGCTACATACAAAGGCAAACCTATAAAAATAGTTAATTCTATCAAAAATATCTCTGAATAAATATTTGTTCGAAAAGCAGTCTACAAACCAAATTCGTCCTGTTTCTTACCTATAAAAAATTTTTGATCTGAGAAAAACTGAGCATATTCAGCATGACTACATCAAATAATTCAAAAGGACGTTTATTAAAAACCATTTTTCGTTAATAAAAATATACACCCTCAATTTCTAGATATATCAAGCTGTTGACAGTTTCCATTATGAAATCTGCAAAGAGAAGAATATGACAAATTCAGTGATGACTGTGTGTTTACTATGTAAATCTCTATAGTTTACTCTAGATTCAGTCAACTTGAGTTAAGATAAAAGTTCATGTCTTAGCTTATTTTGTAGAATTTTACCTTAAATGCTTGTCGTTCAGCCTTTAAAATTGTCCAAATGTTATTTTCAGCTTTCATGTAAATTTGGTAGAATATAGATAATAATCTGCAGAGGAAAAATATGGTGAATACTTCAACATAAAAACTTAAATTATATCCAAATTAGATAAAAAATTGGTAAAATCTTGCTTGATGTATTATTTTTGTTTTTCGACTGATTGGTCAAACGGGAAGTATAGTTCTTTGAATAGACACGTAGAATAGACGCATAGTAGACAGAGCCATAAGCCAGTGGAGACATAAAGAATGGTACAATAGAAAATAGTATTTTGAATCTTGATATTATAGCCAAATTTGATCGATTGCGATCATTCTTCAATATTTTATGAAAACCTGTTCATACACTGGGGTTAAAAAAGTTTTTTTTTGCAATGTTGCCTTGAATATTCTATGAACTTCTGAATTTTGCATTTTTTACACCGGATTTTGAAGTTAGATTGTTTTGAAAATATAATGCTTGGTCAACTTTATCGATTTTTTTTCATAAAATTTAAATTATTTCTAGTAACTTTAATGATCTATTTTGAAATAATTTACACATAGTGATTTTGTTAATCCTTCGTATTATGTGCTATGCTCAGATATTTTATCTATTTAATAAAATTCTCATCCAAAAGTTAAAACCGTTTTCATCATTTTCAGTGAATTATTGATATTATTAAAAATTAAATCATAGGTTTTTCTAACATTTTAAAATGACTAAAGCAAAAATGGACTTATAATAAAGGAACATAAAAATTGTGCAACGTAACCAATCACGTCACGTTGCGTGCAAATTTCAGTCATTATAAGGTGCAAGTGATTCTCTTAAGTGATATGTTATATATTATTATCCTATAAGAAATTCCGGCAAAAGTGAATAACCTTGAATGCTCTCGATGTCGGTGTATTTTTAAATAAATTGCACGTGAACATAAAATATTATTTTGATGGTAGTGTAGTAAAGTTTAAGACTTCTGGATATTTTTTTAGTATAATATTTATTTTTTTATCTATTAAAAAAGCCAAGAATTTATTCTTTTAGAATTTAGAATGTAATATGAAGTTTGATTTCATGTGGTATATAAAAAAGAAGTTTTTTTTCGGATAGGACATTTAGCTTAATTGATTTTTATCTGAATTACGTTTTTGTTGAAAAAAATTTCTATAAGAGAATTAAAGGCTCCTTAATTATTTTTTGTTTTATTATTAATTGTTTTTTAATGTAAAATTTAAGACTGATATTCTCAACATAAGAATTTTTATTTTTAAAATTCAAATGGAATAGTTAGTTTTTCTTAATTCCTTTTAGTTTTCTTTAGGATTAGAATTAATTATACCACACAGTTTTTGGTGAATGTAGGTACTTCATTTAGTTATACTGAATAACTATACCGAAAAAAAGGCTTATGTATCACTGCATTAATTGTGCCCCTGACATGACAGCTTTACAAAGCACCCTTAATAATAGTTCCGAAAAAATATTTTTATTTAGAGCTTTCATTGGCTTTATACTAAAATCTATCACAAATATTGAGTTTTAAGCTTAACTTTCACAATTGAAATTGATTTGTTATTAAAATAACAAAATTTTTTGGTCATTAGACTTTTCTTCTTCTTTCTTTCCCTTATTTTGAAATGTATTTTCAATTTTTTTGTTTAACTTAAAATATTTAGCAACATTGTTGAAGTGAAAACTTCTTTAGGTGCACTTTCCACTTTTTCTGGGGCGTAAATTTAATTCTACCGTCACGCTTAGGTGCGTTACGCTGATTCGGATATTTTCGATAAGAGTTGATTTTGTTTCCTAATGCTCCTGAGATCATTTCAATAACTGTCATACTATTTTTAAAAAAAATAATTTTTAATTTTTAAATTTTTAAATCGAATAAATGAAAATTTATTAAAAAATATTAATTTTGTTGAAACAAGCGTGTTTGAAACTTGATTAAAAAACAAGCTTTAAAGCTCTTTTTTTCGATATCGCCAAATAGATACTTTGTTTGTGGGAAGTGATTATTTTTAGAACTCTACTTATCTTTATTAAACATAGCGTTTATTTCTTTTAAATAAAAATTGTAAGAGCTGCATGCGATCAAATTAAAAACCAAAATCACTATGATCGAAAGAGGTTATAAAAAATTAAGCAAAAACATAAACTTATCAATTTTCAGACCAAGCGTGAATTTTCAAACGAGTTCGATGCAATTAAGTCTTTGGCATCCATTTTGGGAACTTTGAAAGTATTATTTAATTTTCATAAGTGATTTAAATAGCTTTGTGAGATGGTAAATTATGTCCCACAAATTTAGCCCACAGGGATTACGATAAGGCATAACTTTAATAAAGTGTTGGTCAGCTTCAGTATTACAATTTAGTATTAATCTGTTCGATATTGTAAAATATTTCCATGTATATTCGCACTTATCTGCATTAGATTCGAAATTGTGAAATAAAAAAGTTGATTTCAACATTAAAAGAATTTGGACTCAACGAACACAATTTTGCTCTGAAGCAAAATTGATGTTATTACGGTCATTGAAAATTTAACCATTTAAGGAATTCTGCATTAAACGAAGTAAATATTAATCTAAAGGTGCAGGGTAAGACTAAATGGTGAATATTACAACTTGGATCCAATAATTTTTTTTGAGTGACAAAAGAAGTATCTTGGAAAGCAAGACCCTACGATTTTCAAATTCTGGTCCTTATTTATATTTTTAGATTAATCGCAACTTTGCTGACTTTTGAAAGTGGTGGAAATACATTACTATATTTTGCTTTTATATTAAAGTATGTACCCTTTCATAAGAACTCTGTGATTATATAATGCCTTATAATTTGAGATCCATCCATGCTTTGTCTGGGTCCGTAAATGATGGAGTTAAGTTACTTCCTTTAGATTAAGATGTACATAAGCATATCAATTCCATTTTACAATGTTTTCTACTTTCAGTATCACTTGCACTTCTAAGCACTGTAAGAAAGAGAATTATAAGCTATAATTATTATATGTCACTATATATAAATATACATATATATATATATATGTATTTCATTAAAGTCTTTAAGTTTTCACTTCCAACGTATGGTTTTAAGCTCAAGCTTTAATTTTTTTTATCATAATTATTCTCACAAAAACAATTTTTCAAACTATGGAAAAGGAAGAGAACAACATAATTAGCTTTATTTTGGAATAATTTCATGAAAATTTTGCACTCTAGATTTTGCAATCATTAATCGTTCTTAGTTCTTGAGAAGATTATTTTAAGTCTGTATTTTAAAATGATAATTATTAAAATAAATTATTTGTATTCATCTATGCAGTTGTGAGCATAATTTCCAAAAAGAAATTTATTCAATTTGTTTTTTTTTCAGTTTTCAACAATAATCTACAAAAAAGAGAACAACAAAAACCATAAAAATTAATCTCTAATTCAATATGAAATTCTCTTTATAACTTTATAACATTAAGACAAGTTCATTGCCCCAACCCAGTTTTATGTTTAACAACACAAACACAAATTGCCATAGAAAAATTTTGCCTTCAGATATACCTAAAAATTGTGCTAAGATTTAAAAATGAAAAAGCCAAGAAGCATTGACTGATCAAAAGAAAATAAAATGAATAAACCCATCAATAGATGCCATATTTTAAGCCATCAGATGTATCTAATTTCTTAAAGAGTGAATCGTTTCCGATTTCTGCAAAATTAAAATTAAATTTGAGTTTTTTCCAATTTCTTCATATAACGAGTAGAACATTTAGTTCGTTGACCTGATTGAAATAGTATTATTTACCATAATAATTAGAGCTCATTTTAATAAGGTGAAAATTTTTACGAATGACATATAAAAAGAAAGATACAAAATCAAATTTAAAATATTTATTTTTATTCTATATAAAAATCAAGTTTGTGACTTTTATTCTTGTTGAAATCTTTTGTTTTTATTTGTATCTCAAAATTTTAGATGACTGTTACTCTCAGTTGAACACAAGTATAAATTAGTTTTTCTTTCTTCGTTATTTTACAAAAAAGTAAATATTGATAAATTATTTTATTATTTAACAAAAATGTTTGTATGTACATATAATTGAAACTTATGGGCTAGTTAAATGCATTCATGAAAGTTTATTTTGCTTGATTTTTCTTCATGTGTTCAGCAGGGTTGAGTTTACTAAAGCTCAGATAAATATATACTTTTTGTATCTTTTAAATTTTAATTAAACAAAATTTAAATAGTTCAATAAAGAATTTTGTTGTTACAGCTAACACTCTGAATAGTTTTGAATAAAAAGTGTAATAGGTTTAATGCATTACACAAGCTGAACAAATAATAGTCTCGTCTACCACGTACAGTGCTTTTAAGAATTGAGTCATTCAGTTTCTTTTTGTTTTTAAACCTATCCAAAGGAAATCATTCAAAATATTTAAAAGGAAATTGTATCTGACATGCTTAGTCTTAGTCAAAATATTAGCAAGAGCTTAATACATCGATCAGTAGTCCTGAAGCTAACACATACATATTCTTTGGATTTACTTCAACTTGATTAATTAATTCAGTAATCTCCTTCGAGAGTGATAGATTCATTTTTAAGTTTATCACCTTTTTCTATATCAGTCGTATAACAAGAATGATTTTTACACATTAAAACTACTCTAAGATTCCGCTATAATGTATTTTTTTGAGGATAATTACTCGTTGGAAAGATTTACTTAAATTTACTTAATCTGCAAATAAGGTAAATATGGAAGTAATTCGAAGCTGAATTTGTATAATTTAACCATTTTTCCATCAAATATTTGATTATTTTTACAATAAATTTATTTGAATTCTATTCTATATTTTAAAAATTCTAAAATGTTGCCCATAACTGATATAAATTCAGGATAAACCCAAAACTGGAGATAGGGGCTCTACTTCATTCCGGACAGCCAAAGATGTGCATATGACGACTCAATCATTCAAATTCTTTTCACTTAATTCATGTGGCGCTCATTTTGAATATATTCAAATAAACTGAATATCATCCGAATATAAATATAGTAAATTCAGGATATTTTCAACTGTAACACTATATGACTAAGCAAATGATCTTGATTGACTAATAAGAAGTTTAATTTTTTAAATTGGTTTTAAAATCTTCAATTTCTTTAGTTTTTAATTGAAGTCTTTGCTTACTTGTTTGCCTGGTTTTTTCCAACTCAAAACTTTAGTTTAAGGGAAAAGTAAATCAGCATTCAAATCGAAAAATGTCTTTTACTAAACAAGAAGAGTATTTCCAAAAATTCAAGGCATGGTAGGATCTCATTGAAGTATTTTAAGTGGGCTTAAATAACAAATAATTTTATATTAAATTTCAAAAATATCTTAACCTGGTAACAATAAAATTAGAAATTTTAAAAAAATTATTCAATTTTATTACCAATCTATTCTTAAAATAATTTTATTTATGTCATAAGCTAAAAATATATTGGTTTAAGCCTAAATAAAAATGCAATTAAGTAATTTCTACATGATATAATATCATAAAATTGAACCAATTTCATGTAAATCTTTTCTCATTCATAAAATATGTACTATAAAATTCGAATTATGCTCAACGCCTGCTGGCTGTATCCTATTTCTTGATCTTTAAATTTATTGCTTCTTTGTTATGTATATAAGATGTGAATAATTTCTAGAAATAAAAAAAAAAAAACAAAATATAATAATAATAAATAATAATAATACTCTTATGGCCCAATCTGTAATGATATACAGTATGGATTGCAGTTGACGATCTCCGGCACTAGGTAACTAGTTCAAGAACCTAGAGTAACCTTAAGTTGATGATTTTATGTTTTCTACAATGCACTGTGTGATTAAAAAAGCACATATATATATATACTTTTAGTAGCCGTTGGCTACTTAAGGCTACATTGGCTTATTGTAAATATCTATGTATATATACTTATACAAAGAAGCATTGAGCTTTGTTGACGGAAATAATGGTAAGCTAGCTAACAATGTTATTTGAAGATATCAATTTTAATGACTGGCACAGTTGTCGTCCAATAAAATATGTTTAACTAGATGAAAGTAAGACGATTGATTTTCAAAAAAATTATATATTTATTTTTTTATTGATTCATACAAATTAATAAAAAAACAGCTACCGTCTCGTTTAAATTTAAGTTTTATAATTAAAATTAGTCCATAAAAGACTAAAGGACTTTATATTTTTCTTTTCATGAAAAATACCATTTTACAATTTTCTCTGTAATGGTAAAATTAATAGAGTAGTCACATTGGGAAATAAAAAAGAACTTCAATTTGAAATGCTGAAAACTAAACTGTTTGCGAATTCCTTAAGCCTGTTCCCTAATAAATATTAGTTAGCTCAAAATGTGATTTTAGCCCTCTTATACAGGGTGTTCCGTGACTAGTATTACAAACTTTGAGGGTATAAAGTAGATGAAATTTTATCGACAAAAAACACAAAAAGTAGGGGTCTAACTTTTTTCGTTTCGAGTTACAGCCTTTTAAATTTTTCATGCTTTATTTTTCCCTCACGCACTCGATCACTTATAACTTTTAAGTTTATGTAATAACGAGTAAAAGAAGTTTTGGAAAAAAAATTCTTAAGTAGAACCGTCTGTAAAAATCTCGGGCATTTTTTGACGTTTTTTGCGTTTTTCTTAAAAAAACACCCTGCCAATTTGTTTTTTTCTTTTATTTTCTTAACTTACAAATGTTTTTCAAAAAAAATGTTGCACATTGTAATGGCCTAACTGTTTTCCTTAATGCAATAAAAACCTACCAAAGTGAGCCTTTCCCGATAACTTAATAAGAATTTTCTTCATTTTTTCCTTAGAAAAAAGTCCAAAGCGGTTAAATCTGGAGATCTTTGAGGCCAAACTACAGGTCTGCCTCCACCTATCTATTGATGAAAATATTATACTGAAGCGGGAAAACCGTGTAACCGGAGACTTGTTGGAATCGTCAGCTCTTCTAATAAATCTACAAAATTATTTTGAAGAAATTTTACAAAATTTAATGAATTCATAACCTGAGGTAGTGGTTAGTGGTAGTGGTCATGATGTTTTTCCTGTTGAACTTTACCTGCTTCTGCCACATTTAGAAACAGTTTTTACCGCTTCTAAATTTATAACTTTAGGAGGAGAAATATTTCGTGGTCATATAGAAATGTACTAAAGGAAAACGTTTAAAGGCCTTTATAATGTTCTAAGAGACTTTTATTTGAATTGATGCCATGTAAAAATCCAGACATTTAAAGAAACCATCAAAACTTTTCCAATTTTTAGTTTTGACATGGCTTGAAACGCCATTTTAAAAAAGCCACAAATAAATATTTTTAGAGATTATTCCCTGATGCAAAAAGTTTTAACTAAACTCAGTATTAATAAAGTTACTTCATTTATATGAAATGCTTAAATCTATATATAAAAACAAAGATCAATGGATACGATGTTTGTTTTTTATTATTATGGCATATAGAGAATGCAGTTTCGAATACACCTGGTAAAAATCACCACTTAATTGTACCGAGATAAATAAAATGGGGGAATAGATCCTAAATGTTTTATGCGATTCAATGGGTTTCGTTTCGTGCAGGAAATTTGTTAAGACTACAACATTAAACAACAAGACAATATCAAAAACATCACCTGTTATATAAGGCTATAATTTTAATTTATATAAAATCACGTAAAAAAAATATTTGGTCAATAACTTTTTCACCTTAATATAAAACAAAAAATAATGTTCAGCTCCCAAAAAAATTTGTTATTCAAATAATGCTTACCAAAAGATACTTTAGCGCCATATTTTTGCTACTTCCTTGAATTCCTATTCTAGCACACATTAAATCAAAAACCAAAAAAAAAAAAGAAAAAAGTAACTCATGTTCCCATTTTGTTGCTTTCTAATGCGTTGTCGCCTTCAAAATTGAACTTTCAGCAAACCAAGAAGCAACAAGCATTCATTTCAAGCCAACAGCGGTCATCGGCCTAACATACATATTCGCGTACAAGTTGCAAGCTATCATCAGTTATACTTCTTTGCCCTAGCAAATACTTTGATATTTTTCTTTAATCTCATGCAAGAGAAAAAGAGAGATATAACTTCTTATTTACACCTGGAAAAGTTACATAGTAAGAATATATATATTTTATCTAAATACTTTTTATAATTGTCAGCTGCTCAGCAGTGCATGCAATATACCTCCTATACCCAAGCGATGATCAACGAGTACGGTTAGTATAATACCATATTTAACGTGGGAATAATACAAATATGTATTACATATATATGATCAAAGAAATACAAACATGAAACTTGTTACGAGACAAAAAGATGATGATTGTCCATGGCCGAGAACTTGAAGCTTTTATGTGGTAATCCTATGAGAGTCACGATATATAAAATTGACGTCAGCATCGGTTTCAAGATGAAAGATCAAGGTATGTATCGGTAATTCGATACATTGAGTTATGACAAGATAGCTTTGATTCATTTTGTTGGAATAACTTGTGTAATATTTTTCCCGCGACTTCAGTATATAATTGAAATGGTCAAGGGAACTGTAAGCTACGGTTGAGTAGAAGTTTGATTTACAAAACTTTAAATTATCTTTGATTGTTATTTACTGCACTAGAAGGGAATTTATTTCCTTAATATTTAAAAAAGTTAGGGATTTAAAGTTTTAAAAAATTTATACATCCATCAATACACTCAATTTACACGATATTTATTTTACACGTTTTTTCAATAAAAAAAAGAAATTTTAAATTAATTAATTAATTAATCAAATTAATAATATTTTTTAAAACATTTTTCGTTTTCAACCATTTTCAAAAATATTCATATTAAATTTATTTAGAAAAATTCAAGATTTATATCAACTTAAATGAATTTAAAAAATTAGCTAGACTTTTGCTAAGAGCTTAAAGTGAAAGCTTTTTTCGACTTTGAATGAACTTTTTAGTGGGCTTGATACTTGAAATTATTCTTATCAGACTAGCAATTCTTTACATAGATCGCTTAATGTTCTTATTTGAACTCTCGGCATTTTATTATTATTTTTACCTTAATTTATAATTAATATTGTATTTATTAATATAAAAAGTAATATACTATTTAAAAAAAAAAGTTATAAAGCTAAAAAAAATGTTTTCTCCCCGGCGGGGAATCGAACCCCGGTCTCCCGCGTGACAGGCGGGGATACTTACCACTATACTACCGAGGACTTGTATAAATTTATATCTTAACTGAATTTTATATGATAATTTAATAATAAACTTGGTCTTAAATTATCCCAGTAGAAAAATTATTACCAGTCTGAATCTTTTTTGCATGAAAAAGTAGCTACAATGACCACTTTATTTAAAATTTTTGTTATAATATTCCAGTAGGGAAATCGCGCATCAGTGAATTTCTCTTCGACGAATTCTTGCGTGTTTTATGATGGAAAAGTGAATAAGTGAAAAAGATAAAGCATGCAGAAAGTAGCCATCATAGCTACTTTTTCATGGAGAAAGTAGCTATAGTTGTTTTTACGTGTAAAATAACAACAATTTCACACACATGCGTACGCTTAAACAACGGACGCTACACGCATTTCAAATGTCATTTGAACTTAGAAAAAATATATTGAAAAATATAGTGAAAAAATAGTGAAAATGATTAAGTGCAAGTAATTTATAACAAAATTTTAAAAGATCACGTGATTAATTAATTGTGACAATAATTATAACAAATATAGACCAAACTAAAACTTAATAATATAACATGAACTATTAACTGTGCACTAAATTATTTTTATTTTGTTTTTCTATTAAAGTTTTTTTATTATTGTTAATTGGTTAATTGAAAATTTATAAATATTTAAATTAAAAAGAATTTTTCCGGCAGAAAGTAGCAATAACGGTAAATCGGCATTATTTATAAAATATTTAGTTCAGCCTTAGATTGCCTTATGAAGACACCTCTCATAGAAAGTTCTAAACGTATTTTTTACTTGGCCAAAAAAATAATAATAAAACTAATTGAATACTTTGTTAATTATGGCTCGCAAAATCAAAAAATTATTACGTTAAAGGTTGGCCATTTTGAATTCAAACAAATTTCAAGGACATCAACTTTGAAATTTTGGCTTAAGTAAAAAGAAAAATTGGCCTTTGATCCTTAAACAAAATACATATTTATGTATATATAAATAGATTTACTTTTTTTGTTATTGTGTGTCCTTCAAGGAAATTTTTTCTCTTTTGATTAAATTTTCAAAAGAGATAAATTCTGTTAAAGAAAGGTTTCTTAGAATTTTTGAATTTCATTGATATTGTCATGACTCGTGCTGCATATCTTGCTGGGCTGATATTATAACAGCTGTCCATTTGTGGCTTTCTTTTTTACTTTAGAATCAATAAAGAGTTTGCCAATAATTTGAAAATTACTAGAAATGTTTTCCAATAGTAAGGGTTACCTTGTTCATTGTTTTATAAATTACTAAAATTAGATACACTTTTGGTGGTTTTTATATTTGATAAGAATATGTTTTACAAGGGAATGACCTTGTAATTTAGGTGATAAGACCAAATTTTTAGAGATTTGTAGGTAGTTTATATTTTTCTATTTGTATTCCTACTAGCTTAGGTATATGTATGTTTTTATAAAAATTTTAGTTTAAATATATTGCCAAAATCTAGAAAGTAAAAATCTTCATGCAAGAAAAGTTTAATATGCTTGATATTCGGGAAGTTGATTTTCCAAATTGATGTAAAAAATAATTGAAACTTTTCAAGTTTTATGACTGTAAAAAGTTTGAATTTTGTATTTGAAAATTTTTTTCTTAGTTTTTATTTTAACAGTATTCTTTTCTTTAGAAATACAAAGCAAATGTTTTTAGATATAAACCGTTATCCAAATATTCTTAACTGCTTATTACCGTCAAAAATGAACGACAAAAAAAATGAAAAAACAAAAGCAAAATTTCCTCACACCATCTGATATGGCTATGAAAAAAACTTTTGTAAAAGAGTTTTTAATATAGATGGTTATCCTAAACCCTTTTGGAAAGGACGATTTTCGAGTGGTGAACAAAAAAAAATTTTTTTTTCTTATTCGATGGCACCTGAATATATACCTGTGACTGAAAAAGGTATTGTGGAAGGTTAGAAAATTTTAAAAGGAAAAGGTCAAAGTCATTCTGAAAGTAAAGAGCAACTAATACAGATTACGGTAAATATTTTCTTTATTTTTATTTTATTTTTTTTTTTTTTTGTATAACTATCCTAGAGAATTAATCCTTTCGCTTCCGCTTTATCAAATGACATAAGGTATGAGAGATTTGAGACCATAATTTTATGCATACAACAAGGTTTTTATTTATTGTTTTCAGTATGTTTTCAGTAGTTTTCGAAATTTATTTATGAAAGGAGATGTTTTCCAAGGTAATGTAGAGGAAATTCTTTTCCATTTGTCAATTTTTAATAGCCTCCGGAATCCGAAACTTTGATTTTTACATAAAAACTCAACTTATTTCTATTATAAAGTAAGTGATCAAACCTTGAACTGACTCTAATTTATATAATTTTCAAATGAAGTTTTGAATAAACCACTGGTTTCAAATAATGTATTTAACAAAGGAAAATAACAAATAGGGAAGACATTCCAATTTAAATATACTTCGCAGAGCTTAGATTTGTTTTCATTTTGTTTTAGATTTCAAAAATTTTTAGAAATATTAATATAATTGTGTTAACACAAAAACAACAAAAAATAATAAAAACCAAACGATATCCACTTTTATAAAAATTGAATTAATTTTAATATTATTCCATAAGAATTTCGAATACATAACAGATAAAGATTCTTATTTAATATTTCAGCAGTTATTCAGCAAGTCATTAATAATCACCGTTTTGAAAAAATACGATAATGACAATAAAACCAAAAAATCTTCATTTTCATTTAAAAATGTAGCTCACTAAAAGTAGAGCCTAAAAGTTTAATTCTGAAATAATTTCACAGTCAATATTATTTATTGTTGTTGTTTTTTTCCTTTCTTTTATCTCAAAAAGTCATAAAAATGGATTTGAAAATGCAACAATATTTCTTGCTAATTACTTTTTAAAATTTACAAAAGAAATTTTCCTACAATTTTAAGCAATAATTGCTGTATATAATTTTTACGAATCATTCAGAGGTCGATGAACAAGTTCATTGACTTGTGGCTGCCAAAAACTAAAAGTGCCAAGCGAAATTGAATAACTGTTAAATTGTTATTTGGTTATTGACATTATGGTTTCTTTTTATTTATATACTCAATATATTTTTATTCGTAATCATTCAAATTTTTTTAGATCCCAGTTTGAGTATACTTAATTTTTTTATAAAATTATTTTTTTTAACTGAAAACTTTTTCTCTCTTTTCATTGTTATTTCTGTGTAGCTTATTCGCTATAGTTTTTTTTTATTTTTTGCAAGTGTTAATTTACTTGTTCTTGAATTTTTAATAGCCCATATAATGTTAGCTAGAAATATTCTTTTTTTGACAAAGTATTTAATAAACCTTTTGTATATGTGTTTGTATGCCTTATGTTATATTTTGTTTTAGTTTTTTTAGTTTAAGCTGGCCAGGGTTAATGAAAGTAATTTCAATAGATACAATAAACATCCCTTTAGTTTTATACCCAGTTGTGAAACTCTTTTTAATTTCGCTGCATCCCTTTGTACCATATAGCCAAGATTTATAGGAGCTTTTGTTATTTTCGTTTGATTTTGTCTACATTTCTTTGTTTTTTTTTAAACATTTTTAGATTTAATGTTTAATCAATAATCATATAATTGAAGATAAGCTTTAGTTAATAATTAGGAGATAATTCCTCTCTTTTTTTTTTAAATAGAAGCCTTTAGTGAAGTCAATGAATACAAAAAACTGGCAAAATCTCTAAGTTCTAAAGGACACCTCCGATCTTGATGATTTTTTTTTTTTAAAATGATTTATAATTCTATTTAAAAGTCTTAAATTTAAATTTTATATCAGAAAAATACAGAAATATTCAACAATGTCACATAAATTATTAATATTTATTTCGAATATAATAATCAGAGATTTTTATCAAACAGCTCCTTTGATTTTATTTTCTGTAATACAAAATTTCAAATAAAAACTTAAAGAGCATTATAAATGCTTAATATTTGATTCTACTTTGAGTATTTTTGAGGTTTTGCTGAAAATGCTGAAGGTTTTGAGGTCCAACTCGAAACTTATATGGAAACTTTGGAGGCAAAATAAAACTTAAACCTTTCTCCTAGGCTCAAACCAGATGATGCAAGTTGGTACTTGTTTCTCATTAAAAAATAATCAGAGATTTTTATCAAACAGCTCCTTTGTTTTTATTTTATGTGATACAAAATTTCAAATAAAAGCCTAAAAAGGATTATAAAACCTTTTTTTTTCTTCTACTGACAATAGAAATAGTTAAACATTAGGACGTTTTTTACTCAAATATAGATATATTTTTCCTTATATAAATATATATTGAGACTCCTTTGAGCCTCTTAAACCTCAAAAATACGAACGTTCCTTAACTTTTGATGCTGAATCGGGACTTATGTAGGCTCAAAAAATTGAAACAAGTCTAATCTATGATATATAGTGGAGTCAATGAAGCTTTTAACTTGGAAGTCCGCTGGAATAGCTCCGATTTTGATGATTTTTTTTAAAAGTTTTGTTTTTCTATATTAATCAGAAACATTTTGGAGTGGGAACGGATTTATTTATATTGTTTAAACAATAATTTTGGTACTTATACAGGGTGACCCAAAAATGTACGATCAAATGCTTAGGATAGAAAGTAGATCAAATTTCATGTACAAAAAACTCAAAAAGTGGGGGTCTAACTTTTTTAACTTAATAAAAAAATATTGTGAGCTATAAAAAATATCTTTTTTTCCTCATTATCGAAAAGATTCAAAGGTCATAAGTGGTAGAGTACAGAGTATAGAATTAATATGCCATCAAATAACTATCCTAGAATACAGCGAACTTCCACTACTTTTTTCCTCTAAACTACTTCGTATTTTCCTCTAAACTAATTCGAAACTCAAATATCTTCATTATTAATTTGTCTAAAATCGGGAATGAATAATAAAACTTAGGTTTTGTCATCTATAAACTGTGTTATGTGTTATACAAGCTTACACGTTTTTACTTGCAAACAGATGAAAACAAGAAAATTATCCAGGGTTCTTCTATATTTAAATATGTTTTCAAAATTTCAATTATTCCTTGCCCTTCAAAGCTCTTTTTCTTAGTCTACTGACAAACCTTTTTGTTGTTGTAAAGTTTTATTTGTTTGATCAATACATTGTACATATATAATAATTTCCTTTTTCATTAGGATGCATTTTTATTAGTATATTTAATAAAAAATTTTGCATTTAAAAAGAATCTTTTGAAATCGCTTTATTGTTTTAACTAGTTTTCGCCACAATTGCCTTAATTTTTCATGAAAGCTTCATTTAAGAGAATTTAAGAACACGAATTTTCTGCAAATTGATTTCAATAAAGGATCTATTCAAAAAAAAATAAATTTTTATTTCGAACAAACTAACAAATTTAAAAAAAACCTAAACATAAAAATTATTTCACAGTTTTTTAAAAAGGAAATCTTAAGTGTGCCAAAGTGATAGAAATTTTTTTTGTTACTAGTTATGGCCAATTATTTCCAATACTTGCTATTTAAATTATGGTAAAACTATTTTTTTTTTTCGATCAAAAAAATATTACTTCCTCATCGATACAAAAGAGTTCTCCTTTAACTATAAAAAAGGGATAGATTTCTGAAGAAATTAGAAAAAAAACTCTCATTTACACAAAGAAAATCATAAATTTCACCTTTCAGCTTGACGTTGGCACACGTTTGCATGCTGCAAATTTCAATAAAATAATTTTACAATTGGAACAAATAATAAGAATATTTATATTTCTTAACGCTAAAAAAATTGAGGTCAGGACCAATTATCCTTTTATGAAAATGTATCCAGCCCAAAATTAAATATTCTAATATAAAGAGATCAAAGAACCATGTAAAAATTTATATCCTTATTCAGTTATAAAATTTATCTGTAATTTAATATCCTTAAAATATTGGTTAAAAAAATGGTGGGTGCAGGTAATTATTAGATACTGGCATATGCCTGATTAAAGATATTTTTGAATTGGATTTTTGTAGTAAATTTTTTGTTGCGTTTTTCATAAGAAAGAATGCTTGCAGCTGGATTTTCAAATTGAAGATATAAAAGTGTTATTGATATATCTAACGGTGAATGCATAAGTTCTTCAAATTTATTTTCAAGAATTTTTTGTTTTGTCTCCATTCGATCTCAAAAGGATATTTCAGTACAAATTTAGTTTGATTTATCAATATTAACAATTTGTTGGCATAATTTGATTATGTAAAACATTTAACAATTATTTAATTTTTCTTTGAATAAGCTTACCAAATTTTACTATGTTTTTTAGGATATTCATGAAGCAATAATAAAAAAGTTTGTTAAGCTTTACCGCCTTAGAGAGATTTATAAAGAATTTATTTGAAAAAATAGAAATTCTAATTCTAAGGAAGAATTCTTTGATAAACCAAAACTTTTTATTTATTTTATATAACCACTTGAGTGCCACTCAAGTGGAAATTGTGTGTGCCAACTTTTGGTTCGAGAATAAATGAAGCTCTTATATTGCAACTTTAATAAACAATAAAAATAATGCAAAAAACGAAAATATATTGCGTTAACGGAATCACGTTTTTGATATGAACTTCTTAATTTTGACGAGAAACAGTGTCATAGAAGTAAGATCACATCTTCCATATGCTGTTTCAAAGCAAAGAGTTGAAAACGAAGAACTGTTTTAACTTAAAAACTTTTGTGAAAAAAATGTTGAATTTTTACAAGGATTTGGTACAATTCAAAAAAACTTTTTCAACAAGATAAACGTTGTTTTATCAAGAAAACTTAATAATTTACTGATTTTTCTATTTCAAGGATATTTTCGAAACTTTCATTCCTTTGAGCTTTCTGCTAATTACACTAGCTTACAGTGATTTGTATCCTCAACATTTTACAGTCATTTTTTATGTGAAATTGTACACTAAGGCCGAAAATGAGATCCAAAAAATTTAAAGCAGTACGGATTTTGAGATATTTGGGAAAAACGGTTTTTGGCATTTTGAAAAAAAGGCCTTTTCACCTTATCGCGGCTACCTAATACCCCACAATTTTTATATTAGCCAGTAGGGAACTAAATTTTGCATTTTTTATCCATATAAAAACTTTCCCATAAACTAAATAGGGTAGGAGCTATACATGCTTTTTCGGACCATTTTCCATTATTTTTACCAAATTTTTCATAAAAATGTACATTTTACTGGGGATATTACTATAGAAAACTCCTTTTTGATCCTGCTTTATTTTTGGACATTAAAGTTTAATTGATTACAAACAAAATAAGGTATAATTCATTAAAATTGTTCGAAAATTGCGGATGTAATAACAATTTATGGCCAATCCAACAACAATAAGTAAAATTGATCGGTGAGCATGTGATATGACTATTTCAGAAATAATTATGGTTAGGATTGCTATTTATGATTATTTAATTGAAAAGAGTAATATCCAGGTCTTTTATAGTTTATTAACAATTTATAAAATTATTTAGGGCTTAAAAATGGCTTAGGTTTGATTTTTTATCGTACGAACCAGAAACCAGCAATAGTCTCCCATCATAGATTCATCCGAAAATCCTTGGTTACAACTTTTCATTTGCTTAATTTGTGTTTATTATGTTCATCACTTTCCTTTTCAAGATTTTTAGGTAAAAAATCCAAATGAGAATGCAAAAATTGTATTTTTAAGGACACTTCGACACCTATTTCAGACAGAATGTGAAAATTACGAAAAAAGTCCAAAAAGTAATGGAATTAAATTAATTCCTATTCTCTCATATGTCTTTAGTAAATTGTTAATGATCTCCTTGTATTTGGGTTTTTTTAAAGTCCCAAAGAAACCAGAGACAACAGAACGAAACCAATTGCATAACTCTGAATCGTCTGCTGTTAGTGCTGAAGTCATACAAATATTCCTTTCTTTATTTTGGCATCAGATAAATTTGGAAAAATGGATTTCAAGTAAGCTAATGAATTTCCTTCCTTTGGTAAAGTCTTTAAAAAATTTCTAAAAAGCCCAAGTTTGATATGCAACGCTAGAAGTATTATTTTATGTTTTTTTTACAATTGGTTTGTATTTTATATTAACTTATCCTATTGTGAATTTGTTTCAATCTGGTCAATTTTTTCGCACATAATGTTCATTGCATACTCTGCTGCCAAAAACTTATTTAAATACAACAAATATGAACTAAAAGTCTTTATAAGCGAGTCTTAAAAAATCGTGTTTCATTTTCCCTACAACGCAATAGAATCTTCATAGTTATACTGTATTGTCGTTGTTGATTAACTTCACAGGCAGAAAAATAAATTTTTCGTGTTCAAAATTTTCATAAGTTTTTGCTTTGCTTTTCAAAATAAAAACTTAATGGAAAGAAAGTGCCATATAAAAACTGACCTAGTGTTTATATTGAATGTAACCCATAATATTGCCTGAGTTAGGAAAATGCTAGGATACCTTAAGTTCTTTGGTTCAAAAAAGAGCTTCTGTTTTGAATAAAACGGTAATGAATATATAAAATTTTTCTTATGCAATTAAAAATATATTGTAATAAATGAAGCAATAAAATTGTTGGGTATAAATTAAGGAGAAAAATAATTTGTTATATTTATAATTATGTTTCCTGAATGAATAATGATAACATTGATGTTGCAATGTTTGAGTAATTAAAAGCTTCCCTAAAAAATGCAAAATTAATTTTTCAGTGATTCTCTGTAAAATAAATGGTTGGAAAAACTCTATTGTATTAAAAAAAATGAATATTAAAAATTGTGGGAAAGCTATATCTACATATATCTACTACCAATTGTCTCCAATAAGCTTAAAAGTGCTGAATGATTCTGATATGCCTAAAAATATCAAGAAAAATAGAAAAATTTTAAATATACAATTTGCTTGATAAAAATATCAATTAATATCTTTTTATGTGAAACGAAAAATTTTTTCTGAGATAGGATTTTTAAATGAATATATGAGCTTAACTGAAAATGTCAAATTTTAAAAAAGAAATGAACAAAATAATAAATTAACCTAAAACAACAAAAGACATCTTGAAATTAAGGCCTTAACTCATAATATCAATTTTCTTCATCTACCTAGAATTAGTATAAAACTCAAAACAGCTTAAAACTGAAATTTTTTCTTCGTGTTAAATTGAATTTGAATTAAATTTTCTTAAATTCAGGCAAACAAAAAAAAAAAAACCTAAGAAAACTTTCGAAAAAAGTTGTTTTCCAACTGAACCAGTAAAGAAACACAAAAAAAAAGAAATCATCTTTGAAATCAGTACAATTCCCTAAGTACCATTACCGTTATTCACTTTTCCAGTTTCAGTCATCTAATATGTAAGTCCCAGTATCAGTGAAGTTTTTGGTTAAAAAAGATTCATGCATCTTCCCATGAGCAGAACATAAAAAAAAACCCCAAAGAAAAATAAACAATTTTTTTTTGTTTTAAAGAAATTCTTTAGCAAAATTATTGCACTTAAACTTCTTCTTTTATTTGATTTTATTTTAGAAAGCTTCATCCATGATTGGTCTATTCTCATTTTGTATCGTCGTGTACCATATTCGATTAGAAAATGAGAACACTTCTTACATAGTGGTCGGTCAATGACCGTTCGTCAGTAAAAACTAAAGTCAGAAGCGAAACTGAGAACTAACAGAGCACAGCTGAAGGAAAAAGTTAAACTGTATGCGTATTACTTTCTGCTAAATGAAGTTTGGGGTCGTTAATGATGATGAGAATATTCGATGAAAAGGGAGTCTGAATATGTTAATAACAGAAGAATAAAAAAAAAGGTCAAAAAACATGTAGAAAAGCTTCAGGTGAAAGGTATGTTAAGCTTTAAAAGCTTTTTGATTCATATTTTTTATTTTTATTACAAAATTCATAACCAATCAGTAGTTAGCATTTTTGGAGAAAGCTGATTTTGATATGTTTAAGGAGGAGCCTAATATATTAGGACTTTTTTCTTAATCAGAACAGTCTTATTCTTGTTTACCCATACATTTAATATATTTGTATATAGCGGTAAAATTACGGCACTTTTCATTTTCATTGCAGCTTACTATACTTAGCCTAGATTTAGTATTAAGTTCGACGAACTTCTTGAGATTCTTCTTTAAACATTTTCAAATCTGGTGTCTTTAGTCTTTTCTTTTTTTTGGTTTTTTATCATAAAAGATTCAAAACTGATTGATGCTCATGCTATTCTGATTTGTTTCCCGTTTAACTTGAATTAAATAAATTTCCTTAATGCTAAAAATAAAAAATAATAATAATAAAGTCAAAGCTTTATGTACCTGCGCTAAAGGTAAAATTTTTCGCTGAAAATGAACAAATTGATGTTATACTGTTGCCGATGGAGCTATCTCTCTAATACAATTGAAACATTTTTGAATGTGGTTTTATGTTTTACTGAAAAATTGAATAATATTATTTTTATTTTAATTTTTACCTTGGAGTATTGAACTTGAGATCTAAAGCTTTTGATTGCTTTTGTTTTCGGTTGCGTAAAAGTTTACCTCATTTTGTTGTTGTTGTTGTTATTGATATGATAGCTGCATCCATACATCATAGCTCTTATAATGGAGGACAATGAACTTTATTAACGGTTCAGCCTTATTTATTATAAAGAATTCTAGTCTAATTACAAAATTAAACAGGTCAAAATTTGCATTATTTAAGGTAAATCACAAAGGTTTTTATTATTATGATATATAATGGTAAAATAGGTCAAGCGTGGTGTTTTGATTGAAATCGGGTATCAATAAAATCTTGTTTGTCTGACATTACTAATAAGATATTTTTCTTTTTGATTTTTAAATATTTATATTTAGATTTATATATATGCATAATAAATAATAAATATTTAATCTCGATTCATTTGGATAGTTAATTAAATATATGTGTAGGCTGCTGGGTAAAAAGCGTGGATTATTGCATTGGGCTTTCCCTTAGCTTAACCAATTTAAATGACTTTTAAGTATTTTTATAATTAATGTTGTTCTTTTATTTTTGATTCTTATCATACTTATTTAGATAATATTGCTCTTATGAATTTTTTAAATTTTTTTAATCAAAAATTAAATTTTTATGTTGGTATTATATGCTAAACAAATTCTTAAAAACATAATGAATTATTTTATTTATCAAAGTATGTACCCGTATAGAATTTTTAGTATTGTTATATAAGTGATAGGTTACTAAGGCTTGTCACCCTGATAAATGGCAGTTAATGAACTTTTATAAAGTCAACTTTTTAAAATTGTGTGACTAAAATTTTTCCCCTATTAAAAATTTATCCAATTTCTTTATGACATCAAAATCCGTAGAACCATCCCGGCTAGAAATCTAGTGACAAAATCTATTAGGCCCTAATTAGGCTCGCCTTACTAAGGCACGCCTCACTAGTACCTTATTAGGCCCACATTAGGCAGATGTATGGTAATGCCGTACTTGCGCTTTGTTTGGAATGCTTAAGTGCTTTGTACAACGGCATCCGAAGTAAAACCGAAGTTAGGCTTTCCAAAGTTGGGCCTAATGAGGCGTTTGTGTGGCAAAGCCGTACTTGCGCTTTGTTTGGAATGCCTAAGTGCTTTTCACAATGGCACTCGAAGTAAAACCGAAGTTAGGCTTTCCAAAGTTAGACCTAATGAGGCGGTTGTGTGGCAAACCGCTAAAAAATTTTACTTGAGAAAATTAAACTTCATATATAATTCGCACTTTTGCAAAAAAAGGAGGATATAAATACTTTTGAATTTTTTCAAAATCTTTAACCAATATCACGGACATAGGTTAAAGTAAGCTTATAAATTTTATGTATTTTATTTATTTTAGGAATGACAGGTTAAGGTTAAAAGTAAGTGTATAAATCATCAAAATTTAAATTTAAATAAATAACTCTATAACTAAGTTTTTTGTTTGAACCAGTGTGGCTTCCAAACCACCGCCAAGTGTGGCTTCCAAACTACCGCCTAATTAGGAAGCCTAATTTGGCGCAAGTTAGCAACTGCGTTACATTCGAGCCTTGGGCCTAGTGTGGCTGCCTTATAAGGTGCAAATTAGAAGTTCGGCATGTCTTATTCGGGCCTAATCACCACCTCACAAAAATTTCTAGTCGGGATTAAGATAAACTCCAATTCCTAGTAAATACTTGCACATTGCTTAGAGTTATCATACAATAAAAAATTTGAAAAATCTAGAAGACTACTTCTTTTTTTAAAAAAATTTGTAACACTTCAATATGTTGGTTGCAATATAATTCTGCTATGAATAATAAGATAGATTTGGTAAAACTACAATGGATATAAAATTGGTGGCTAATAATGATTCATACGTCTTCAATATATTTAAATCAGAGCCAATCCAGAAAAGAAATTTCTTTTTCTGAAAACCATGTTTTTTATGCGTCGGGCATTGTATATAATATCCTAGCGTTATTCTGCTGGAATATATTATTTTCTACTACATCTCCTGAAAATTGTAACAAAAAATTCTCCAATATGGCTGCGTATCGCTATGTGTTTATTTTGCCCTTTATGAAAATCATTATAGACTTGCCACTTAGAGCCCCTTCCTCGAATTCTTTTGGAAGTAATCGTTTTTTCTTTTCTGAAATCATGCCAATAGTATTTCAAATAATCGGGACCATCAAGATTAAACCTGCTTTCGTCATTAAAAATGACTATTATCCACAATAAATTTTGTTGAATGCATTTTTTTTCAAATTGCAATTGAGTCAAGATATGGTGAATTTTTAAGTTTAGAATTTTAAAATTTTGTGTCATTTGATCATTTTCTAACCATCCTTGGAAGCAAAAGCTTCTAAAGTAATGTTCCAAATTCACTAATTTCCCGTACAACTGCCCGCTTCGCTCAGAGAGAAAACTTTGAAGGATGACTTTTACTCTTTTCAGCTCCATAATTTTCTAATTCCAAAGAACAGACTTTTGTGGATGGTTTACCTTTGTAGCAATTTTTCTACATGTGACATATCAGCATCTTTGAAGTTTAATATCCTTTGTTTTTCAATATTTGTTAGTTTTTTACCTCGTGGCATCACTAAGAACAATTCAATCTCAAAATTTTAACATAAAAAGTACAAAATTTTTAATAAAATTTAAAGAAAAAATAAGTAATTAAAATATAAACAATAATATTGAGATAACAAAACTATTTGAACGACTGAAAAGTACTAAAAGAAATTAGAAGTAGGTTTGGTTTGTAAGTATTTTCAGGTTTAGAGGACGAATTTAATCACAAAACCCGTTTAAAGGAAATACCCACACACACATATATATAGAACTATCGTTAGAACGATACTTTAAAAACTGTAACAAATAAACAAACATCAAGCAAGCTTAGAACTTCATTTCCTAATCTTAATTAATATTAAAGAGCAAAAAATCCTATTCTAAAGGACCGAAAAATGTAGTGTTAAAATTGATTAAAAATTACGAACAGCTTGAATGAATTGTTTTTTTTTGAATTTTTTATTGCAATGGTAAAACATATTCTTTGAAAGCAGGGATTTTAGTACAATACAAAAATCTGCTTGACAACAAAAGAAATCTGTTTGAGTAAATTTGTTGGACAAAAAGTGTTTTTCAATATTTAAGGAGACACATCTAATGATTCAAAACGAAAAAATTTGATATAATTTAAATGAGCAATTTTATTTTACTTTAAAGTAAATAAAATTATTTCTAATATAAAATATTCTGCCTTTAACGCTTCACTACCTGTAAACCAGGAGGGAAAACTCATTAGTAATATTACTTATAAGATAATTCTTAATCACATCCTTAATCCAACTATAGCTACCTGACCTATTTTACCTCAAACGCTCCATAGAAAAGAAACAAAATTTCCTTAACCCTCCTAATATTTTCTAAAATTTTACTTAACTTTCACTCATGGGTAATCTCTTTGTCCAGCAGTCCAATTAAACATACTTATTTTAAAAAGAAAATTTTTATTATTTACTTGCTACTCCTTTTCTAGCTGTAATTTCTATCCCTCAAAATTTATTACTCAGTTTACCACAAAAACCAAAAATGCAAAGTGTCATAAAGGAATAAAATTTCTTCTATACAAATTTCAAAAGAAGGATATGCGAAAATTAGTTTCGCTGTATGAAGAAGGCAAGAAATTGTTATTTCTTAGATATGGAGTCAGCATGACATCAAACTTTCTTTGCTCTTGGCATTAAAATTTATTCTTCTGAAAGGACACCTACAAAAAAAAAAAAAAAAAAAAAAAACAAGAAAATATTTTTATTTTTGTTTTCTAAAGTCTAGAAAAACTTTTTCTTTTAATTTTACAACATCAGCAAAAAATAGAAAAGAAACGAATGCAATAACATCAAAAACACAATACCTACAAGAGAAATTACTATTGCTAACAGGATATTTATGTAAACATCTGTTATGATTTTTTTAATTGTACATACATTTCATGTTTCCTTAAGAAAGTTCCGTTAGATACTTTCACACTTTTTGTTGCTGTTTATTGGATCTATTCTATTTTAGACTTAATTGCTGGGAAAAATAAATTTTGAAATTCTTTGAAAATAACAGGATATTTTTTTTATTGCGTTAGTCCTCTAATATTCTTACCTTGATGGGATGATTTTAAATGATGTCTATTTTTGATAAGCAAAAAATATTCTACCTGTTATGAGAATACAAAACAACAAAAAAATTTGTTTTTGTTGAAAGCAAAGGATATGAAAGTCCTTGTTATCTATATTAAAAGGTTTATGGGTACCTTATGTTATTTGAGACTAATAAAATATGTTTTGAAAGTATCTAAGAAAGTTTTGAGTACAAAATGTAAGATTGTTAGGCAATGAGAGATTTGTAAGAAAAATTCCAATTTTTGTCGTTGTGTCCAAGATACCAAACGGTTGATTTTTGTTCTTAATAGGACACTTTAAAACCCTTAAATTTTATTTTTCACTTTCTGTAATGTTAAATTTGCTATCAGCTTAAGGCATCTGTCAGGATTTGTACATGATATTCTTCTTATGGCACACAATTCATGACTTTGTGCTGACTAAAGACAGACATATGAAATTTAAAGTTGAAAAATTTATCCAGTGGAAAAATATTCTATAAAATATCTCGTAGTAATCGTTTATACCAATATTGCAGACTTTCAGATATCTCAAAGTTTGTACTACAAGCTTCGAATGCTTTTTCACTGGGCGCGTACTATTTGAGCTACGATTTATTTGATATGATTAATAAAAATTCTATATAATAATATTTTCAAAAAAAAACTTCAATGTCGCTTTTTAAAGCAATATAAAGAGAAATGACCAGCACTTCTTAAGATATTTGACCTCCTTTATCCCCAGATGAAGGATAAACTAGGTGGTTAGTACGCTTGACTGTGATATAACCTGTTGGGGGACCACAGCTCCGCAAACCAAACTCAGTTCATATTTCTTTACCCATTATTGTAGTTTACTTCCTCTTGTTTATCAGACAAGATGCAGCTCTTATACTTCCAACGTGTTTCCTTCCACAGACATGTTGAGCATGGAGAGGCCAATCTTCTTGATGTGCCCTGCTTATATTTGTACCCGGCTTACTGAAAGTCGAAATTGTCCATTACTTCACTTCTGTTGGAACCTAAAAATTGCTGTTCTATAGTTGGAAACTACCATTTCCTCTACGAAATCTGTTATCAGGCGCTGTTATTGTTCCAGTTATTGGTGCTCGACGTGGTGCTCGACTTTTCTTAACTCTATTTTCTGATTTTCTACCAAACCTTAAGCAGAAAAAAGAAAAAGACAACAATCTATCACTTACACAGTATGTCCCAAAAATAACCGAACTTTATATTTAAATTGTATAACATGAAGGGCCAGCCATTTAAAATTTGCATCATTAAAAAGATAAATTCATTTTCTTTCAAACGCACCTACATTCATGTAAAGCAGATGACAAATGTCAAAGTTACACAATTTTAATAACAGAAGAAAAAGTGCTAACGTTCCAAAACAAGAATAGAACAAAGAGCAAATATAAAATTTTACGAAAAAAATTCGCTGAGACATAAAAATTGATGAGAAAAGTTTATGGTGATGATTGTGTGAGTCTTACTCAAGTTTATACGTGGTTTACACGATTTAAAAATAGTCGTGAGGATTTAAATGATGACCTAAAGCCAGCTCGTCCAGAAGCTAGTAATCGTGTTGAATTGGTGGAAAAAGTCCGTGAAACCATTGGTATCGATGTTAATTTTGTTACGAGAAGTTGTCTAAGGAATTTAATATGAGTAAAAACACTACTTGAGGAATTTTAACTGAATATTTGGGTAAAAGAACGGTCTGTTCGCGTTTTGTTCCACATGAGCTAAATGAAGACAAAAAAAGTGAACGAATTTTTTATGAAAAAACGGATTTCTCTCATCAACCATCCTCCATATTCATCTGATCTATCACCATGGACTATTTTCTATTTCTAAAAATGAAAATCAAGATGAAAGGAGCATTTTATGATGATATCCCAGCCATTCAAGCAGCCGTAACCGGGGTGCTGAAGAATATTCCTAAAAATGACATAAACAAATCTATGCATGCGCTAATTGATCGTGCCAAACGCTGTATTGAGTCTAATGGAACCTATTTTGAATAAATAATAACTTTTAAAGATAATATCATGTGTGTTTTATTCTATATCTAAAAACTTCGGTTATTTTTGGGACATGCTGTGTAAGTAACTAAAATAATTATATGTAAAATATTTTTGTTATTCCTTTATTTGTAACATTATATCGTAATGATCTTTACCAATAATTAACTACCCCTAAATGTCCATTCTTTCTGATGATTTTTTGTTTGATGCTGATTTCAACCCAATTATTATTCTTTTTGTTATAATAAATCAAAATGATGATCGTTTGATAATAAAATTCTACTTTATCTAAAAAAGCAAACCATTTGTGTCTGATCTACCAATGGTATACACGTCGCCAAATAAAACATTCGCGTGTGTACCACGGGTGGTACACGCCTTTATCAACGTATTTAGTTACCAATAAAAATCTTTAAGAATATTTTAAAGCAAAATCAAATAGAAATTTTTATAATCACAAATTTCATTTACTACTACATGTATATAATATTACTTACTAAATTAGGATTGTAGGGCATCGGGGGATGAAAATTCTTAATCTTAAGCGCATTGTCAGAAGTATGTTGGCAAAATTAAGATTAAGAAAAAAAATCAATTTAATTTTTCCTGAAGTTACGTCTGCTTTTGCTTTCGTGTGCGCTAGACTTTATCGCTTGTGTTTTCCAAGACTAGGAAGACAGTTAAAACTATTTATATGTTTTTACTCTTTATAAAAATCCAAAAATCTCATTGAAATGTGGATAAAGATTAGTTGTCAAAAATTTACATTCTTGATTAGAACTTGGCTAATTGTTCTTCCAAAAAATAATTTACACACCATTTGTTGCCAAATGATATCGAGACCACTTATCCACTATGGCCACTAGTTGACATTTATTTATTCAGTTTTTTAAGAAAAAAGAAGAAATTTTGTTTAAAATCTGTAACATAGAATGTAATATTGTTGGTCTTTGACATTTGGGATTGTTCTTTTAAGCTTTTGAAGTAATCAGTAAGCAAAATCTACTTTAAGTATTAGTGAGTCCTAGAAATTATAAAAGAGTTCAAGTAAATGTTTAAAGAAAGTAACATATAAGTCCCATATTCTTACGTTTGACGCGTTAAACTACAGTTCTTTTGCCAAACTCTACTTTACACAAGAATGATGCATTAATTTTTTAATTGTAGTTTTGAGAAAGAATTCTTCATTTCTGCTAAATCTCTTTTCTTAGTGCATTTTCTTGTATCTATGAACCAGCCAGTGGTCACTAAAAAACAGATGACCTAAACCAAAAGCTCAATTTGTATAAATTTTTTCAATGGTTTTCTTGTTAAACCACAACTTATGTATATAAAAACTTATTCATAAAATGTAGTTATATTAGCGATTTTTTCTTGCAAATGGCAAAATCGAGTAATTTCTATTTCACAAGGTATTCAATTATGCTGTCAATATCGGTTTGGTAGGGAATTTGAATACATGCACTTTAAAAAATTGTTACTTCCCAAAATGTACATAGAGCTTAAAAACGTTTTAAAATAAAACAATTTTATTTCTTTAATAACAGTATTTATAAATCTCTGGAGTAGAATCTCTAATAAATATCTAATGATATGGCAAATGGTTTATTCAAAAGAACCAAAAATTCCCCCTTAAATGAAATAAAAAATAATAAAAATATCAAAGAAATCTTTTGGTTAAAAATGATAAGTCAAATGGGCTAAGTGAACGACCGAGATTAGAAGTTTTTCAATAGCCAGAGAAAGGGTCACAATCCTTAACGGTACTTTAGCTAAGCCAGTGAAAATTTTTCGTTAGCAATCGAAATGAAAACAGGGAAATGAGGTCAAAAATTCTAGTGTCTATTGGCTGCATCAAACTAGGTTCAACGAACTAGAAATTGCATGAAATTTTCTCTGGGATCTTAGAGACCATTAGAGCTGGAATTACTCTACTCGTGTCAGTCAAAAATTTTTTACTTATATATATATATATATATAAGTTAATATTGCTTCCATCCGGAAATTCACACTATTAAATTTATTTTATTACTTGACAGTATTAAAACTTACGCAAAACTTAAAGCATTCCTTAAACTGAAATAACAACAGACCACCACATTAAAAAGAACCGTTCTTTCTGGATTTCTTTCACTTAACACCTAAACTGAATGAATTTCTTTAGCATTGGAAAGTGATTGCTTGAAACCGTTATGTCATGTCCGCGCCCGTATAAGGTACAAAATTTTTCAAATCATGTTCTTATACTTATATTCCCGTTGCAGGTTTCAATTATTTAAGCCATTGGATTTGATTGTTGATATGCAAGAGTGCTGTAAGGTTACTTAAGTTCAATAAACTACAAAAACAGTGAAAAAGTTATCTGACTTTTAGTTCTTTAGTAGCCACAGAAGCAACATTCCTTCTTTGATTTGTTTTTGTTGTATATTTCCTCTTTTTTATTTTAGTTATGTTTATGTTTTTTGATTTTGTCTTCTAAGAGATACATTTGCTGTGTTGTTTTGAACACCATGGATGAAAATGAGAACATGACTACATAGGTTCAATGAACTCTTTTATAATGAAGTTAGTCAACTTATAAGATCTTTAAATTAGGTCAAAATGTAAGAAAATTTCGATTTAATTTTAATGATGGAGTCATACTGTGTGCAGTAATTTACTTTACGCACGTGGCTACCTCAATTGCACTAAAAGATTTCCCAAGAAAAAAAAAAAAAACACAATTTTGAGGTTTAACCTGATTTTATGAAAGTTTTTAATTTTGTTAGTCATTAAATAGTGTTTTATCTACATAAAAATTTAATATCAAGTTTTGTGATTAGGATTGCTATAATTTTAATGTGATAACATAAAAACATATAATGATTGGCCTTAAGTAATTTAACTAGCTCGAAAATACCTTTTGATTGAATGCAATGCATTTTTACAATTTGATAATATGTATATGGCAAGGAAAATTCCAAGACAGATACAAAATTCTAACAAGAAGTCTTTTTTAAATATTTTTTAATAAAATATTCCAGCTCCTGTCAAAATCTTATGTCACTTCAGTTATTTGTATTACACTATTGTAAGGGATTTTACAGGCTAAAAAACATATTTTCTCTTTTATACACTGATAGAAAAAAATGCGTGTGGCGAGTAAATATGTTCTCAACATGGTGGCAAGTAAATATAATTGATTGTGGAGTATATAATTTACTTGAAATTACTAGAATTTACTAGAATTGAATATTTAAATAATTGACTCAAGAATATTTTCTTGATGCAAGTACATCGAAAATCATCAAGTCTTCAATTTTCATGGCATATAATTGCTTTTTGGCTCATATGGAAGATCCAAAATATCAGAATTCTTAGGTGTGTTATTTATAATATCTAGAAATTTTTAGGGCTTCGTATTTTGGGTGATTTAGCGTGGTTAAAGTTGAGAAGTTTGCCTTAAGCAATCATACTGAAGTCACTAGCGTGCTTGCTTTCATAACAGAAAGTTAATAAAATCAATTCTAAATATTAAAGACTATTTAAATTGAGTTTTTTGTAAATCAAGTCACACATGTTAAATCCACTACCAGATTTTAATAAAAATGTGTTTCTTCTTTTTTCTCTAAAAAGCCCGCAAAACTAGCGCCAACTGGTGACAAATCTTGACTATATAAGGATTTAGTTGAGATTAGTGCACTCATTAGCATTTGGTACCAAATTATGTGCATTCTTGGCATAAAAAACGGGCAAACTGGATAAAGCTTAATGCAATTAGTAACGGTATATTTGTCATAAAATATCCTTTGATTTTATTTAAAATTTTCAAGGAGTATTTCTAGAAAAACTGTACTATACATGCATTCTAACATCTGATTGTCTTAATACAGTGCCGAATTTCATAAACTGAAAGTAAAGAAACACTAAAAAGATCTCCCACAGTCTTGGTAAATGTTTGACAGTTTTAATTCTCAAGATATCTTAGAACTCGTTTTAGTACCAAATGGACTATGCAAAACGAATAAAGGCTAATAAAAATTCTAGAAAATAAAAAATTTGTTCTTTGTGCTCTAAATTTTATTTTGTGTATATATCAAAACAACAATTAAAAAAAAAATTTATTCATCTTTAAAATATTTTATTTTGTATTTGTCATTGGATTATTCATCAAACAATAGTATGACGAGAAAACTTACATTCGTTAATCTGCCATATTTGACCCCCATTGAAACCCAAAAGATCGATGTACTGTTGCGTTTTATTACGAAACCAAAATGTGGGACAACGACCACGCTTTACAGATACTATAACTAAACAAGTAAAAAGTTTTGCCGCAAAGTAAGAAGAAAGCTGTACGCATAGCAGAAATCGCAAGAATATCAAAAGTATAAGAAATACAAAAACAAATTATTTGATATATTTTAGAGAAATAATTTAAAATTGGTTAAAGTGCTGCCAGATCTATGAATGAAAGAAATTATTACAAATAGGAATAAGAAATTATTTTGATTAAGGGGGGAGTATGGTTTTAAGCGTAAGAAAAATCACTTTTTTCCTGAACTTTTTTTAGGAATATTGATTAAGTAAATTTATTCAAAGTTTTTGTAAACTATTAAGCATGATGCTAGCAACATTTTGTAATTTTTTTGTTAAAAAATATTTACAAACAAGCTGGTGACACAGCTTTTCCTGGAACCTTTTCGGAAAAAGATGATTTGCGGTGTTCACTGTATCTGAGCCGGAAATTACCCGAAATCAAAAACTCTTTAAACTTAATCAAAGTACTATTAAATCTTCCCCCCCAAAGAGAAGAGTAAAGTTATGATAAAGGATTTAAGATGAATTTCCAGAAATTTTGTTTTTAGTTGTAAAATGTTTGTGGGTTTTTGAAAAGTAGTTGGTAAAATAAGGTTTTCTTTTGAAATTGGCACTTAACTTTTGGGTTTCTTTTGATAATTAATGTAAAATTCGGGTCCGGTAATATTACTTGTTTCAAAAACAAACAATGGTTTTAAGATTTTTTAGGTAGCGAAGCTATTTAAAATGTATTTAAAAAAATTAAAATCGAATTTTAGTTAAATTATATTTATAGTTTTTTAAGATAATTATAAGAAAATATTTTGTCAGTGTTGATTTTGTATAGGAGGATCTTAAAATGAGCTTTTATAACCAAAAAGTTTAAGGGGCACAACTAGTTTGGTACTTTTGATTTTGAATCTTTTTTGGCTTTGTTCGGCAAATTGTATACCTTTAAAAGCAACATATTAAAATTTCAAGTGAAAGTCTCAACTAGTTTCTAAGCTACATCCTTCTAAAGAGCAGGTGCTTGTCAGTTAGAATGGCACGTTACTGGACCGTCGAACCTGAGTTATTGTCTGGGTTTTATCAATTCCGTAAAAAATTATAATAGATTTGGGGACGCTATTGTTGACCTTTACATATCAAGATTGTATGCATAGGTAATTTGTCGCTTATACATACATATATCCCTGAGAAGATAAGATCTAGGTATGATAACAATGAAATCAATATTTTCGTTTTTCTTGAAGCAGCATTTTTAATTTTTGTTGCAGTTCTAACTCGATGACAAATCATCTGATCGATTTGATTCTTATTTTGGCATATTTTGTACTTGTTTCGCCATACAATGATTTTTCAGTCTTATGATTGGATGTAAAATATAATTTTGCCAGGCAAAAAACTATTAAATTTTTTAGCAAAGTTTTAACTTCTTACTTCTAAAATACGCCATTTTGTTGAATTTTAATTTTTTTCACAATCGTGGGTTATTCTATAGGCACTACCTTCTATTTTAGCCATGTTTTGGCTATTTCGATTTCAGACAGCAGCAGTAGGAAAAATTTCTTTTTTGAATACTCAAGGAGTGGTGGATAACTTACTGAAAAATTTACTTTAAATTCGTCATTTATGCAAAAATCTGCAAAATTTTAAAACATTCGGTGTAATACTTCTTTTTTTTTTAACATTCACAAAATTGCGTTTTTTTTTGACGACCAAACTAGTTGTGCCCCTTAAAACTTATGTAATTAGTAAAAGCTTCAAAGAACTTTATAATACGTTAAAGAAATTTTTTTCACAATACAAATTATGATTTACGCCATTTTCAAATAATTAAATATACAGAATTATGGAATTATTTTATATTCAACTAAATTATTTATTGATTATATTTTTGAATATTCAACTAAAGGAGAGTAATTAATTATCAAAAATTTAGTAGAAGAAGATTAAACATTACACTAAGCTTTCAGAATATTGACAGTCCTTATTTCAATACCGAGTAGTTTATGTACTTTGAAATTCAGTTTTTTAGTATTAAAAAACGCTACCTTGATCATACCCTGCTATCATATTTAACATTTTTGAATAATGCTTTCATTAAATGGGTTTACCTAATCAGGAAATTTGAAAAATGGCATTTAAAATAAATTTTATTTTTCTTTCATTCAGATAAGATAGTTATAATTTTTATAGAACCTTTATTTCCTATTTTATAGTTCTATTGAGACTTATATAATGCTTTTAATCGAAACATTATTCAATGAGCCTTGATCAAAAGGTTTCCGGAATTTATTAAAAAAATAAACAATACCAGTTTATTGTTACAAATCGATATTGTCCCCTTCAAATTATTCCCTGTTGACTGAAATGCACTTGATCCAGTCCTTGAAATATTTTTTGTTAGGTATTTCCTTTAGAACCATCCTCTATATTTCCGTTATCTTCTGAAAGACGTTCCTCTCAGTGATTTTTTGTTTCGATTGAACAGGAAGAATCATTTTTCTAATATAAATAAAACTAATTTACTGAAAACATCTAGACATTTGATTGGCCAAAGGAAAAAAACTAAATTTAAAAAACAAGATTCTTTGTCTATTTGACTAGGCTATATGTGACACTTAATTAATATGAAAGAGGCACTTAAGTTAAAAAAATTTATATGCCACTCATTCAACATTCCATGGGCTAAATACCTAATTAATTTTATTATAACTTCCAATGATATTCTTATAAGTTCATAAGTTCAATCCATGAATAAGAAAAGTAAATTTTTAATATCTTTCACAGCAAAAAAATATTAAAAGGGGGTTTTTTTTTGGTTTAAAGTAAAGATTCAATATATCTTTCTAAGAAAAGGTCTTATTGAGTTATCTCATTTCTCTATATTCTGTATTTTTACAATTTAAGAAATTGTTAGTCCTTTACTCTCTGTTCATAATTTGGCAATAATAATTTTTTTTTTTTTTTAATATTCCATTGTTTACTACAATCTTAATCTATATACAATTAATTTATTAGTACTATTATCTAAGTGAGTGTGGCAATAATAATTAATGAAAATTTGTTTTATGATATCAAATTTGATTAGACCTTTTTGTCATTAGACTTAAGAAATATATGGAAAAGACAAATTTATCTTAAAACATTTTCTAAAATCTAACGAAAATTCTCAACTTTTTTTCAGCCAAGTAATGAAACTTTATTAAAAATTCAGTCATTGACCTCCAATATTATTAAACAAAAATTTTATAAAAAATAAAACAAAAATCACGAAAGAATTAAGCTTAATTGTTATCAATTTCTTGATTTCTCTAGGCATTGAGTTCAAGCTCAAGCTTATCGCCCATTATGTAGTAAATGTGCGCTAAGAGATTGTACTTCAAACTTCAAGAGCTAAACTAAAAATAAATAGTAAAAGACTGTTTTTATAGCTTACATAAGAGATGTATTAGTTTTTTGTCTATGGAATAGTTAAAAAAGCTTCTTAACTAAAAGCTTTAGGCTATTTATGCTATTTCTAAGTGCCGGTTTCTTGAGGTGCCATAATCAGTTCAAGTTTAGATACAATGCCAAGGTAATGTTTAAATAAAGAAAGATAGTGTCTCAATTGAGTCATTATTACGCATTGTTGTATAAATTCTTGGATTTCAAATGAAACTTGTATTGGGCCAAAGTATTATTTCCTTTTCAAGTTTTGGCTTTAATTTGATATATTTTTGACTTTTATAATTTATTTTTAGTTTTGTTTAATATGGATTGAAAATTAAAAATAACCTTTGATATTATGAATTGAAAACTTGTTTGAAATTCCTTATGTTAGTGACTGATAAGGCTAACATCCCTAGAATAATGGAATACCTTTTAACAGCTAAAAGTTACTTTTATAACAAGATTTCATATATTTCTTCTTGCTTGAATTGATATTGTATAATTGACAGACCTGTATAAACTGTTGAATGATATTCGTTTAAGTTTTTTGTAAGCAAACTACAATAGTACAAAAGAATATTCGTCAAACATTAATTTAATAACTTCCCTAAGCTATTAGCAGTATTTTTCAGTCACAATTAGGGATGCAACATCGTTTCGAAAAATCGATATATCGTTTACATCCCTAGTCAAAATTATTTATTGAATTATTTTCAACACTTGGAGGTCCTATTCGATGATTTCAAAGAATTGTTCTAAAAATATTTTGCAAATGAACATACCCAACTGAATTTTTCAAACTTCAACACAGTTAATTTATCCTCGTTACCAAAGGATTTCGTTTGCAGAAACAAGCCTTTCAACTGTACCCTGGGCTAGAGAAGATTTCTAAATGATTACCAATATCATTCCTAGCATTTGTGCGAATATGGATTTAGTGCTAACTAAAAAGAAAAATTAGTTACAAGTTACTGAAGTTGGATTCTATCCCACAGTGAGAGTGAGAAAGTTAAATTTTGACATTAATTTGACATATATTATATCTCAAAATTTGAATTTTTGGCCAAATGCATATTAGGGCAAATACTATGCCGCGGAGATATAAAAGACAAGACATAGATTCAAAATTTTCAAAAATTCCTGGGTGAAACTGGGTATGATAGAAATTTTTCTTCCTTTCGCTTGACATCTTAACAAATAAAAATTTGCAGATGCAAGAGAGATGAGCTTAATACTGTACATAATATTATTGTACCTCACTTGTCAAACTAGATATGATAATGACCCCCTGTCCGCGGGTTAAATGCGAAATTTTGACTTCAATCAACAAATTTAAAAATAAAGCGATTCTAACCCATAGCCTTCAAAAAATTCTTTAAAAATTTGTTTCTATTTTTCTACCAGAGAACAAATTCTAAAATAAAAAAATTTTCTAACAAAAATTCTATCAATCGGATTAACGAAAAAAAAAAATTTGATTGTTTATTTAAAAATTATTTTTAAATTATTTCCCTTAGTTCAATAACAAAACTGAACACAGAAATTCAAAGTAACTTCTGAGAATTCATGAAAACTTATTTCGTAAAATCAATGTACAAGACCACGGCCTTGAAATGCGTTATACTCAAGAATAACAAACAAAACTAATAGCCAAACAAAAAATAAGAGGCCATAATCATCAAATAGAGGTAAAAATAAAAAACCTTTACTACTTTACAGTTAAAAGTAGGCTTTTTCTAAGAAGGCAAACAATATAATCATTTTCTTGGCAGGAATGACGTTGCAATTGAAAAGTGGGTGAGAATACTGTAAATTTATGCTATGTTCCATTGCTATATCATTAGACGCTCACAAATGCAACAAATCTACTTTCGTATGTTTAAATAAAAGCAAAATACGAAAATTGAGAAAAAGAAAATAACAATAAAATTTCAATACTAAATATGTTGATCAAAAAAAAAGCGGGGGGTGGGGTAAGGAGAAGGTGAAAAACTTGAACATGGTCTTTGAGCGCACATTGCATAACTTTCATTCTGCGTTCCGGAAAAGAGTTCATTTGCCTTTTCATATTATCGGTTAGATGTTGGAAAGCGTAGATGTATAACGGTATTTAGAGTTCATCATGAATTCAAAGGCAAAAGAACTTAAACTTATTTAGTTTCTGTCTACACATAAGATTATAATGCTGGTAAAAGTTTAAAAATATATATTTTGCCGCCAAAAGTAGAATGTATGCAATTTGGTTTAGTTGTCTTGATATTTTATTATAGAAATAAAATTAGAACACTTTTTTTTTCTTCTCTATTTCAATATATTTCTTGTTTTAATTGTAGAGTTTTGATGTTTCCTATCCTCAAATAATTTTTTAATTATTTAAATTAAGTTTGAAGACATTTTTTAAAAAAAAGATTTGGTTTGTTAGATTAGATAAAATAAACTAAAATTTTTTATGAGTGAATATTGCTCTTACTGGTTTTTAGGATTAAAAATGGTATTTCTTAAACGGGCTTTTTACTTTTTTACTCCATTCTCCGCAGTTCTAGGATTCATATTTTCAGAAAAATCATTGTCAATGAAATACTTAAAATTTAGCTAAATCGTCAAATGAAATAATTTTTCTTTCCTTAATATCATCAAACAATTTTTTGAGTTTTCTAGTGAAGTAATGTACTGAGATGTACGGCTTAAGAAAAGACAAACTTTATACCCATACAAAGCAATTTAACGAAGAAAGCTAAAACCATAAAATTTTATGCACTTTTACAGACCCTTTAATAAATATTATCTGGAAAAACAGTAACTTACCTATGTACCTGGATGGAGCTTGTAGGCAAAAAATCCAAGCCACCAAAAAGTGAGAACTTTGGCTTGTGTAAGCCTTTTCAATTGGGTATAGTTAAATAAGTTAAAGGTGCGTCTTTGATTTCCAAACATGTTAGTCAAATAGGCGCAAGTGATAATATTTCTAACTATCATCGCTTTTTAATGATAATAATTACCTGTGTGTTTGTAATATTTTATCAATATTATTATGAAAAATATGTCGTTCAGTGACGTAATACTATCATCATTATCTTACAATTGATCATCTGATAGCACTACAAACGAAAATTTACTTTTCCCTGTGGCTATTTGACAGTATTTTATCATGCAAATGATGCTGTTTTAAATTCGAAACTTCACTGATACTTGAATCATTTAACCTTCCAGGTGGTCTAATATCCGCATAATATTAAACAGTAGTGGTAATCTACAGCCGCAAGACCTAATATGCTGATATCATCTGAAGCTTCTGCTTTTGCAGGTTATACTTTTATATAGCAACCATCAATGGCTCTAAACAATTGAGGAAAAATTAATTTCTTCGATTTTATTTCCCGATGCAGAATAAATTTGACTAAATCAACCCCCTTACGCTTTACTGGTTTGAATAATCTAAAAGGATTCTTCCTACTGTAGTTTCCCCTACGCCAAATAAATTGGCAATAGTTCTGTATTCAGCAGTAAAGCTAACGCGTACAATGCCACACTTATTTTTTTCTCGAGGAATGGCTTTCGCAAGTTGGTATCGTTTTTTCCTAATGATCCCTAACTTCCAAATAAATGAGCAAAGATTATATGGCTCACTGGGAAATAATATTTGTATATTTCACCAGAAAGTTAGCCAGCGTGTTTTTCCCGCAATACTGATTTTTTAATCTGCAAATAAATTGAGGAAAAATGCATTTTATTCTTTATTAAATCATATACACATAACCATTCCTTATTGTTCAGTAAATTAATAAAATACAACCTTTTAATTCTTCTGGTACTGATTCGAATTTTTCAAAAATGAAAATTAGCTTCCTCACATAAATTTTGCTGTTTTTGTAGAAAAAGCCAAGGTTATTTTGGTTCCATTATTAAAAATGAAAATATTCCTTGCTCATTTTATAAATTTTTATAATCTTTTTTTCAAAAGTCTTTATTTAAATTTAAAAACTATTTGAAAATAAAAGCTTGCAAGAGAAAGCACTGTGAAAACTCATATGACATTATTGACAGATAAAATATAATTAACTACTTTGAAAATACTATGAATTGCCTGTGCAGCCTGTGTGTTATGTATGATGAAGTGCCTGTGTGACTAACATTTTTTTCTATTAAGGATATTCTAATTTCATAATATTTTTACAAAATTCAACATCCATAAATACATATTCTCAAAGATTTAGAAAAACGTGTTTTCTTGTATATAATTTTGAGGTCTTGCTATATACAAGTAGTTCCATGTTCCTTAAAACTATCTTCTATTTTATTACTATTTCTGTGCTGCTTCCTTGAGGAAACGATGAACAGTTTAATTTATAGTAATTTTTTGTAATAGTTAAATTGATTTCAGTTTTTTGGTTCTTTAAAAAGTACTGTCAGGAAAAATATCAAAGCAAAAAAATACTTTAAAAAAATTCACTAAGCCATTTGTTGAGCGTTTGCTTAAAATTTATATTCTAAAATAGTTTTACAGCAATAAAAGTTTTTTGTTTTTTCAAAAAACTTTATTTCCAGTCCGCGATAAAATCGTAAAAATCAGGCAAATTATGTTAGCCAATCACATTATCTTACACTGATCCATAGCTATACTAAACATCATAAGTATTATACACATATATATGTATATACATTTGTATGTAAGTTACCTTGCTTCTTTTATTGAATCAAAACTGGAAAACGTAACCGCCGCAAAGAAAGTTAAGTATGCCAATGAACTTAAGCGACCGAGTGAACGCAAACAGCTATTGAAGTCTTAAGCAAGAACGAGTTGTAAGCTGAAGATCTAATTTTGTGATATCAGAGAATGCTTCAATAATATAGTCAGCAGTTCAAAGCTTTATTAGTAAGCACTGCAAAGATTAATGCTGGTTGACTTAATTATGAGAGTTTAATATTGTTACATAAATATTTTTTTTTAAGAAAAACGTATTAAGTGCTTTTCAATGGCATATAACGATTAGGGATTTTTTATTAATCCTAATATTATAGCTTTAAGTGAAGAATAAAAGACGATATTTTTAGCATTATTTGATAATTATGGACATTATTCATGTTGAATTATTATCATTCACAAGAGATCTTATTGTTACATGAATATTTGATACTCAGATTTAAGACTCTACAGAGTTCTCAATTTAAACTCTTTTATTTTTGCTTTCAAGATTCTAGTGAATTCAATTAGCACTGATAAAACGTGTTTCTAAGTTTTGAAAAATCTTTGGTTTATACAACGTTTTTGATTTTAAAAGTCTTATGCCCACGTGAGTAGAAGTTAATTGATTATAACCACTGATTTTTAGATGGAAATATTTAATTTATGGGCTGTTTGGTATTATAGAGAAAAAATATTGTGTTTTTTTTCCTAAAGTTAAGAAATTTCTGAACTAAACATGTCAATAAAAAAATTAAATGTCAAAAATATTTCAAACTGAAAATTATTGACGGAAATACAAAAGAAAGGTCATCACAGATCATCCCAAGAATATGAAAAAACCCTTAAACTATTAAGAAAAAATAAAATTTAACCGACAAAAAACACCAAAATTTGTGGTTTATCTTTTCGCTTTCAAAGAACTGTGCCTTGAATTTTTCAAAATTTTTGCCCTTAGTCAACTAATCACTTTTAATTTTGAAATAATATCACAAAAAAGAGAATAGAGCTTAAAGTTTTAAATATTTTATCTATATATTAATACACAAGGCGTTTAATTGCACTCCCTTTTTAAAGTATTTATACCAGGGATGGGCGAACTTTTTCGGCCGCGGGCCAAAAATCGAAAATTTAAAGGTGTGCGGGCCAAGATAAATTTTTCTAAAAATTTAAAAACAAAATACAAGTATTACAATTTAAATATGTTAATGAGATAAATGAAATTGCGATTTCATTTTTAAAAGTTCCTTATATTGAGGTTCGAAGTGAGATTTACTGATTTTAGGCTAAATGCTCATCTGTTAATATTTCTGAAACTATTCTTTCGGTTCATAGTTGAAAACACTTGTTCACATATATATAAGATGAAGCAAACATAGCACTGATTTTCTGGGCGTGAGATATTAAATTTGGGAAAATTATATCGATAATGATTTGTAAAACTCTAACTTTGGCATATTTAGAAACAGCTGCTTGAGAAAATTGTTAGAGGGGAACTCAATTAATTCAAGCTGCAAATCTGACTCACTAGTTCACAATTTACGTTGAAAGGCATGGTAAAAATATCCAATTCTGTTTGAATGGCACTGAAATCTTGAAATCTGCGTTCGAACTCAAAATGCAATTTTTTCAATAGCTTGGAAGCTGTCTGTGCTTGCTATTTCCGTGGATTTATGTTTTGTAGCACAAAAATAAAGAAAGTAAAAATATCATCAGTCCTTTGAAAAAAAGGAAAACCAAAATTATATTTAAACAAAGTAGAAAATGAGATAGATATACATATAATATATATGTAAATCATATTTCTTTTAATTTCCTTCGGACGGGCAAACTAAAAATCTATCCGCGAGCCATAGTTTGCCCATCCCTGATTTATACTTAATCAATTTTACTCAAAATGATTTCATTCAAAAGGTGACGTTGCCAGAATATAATGCATGTCAGTCGCAAATGATTGACGCTTTTTCCCATATAGAGTCTATGGAAGAAAAAAACAACAACAATATAATGGCGAAACAGAGCAATTTGTTTTATATTCAAGCTAAGAATATATACCATAATGTTTTTATCGATGTATTGTTGAAAGTTTAAACAACTGGGCGATCCTAGTATTTATTAAAAATAAAAAATTAATTTGAAAAAATATTTACAATCTCTTCTCTCCTTTGCTTGCACTTGTGCATCCTGCAATTTTAAAACTGTAAGAACATTTTCACCAAAACTTTTCTAAGATTTATAAAAATGTAAAGTAATAATTTTTATAAATTAATACATGCCTTAATTTTGGCATCAGCTTGGAAGTTATCATGCTTCTTGGATATCTTTTAATTATCAAGTTTTCAATTTACTGTGAATTCTATTATTCCTTTGGCTCAATCTTTGATTATTATTATTATTATTAGTTATTATTCGTTAATTAATTTTTACATGTATAGCACTAGATTGCCAGAAAGAGTTAATTTGACTCATTTCCAATTTTATTGCTGTGCTCTAGAGAGAAATTTAAATAATTTTTTGTTTATAATAGAACTAAAAAGTATATATAAATACTGATTCATTTCACTCCGTACACTTTAGTTCAAAAAATTCATATGTGCAGTTCCTATTTTAACGAATATGAGTCATATATTTTATTCTCGATTAGGGATTTTACAATGGTTAAAAATCAAAGAGATCTTAAATTGTCAAAAAAAAAAAAAAAACAAAAAATGACGCAAATTTCAATTGTTAATCCGAAAGTACTTACACCTAGGATTTGTCTAAATTACAGCCCTTAATCAAACTTATTGTTAGTAGAGTAGAGTAGAGTAGAGCTCTGCTTTGACCAGAGTTTAAGGTTGATTTTCTTAGATTTGGTAGCTTGTATAAAAGAAAAATTGCTTTATTTTTTCGATAAAAATCAAAAACTAGGAGTGTTGCCATTCTTTGAATTTCAAATACCTTCAATCAGTCAAAGATACATGGTTACACTCGCATAAAATTTGGCAAACAAAAAAATATCACCAGAGGATAAAAACATCTTAAATTTCATATCCGAGTTTCACTATTATCAATTTTTTGCTAAAATTTTCAATTAAATGGGAATACCTGAAAGACATAATTTGGTGACCAAAATGACTTACAAAATTCTAATTTTGAGAAAATTATATCACCCAACAGTTATTTAAAATCTAGAATTCCCCTAATAAAATTTTATACTTACCTAAATTAAGTAATAATAAAACAACTAATAGCTGCTGCTATATAAAAACCGTAACAAAATACCAAAAAATAACCACCGCAAAAATCTATGCTTAATATACTTTTGAAGAGGACATTGAACTTATGTTATTTTTGTTGTTGTTGTTGTATATTATCAATTTTAGCTAATCTGAATTTATAAAAAAGTCAATCTTAACATTCAAAAATCATTCAAGCTAATTGATTTACAAGAAGTAAACAACTTTCAAAATCGATTGTTCTACTACAGTTGAATAACTCATAAGAACACAGAAGTTTATTGAACTCTTTACGGAGCGCCAAAAATCATTCGGATAGTGATGGTAAAAGTAGCTTTCACGGTTTTGCAAAGGTGTGTGCTGTTGTTCTTTTTGTTTTTATTTTACCTTTTAGCTTATTAGAGTTTTTACCTTCTCTTTAAAATTTAGTTACTGATGTGCAAAAATTTCATTAACCTTGAGATATGTTTGGCACTTAGGTCAATGAACGGAAGCTTCTGTAGGTAAGGTTTGGTGAAAGGAACCTTTTGAACAATAAATTACCTTTTTTTTCATAAATAAATAATATATATATACATATATATATATATATTTAGTTATAGTACATATTTTATTTGTCTTTTTGCGGCTAATGATTTTTAACCACCCTAGAAAATGAACATCAGCATGAGAATGTTTAATCACGCGCATACATGCAATTACGTGTTCTGAATATGAAACTAAAAGTTCATAATACCCAAATTTATGATTAAATAAAAAATAAGTGCGTAATGTGTCAAAAAAAAGTTATCAATAATAATTTTTATTTTACGATTTTTCACAGGAATCGTCTGACTAACTTTTTTCGCCAAAAGATTTATTAAGCCTTCGAAAAAATACTGCAGGGTCTTTTAAAATGGACTCTATCATGTTTTTTGAATGCACTAACTGTCTAAGCTGTATGGGTCGTTTGCATTGGTTTATTTTAATAAAAAATAAAGGTCTTGGCCACTAAGAATAATTTATTTCATTCTTTCAAATAATATACTAATGCAATAATTCTTCAAAAAACCAAAGATTTGTTTCACCCATAATACAAACATTTTTTTTCGCTTACACAAAAATTTCTTTCATCACCAAAGAAAAAAAATTTCTACTGAAAATGTTACTTTTAGTAAATAATATCAGGGTTTGGTTCATCCATGATTAGTTTTAGTTAGAGATTTGAATAAAATTTGAAAGCAAAATACCTTAAAAATTGATGATAAATATCTAACCGTTGTGAAAGGAGTAAATTAACATTTTCAAATAATAATTGACACTTTTAAAAATTTTTTATTGCATTATCAAAAAAAGGCAGTTAAGATCTCTAAATATTTTTATGTTTTTCAAAATTTTTGCTCAGAAAATTTATTGATTTTAAAAAGATTCATTTTACTTGATTAAATTGGATTGTTACACTTTGATCTTTATTTTCTTACTCTTACTCTCATAAATCTAAATTCAAAGATGGATATATTGATTGTCTATTACTGTGCTACTCATATATAAAAACAAATTACCAATATCCTCAAATCACCTTAGAAACGGTAATATTAAATTTTTGTGTTTATATATTCATTCCATTCATTGTAGCAAACATGGCCGAACGTCTCGTTAACCAAATGCAATAAATGATACCCAAGCTAAATAGCACTTGTTATGTTCTATTTTCGAAAACGTATTGTGAAAGTCAATTTCACAAACCACGAAAAAATTAAAATAAAGAAATCACCGGAAAGTTTGGACTAGATTTATTGTTAGTTAATGAATTTTAGTATCTTAAATTTTTGACTTTAACAAATATTAATAATAAAGCATATTACAAAGTCAAAAATAAAGATGATGAATGAGCTATAAATAAATGTTTTTCGCTATAGTAATATATTTCATATGGATTACAGTAGCAAGCATAATTTGACATCATTGTGACATTATTCTAAAGGCAGCTTTGTTGTGTTTGCTACAATAAATGGGTGCCTTAAGGGGGTATTCTGTTCTAGAAATTTGAAAAAATCGATTTTTTTTCTCTTCATATTTTTAAAGCATAAGGTTTTAAGAGGATTTTTCAAAATTCAAATTATTTTTGGAGATATAGCTGTTTTAATGACGTATGGCTCATATTACACCTAACTTTATCTGAAACTTTAAGGGCGTTTTTCTCGAAACTACTTGTTTCGAAGCGATTGCCAAGTTCTACTGAACTGATTCGCTTGAAAATCAGTGTGAGTCTTCTTTATACATTTCCCTATCACAGGAACTAGGATTATAAAAAAATTTCAATATTTACTATTTTAAAAAAATTCGAAAACGTAAAAAAGTGGTAAAAAACACGTGTCTTGACTTCAAACAGCCACAACTTCACGAAAAAAATTTTTTTTCAATTATTCTAGTTTCTGTCATAGCGGTACTCCTCTAGAATTGTTTTTCTTTTTACTTCAGATTACTCAGGGGGTTAAAATCGTGGCGACCATCGAGCACCTTTTTTTTAGCCTTTAACTGTTGGATTTTTGATTTTTTTAAATTTTTTTTTGTCTATTGTTTAGGAATCAATAAATATTATACAAAAAAACGAATACTAAAAATATTGTTTGTTTTTTTTATTGCCTCTCAAAAAGTACGAAAAATTCATGTCTCTAGACCAGAATACCCCGTTAAGATATCATCGCACGGTTTGTCTATTGCAACTTATTTTGAATTGTTTTTTATATTCTTGTAATTTCAAAATTGACGACACACAAAATATAATTATGCTACATTAGGTCGAAAGTCTTTTAAGCTTAGCTTAAATTGAAGATTTGAAAAATTTTTAACCATTGCAGCTAAAATCTCGGAAGGGAAACTTGGTGTATTTTAAATACTCAATTTTGATAAATCATTTTTACATTTTTTTTATAAAAATTAACTAAAAGATTTGGCTAAAGGTTTCGCCATTAAAGACAATTAAATTTAAACTTAATTAATTAGAAAAATTAATTTTGACTCTTGTTCAATATAAAACTTATATAAAATAAAGTTTCTTACTTTGGAAATCTTAAGACCTAATTATTTCAAATACCTAATCATTTTAATTGTTGTTTCTTTCTTAAGTTTTTATAAATCAAAAAACGAAAAGTTAAAATTAACTAGGGTCATATTTGCATAGAGACGGATATATATATATAGCTATTGATTGTCTATTATTGTGCCGCTCATAATATAAAAACAAATTACGGCCAATGTCCTCAAATCACCTTAGAAAATGCATCTGATTGCATTAAAGTCATTGACCGAAGAATCATATTTTCTGCACGTTTTTCTTATAAGTTTTCTAAGATTATTATTGTATATATTTAGATGGTTAGAAGCACTTTAGTTACGGGATCAATATTTGCTTAGATGTAGTGGCATATTATTTTATGTTTGTTTTAGTCATACATATTAGTTTATAGACATAGAAATGCAGGTCGTCGTCAATTTGAAGAAATGTTAGACAAAAAGAGAAATTACAAATTAAAAGATTTATATAGGTGAGAAGGAAAACAGTTAGAAATGAGGCGGGGTCAAATGTTTTTACTAGACATCAAGTCACAATTTCCGGTATAAGTTATACTTGCGTTTAATTAAATAAAAATGAAGAAATCGAAATTAAAAACATTAAGAAAAGTTATTATTTTATGTGTAAAGTTTACTTTTCATATAAAGGAAGATATTTTTATATCAGTGAAAATTCAAGAAATTTTATTTTCAATTTATTACGATTTTTCTTGTATGATTAAACTAGACTCATGCCTTTTTAGTGTCATATCAAAGAAATAAGAAGAATTAGTTTTAATTAAAATATTTAATAATAATCGGTAAAGGAAAATATTTTTAATACTTAATTTAAGATTTAATACGCTTAAGAGTTTTAAGCAAATAAATTTTGATGTCTGGAATTTTCAATATTTAGATATTTTTAACACTTGAAAATTAACTTAAAATTGTTCATATTGAATAAATCAGAGCTAGTTTCTTAATAAGAAAGAGAGTAAATTAAATATTATTCAATTAATTAATTTAATGATTTATTTAACTTCGGTAAACATTAAGAATATGTAATTATCCTGAACGTAGGCAAATGAAGATATCCTAGTTTTTAATTCGCCGTAAGTTGTCAAAAAAGTCTTTAAAATAAAGAATATATTCCTTGACTAAAATATATTTTGAATTCAATTAAAAATATATTCCAATATTAAATTTTTGTTTTTTTTTTTGAGTCAGTATAAACTCAGTACATCTCCCGTGTATAAATTGATGCTTCATATTCAAAAACCGTAGTTGTCTGGGCTGTAATAACCAGAATAATACTTCTATGTCCAATTCCTCCAGATAATACCTTTATATTTCCAATATCAGAACTTTGAAGTACATTAACTTCCACATATGTCACGGTTTTTCCAATACCAAATTCTGGATATGTCAAAACTAGTTCTACATTTTGAGGTTCCGAGTAAACATAGGAATTTGATCCATATCTTTCTAAATGATCACCTTTTTTTTATAAAAAAAAAAAATTAATTTTTGAAATAAAATATTGAATGTTAATTTACCTGTAATTCTATATCCCATAAGGTAACGCTTGTTATATTTGCTTTCATCTTTATTCCCATCAATGATATGTTTCTTGTTGTTGATCTCTTCGAAATTTTCCAAAATTTTTATTTTATTTAAAGAAGAACTCAAATTGGAATCAGTTCCATTAATGTAAAAAGATTTCACTATGCCAACTAAACTGATCAGCACTAGTAAGTTTTTCATTATAATATTTTTTTTAAAAAAAATTTTGTAATTTGAAACTTATTAGCAGCTTTTATAGGAAAATAATTCCTATTTAGTTTAAAGATAACAAAGAAATAGTTAATTCTAAGGAATTAATGTGAAATAAATTGCTTCAAACAGTTTTAGTTTTCAATTATCTATTTAAAAAGAAAACGATAAGAATTTTATTGATAAAATTATGTTGCAATGACAAAAATTCAAGATAAATTTTAGTGTCAATCTTAAATAAAAACAAAATCTGAAGGTTTTAATTGATAAGGTTTTTTTTTGGAACTAAAGCAAAAATGATTGCCACATTTTTTAGCAAAACTGATTCAAAAGATATTTGAAGTATTCCAAAGAAAAAACAAACCAGCTTGTGTTTGGCCTTTTTTAATAGATATTTAAACAGAAGCTATTCGTGTTTTTAAGAGGTTTTAAGAAAATTTATTGTTTTATTTTAGAATTTTTTTAGTTTTGTATCAAAAATAACACAACACTTTTTGTGCTTAATGCAAAAAAGATTATTGACAGTGTACTTTATTATTAGATTTGTAGCAAAAAATGCAAATTAATTCATCTCCTATAAAAAAAAAAATAAAACTAAACTAAACTAAAACAAAAATAATTCAATGCAAAGTTTTTATTGTTTGAAGTCAGAGTGTACTCGAGTCGATATTTTGAATTTTCATTCTCTTTTATCTCCTTACTAAGGAAGCTGTCATTAATGCTTATGTTAAAGTTTAGCCTTCTTTCAATTGCTTGAGCCTACATAAGTCCCGATTCATTATCAAAAAGTCAAAAGGAAGTCAAGGAAAGTTTGTATTTTTGAGGTTTAGTAGACTGAAAGGAGTCTCAATATATATTTATATATAGAAAAATATATCTATATTTATGTATATATTTCCGAGTAAAAAACTTTCTGATTTCTAACAATTTCTATTGTTAGTATAAGAAAAAAAAGGTTTTATAATCCTTTTTAGGTTTCTATTTGAAATTTTGTATCACATAAAATAAAAACAAAGGAGCTGTTTGATAAAAATCTCTGGCTATTTTATTCAAAATAAATTTTAACAATTTATGTGACATAGTCAGTTATTACTCTATTTTTTGTGATATAAAATTTGGATTTAACACTTTTAAATAGAACTATAAATTTTTTAATAACAATTAAATGTATATAAAACATGCATCGCTCACTCAGAAATTTTCACAGATATATTATGTTTTTTAAACCTCCTTGTTTAATGAAATATAAGTACAAACTTGCATCATCCGGTTTGAGCCTAGTGAGAAAGGATCAAGTTTTATTTTGCCTCCAAAATTTCGAGTTGGACCTCAAACTCTTCAGCCTTCGAAAAGATGAAAGAAGGTTCGAAATTTCGATTCAGATTTCGATTCACTTGCCAAATCGATAAACTCCATTTTTTGAATATTTTTAAATTTTAATATCGGTGTTTTTTAGAATCAAAGAGAAGTAAAAGTGCTTGTGCTTACTAACTTACTCGATAGCTTACTATAAACGAAATCTATACTTTAAGGACAATCGACATGATGGGGTTTCAAATATACCTAACGAAGATGACATCATTTATATTGATAGTAAATCATTTTAATGCTCGTAATATTATGTAAGAGTAACAGAATACTTATTATACATTTTTGCTAAAATCTTTAATAAAACATTTACCAATTATAATGAAGTTTTTCGTAATGGGTGCTTCTACATGAGGAAATAAATTACCGTGAACTTTTCGTTCCAAACTGGATTTTTCTTCGAACAAATTTTGATCGTCCACACGGGGAAATAAGTTTCCTGGTAACATTTCATGTGCAGATAGAGTAATATAATTGTGTGTGTGCCTTTAAATAAATTACTTCTTGTAAGTGTAGATTTGTTGCTCGTGTTTCCAAAATTTTTGTAGTAACAAATTTAATTTCGAATTTTCTGAATTTTACCCCTTTCTTCTTGCCGCTCTCTCCTAAAAACAAAAGTGTTCGAGGTAACTTGTTTCCTCGTGTGGAAACACCCAGTAAGAGAATAATCCGAAGACTGAATTTTAGTTAATAATTTACTTCATTTGCACAATCGATCAACTCCCTCAATCACGAAAAAATTGGGGTAATTATAACAATTTCTCCAAGTATATTCTATCTTATACTTTTCATGTGTTGTTAGATAAAAGATGCACGTGCAGTAATACAGTCTACATCGTATTTTTGAATTTTTAATTTAAGAAGAATTTGAAAAAACAAATATATACTATTTGGTCATTTTTCTCGACTTCTTGTTTTATGTAGTTAATCGATTTGGCAAGTGAAGCATCCATATCTTACTTATAATATTTGTTCAATTTAGTTGTTGTATTGAATTCAACAATAGCTGTGCCAGTTTTATTTTTCATCTTGAAGTTTTAGGAAAACAAAGTTAAAGTTTGCAGTGCGTGCAATGATTGTTTAGAAAAAACTATGGAAAGGAAAATAAACTTCCAAGTTTTTAATAGTTAATTAAATTGTATCCAAAATATTTATTTTTTTAATTTTATACTGTTAAAATAATGATATAGCTCAGGTATTTGTAATGTATTTGTAAAGATCAGCTGTGAAAAGTAAATAAGATGACTTGTATTTAAATAAAATACTATTCTACATAATTAATACAAAGTTACTTAAATATATTCTTTTCTCTTCACATTTAAAAAGCTTAAATCAATTTATTTGATAGATCTACTACGTAATAATAGTTAAATCTTTGGTTTTCTGATATCAATCTGACCTTAGAATAACTAAAATGTCAAATATTTGTTTAAATTTTCTTTGAAAAAATTTACACTTTTTTTCGTAAAATATTTCCAATAATTGTGCACATGTGTTTTCTAGTTTCTAGTGCTTAATAACAATACAAGTAATATTTTTCTGGAAATAAAAACAAAAATTATTATTATCATATATTTCAATGTTAAAACGAATCATGTTTTACAATACCTCATTTATATTTTTAAGTTAAAATTTGATGTGTTTTGAAATTTTTTCGACGTTTCTTATAATATTCTTCCATAGCACGATATTCGGGTTCATAAACATCAGGGATTTCTTTTCCAATAGATTCACAAAAAATCATTACTGTGCTAGTACAACCACGAATTTCTTCTTCATAGGACATTAATTGGCGAAAGAATCCAAAATTTGGACAAATTTGTGGTCTATTTTTTGAAAAAAAAAAACATTTGCTGAATCTTCTTACATTTACATTCAAAATAATATTAAAGTACCTGGCATTTTTAAGATGATGATAGGCTTCCTTTAATGTCATATCTTTATATTTAATCAGATATGCAATACATAATGAAGCTGATCTACTAACGCCTGCAACACAATGTACTAAAGTTTTGCCATTAGATTGGTGAACCTCTTCTATTAAATCAGAAATTTCATGAAAATATGATTTTAGATCAGCATCTCCATTATCAAGTACATTGACTCGCAGATATAATGGTTTTGAATCTGACAACGGTGTATCGGGTAGCTCTGGAGCAGCATTAATAATAAAATTTATTTGTATTTGATCTAAAGTGCTTGGTATTGCAATTCCAGCCCCACAAATATATAGATATGGTAGTACTTCAGAAATTCCTGGAAATCGAGGTGTAGTTGAAATGCTAAAAGAAAACTTTTTTCTTTAGTTTTGTTTTTAAGAAAAATCGCTAAGTATAAAAAAGCAACCATTTAAAAGTCTATCTTAATTAATATTAATTTATTAGTATATTTGACATGTATTAACTTAACTAACTTATAGTGTTATGTATCCGTAACAAAGGTAATAAAGTTAAATGAAGAAAGTACTATTGATAATGTTAAATTATTATGCTAACATTAACACCTATAACGTAGTCATTGATTAGCTAATGCCTTATTTTTTAATTTGGAAATTTTTTAAGCTTATTTGGGAGAACTGATTTCATAAGTCAGATTTTTATGTATTTTGCTATTATTATTGTAAAAAGAGTAAATTCTCCAATGTGCCCTAAGTCATGCAATTTCGGATTGTCGAATGTTTTATCCGTTAGGTATGCAATTTCACATTTCTGTTTTCGGAGTATTTTTCTGTTAAATTTATTGGTTTATGAGCAAACATGTTTTGGTATGAAGGGGACATGTAAACTTATGCTTTTTTTTTATATTTTACTAAAAATGTATCAAACTGTCACTTTTATTAACATTTCTATTATTAAGCTGCTGCCAGTTTTTGCATGAGCTACATTTCGAATCAGTTTCAGCGTTATTACAATTAATATTGAAGTTTTCTCGAATCAACAAATATTTTGGTAGTTTTGCCATTTATAAATAGCAGTAATTAGGACAGATAATTGAGATAATTAACCCTATTTTTTATGAAGTGGTTTTTCCAATTCAATTTTTCATCTAGTTATTTTGGTTTGATCAGAATAAGTTTTTACTTTTCACTAATTTTTAATAAAAGTTAATTCTTTATTTTCTTATTAGTGAAGCTCATATGCACAGATTTCATATCTTTCAGTTTGATGATCATTCATTTATTTGCATGATTTTTTCACACTTAATTTTTGAAGTACACTTGTTGCAAAAACTGAACTTTAACTTACATTTAAATTTACTGCAAAGGTAGCTACAGTAACATTTCCCATTTCCGAAATGTCAATCGCATATAACAGATGAAAATATCAATAAATAATTACACGGATCAACAACTAGCTGAAATTTTCCATAGTATAGCTTTATTAATAACAGGTTTGCCAAAATGCGTCATTGCTAATGATTAATCAATTGGTTGATTGTCTTCAAAGGGACAAGACCAAAATACTATTTATTTATTGATCTTTTAACCGTAATTGGCCCTCTGTTATAAAAATAATGCTATTCTTGCGTTGGTTAAAAGATAAAAAATTTTCTTTGATTTGAACAAAAAAAAAATGATTTCGTTATTTAATTTTGATCTTTTTGAATACTAAAATCTGCATTTTCCGATACACAGTCCTATTTGATACCATCCTTCACATTTTTCTGCCAAAGAGCCTATATTCACATTATTCGTTTAACAGAAACTCAAAACTTCATATCAAATCATTAAAAAACCATTTTAATATTTTAAGTTTTCTTTTATCAAAAATTCTATCGCGCATATACTAAGAATATCTTCTACTTAAGTGTTACAAATATTTACATCAGTGCCACAACGGCTTGACCATAAATTCCTTGGCATCATTTCAATAATATGATCCAGAGTGATCTACCTTATGTTTTGATAATTTAAATTTTTTGTAATTATAAATTTTATATAAAATTTCGCCAAGACAGTTATTAGTTTTATATTTAATAGAAGCTCGCCAGTAATTTCAAAAATGCGATCATACTATAAATATATTTTGGAATTTCGTAGATAATAAACTGTGTTTTCAGTTTTCAAACAAAAAAAATTTATCTAAAAATATAATTAAAGATTCCAAAGCTTTGATCAGTGCATACAAGAATTTCATTCATAAATCTTTAAAATTATGTCCTTTAGTATTTCAGGCGTCTCTGATCTTAAAATACGTCGTTTTATTTGGTCTGGTATGCTAGCTATTTAGGTCTTTCTCTAAATGCATATTTTGTGTCCTATTTTTTTATGTTTTTGTTTTAAATTTATTTTTTCATCTCTTATTTAGTGTAAAGTAGAAATTGTTTTATTTTATTTTATTTTTCTCTTATTTACTATGAGTAGAGTATATTCACGGGTTTGTTTTTTATTTTTCAATGTAAACAAATTCCAAAACAAAATTAGCATGACCCCGAAATACATAAAAAAATTCGAACAAGGTACAATTTTTGTATTTATTTTTGGTGATTCCAGATGTAGTTTTATTACTTTTATGAATTTTCATTGTGGAAGGAATAATATCACAAATTTCATGTAATGAGCAATGTGAAAAATTATTTAGAGTCTTTTACAAAAGACTAATAAAATATTTACCATTAAAATCAAATTTTTGTGTCCGTTAAAAATATTACCTAATGAAAAGATAATTTTCAAAAGATTCAAGGAAAGAAATTGTAATTCAGAGAAAGAGTTTTTAAAGAAAGAGGGTTTAAATTTATATATTTTTAATTTTCTTAACAATTTGAGTAGCATAAAATTTTGGAAATTTAAGCATATAGAAAATAAACATAAAAAAAATGCTTTCGAAAATTACTTCTCGTTTAGGGAAAATTTTCATGATTTTTCTATATTTTATAGTATGAATAACCAATAAAGATTATGGGGCGCTGGTATATAAACTAATTATAAAATAAAATAATTGTGTACAGTGATGTACAACAATATTACTGAATAAGGAAATATGAAAACTTCCTTTAGATTCAACAAAAATGAGTTTTTAAGTTCTCTGTGAAAAACTTATCATTTATTGTCTTATGTCATGAAATACTTGTACTTTAATTACAGTTTAATACTCTCTAGTTTTTAAATAAACCAAAATATGTTCACTGAGCTTAACAAAAAAATTATCTTTTCTAATGAACTTCATTTTTGGCTAAATACGAATTTTGAAAAAGAAATTGTTAAATTTAGCGTCGCAAATTACCAGAGATGATCCTGAATCCTTTTCATGTACTGCTATTAGGTTTAAAGTTTGAAGAAAAAACTGGAGCAAATATAATAGTAAACTAAAAAAATTTGATTATTGGTTTTTTATCTATAAAATTTGTACTACTTTGTTAGAACTATCAATGACTATCCTTAGTAAATAAATTTGTTTTTTTAATTTATGATAATCCCCTAAAGTCTGTCATGATCATCTTGTCAAGGATGAAGAGTCTTAAATTTTTCTAGATTTTATATTTTGCATAACTTTTAATTCTTTGGCCTTGCCACCACCTGGTTTAATATTAAAAATAAATAATACACAAAAAGTATAATACAGTGTTGAAAAACAAGTTTCAAGACTGAAGTGATATTGTTTTGCCAAAGAAAGTAAGATAAAAGCCATAAACAAACTCCAAGTGACCCTAGATGAAATAAATAAATGGACTTCAGACTGAAAGATTCAGTTAAACAGAGAAAAATCGATTCACGTCAATTTCACGCTAAGACAAGTTGATAGAAACTTACATCTCTTTTTAAATGGTGAACAAATTCCTAAAGCTGAATCAGCGAAATTCTTAGGACTGCACTTGGACACCAGGCTCAACTGGAAATACCACGTCCGACAAAAAGCTAAACAGATAAACAGATTCCTAACCCGGAATCTTTATTGGTTAATAGCACGGCATTCCTAATTAGACTTTCGAAGTAAGAGACTAATTTATGTATCATTAATAAAACCCATACGGACCTACAGCATCCAACTATGGGGGTGTACATCAAAAAGCTACAGAGCTATCTTTCAAACTGCTCAAAATAGAATACTTAGATTGATCACTAACGCTTACCGCTATGTGACCAATAAAGAAATCCGTCATGACTTGAACACGTGGATGAAGTTATCAAAAAATATGGTACGAAACATGAAAAAAGGCTATTATACCGCACAAATACGGAAGCCATCCAATTGCTAGACATTACATACCAAACTAGGAGACTCCAACGAATTAAACCTCAAGAGTTAACATAACGCTAGAGTTGAGAATAGATCATTGGATCTCAACCCTCACATGTACATGTAGATAGTATTAAGATGGTAGCTGACTAAACATTTAAAACAAAAACACAAAAAAAAAACACAAAGTAGAATTCTATTTCCAAAAAATAGGTATCTTCTATAAATAGCCAAATAATTATTTTAATTAACCTTTAAGAGCCGAGAAGAAAAATATATGCAATCTTAATCAAAAGAAGTTTCTTCTTAGAGATTTTATCTTTCCTGAGGTAATCATTGAAAAACAATCAGGATTTTCCTTTGTATTGCAAACCGTAAATTAGCTTTTCTACGCTTGTATGCATTTTAGAATTATTATTAAACTAATGGTTTATAGTAAAGACACTAAAACTTTTCTAGAAATTAAAAACCAATAAATATTTTATAGTTAAAATTATTATTTTTAATAATAACATTAATTATATAATAACTGTAATATTTAGATTTTCTTAAATCCTTTTTAAACTTCGAAAAAATATTAAAACAGAATTTTTGATACTTTAATCGAAAAATTATTAACCTCCATATTATACTTCATTATATTAATCCTTTTATTAAAAATTCATACAACTTCGCATTTCAAAATACAAACAAAATTAACAGATACTAATTTACCTTTTTTTAATAACATTTATGCATGTATTTGAATTTTCTACGCCTTCCTTTGATTTAACTTCTGATGCCTTCTGTTCAGTATCTTTTTCTTCAATTAATTTCATTATTCTTAAAAATACCTTTGACCAACACAATCACTTTAATATTCACAATGAAAATAATTAAATCAATAAAATTCTAATGTACTCAAATTATAAAAAGAAAAAAATGTTCAAAGCAATATGTCCTTCTACTCGATTTTGTTTATTTTGAAATTTTTGCCAAATTAAATCGATGTTCACCTTGCGACTTATTCTTTAAGACTGTTAGCGTCTTATATTCGCCTAAGAGACGTCGTTCTGAGTTGGCAAAGAAATAAACTTTGGCATTATTTATTCAAAATAAAATACACATGTTAAAATTGAAGGAAAAATTGAATAAGCATTTTGGTAAATATAATTAAGGTATGAGGTACTTAAATATTTTGTAGCTGTACTCAAAGATAGAAATTTGTTTTTTGATGGCAATCAATTTTTTTATATCTGAAAGAATATGTTTTGTATACATTTCAATATTTTATTGTTTTGTCTTTTAAAAGTTACTTTTAATTTCAATTAAAATTTTTATTCATGACAGATGTTTCATTTATTTGGCTCATTTTAAACTATGACACCTTTGCTTATTTTTGTTTCTTTCTTTTTTTTCAAAGAAAATATCAAAAATTCCAATATATGAAAGTTATTAGTAAATCACCGGCTGTTTTATGCGTAGGTGACACTCAAAATATTAAGTTATCTTGAAAATAAGTTTACTTGTCCTAATTTTTTTTGAATACCAAAGAACCATATTAATAAAATTTTGAGCCTGTTAAATTATTGACGGGACTAGAAATATTTGTTCTTGCTGTTAATTTCTACTATAATAAAAATAAAATGTAATAATCTTGATTTAGAAATAGTTTAAGAATTAAAATATATCCGGGGGTATAGATAGCGTGACCATTTAATTTTTTGTCAGAGCGGGACACTGTAGGAAATTCCAAAAATTAAAGGCTATTTTTCAAAAAAATAATAATGCTATTTATTCAATTACAAAGACAAGTTTCAAAATATCGGGTCTAGTTTTCAAATAAGAATGGAACCCATTGCATGATGTGTTGATGTTAGTCTTGACAGTTAAAATTGCTTTCAAAACTGCAAACACTTAACTGTGATTTTTCACTTGTCCATACTTTATTCATTAGAGAAAAAACTCTTTCATTAGGTGCTTACTTCCTGGCAGACATAAAGCTTATTCAAAAATTTCCGCAGTTAAATAAAAGAGATCTATAAATAATGATAAATTGAGTATTTCTAATTGTTTTGTTAGTCTACTTGCAAAATCAGGGCATTTTGTCTTTCGCAAGGGACAGCGGGACAGACCACCTGCTGGCGAGACAATCCCGCCAAAAGCGAGACGTATGGTCACCTTAGGTATACAGTACACCGCACACCTGCTTTTTGTAGGGTTCTTATACTCTTTGATATTTATATTCTAACTTGTTAACTGTGTCTCACCGTAATCGAGTGCACACAAATTTGTGTCTCGATTACGTGTATAACATTCATATTTTTAATTTTTTTGTTTTATTCCGGCTTAGTCTCAAATCATTCTAAATATATTGAAATTTAAAAATATATGTTTCTCTTTTCCACAAAAATTACAAGTTAAATAACAAAAAATTTTGACAATTTTCCAAGGCGAATATATCCGTCATACACAGTTAACGGGCTAAATCAATTCTGAGGATAAAGTAATATGTAAGATAGTTCTTTGTAACGTATTCATGATTTATTAGAAATTCTTATAATATAAAAAATACAGCAAAGGCAAAATCTAAATTCTAGGTACCGATAAAAGAAAAATTTGTAGATCTGGATTTGATTATGTGAGAGAAGTATCCAGAAGAGCCAAAAAAGTCCTATTTTACCTAGAACTTTATCAGAAAATTTAAATTGATATTTTAGCTATTGTTCGCAGTTTTTGGGGACTATTATGAGAACAAGAATGCAAGCATCAATTAAAAAACCGATTTGTAAGCAATTTTAGAATCGAAAGTATTTTAATTCCATTTAAAAAATTCTTCAAAAACTAAAAATATTCCATATATTGATTTTTTTTCAAATTTGATACAACTTTATTCAATTTGACAGTTATGAATCTTTCAAAATAAGTCTAATTCTCCAAAAAAATAGAAATATTTTTCTCAAATAACCCAAATGAAGACTAAAATAAAGTTAAAATTAATATAAATTTATATCTCTCAACCTGTTATTTCAAAAAAATTTACCTCTTTTAGGACATTATTTATAAAACCAGGCTCATTTTTGCTTCAAATATCAAAGATGGATTCACCCTGCTCAAATTTTACAATGAAAATCGACTTTTTTCTACACATTTAGTATAAAATTAAGCACAATTTAGGTTAACCGAGTTTAATTCAGATTCAATACAGGTCAATGATTAAGAAATCAGTACAAAAATTTCAACTTGGGATAATATTTATGTGCTGGCAATAATAATTCACAAATCAATCCCTTTTAATCTTACTAAATACTTTAATCTGCTAAATAAAAATAAAAAATTCTTGAGCCAATACAGGTGTACTTAGAAATATATTAAATATTTATATGATTAAAATTTTATTACTAAAACAATAATATATTTGGATTTTAGCCAAAATATTTCACATAAAATATTAGGTAAGAGAACAATTTTAAATGCAAACGCACTCCTACACATGTATTATTTATGTTTTGATATTTTCTTTAACCTCCCCTTAATAAGTGCTTTTACATTACCACTTTCTACAACAAAAAATTTAACATTCCATAGATAAATAAATTCCATAGCTATGACGTATTTGGCTCTATCAATAGGCTAAGAGGGCTAAAATCCTCTTAGGACGTTTGATCTCCCATAACATCTCTTTCTATATTTTTAGATACTGTATAGGAAATACTTATTGAAGTTTTGCCCATTTTTTTCTTTTTTCAAAATTTAATTTTGGTTTTGTGTAAAAAAGACTTTTGACTAAAGGTAAATATTAAAATTAGAAATAAGTTGATGCAGTCTATATATGTTTGTTGTTGTTATTTTTATTTTGTTTGAAATCTCAAATTGATTTATAACTTTTGTTAGTATTAGTTCATTGGCTTTTGATGAATATTTAATCCAAAGCTTATTACTTAAAATTTTAAGTGGTCGTGGGTGTTTAGTTAAGTTTATTCAACTTTAGTAAATACCAATTTTTCTATAAATTATGTGTTGCACTCAAAGGATAAGTATTTAAAATCTTTAGAAAAAAATGATTTTTCTGATATTTTCGCATAAAATATTTAACATACATTTTTTCAGTCAGTTTAGGGAAAACCTATTTGAAGCCAAATAACACTAAATGATATGTTTGGAAAAATCCACTAAAGTGAAAAAAAATGTTTGAAAAAGCCCATAAAGTGAGTAAATACTATTAAAAAGTCAAGTAATTGTTAAAAGAAACCAAACATAAAAAACCATGTGAGAGATCACTTAAGAGCATATTTGTCAGCCTAACTGGCCTAACAAATTATATATAGGTTTTTTTCAGTTAATAAACTTATAATTAAAAACTTGTTTAGAAATATTTTATTTTAGCCAATCTTAGATTAATTCTTATAACAGCCATAAAATCACAAACAAAATTTTGAGATTTATAATAAAACTTATTTTCATTCTTTCATTTCGATGCCTTCATTGATATGTCCTTTATCAAACTGTATATTTTTATTGGATTTCTCATCAATTGGATCTTTAGCCCATTCTTGAAGATCTCCAGATGCCCATATCCAATAAACAACACAGCCAATAAGATAAACCCCAGATGATATAGCGAATACAATTCTCCATTCATCTGCTGACTAAAATTGTTTATATCAAAATATTAATTTCCTTTGATATATTATTAAAAATATAACCTTATTTTGAACAACATATCCTGATATTAGAGGGCTTACAATACCTGGAATTGTGGCAAATGTATTCGATATACCCATAAGAATGCTTGCATGCTGAGGTGCAATATCAAGATGATTAACTCTAAATATATATATGTATTTAAATGAAAATAAAAATATATATTATTGGAATAATAAACATAACAAATTAATTATTACGCAAATCCAGACCATGCAAATGCTCCTAGCCCTACTGCAATAGTAATACATAAAACTGATAAAGTAGAATCTTCCAAGTAAGCTGTTAGCATCATAAAAACTGTTTGACTGAGAAATGCTCCACAGTTAAAGTATTTTCTAACTTGTGTAGTTGTTAGGTATCCTTTCATTTGTGTCCAATCAGCTAAATAACCTGATACACCCAATAGTACACCCATTGTTAGATAAGGAATAGCTGATATAAATCCTGTTTTATCCAGCTCAAAATGTAAAGTATCTGTGAAATTTAACATTTTGATAAAAGAATAAAACCATAAAATCTACAAATTCAAAAAAAATCTCCAACTTTTAAAAAATTAAAATCCTTTTATTCAATTAAAGCTCAATCTTGCTCTCTTTTATTTTTTTATTAGATTTTTTTCTTTAGCTTGAATTTCATATGTTTTCATGTGATTTAATTTGTCGTTCATTTGTTTATAACTAAAAGACTATTTATTTTAAGAATATTTTGATAAAATCATGATCTCTAAGTAGATTGTTAGTCAACAGTTTTTCAATGTTTAGCTTAATTTTTAAAAATAACTCCATCTGGATTCATTGCTCCGTTAAAGACTTTACCTCCCGATAATAATTAGAAAAAATTAACATTTTCGAGTCTGAATTTTTGAAATTTTAATTCAGCACTTTCTTTAAAAATATAATTTAAAATTATATTTATATATATTTAAAAAATATAAAATATTGTAGAAATTTTTTTAAAATAAAAATAAGAAACTTTTTACGTTTTGAAATATAGTTTGATAATTTTTTCCCCAATATCATATCCGCTATGACTTACAACCAACTCACTTTCGTTGACAATAGATTTTTACTTGATTAACTGAATAGTTAACAAAAGAAAATTAAATTTATGATAAAATATTTGCTTGTTGTTCGAAACATCTTTAATACTCGATTTGGCTAATAAGTTGTTTATTATATACAAAACTACTAAATTTCCATGTTTAGATGATTTGTTATAAGTTTTAGAACCACAATGAAAATAACATTGACTACTTCATTATTTACAATGAATGAGTTATAGAAAGTTAAGTAAAGTAAGTAAGTTTTTAAGTAAAAATGAAAATCTTCTTTCTGCCATAAAAAATATTTACAGTTATTGAATACAAAAAGCCAGAAGAATTTCACTTTTGCTTACTTTATTGGACAAGTATGTCCAAAGATTATTAATTATTTGTTTATATATCTTAAAAATAAGATATAACATACTATTAAAAATGAAATTGGGCTAAAAAATTAATGATAGCAATAAATTTCTATATATTTCCCAAATTATTTGTGGTATCAATTAAGAATGACTTCATAAATTTTTTTTTGGAAATTTGCATATTGACTTTATTTTTGCAATTAAAATGCTTTAATTAAGATAATGACATTGTTTGTTTTTTTTAATGAAGGTTATAAATTGATTTATATGCTTTATAAAATACTCAAATCATAATATTGCAGAATTGGTAATATAAAAGTATTTTGCTATTATAAAAAAGAATTACCAAATAATAATTTAAATTTTTCAAAATAACATTAGTAATTCAATTCGTCTGATGGTAATTAATAATGTTAAGGACAAAAATTTATAATCACATTTAGAAGAACAGAGATATAAAATAACCTAATATCTCCTATAGAACTCACATCGGTTTTATTATTTATTAATTCCAAAACATAATGCTTTTTTGTAATATTCCAAGGTTAGCAAAGATAAACCTCGAATGCAAAAATGCATTAATATCATTTGTTAAAAAATAGATTCAAAATTTTCAGCTCAACATAAACCGTAGATATTTTTTTAAGTGTTTTTTTTTTTGCTTGGTTAAAATTCTAATAGCAGAATATTTGGTTACAATTTGACTGTAGTATTATGCAATTTCAAATCATTTAAATATTATTTTTCTTGAAAAATGTCCCTGGTGGAAAAAATGGGAGTCTATGTACAACAAATATGAGCTCACCTTCACTTATAACAATGCATAAGTTGTTCAGTTACTTTAGTCTATTTTCAGACTTATAAGCATAAAGTACAGAGGATAATATCGTGAATAAATTTTCTTTGATTAAAAAAAAAAAAACTAAAATTTGGGAATCAAATTTGTATACCTTTAAATTGTATAAAAGTTTTGCATCCCTATTAAGTCTGTAAACTCAATTTTTGACATTCATTTGTGATTCAAAATTTCTAAAAATTTAGTTGTTTTTATTGAATTTTAAGAAATATAATCAACATATATATATATTTAATTTATATATATATATATATATATATATATATATATATATATATATATATATATATATATATATTATTCCGTGCCAAAAAGTACTAAATATAATTTAGTTTCGTAGTAACGATGTGATACTCAAAATTACTTAATATATCTCATGCGTAATATACTTAAACATCAGCTCATTAAAAGACATAGAGAATCGCATCATTGACTCACATCGTACAAAATGATGTAATGTTTTGTTCTTTCATTTATTTATTAGAACTATGTCAGAATGGTAACATTGTCGAACTGGATTGTTTTTGGGGCTAAGTAAAATCACACGTCTGTTTAGGTGATTACTGTTTGAGTAGTTTTTCCAATATGCTTTAATCGTCACAACTAGTTTGAAAATTAAAATCTATATCCATGAAAAATGATTATTTTTGTGAATTTTTAAAAAAAAGACAAGTAACACTGAATATTTTCAAATTTGAAAGATATATTCTTCCACAAATAAAAAATATAATATCATTTTTTGGCTTTTCAGCAAATTATCCATTATCGCCTGAGTGTTCAAAAAAGAAAAGTTCTCTCACTGCTGCAGTGATTCTGGTCTTCAGAGCACCCGTAATCAAAAAAACCATAAAGATCGCTAAAATACCAGGTATTTCCTATGCAATGAACTTGCATTTAATGAAAAATGAAAGTGCCACAAAATGGCGGATTTTAGAGAAAAAATTTTGCTATTTTATTATATGAAGTTATATGAAGAAACAAGTGCAAAATATGCTAAAAAAAATCAAATCGGTTGGAGTTTGAAATATAAACTTTTGAGAAAAACCCGTTTGAAGGCAAGTAACCCGCCTTTCTAACAGAGAGCTGCCTATTCTTTAGAGGGATGTAACTCAGAAAATATTTAAATAAATTTAAATATGTTACTTTTAAAAATACAAATGATCAAAAACTGCAAAAAATATTGAAATTTTGGAAAGCTCACATTAGTTGTGCCCCTTAAAATCAAATTAGAAAAGCCTCATAGCTAATTTTGAGGAACCGAAAATGCATTTTTTTTATGCATCACTTTCTTGCAAAATCTGGTTTGATGCCGCCTTTACTTCATAACTAAACAAATAAAGTTTTTCTTGTACTTGATTCCTCTCTAGAAAATTAATTTAATTTAATTTTTCTAGGTATAATGAGAGCCTTAGATTTGAGAACAGAATAATTTTTTTTGCTGAATTGAACTTTAACAAAATAAGAATAAAAAAATGCTTGTACGTTAAATGCAGCAAACTTTGCTGTTGGGACAACAATAGAAAATTTGTCATGATTATGGTACCCCTTTGATTAGCTAATATATGAAGTAAAGTATTTTATTTCTCTTTGACTTTACAATAATCATAGTCTAATTTTAAAAAAATGCCATCTATACTTTAAATACTAAACTAAGTAAAAAAAATTTGAAAATAAATAACTTAATATTTATAATAATACTAATACCATAAATTAAATATTTTAGTTAATTTAAATTTACCTTTTAAAAACATTGGTAGCTGTGTTAGTAATGTATAAAAACCCCAATTTTCTGAAAAATGTGCAAAAACAATTGCATATAATGGACCAGATGTAAAAATAGCTTTCCAAGGTCTTTGAATTTCATTTCTTTCTTTTGAACCAATTGTTTCTCTAATATAACGTGTTTCATCATCTGAACAGAATTTATCTTTTTCTGGTCCATCTCTAACAACAATTAACCATGCTATAAACCATATTAATCCAAGTACACCAAATACATAGAAAACACTTTCCCAACCATAGATTGATGCTAAAATTCCTGATAATGGCATAGCAACAACAGTACCAGCATGATTACCAGCAAATGCAATTGACGCCATACGTGATCGTTCTAATGGTGGAGCCCAACGTGACCAAACTCCGTGTATACAAGGAAATGTTACACCCTAAAATTGAAAATAAATTATTTACAAAATCAAATTCTGATTACATATATATGGATTAATATAAATATATTTATATATCAATAAAACTTAAAAATAAAAATAGTTTTTTAAACATCTTAAAATATTTTTCTCACCTCGAAAATTCCTTCGATTATTCTTACTGCTAGTAATAATTCTAAGCTATGTTTAGCTGCCATAGGTGTAACCAAGGTGAGAAAAGATGTCATTCCGATGCCAATACCAAACACCTAAAATTTTATTTGTGATATTATCTGTCATGAAAATAAATTTTATTATATTTGTTTTTTTTTTTGTAATTACCAAATGTCCTCCTATTTTTGCAGCAATATAGCCACCAGCCAACTGTGTCAAAATGTAGCCATAAAAAAATGAACTTAAAATAACTCCTTGGTCTTTAGAACTCCAATTAAAATCTTGTTCATATGTAACGGTACCGTTTTCGTGTGTTGTTGTACGGTTTTCTGTCATTGCCACTATTGCGACACTCAAATTTACGCGAAGTGAATATACATTAAAAAATCCTAGAAACCCCATAAGGACCACGATGTATCTTCTTTTTCTCCAAAATCTCCATGTTAATGGTTCTCTTTCTTCCAAAATTTGATTTCTATGGAATAACAAAACTAAAACGCATATATTTTTTTTTCAAAATAAATTTTGTTTTAACAGGAAAGAATGATATGAAATAGTACAAAACAAGGTAAACTTGTTAACGGTATGCAGCTTAGCAACTCTCACTTTCTGCTGAGGTCTTACAGTATTTGCTTGCAAGGCTATCGTGTGTAATTCTTTTATTTGATCATTGAACTTTTATTAATGCTAAGAGTATTTAGATTGGGATAAAATACATTATTTGAAGATTTTCATTACCTAAACACGTGACTTGAACATTAAGCATTTGATTAAAATATGTGGAGATTATCAAATCAAGAATTTCAAAAAAATTTTGGATTTTCAAATAATAAAACAGTGCTAAAAGATAACAAGAAATCTGGGCGTTTGTAGGTGACTTTCCAAATAAGTGATGAGTATTTTTGGGTAGTTGAAAAATTATTGAAATAATTCAGAAAATATGGAAGAGTATTGAAAATTAGAGAAAAGCTTTCATGATCTAAATCAAGAAGCATGTGTTTCTGAATGAAAGATACCTGCCCGTCATAGTGTTTACATTTTTGGTGAAGTTTTTTTAACAAATGGCTACGGATTTTACTGTCATTGCAAATTTTTGCTTGAAAATGTTACCAAAAAGTAGGTATGAAGGCTAATTTCAGCATGTTGCTTTGATGAAGTCTTCACTAGTCAGCTTTTCAACATGATCCACACATGAATTAATGCATACAAAATTCACTGATTAGTAATTTTCTCACAATACAATATAAACCGATCTCAGATCAGGTTTTACTGTATAGAAGCAGACTCAAGAAATATATAATATAACCAATAAAAATATCATAATATTACAATCATTTTTGGTATAAGGAAAATTGTTTAAAAACGATTTAAATATTTTTACGAGCGACAAAAAAAAAGCAAATTATTAAAACTTATTTCTTAAAATCAGTAAAAACTACACTTACCCTTTTATGTTGTTCTCCAAACTCATCTCCTTATCGTTACTTTTTGACATTATTTTCAAGTTATTGAAACACACAAACTGGTGCAATTAGCAATCAAATTAATTTATTGTCTTAGACAAAATAACAAAAAATCCATAATTTTAATCAATTTGCAATTGTTTTAAAATTTTACTGCTTTACAATCATCTGAATCAATAATAATTATTATCAATACTTTATGTGGTCGATAAATTAATTACTTTTTATTCGATAAGCTTTTTGGGTTTGAAATAATATTTTTAAATAAACAAAAAACTAAAAACACTGAATAAATTAGAATTGTGGTTATCTTACAAAATTTATCTGTACGATTAACTTGGATATCCATTTAAACAAAGAGTTCATTTAAATCTTTTCTAGATATGTGTTATTAATATTAATATGTGTTGAAATAGGTTATATTTTTTCCTTAATTTTCCATAATGAGAAAAACTTATTCGTAGCCCTAATCAAAATTAAAAGCTTTGAATGAATATTCCCATTTTTTTCCCCATAAAACTCAAGCCCTTTAGAAGGGTGTAGATGTTTTTAATAAGCCGAAATAAAAAATTTTTATCATTTACAAATTAACAAATTCCAGTTTTTGTTTTTAGGGGTTAAAAATGTTATATGAAAAATTCAATAAACACATTCATATTCTTAATACATATGGATGAAATATCATTTTAAAGCAACATGAGGCTGAATATGATCTAAAAAACCAAAAAAAAGTTGCCTATTGGTCTTATAAGGCTGCATGCAATTCGAGACATAAAAAAACATGAAGGTGCAACAATTTGTCGTAAAATATTGTGCTTGATAAAGTTGATATTTTATCCAAATCCGTTTTTTTTATTGTAATTCGATTTTGAACAGATGTTTCGATATCAAGAAATATGTACTATTTGTGGCTTTATTATAAAATAGGTAAGACTATATATTTTATTGAAAATTTTTCCCTGAGCTCTATATTTCTTATATTCTTGAAGTGAAGATCTAAGAGATTATAGAAATCTGTTTCCACAATTACATCTACCCCTTCTTTTAAATAAAATCACTTCTGATATATGAACTTTCGAGATTAAAATTTAACCAGAAATCAAAAAGTGCTGAATTTAGTAAGTAAAATTATGTATTCCGATTTTTAAACTGTTTGAAATAATGCATTTCTTATAATAAAAACGGATATTTTATCATTCATTTTAACATCTAACTAGTTAAAAAGTCTACAGTAATAAATTTAATTTCCCTTTTTTGACCACTTTGTATATATTTTATGGACATTACAATTTTCCTAAGCTTTTTCATTTGAAAACACAGTTAAAAACTCAAATAATTTTTATTCTCCTTGGTGTTTTTATCCAAAGTAATTTAAATATTACTACGATGATCGTATTCAAATATTTTTCGATCCAATATCAATAATTGTGGTAGTCATTATAAATACATCTTCCTAAAGTTCCAAACCTTAGCCCCAAATATTACTCATGTTAGTGAATTAAATTTTACAGAATCTCTTCGCACATCAATTTCTAAATTTTTGGTACAATTTCTAGGCTTTAAGCAATATAAAGGAACGATTATCACATGGATCCACTTGAGGGTTTATATGATCACGAATAAATTTCCTAACCCTAATTTGAATTACGCCATCCTTTTAATCTTAACACCTTTCTATCCATAATAGGTCCACGCTCTATACAAGAAAAATGATGAATTTTATACACAACGAAAATAGTCAGTCAGTGAAATTATCTTTTTAACCAGCTACTAAAACTTCTAAAAAACTGAAACCAGTAAATATTTCTAAATTATTAAATTAAATCTAATTATTATTATTGATATATTCAGTTAACAATAAAATATACTGATTTATGACCATCAAATTTTTTTATATTAATGGCAACTCATTATAAAACTAGACAATTATTAACTCAAGCGTGAATGTTAAAGTTGAACTTTATTGCATAATTATCTAGGCAGACACAAAATTTTTAGAATTCAAACAAAAAAAACTTAATAATAACATTTAATTAGAGAAGTTTTAGGGTAAACACAAGGATATTTCTCGTATTGAATGAACTTGTATTCCAAATATGATTATACATATATATATATATATATATATATATATATATATATTCAACTATATTGAAATGTTCATACCAAAAATTACACTAAATAACTTTTACTTTTTATTCAATATTTAGAAAAAAGGAAAAAACTAATTATTTTTTTATTATAAATATTATTTTTTTATGTAATCACTTAAATCTTTACAGGCATGTATTATACATTTTTTCTTATCATAACGGATAAATTGGCAATTTCTTACCGTCCGTGATTGAAACAAGCTACGACTAAACTAAGTTTTCTTGATAACTGTTTTAAAACGGTCACAGTATGAAAACTTTCTGGGGAATAGCTGATTTAATGATAACCAAAATGCGAGCTTAAGTTATAGCCATTTCAATTTAAATCAGCGGTTAAAAATATTATTTCTATCAAATATAGAAAAGTTGTTTTCTATTATTTATTTTTTTTTTAATTATACTTTTTATGGATATTTAACTTGTTAAAAGGCAAAAAAGTATTACCGAAGTATTTAACAAAATTAAACTGAAGCCAACTTTAATTCATTCTACGCAAAATTATTTTCTTTGCCTTTTGTGTTATGAATCTTGAAGAAGCGAATATGAAAATGTCATTGAAATATTACACAGAAAACTTGTTAATATTATTTAGAGAGAAATTTATTTTGATTTTGCTAATTATTTTCTGTTTTTGTTTTTAATAACTTTTTTTTGAAAACTTTCTTTTAGTAACTTGTCTTGTGACAAGTTATAAAATTTCATTTTCTTTTCTTTTCCTACATTGGTATGGTCCATAATATATTTCTTTGGTTTACTTATTATATTGAAGCAATTAATGCTTAAGAAATTTATTCAATGTAGTTTGTGGCACTGGTAACCCTAGTTTTTAATTGGTCATATTTGTTGTGAAACTAGATATTCCATATGATATGCGAAATTAAAATGTTTTAGAATTATTTTATAGCTTCGTATGTTTGCCTCTACTTGAACGTTTGAATCTTTTCCAATTTCCACTTTGACAAGTGACGTATATTGTCTTAAATGCAATAATTTAGTTCATTTACCTCTTAGTGAAAGAGTACTAGGTATATTATATCAATAGCAACCGTAATTTGGTTCGTTATAAATTTGCTGAAAGCTGTTCAAAATCAGTCCTCCTATTAGAATGATGTGAGGATAATAATAAATCGACCTTGTTGAAAACCATAAATTAGAACTAACTTGAATCATTATTCTAACTAGGATCAATTGAGCTCTTCTATTTAAGAGGCTATTAATGTCCTCTTTCAGAATCATTAAGGGATATAAACCTATATTTTGTTTTGTATTTGTTACTTTCCACATGTAAAAAAACAGGGGATGTGCATTTTTTCTAGCACTTACTTAGCAAAATCTAAACATTTTTCAAATAAATTTGAAAAATATTTCTAGTTCCAATAATTTAGCTTAAATTACTAGCATAAGATGTGTTTTCCTTTTTCAATATCCATATCAAGTAAGAAAAACTAAGCTCCGATCCGTTAAATGTTATTATTTACATAATTTTTGTTCCTTTTGTTCTGTTCCTTTAATACATTGTTATCTTTATTTTAAATCTAGGAGTTTATATAATAGATTAGTTTAATATTTCTGTAATTGACGTTCGGTCGAATGTCAATGGCGGACCTACTGGCAAACGCAAGGAAGTCTTTGGAATTCTTATTGATTGAGGGAATTGATTGAAGTCATTAACTCTGTTTACAACAACAGTTTGTTATCAAAAATTGCTTAGTATAGTTCATAATGTTTTAAAATAATCCTTCCTGTTGTCATTCATTTAAATATTTAAAGCTCTATTGAATTCTATTCATTCTCAATGTTTATTCTGTTCAGAGAAATTCTTAAAAAGTTAGTTTACTTACAATTCTTACCATAAATCGTTCAAATACTTATTCTATGTCTTCCGTTTTTCAGGATAAAGTAAAAGTTATGCCGCAAAGCATGCAATCAAATTAGTAAATTAAAGAGAATTTAATGTCCTTAATTAAAAAATAAATGATTTTGTTGCTTAATTTGTTTGAAAGGTTACAAAATAGTATAAATATGCTTTTAGCTTCTACTTTTTTTTGTTTGTATTAAAACTAACAATTTCTAGGCATGCTGCTTATTTGAGAAAAAATTGCCACTTGTCAAAAAGAAAAAATAGTCAAATAACATTTTCGAAGGATTTCTTTTAGTTCTTTTTTACTGAAAAAAATTATTACATAACTTTTCCAATAATGTCTGAAGAAAAACCAGCCTTAACACCAGCGCAAACCAGGGCATTTCAAAAAGCTGAACGACTTAGACTTGCAAGAGAAGCAAAGCTTGAAAAACAAAAAGAAGGAATTCGTGTAGAATTTTGTCATTTAAATTATCTTTAATAATTTTTGAAATATTTTTTAAAATAACTATAGGTGCTTCTTGGTAGAGAGTTAAACTATGCTAAAAAGTCTTATAAAAGAGGAGCTAAAAAATGGGAAGCAATTTGTCGTCAAGTAAAACATGAACAACTCAAATTAGAACTAGAAGTAAAATTATTAGTTCAAATATCCTTAGAGTATTTTCAATGTAATTTTTATACAGGCTCTTTGGCAATATGTTAATCGTAGTCTTGATCGAAAAGAAAATACTATTAATCGTTATCTTGAAGGTTTAGATACTGCAGAAGAACAATATAGACGACAATTTACAAAGCATATTAATATTATAGATATGGCAATTGGTAAATGTTTTTTTATAATTTCATTAGGGTGAATTATGTCTAAAAATAGCTTTGAAGTATGACAAATTCTCATATATTTATATAAATATTTAAACTTGTAATTTAAGCTTTCGCTATAGAAACTAAAAAAACATATTAGGTTAACAAAACTTTTGTTTTGTCCTTTTTTAAGTCTCTGAGGTTCATATATTATGCTTTAATTTTCAGATGTATATAAAACTTACCATAAATTAGCAAAACAACGTTACGATCAAGAAGCGATTGAGTCAATTGAATTGGCATTGGGAGTTATGGACTATTTACCAAAAATACAAGAAGATTGGAAAGATTATTTCAATAATTTACTGCATAATACAAATCTCTTAAGTATAAATCATCTACAAGAAATGGGTGAAGCATTTAATACAAACAAAGATATGATAGCATTTGAACAAATCATAACACGTTATAATCTCCGAGATGCTACTGTAGACAAAATGGAAAATTTATTTAATGATATACAGATTATGTCTAAAGAATTTTGTGCTGCTGAAGCTGAATTAACCAGAAATGTTAATTATGAAGAACTTGTTGAACAAGATGCTGAATTTGTTAAAAATAAACATAAAGTTGAAGTTGATATGGAAAAATATAGTATTGAATTAGTAGATTTACAAAAAAAACTAATGGAACTTGAGTTAAGTAACAATGAAAAATTATCAAGTCAACAGACAAAACTTTCATATCTTAATCAATGTTATTGGGCACTTACTAGAAATCGTACTAAAATACAAAAAAATCAAAAAGCTAATTTAGGATTTTTGGCAGGTGAAAGTCTTAAGTGTACTAAGGTAAGCTAAATAAAATTTATTATCAAAAATATTAATTTATTTAATTACAAATATATATACATATATATATAAGTTACTTAGAGAAAAAGTCAAGTATGGAGAGCTGTTGATTAGCTTAGCTCATGCTTGCACAAAATTACAAACTGAGGAGGAAAAAGTTACACCTTTTAAGTACTCATATGATCCAAACTTTAAAATTTCTATTGCTGGACATGATGATCTGGAGTCGGTAAGTAAAATATTGTTTTATAGTCCTTATTTTTACAATGATTTAATGTAAGAAAGTCTCTTTTTTTAAATTTATTTATCCAAGCACAATTTATCTGTCATTTGGGTGTTAAAAATGTTAACCGATAAAGTATCTAAAGGAGGCAATACTGTATTAACCAGAGTTTCTACTTTAAAGGGTTATATACACTTAGAAGCCTCTAAAATAGGGGTTTTTCGAGAATTTTTCCTGAGAATACCTTTAGAGTTATTAATGAGAAAATTAATACACATATTATAGTAGCTCTTAACTGTATTTCAACTTTTTTTATAAGTAAAAATAATAATATTAAAAGCTTCTATAGCTGATCTTTTGTAGCTCCACTCAAAAAAGACGTTTTGTGGCGACCATGATATCTCTGGATTGGATCATCTAAGTTAAAAAACCAAATAAATCTCGTTAAAGTAACTTGATCGAGGACGAGGGAATTAGCAAAATAAACTTTTTTGACAAAATAGCGACTTCTCAAAAAAAAAATCGATTTTTGACAAAAAATTTGACCTTAAATTGTTTATAAAAAAAAAAAAAATTAATTTTTCAAAAAAAAGCCACAGTCAAATCTTGAAAAATATACTTTAAAAGCTTGTGTTAAAATTTGAGGCTGATCGGCTCAGTCGTTTTCGAGCAATCGTGGTCACCGACTTTGAAACCACAGTTTTGAGAAAAACGCGCTTAAAGTTTTAAAAGCACCTTCAATCTGTCTGACACGTCTTTACAAATATGTGTGTAATTTCCAGAACAATTGTCGGAACAAGTTGAAATTTTCCGTGTGTGTACTTAAATATATGTACAATAAAAAATGAAATTTTTTTTGAAAAGTCTAAGTGTATATAACACCTCAAAGGATTCAATACCTGTTGAAAATTGACTATTTAAATAATATATTTCTTATTTTTAACACCAGTATTGAAAAGTTATGACTAAATCTTTGTGAGCATTCTTAAGTGAAAAATCCATGCAAATGGTAAAAGATTACGTAAATAGAAATTACTGGTTGGGGTCTTCATTCGAAAACCTTATTATTATTAAGTTTTTATATGCAAGTTAAGGAAACCAAAGTTAATCATCAATAAAAAAAATAACTTTTTTTACACTGATAAAAGTGCATGAGATGAATTTAGTAATGCATCACCTTACATACTAGATCTATTCTCATCATATCCTCGATGTTATTACAATAAAATCTTATACCTTTTCTTAACAGGTGGAACTACACACACTACACAGAAAGCCACTTTTGTATGGAGAACTGTGTATATAACTGGTTGGAATCGTGTAGTAACTACAGCCTTTTAAATTCTGTAGTCAAAGAAAATTGACATCTATTGTGAATTTTTTCTTATTGGATCCTCCTGTTTTGTGTATCTCTAGCTCGGTTTATTTCACTAATATTCATTATTTAACTTTATAAAACAATTTACATGAATTAAATTAAAAACTCTTAACTTTTCTTTAATTTTTTTAGTTAAAACGTTTTTCAAATATTTACCAATCTGCGACATCTGATTTGACATTTCAGATCATATGTTTTCAGATTTAGACGCCATGTTTCTTTTGTCGTCACTACAGACTTTGCCTGTTAAGAACCGATTTTTTTGTATAGAGGACTACAACGTTGTACATAGTGCCTGTTAAGAATAGGCATTAGAAATATATTCAAGGGAATAGATTAAAATTGAGTACCAAAGTCATTTTCAAAAATAAAAAGTATTTAAGATCAATAATAAAACTTTTTTCAACGGCTAATAAAAAAAAAATTTAAGAAACCTTGAAATACTTTGGTGTTAGCTGGTCTGTTTTATTTAAGATGCAACTCCTATTTGGAATAATAAAGAAACCACTAAATGTCCGATGTATACTTTTACTTATGCCAAAACCTAATATTCTATCAATCCAAATAGCTTAACGCTATAAATTAAGCTTGTTTTAAAATTATTTCACATATTTTTTTGTATTATTTTAACTGTTTCTTACCACAAATATTTAATAATTTAATGTTATTTAGCATAAAAAAATATATGCTAAATAACATTATATAAATTATATAAATAATTATATAAATTATATAAAATAATTATATATCGCAAAATTTCAGATCTTTTAGATATATCTTAGATATTATATAATATATCTGCTTAAATAAATTTTAAGATATCAAGCCATTAAATTTTCAAAAATTAATATTTTGTAATTAAACAAAATTGAAAAATTTTTAGATTACAATTATGACACAATTTTGGCAACGTGCTGCTGATGCTAAATCACATGTAATAGCATTAAAAGATGAAAAAGAAAAACTGGAAAAAAATAATAATTATCTTCGTGAGCTTTTCAAATCACAAGCAATTGATTATGTTAAAATTAAAAACACAAAAAATTAGAAAAAAATATTTATCTTGTTATAATATAAATAACACATTATTATTTTCGTTATTTGTCCTGAAATTGAATAAATAAAACACATCAAATAGAATTTATTTCAATTTAAGAACATCAAACGCAATAATTTTATAAAATGCTACATTCCAATCGTTTATACTACCAGCATTATAATCTCGTATAAATCTCATAAAAATTTCAGCAAACAATACCCGTGAATTTACATCATTTTCATAATCATTGATTATCATATGAAGAAAATCATATTTTCGAATATCCTCTTGTAAAGCTTTAGCTTCAGATGGTTTCATATCCTCCGAATTTCTCATTGCAACTAAAAGCATATCAACAACACAAAATTTTTTACCTAAAAATTTTAATAAACTAATTAAAGGTAGAAAAATTAATTTAATTTTTTCAAAAAATTAATTTCAAACCATTTAATGTTGTTAACTGGATTTTAGCTGGTATAGCACGTTTAAAATCTTGTCTTCGAAATTTTAATAATTGTATCCGAGGATCATGTCTTGATTCCTCCATATCTTTTGATATTCTTGTTTGAGCACTAGGCGTAGTTAAGCCATGCAGCTGTTCAGGATCATTTTTATGAACGATTTTTGTAATTACAGTTGCAGCCTATATCAAAGTTTTTTTTATTAAACATAAATTCAGGCAGTAAAAAAACTGATGTAAATTATTAGTCAAATAAATGTAATTTTTTTTTAATTTTTCAAGCATTTAAAAGCGGGAAATTTTAAATCATAAATAATTCTTCGACTTTACTTATTCGGAAACCTTTCTTTTATCGTAGATACCTGAAATTTCAATGTAACCTAATACACAAGCAAAAGTACACAAAACTGATCCCAACAGCATTGTTCAAGGTCATTGTTCAAGAGATCAAAGTGAGATCAACTCAGTAAGAGCTCTTTAGTTTATTTTTCTTTGTTACTAAATTTATAAATTTCCTCAAAAAGCTTGGATAACAACTGTTTTCTGTCTTGTTATGATTGGCAAAATTTTGATAACTTTGTAAATTCAATACTGTTTTATTGTGATTCTACACTGTGTCATGAAAGATTCAAAAATGTCATTGTCAGAAAAATATTACCAACAATAAAATTCAAATAATTTAATAATAAAATCTTGGTAGTATTAAACTTTTCAAAAAATTTCAATGTTTATCGTACAAAATATAACAATTCAAAAGCACAAACCTGCTTTGCTCCGTATATAAATTCTCTTTCATTAAATTTTCTATCCCAAAAAAGCTTTAACTTCAATATTCGGAATCTGTTCATTAAAAATTGAACCGGATGCTGAATATAAAGTAAGCCCGGCAATTTTTTATTAGGTGGACCTGATGAAAACTGAATCGGTTTCGATGGTGTTGTCAGCATTTGAAAACTAATTTGCAGAAAATTTTTTTGAGTACTCAACACGCAATTTTGATTCCGAATACAAGGTTCAACAATAAATTTCACATGCCTTGTGTTGAGCATTTCTGTTTTTTATTTGTTTTTAAAACTATTTATCACTTAAAATTTAGAAAGTGGAAATTATTTAATGGAAATATTTAAAGTCGAATTTTTCTATTGATATAAAAATTTAGCTGACATTTTGTTTTCAATGAAAATTTGATGGAAGTTTTTTTTTTAAGTTTAATGAAAAAACTTATCCGAATATATTTTTAAGGTATTATTACTATATGTGAACTTTTTGCACTTAGAATAAGCGGATTAATTATGTGTTAATTGTTTTTATTATAAAGTTCGGTTGGGTTAATTATTTTCCCTAAAACCTTTGAAGGAGAGTAAAATCTAGTTAAAGCTATATAGATTAAGGAAAATAGAAGATTGAGATGTTGTAGTTTGGTGGGTGATATCTCGTTGTTAAAATACCAGAAAATTTCTTTTTTAGTTTATGAATTCTGGTAAACATTTCTTCTAACTTATATTCTCTTTATAATGCCCTAAAGGGCTAGTAAAATGGCATAATTTCCTAAATTGCCGACAAAGGCTTCAAAGATTAAACTGCTAATAATTTTATTTAAAAATTTTCTTTCCTTAAAGACTAAACTCTTCTTAATTAAAAAATAAATATTTCCCACAAGACTTGTATAACCGAATCTTGCATTTGATAATTAAGTAAACACGATTCACTTACAAGGTTCAGTTATACAAATTTTGTTGCCTATTAGAAATGTTTATTTCCCATAATTCAATTCCCATCAATAATTTCTCAATTTCTCAATTCTCAAAGTTTTATAACTTTAGTGCTTAGATCTCAGAATTCGCATGCAATTTTCCCTCCTACTCCTTACATTTTTATTAATTTGAGAGTCAAACATGGCGCTTAACTTACAAGCGAGCGAATCGAAATTGTCTGATTCGGTCTGAGACGAAGAGAATTAAAAGAATTTTACCGCATCGATTACAAACTCACTTATACGCAATTTCTTGCGTAAAGAGAGAATTTTTTCCGCTGGGAAATTATTAACCTAACAGCTAATAGGGCGTTTACATCTGGATTGAAATCATCAAACTTGGTGATTTCGTGAAACAAGATGAAATGAAACGCTCATGAATTATATATTTTCTTTTAAAAAAACTCGAGATAGCAGAATTTTTGGTATCACTTAATGGCGGATTGTTAAATGTCTACCTTTAATATTTCAACAACAGCTGATTTCGAAAAGATTTTGGGTTACGTTTATAAAATAAATGTGCTGAAATTGATACATACCCCCTCCGCAAGGTGATATCGAAATCAAATTGTGAAGATAGTTCTGCCTGCAAATTTCATATAAAAATGCAATTGTGATTTCGATGGCGGTGTAAACGCCCTATAAGTGTAATATGTATTTAGTCTAGACATAAACCAGAAAACGATTTTCTGAACATTCCCTTTCTGAAGAGCTTTTTCTGTCATGCTTAAATACAACGATGCTATGAATTTCCAGAGGTTTCAGAATATAAAAATCTAACATGAAGAAAAAATCTACTTTGTTTTTGCTTCGTTTGAGTTGTTTTCTCATTCCTGGTAGTGGCTCAAATATTTTTCAAACAGAAATCATTCCAAACAAAGCTGTGGAAATTCAATTTATCAGTACAAAAGAACCTAAATGTATATTTTTTCAAATAGCCCAACTTTTAACTGAACCTACAAGGCGAATAGCAAAAGTGGCTATAAAAGCCTTAAACTTTGGCTGAAGTAAAGAAAGCTTCTCTACGACTGCCTCCTGATCATGAAACAATAAAATGAAGCAGGAAGAAAAGTAGATTAGTAGAAACGCATTTGTGGGAATCATATATGTCACCTAGCCTCAGTTTATCTAACGTGATATGTTCTTAGTTTTTAGTGCACTAATAACTTAACTATGAAATCGTCTGCTAAGCTGTGAAATAAACAACTGGTATTCTGGCAGGATTGACAATTTTAACAATCCAAAAGTCCTTGACTGAACGCCCCTTGAAATTCTCCCACTATTTATGGTTACTAATGGGATCTTTAATACATATCTTAACAAGATAAGAAAGATATAGGTAAACATTTTACCAGGAGGTTGAAGTGAAACCTACTAATCTGCTTTTCGGGGAACGTAAAGTTGTTATGTGAAAGACGGAAGCATTTTATCCTTTATCAAATGCCATTATAGTGGAGGGAAAATCACTCAGGCAGACAATGGCAATAACGTGGTATTTTAGAACTGACTTTTAATCCCTAGAAATTTCGATTCCTAGAGTATCAAACATAAACGAGCAAAACATAAATGTGTCTTACAATGTATATATATGATGTTTATGAGCCTTTATTGTCGCTAAGTCAATGGATTAAAGGACAACCCTAAATACAACATATCTAAACAAAAATAGCTATAATTTCTATATAACTATAAGCTTATTCTCCTGTTTACATAACTTTAATTTGAATTTCGCTTTTTATTGTTTATCCCATAAAATCAAAACGTCGTCTAGTCACGGTTTCATTTCGTTTCATTTACAAATCAAACAAAGGAAATATATTTTTCTTTTTTTTGAAAAAAAAAACATATATTGTTATATTTCAAAACATGTTTTACCTTTACACACTTAGAGTCTTGTCAAAATCAATCATATAGAAGCCTATAGCACTAATAACAATACAACTTGACACTATATGGCCAGTAAACGGAATTACTGAGCTACATATGTATATAATTCTAAAGTCCATACATATCTATAGTTATGGAACTTTTGTAATATTAAAAGGTAGTCTGCAGTTTAAACATGGAATTTTTGCAAAAAACTAAACAAAAACCGAAAAACAAAAAACAATACATAAAAAAATAAAGAACGATGTTCAGAATGAAGGTAGAACCTGAATATACTTTGTTCTTGGCTAAAACAGCGGCATAAAGAACCAGTCCTTGGATTCATTAAAAGTTGAAATATTCTTATATTACTTCCCCCATACTCCCCCCATATTAAGCCAAGAACAAATTAAGTTTGATTTTTAGCTTGACCTGTTAGACCACAAATTCCGATAAGTGCTCTAGTCCCTAGCTATCCTCATAAATTCGCAGATTTGTATTTTTTTATTTTGTTTGCTTTATTTTTGGTTAAATCTTCAGGTTCTGATCATGACGTGTGATCATGAAGAATGAAGAATAAAACCACTGAAATAAAGTTTTTTTTTATTGTTTTCTTTCGTTTCTTTTCATTTTTTTATTTTTATTGTGAATTTCAACATATACGATTAGTCATGAGTGGAGTAGAACGGAGACCACATATTAACTGGTCATTGGCAAAGTTTTGTGTGGTCTGAAATTCTATTAATATAACAAGTATATTTTTAATTTCAGGAAATTTTTAACGGCATATTTTTGCTTTAACTTTGAACTATTTACATTTGAAATAGTTTTTGTTAAATACATTATTTAATTTTTTAATGAAAAAGTTTTTGTTACACCTACTTTTAGCATAGAATTTTACTTTTAAGTATCAAGGACCTCTTTCTTCTCATAACACAGTTGTGATAGAAAAATGTTAAATTACCGTTATTTTCATTCAAATGATTAAGGTTATTGTGTGGTAATTGTACACACAACAAAAAATTAATTCAAGAAGATTAGTGTGTTTTGTTGAAACAGTAATTACTGAAGCTGAAATCCTTTAAAATATGCTTTGTTTTGGTGCAAAAATGTTTCAAATGATCCTTGCTATTGAAACTAATATAAATTTTTGAGATTCTAAATGAGTTTTGATTTTATGTAGCATATAAAAAGTTGCCCAAGCAAAAGTCGTCACAGCTGAAACCTATCTTTGATATTTAAAAAGGCGAATCCGAGAATCCCTGATTTACATTAAACTAGATAGAAATATTTTTTACTATAGGCTTTGTTAATGACAAATTTTGCAAGCTTAGCTGAAAGAAACAAAGTGATTCTGTTAGTCAAGAATCGCTAGCAGTCAAAGAAAACACAAAATTTTATAAATCGGTTAAAGATATTCACTGTCACTCACTCACTTATTAATATTTTGAAATGAAAATTTTAAAAAATATTGTTCAAATGTTGTGTTATTATATAAAAATTAAAAAAAAAAAACAAACTAGAACTATCTGTATCGCCAAAAAAAATTCTTGAAAACATGTGAATTAACCGAACCCTCCCCTTAATAAATAGGGATAGCTTCAAGAGCAATGAATTCTCCTCTATGGAAAAAATGCTTTTGATAAAAACAAAAAATCGATCTGAAATTAAAGAAGATTATGCCAAAGAAACATCATATTGAATTTGATTTTCCATTTCAGACGTATTTTTTTTTTGGGAGCTTAATAGAAAAAATTATGATGACCACAAACATAAAAGCAGCAAAAACAAACAAGTGATCTAAAAATCAATTTTTTAATTTCTACTCCTAACTGTTTAGCTGTTTTTAAAATCGAATTCAATATCTAAAGAATATTTAAAATATTTCCAAGTAAAATATAACAGAATTACCTTCATGCCAAATATTTACGCTTTTAAATGTTAAAATTTGATATTCCCATATTTAATATACAAATGAAATCCTTCAATTCATCATGAAATATGAACGAAAAAATTTAAAATTTGCAAAAATTTTTTATTAAATTAATAATTACTTAATCTCTGAAGGTAATATTTTTATAAACAAAAAAAATGACCTAGTAAAAAATTACAAGCAGCTTCATATTCTTATAGCCTCATGCACATAACGCTATTAACATTAAAAGTATAAAAAAAGATTAAAAATAAAACAAAACAAAAATAAATCAAGCATAACACTTGAATCCCTTTCAATCATCTCTTCAAATACAAAACAAATATTCAGTTTTCCTTTCATATAAAAGTAATATATAAAAATGCCGCTATCCATGATTTTAAAATTTTGGAAAAAGGAAAATTCCACGACCGAATTTTAATAAACAAAAAAAAATAGTTTTGTATTAGGACTATTTTTTTAAAGCTAATGAGACAAAACTTAGTTACCAGTCACTTAATTATTCCAACTCTTCACGTATTTAGTTGTTATAGAAGTAGTTAAATTATGAGTATTCGTCAAAAGAAATAATATAAGAAGTGAAATATGCCTGAAACTAATTTTTTGTAAAATATTTTTGTAATCTTGACTTCTACATATTTGGCACTAAACACCGATAAACTGCACTGCCGATAAAAACACCTTCAATCACATTAGTAAAAAAGTTAAGGAAATGATCAAATTACACAAAACCAATCGATGATGCATGTTTTGGCATCAGATCCAAAATTTTCCAAAAGTATATTTTTGCACATATACATATACAAAAAAGGGTTGTATTATAGGAATACCGAAGCATTAAATCTGAAAATGGAAGGAAAGGGCTTCCTAGCAGTTTGCTTTTTACTCCCCAATTAGATTTCTCCTAAAAGTCTTTATACAGGCAGATAAATATATAGTCAACCAGTGATTACCTCCCTCTTTTTCAAGTTTGTTCAGTTTTTTGTTGGAATTTTTTCAATGTTTTTATATGCTACTAGTGAAGGCAGATTTTAAAATTTCATTCAGTCGGCAAATCGTGCAGTTCTCTGTTAAACGTTGTCTTGGTTGTATGGTTTTATCGGCTTCGGTTAACATTTATTTCGTTGTTATTGGAGATTGCCGGCAATTTTTGTTTTTTTTTTATATTTAAATATTTAAATATTCATTTGTGTTTGGTTAATTTGTTTTAATAATAACTAAGATTTTAATTTTTTAATGTCAACTGTTTGTGGTAGAAATTGTTTATTGAAGTGCAGCAATTAAGAAAAAAATTAATAAAAAATTTGCAAGTCGTCTAAACGACTACTGTTTTGTGTTTGTAAATGTATGTATATTTGTAGATTCGTGTGTACATAGAAAATGTTTCCTTGATTTTTTTCTCATTATTTGCCAATATGTACATATCTATAAATAGATATATATGTATGAAGTGGACTTAACATTAAAAATCTGCAAATGTACCGTTTTGCCTTACCAAAAAAATTATACGATATCCGAAGACAACAAAAAAAAAAAAAAACTGCATATAAGTTTTGTTCAATTTTTCATTTTATATTGTAAACAACAGTTAATCAAAGCAACCGGCAATGGTAATAAGAGGTGATCTTTGAAAATTGGGTAAGTGTTACAAGTGTTAAGGTGGCAAGAGATTGAATTCACCAAATACTGTTTTTATGTCGTCTTTAACCATAATCCTATCCACTTTAGTTAACAATAACAACTATATATGAAAAGACAAGATGTCATCATTTAACGAATATTAAAAATAAAAATAAAGCTGTTGAAAATGAGAGAATAAATTAAAAAAGTAACAAGATAAGTTTTTTTGTTGTGTTGTTTGAAAAATAAGAAAAATATTATAAGTAATACACATGCACTGACAATTAATAACGTGTTGAACTCGTCGAACTGACTCCTGTCACCTTAAGTGTTTTTAGAGCAGCTGAAGCAAGGTTAAACAAAAAAAGAATATAGAAAACAACTTTTAATTAGTTTTCTTCTGTTTTTCGTTTTTTTTTGTTTTGTATTATTTCGCCATTAACTTACTAGGCTTTGTGGTTTATTGAAAAATTTAATAGTTTACTAAAATCTCAGTAATAAATGCCCAGATTAAACGTTTTTTTGTTGTTGTTGTTTTTTTTTATTTTTTATTTTTGTATACCGAATAATACCAGTTTGATTCCAATGTCACTATGATTTACTTAATGGAGGAAGAGTGTGGCTTAGAAAGCTGATTCCTGTATCTCTTTGAGTTTTTTTTATCATAATTATCATCAATTTTGGTCATTTTCTTAGATTATTATTAAACAAAAAAAAGTAAGAATTATTTTATTAGTTTCGCTTAGAAATTCAAAGTTAATAAATTCTTAAGGTCATTTTTGTTTTTTTATTATCTAGAAAAGCCATTTTATTATTTGTTTTTTTATAGAGTTTTTAACGCCTTCTCTTCTGCTTATTTTAGTTAGTTTTTTTTTTCGTTTTTGCTTTCTGCATTTCACAAAAAAAATGTTGTGACACAATTTTTTTGTGTACGAATCAAAGCCATCTTTATCCATGAGTTTAATGAGGACAGATAAAATCATCATTTAATTGTATTTACTTCTTTATTATTTTTTTCTTTTTTTGGTTTAGACAGAAGTGTTTTCAATTTCGAACCAGATTATTATAGTTAGCGGCTTAAAGTAAAGCTTAAATTTTTAGTTTTTTAGAAAATCTTTATATAGTACTAATAATATGGTTAATTAAATTTTTCATTGAAAATTTTGAATTTTCTGGATAATTAATAAAGAACTATTTATAATTAATGCATTGCATTTTAACCCTTATTGTTTCGGCTAATAATACTATGAATATATTTGGATAAGCAATGACTTAACTTGAAAACCTGATTAGAATCATTTTTTTACCCAATCATATGTTTAATCCTTACTTGGCACACTTCAAAACCCAGTGCAACTTTTAGACATTACTGTAGATAAACTAGTTCATCAAACTTCATCAAAATACTTACCAAAGGTTAGAGCAATCTGTTCTTTAAAGACACGTATTGCTAAAGAACAGAACTTTCTTTATGTTCAAGCATTACAAATTAACAGATAAAAAGGGCTGGGGTGCTTTACACCCCTGTGTGCCAAGTAACGGTAAATATTGATAGGTAGTTTTTATATCATAAGCATTAAAGTCGTCTTTCTATATTTTGAACAGTTTGACAGCCTTAGGACTAAAGTACATATCTAGTATATTTCCTTATTTTCATTTCAGTTTTATGGCATTTGAAAAATGTAGTAATCTTCATATTAAATGTACTATCTTCAGCCTAAAACAGTCGAAGATGAAAAAAAAAATAAATTTTTACTGTATCTATTTTTCAAAATTTGATGATTATTAAAATCATAGCTTGTTGTTCTAAATTTCAAACATATTTGAATTACTACTTTAGGCTTACGTTGGAAACAAATCTGAACATATTCTGCTTAAAGGAAAAATGAATAATCCTTTTTAAATATTTTAAAACAAATTATTTGATATGCTTAGAAAATACTTACAATTAATAGAATAAATTTAATATTAGGCATTAATCTGGCCATAATTTTGAACTAATTAATATATTAGTGAAGTAATTGTTAACCACGTTGCTAGAGAAAATGAAGAGGAAACGTTGAGAGATAAAATGTAAATAACCATTAACATAATCAAACTAGATATTATATCCTTTAAGTTAACAATGAGTTCAAGCAAAAATTAATACATTAGACTCAGCTTCTTAAGGGGGTCTTCTGGTTTAGAAATTCGAAAAAGTTTTTTTGCATATTTTCATAGCTTAACTTCTTATGAAAATGTTCTCAAGGGGATTTTTTCATATTCAAATAATTTTTAAAGTTCCAGTTCATTTTGTGATGCATTTAGTCTCAATTCAGTCCAGCTCAGTCTTTGAAACTTTAAACGCGTTTTTCAAAATCGTGCACACAATCTTTTTTCAAGAGCCCCAAATTTGCCGGCCTGTAGTATTTTCAATTTTGATTTTTTTTTAATATTATTAATTTTGTGTATTTTCAACACGTCAATAAACAAAAAACAAAGAAATTTTATTGGTTCTTTTTTATGGCGTCCGAAAAAACACCCAAAATTCAAGCGTCTAAACCAGAAGACCCCCTTAAGTGATTTTGTACATTTAGGAAGATTTATAAAAAGAAGTAAATTATTATTAGCTCATGCTACTAAAATTCGACAATCGAAGACATTTAACTAAAAATATAGGCAAATAGCCAAGTACTGTTTGATCTGATCTGATCAAATAAGTACATGCTAAAAATGATAAGAGAAAATGATCGTATACAAATAAGTAACTTTACTTAATCTAATGGCTAGTATCCTTTCAAAACAGATGCTTTTACATTGTATTAGAATAACACACAAAGACATTTTTTTGAAGAATCGTGTATATAAATACAACCTATAAATGGAATTCTATTGTGCACTTTCAAATTGTACAATAAAATAAAATTTAAGTTCTAAATTATTTTCCCTTTAAATATATTATTTATTTAATTATCTAACTCAATTTTTAAACTCTTTAAGCTTTTATATTGTCCAAAATACTTTTTAAAACTCTATTTTAGATTAATTAGACCGGACAATGTTTTTAATTATGATATTTATTTTGGCATTTCCGACAAATGTTCCAATATATGTATAGACTTTTTTTGGAATAGATAAATGAAATGAAATATACATATAAGGGAAACATTTGCAGGTTGAGACAGGTTTTAATTTTGGGCCATAACATTTTAATAGAATAAAGTTATGAAGACTACAGTATATCGTTGGAAAGCGGCAAACCAGAGCAAACTTGTGTAGAAGATTTCTTTTGGATTGCGAGCAAAAACACATTTTGGCAGACGATTTTCTAAAGTATTAAAAATGTAACAGAAAAAAAATGCTTTGCAGGTTGAGACACCACTATTAGTCTACTGGAAAAGTGAAAAAATACAGTAGATATGCATGTTTTATTTAAGGAAAAGGTCCGAAATGCTAAGCCCACAGTTAAGTTTGGTACATTTTACTACGTATTCAAGCAACACCTCTTGCCGATCGAACACATGAAAAAACAGTCAATTTAACAAGTCTAATTTTTTCCTGAGAAATGAAAATCATCACTCGAGATGGTGGGAAATACGATGCAGTTTTACGAACTAACGCGAGTAGTTCAGTATCATCGAGCAGTGAAATATCTTGACATTTTTTGTTGATTTTCTTAATTTTGCGTACCAAGCTAGATTTCGGAATGCTGTATGCAGCTGAAACTCTTCCAATAGATTTTTTTTTGAATTTTTCTTCCTTTCACTGCTCGGACTAACACATAAAAATCAATAAAGCCGTGATTTGTTATCCTTTCTCGGCGGGCAGCCATTCCAAATCAAAAGAGCATTCAAAATAAAAAAAAAACTAATTAATCCCAGTAAAATGCTTCGCATTCACTATATTAATGATTTCAATCAAAAATAATCACAAAAATGGCGGCTCGAAACGAACCACGATAGTGTATTAACCTGCAAAAAAGTGACATTTTCGAAAGCCACGCTTTTTTTTTCAGTTCATGTTTTACATCTTTTCACTTGACATACTGAAAGACAATAAAAATCTAAAAAATACGTTGATTTACCTTTTTGAATTGGTAGAAAATGTTCACTTTATGCAAAATTTAAAAACTACAAAAATTAGATCAAAAGCACAGTTGTTAACAGCGTGCTCAGAACAACAGCACGGAATGCGACTGGTTTTTTTGGATGATATGCAAAATGAACATGGGATGTGACATTACTTTAACAGTTGAAACATTTGAGCAAGCTATTCAGCAGCATTTTAAAATGGCGGTATTTCAACCTGCAAAGCGTTTCAACCTGCAAATGTCTCCCCTACTTATAGTTTTTTTTTATCAATTTTTGACTTTTTAAAGATTTTAGATTAATTTCGGATATTTAGTGACTTATATTTATATTATATCTAAACCCCAAACCAAATTTTCAAGTTTTCTTCAATTTCCGAAGTATTATAAAAGCTCACAGACTTTTCATATATTTATAGGATACAAAAATCAATTTTTTTTTTTTTTTGAATCCTTCACGATAAACTTAAATCTTTTTCATCTACTTATTTATTTCTTTTTTCATTTTTATAATCAATTCTGCTTAAATTTCTTTTTATATTATCTGATTATTGAAGCTTTTATCGATCCTTATTTTTTTACCATATTTCTTTATTGTTTAAGGAAAAAATATTATATTTAAAAATAAAAGTGTTTTCTGTCTTTGAAGTTAACTTTAAAAATGTTTCCCTATCAATATTTTAATTTCTTCAAAAACCAAAAAACATTGGTGTAGGTTGATCTGATTTAAAGAGCTATAAATATATCCATGAAAAGTTTCATTCATATTTTTATAAAACAATCAAATTAAAGTGATGTTTAACTTTATAAATATATAAAATTTTACTTTTTAAAGAACCAATATTTTATTCTTTATCTTCGAGATATTTATCTTTAAGATAATTTTAAAATTATTAAAAAACAAATAAAATCAAAGTTTTTGTAATAGTAAAGGAAATCAAAAAAGTCACTTTTACTTTTCTAAATTATTTGCAAGCTATGACGTAGCATGATGCAATTTATTAGTACTATAATATCTTTACCTAATGCTCACCACAAATCTAAAGAGATTGTGAATCAACAATTAAGCGTAAAAAAGTTTATTATAAAAACATTAACACTGATACTCCAATAAGAGATATTTAACTTGTCATCAATAGTTAAATGCTTCACTTATCATAAATGACTCCTAAAAGTGAGCTATATGTCCGTCACGTTTCTTGCTGTTTATATTTTAACGGAGAAAAATGTATAAATAATTTTTATATTTAACTGTTTTAATATATAACTAAGTTTGTCAGTTTTTTTACAAGCTTAGTGGAGCAAAAAGCTATTTTTATCAAAATAAATATTTAATTACCATTAAATTAAAGTTCGTATAAAATGCCTAAATTATTATGAATAAATATATGAAATAGCCTAATGAAATTGTAAAGCAGACCAATAATAATAAAAATCGACCATGACGAAAAATTTAAACTTCATGGAAATGAATAAAATAAAAAAATAATTAAAAGAAATTTTGCATAGTAAGTAGTTGTGCCATGTTGGACCACTTTCCCTTCATAATCTTTATCAAAAAAAAAAAAAGGAATATAAAAAAGACATTTGTTGAGATTCATCTGTTTAAAATTATTAAAATTGTTGCTAATTAACAGCTTTTAGCTTGATTAAGTTTGTAAATTTGTAATTGATAAGCGATTTATGAGTTAAACACTTTCTTTGATGTATGTAAGAGGACTTTTCTATGTAATAATACTTTCGAAGCTCCCTCTTATAAGATTTGTTAATTTTGTGGCTATATACCTTAATATATTAATTGTGGTCAATGTTTTAATATCTGTCATATTCCATTACTGTCTTTTATAGTTTTTTGCTATGCTTATAATAATCAAATTATTACATAATATTATGGGATCATTGCATGAAAAAAATGTCATAAAGATTATTAATTAATGTGCAAATGTATCTGTTAGTACAGAATAAAATAGATTGCTGTTAATTTTTACCACTTGTCTGTTAGGTATACGTAGGTAGCTATTTTAAATGACAAAAATATAAAAGAAAAAATAAATAAAAATTAAATATCACTTTCGTATCTTTGATTATGTTTATAAAAATTTGTGGTGGCAGGCAGGTAGTATAAATATGAAATCCTTTTATTTTTTAACTCAGTTAACTTTAATTTTTAGAAGTTCTTTTCTTTTAGCTTCTTACATTTTTGATGTGTTGCATTTTCACTTTTTCCTTTTTAGCTTTAAAATTTTTCAATTTCTTAATCATTTTGAGGTTTCACTATACTTGTCTTTTGCTTAGCTTAGTTTTTTTTTTAAATTTTTTTCATACACATACTTAAATTACCTAAAGTTGCAACAGTCGTACCCGATTAGTCGGACAGTATAAATGAAATTTTCAATAAGATCTCCTTTTTTAAGCATTTTTTCTTTAAAACAATGTTTTCTTAAACTACCTTACAAGCAATTAGGTTTAAATTATAAAACAATTGTAAACGCAAAAGGCTTTAATGTGAATCAGACTGATTTATTTTTAAATAAAACATCCATATTTCTTATAAGAAATTTTCAAAAAAAGACCAAAGTAATTAACTGTTTAACTAATAGATGGAATTGTTCGCACTAAAGGAAAAAATATATAAAATTATAATCAATTCAATTTTTTTTGATTTGGTTAATTATCACTCGCGGAATTGCACACAGTAATAACATGCTTCTCTGTTTTGCTTCACTTTTAATGCAAAAATAATGAATTATACAAAATATTATTAATGAGCTTAAAAAAGAAAACAAAATCTCGGACGTCACATGATATTTATATGTTAAAAGCTGCTTTTCCAAAAATAAAATTTTTTCTATATTTATTATTTGATCATCATAAGACGGTAACAATATTTTTCAATAAAAATTGGACAGTTATAAAACAAACTATTAGTACACTACTTTTAAGCCTGTTTATTTTTATGAATAAAATCTTTTTACTAATTACATTATCCCTTTGCACTCCGGACCATTCTATATTCTGGCTACTCAACACTATTCTGTGAGGAAAGCGTGCATTTACAGACCCTCGAATTATATTTAATATAATTTTAAAGCCAAATAACGTATTATAATTATATTGGACTTATATGAATTGGGTGACATCCGGGAACGTATATTTGCAAAAAAAAAACAACAACAACAACAACAAAAATACTTTAAGAAAGAAAAGCGGAGTGCAAAAGTTTAATATTGATATTTCTTATACTTACAACTTAAACTGCAATTCCAATTACTTATATAGCCAGTAGAAATTTTATTTTTTGGAAAAAAAAGTCAAAGAAAATAAATCCTTGAATATCGAGACAAAGATTCAAGTTTAATACTCCGAAGTAAAAAAATTTCTAAAGAATAAATCACTGCTACAATTGCAATCTTTTAAATAAAAACAGTTTACCAAAATTGCCATCTTTCATTGTTAATAGCAAGAGTTCAACATTTACACCAAAGAAAGACAAAACCTCATTATTCAAAAATAAAAAAATATGTTAGTCTAATTCTGACAATGCTAAAAAAACTAAATTTTCTTAAAAGAACAAATCCTAAAACAAAGAATTCATAAATTATTGGAAACACCAAATTTATACGATATCCAATTCAATTTATTCTGCATACATATTTATACTACAAAATTTTACAATCCAAAACCACAACATCACGTGACTTTTAACTAAAAATGACTTAGGTTAGACTTCATAGAATCAAAATTAATTATTTTCTCTAGATACTAGATACTTAAATGATGTTTCATTAAATAGTGAAATTAATAAAATGAAACTTTTGACTCAAACATTGACAAATTTTTGTCACATTAATTTGTGGTAATTATTTCCAAAAATAGATAATTGATTATTCGTTTAGAGTTTAAAGTCTTTGACTTTCACACTAGTTAAATAAAGAACATTAATAAAAAAAACAAAAACGAAAGTAATGACTAAAAAAAAAACTTATATTAGGCAGATTATCTTCAGGAATCACCAAAATGAGTTAAGCTGGCGAAAATTTTAAAATATTCACATTAGCATACATCATGAATCTAACTCTTGAGCTTTATAAAATTAACTAAAAAGTTTTTCTGCTTAGTTTCATCATCAATTATCAAACAAAATGCAAAAAAAAAAAAAAACGAAAAAACAAAACAGAAACAACTCTATTCTATTAAACAACAAAAAATAAAAAATTTGTTTTCTTCTTTCATTTTTAAAAACAAATCATTGTAAAACCGACACTTGACAAATATGACACCCATCATCAACATAACTATTAGTATAAGTTCTACTTTCGCTCTTAAAATTTGTGGTCCTAAACATAAAGAGGCTATAATCATTTAAAGCGCCGATAGCAAACGCGTTCATTTTATAAACAGGTAAAACACATTTATCTGATTAATAGCACCTATATATGTTGGCATCAATGTCAAAATTAATGTTTAAAATGGTATAAACCGTGTAATATGAGTAAGGTAACGGTAAAATTACAAACAATATGAAAATGTTTTATTAGAAAGCATCATCTAAACATCATTTAAGTTAAAAAACTTACGCCCACACATAGCACATATGTATTTTGTTTTAAATAAGTTTTATGCCATCTTTGGCCAATGTTTTGACAATATCATCAATAAATAGATTTTAAGATTTTTGTTATTATTTGTGTATTTCTTGTTCATATTTTATTTTTAAGTATTAAATGTTTGTTTTTTTTTTTTTTCACTTTATCCAAATATGGCAAACATGAACCTTTCAAAGGGTATTTGAAACAAAAACAAAAATAAAATAGAAATTAAGATGTTCAATATTGACCTTTAGAGTCATTTAATAAAAAAAACTTAAAGAAGAAAATAATAATAATAATAAAATTTTTGGATGAAAGCTCCTAGAGTGGCCTCATAACACAAAAAGATCAATCAAATATGTATCCAATATGTCTTTATTAAAGATAAAGATGTTTATAAGTATTTGTGTAGGCGCTGATATGACGATTGCATTCAAAATTTGAACAATAAGTGAAAAGCAGTGTGAAAAAAGTATATATGTACTATAAAAACTATATATGAGTAATTGGGTTCCGTGAGAGAGTAAAGTTAACCATATGCGCATCAGTTGTTAAACAAACACGAATCATTGAGACATGTGTGGAACAATGAACATATATATTTCCATGACGATCTTGTGGATATGATTGATTGAGAGATCATTTATTTTTATGTTTGTTGCATATAAGATTGTCGCCGTCTTCTTTTTCGGTGGACCTTATTAAAAGATGATTTTTTACTCATAATTTGTAGAAATTTATTTTATTTATTTTACCTGTTAAAATTCAGTTTAACACAAATATTACAAAGAATTTTGATTTAATTAAAAATAAGATTTACTTTTGAGTTAATTAAAAGTTATGAAACGAAATGCTGATAAATTATGTCTTTAGATTTAGATAATTGAGCAAAAACTGTTGAGTTTATGTTTTTTTAGGTCGTCACTTAGTTAAAATAGCATTTTTTGTTTTACTTTAATATAAAACTAAACTTTCTTAAAATATTTTGAAAAAAAAACAACAAAAATTTCAAAACAAGTTCATGTATACTTTTTAATTTATCCAGATCCTTGCCGGTACTAGTGTTAACAAGTTGCAGAAAATTCATGGTAAATTTTAGTACAAGCTTACAGGGATTGAATTATTATTTCAAGTTTGAATATTTCCTCATAATTTAATTCCTGAATTTTGTTGTAGCACCAATTTTTCAAAAGCTTAGACAGATTGGATATTATTGGGTATTAATTTATCGCTAATCTCCCCATTAGCAATTTTTGTTACAAGGAGCAATTTTTGTTACAAAGAGTCAAGAAAAACAACTCCTTTATATAATTTAGTAGAGAAAAAAATTAATTCAAATAGAAAAAGCTTATAAAACTTTCTTTATCATCCTACTACTTTGTGGCGACTTTTACATTTCCTCCTCGTTCCATCATGTAAACAATAAGAGTTATCCTGGACCATTATTTTTCATTTGACTATGCCATTTTTTATTTTTAAAACCTAGGAAATACATTTTTTATAAATTTATAACCTGTTCATTTATTGTACTCTTCGATTGTCATAATATGGATGAAAGGGTATTACTAAAGTCTCGCATAAATTGAGTAATCCTTCTGAGATCAATAATATCGCATATGATAGTCACAAGAGCTATTTCATGCATCGCATTTCATAGAAATGGTGAATGTTCAAATGTGGCCTCAAAGCCATTTTCATCTAAAATACAAAACTAGAATCTTGCTATTATCTGCTGAAAAAAAAAAGTACAATACAGTTATTTACAGTCACAGTCAAGATTTATTATTGAAAGGAGAGTCACTATATGCAAATAAGAGGGAATTTTTTTCAATTATTCAATTTATAGCCTTTGAAAGTCAAAAAACCGATTTTCCCTTAAAAAAATCGACTTATTTGTTATTGTAAAATTAATAATTATTAAAAAGAAAAAAATCTCACATCATTGCCTGGTGAAATATATAAAGAAAGAGTGTGGAGAAACATTTTGAGTTATCGTGCGCACTGACTTCGAGGAAAACACGTTTCAGAAAAATGCTTTAAAGTTTTGTTCACTTTTTCCTTGGTTTAGAGCTAAGAACGCCCAAATGCTCATAGCTTCGGCAATTTTGCTTTAATCAAAATGTAGTTTTGACACAATGCTTTGGCGAAATTAAAAAATGGAGGAACGGAAAAATAGAAATTTAAATACCCTACCCGGCCCTCTTAGAAACCCATAAAAATCTACTAACTAACAAAACTGGAGAATATACTCTTAAAAACACCTACAAAATCACCATAATTGCAAAAACCACGAAATAGTTTTTAAAAAAATTTAAATATTTGAACTACACTTAAACGTAAAAAATTTCGAAAATTAGAAAGTTTTGAATTCTAAAAAGAAAAATTTAAATTTATTTAATTTTAAGTTTTTTATATAATTACTTATTTAGTTATAGATGAAAATGAATAAAAGGAAAGAACCATATGTCATTTTGTTATTTAATCTTTCAAAAAATTTCATTTTGTATGACAGACTTAGTTACGGCAGAAATTTTAATCAGGTAGCTCTTATTTGAAATTTGAATTTCAAAATAATCATAATAAATTACAATGAAATTTTAAATAAAAATATTAATAAATTACATCTTCATTTCATTAAGATTTTAATTATGTCTGCTATTTATATTAATATAACAGACAATAAAGCGATTTTTGAACTCTTATGAAATTTCAATTCTATTTAAAGAAAAATATTTGCGGAAATATTAATGGTTTTGTTTTTAAACAAATTTCATTGTTTATATATTATTTCTTTAACAATGAAATCCTTTTTTTTCTACTTCTATTTAAGCGTTAAAATTATGGTTGATGATTTTTTTACTTTCATATTTATTTTTGTGACAATGTCTGGAAGCTGTAGTTAAATTAGTTTTGATAATTTCCACTTTGAGATGCAAAGCGAGCTAAGATTTAAGGTGAATTTAAGGTTAATTTGGTGCAAAAAAGGCAATTTTTCCAAAACTTTTTTTGGTAATGCAGGTAAATCTAGTTCATTTAATTAAATTCTATATGAAATACAAAATTTAAAAAATATTTTAAATTTTATTTTTAAAATATCAAGAATTCAGCGAGTGGCAGTGAAAGTCTGGAGGTGCCTTTTACATCAAAACTCGCAACAGAATCATTTGAAAGAAAAAAAATCCAAAATTTATTGATTAAAGGAGATGCTTCTCGAGATAATAACGAGAGTATTTTTCTTTTTCGATTTTTTAATTATTTGAAACTATGAAATGAAACATTATTTTAGAAAAACTCACGTTGATACCTGGTATAATATGTAAAAATGAAATGGTGCAAAATTTCAAAACGATTATTTCAGTAAATTTCAAGTTATTTTAAACACCGACTTCGGAAATAACAAGTTTCAGGAAAATGCTTTAAATATTTGCTCAATAAATCTAGTGAGATCTAGAGTACCTTTTTGTTTTTTTCTATGTAAACTGTTTCTTTCTATCGTGTTCCGCTTGTTTTTCTGCTCTATTGATTCGCAATTCGTCAGCTGGTTGCGTCCATTTGTGAAAACTGGACCCTGTACCGATTTACATGTGTACTTTATGTACTTGCCAAAAGTTCAAAAAAGCTAAAATTGCTTCTGAAATAAGCTGAAATTTAAATAATTGCCGAGGTGCCACTAACAGACTTTAGAGATGTTTTCAAATAGACTGAAGCAGCGGGCACTCAAATGCTCATATTTGGCAAATTTTACTCCAATCAAATTAAAATTTTGACACGATATTTTAATGCCCCCTGCTCCACTCTTAAACGCAAAACTCAAAATAATCCATCAAATTCAAAGAAGGCTTTATGTTTCATTTGTTATCCCTTTATGACCTCAGGACTCTGAGGAATCAAACTGAAATTCATTCCGGTCAATTTTGTTAAAACGTAGCGCCTATTCTCAATTTAAACTTTTGATATCCTGTTGCCCATGTAACTTTAACATATTCTTCTGTTCTTACTTTATTACTTGGACAATCAGAATCCTTAGCACCATTTTTATTAGCATTTATCAACATTTTAAATTTTTGCTACTGACAAAAACGTGCTTTGCTAACATTTTTAAATGATAATAAGGACAATTAAAGGTTTTTTTTATACTTAAAAATTAACAGAAGTAGATGCGCTCAAAGTACTGTAATTTTTACAGTTGATATATATAAAAAAGAATATGGATTTTCATTGAAAATAATATTTTGCTATCGGTCTAACAATGATAATTTTCGATCCGATATTTTGATTTATTTTGCAGGATATTGCATTATTCTTTCAACATGAAAATCTATAGTTGGGAAAATTTAAAACATTATTGAGCTAAATGATTAATTTTTTGAAATTTCAAAGCATATAATTATTTAAAATTTAATATTAAAGAAAATTATATTGATATCTAAGCATTTAAACATCAGTTTTCACTTTTAAAATTTAAATCCTCGCATATAAATCGATTATTTCAAAATAATCATTAACAAAGTAAAGAAAGAAAAATTGAATTAATTGTATAAAGATGCTTAAATACAATTTATTTAAGATAAACTTAAACTGGCAACTTTCATTGGAATCTTTGCAATTATTTATCATTTATTCAAAGCTTAAGCAAAAGATAGCGATTTTATTCAAAGAAAACCCAATAATATGGCGATTAAAAGAAGAAAAAAAAACATAAATATATTTTTGAATTTTCCGTATGAAAATTGCGTAGTTCAATGAAATGATAACTAGGATAATCTGATGTGAATTAATTATTTGCTAAATACCTTTTACTATTTACTATAAATAGCTTTTAAAATATTACCTACGATGTTTGTAGTTTTTCTCTGTTATTTCGCTTTTTAGATTTAACCTACATTCAAAAGTCTTTTTTTTTTTTGGTTATCAGGCTTATCCATGGATTTTATTTTTAAATTGAATAGCTAAAAAAAAAAACGACAACGTAATAAATATGATCAGTTAGCTGTTTAGCTGTAAATTGCTTGCTGATATTGACAAAGATTGTTTCCAATTTAGATATGCATTGATTATAAAAAGTGATTATTGAATAAATAAATATTAACACTGACTTAAATAAGGGCTTCTTGTTGGAAAAAAATCAAACCAAAAACTAAATTTTATTGATCATAGCATGCTTAAGTTGAAAATATCTTAAGAATACTTTTAATAAGAATTTTCATCTTTTTTATAGATTTTTATTTAACTTGATTTTTGTTTTCTATCAGATTTTGATCGATGGTTGAAGCACATGCCGATCAGCTATTTATTTCAAATTTTCCTTACATAAACTGCTTGTACAAATGTATAGTTTGGTCGAGAAGATTTTGTTAAAAGAGTGCAGGGGAGCAATTTAATTCTCACCTACTTTGGGATGAGTGGTTGAGATTTGAATTAGAAAATCAAAAACTGCTTTAATGACAATGCAATGTAGCTTAAAAAAATTTCCCCATAAAATAACTCCTTACGGGTTCTAGTCCAGGATGTAGACAAATCTTGGAATTGAATTATCACTTCATAATAAGGTTCAGATTTATATCAGAGAAAATGTAATCTGCTTCATTATGAATACTATCTCGTTAAGGGATTTTCACCAAAAAAATCAACCTGTTCTCAGTTTTGGACACGAATGTATATAGAAGACTTGCAATCGTATTTTTACTTACTTTGGCATGAGCTAATGAGATTTGAATAAAAAATCACAAACTGCTTAGAACACTCAACCCACTCCCACTTTAAGCCAAGAATATAGTAGAAAATAGAAAGGAAATCACAAAATATTTTAGATGAACTCTTTAATTTTACTGTAACACAAATATTGAAAGTAGCGAATGAATATGACTAAAAAGGATAAAATAAAAATAATATTAAAAAACACTTTAAAAAATAGATCTTTAAAGATTTAATAAATTAATAGGAAAGAATATTTAATACTGCGAACTGAAGGTTAAATTATTCTTTTAACAAAATTCATATTCATTTTTGTATCACAAAAAATAAAAGCAAAAACGTAAGACGACACCTTAATTGCACTTTAAAAATATTTTTGCAATCATTTTCAAACGTTGAAAATCCTTTATAAAAGTTCTCATGAAAAATCAAAAAATTTACACTAACATTGATTGATTTAAAATAGAACAATGGAGAATGTTATCAGAAAATCATTAAGTCTTCTTCAAAAAAAATTGTTCAAAAGAATTTTCTTTTTTCTTTTTGACAAAAAATATATAAATAAAACAATTGAAATCAGAAAATCGTGTACTAGGCTTGATAAGGTAAAAGCTGGATCTTCTAGTGTATTAAAGTGATTAATTTTACTGTTAATTAGTGAGAAAAATAACTATAAACTTAAACAAAGTGCTATTAAATTGATTGCTGAAATTGTATAGCGAAAAGGAAAAGTGAGCGAAAGAAAAATTAATAAAAGAAACACTCAAAGGAAAGCAAATTACAATAGATTTACTTCCTGTAAAATTATACAAAAAAAATACAAAATCTGAAGTATAAGTAGCTAAAAAGTATGCCTTTAATATTTTATTGGACAAATAGGCTAGGCTTAGATTCCGAAAAAATCCTATAGAGTTCGAAATATACATTTCATTTGTATAAATAAATAATATCTTAAAAAAAGTTTTAAGATAAAAAATAAAAAAAAACCAAGTTGTATTATTGTCAATTATTTTGCAAGGTATGTAATTAATGCTCAAAGACTCCATTAAAATAAGTGAACAAATTAAAAATTCAAAAATTTACAGACTGATAAAGTCTGTAAAATCGTGTGTAAAACTTGTCCCGATTGTAATTTTCTTAATAATCTGGAATAAAAAAAACTAGAATTATTTATTTAGAGGAATACTGCTATCGTTCTAACTAAAAAATGCCTTCGCGAAATTGCGGCTGTCTGAACAGAAGAGAAGCGTTTTTTAGCATTATTTTTATTTTTCTGAATTCTTTAAAAAACAGTAAAGTTTGAATATTTTTTATAATCTTAGTAAGTACGTAAGAGAAATATATTAAAAAGGCTCACACCAAATTTTAAGTGCATTAGAACTGGAGAAATCATGACAAGAATTTCGAGATAAACGCATTTTAAGTTTCAGGTAAAATTAAATACAGTATAAGCTAAGCAATACAATTTCTTCAATCTGGTCACTATATTAGGGGTGACCTTCGGTTATTGTATTTTAAAATATATATAAGGGTACGAAAGGTTTTTATGATTGAACACGATCGCATATAGACCGAGAATCCCTATCATCTTTTATTCAATTCGTTTCGGCCAAACCGGTTTGGATGATGCATCATTAAAACAGCTTTATCTCCAAAAAATAATATACATATATTTTAAAAAATCGTAGTAAAACATATTCTTATAGGTTTAAACTTTGAAAATATTAAAAAAAAATTGATTTTTTCCCCCGTAAAATAAAAAAGGAACGAATTGCGAATAGACAATTTTATATTGGTATACAACTTATTTTTTATTTTTTTAGCGTCATAACTTTTCCAAGTACAAGAAATAAAATATTTGAATATAAAATATCCTAATAAAGACTTAATTTCTTACTTATATATACAACAAAAATATTTATATATTTTTGTTTTTCCAATTGTTAATAATAATACAATTAATTTTAGAATAATAAAAATCATACATTTCGCTTATTAGGAAACAATTCAAGTTTATATATCGTGACAAATTTACAAATAAATACAACAATGATTTCATAAACGCCATCCAACTAAATTACGTAATATTTTCATTTTTCTATTTCAATATTAATTACTAATTTATAACTGAAAGTATAAATTTAGTAATAATCTGTTGTTTAAAACACTTATATTAAAACAAGGTCAAGGAATTTTTTTAGAATTTTCTTAAGTCTTTAATTCAATTCTAGTAACTAACCTACGCTTACCAATTTACCCAATATCCGTGTTAATTTTAATAATACCAAGCCTTTATTATTTTGATATAAAATATGGTGGGTTGAAAGATGCATCATTTAATTTATCTTTAATACTATAATCATATTATATCTTATTATTTTTAATGCAAATCAATATGTATGTTAATTAAAAACAAAACAAAAAGAAGAACACAAAAAAAAAACAATGAAATCTAAAAGCAATCACTTAATATTCTACGTTAAAATGACATTGTAGTTTCCGTTAAAAATTTTTCTGTTACTGTATCTTATTTAAATTTTAAATATATCACCTGTGATAAATTTATTTGCATTATTTAGTTACTGTTTCAATAAGAAAATCAATATACAGCAGCATCTCTTACAGAATTTTACTGTAGAATTTAATTTTTTAAATTTTGGTTATATATAATTAATACAAATTTATGATTTCTTTTAAAATTAGGTGAACTGAGAATTCAAAACTAAAACTTATGACAAAAATTTCTTAAGTAGTCGACTTAAGTAGTAAAATTTTCAAAATTTTATTGAAATACAGACAATAATTTATTAAAATATCTTTAAGATATCGAAGATAATGCAATCAACTTAATTAAAATGGTTTTCATTGATAATTTTTGGTATAGTTTAAAGTTAATTTTTGTGAGAAAATTGGGGACACTTTTTAATGGCCTTTGAAATGATTATAATTTACCAATAATTAGGAAATATAACTTTATTTATTTTGTCCTAAAGAGACCCCAAAACACTGTTAGGTTTTGTAAGGATTTTGGCTATATTTTTGTTTCGACAACCGTTTTAAAGTTTGTTAAATCTATGAAAATATCCATAAATAACACTCATTTATCTCATCACAAACTATATTTTTGGCGTGATTTTGTAAAAAGAAAAAAATACTATCTAACTAAATCCTCTGAAATTTTATTATTTTATTCACAACATCAATATCTATAACTGGAACTATAACTCGTCAAAAAAAATCCCCAATTTTGAGAACTTCAATTTCAAAAGTCCGCCATTTTTTCAATTTTCTGAAAAAATGCTAACTAAACTAAAAATTTTCTTGGCTTTTGTTTTTCAGACCAAAAAATTTACCAGGTCTGATTTTTCAAAAATTCAGCACCGTTTTTAAAATAATTTAAACTTTTTTTAATTTTGAAAAAAAATTGTTTGTATGTAGAATAAGTCTTATGATAGGCTTAAAAAGTTGAAATATCGTTTTTCATTATTTTTGTTATAATTCGCAAAATACCTTAAATTTTTGAGCTTAAGACCCCTTAAAGTAAATAATATTGTCATAAAAATTACCAATTATTAAATTAAAAATTATTCTAGGCATATAATAAAGATCTTTTGAAAATTTTAGCTCAACTGGTTAAGTAGTTTTGTGTTCTGAAAGGCATTTACATGTATACTTGGTACAACGTGTTATTTTCATAATATTCAGATTGATACAGAGCTATTTTACTTTAATTTAAAACTCAAAATTTCAAATGTCAACAATTTTCATTTAAAGAATAATTCATAGCAAAATGATTTTATTATAATTTTTTTTAGCTCATACCAAGCTCTTTAACGGCTGTTTTTTTGTACAACTCCAGTTGTTTAAATTATAATGAAAATCAAAAATATATATGGAACTTTCAAAAATTGGCCTAAATCCCAGATCCTAAACCTTTTAAAGATTTTCACAAAAAATTTAAACCTTTAATTACTCAACAAATTATATCAAATGATTTTCAAGAAATCTTATCTTGTGAAACACTTGTGAATCCTCATTCCCTCTGCTCTCAATTTACATGAAGAACATTCAAAAATTAAATAAAACAAAAACATGCAGAGAAATTAAAAAGTGGTAAATTTTGATAAAAAAATCTTAACCCTTTTAATTTTACCACGAAATGATGGACTCAATAGAAAGAAAGTAAATAACATTTCTTTTTTGAAAAGTAAAAACTATTTTTAGGATAATGGTTTAAAATTTTACACACAAACAAGATGACATTACTTTTTAGATTGCTAAATAATGTCTTTCTACAACAACAATTATTAGTTTTCTATGTCATTTGTTTTATGTTAACAATTTCAATAAACCTTAAATATCTTCAGAAATTAAGAGACAACTTTTGGAAAGCATTACAATCAATAATAACGAAACTATTTTTGGTAAAGATATGTTTTACTTTTTCAATGAACTACATGGACATTTTACTGAAACTAAATTTAACATATTTTGTAAAAATTTAATTATACTATTCTATTTGATAGTTATTTCTAATTACTATTTAAAATTGTTTTATTTTTTGAATGGAGTTGTCAGATGTATTACTAATTGTTAATTAATATGAAATAAAAAAAATGAAAAAGAAAAGTTTTTAACAAAACCGCAAAACATGACATGCTATAAAACGGAAATTTTTAAAGTCACCAAAATGGAATTTGCTATCTAAATGGAACCTGTTAAACTCAGCACCATTTGATTAAAAACCTTCCAAAACCGGAAAGAACTACCTGAAGGCTGTTGGCTGGCTTTTAAGATGTCTGGGCTAGCACATATGTTGCAAATTCCACATTGGTATTTTACATTTAATACTGTTGCTAGCACCTTAAAAACTTCTACAAGACTTTATGTCTGTCGTTTTCTTTGCACTTGTTTATTCCCTTCTTATAGGGAAAGGCAATAACATGAAAGTTTTCATTCCAAACTCTAAGAACAAGTATGCTAAAATCTGGTTTATTTTAATACTTAGAAGTTAAGATCCGTGACGTTGGCGTTGACCAGGTCAGCGACCGTAATATCAACATTTTTAACTAAAGAATTTTTGCAATTAGCTTATTGAAAAGTTTATGAATATTTCATGGTTAAAAATTCAATTTATTTAGCTATGGTGATAATATTTGAAAATATATTATGGTTTTTTGGTTTTTAAAAGTTGTTATTTAAAGTTTTATGTAAATTTTTAAAAGACTTTATATGTTTTAGTTTACCGTGACAAAAAAAAAACATGAAAAAACTTGTTAAGACATTCTTTAAAGCTATTTTTTTGAAGATTATTATCTAAGAATTAGAAGAAAAATGTAAAATTTCTACAAACAGGCATCTGAAAAGAAATTTAACAAAAAAAACTTTCGCAGATTTTAAAATACTGTCTTAAAACGTTCAAATAAAACCAGGTGACCAAAATACTCAAAAATAGTTTAGAAAAATTCTATCCTTACAATTACGAAAATGTTAGTTGAAGGGAATAACAACAGTTATCATAGTGGGTTTGAGCTTTGATATAAAAATTCTCTTCCAATTAACCCCTTTTCAACCAGCTCTTGCAATACTTCACAATTATTTAAAAGTTAGACTACTAGAGTACGTGCTTGTGAATAGTTTTGATGCCAAATATCCCAACTGAAATTTTACTGTTTGGCCCTAGTTCGACTTTTTGCCTAACTTGGGCTGCCCACGGAGTGCCGGCTTATAGCCAAGCTGACACCGATTCCCATTGTGATTGGTAGGCTTGCACTCTGAACATTTTGAGCTTATTCCTATTGATTTACCCATAACGACTTTACAGCCTTCGGTATCGGAATCGGTGTCAGCTCGGCTGTAAGCCGGCACTCTGTGGGCAACCTTGGGTGTTAGGGATGATTTCGGGAAGCCCCGCAAGAAAATTGTAACGCTAAACTTATATTTGGCCCTAAGTAGACATGCCTAATTTTGAGGTATTTCGGCAGAAACCAGGATGGCCAAACATGAGATCTTTAGCACTCGTTTCTTAAACTACATATTTTTTTGTGCTTTATATTCCTACCAGGATCTAAATTTGATTTAGGATTTGGATTCTTGAAAGATAAATTAAATTCAAATTTATTTTATGGGTACTTTCATGCCTTTTTCACAAATGTATATAAGTTACATTCATTTTTGGAAAGTTTTACTCTTAACATCGTTCAAGACAAATAGAAAATATTTCTAATTATAAAAAAAGTTACACATTTAGATTTTTAATTCTGGCTCAGAGGATTTGTGTTTGATTCTAATTTCAAAAGAAAAATTAAAATACACATGACCTTTGTGTTGTTTGCGTTGTTATTGTGTTATTATTTATGTATGTTACAGTTCTTCTTCGGTTCTTCCAATGGAAAAATATTTTTATTTTTATTCGTTATGGAATCAGGTCAAATTTTCCGAAATTTTAATACCAATAATAAAACTGTAATATTTAATTTATTTTTAGTCGAATACGATTTTAGTCGTAAAAGGCGACCCTCATCCCAAACTTTGCAGTGATGAAAATTGCTTTGTAGATCATTTTTGATTTTTTCATTATGGAGTTCTTCTCCTGATTTCGAAAATGCTTTTGTAATTGATGCCGAAATAAATAAAATAGTATTTTTATTTATAATGCCTGGAACTCACTATTGCTTAGCGTGGGGAGACGACTTAACACAGTAAAAATGGAGAGTTGTCATTGACAGAAAGTAAAATGCCAAAGTGCCATTTCGATTTGTGTGATTTATGTGTTATTTGCTTTAAAGTAAAATTTCCTTTATATTTATTTAAAAAAGTGTTTATCAAGTGTTATTAATTCAGGCTATATACCAATTCAGTGGAGAATAATGAACTCATTAGCATTTAGCGCTAAATTTTCTGCCGCTAAGCGCTAGTGAGTCCCAGGCATAAAAGTATAACTTGATATATAATTTTCCTTTTTTGCACGTCACAATCTCAGTGATCATCTTTATGATCTTTGGTAGCTGCTTCTTCATCGAATTCAGCTTTGAAAGTCAATGTATCTTCCATCGAAATTTTTTTTCCCAATTCTTCATTTTCCGTAGAGTGTGCATATGCTACGTTCTCTAATTTCCAAAGTTTATCTTCCGCTTCCTCAAATGTTGCTAACATATTGTTAGATTATTTAAACTTAATGAAATAAAGATTTTTCTTATCAGCTCTTTAACAGAGTTCAATCGCATAACTTGGCCAATCTTCTTCAGGATCGTCCCAATTAATAATCATTTTTTAAATACATTATTTTTCTCTCGATTAAACATAAATTTAAATCTTAATTCATTATAACTCTCATCTGAAAATATACTCATAATATACTCTTAAGTTAAATACTTTTTATCCATTCAATTCATATATACATATATATATATATACTTATATTAATGTATTGAGGGAAATATAAGCTTCCACCGAAGTGGATCTATAAAGAAAATTTATACATTTAAGCCCTCTTTATTTGAAATTAATATAAATGCCAAAATAAAAATAAAATTTCAAGAAAATTTTCTTTTAAAATTCGACTTTTTTAAATAATGTAGTCAACATTTGAGGACTTTATTAAAAATGCTATTTGGCGATTATGAAACGTAAGTTATTTCGGTCTGCTTTAAATTATTCTACGTAGTGTTAGGCATCTTTTAGTTATACCACATTTAGAGCCTATTATGAAATATTTTAGGCACGCTTTACTTACGTAAGCCTCTATACTGCCCCATGCATCCCTTATTTAAGAATCTTCAGCCTCTAGTCATTTAAGCTTACCCAATGTACGCCTTATTCGATACTTTCGAGGAATGCCGCACTTTGGAATTGTAATTAGTCGCCTTCTTCGGCTTTTATATAGTCTTGGGCATGTCTTACTATAAATTCTAGTCGGGTTATCTCCACTGTTGGACCTTCAGCCTTTGTGTTTATTTTAAATAATCAAACAAACAATTAATAAAAAATTACTGTTTAAAAGAAACCCAAAAAAATATTAAACTAATTTTTTTTTACTTATATTCACAAGAATTAATTGAAAAATTAAAAATATTTGTCACGAGCCCTTTTGATTTTGTTAAAATTTTCACATAAATATATAAATATATATATATACACATAAAATTACTGTACAACAATTTAGCTACAAGGCTGTATTTGTATATATAAAAATACAATCTTCCCACGTTCAAGTAAACCAATCACAGATATAAATTGCAAAAATTTACAATATCATGTTCTCATGGGACTTACTTGCACTGAACTCTGTATTAAAAGAAATAAATCATTTATAAAGGTTTAACAAATACCTGCCAGTAAGAAAATTTTATTATTTTTGTTTTTCTTTAGTAACCCAATTTTTTTGTTTATTGTTATTTATTAAAAAGTGATCTCTAAAAGTTTAAAATAAATCAACAATTGAAATTGAAATCTAAAAGAGTGGAAAACTCGTAGTTATACTCACTTAAATTTGGATCAATTGACTAACTTTATTACTTGTTATTAACTGTGAAATTTATAAAGTTGAGATATTAAATTGTTTAACCAAAAAATAAACAAAAATGAAATAATTTGAAAGTAGCTACCAAACCAAACCTATAAATGTTGCAAATTCTTTTGAATATTGTAAACAATACTCGTGCTATTTGTTGTTTTATATATACGAGTATAATATATAAACATATTTTTTTTGTCATGGACATCTTTTGATATTAATCATTATAGCTGACTAACTTATACCAATGTATTTTAATAAACGTTTTTATGGTCTTGTTCTACCAAGGATTTAAAAAATTTTTATTATTTTATATTTCTTGTTAGTGCTGATTTTAACAAGTAACGTTTTTTTGCGACAATGCATGTGACTTTATCATCACGTCAAAGGTCGACTGGTTTATGTTTCTAGCCTCAACCATTTTGAACTTTTATTACATCATACAATTCAAAGCTATTTGCTAATATCATCATTTTTAAGATGGTAAATAGTATTTTATATCCATAGTGAATAGCTTCAACAAAATGTAGCTTAGAATTAAATTTCTTTTATTTTGATTTGTTTTTTTCTTCGAATTATACCTAGAAACAACATATCAACTAAAACTTAATTGTATTTTTACTTAAGTTTGAAATTATTTTCAAGTAAAATTTATTACTTTTAAGAAAAATATATTTGCTGGTTATATAAATATTTGGACACACCTAAATTTTAAAGTGATATAATAATAAAATTAGGTCAACAATTTTATGTGGTAGACTCAGACGGTATTAAATAATTTTGCCATGTCTTAAATTACAAGGACATATTAAAAACTTTATGCATATCTGTCCTATTAATAAAATTAATGTAATTTTTTTAACTATTATTTGGACTGTACTTTGTACGGGTTTAAAGAAAATTTCATGATATTAATTTACTGTTGACACTGAACATTTTTATTTTTAAGAATTATTTTAAATATTTGCAAAAATTCAGCTGATAAAATGATATAAAAAAAAATTATTGACAATGTCTCTCAAAGGACTAATTTTGCTATTAAATATTTAAAAACTATTCAAATAAAAGTATTAGAAAATTTGTTTATATTTCATATTTGTAGAATATATTGCATGTGTATTTGAAAATTTTTAACTTTTATATTTTTAAACATTTTATTTTCTAAAAAGTTCAAACTTGGTTATAGTTCATTGGAAAAAATGAAAGAAAGAAAAACCAGTATATTGAAGTTTAAAAAAATATGAAAACTATAGCATTCTACTATAGTTGGAAATCTATTTTTTCATGTCGATACAGCAACAAAACTTCCTTAGCCAGAATTTCTAAAAAGCCCATTTATTGTAGCAAACACGATCGAAAAGATTTAGGATAGATGTCATGTTTGCCAAAAGTAATTAGTTTACAAAAAAAATTAAAATAAAAATTTATCCCCTACCGTCTAGAGTAAATTTGTTGTTTAGTTTTAGAGTCTTTAAAAATTAGTTTAGGCTTAAAAAAAATAAATAACAACAACAAAACATATTATGAATGTAAAACTTAAGAAGAGGAACAAACAAGACGATTCTATGCTGTTCGTTATAGCAATAAATTTGATATATGTACATATATATTTATTGTGGCGAACAACGCTTTACGTCACCATGGCGTCATTTTGTAATATTTTCATCTGTATTGATTATAATGAATCAGCTCCTTTAGAGTGTGTATATCATTAGCGCCTTATAAGATTGAGAGTATAACCGTAGTCGTATGGTATTTCCCACAGCTTTGAACATTGTTCCATCAGAGGCAGCCATCATACTCTAATTCGTTGACGTAAACAATTTTTCACCAAATGATAATGAGTCAACTGGTCTCCTTTAAATTGGTATGTAGCTTAAATTGGCAACTAGTTATGTCTATGGCGTCAGTCTGTTTTATATGAAAGTTGTTTATACAAAATCTGGCATAATTGAAGTTGGCATGTGTAAATTTAATTACACTAAGAATAGGGTACAAATTAGATAACATTTGACCGTTAAAATTGCTGTCATTTATTTGCAAATCATATAAACAAGAACGTTAATTTTAATTCTGTTTGGTTTTTAGCAAAACTCTCAGTCTTTAATGAGCTACATAAGTCATCCAAAGTCATCCGTAACAAACTATATGCATAGCTCAAGATGTTTTAGCATATATTAGTCCTTATATGACTCTTATTCGAATCACTTATCATTCACACAAAGAAAATTTCTTTGCTACTTTTTTCAAGCAAAAAAATAAAAAATTTGATTAAAAAATGTTTGGAGAATACAAATTAAAAGTGAATTGTGAAAAATAAAGTTATTTGAAATAAAAAACATAATGATTTTTAGCTAATAATAAATTAGTATACTTATTTTCCACAGAAAATTTGTTTTTTGTTGAATTTTCTTTTACTTACTTACTAGACATACTAGAAATAACAACAAATTTTACAAGAATAAATGAAATTAAGCTCCACATAATTTAAAAGTTTTCAAGTCTATTAGTAGGAAGTAAGAAATATTTTTAACTACAATTGTTTAAGGATGCTATCATCAAAAATGACTTTTTTTATTCGCCAGACTCAAGTTGTTATTTAAAGGAAAGTATTTTATCTCGATTGAAACCATAAAACAACATTTAAAAATGGATTCGATAGCCTAAAGTGGCTTATGTTCTTATTGTGTATTTTGACGAGGATAGAAGAAATGTCCAATATAACTGAAGAGAATGAATTTGTTTTATAAATTTTGGAGATTTACTGATATCAGCATTAGAGTATTAAATTAAAGTATTATTTTTAATGATTTTTGTCTTTAAAAAACTATGTACATAGTCCAAGTTTTTTTGTATTAAAGCAAATCATCTTATTCATTTTCTGGCTTGTGTGTCACATATCTCTACTTTGGAAAAAAAAAAGACAAAATAATTTTACTTTTAGTTTAAATATAGTAAAATATCATATTTTTCACTTGATAGATAGATACTTGAGCGCCTCTCATTCCCTATAGATACAAAGATTATCTTACAATGCATAAGCAACTAACCACGGAACCGATATTTAACAATTAGACAAATGTCATTTACCTGAAAGTATCAGTAAAAAAGAAAACAAAACAAAAAGTGTTAGAAAGTATTTTTATTGCAAAATGTATTTTTTGTTTAGAGTATTATAAAAATTTTATTAATTTTTATATATATGTATATCCCGTAAGTATAACGAAATTTTATGATTTTGTTGGTAACAACAAGTTTTCTTTAGTAATTTTATTTTGTTGTATTTTTGAAAAAAACAATTTCATAACAAAATTCTTATATCTATGTCTCGCCTCCATTTTTGTAATAAATCAGTCAACATCCACACAAGTCAAGTACTTGTCATCTGAATGATTCCAGGCATAGATTCCAGGGATAATTTATAGCTCCCTCACGCAGTATATAACTCAAACTACCGCCTATCTACTTCCGGATAACAAACTAAATATCATTAAAAACAAAAAACTGTAATACATATATATATATAGAAATAAATGGGACACAATTTTAAAAATTTGGATAGCAATGAAATCCTTTGGTTGCATATTTTATTTAATGATCGAATTAATTGCTCTAAGAGTTTAATTTTCATCAGACCGAATTTATAGACCACCTGCATGTTTCAAAATAACTTCAAAAGTTAGCTATTTTTTGAATTTAGAATTTATTCGTTATTTTTTTAATTGAAGATTATTTATGTTTGGGATTATTTTGTACATTTTGTAAAAGAGATAAAATATTTGTGTAACATTTTAATACATATTTAACAAAACTTAATTAGTAACATAGAAAAATCACCGTTTTAGATGTTTAAATTGTGTTAAAATGAGATTTGAACATTTTCTGTCTTTGTGTTTTTTTTTTTAAAAAAAAAAGGGAATTAAATATTTTATTTAATCTGTTTCGAAAATAGGAAAAAAAACACTTTTTATTACAAATGAATGCATTGAGACTCGTTCCATTTTATCTTTTTGTATTTTTGCAGATTTTGGAAGTTCTATCTTATTTTGCCAGATGATTTCAATCAAAGAAGTGTTTTTCTGCAGAAGCTTAGTTACCAGGAAAAATTGCCAGTAGTTACATTTCTGCCAATGCCAATAAATGGTTCAATGAGCTTCAAAACCACACACTCACCCAATTAAACTAATGCCGGTCTCTTTTCATCTTTTCCTAAATATGAAAACCCCTTGACAATAATATATTTGCTGTTAACATCAGATGCCAAATTTACCAGGTTTATTCGATATGTAATATTTGGTGAACCCATATCTAACTAAAGTTGAGAAAAGCTGTTCATCAACTGTGATATTTGCTGCTGGCCTATAACCGTTTTGACTATTTTAAATAAAAGAGTACCATACTTTTGATACGAAAGCGAATTTCGGCTCATGTTATTTGAATAAAATGAAACAAAGTAAATTTTAAACAGAAGGAACTTTAATTACTGGTTTGTTTTTGAATTTGGTCGACCACCATTTCCATTCCATCAAAATCTGGTAAAATATTCTTTTATTTTCTTATGTTTTCAGCTATTAAAAATATACAAGTTTAAGACGATTGTAATATAATTTTGTCCTCAACTACTACATAAACAAAAGTCGCTAGCTAGGAAATATGTTATTTAAGAGCGCATCTAGTTTAATATTACGAGCAAGGCTTTCAAGAAGTGCGCCTTTACCTTCTCAATTGCATTTAGGTTAGGTTTACTAAGTATTTTTCTTCATATCATCTTTATGTCATAGGAAAAAATTGATAACATTCAAGGTTAAAAATGTGACAGAGCTAAATCTACTGACAATGCAGATTTATTCGTAATCGCTTTTATAACACTGATTGCTTGTTAAGTTTCAGTCCTAAATATAAGCCATATAAATTTTTGTAGTTATTTCTACTATTATTTCCAATTATTCTTTATAATTAAAATTATGATTTGTATAAGAGATGTCTCACCTCCATTAATTTATCACTATTAATAAAGAAATTAATGTTGTCATATCCATATTAATTCAAAATGTTTTTAATATACACCATGTCCAAACTAACATTGCAGTTTTATTATCTCTACGATTAAAGGATAAAATCAACTCAAAACTTCATTGCAAAAGTTAGCAAAAAAAAAAAACAAAACAAAACAATATATTTCATCATTTAAATTTTAACATTTTATCATGGGATTTTTTAAAATAAAATATTTTGCAATATGTCAAAACAAGTAAATGTTGTCATTATGATATTAATAAACAATTGTATACAAAAGTTTTGACCAACTTATGAACAATATAATTAAAAATCTATTCAAAATTTAAATAATAGCTAATACTGACCTATGGATATTATACTAGATAACTAAATTTATTAAATATACAACATAATGCAACTCAGCATTTAAATAAGCATAAAAATTTTGTGGTCATGCTAATGTAATAATTTATATTTATTCTGTCATATATACCTATATATATTCAATGAAATGTCATAAGTCAGTATTAGTTTTTGATCATTTTTAAATTCTATAAACTGACACCTTTTTACAGTTGGCTAACTCCTTGCTATTTACATATAAATTATAGTGAAATGCATAAAAATTAATACTTACGTTTGCTAATTTAATATATTATATTATATATATATATATTTATATATAACACATGTAAGAACTCGTTTAAACTGAGGATCATGAAAACCGTCTTAGATTACAAACTATGTTGACTTTTAGTTGCTAGCATAGACATTTAACTCGATAAAAGTTTCAGCTGTTCTACATTTTATGCTGATAGTTTTAGTTTTTATTTTTTTTATTTTATTTTATTTTTTTTTTATTTTATTTTTGTTTTATTTATTTTTTTTTTTTTTATTTATCTACAAATTTCTTCAAAAGAAGTGTTCCACTGTATGACGACATAAAACATTGAAGATTGCAAGCTGGATCTGCTCTAATTAGGCTGTCATATCATTCTTAATGTGGTGGAATTCTGATGATCTGATGTCAAGCCTAAAGGTTGCCCAATATGTCTTGTGCTAGTTTTATGCACTTTAGAAGTTACAAAAAACACCTTGCAGCTACACATATTATGTAATATTGTTAAAAGAATTATACATATTTTTTTATTTCATTATTATCTGGGGTTTCTTTTGATCGCTAATAGAAATTTATCTACTATAATCATCTTTGATCTTAACGATTTAATTGGTTTTAGAAATATTGAAACTAGAGTAAATAATATTTTCGAGCATTATAAAAAGTATGTTATTTTTTATTTGATTCGAGTACATTATTTCAAATGTTTTTATTGCATATGTTTTTGTTTTTATTTTCTCATTTTGTTTTTGGAAAATTGTCAAATTAAACATTTAATGGAATTATGCTTACATAATTTTGTTTTCTTTTTTTTTTTTTTGATTTTTCATGTTTACAATGTAAACACTTTTGGAAAGTAAACTAAAACAAATAAAACAAAACCTATGAATCAACATTTAATATGACATTATAACAAGTTAATGGTGTAATTAATTAGTAAAAACTTTTATATTTTTTTTGTCTTAGATAAAGTTTTACCTGGTATATAAAAAAATAGTACTTACAGGGCAAGAGTTCAAGATTCAGTTTAATTTGTAAATTTTCTGTTAAAAAACAAAATTTTAATATTAAACCTACCATGCACAGTGACCATTTTTGAAATTTCATTTGGAGCTTCTCGTTACTGTATCACAGTGTAATTTACTGAATTTTTCCTATAGTAGACATATAATCCATTTTTCAATATTCACAATATCCTTAATTGTTTACTTTACTAAAAGTACTAAAGCGATAATTAGGTATACCTAAAAAATCTGTAGTTTTAGTGTTAAATGTAATCAAAACTTGCTCAGAAAGCTATTAATAAGGTTGCTTCTGACGTAAGGAAATCTAAGGTATTTTAAATTAAGTTAGAATAAATTTCTTATGACCTTGAAGTACAATAATTATTATGAAAAAGCTATTAAGAGGGTGAGAAATAAAATTAGTTAAAAAACTAATACAAAATGTTGCGACAGCTCGAATTATTTTGGTTTTTTTGAGGCTTTTCTTGAATATTTGAAAGATCAAAAGCTTTTTCCACTTATTTTGGAAGTATATTTAATTCAAAATATACTGTGAACATTCCAAACAGGACTTTTAAATATTTATGAAGTTGTAGTAAATAAACGAGAACTCTTTGTATACCAAAATATACCAGTTGTAAAAACTTTTTTTCAGAACTGTTTTAATAGCCCAGTTATCATCAATCTGATAATCCGATTGGGTCAGCTCTTAGGATATCTTTATACATATCAATTAGCTATAGTAGAAAAAACGATTGTTGATAATTTCTTATTTTCTTCATTAATCAAAAAAAAAAATTATTATTTTTTATTTTGTTTTAAGTAGTCCACGATATGGTTAATTTTTAATAAAAGTTTTTTATTCTACCGCCAACTAAAAAGACATTGAGATATTTGCTACAAATATCTATACAAGTGACTTAAGTTTGCCAGTTTTAATTGAAGATAAAAAGCTAAAATGCTTTATTAAGTTGATAAAAAGGAAATCATAACCACCCGCATTACAAAAAGCTATCTACACAAGTGTGCTCTATTGAAGTATTTTAACGTAGCTATTTTTCAAGAATCATTTTATTAAAAAAGAGGGTTGACATCAAACATTTTTATTTCAAAAAAACAAACCTTACATAAATGAGGTGATGTAAAAGAAAGCGTTTAGTTTGACATAATTCACACTTTGTCATCATTTCATAGATTTATGAAGTGAAACTGTTCAAGCTTACATTGAATACACCTATACCAGTAAGAATGAATGCACAAAAACCTGTGTTTTTGCAATATTATCAATAATATTATTACCCAAATATATTCAATACAAAAATTACTTAAACATCTAATCCAGATAAACTTAATATCACATACGTTATTTAACAATTTTTATCAGGATACTTATAGTCCAAATTTTCTTCATACTCCTAGGCTAAAAAAATATGATTTTGCCAGCATAAATAGTTTCATTGTTTGATTATAAGGCAGTAATGCTTTAAGGGATCAGAGAGTAAATTAATTTCAATATTGATTTGGGAATCAAACATATAGCCAAAACGCAAAAACTAATAATAAGTAATAAGAAAAATAATAATTAATCTATCCCACACAAACTGAAACAATATTCCACGTGTAAAAATAAGTGATTAAAGTGTTAGCTACAGTGAGCTATGATCCTAATAATGATAAAACTTAACGACTTAACGTGTTTTTCTCGTCTATTAATTTTGGAGTTTTATTAAATCTCTATTAAAAGTGTAATAACTTTGAAGTCTATTTAAAATAGTTTCGACTTTAGATACCAGGCTTGAATGTATTGAGTAAAAGAAATCAGTGATTTTAGGAACGCAATTGGATCCAAACGAAACCCAACTATGTAATTGACTTCTTCTTCATTACAAATTCCAAAATTTAAAAAAATTTAAATTAAAACTTTAAAAATTACCATTGAAGTATATATAAAGTCTTTTATTAACTTGTTAACTTTATTTTTTATGACTATCTCTGTGTATATAAAAAATCTAATGTTGTAAATATGTTTCTTAATGGCTATTTAAAATATTTCAGAATAAAAACCAATTTCTTTTTGATTATGAACAAGCCATCACTTAAAAGTTTTCAAATAATAAAACCATAAGTAAAAACATTAAAATTTTAAGAAAATATTTATGTTTTGCTATCAGTAATAAATTTTCTCATGGTTTTTAAAAGGTGTCGCTTTATAGCTTTTTGCACTTAATTTTGTCTATATTTACCCATACACAATTCAAATTCATAAAATTTTTAATTATTTTAACCAAAGATAATGACTACTAAAGGAATTTAGCCTTAAAAATCAAATAATTTTAGAATGTTTCAGACAATATTTTATTGCAATTTATTAATTTATTTATAATGAATTAAGTTAAAAAGTTCAAAAAAATCAACAAAATATTATCAAATGGCTTGATTGAACTGATAAAAATTTTGCGATTACTTTTTCTTTTATTCATCTAAAAGTACAGTTTTGTTTTTGTGTTTTTTTTTTTGCAAACCATTAATCAATTTATATATCAGAAATTAGAATTGATATAAATTCAAAATTAAATTATTTATAAATTATCATTCACAATAAATTAAATGAGTTCAAGTAGTATAAAATTTTATTTCTTACAAGGGTGCATTTTCATTGACTTTATGTACAAAACATATCAAAAGTCTTAATTTCCCAATTGGAAAATGAATAGAGGAAGAATCTCTTGCTGTGCTGACTTGTCATATGATATAAAAACTCCATATGTGGCACTTTAATATTAGATCGTTAGATATATATAGTATATTGTTGAAAACTATCTCATTAACCTCTGTAAAAAAATTTTTAATTGTAATCAACAGCTTTAGCTGCTAGAAAATTATGAAAAGTAAAAATGTTGACGAGCATTTATGCTGATTTTGTAATATCTAAAGATTTAGCTGCTGTGTTTAAAATTTTGATTTAAAATTCAGCTCTTTGATTATAATCAAATATTTTTCGATTATGAAATAATCATAAGGGAAATAGCGATTAAAAATTCACAAAAATTTTTTAGTTGATTTATGTAGAGAGTTTTACTTTAAATGTCATTGGTTACATCTTTGGTATATTACGTAAAACTTTTCATATTAAATAATAATCGATTAATAAGAATATATATATTAATAATTCCTTTAAATTAATAATTATCCTAGAGCTGATATTATAAAAGGGTATCCGATTAGTTAAAAATTTTCTTTTATTATTATGAAATATACTTGCTTAGTCAGCATAAAAATAAAATTAATTGATAAACATTATCGAATTTGATCCTTTTATGATATTATCGGAAATTGGAACTAGTGACCTATTTATCTTGAAAAAGGGAATTAATTTTCACTTCTTAGCAATCTATTTAAAGATACTTTGAAGTTAGGATAAAAGGAGTTGTGAAAATTGTAAAAGGGATAAATTTACTCTCAAATATTCAAAGTATCTTATTCTTATTAATAATAATTCAAAGTATGGACGATTTTAACACTAGATTGCCGGATGTTCAGTATATACCTATTTTGTTTGAAATGAGTCAATTTGATTCAGACATCAAATATGAAGTTCTTCAATATTCTGTATAAATGGAGGCGTAAAATATTTTGAAAAAATGGGCATCTGGCTTTAGTTGAGAACAATTGTTCACCTACTGTTATTTTTGCACCAACTTTATAACAAACATGACTATTTTCAAAAAATATTTCCCACAGTTTTGAATTCAAGGCAAATATTTCTATTTTCAACCGTTCACTTCGTTGACTTTTCTTAACTTAAATCGAAGTATTTCTCTGAACTTATCTCTGCACACTGTTTGAGAGAAAAAAGGAGGTCCTCATTTTTAAGACCACAAATAAGATAACTTCAAACTTGTTCATAAGCACCGCGGGCATATAAAATTTCAAGAAAAACGAAAAAATTGTCTTGAGGTAGATACCATTTTTCACCAAAAACTTGAAAAGCTTTTAGTTTTGTGCATAATCCTTAAATAGGACTACTTACATTGCCCTTCATTATGGTTTGTTTTATACATGCTGTTGACTCAATTATTGCTGTGTAAATGCTATTCATCGATCTCCTTCCTGGAGTGGATCCAACGTTTTATTTTTGTCCCGATAGTTTTGTCAGCAGTAATTTCAGCTTGTTGACGGTCATTCCTATCTAAAGATGATGACAATCTCAAAAGTCTTCTTGGTCTACATGCATTCAGAATGTTTTCTTCTTCATTGTCTTACTGTCTAAGGAAACACATACCTCTTCTTCTGATTGATCCTCTGGAATATCTGCTAATCCAATTTCAGGATGAAAATCACCGTGGTCGATATCGGAAAAGTCTTCTCTTATATTTGTTATGTCCTCTAAAATTCTAGGTATTTTCGAACGTCTCGACATTTTAGGGGTAAAGTTTCATCACTGGACAAAAATATTCTAAATATATTTTCCCTTATTATAATAAAAATATTCACAATTTACTTAAATTGCAACCTATACTAACTGTTAATTGAAAAGGATATATTCAACACGATTGTCCAAAGTATTTTATGTATTTCAACTGCACGAGTTTTAAACGCATTTAGTTCAACTGTGTACAACAGTTATAAGAAGATGTATCGCAAAACTTTACAGAATTGTGTAAATTTAAGAAACCTCAGGGATATCAAAACAGTAATTTTTCTGGGAATTTTGGTGAATTTAGAAAAATTCATAATATTATTGTAAAATATTAAATAAAATTTCAAGACAAAATCTTCTGATCAATTGATATACCGGTCATTTTGACCGGTGGGTAGTTCTAATGTTAAAAACCTTCAATCAACTTAGAGCAAAAATACTTGATAATATATATATATATATATATATATATATATATATATATATATATATATATATTATATATATATATATATATATATATTAACAAATTACCCAACCATATCCGGAGCTCAAATGATTGTGTTAATTGCAACTAAAACTCACAAAATGCAAAACTCTTATGGGTCACTTAGCGGATGATGACATCTTAAGATAAGATTTCTTAGTGTCTACATCTTTAAAATTATATAGCAAAATCATAGCATTACTAGGTTAGATTTAGTACTTGAAGACCACCATTTGCATTGAAATCACCTCACTAGTATTTAAATTATATTAAAATTCGTGAGGTTAGTTAAACAATGGACAAGCATTAGTCGTGGGATTTTGTTTTATTTATTTATTTTTGTTTTGTTTGTTTCTTTTTTTAACCAAAATAAGAAGAAAAAAAAAACTAAAACACTTTAAAATTTTAAAGATTTAGTAAATAGTTATACGAGATTTCTATGGTAACTCTAGAAAAAGAGAATGTTAGCACTTGCCGCCAATGTTGATTTTTCTTAGCTATAGAATATAAATATCGTTTGGAATTATATTGAGCAACTAGTCGTTTAGGTGTTTTCAATTTCTAAATAACTAAGAAATGAAAGATGATAATCAGCATATGAGTAATTGGCTGTCAAGAAGTTCGGTCAATGGCCATATAATATGATTGTTTATCTACCGGTACATTTAAATGAAGTTTTTTGCAAATCTTGCGATACCTTTGTAAATTGAGGAAACTTCTAAACTATGATGAAGATGAATAATTGCATGATAGCGCAGAAAATTAAAATAAAATTGGGCCATTTAAATAATGATCTATAGTTACGACACGTGCTTACTATCTTCAATTGAATCTTGATTTTTATGTAATATTATTATATTCTCTGCCAGTCATTTCAATAATAACGGCTAATATTTATTATATCAATTCAGTCGATGAATTTTAAATTGATACTTTAGATTAGGAAAATATTTTATTAGTTAAAATAATGACACTTGTAAGATTTATTTTAAGATAATTTCATCATTTGTTAAATATAGAAAAATAATAAATAATAAATTTTGGTTATATTGTTGTAATTTCAAATCACAGTAGTTTTCAATTTTATTCTTGGCTAAATTAATTTTAACCAGTTAAAAAACATAATTAAATTGTTGAATTAATTTGAAATTTTACATTTGCTCATATGAATATTGTTATAGACTTTTCAGGCAACTAGTATAAGGTTTTTTGCTTAATTTCTGAAAGATTCATTTAACTTTTCTGTTATTTGTTTCAATAAGTAGCTCCCCGCATAATGTTTATCTTTAATACACTTTGATGACCTTCAAAATATTTATATGTATATGATCATAATTTATATTTTTTTAAGTTTCTCTAAGCTCAAGTTGTAATAAACTTTAAACAGTAGTAATTGTACAAAATCTATTTAACGTATACACAAGAAAGTTTCCTAACAAAAAAACTCTCTTGGCTAAGCAAAGTTTAATGAAATTCAAAACAATCAAAAGACTTGAATGTGAATTTATTTTATTCAAAGAAAAGAAATTACAATAAATTACCAACAGGTGTTAAAGTCTTAGGGACGTCCAAGAACTATTATATGCTTTGAATAATATATTTCATGAGGATATGTTTATATTGTTTAACTGGCATAAAAAGTTAATTTTACAAATTTAAAATATAATTTGTATACTATTGAACACAATAAATTCAAAAAAATTAAAATTTTATCAATTTACTAACGGAAATCATTTACTTATATTCTGTGAAAGTTATCTAGTTAAATTATTATGAAATATCATATTTTTTTTTAGAATGTAATTTACCAGTTTGATTAGAGGCTGTCTGCAGCTTATCAAATCCTAACTTGATAATTTCCTTTTAAAAAGAAAAACACAAAAAACAAGAACATTTATATGTTGTATTTGCACATTATTTATGTTTCGTTAAAGTTAAATTTTTGTTAAACAAGAAAATTTTTATCTAAATTTTATTTCCTAGAAAAATAAAACTGTATCTGAAAGGTTGAAATTAAATTCATGCACGCAACTCAGGCCCTACATCTATGATTATCATAAAGATAGTACAAGCATATTACTTTTGTGAGAACTTTAACAATTTGAGACCTTAAATTTGCATATTTGCTGCATCCATAGTTAATATTTTATGATTTAGATACACGCAATTATTCAAATTGTTAACAATTTCATAAACAGCAACAATTGCTAACAAATTTAAGCTGCCTTGAATAAGGTAGTTTAGACAAAACAAGTGTAATTAAAGGGTGCAACAGTGTTTTTTTTTTTTTTGAATTGTTTATGGACTTTTAAATTTACAAAATAAGAAGTAATTATTGTTTTTAAATCGTTTTGTTTTTTGTTTTTCTACAAACATCGTGTAAAATTATTTTAAAAATCTTAATAAAACAGGGTCACAATTTTTATGACGTCCTTCATACAATTTATAAATGAAACATATTTTTGTAAAGGCAAGGCTTAAAAATATCTTCTAGATCTTATGCATTACAGCATCTCATTTTGTATATCTTACTTTGGTAATAAATTTCGGTTTTATTATTAGTTTTCGTTAACTGTAACTTGCATTGATGTAGTGAGTAATATTTTTTATCATTTTTTATTTAAAAACAAAAACTGAAATATGCTGAAATTTTTGAAAAATCATTGCGTTTTTTTATGTGGCTAAAAATTATATAACACTAAATCCCGTACCAGAAAATATTTCTAATTTTTTACATTTCAGTATTTTGAGGCTATATTCAAAGAAAAATTTTTAAAAAAGAGGGCAATGAAATATTCATCAATTGTTACTTTGTTTGTTAGGTGGGTTTCAAAATTTCAAAATTTCAATTTTTTTAAACGATCCAAGTAAAATTCCAAGAGATATGGTCCTTAGAAGTTCCGCCCTTTAGTCCACGGGTTATTTTAATGTGAAAGTTTAATCGCTCGAAACTCTGTTTTTGAAATCAGTAGTCAAAATTTCTCAAAAAGTTATGGTGTAAATTTCAAAAAAGTACAAATAAAATATGTATCCTTTAAATAGTAAATCGCTCTGATTCGTTGAAACCCACCTAATACCCTTTCTTAACAGGCAGAACTACACACTTTCTAACTACACAGAAAGCCAATTTTGTATGGAGAACTGTGTATATAACTGGTTGGAATCGTGTAGTAACTACAGCCTTTTAAATTCTGTAGTCAAAGAAAATTGACATCTATTGTGAATTTTTTCTTATTGGATCCTCCTGTTTTGTATATCTCTAGCTCGGTTTATTTCACTAATATTCATTATTTAACTTTATAAAACAATTTACATGAATAAAATTAAAAACTCTTAACTTTTCTTTAATTTTTTTAGTTAAAACACTTTTCAAACATTTAACAATCTACGACATCTGATTTGACATTTCAGATCATATGTTTTCAGATTTAGACGCCATGTTTCTTTTGTCGTCACTACGGACTTTGCTTGTTAAGAACCGAGTTTTTTGTTTGGAGGACTACACGTTGTACATAGCGCCTGTTAAGAATGGGTATAACCCCTTAATGTAAATAAATTGATACTCAAGCATGTGGCACAGCATCATACCAATCTTTTCGAAATATAACAAACAAAACAAATTCCGAATAGAATTTGAAATATTTTCTCGAAGTAGTTCTTTTGCCAAAGTTTATATTTCTTTTTTCTTTTTTTTTTTGCTAAAATTAATTCTATTATTAATTAAAAATGTTCTGAACAAGTAAGTTTCATAACATTTTGTGTTTTTAACCCAAAAATGCTAAAACAAGGTAACTAAAGCAATAAGATTTTAGCTGAATTTAAGAGTAATAGTAACGTTTGCAGAGCAATAGAAAACTTTTAGCCGCTAGCTGAAATTGAACTCTCAGTTTTTGTGGCACTCTCATCCTTTCTGGTTTTTTTTTAGAAAAAGAACCTGGTCAAAGACAATTGTAAAAAATTTAACTACTCCCTATAAAAATAATATTTATATTTTTTGTTTTATTATAATCTAAGGAACTCACATACACTGCAACTTGTAGATCTATTTTGTTCTTCAATTGACAAGACTAGGAGGCTAAGTTAATCCCAAGGTACCATATCATTGGGACAATCCTACAGAGGCCAATAATTTTCTACCCTTCTGTCTTTTCAGGAGGAGATGCCTTAATCTGTAGCGGCAGACAACAATCGGTTTTAACCTCCATTAGAAAATATCAACTGAAATTCAAGTAATAAAGGAAAGCTTTTTTTTTGGGTGTTAAATTTGGGAAAAGCTAATTCACTTATTCAAAGTGATAATTTACCGATAAAAACAAACACCAATATTTTAATTTTTGATAGACTATTACATATGTGAATTTAGAAGTAATTGATTTATTTACCTTAATTGTGTTTCCATTACTGCAAAAATCGATCATCAATACCACAGAATAATATAAAATTTAAAACTTGAATACTTGGGTGATATTAAAAGTGTATAAATTATTAAGATAACCATCAGCCAAACACCAGATTAGATACGATATCAATCAAGTACTCTAGATTAAAGTCAATTTAATGACAAAATATTGAATAGTTTTACAATTTCTATAATTTTCCGCTATTTACTATTCCTGCATATCTAACAAAAATTAAGAAGAAAAAAGAAAAAAATTAATAAAACCGAAAATTAATGATTAATTTTGAAATTCAAGTATCATTGAATTAAAAAAACAACTAATTGGATTATAATTTTCGAGTGATTCAACTTTGATTGAATACATAACATTCAATTAAAACAATCATAACATCAAAGAAAATTTAAAATCACTTGATTCATTATTTCATAATTAATGCATTTGAGAAAAAGAAAAGCCCCAAAAAAAAAAAAAAAAACGAAGTGATTTCCTTAATTTCTAATAAACATTTTTAATTTTGATCGATAACACCAGACGTATAAAAATATCAACTTATTTCGTATTCGAGCACGTATTAAAGGGCTTTTAATGCACAGATAAATCTAAATGAGTACCGTTTGACCTAATTTATCTTTCAAAGTTCGTTTTCTAATATTTCTAACAATAAACTAAACAAAAAAAAAAAAAAACTTTAAATCTATTTATTCCACATATATATGGTATTAAATTTAAGCTTAATTTTATGCTAGCTAGTAAACACGCGACTAGCTTGATTAGAAAATTAACATAATGTCGTGAACATAGCTAAGCGCTAATCAGCCACCAAAAATGGTAAAGCACCACGATTGATGGTTATAAAAAATCAACAATGGCAATTGGTTAGTTATAGGCAAATAATTTTGATTCTTTATGTTTTATTCTTTAGAGAAAATTTTTTAAGATCACAAAATGTAGTCAAATTTATCCTATAATTATGCTAATTAAGTACTATGTAACCACTGTAATAAGCACCTTTTTTTATGCTAGCTACTATGTTACGTTTTTTTCTCTGTTTTTGTTGTTTTTTTTTAAGGAAATGTACCGTATTAAATTAGCAGATCAAATTTCGTTAACGTATCTATACCAGTCTATATACATATATAATGATTTGAAAGAAGGAAATGAAATAAGTAAAATACAATTAAGATAACTTTATTTAAATTATTCATTTATTCTTTTTTTATTTTATTTTTGGTTTTGTATTTAAAGAAGTTGTAATCACTTTTTTCACAACTGGTAGTTTCAACTAAGTTTTTATAATTTGGCAAACAAAGAAAAATTTATAGTTTTATATAGCTAAAATCTGTTTTTTAATTTTTTTTTTTGTGTAATTTAAGATTCAGGACTAATTTTTATTACTTATTAGGTGAGAAAGATTACGGTAAGCATATTTTACTTATAAGCGTAATGAAGATAATGTAAAATATCAAGTTAGCTACCAATTAAGATTTGTTAACACAACATATCTGAAATAATTTTCCTTAACTTAAGACTTCGTTACTTAAGGGCAGATTATATATAGTAACCTGGTTTTTATTTAGCAACTTTGCTAGATTTGTGAAATAAACCCTAATAAACTCAATTTATGCAAATTTTACTGCAATTCACTCAACAGGTTATCATTAAAAATTCAAATATTTATTATTTATTTATTAAAAAGTATCTAAAACGCCTACTTTGCAAAATGGTTTAGAATATCAGTGGATTTGTTGTTTTTTTTTATTCTTTTATAAGATTTTTAGGGAAAAAAGATCCTTATTTATTAGTAGTCGGCAATCATCAATGCTACCACAAATTTAATGAAACGTTTTCATTTTCTATCAAGATTTACTTTCAAACTAGATTTGGAATTTTTGCAGATCTATATCTGATCAATTTTTTTTTGTGGGTTTTTTATGTATAAAATGACAGCTTGTTCTTAATCTTATTTCGGTTCTCAGGGGTTTCTTGGGGTTTTATTGAAGATTATTATTAGAGTTAGATCTTATGTTTTCGTTTTTTTTTTTGAGAATTGTTGAATGCTTTGTGAATGAATCATTTTTAAAATTCTAAGTAAAAGTAATGTTGGAAGTGGTATAAGTGGTTTGAAGTAGTGTTTAGTTGAATTTTTAAAAATTAATATTTTAAATATCGTAAATTTGATTTCCAAAGCATTTATTACGAGTAAATATGTATACCAGGAACATCTCAAAAATTGATTACAAACTAAATTAAAGAATTTTCTTTAAATTAGGATAATGCAATTAGAACAAAAAAATACAAATTCTTAACTTTTTGAAGAAAAAAAAGCGTTTTATGTTAATATCAAAAAATGTGTACTTATCATTTAAATTTTAAAAGAATAATTCGCAAGTTGTTACGCTTGAATTGAATTATGTATTATGCTTGTTTTTTTTCCATTTTCCATCAGAGTGGATATAGTATAATAGATATGGGCCTTAACTTTGTTTAGCGTTCTTAGATTACTTCAACATTTTACTGACAATATCTTCACAAGAAGGAATCTGGTACAATTAAAACATATAAACGCTGAGGCCACAAAAAATTGCCTTTTTATGATAACAAGCGACTGAATAACAATTGCTTTAAAAAATCGACAGTATTTTGAGCTAAAATAAGAAAAATTGGCATTAAAAACTCGGCTATCCAAGTCCGATGACAAATCAGACCAAAACTGACTGTCTGACTAAGCTTATTTTTTGGTGATGTAATAAAAGTTTCCCAATAGTTTGAGGGTTTTTATACCACAAAATTAATCCTCATCACTTATGATAATTTTTTGAAAAAACTTTTTTCTTGTTTTTTGCCATTTAGACTACAAAATTTGCATAGGTTAAGCATAAAGGTTTAATTATTTTATTACCAGTTTCTAAACCAAAAGAAATAATAAAATAACGGCTGTCATTTTCAATGCAATAAACAGTCTTAGCTATTATTAAGCAAGGCATCGAAAATATCAAATAAAAGTTACTGACTTGTTATCAAATAGTAATCAATTTATCTTGTTTTATTGGATTTAAATGTGGTTTAGATACTTGCGTATTAATGCGTATTTAGTTATAATATAACAGCTAAAAAAACAATAATTTTTGCTTAAGATAAAGAAAAACAAATCCATGATTTAAAAAACAATTACTAAAAACTAAACAGAAATTCCCAAAATTTGTGTTATTTTTTGACCCCTTTTAATAGCACTATTTAGATTTCCAACAAATAATCCAATTTTTAGATCTACACTATTATCTAATATATTAATTGTCTTTTTCAGAAATTCTTAGTCATCCAATTAACATCAGAACGAAACACTCAAAAGATTAATTTACATATGGTAAGTGAAAAAGAATGATTTTTTCTTTTTGAAAAATAATAGAGACCTAATTTAAATTTGAGCTATTTAAATTTTGATCTACTTTTCCATTTTCTAATTTTTTGGGAGTTCTGTCTATGGAAGATCGTATTAAAAATCTGTCATCACAGTTAGAGTGATTTATAACAGATAAATGACACTAAGCATTAACATTTAATTCCATTATGTAGTGTAATAATTCTGGATTAAATATTGCGTTGAATTTAAATGATCTAAATTAAAATATTTAGAAACTAGTTATCTTAAATTTGACTCTATGGGCAAATAAAGTACTGGAAATTCATTTGATTTAAAATGAAACATTATCAAATGACTTCGAATGTCCATTATAACATCCACGAATATTAAATATCAAAAATAACAGAAAACATAAAATGCCCAATATTGTACAAAAGCTTGATCAAAGAAAAGTATATTGCATTTTAAAGGATCAATAGTCATATTCTTATTAGGAGCTTTTTAAAATAGATAAAACAAATTCTTTTATTTTGTATGTATTCTGTAAGGAAAACGTTTATCCATGAATTCAAAAATGATTTAAATATGTAAAACAACAAGCGAAGAAATGAGTTAAATATATATAATTTATATATTAAAGGATCAAAAGATTCATTATTATTTCAGTTGTTTGTAATTCATAATATTTTTAAGTTTTAACCTTTAGTCCCAGCTGCTTATTTCCCAATCTCAAAAAATTATTTGTAGAGAAAATAATTATGTTTTTGTTTATTTTTTATATTGCATACAAAGTACATGCCTATTTGGCATTGGAAATTATGATTCTGGTTTTTCAAAAAAACAACAATAATTTTCTGTTTCAGTTGACAAACATATCTAACTTCCAAAAAAGAGAGTTATAACGAAAATAATAAACTATTATTGCGGTGGTAACTTTAAATGTGTAAAAAAAATTTGTATTGTTACGGCAGTTAAAAGCTAATAGTAAAAATTACAAATTTATATTGAAAAAAGTAAAAAAAATTATATTAATTTTAAAATTCATACTCCTAAGATTTAAAGGAACTGAATCAGTTAAAGATTATTGTGGTAAAAAAATTAGTTTCACACATTTTAAATACTATCTATTACTTCCTTATTTAAAAAATGAAAACACTTTTAAGAAATTAAACACTTTTCAAATATTCAGTAGGATCTTTACACTAAATCCAAAAACAAAAAGCTCAACCAAAATGCATTAAGTTTCAAATAAATATTTTTAGTGTTAAATTTGAAAAATAGGATAATTTCTATATTTATTAATTTACAAAAAAAATTTATACGAATTTTCAATCAAAATTTTAAGGTCAATGTCTTTTTAATCTAAAAAATGATCTAATGAAGTTATTTGATCTCGTAAAAAAATTTATTGACCCTTAAAAATAGCTTTAAAATAAAATTAATGAATAGACCTAATTTAGTTATAATAGAAAGGCTCATTTAACATAAATTTTTAAAACTGATAAATTGAATAGTCTGCTAGCACGCGTCAGTTTTAACAATAGCCATAATATATTCCTAGCCTTTCTATTGTGCAAAATCTAATTCTAAAATATCGGTAAATTATCATTTTAGCGGATCTAAGAATATATGTAACATAAAAAATAGGGGTCCCATGAAAATAACACATTATGATGGTTGGTTAGTATTTACGAAAAGATAAGTCAAGTCATTGATAAATTACTTGACACTGTAATTTAGTAACGTATCCTATAATCTTACATACAAAATACAAGAAACGAAAAAAAAAAATACACACAACACAAGCAATAAAAAACTTGGTAATGTGCTGGTCTTAAATGACGGTTAACCGAATAAAATACTTCAATTAAATGTAAAAGAGAGGTGTCTTATTAGAATTTAAGGAACCGCAAAAAACAAATTTTATTTTTTTCTTCTGTTTGAAAAAACCAAAAACAAATACAAAACAAATTGTATATTGATAAAAAGACGTTAATATGATTAACGATCTCAAATTTGATTTTATTAAGATTAAGAACTATTTCTGGGTATTGTTGGTGATTTAGCAGGTTGTAAGATTTTGTATTTGCTGGTTCTTTGTTCTATTACATGCACAAAAGGTTAACAAACTTATTTAAAATAATAGGTAAATAATAAGAACGTATTGGACATAATTCAAACTATGACAATATTAGTTTTTTCCTGCATTTTTATATAACTATTCACCCAACACTAAAGCAAAACAATGCATAGATTTAAATTTAATTAAAATAATTCCATAATTTTGCCTAGTGTATCCTAGAAAAATTGAGCTTTTTTGAAATATCTCATTCCAGTAGCACCATCTTTTAAAATAGTAGCAACAATGGAAAGGTACAACTTTTACTACTATATTGTCATAACTTTTTGACATTTTGTTTAGCAGAGGCGGAGTGACATTATATTTGTGTCACGGATCGAAAAATGAACTTCAAACAAATAGAAAATATTAAGTTCTGTGTTAAACTCTAGAAAATTTTTAATGAAATGTTTAAATTGATGAAAAAAGCCTATGGTGATAATTTTTTGCCCCGTACTAAAATGTATGGCTAGCTTATGCGATTAAGGAAGATCGTGAGGATATACAGGACAATTAACATCCAGATCCTTCAAAAATCATTGTTACTGAAAGTATTATTGAAAAAGTGGGTGAATTTAACAAAAATGAACGAAATCTTCATTGCCAAGCGTAAAAATTGTGGATAGAAACACTGAACCGAGCAAAATCCAAATGAAAGTCGTCTCGAAAAGTCAAAAGTAAAGAAAATGTAGATTTTTTTCTATGATTCCGAGGGCATTATGTATCAGGAATTCGTTCCAACTGGTCAGACGGTTACGGCTGTGTTTTATCATGGTGAAATGTGTCTGTAGTCGTGTAATTATCATGTGAGGCCGTAATACTTTGAGAAAATAATTGGTCGTTTGTTGCATCATAATTCTTACTCTCATCGTTCGAAATTAATCACCGATTTTTTGACTAAAAAAGGTATTTTTACCATGAATCGTTCACAGTATTTGCCTGTGATTTTTACCTGTTCCTGTTCTCCAAACTAAATTTCTAAAAAAATATCTCAATAAATATATTAAGCTTACATTATTGTGATAATTTTAAAAAATAGATTTTTCACTTACTCGCAATTTATTTAAAATTAACCCCTCTTCAAATAAATATAAAACAATTTAAAAACTTGTTACTGCGAATGAACTCCAGTTTCAAACAGTTCAATTCTATTTATAAAACATGAACTTCATTTGCAAATAGATGAACTCTACTTCAAAAGGAATGAGTTTCATTTTCAGAATGGATGAAATCAATCGGCATAACTTGTTTATTATTAATATTTAATAAATCGATTTGTTTTTCTCACTTGTTTCGAGTACTTACGTAAATACTGGATTAGTTATATTAATGGTAATGTAAGTTTTTATTACTAGCTTTTTATAAGTTATAAGTTGATCTTTCTTAGATTAAGTCTTTTGAAAGTTGCATGTTAAGGACATTTTAAGTCATCTATTGAAAATTAAGAAGATTTTATTAATTATATTAATTTGAAAAAATTGCGCAAAAGTCGGATAATTTTTCTATTATATTTTAGTTTTACTGAACAGATTTCAACAAAATTTACTACACTTTTTTTAATAATATCACATGATAAAGGATTTTAAAAAATAAATGCTTCGCTTTATATTCGTGAATTATGTATATTCAAAAACTAAAAAAATTTACATCATGTGCTTTAGTTTTAAATTGAAGAAATTTTTCACACAATCCTTATTGAAAAAGAATTATTATCATGTTTCAAAAATATTTGTAACAACGATTAACTTAACAACTTATTTTAATCAATTTTTGTAAACAATTGCTTCATAAAACTTTTTGAAAACCAAATCCGCATACTTGATAAAAAAATTATTTCATATATTGAACATTTTTCAATAAGCTAAAATCATTCAAACTTTAAACCTTTTCAATCAATTCGAAAATATTATAAAGACCAAATGATTTTTTTAGAAATAAAATTCATCTATTTAAACCTGAGTTTCTTGATTTGTAACCAGCTTAAATCAATTTTATAATTTATTAGCTATGCATATTTGAAAAAATCAAATGCAAATTCTTGTAAAAATTTGTCATATTGATTGCAGTTAATTTATTCACCAAGAAATAGTTGTGTAGTGTATTCAAATTCCATTAAAACTTACAGGACAACTTTATTATTAGTCTCAATTTTATTAAAATTACTAGTTCACCTACTTTTCAATTTCTATTTCTCTATGTTTTTTGCTAATTTTTTTAACTTCATATAAGATGTATAGCTTTGTATATAACAAGTAACAAATTGTCTAGAAAAATTTCTTTAATAGCCCCAGGCTTTAGGAGTAAGAATTGCACTATTTTACCGGTGTTGTGATTTGATACGCAGTCTGTGTTCCATTGAATAATTTTGCTGCTTTTATTTTTAGAGTGTTTAATGTTTTTTTGTTGCAAGAAAAATTGAATATTTGTAGTTTGAATTTTTTCTTTATGAATCATAAGCGAACCATTTCGACAAATTTGCGCTAGCTCGGCTATTGATTTGCTATGTTTAAATTCGCCACATTCGTCATTAATATTTTACATCCCATTAGCCTTTTTCTGACAAATCATTGCTAAATACCTATCCGAAAATTGGTAAAAAAATTTACTCTAGTCATATGTCCATAATTTCATATATTTCTTGATGAAAGTACCCGAGTCGCTATTTACGACCTCCTTTCATTCTCTTTGACCTCCTTCCTAAGGAGGCCGATGAAGTTAAAAGGAGGTTCAACTATCTCATTTAAGCTTATGTTAAAGCTAGGCCTCTTTAAATATAAATATACATATTGAATTATATATCGGAAAACCATTTCACCATTTCTTTATTTTTATTAATCTTATAATACTATACACAGTCTTTCACTTCACTGTATGAATTAAGTTAACTAAACAAATACAAACAGAAGAGGATATTAAACAGAATTTACTCAAAAAACATTTGATTTATTATTAGATATTAATTGAGTCAGTGAGCAAAACTTAACAATTCTACAATAAAAACTAAGTCGATTTTTTCGGTGGAAATCGGTGCTTTTCCTTCCAAAGGATACCAAAAATCCAAAAATCAAAAAATAAAGAATAATTTTTTGGCTTTGGATGATTTTGTTGCGACTTATGATGCGCACCGCGCCAAAAGAATAAAAAGCTCTTTCAGTTTATTGAAATTCTTTTGAAATAGCTATTCCTGTTTTTAATCAACCAAAAATACTTTAATTGTAACAAAAAGAAAAAATGATGGCATAAAATTGATGACTCGTAGACTCATACGAAAAAAAATAATGAGTGACATTCTAATCCAGTCGCAATATACTGTGGCCTTTTAAGTTCAGAAGTGAAAATTTGACGAACAGTTTGGCTTCCAATTGATAGCAAAAAATAACGCTTTATTTATAATTGAAAATTGAACTTTTGGGACAACAAGCAAAAGTGAACCTATATGCCTTGAGTTAAACTTCATGTAAAAATAGCAAGAACACTGAATTTGCCAGCCATATCTGAACAAGAATTTTAATTTTTTCATCGAATAGTCTAGACTCTAGAATAACTTTTGTAACTTCCAAAAAAATTTTGCTTGATTAGGCTGTTTGGTAAGCCTGTATGCATTTTAAGATAAAGAATATTTAAAAAAAAAAATAATTTCACCTTATTGCATATGACCATACGATTTAGAACTCATATTGTACGGAGAATTGTGACTGTTACCTACAGCCCATTTTTCATGACCTTACCTCTAATAAACTAAATGCACTTTTAGTGTTTTAAATATCTCTGTAAAAAATTCCCATCGCTTTCAGAGGCTAAGCTTAAAGAAGGAATGTTCGTAGGCCCAGATATTCGAAAATGAATGAAAGACAAATACTTCGAAACTAAAATGAGCTCTGAAGAGAAGGAAGTATGGATTTCTTTGAAAGAAGTAATTAAAAATTTTCTGGGTAATAAGAGAAGTTCAAATTATGTCCAATTAGTCGCAAGCATGTTAAAAAGTTTTAGGAAGTTGGGGTGCAATATGAGCTAAAAAGTCCATTCTATGAAATCTCACTTAGACCATTTTCCAAAAAATCTTGGAGATTTTAGTGAAGAACAAGGCGAGAGATTCCATCAATATAGAAAGCCAATGGAACGATATTACCAAGGAAGGTGGAATGTTAACATGATTGCAGACTATTGCTGGATGTTAAAAAAGGACAGTAGTGACACAGGCGAACACAGACGAAAATTTTTAAAAGGAGCTTCAGTTACACACTGAAGAGGTCCTACAAGGATTTCCAGTAGCTTTGGTTTCGATGTTTAAATAATCTTTAAGTGTAAATTAGTTTTGTATTTTTTTTCAATTTTAATAAAAAAGACTTCATAAAGGCAAAAAAAGTGTTTTTTTTTTGTATCTTTCGTATATCAAAAAATCTTACATGATAGAAAAAACCTAATATGAAATTCGAGTTCAGCACCCTAGAATTACCTAATATACGTGCCTTTCAGACAAACAATTTTCAAAAAGTTCAATTTTGCAGACCTGTGTAACTGATCCAAATATTTCCATTTCATTCAAGTTTTCTACTTCCATATTCTATCATTGAAATTACCATGGAATGCAGTTTAAATTGTCTAAAAATATTATCTCCATATCTTGATTTTTTGTTTTTAATTTAAGATCATCAACCAAAGTTTACTTCATCTTTAGAATAACTTCAATATTTTTTATTTTATTATGTTTTAGAATCTACAAAAAAAAAAAAAATTTATCACATTCCCGTCAGCGACTTTGTGAGAAATACTATTATTCAATAAATCTAGGACCAAAATAAAATCCTTATAAATACTATTAAATATCTGTTTTGTGCGCCACTTTATTATTATTATTAATATTTTTTGTTTTTAAGTTTGAGCTTCTTTCATTAAAAATAATTTGAAAATAAATTTTATAACCTTGAAAATTCAAGTAAGGTCATTGTTATTATTGTTAGTATTTATCTAGTTACAGCCTTGTAGTGGTAAAATATTTTCAAAAATGTATCAGTTCATTTAGCATTTGAAATGCGTTTAATTTAATGTAGATAATTAATCCTCAAGATTTAATTTACTTTATTTACATTATTTTTTGTTTATTGTTTTTTTATATTTCTAAAATTTCAATATATTTTAAGTTATGCAAGAAAATCACGCTTCGAATTTAAGTTAAGTAATCAGAAAAAAATCAACGAAGCAAACTAATAAAATTAATTACTTACGCACGCGCATTTTATTTTAATTCTTGAGATTATTTTTTCTTTCTAATTATCAGCCAAAATGGTGAGAGAATTTCATATTGATTAGCTTAAATTAAATAGTTTCTTTTATACAAAAAATAAAAATCACATTTATCAAAACTATATAGTTGATTATGGAGACATTAATATATCAACAGCCTAACTAAAAACGAAAATCTGTACATAAAAAATAAATTTTAACACAGTTTTAATTAGTTCGAATACCTACAAAAATGGCTTATATAAGTGAAAACATTGCAATCAGTCTAGAAGATGCATCAAATACCAGCATTATTTGTTTGAATGATTGTTAAGTACATTGTTTTAAGTCTGTCAAGCATAACGTGCTGACAGGCAGCCAGCTACTGAGGCAATTTACGTACCCGAACCGTTGGCCAAATTGGACGGAACTTTGATAAATCACTTGGATAACATTCATTATGATGCAAATTACTAGTTGTTTAACTGTCTGTCCAGCTGATTGTAGAGTTGGCATTTGTTGAGAAGTATTTTTCGTTAGATTTACGAAAATATAAAGATTGGATTGTTGATGATGTGGTGTTAGAAGAAGATTTATTTAAAATTGCTGCAAAATAAATTAGGACAAAGATTTTTTCATTTTCTCCTATTTTACCATTTAGAAATATTGTTTTATCAATTTTTATACTTATAAAAATCAATATTAATTTTTTTAAATATTTAATTAAAGTTAGTTCAATGTAATTTATTCGCTTTCTTAGCTTTACCTTTGGCTAGTTTATTGTGATTTTTTTTCAAAACTGAATTTTTATTTAAATTTAATGTCTTTGCCATCAAATAATATTTTCAAAAAATCACATCTTTAGTATCCTAATTTTTTAATCGAATTGAAAAATTACATTCAACTCATCTAAACGTGTAATTAAGCTTTACCGTATTGTAGAAAGCCCATTGTATATCTGGAGGAAAACCCTTAGCAATTTACAGAAATAAAAGGTTTTTAAAAAAAATAAAAATTATTGGTGTTTCTGGAGCTATTTTCTTTCTTTTTGTACAAACTGTGCAATTATTTTAGTAATGAAAAGTTTTTATAATTGTATCCCAACTTTTTGATAATTTTTGAAATCTCCGTGTAAAAAACAATAAATAAGATTTCCTTGGTATTTTTGTAGGAATAGAAATTTTGTCCAGCCATCGATTAAAAACAGGTGATTGTCTATATAGCAATAGAGATAGAATTTACTATTTAGTAATACGTTTGCACTAATCAAATTTCTATTTTCAAATTAATAATGCTTCAGTGTTTTTTATGAGATTTGCAGCAGATTACAAAAGTCTAGATAAACAATTTAAGTTGCATTTAATGTACTTCCTTAAAAACTTACTTGAATTTGAAAGGTTTTAAAATTTATTTTCAAATTATATTTGACTAAAGAAGCTCAAACTTCAAGGCAAAAGATATCAAATTGGTACACAATAGAGATTTAATGGTATTTTAGCATATTTTTTTAAGGATTTCAAACAATCCTAACTCAACTTACACTATAAATCTCTTCCAAATTATTTTTGAAAGAAAATTGAAAAATTACTTAAAATTTACCCTTTCTACTGCCATGAGCTCTTGAGTATTCTTTGCAAAATACTTAACATAACATTGATTTTTGATTAATTTCGATATTTGATATTCTTAAATTAATATTCTGGACACTATAATCGAACCATTCGTATTCGCCTTTAGTATTTAGCAAATAAAAACGAAACACTCTCGTTGAAAAGTAGTAAAAACTGCTCGTGATTTATAACGAAATATGGTGACATTTTTGTCTACGATTGTCTTTTATTTGTTACGTAAAAGAGAGCAGGATACTAAGTAAGAATGGCCGTCTGAAATGTGAGCATTTGTATAAATTTTCTATAATTTTCAGTATGGAAAAAAAAATTTGTTTTATGTGCACTAGCGAACAACTAATTATATTATTAGATCTACTTTTTAGTCTTTACAAAGTTTCACTTTGTAGCTTACTGGATTAAACTTTAAACATTATTATCACTGGCTTAAGGATTTATTTTAAGACCAAGAGATGACGTGTTAACTAAAACTCAAATAAAAAATAATTAAAAGTAGTGAAATGTTGAATCAAAGTCTACTAAAAAACAAAATTTTTTTATTGACTGAGCGACTGATTTTTGACTCCCACCAAATTCATCCCTGACTCATATCGAAGTTCGCAAGGATTATATCATCATTCAAAAATGTAAGCAAACAACTGTCCATTAATATTAATAAAGGGTTGCTATGATTTTAGAATTCACAGAATTCAATTCTGTGTGATAACAGTAGACAAATGATTAAAAAAATTTACATCGAATAAAATTAAAATATTAAAAAAAAGTCATATTCAATAGATTTTATTGAAAATTTGATGATTAAATTAACAAAACGATTCACTTTGCTAGACAATATTTAAAAAACCTCTTTTTTTATTTTTATTAGTTAAACAACCAACCCACATTGCTTCAAGGCATTAAAATCTGGTAAGGCAGCATTTATTTCGACACCACTTCATTTACGATCATTTTTTAATTTATTTGGATGTATAAAAGATTTTAAGTAGCTATCAAAATATGATTAAGTATCAACGTCAAATTTTTGCAAATACTTATACTAATAGACCTAAAGGCTTTCTAAATAAGGAGTTAGTTTTAATACTTTGGCGCCAATACGCCTATGAAAAACAAAAATAATAACCAATAGAGATACAATTTAAGTGCTTTTGATTTAAGCAACTTGATATCACCTTAAAAACGATCATATTATATATTTACTTAAAATAACATCCATTTATTCATAATATTTATATCTAAACTAAGCCACTGAAGAGATATTTTAAATAATTTTTCGTTCCACCTTTTGATAGAAGTTTGTTACTTAAGTTTCTATTGAATCAAATAGTTAATCAATAAAAGCCGCCATAGTCACTTATATAAAATTATACAATTAACTTAAAAGATGATTGCCAAGCTATGATCGATGATTTAATCATATCGACAGACCCATAATTACAAATATAGTTGAATTCCTTAAATTTAAACAACAACAAAAAGAAAAACCATATAAAAACTGCCAATTCAGAAATTCGCCAAATTATCAGAGAAAGTTGCAATAGAAATTATTATTAGACGAACTTTAAAAGCATTGTGAAAGCGGTACAGTATCATTTATGGATGTGTTTTTTTTTTGTGTGTTTAAAGTAATTTAATTTAACCCCATTTTCGAACAATTAATAAAGAAAACATTTGCGAAATATTGTTTTACTTCCTATATTGGAGAAAAAACTATTTATCTCAGCAGATGAATTTTGTTAAACTAAACCTTTCTCAGATATTTAAAAGGAGGTGCAACTTATTGTTCATCTTTGAAGAATTTAGAATCCTTAAAACTGCCCTCTATTTTCATTAGAAATTCTCGAACTTCCCATTAAAAACTTTCTACCTCTTATTCATCATTCTTCAGGGGTACAAGTTAACCACCCTTGAGCCGAAGTTGTAGGTACGTAAATGAGTGTAACCTTGCTACGCACTATGATCAATCCTCGGCTTAGATAGATCTGTTTGACTTATTTAGTAGTAAATCGCACACGTGTTGCACCTGAGTTTTGATTTGAATTTATAAAATTATCTATTACATGATATCTGAAGGATTTCTGGATTTTTAAACTAATACTGCATACTATATAATAGGCGAATGGTTTCTTCCTAGCAAAAAGACTTGAATGCTAAAATACTTCTAAAGCTAGTGAACGCTAATAATTAACCTTAACAGTTAATATTTAAACTAATAAAATTAAATAGTTAAAATTGCTTTATGTTTTGGTAATTGGGATATTTTGGAATGAACAAAATGATTGTCCTTTTTTATACAAAATCTACTTTGGAAACTGAAACATAAAAAATTTTGATGTATTGCTAACCGAAGAGCAGTTGTCCTTCACGCAAACCGATTTTTTTTTGTGATTTGAATGAATTTGTGTGTATTTTGGCAACATGTTTTTGGCATGAATTGAAAAGAAAGTTCTTCGAAATTACAAAAATGAGACTAATCACTTGGATATTAAGCGCACATGGATCACATAAAGTATACAGCGTGGCGAGAAATAAATCTGATATCTAATAATTTTTTTACATTATTTTTAGTCTTTCTTCTATTAAAAATGGTCCTTTTAATGTTTTTATATTCCTACTATTAAGTTACTCAAAAACCTTCAATTGTTAATGAAATCTTTTTAATTCATCCAATCAAGTTCAAATAAATTTTGTTGTGTTGGGAGTCCATGACAATTGATGTTAATAGAGTTAGTTCAAATATTATTCTTACTGTTAGCTCATAAAGTCCAATACCTTTTTGGAACTTTCCATCGTTAATTAAACCCTTTTCTAATCATCCAATCAAGTTCAAATTAAATTTGGTTGTGTTAAGAGTGCATGACAATTGATGTTAATACAGTTAGTTCAAATAATAATTCATTAATTATATTTAATAAACTAATTTTTAGTTTTATATGAGAAAAAAATTCAGAATTCTGAATTCAGAAAAAAGAAGAAACAATCTCAGGTAGGAGTATACTTTAAAAAATTTTTTTTTATATTACTTGTTTTTAGTTTTATTTGGTTTGACTAAGTTATGGAAGACGCTTTGGATAATTTCTTATTTTTAATGCCTTGCAATAAGGTAAAATATCATCTAGTCTAGACTCTTCACGAAAGGATAAAAATTTAAAAACAGCCTTGACTATCAGCTTTTTAATTTCTGTTTCGATAATTATCTTTATGTAAAAAAAAATAAAAGTTTTCCTTGAAAAATCTTTATTAAGCGTTAAAATAATTTCCTTTTTCCTAAATCACTTGATTCAGTATATACAAGCTATAGAATATTAAATAAAGAATTAAAAAAGAAAAACATTTCATAAAAAAAATCAGTAGTAAATTATTTCACATTCAAGAAATTACAAGGTCCAACTTGCTAAACTTGTCATAAGAATTAGTTATCACCAGGAAAATAAAACATAGTGAATGTCAGTTTGATCAATTAAAAAAAAATAAAAACCTAACAATCATTGATCGTCAATTACATGAAAAGTTTATCAAATTATATTATAAAAAGTTTCCTATCATTGTTGTATACAAAATAGGTATTAGATATTGTTATTTGTTGGGCTAGCTAAAGCCTAAGCTCAGTTTAGCCAATAACAAGTGAAACTTGCCTCAAATATCTCATGCATGTCATCTTATCCAACCTAAGACCATTATTATTTAGGTTTTCTCATGGAAAATAATCACTTCAAAATACTTCGGAAATCGAAGGTGACAACACATTGTTCCAAATATGGAAAATATTTATAAGAAAATTCATCACGCAAACTTTATGCAGATAATTACAAAGACTGGTGAAAATCCTTCTGAAGAAGTGTCAACTAAAAGGTGTGTGTTATGTAGAGAAATAATAAAAAAAAAAGAAAAGAATTCATTTTTTTTAAAGAAACTTGATTTAAATTAAAAGACAAAAACAAAATTCTTCTTAAGAGTAGCCTTATAATTTTACGATAGACAATCTACCTAAAGTCAATTGAACATGTGTGGTTGATCTTTTTAATTGGCTTTAAATTTAAAATGAACGTGCGGTTAGATTCTTTATTAGATTTCCTTAATTGATAATCTGCTATAGCATTTATTGAAGATAAACTTTAAAACTTTCGAACTTTTTTCCTTTGAAGGATGTTAAAATATCTAACAGCATTTACTGTGATTGTTATGGATTAGATTAGCTCAAAAAGGCCATATAATAACTTGTACTTGCACAATTGATTGTAAATAACAAAACCGCTAATTGTCTGCTAATTTATAGAAATTGAAAAGAGCTTTTAGCACTATTAGTTGCACACAAAATATAAAATTATTGCATAAGAAAAATGACATGAATCAATTTTAATGACTTTAGTGGTTGAGGATATATCTTCTTGTGTTCTTTTTTTGTTATAAATAATTTATGTTTACTATCCTGAGGGGAGATTAAAGAAAATTTTTCAGGTTGTCAATGTATATATGAAAAAAAAGATATATTTTTTACATATTATTAAAAGATAGACAACAGAAATATCTGAATTTAATGATTCTAAAAGCTGTACGTAAACGATAGTGCTAGCTAAAATAAAAATAATAAGCTTTTAAAAAAGGTTAGTAGAATGTAAAGTGTCTATAAATTTTTATATGTGACCATAGGCATGATTTATTGGGTTTTGTGTACATGACAGGCAAAGCAAGCTGGCTATTTTAGTAAATTTTTCAGTTATTGTTCTGTGCAAACAAACTCTAAATAGTAAATTTTTTTTGAGGTGCTGTGAAGTAGAATAAAGCGTAAAATGTAAACTATGCGAGTTTTTACTTTAAATATTATTTAAGTGTGCATTAGTATCACTTCAACCCAAATACATGAGTTGGACGATAATTGCTAACTAAAATTTTCTTTTATTTTACAAATTCAATAAATCTGTTATGGCCGATATTATACTTTATGTAAAAATATAAATAATATTCGGATAAAGGAATACCATAAAAATTATTTTTCTATTTTTATCCAATTCGTATTTTAAATATACTCAAGACTTTTTTTTCCCCTGAGATAAACCCTTCTTTTAACATTTGTACAAATTAACTTATATCTACGGATACATCGCAGGCCAAGGCAACTAAATATCTTCAAAAATCACTCAACAGTATCAACAAATAAACAACCGACTGGAAAATAAAACTTAACAGGGCTAAATCTGTGCATGTTGTAAACACGCTACGACACATAAATAAAAACTTACAAGTATACCTTAATGGCGAGCAAATTCCCAAAACTGAGACAGCAAAATATCTGGGTCTTTATCTTGACTCCAGATTAAACTGGATACATCATGTTCGCCAAAAAGTGAAACAGATAAAACAGCAAACAATTAAGCTATACTGGCTACTTGGAATAAACTCAAATCTGAATTTCAGAAGTAAGAAGACAATATATCTCTCTATCATCAAACCCATTTGGACTAATGGGATTCAGCTCTGGGGATGTGCTCACAGCTCAAATCGAGCAATCATACAGAGGTGTCAAAAAAAAAACCCTAAGACTAATCACCAACGCTTATCGTTACGTAACGAATAAAGAGCTACAGGATGACCTGAGCATTAAGTGGATAGAGGATGTAATCCAAGAGTATGCCATGAAACATCAACGCAGATTACCACACCATCCAAACGGGGAAAATACGGTGATACGGGGAACGAAACAAACCACATGATCTAACTTCATAGAAACAAATACATAATATAGCAACAAATATATGGGACTTATCATTGGATCAGCAACCAGCACAAGTTAATCAACATCTACTCTACTAACCCACCAATCAACAATACTTATAAAATAATATAATATAATTAAGATTGTAGTAAACATAAAAAAAAAATATATATTAACTTATAATTTCATATTTGGCTTTCAGTTCTACTCAGTTCAAATAATATTAAAATTTCTGCTTAAAACTTTCACTCATTCCTTCAGTTTTTAATTATTCAATTTGAAAGTACTTTTTACAATAATAATTTTCAATTTTAAAAATTCAATCAATAGAATAAAGGTGAAAGAAAAACTTTAACAAACTTGCGTAGATAAATTAAAACAAAATAAAGTCTAAACTGTCATCGAAATTGAATTTACCAAGGTTTAAATATATTCAAATACTACATTTATAAATTTTTATCTAATAAATCGCAATTAATTATTCACCTATTTGATATTCTATATCATTAATATAAAACAAAGTAAAAATGATTTAGTACAAACTATTAAATAGTGTTAACTATTTAACTTAAATACAAAACTATATGAATTCGGTTAACTGGCAAGTTCATCTCTGCTGTTGTTGATACCTTCACCTTGGCTACTACTTTGTTTTTCATTGTTTCTACATATGGTCAATGATATGATTACAAATAAAATATTTCACTATTTAACTGGTGTCACGAACCGATTATGGTCAAATGTGAGACTTTCTTCTTGGAACTAGGTATATTCTCATCACAATTTTCACAATTTCAACAAAATAAACAGAACTAAAAGAGATTCAAAAGTAACATGCGGCTATAAGAAAGTTAGTAAGAAAGAAGTCTCCCGTTGTCATATAAGAGACATATGTATCTATCTACATGTAGTAGCATAGGAATGGAACCCATGCTGTTATTTCCCAAGTGATATTTATGGATCGAGGAAACCTTTTTAGCATAAACTTCATGTATATATAATGTATATGTATATGTATATAACCTTATAAAAAAAACAGCACATTAGAAGACTTTTCAAATCAAATCCTTGATAGTATGTCATAATAATGCTAAGTCTAGTAACCTTCTAATTATAAAACAGCTGACATTTTAGATTTCAATATATTGACTGTATCCATATGACCTAGAATTAAGTGTCAATTTCCGTTTTCATAAAAGAAAATCTAAGTAACTTGATACTCCTGATTAGCATCATAGCTGCCGACAAGTATTGAATTTTTGGTAAGCTTCCGGAATATGTGCTAAATTCTTGATACTAAAAGACAATTATTTAAATATTATTTACCATTTCTAGAAAAACATGAAAAATTTTAATGAAAACTTGTTAGAAAGAAAACTTTAAATTGATTTTAATTTTAATTAATTTTACCATTAAGATTTATAGGAAATGACGTTAAAGAAATTTTTCAGAGAATGCTGAATTAAATTTTACTCCTAAAGAATTTCTTAAGTATTGACGGTAATACTAAATTCAATTTTAATTTCTAAGATGGCTTTGTAAAATTCTTTCTTTTTCTTTTCTTTAATTACAGAAACTGTGACCTAAATAGTTAAAAACCCTCTCTTTTTCTTTACTTTTGTTTACTTAATTATAATAAATATTTAGATAAAGCCTTAAGGTTTTTCTTCAAAAAGATACTAATATATAAAAATTATAAAAAGAAGAGTCACATGAACAAAATTGGGCAGATTTTTCTAGCCTAGGGGTTTCAAAATTTTAAAAAATCAATTTTTTTATATTTGCCTACTTATTAATAAAAGATGTCTAAAATATTCTCACAAAGTTTTAAAACGATCTGATTAAAATTCTAAGAGATATTGTCCTTGGAAGTTCCGGCACATGTTATTTGAATTTAAAAGTTTAATCGCTTTTCTCGAAACTCTATTTTTGTAATCGGTAGCCAAGATTTCTCAAAATGAACCGATCTTCTTCCAATTTTGCACACTTCTTCTATATAATATTTCCTACTGCTTGAACGAAGGATTTTTTTTTTCTATATTTTAAGTAATTTTTCAAGGTTATAAAGGGTGCAAATTTTACTCATTGGGACGTTTGGTTCACAACTCTGTCAAAAATTTCTATTTTTTTTTTCCTTCGTTCAAGCACGAGCCATAATCATCTACTAACAGAAAATTTATGGATTTTCATTTGACATATGAAAAAAAAAAATCGTAAAAATGTACACGTTTTGAGTCATCAAAACCCACCTAACCCATTAATACATTTTAAGGGATTAACGACAAAAGAAGTTACTTTAAAGCCAAACTTCCTGCGGTTTTCTTACTTTACTTAAACGACCTCCCATGAATTCATGCTTATAATAATTTTTCTTCCTTCTTTCCCATTAAAAAGACTTGACATAATTGCGACATTGCGTTGCGACAACGGAATTTTGACACCTAGGAAGGAATGTAAATATAATTTAAAAGAAGCTGAAATAGAAATTGTTGTATACTTGAGTCGCCTGAGTAGGCGTTTTTTCTACTCTCCGGGCGATCCTTTTGAATGAAATATTCTTCCTTTTTTATTTTAATTAAGAATTTTTTTTTAATTATTTATCAAAATAAATCAATGTAACTTGTTTTTATTTAGCGATTACTAAAGTTATTACATTACAATCTATTTCCTAATAAAAGGACCTCCATAAAACGTTATATTATTCTCTGTTTTATTATTTACTTAAACTTAAATATGTACTACGATCTGAAGTTATAGGATGCCATACATCGGGCAGAAGATCTAGTCTAAAATCTCGTGTAATTGTCACAATATCCTGATATTATTTATTTGTATCTATGTAGCAATAGCTAAAAGAGTGTTTCCTCCAATTTGAATGATATTAAAATCTATTTCTTCGAAGAAAATGGTGTGCATGTATCTTTTTAGTGCTCTTGACAAAATCAATGCCAAAATTTTATTGTAGTCTTTTTTGCGTTGGGATACATAAATTGAGTTTGAATTATTTAACAAGATTTTAAATGTTGCAATGATTATTTTTTTTGGTAGTGACTTATTGTAAAAATTTTTGTTATAACTCCTACTTAAAAAATTTAAGATCATTGATCCTTAGTTTGTTTAAAAAAAACTTAAATCAAGTAATAAATATCCATTATATAAACATTACGAATATATTTTTAAGGATCAAAATACTTCAAAGTTTTTTAATATACATAAATAAATAAAATTTTTAGTTCCTAAGATTATACTTATTACTATAGTCGAGATAGCTAAAGGAACGACTCTCAATAATATTTATCTTCAATATCAACACTTAATGCAAAGCCATATTTCTTAAGTAATAAACTACACCATATCTATATTCCGTCTTAAATACAATTATATAAGACACTTTAAACCGGGTATGTCAGCAAATTTCAAAAGGAGTGGTATATACTATGATTGATTTAGTGTCTTTAATTTTTGCAGTTTTCTTAAATCCGGGTAGCAACTAAAAAATTCCATATCTAATTTTGCCTATAAGTCATAGAAATTTCAAGACAGTCTAACTAGTCATAAATATTAAGTGCTTAATGAGAACACTTGTCACGTTCAAAAATGAGTAAATAACAAAACACTTTTCCATAATAATTTCTTAATTTTATTATATCAACTTTGGTTAGAAATTCCATGAAACAATATAACTCAAAAGCTATTGATCTACGTAATTAGCTTTAAATTATTATCTTTTGTAATTTTTCATCTAATAAATTTGCAAAAATCGAGGCTAATATTAATTCTACTTCATTGCAGGTATTTCATATAAAATATTTAACAAAAAAAAAAAAAATTAAAACATTTTATATTGCCATATCAGATACTCCTCAAATGAATTTCCTAATCAACCATGGAACTAAAGGTGTAACACTTAACCGTACCAATTCCATTACCGTATCGGATTAATTAACAATTATTTTAGTTAATTTGTTGTTTGTGTTGGTATTATCAGAAAATTCATACAAAACATAAAATTTCAATTAGTAAAATTTTTTCGCGCTACAATAATTTTAATACTAAACCAAGGACTAAATTAATTCGTACATTTTTGTTTTTTTTTTTTTGTTTAAATTTATTCATCACCAAAACATACTTCCCACCTGCCATTATGGCTAGTGTAATACAAATCAATGATAAAATTGAATCTTATGTCAATACTGGAACAGATATAATTCGATAACGGCCTTGTAGGTTCAGTGCAATTAAATGGACCGTAAAATATATAAAATAATGTCTTAATAAAAGACAAAGATACAAAGTGCTCTTTGATTGGACCTGGTTATTTACTTATATGATTTTTGTTATTAATTATAGTATATTCAATTTATAGAAAAAGTATACAACATTTAAAATAACAAGAGCAACATTTTTTAGCAAATCTATAGATATCAACTGGTTCTATGGTTATTTGTTAGCAATTTAAAGATATAGGTGTGCTAATGTTTTATATAGTGTTTAATTGTATGCTAGCAGGTATTGCAAGGTGCAAGATTAGAACTACTATGACAATATATTATCGGTTGATAGACTTTTGAACTTTAGATTGGTTGAATTTGTTATCAATACAGAAAAAAAAAGTTGAACTAATTGAGTTTCTTATTCAAAGTGCATAATATAAACTTTTTGCTAAATGCACATTCATTTTGTTAGCAAAATTTTATAGTTGCGTGATTCTTTGTCATATTATTCCATAACATTTTATAATTAATTTTCTTAGTTTGAAAATTTTAATTAAATTTATGCTAAAAATTTATCATAGATTGAAATTTATTAAATTAAGTCGTTAGTTTATTGTTCTATTTTAAAATATTTAAATGTGACGAAATTTTTGTATATTGCTGATGTAATCTGGGAAAAAATTACTATTTAATTTGAAGGTAATTTTCTATTGTTTATTAGTTTTATATAATTCTAAAATAACTACAAGCTACAAGCTATGGAAGCATTTAACAATTTAAGCTAATTGTGCCTAAGTGCAATATATTTTCTGATCGTGCTAAAAAAATATATGCTTACGCACGGTTTTATAGTGTAAGCTTTTAACTCGAGTTATTGTAAACTACAGTTAAGCTTAGTTAAAAATATTAATTTGTTTTACAGTGGAAGTGAAGCTTGAGTTAACTTAAAATATATATATGACGTTAAATAACGTCAGATAACTAAGAGTGACACTCATCCATTATACTTTTTCGTATACGGAGAACAAATGTAGAATATTACACTGAATTAGAAAAGTTTGGTTTTCAAATGAATGCATTCACTTAATCTTCGATGTACTTGAATCAAGAAAATAATTCTTGAATCAATAATTTAAATACGCAATTCTAATAAATTCAAGTAAATTATATAATCAACAATCAAATATATTTCCATCCGCATTTTTTTCTTTTAGTGTAGTGAAATAAAGATAACTTTTCACTATATTTTCGAAATAGTTATTGCAAACAAAATAAAAGTCAATTTAAGCTTGTCCAAATTTTGTTTAAGGAGTATTATTTTTTATTTGTTTTGATCAATAAACTATAAGATGGGTAGTGCTTACCCAGGGTAATATCTATAAAATTTTTAATAAGAATTAACTAAATAATCTTTCTTTAATTAAATTCTAACAACATTTTTGATATATAAAAATTTCATTTAACTTATAATACAAAATTTATTGAAAAAACACCAAAAAAGGTTCTATTAAATTTAAAAAATAATTGCAAACTAATTCATCAATATGGCCAACCGATGAAATGAGAATTAAACGCTCCAATTTGAGACTTTAAACTTATTAAAAGTTGAATACGGATAAGAGGTTAGCATAAACATATGAAACGTTAACTTTTCTTAATGTAGATTTAAGCTAGCATATAGGGTGTCCCAAAGGCATGTGTAAAAACTAAATGAATGTCACTTACCCTTCCGATCTTCTAAGGAGCTTCATATTTTAAAAATATCTATCTGAGGTTTGTCAGTTTTATTCTAGCTGTAACAAAAGAAGCAGACAACCATAATGATGAATGGCTACGTTAACAAACAAAATTAACGTTTTTGGAACTCGGAAAATCTTCCAGTTGTAATTAAAAACAACTTTCATCAAAACAACGTTTGGGCAGCTATGTCAATAAAATGAAGCTATATTTTTTGGAATCTGCCATCATGGAAGAGGCATATAAAAGGTGAAAAAGTGAGGTCTTGGGTAATCTTTTTATTTTATGCAATATTGCGGAGCACTTCATCGTACAAAGGAAGTATATATTTGCATTAATGTATAGAGATTAAGCCATTTGGCCTAGTATACCCGCATTTTGCACATAGAACAGGGACCGATTTTTTTTTTTTTTTTATGCATTAAAGATAACTGTTACAAAGATCCAAAAACGAAAGAAGAACTAATTGGAACAACCAAAACAATAGCAAATTATATTTCAAATGAAACATTGATGGCTCTAGAAAGCGTTTAGTGTTTTGTAGCAACTCAGTTGGTTCTCATGGTTTGAAAATTTTTATCACTAACAAGTAGCATTTTTTATCATATTTTTAAATAAATTAAAAAATTGGGCTTCCTACAAAAGAATAATTATGCATGAAGTAGGATTCTGACATACGTTATATGTCTTTTTCATTTATACACATTTCTGTACACATTTATTAACTAACGAACAAAAATAAATATAAAAACAGAATTTATTCGGGGTAGTATTTGATATTTTGTAGCAATCATTCGTTAATTATCTTAAAAAGGACAAAACATGAATAGAATAATATTACACAAGACTTTTACAAAATCTAAAATAGAAGAATTGTGTCCACAGAAGCATTTTGGCATTGATAAATTTAAATTATTAAAGCGAAAAATTATGGTACAAATCGTATTTTTTTGGTTTTCAAATTTAAATAACCCTTAAGAGGTTAAGGGTTGTCAGAGACATGAAAAAATGATAAGTTTCGACTTGACTTGACGAACATTTGAAAAAAGGAATTTAATAATTTTAAAAGTTATGGCTGTTTGTGTTAACCCAATTCCAACAGAATTTCCTTGCGGTGACCATCACAAATCCTTGGAGATTCCGAGAGCCCTTGGTTAATTGTCGAATTACTCGAAAAGTATTTATCGGATTCACTTCAAATTTTCAGAGAATATCAGAGAATAAGATATTATGCTTTAAGAAAATGCCAAATCTTTAACATGGTGACTACCCCTAACCCCTTAAAAATCTCTATATATTGGTAGTTAAGTGAGTTAAATTGTAGCAGTGAATCGCTTGATAACAAGTTCTACTAAAGTACCTATAACTCCTCAAAATACTCTCAAAATTTATCGAGTAACCCTTAAATAAGTTTTCAATGAATCATTCTATGAATTTTTATATAAAACTTCTATTGAACCGATATTTTCATAAAGGTGAAAAAAAACCACCTAACATCACAAAATTTATAGTTTTAAACAACGAAAAACATTCAGCTATATTTAATTTGAACAGAAATTGAGTAATTCTAAAGAAAAAAAATGTTTATAGGCATGGCATATTTTTTGTTTTCAAATATTATCATAAAATTTATTTAAATTAAACATAGGCGCATCTATGTTAAAATTTGTTGCTTAAATAAAGTACAACGAGGTTAAATCAACAAAAATATGTATTGTATCGATAAGAGTCTAAAATTTTTATCGAAGGTCGAATTAGTAAATAATATAATATCATTTCTTTTTTCTTTTTGTATTTTCAGGTGTACTCCCGTCTATGTCGAGTTTTTAATAGAAAAATTCATAATAATGCCAGCATTAGTTGTATATAAATTGTGTAGAAATAAAGTGCCACCATTATTGGTTACCATCTTTTAATTTAAAATTATTTTATATTAATATTTAAAATGGGAACTAAATCACCTGGTGGTCCACAAAGATGTCGTCTTATACTTCAACATTGTTTAGCTATTCAACTAAGCAAACCAGGTATTACACCAGATGATTTTTGGATGTATGATTCAGGCTATATGATATTTCAGGTGAGTAAATTGATTTAGAATTTTCAAATTGTGACTTTCTGATAGTTTTTAATGTGAAAATAATTTAAAGTTATTTATTTTAAATACATTAATAAAAATAAACCACAGTATAATTAATCCATGGAATAAATTTTTTTTTATGTTTACTAAGGGAATTTATTTGGAAACTTTAAGTCAAAGTTCTTTTTGGTTTAAAAGAACTGCAGTTTTGTTATAATCTTCGGATTCAGAAGATTAAGTATAATCGTTGGCTCTAAACAAAGTCTAATTTTATTATAAGTCGTATCAAAAAATATTGCTCTTTTTTTAATAAAGCTGCTGCTATGGTAGCTAAGCTTAACGGTCTTGTTATAAGCAAATATTAACTTCTCTTAAGAAGTTATTATAATAGGTCCGAAAATCGAAATTAATAATTTTGTGTTTTCTTTACGTTTCAAGACCTGGAGAATCATTTGAAATCATTTTTAGAGTGATGTCTGCCTGTGCGTGTTTATGTGTGTATGGGTGTATGTGATCTTTTTTATGAGATCCGTTTTCTCTAAAACTACTGGACCAAATTACATTTTTAACATATCAATCGATACGCCATACCATGACTTAGATCTGAAAAGAGTCTGAAATAAATCGGCTCAGCGGTTCGTTTTTTTTTGCAATTTTGAGCTTCTTTTCAAAGTTATTATAATTGGTCCGAAAACCGAAATAGTTAATTTTTTGTAATTCCTTTATGTTTCAAGACCTGGAGCATTATTTGCAGCCAACTTTAGAGGTGGGGGTTTTCGAAGGTGTTGATTTCGATTCAACTGCAGAAAAGGAAATGGACGAGTCATAGAATGCATATAGTACACATGATACACATTTAATCGTAATTATCCAGTAAGAGTTTTATGATCCCGTCCTCTAGATAGCGAAATGCGGAAGTTTCAATAAAAATTCAGGAATATACCAAATTTATCGATTGAGGTTTGATTTTCAATGAAACTGCGCGAGACAATATATATATATATACATATATACACATATTTATTCGATACACTTACACATTAAATACCCGTTGAGCGGTGTATATGATGGATGACCAAGTGTTTACAACAAACAAGTGTCTCGCCGTGAGTCGGAAGAATATGACAAGAAAGAGAAGTTGCTTGTGCGGTACCTGCTGACGTACGTATTTTTTTAAAAATTGAATTCAATTTATGAAAAAAAGTTAATTACTTTGGCTAAAAGCTTTGGTTCAATAAAATGCAATAACTAAATCAAAAGAACAACTTCTTAAACTTGTTATTGGGGATTTTTTTCAAAAAACCTTAAACAGGGGTTTGAAGTGTTAAAAGTAAATTCAGAATATAAAATGTCAACAAAACTTCACATCACTTTAAAGTGAGAGCATTTACAGGCAAATAACTTCTGCTGTAATTTAAAAATTAGATCACTTTACTTTTTCATTAACGTCAAATTACAATCAATTATATTACTAAACGATTTAAGAAATATAGAATAACACAGGTCTGCAAAATTGAACTTTTTGAAAATTGTTTGTCTGAAAAGCACCTATATTAGGTAATACTGGGATGCTGAACTCGAATATCATATTAGTTTTTTTCTATCACGTAAGATTTTTTAGATATACGAAAGATAAAAAAAACCACTTTTTTGCCATCTTGAGATGGTTTTTATTAAAATTGAAAAAAAATACACAACTAATTTTAACTTTTTGACTCTTAAAATATCGAAACAAAAATTATAAAGAAATAAACTACTAGAAATCCTTGAGTACCTCTTCCGTATAGCACTAAAGCTCCTTTTTAAAGATTTTCGCCTGTGTTCAATTGTGTCATTGTCCCTCTTTAACATCCAGCAATAGTCTGCAATCATATTAATATTCCACCTTCCTTAGTAATGTCGTTCCATTGCTTTTATATCTTGATGGAATCTCTCGCCTTGTTCTTCACTGAAATTTCCAAGACTATCTGGAAAATGGTCCAAATTATATTTCAGAAAATGGACTTTTAAGCTCATGTTGCATCCCAATTTTCTAAAATTTTCTTACACGTTTGTGACTAATTGGACATAATTTGAACTTCTTTTATTGTCCAGGAAACTTTTAATTACTTCTTTCAAAGAAATCCATGCTTCTTTTTCTTCAGAGCTAATTTGAGTTACGAAGTATTTATCTTTCATTAATTTTCGAATATCTGGGCCTACGAACTTTCCTTCTTTAAGCTTAGCCTCTGAAAGCGATGGAAATTTCTTACAGAGATATTTAAAACACTCTCCCTGTTTTGATAGTGCTTTCACAAATTGCATCATAAGTCCAAGTTTAATATGAACAATACAAACAATACGTGCAATATGAGTTCTAAATCGTAAGGGCATATGCAATAAGGTGAAATTATTATTTTTTAAATATATAGGCTTACCAAACACCCCAATCAAGCAAAAATTTCTTAGAAGTTACAAATTATTCTAGACCATTTCATCATACCCAGAAAATATGTATTAGAAGAAAGTATTCCAAGAAAACCTAATTTTTGAGAGCAAAAAATCAGGTTTTCTTTAAAAATTAAAATAATTTCAATTGAAAATCACAGATTTGAAAGGTTGAAAACATAAATATTCAATTAATTAATTAAATATGCATACAAATTTAATTTTATTATATAAACTTCAAATTTTTGAGCAACATAGGACGATCTTGATAGCTTGTGTGGCTTTTACCAGAATTTCCAAAAATTCTTACGTGATGGATTTTTTTTATTATTTTTCCCTTACTAAGCACTTAGAAATCTTTAAGAAACCATTGTCCAATCTCGGACAATTTTTCCTATGTTGACCTGTGTAATTAAATCAAATAATTTTAATAAACAAATATCAATTAGTTAATACATTTTATAAACCAGATCGAATTTAAAGTCTAAAAGATAAGTCAATCACCCAAACAGGGTTAATCCTAGAATCAAGTGTTAAGCTATGATTAGTAACACTAATATAGCATTAAGTTTCTAAGATTATTGTTACAGTGTTATTGAATTAGTCAAGCTAATTGCTACCTGTTCGTGCTGATTCAGGTGATTAGTACTATGGTCTAATCGTTTGAGTATATATACAAAACTTATTTTGTCTCACACGAAGATTTACTTTCGCACAATAATTAACCAATCTGTTTTTGTATCATATATTGTGAAATTTATTTTTTATATTATTTTTTATATAATTTGATTGCATTCTCTCATCAATTAATCGGTAAACTTTTAACAAAAGGAATTTATATATGTACATTCTTAAAGTAAAATTTAGCTTTAATCGTTTGTTATTATATAGGAAACAGGAGAAAGTATCTTTCTATCGACTCAAAAGTATCGACATATATATATATATATATATATATATATGTCTTTAGCCCTCAAAGCTGTCCCCAGAGCATGTGTCAAGATGTGAAAACATAAATTTATATAGAAATAATATCAAGCCTTTAATATTGAGGCCATATCATCTTGAAAATCTCTACAAGTGGAATTATTATTTTGATGAAATCTTTTATAAATTTAATGTTCCACATCTTGCTATTTAACTATCGCCTTTGATTAATGTTTAGTCATGTATCGATCTAAAACGACAAAACTTTGATGAATTTTGCTATAAACTTTATTATATAGAAAATACGCTATTGGCACTGACAACTAGTTGTCAGAATTTGTGTTATTAAGATTTAAATGTTTTTTCAGTTGCACGCGCCTTTTATATAGTGCCGATGGCTTAATAAATTTGATATTCAGAAACATGATAAAAAATATGAAATATTATGGAATATTTATGATTTATTGTGCAAAGTATTAGCAACTCAACATATATGTATTTCTAGGTAGCAATATTATATTTCTGTTTCCTGATTATAATTACTGGTGAAAGAGAAATTTAATAATTTCATAAAAAGTTTGATTAGTTTTGATAATAAAACAAAAGCTCATTTTTTAGAAACAATTAAAAAACTTACTTTTTTTTTTTTGGCAAATTATTTGAAAAGCAAATAAAGCTCAGCTTTTTAGAATAACGAAAATTTGTATCCAATATATTATTGTAGTTTTTTTACAAAAAAATTAAAGGGCAAGGAATTTATTTAAGCGAAAATTTTCTGGAGAAATAAAACTTAATTCTAATAACTATAAAATTTTCAATGATTTCTAAAGGATAAAAAAGGTTATTCCTATTTTCAGTTCTACTTCAATCTTAGAAAATCTCATAAAAAAATGGAATTGTAATCGAAATTTATTCTAAATTAGATTTAAGAAAGATATTGCACTTATAAAATTCAATGCTCGTGAAATTTTCTTCGCAATGTTATAAGATTTGATTAAAAAACTTGCAAAATTATTGTTTTTAACTAATAAAATTACACAATTTGGCTAAATATCTCTATTTATATAACTATAATCAAGGTTAAAAGCCCACACACTTCAAAATCAAATCGATTTAGCTAATTTACACCTTAAATACAGACAGAGCTAAAACTCTTTTCAAATTACTTACAATTTACTATAAAATCATTTATAATTGCATAGTATTGCACATCATATCTTTAGCTTCTAGATTTATTTTCTTCTTAAGATGGACAAAATACATTAAATACAAATTTATATACCGCATAATTTTAGAAAACAGATAATTTTATTCCATACCACGTCAAAATGAGGTCAAAGCATCAATATACTTAGATATGGATTTGATTGTACATTGAAAATGTCTATAATTATATTATTTTTGAAATCTACTCTAGACACAAAATAAAGAAAGAAAAGAAATTTTATTTTACTACTAACAGTTAAATAATTTGATCTTTCTAAAGAATAAACTCAAAAGTTGAGGATTTTATATGCAGTCACGTTTTTTTTGACTTGTTTTAAAGACTTGTTTTCAAGAAAATTTTCAATTTTGACTCTACAATAATTCGTGCAAGTTGAAATTAATTAATTTTATTATTAAAAAGTAGTAAAAAAAATATTGATTATATAATTCAATTAATTGAAGGATATGAAAATAGAGTTGAAGTTATAAATGAAAATTTTTTACGACTTGAAATAAGAAAATTTTAAATGTCCGCAAAAGTAATTTGATAATTAATTAATATGCTGTTCATTTTAAAAGCTGTTTTTTAAGTTTAAGATGGAAATAAATTTCATATTTAGTGATATAAGATGTCAAAAAAATTAAAGTAACTGAATTTCAACAAAACTAGGTAAGGCAAGCCTCGTATGATAATATTCCCTTATGAAATATCTTAAAAACTTCTAAAGGATCTGTACTAAAGCAATAATATACTGCATATCAAATAGAAACCATAAATACTACCACGCTGTATTTTTTAGCATAAAATATACTTTTATAAATAATATCTTGCTACAAGATTATTTTAGGATGAAGTTTAACACTTAAACAACCAGACATAGATATAAACTTATTTAAGGGAAAAAAACTTTTCCACTGGTTAAGAAATTGTCAGAATTGAACAAATTAAATGACAGTATATTCAATTAAATGACAAAACGACAGTAAATTTGTGCAATATCCTACAAAAGTTTCTAAGAACTTCCCTATTAGACATGTTTAATAAAATTGAGAAATTTTGGCTTGATATCAAAACACAAATAGAACTTAATATTAGAACTCTTATACCCTTAGTTGCATTTAGCAATTGGATTTGATCTTTTTCCAAGTTTTTAGAGGGTTGAGAAATGCAATGCAAGATAACGATTCTATTTTTGCAATCAAATTTACATATTATGTAATGTAAGTATTGTAAAGGGATGTGGTTAAACTATTTGAAAGGGATAATTTAATATATGTCGTAAGGGTGAAATGTAACCATAAAGTCTAGTTTTAATATTTTTAACAAACAAAGGTTATGTTCTATGCTATTTCTGACTTTTTTTTTTTTGTTTTAATAAAAAGCTATAAATTTTACAAATAAAATAAGGCAATAAATCAAAAACTAAAAAAGTATAAATTGATTGTTTCGAATATTAAATTTTTCCATGGCATTTTTTGTGTAGGCTAAAACATAATTTGATATTTTTCAATCTGCTTAGTTTTCAAATTAACATTTAGTTCAATATATTTTAAAATTCTTTCCTTTCTTGAAGCCTTTTATACTTGGATAAGAAATTAAATCTTAAAAGTAAGTTTACTTTCTTGCCAGCTAAATATTCGCAACAATATTCTAATTTATTAGTAATTAAGAGAATAAATTGAAGACTTAAGATCAAAATATAAACAATAATCACCATCCAGCCCTATTTACTCGTATCTGTTTTATTTATTTATATAAAACTATATATTTAAATTGATTTTTATTTCTTCATCACTATAACACTAATTGCAATATAACTACTTTAGTAAACTCTAAAAATTAATTAGCAATAATTTCTTAAGAGGACTAAATATACACTAAATATAAACAAGTATTTAGTTGATTTTCTATCCAAGAAAAAAAAAAAAACATCCTTAATTGAAAATAAATTGATGTTAACATGAACACTAAAATCGTATAACCTTCATCAGGGTTTCCTTTTATTTGACATGGTATAGAGCAATCTGTTTGATGTCATGTAAAATTTGTCTATTACTCATTGACAGCCATTTGTAGGTATGGCGCTAAATACTAGCAGCTAGCCATAATATTAATCCGGACGTCTGGATTGTAAATTTTATACGATCTCTATTGTCGGGTTAACATGATAAACAACATAGAAGCTCTGTAATTAATCACAATAGTTTCACATTGGTAAACTTTTCAAAATAAATTTACCATTGATAGAAAATTGAATGGTTTCAATTTATTATTTTACTAGTAAACGGCTTCCTGGTTTAAGAAATTTTCGCATTTTGCATGTTTTTCTATCACGTAAAGTGTTTTTGTTGAGCTTATAGTCAATAGACAGCTCTTGAGGTGGTACTTGAAATCTAAATGAAAATTAATATCTTTTCGATGCCGACAGCTATACCAAATGTATTTTACTAACGTAATAACCAATTCTTTTATGTATGACAGTAGTTTTTGAATAAAGATTTATGTAATTGGTATAAATCTAAATCCTAATTTCAGGCCAAAGGTGCTAAGTGTAAATTTTACTTATTCTTTGAATCTATATTCAATGTAAATATATATATACTATATATAGATATTTTATTGGAGAGGTGTTAAAGTCAACTTGTCAATTATAATTATCGTTTTCTTTATTCGTTTTCCCAACAGCAATTGGTGAAAGGTAATTTAAATATTGAATTTAAGACGATTGTTCAGTATTCTTATGGCTGTTAAGATATGTAACGAGTGTCGTCTACTTTTGATTTTATAGCTAGCTTGGTAAAAAAAAAAAAAGTACCAACCTTACTGAAAATAATAATATGTAAATTACGATTTAAAAAGTATATGAAAAATATAAAAGTTTTGATTATAACAAATTTGAATTTTTAGATTTTCTATTTATTCCAATTGAATTCAAAGTTGATTTAAGAATACTGAAAATAAGAACATTTTGTAGGTACTCTAAAAAGCGAAAATTATTAATTTGACCACTATTTTTAAACAGAATGATATTCAGGATAAATACTCATGTACTATTTCACATTTTCTTATGAAAATTTTTTAGAACTCTGTACTTCTTCTGTACCAAAAAGAATCATTTTTATTGTACATATTTATTCAATTAAATTAAGTTTTTTTGCGCATGCAAATCTGAAGTTAAATTTGATGTCATAAGCGAAATAAAATTTAGAGCCCTTTGTTGTCATATCTTGGGTAAAAATATCTGATTAAAGATGGAATTTTAGTTTACATTGTAGCTCCAAATGGAAATCTTATTTCTATTTTTCGGGAGAAGAAAATTCGACTGTTTGAAAGTTTCTTCTTCAGATTTTGCCCACTTAACTAGCAAAGGTCTGTTTTTTATGAGAACCTTTGCACATTTTTCAAAGTATTTTTTTACTACTTCAATTTAGACAAATACATTTAAAGGAGCATCTTCCTTATTAGCAATTGTTTATTTTTGAAGTAAAATTAGTCGAACAAAAGTACTGACTCTAATATCTAGGAAAAAGCTACTTTAAACTGGAGAGTGGTCGTTATCGTTGGCTTTGTACAACCAGGGATGGTTTGAGTTGAAAGCTCACTTTTTGAATTAAGGTTTTATTTCCTTTGCTTCACTAAACTTAAAAACTACACATCTTCTTTCAAATAGTATGTAAATAATGCTGAAAAAGTCCTTCCCTTCTAACGAATACTAGAAGAATCCATCATACAGGAAACATAATTACATTAGACCCGAAAAATTAAAATACTTTGACACTTTATCTTACACACTTCCCTTTTATTCTAAACAATTTTCACAGATCCTCTTTATTCTAAAGGAAATCATGAATAATGCATTCATTTTGAACAAGTTTTTTTTTTAATGTTTTACTAAACATCAATAAACTAGTTAATCAATGTGATAAAAAGCTTTTTTATTTTATTGGATTTTCTTGATACCAAAAATGAACCAAAATTTATCTTAAAGTTTATACCATAATTTTTATTGTAAAACTAAACTCGATGAAGTAATCACAATTCATTATTCTAACAATTGCATTAAAAAAAAGGTTTTTTTTTTCCTAAATCGTAAAGCAATCTAAGAAAACATGCATCCCAGCCAAAATAATAAATATCTGTTTTACTCCCTTTTCTCAAGTGAACAAGGACATATGCTATTAAGCTGGATACTCCTTTTAAATCCAACAACTAAAAGTCCTAGGGGAAATGTCTATAACAATAGGGAGCCCTTAACATGCATGGCTTTGGATATAACAAATCAGTATGATGACGCTACCATTTCAAAATAATCCACCCTCGATTTTCTTTATGGGGCTTCAAATACACATACACGCACAACATTATATACTCAGGGTAAATTATCAAAAGAAGGGAGCCAAAATTCTATACATTGCATTCAAATACATAGAACTTGCGTCTGTCATTAATTTATCGTTTCTGTTTTGGACTTGACCATGAATATAACTTAAACAAAAATTCCAAAGGAAAAGGGAGGAATATAAAAATATTCTTTACATATATACGTGTATATAAAAAGTAATCAACAATTCAACCAAAATAACATTAGAAAGATATTTTCTTAGAGGGATGATGATGATTCACATCAATCAATACTAGCCTCAAAGCAAACATAGATTTTTCGTGTTTTATATCAAAAATAGAATTAAATTATATTCTCAAGAAATTGTCATACTTGACAGTTTTATTAAGACAAAAGTTTTATGTTAATTACAGGAAGCTGTTAGCACTTTGGTTTTATGGGAATGGTCCATGCAACACAATTAATTAATTTGATTTTAGTTTTTGTTCTTTTTTTTTGTTTTCTATTTTAATTTTTAAAAATGAAAATTAATTCTAAAGAGAAAAATCTAATCTTAGAAAGTTTTTTTGATAGAATGAATTAATTCCCTAATTTGGAAATTTCATTATAAAAAAAAAAAAACAAACAAATTATTTTTACGAGCAATAACATTTTGGTTGTGTTGTTTCAAAAGAAATCTTTGTACTACCACATGTGATGATCTTTAAAGTAAAAACTCAAATTTTTATTGTTACCTGGAGCTAAAAAATTTATTTTATTTTCTGGAATGACATTTACTGCAAATCAGCCAATTGAATGTAATTTAATTTGAGTATTTTTTTTTTGTATTGCACGTTTAAACTGCTGTCAGAAATATGATTTAGTTCAAAATATTTATCTAGCTGACTTTTATTGTACATAAATAAAAAATTATTGCTTGGAAAAAAAAACTAGCTTTTATAGAATAAACTAAAACAACGTAACTTAATTTCAAACTTCACAAAAACGCAACAATATTTTTCTACAAAGTAAAAAAAATTACTTGAAAAAGATGAAATAATCATAATTTTAAAGTGAAATTATTTAAATTTCTTCATATTTTAGACATATTAATGTTATAAAGAGGCAATTTTTTGACGCAAATTAATGTTAGTGTTGTATTCTATTTTAAATTATTTATTTTAGTTTTATAAGAATGAACAGAAATTGTCAACACAACATGAAATTTTTGATACAAAGAAAAAAAGATAATAATATTCGCTAAAATTATTATAAAATATATTAAACTATTCTTGACATTTGTTGTTGACTGCCAGAAAAATAGCCAGTCAGAAATATTAAAGAAGCTACACATTATTTGTTGCATGATTTCCATTTATTTTTTATTTTATTATTTCAAGGAATTTTTTATACTTTTTTGCAACGATATTCCTTATTTTTCATAATAATAAAATCATTTAAAAAACTTTGGTGTGTTACCGCTTAGCTATCAACACATGCCGTTTGACAATAGCTTTCCTTTTTTTTTCTTTGAAGAACATTTTTAAAAGCCTACATTTCAAAATTTTACTAAGCGGGGTATTCACTATATTTCCGAAACAATGATTCCGCTCTCATTATTTTAATCTCAAATTCATTTTACAGTATCATACACGATTTTTATCCTTGTGTGAGTGAAAGTTTTGTTCCCACATAATTTGTTGTTGCCTTAGAACCAGTTTGACAGTTCCGTATGATAAAGCATCCATCTGGACTGCAGGAAAGCAAAATTATGAAATGAACTTTTCGCGTATGTGTGTTAGTAATGCCCTAACACCACTTCAGAATTTTAACAAAATATCCAACATCTTGGATATTTTCTCTCTTATTCGTGCTTTCCATATATTTTATATGGGAACTAAGAGCCGAAGGTGGTTAGTTTATTCTTCCGGTAACCAGCAGTTTTAAGCATTTAGATAGCAATAGATAGCAAAGGAAAATTGTGTCTTTAAATTAATAAAGAAATTTGCTTATATTATTAATTCAATTACGTTTCATAACATTGACTCTTAAATCTCAGGATACCTAAAGTAAAAACATTTAAGGACGATTGATTATAAATAAAAGGAATTCTTTGTAGAATTAAGCGTTTACTTAGGCTTATAAAAATATAAAATTTTATAAGACTCAACGCATATCTAAATATTCAAAATATTAACCAAGCCGACAGTCACATTTCAATTAGCAATTACAGGTATGGCCTTATAGATTAACTTATAAACTGTAAAATCCAAGTCAGCTCTATCACTATTATTTTCCGCTTTAATTTATCAGTGAAAGTAAGATCAAAGTTTTTACTTATGCAAATGTAGTCATTAAAAGAATAAAGATTTAAGAGAATGATTTGAAGACATGGCTTAATAAATTATTGCATGCAGCCCGAGCAACATCTATAACATCATGTCCTGGAATGCAGCCAAATATTATGCTTTTATTTTTTAAATATATCGCAATATATATATATATATATTGCTTAGTTAAAGGTATACTTTTTATTTGCTTCTTTTTAAGGCACTTTAAACTATAAAAGTATATTTTAAATTTTTTTATTTATATTTTAACATTTTAGTTTATAATTATTTTTTATTAACATAATTTCAGATTCAAGAATTTATTAAAGAAATTCATGAGTCTTGAGTACCTTGCTGCTCAAAAATTCTATGGACCAAACCAATTATGAGCTATATCCTTGTAACCAGTCATACCAAATAAACAAATTGAAATTATTTTCAAAATTTCTAGATAACCAAACAAATATTAAAAATTTCTAAACTTGTAGGAGTTAATTTAATGTTCTCAAAATAGAATTTAAAAATTTCATGAAACAAGCTCTTCATTCCAATATTTTATCGGAACAAAATTTATTTTTCCGATATATTTTCACTATCAAATATCCTTGCATAAATTTAGAGTTTTCGAAAGTCATTAAGTATGTCAAAATTGATTTTGAATGACGCCGACAAAGCATATTGAAATATTGAAATTAGGAATTAACCCTTTGAGATCATTTATTACGCTTATTTACAATTATTGGTGATAAGATATTTTTCTCGAAAATACTTTAATGGACGAGGTTAGAAGTGAAAGAATCAAATTGAATCTAAAATAATTCACGATTGCAGTACCACCTTACTTTAAGTATGGAAAGCCGAGAGGATAAACCCAAAATTAATTGTATTGGATTATATAAAATATATGGGAGATCAATCGTATTATTGAAAAATTGATGGGAGCACATCGTCAGCATCGAACAAGCGTCTACGTCGCATTCTGATGAAGTCCGCATGAAATGCCATTTCTTTTATCACAAACTATATTAATCAAATTAATAAATTGATAATGACATTAAAATCCTGTTTTTTTTTTTGGTAAAACGGAAGTTACTTTACTATATCCCCCAAAGTCAAATTACTTCGGAGTTACTGCACTCTTAAATAAAAAAACACACGGAGTGTAGAGGATTAAAATACTTTTAAAATGTTTCAAGAAGAAATCGTAAACGAAAAAGACTTCGGGTGCAAAGGGTTAAAATTCTACAAAATTTTGCTCATACTCCTTTCCCGCGAGACTAATCAATAAGATTTTCTTCTTTTGGTTAACTAAGTTTAAATAAAAGAGCACCAGTCTTGTTCTTAAGTTTAAAGTAATTTAAAAAAAATGCGAAGTTTTTCAAGTTTTACAAAGAAGAAAAAGACCCTAAAGTGATACAGGTTTAAACGTAATTTCTGTAACAATTTCTATATTTCCATAGAAAAACAATTTTATTTTAAAAGATATAAAGTGTAAAAGATTTTAGATCGAGTGAAGTTTACCTGCTTAATTAGATAATTAATTAAGTCAAAGGAAAAACATATTATTTTTTGTTAATTATAATTAAAATTTATTAAAGTAATTATCATAACTAAATTGTGTTAAAAGAAGTCCAATAAATAATTATTTAATAGCATAATAATATCTCTACAATTTATATATTAGTTATAGAAAAATTATTTGTTTTTCAAGTAAGAAGTAAAATTATTTTTCCGCGAGAATATGACATTTTTAATTGTGATGTATTTTTAGGAGAAATGTTTGCCATGCTATTACAATCTATGAAGTCTTTATAGCATATTTAATTACCGATATTGCACCGGTTAAGATCCCATATCTTCCTGAGTTAGGAATTTTTGTAACTCCAGAAAACCTTCTGTTTTAATCTTCTGGCAGAATAGGAGTCTTCTACTAATCTTTTTTAAAGCAAAAGCAAAATAAATATACTTAATATACTCAATAAGGAAAACAGCTGTCTTTAATCAATGAAAAATCAAGTAATCTCTAGCAAAAATTATCAGTGAATTTTTTTTGAGAATTATTACCAAATTCGCCATTTTTGATAATTTCGGGATATTGGACTATAACTGAGACAGACTTAGAAATCCCATTCCTTCTTTAGAACATTGTTTGGAAAGTCGATTTTTAGTTATGAATTATTTTATAACTTAAGCTTCATAAATACACAAGAAATATTTTAAGAATTTATAGCTATTGAACAATTCTACTACACAAAAGGGCTTTTAAATTTCCTTTCTTAGTTTGCAAACAATTTGGTTCGCTAGACAATTTTCAACTGAGCTCTCTTATAAATAACACATTTTCTAAAGGTTTTTAAAAAATCAAAAATGTTAAATTTTCAGGTCTTACAAATAAAAAACACAACAAAATCAATTCCGAAAAGAAAAAAGTCTTACCTGAAACCTTACAAATCATATGAAATTTAAGTGAAGAAATTGATGTCGTAAACCTTTTAAATATTTTTAGATTATCCCTTAATTAGTTTGTAATTTAATATTTAGTGTATCAGGTGGGCTATTGATTTCAAATTTTTGCCTGTTCGTATGACTTCTCTTTGTCTCTTTATACCTTCAATTGTTTTTAATTGTTTAGGATTTGTAATAAGAATAAAAATCTGTTAAATTGAAATACAATTCATAATAATTTCTTCAAAGAAACAATTTAAAAGAACACAGAAAAAATCAAATTTCTTAGAGAAATTTGGAAAAAAAAGTTCAAAAAATAAAAAATTCAAAAAGTTATATAAAAAGACCAAGTTTTGAGTGAATCAGTTCATTAGAACTTGAAAAATGATAACAAGAATTTCAAAAAAAGTAGTTTCGAGAAAAAGTTTCGGGTAAAGTTACGCGCAGTAAAAGCTACAGATTACAATTTCTTTAATCTGGCCACTATATTAGGATGACCTTCGGTTATGGGATTTCAAATAATATATAAGGGTACTTTATAACTTTACGAGAGAACACGATCGCAGGTAAGCGGAGCATCCCTATCGTCTTTTGTGCAATTTGTTCCAGCTAATCCGGTTAAAAATAATATAAATTTTGAAAAATGCTTGTTTGAGCTTTGAAAATGTGAACAAAAATCGATTTTTTTATATTACAAAATTAGAATGACTTCAAGTTTGATCAACAAAAAAGTCATTTAAAAATTAATGAAAATACTAATTCGATAGAAAAGCAAGAATTTTACATATATTTTTCCGTAAACATAAAAATTACATCACTTTTTATATGTTTATTTCTCAAATTTTTAGTTTTTATTTTAGCAAGTAAAAATTTGTGGATTTCTGTGTTATATTTATATACATATATCTCAATTTCTGATGAAACATTTTGCCAAACCAAAGCAATTACCTAAGATATGTATATAAACTTTTTTAATTGAAAAATTATTCAAAAATTATTGTTCGTGAGAACAAAGAAACTTCCATTTGAACTAGATGTACCTATATATATATATACACTTATGTATGTACATAGCTAACATGAAATCTATTTAAAAATCATAATTTCTCATAACTTAAGAAAGAAAACAAAGCCTTCCAGCTATTATCACAATCTGATAACCAAATTGCGGACAAACACAAAAATGATATGGATTTATTTGAAGAGAGTAGTTGACCTCTCGATCTTAACTCGGCAATTTTACAATATAAAAGTCAGTTGCAGATAATATAGCCATGGATAGGTTATGAGAACCATATTATATCTTGAAAGGTGATACGTGATACTGTCATAAAGGCTTTAATTCGATTATATTAAATTGCTTGAATATATATGTACATATATAAATACAAGGAAGAAAACTAACACTAAAATTACAAAATTATTGTTAGGTCATACAAATGTTAACCTTTAATAATTTAAGAATATTAAATATATACTATATAAGGTGCCTTAAAGGCTATTTTCAATAACAATATAATAATTATTATATAATAATTATATAGTTATATTTATTTATTATTTTTATAGAATTTTTTAGCAGCAAATGCCCAATGCTGGTGGAATGCCCCTTTAACAGCTGCTACACGTGCTTTACGATATGCTGGTCATGTTGCTCCAGGTATGCTGCTTGTAACAGCTGAACCATGCGCCTTGGAAGTATTACGTGGAGCCTATGCTAGGAGTGTTTTAAAACCACCAGCGACATATATCATTAGTTCTGTTGGTAAGTTCAATTTTTTTTTATTAACATAAGTGATAATCACAATTTTTCAGCATAAAAATATTTCAATTTATTTACATCATATAAAATTTTCAGAAAACTAAAATGTTTAAATTTTTTGTTTTATTTTACACCAAATAAATATTATTATTTTGTAAAGACTATACACAATTGTCAATGAGGTGATAAATTTAAACGGAATTTACCTGAAAGTGTCTTTTGAACATCTTTCTTAAGTTTCCATTTCTATTGTTGCTATCTACTATGGTTTATTATTTAACTGTCTCATTAATAAGCAATGAAGATGGAAATTTGCTAAAGTTTATAATTTGCATTTAATGATAGAGAGAAAATAAATTTTACATTAATAGTTTGAAGTTTAAAAATACATATATACAAGTTTTGACATATGTTTTATAAAAAATCAGGAAGATATTGTGATATATCCCATTCATAGTTTTAAAGTTTTTATAAAGAATCTACCTTATTAGGCAAAATTATAGTCAACCTACCGTTTGTATACTGGATGCATTTGCCTAAATCACGGAAACGAAAATCAATCTTCAAATTATGCTAACTTGAAGGGCGGAATTTATTGCACGTACATATAATATTCCAATGTAAAGCAAATTATCTTTGTTTTAATGGAAATGACTTTTCATAGTGTGTAGATGAATAGATTCTCAGTTGAACTTATTTCTATAATCTGACAAGCAACAAAATGTCATTTAATTCTGTGTATTCGTATTCTAGAGCGATGGAAATACAAAAACAACCAGAATGCATGTAATATGGTGTAAAAAAAAGAAATTAAAATACAAAAAAGAGCATAACCGTCAACTATTTCTCAAGCTGGACTATCAAAAACCGAAAGATTTTCAATTTGCTTACAGCTATCTTACACGAGCAACTGTTTAAGATACGGTTTGATCAATTTTGAAGGACTGTTAAGGCCTGTAACATATTACTGTAAGGTCTCGTTTTATGCGGATTATTTTTATGCGATTTTGAAATTGTGCGGTTTGTATTTCATCCAAAAATTTCTTGAATAAACATACATATAGGCTTGTTTAGGAAGCCCGCGTATAAAAAGTCTCTAAAAATGCCTAACCATACTTACATCGCAAAGGATGAAAAAACTGCAAGTGGACATGAAGCAAGTAAAGATCGAGTAATATTATTTGTTTTGTTAGTATTTCTTCCACCCAACACAACAAGCCTTATTCAGCTATTAGATCAAGGCATAATTGCAACTTTTAAAAAATATTACATTAAGCGAACTTACCAATTCCATTACCGCAAATATCTATTGCAGAGACAGTCTCTTCTGATGATGAAGGTGATTTGGAACCACTTCGCACACGGTGCAAACCATTATCAGATAGCGACATTGATTAAAAAATGTAAAACTATATTACTTTTCAATAAAATAAAATGCATTAAGTTTGAATACACGTTTATTTTAAGCTTTTATATGAATTTCTTTTAGACATTCGAAGTAATTTATTAAGTAGCTTACTTCTTTTAATTTCAGCAAACTTTTTTATGCGGTTATAAGTTAATTTTAACTCGTAGTTTTGGTTTTATGCGATTTTGGAAAATTACGGAACGTATCCCTAGGTTTTCAAGGCAAGTAAAGTAAAGAATTTTTTATATGCGCTTTTCTGTAGAACGTATCCACCGCATAAAACGAGACCTTACGTATTATTAAATGAATGGTACATTTATTTACAACCGATCAATAAGTCAAGTTTTTTTTCGTGATTATATGAAATCAATTGAAATAAATTTTACATATTTCATCATAAAACCTAAGACAGCGAAGTATAGATTTCTACACATAGATTTTTTCCAAATAAGCGATGATTACCCGAGTCGAAATTTTCAGCCTGCTTTGAGCCTGCTCGACCTGCAACGGGAATTATGTAGGCTCAGCAGATTCATAGCAGGCTTAACTTTTGACATAAGCGTAAATGTAGGCAGGTCGAGTAGGCTTAAAGCAGGCTTAAAAATTGCGACTCGGGTAGTTATAAATCATATGTATTTGTACTCAAATATGCTTTTAACGAAGGCATCCGAATATTGTTCATCATGATAATTAGTACTAAGAACTTTTTTATTTCATCATATGTTACCGCAGTCTACTCTTTTAATTTTGAATTAAATGAAACATGTGTGGTATTCAGCAAAGCTTTAGCGTGGGCAAGATTTTTCCAATGAGAACATTATCGAATAATAATGAAGAAGTGTCAAAAGGTGAACTATCTGTTGATAGACTTACTTTCGAGCGCTCTATTAAACTGCTGTATAAATTCTTTTTAATCTAATGCTGTTTTAAAACTATTATTCAATACACAACATGTTCTTAGCGAATTGCTTAAAAACGTATGTCACATACATATATGTTTGATGTCGGGTTGTGGTAAGAAACGGCTGTGTCGCATATAATGTCACAGTTGGTAGGAAAGTTTCTTATATTCATTTTATACATCTTAACAATTATTTGTTACTATAAGTATTCTTTATTCCAATTTCCCTTAAAAGGTACTGACCTAGACTAATATTAGATGAAATTTCTCAGATAACAGCAATTCAAAGACTTACTAAACTAAATGTTTTAACAAATCATTGAACGTGACCGTAAATTTATAACACTGAACATCAAAACTTAAAATTTTTAACTCTCTAAAGTAGTATCACATCAACAAATATTTGGGCAAAATATTTAAAAAGTAATATTTTGAAGAAAAAAACGTGATTTATGAGTACTTTAATTTTGAAGGACAAAGAAACTTGTTATTATCATTTTGATATCAATTTACTATAAAGTACTTCCACTTTAAGCAAAAAGTTTTGGAAATTACTTTCCATTTTGATTAAGATATATTTCTATGTATAAAAATAAAAATCTACTTTTTTAACTAATCACGATCTAATAATCCACGTGCTCATTAAAAGCATAACGAAATCAATATGATAAACACTCATTATTGATTATTCTAACACATTTAATATTTTTAGATTATAAATATCATTAATTAATGTTTTTATTACAAACAGATTTTAATTATCATAAAAAATGTTTAAATTGAGTATAGTATAAACATTCTAACAAAGTGGCCAACTATATTTTCTATGCTCTCTTTTTTTCCATTAGCTTCTGTTAACAATTAATGAGCCGGACTAAGGTCTCTAAATGAACACATTTGATAGGTAAACACGACTCAAATCTCCCATAATCGGACCTTTTATAATTTCTGTGTCAGCTAGAAAAACAAGTTACCAATAAATGAAGTCAATTGATTGTTTATGTCACACATAAAAATGATCAGAATCTCATTGTAAATCTTTAGATATTTTTGTTGATTGTTTATGCCTACAGTTGTTCACTTTTGATGCCAAATGATCGTGTTTTTTTGAGGCTTTCTTTGTTTTTTTTTTTTTTTACTTTAATAGGATTGAAGAAATCGTATATAGAAAATGAATGATTGAAAATTGACAATCAAAAGAAATTTAGTAAGGCAAAAAAATTTTGAGATACCGTGAGATCGACATCAATTGATCAAGAAATGGAATTTTAATGTGCTGATTGCTAGATGATACTCCTTTAGTCTCATTGAAAGTTTTAATTTTTTGTTTTATTACTTTACTGAAAGGGAAAATAAATTGAAAGTGAAGGAACTATAAAAAACTAGAAGAAGAAGAAATACTCCAAAATCATGATTTCTAAGATGTGCATGTATAAATCGAAATATTTCTTAGAAATTCTTGCAATATTTAGGTTAATAACGCACGAGCAACTTAATATCACTTAATAATAAATTTACTTTAAGTATTATAAATTGTTACATTTTTTTACATATTTTTTTTAAAGCTTCAAATATCTTCACTTAAATCTATTTAGAGACAAAACATATTCAATGCATGAACAAAAATTTTGTTTCTTTTTTTTAAACAATTTCAATGCCTTACGATTTTTTAAGCTCGAGCATAAATTTCAGTATAAAACTAGTATTTGAAATTTATGCCTAAATACAAGTTTTTTGTACAAGTACAAATAGAAAAAAGTACAAAAATTTCTTATATTGTATAAAAGAATTATTTACAGTTTTATAATCTTATGGACTTTAACATCAAGGTACAAACTTATTCTAGTAAAAAATAATGAACAAATTTTAAAGTGACATCACGTTTACCGAATTCAATAGGCCATGTTTACTCGTGCATATCTAAAAATGTGTATTAAATTTATTTAATTAATTTAGATACAGATATAAAAATATATTGATATATATTCATAGATATTTAATCAAATTAAATATAAATAATTTTTTTAAAGACAAATATTAACAAAAAATATTTCCAAAAAACGCCTTCAAATGTCAAATATAAAAATACGTCCGGCAGCAGGTACCGCACAAGCAACTTCTCTTGAGAAAAAAATTTTTTTTTAATGTTCCGATACCTCGAATATTAAACGAAATTTCAAAATTCATTTGAAATTTAGCATATCCCTGAAACTTCCGCATTTCGCTACCTAGAGGACGGGATCATAAAACTCTTAGTGGATAATTACGGTTAAATGTGTATCTATTTCCTTTTCTACAGTAGAATCGAAATCAAGACGCTCGAAAACCACCATCTACCCCTCAATACTTAAAATTACGCTCAGACGCATACACACACTGACATACATCACTCTAAAATTGGGTGCAAATGATGCTCCAGGCCTTGAAACGTAAAGAAATTACAAAAAACTAACTATTTCGATTTTTGGACCAATTATCCTAACTTTGAAACGAGGCTCAAAATTGAAAAAAAAAGCAACATTACAACATTACAACATTTCAACATTACACAATATTTTATAATTATCTACTTAAAACCCAGCTTAAAACTAAAATTCATCCAATTTGAAGAATTTTTACAAAAACAAATAGAATTACGTCATATTGGGTCCGCCATCTTGAATTTTAAAAGACTCATAAAAGATTCAAAATCAGCACCTTCGAAAACCCCCGTATACACCTCAATAGTTAGAATATGATGGTTACATAAAAATTTTTGTTCCATATGCTCAAGCACTCAAGAACGTTAGTTTTTTATTCATAAAAAACGAACCGCTGAACCGACTTCACTCAAACTCCTTTCAGATCTAATCGTAAGTCATGATGTGGCCTATCGATTGATATATTAAAAACCAATTGGTAAGAAAACGAATCTCATAAAAAAGCTCACATTACATACATAAACACACACGAACAGACACCACTCTAAAAATAATTGCAAATGATTCATTAGATCTTGAAACGAAAAGAAAACACAAAATTATTGATTTCGATTTTCGGACCTAATATAGTAACTTCCCAAGAGAAGTTAAAAATTTTTGACAAGGAAGCGTGCTGGATATTTTTCATTGTTATATAGATTTTTTATAGCTGGAACAAGTGAAAAATAAACGATATAAGACCTTTTTCCTTGAAAGGAACCTCTGAACACAGGGCAAAAATTTAGTTACATTTTTTATATTCATTATTAAAACTTTGAGACAACTAAATTTTCTGTTTCACTTTTGAACCTACATATTCGAATTATTCTAACTATTCGTTAGTAACTTTATGCTTTAAAAATGGCCTAAAATTGGCCAGAAACCTTCAGTTCTTAGGTTTTCTTAGTTTAAAGCTATCAGTAAAGAATGTGGTGACACTTAAATGTTACTAATGTAAGCTAAAAAAAACAAAATATCTAAAAATGGGAAACAAAAATAAACTCAAATATGTATATACATATTCATCGCTGATTTAAATTATTTGAACTTTGTATTAAAATATAAAGACTTAACCCAAGCCCTAACTTTCTTTTACATGATTATAAAATACAGAGCAAAATATTCTTCTATCGCTTTTTTTTTTCTTCATAATTCCAATAAAACTATGAACTTAAGGTAGTTTATATAATAAAATAAAGTTAAATAGTATCCTGTACCAAGTAAAAATATACTCAACCAACAATTTAATTTTCAATTCCCCTTATCCATAACATATCGTGATATTTACCTAGAGTAGAAATTCCAAAGACATACTAGATTCAACATCTCATCTGTATATTTAATGTAAACGCGATTCTTAAAATGTTACGTATTTTATATACAGAAGTTAACGATGTGATTGATCTTACAATGGGAAAATATTGTTTTTTTTTTCGGGCAGTAAGTTCATTAGGGTTAATATTGTCGCCATTTCACTTTGTTGACATTTCGTGACTTAAGTGAAATCGCTACAAAATGTTTGTTTGTACATTTTTTAACACATAACCGATTTGATCTTATAGTGCATTTTTTATTACATTGAATCTTTTCTATTTCATTTGAAGACTTTACGATTTACACGTGATCATCAAAGTTAATTCTAAGTAATTTAAGACTATATCGTCTTACCAACGAATATTTATGTACATATGTACTATAAAAATTATGTATTGTTATGTTATGTATATTAGAAAACATATTCATAAAAAATTGTTTGCCTTTAATTAAAATTTTGTATTTTTAGTAGTTTGACTTAACTCGTAAATTTTATTTGTTAAAATTATAGTTGAAAATAAAATTAAATTTAGTCGCTCATTTAATTATAGATAATCTAAAAATTTTAATAATCTTTTTTTATAAATGTTTATTTATAGTAAGATTAATTGAACATGTGTGATGTTCAAGGGTTTTAAGTACTCTCATATTTAACATAATAACAAGCTATTAAATTTATTGGTTTAAGACTTACATCAATAATTGTTTTTAGTACGATTACCACTCAGTCAGTCAAATGTTGCTCGAATTCACTCGAAAGCCAACGATTTTAGAATTAGAAATTATTTCGGGAAATATGTATCATATCATTTGAAAATTCTTATGATTATTATCAAATATAAAAAACTTTTTATTTTTGAGATAATCTCCCTCAAAAGTATCTAACTTGTCCTAACAAGTTTACGACATTTCTATTCGTCCTTTATAGAAGGATTTTACTTAGCATCTAAAATGTCTCTCAGTTTCCTTAATAGCCATTCATTTGAAACCAATTCTTTTCCATGTAAGTACTACTTTTTTTTAACGTCCTTCAACATAGAGTATTCCCTGGAGGGCAAAACTAAATTATGATGCATGACGAAGAAATGTAAACTGCATAAAATTTACCATCGACACAGTTTCCTTATAGTAGCAGTGAGTAATTTTTGCATATAAGGTCAATTTGTTTTTCTTTTTTTTTCTTTTTTAAACAACTATGGAACGCATAGAAAATTTACTCCACATATTTTGGTTTGTTTTCAAAGTTAGTTAACAAACAACTTACTTTACTTATTTTAGAAAACAGAAGCTAACTTTCAAGTTATCAGCTGGGTATCATTTGGCCAACAGAATTTCGATTTAATTCAAAAGTCAAGTGATTGACTTACTTAGATTTCGTTTATTGTTACATTTTATTGAAAAAATTACTTTTTATTGACACTAAGCAACTTCAGAAGGCGTTTCAAATAATTAATTTAATCGTATTTTTTGTCAGTCACACCGAACATATATTTTTATACTCAGTTTTTTACCAGGTCAATCTAAATAAAATATTTTTTTTTGGTTATTTCTTTTTATGTTAATTTAGATGATCTGAGCTTTTAAATATTGTTTGCTTTTTCAGTTAAGAGTGCGAAACGTTTTTAGAAATATCATCCTGTCATATTTGTTTTAAAAGAATTTTTAAGAGTATCCATATTTGATTTATGTAATGGATATGCACAAAAACTATTAATAGTATTTAATTAGGCATTTATTCATGTGAAAAAAATTTTTTATTTAAAACTTTTTAAAGGCACCAAGTAAATTTTTAGATGCACTTTTGGGTGAGAACGAGATATATGAGGATACTTTTGAGTATAAAACCTTTTCTTAAATATTCCTAAGAAGTATTCTGGTTTAGAAATACGAAAAGATCGATTTTTTTTTGCATTCTTTCAAAGCTTAAGCCTTTAAAAATATGTCTTTACGAGGATTTTTCAAAATTTAAATTATTTTTGGATATAAAACTATTTTAGGGACACGTAATTCAAACCGGCTCGGCCGAAGTTAATCGAACAAAAGACGATAAAGACTCACCATCTATTTGCGATCTTGTTTCCTTGTAAGCCTTTTCGTACCCTTATATATATTTTGAAATACAATTACCGAAAATTACCCTAATATAGTGACTCGATTGAAGAAATTATAGTGTTTAGCTTATACTTCACTTAATTTTACCTGAAACTTTAAATGCATTTTTCTCAAAACTACTTTTTTCGAAATTATTGTTATAAATTCTTAAGTTCTACTGAATCGATTTACTTGAAATTTAGTGTGAGTCTTTTTTATAAACTTATCTAACGTACAAACTAAGATTATAACAAATTATCAATTTTTACCGTTTTTGAAAAATTTAAAAAGGTAAAAAAATGGTAGAAAAACTTTTCTTTTTTTAGACAGCCGCAATTTTGCTAAAAAAATTTATTCAATGTTTTTTTAGTTAGTACGTTACCAGTATTCTTGTAGATTAATAATCCTGTTTTTGTTTTATTTGAGACTGCAAGGAGTATTACAATCGTCACGAGTTTCTCGCGCCTAAATTTTCTAAGTCCTGCCTATTCATCAGTTTGTTAACTTTTTGAATTTTTAATTTTTTGACTTTTTTTCATGTCTTTAAGCAAAAATAAATATTTTGTAAAATAATGGATACTAAAAATATTGCTTGTTTCTTTTTTTAATGTACTGTCAAAAATAAAATAATTGTTTAAAAATTTTAAGGAAAATTTTATTGATTTTATTCTTGACTAGAATACTCCCTTAAAGGTTCAAAGTAACTTTTAAACCAATACAGAAAAACAAAACGAATATTCAATAATTTTCAGTGGTGTTAACCAAAATTTATGAGAAATTTAATAACTTCAATGATCTTTTTTTTCCACTCATGAAATTTTTTTCTTATTTAAGAATAATAAACAATTTCATAAATGAAAATTAACCAAACAATTAATTGACACTGATTCATTTCAATGGCATCTAGTATTTTAAATAAAAAGTGATACGACAATATTAAAGCACTTTGAATATGAATAAATTTCTAATTACTGTTGATACTTCCTGAAACTTTACAATTGTATAATAAAATCCGTTAATCTAAAGGAAGTTTGATAAAAATAATAACAACAACAAAAAACGGATATTCTTACATCGTGATTAGACTAGATATGAATATATAATTTTGTTTTGTTTATTAATTTATTCGAGCTTATAATTTATAAATAATTTTTTTTTAATAGCTAAAATTCGATTTTTTGAATACAAAAAATGTCTATAAGAATGATCAAAAGTTAAGAAATTAAGAGAAATATATTTTATATTTCAAAGAGAGTTACAAAAAGTATAAGCCTAATAAGTTCTCGTGATTATAAGTCAAAATAAAGCTTAAAAAGAAATACAATACATAAATTCAATATTCAACACAATTAATTTAGTATTGTAGTTATCCAATGATTCATATGTATGCGTAATATTTTGTATTGTGTAATGAAATATTAAACAAACGCTAAAATAAATCAATGCCTTTTGTTTTTGGATTTGTTTTTTTTATTTTTGGTTCATAGTATAGAAGACAAAATAAGCAAATGAAGTAACCATGTAGTACTTTTTTACTGATCTACTCGATAAATTTGATAACTAGTAGCGATATTGAAAAGAAAAAAATACAAAAGTTTATGGATTACTAAAGAAATTTTGCTTAATTTAAATACTGGAGAAATAAAACAATTAATTTCTAACAAGATATGATTAGGTTTTATTTATTTTGAAATATTTTATTGTTTTAAATTATTATACAATAAATTTCAAAGCGTTTAAAAGATGAAAAATATTTTCATATTCTGAATATTTCTCTGAAAAATATATTTGGAAATTTTGTTTTGAACAAAACACCACATCATGATGAAAATATTTCATATTTTCTTTGATAGCGTTAAAATTTACTAAATAAATTCAATATAAGCTTCTAGAAAATAAACCCAAAAAATATTAAAAGTAGGTACATAAAAATAATTAAAAATATCAAACTGAAAATAAAATAATAATTTTTTGTACAAAAAACTTGAAGAGTCAAGAATAAGTAATAGTCCAAAGGTGCCAAATCTGCAGAATATGATGGATGTCGTAGTACATCCCATTCAAGCTACGTAAAAGCTTTTGGCGAGTTACCAAGCTTGTATGAGATCCCGCATTATTGTGGTGAAACACTATACATACTTTTAAAGGTGGGCACCCACTTAGTGCGTATATCTCAGCGAGTAACTTTTATGACGTCATAGACTCACGCTAAAGTTCCCGCTCATATGTGGATATTTCAGCGTGAAATTCATTTGTACGTCATTTTGACGTCAAAAAAGTTACCTGCTGAGATATACTCACTAAGTGGTTGCCCACCTTTAGGTTAAGATAATGTTTTTGATAACTTGCGATACAATTGATGCAAACAGTGTACACTGTTCTTTGTGAATTAGTATTTTTTCCTACTTCATATGTAACAGATTTTTGGAATTTACTTTTTCATATGAACCATTAACGCAATACAAATACAAATATTTCTTAATTTCTAGTGAAAGTTCTTCAATTGAAGAATTTTTTTGTTTTTTTTATCTTAGCAAATCTAGTGAAGATTTAATTTTGCTCGAAATGGCTCTTAGACAGTTTTTTTCTAAATAACAAATCAAAGTAAATTTTTTTTTATTCATACTCTTTTTAATAATTTTTCTTAACTAATCCTCATTTGAAGTTATTTCTTATAAAAATTTTATATAGCACTAAAATGGCTTCAAAACTTACAAAACATCTGTATTAAAACAGTCATAAAATCCAATTAGTACCGGAATAGTTTTCGAAAGGAAAAGTTGCACAGAAATTTCAATAACTGGCATTAGGCTTTTTAGTATTCAATGCAATTTTTTATTTTTTTATTTTTTGTTTTTTTGATATTATAAAATTTAAATCCTTTTACTTTATTTTATATTTTAAATGCTTGATATGGAGAAAAACTTCAAGCATAATTTAATAATAAATTTTGTTTATTTTATGAATATAAAGTTTAAGAAATTTCATATTCCGATATAATTATGAAAATCTTTATAATGAGCAATGAAACGTAAAAGAAAATATTTTGAAAATATATTACTTTAAATTCTGCAAGAGGTGAGGAGGGTTGGGGATAATGTAACAAAACTTTGACTCATTCAGAGCTAAATTAACAAACTCATTTGAAGTTGCTAATTTTTTTAATTACTAGTGAGACCGCTGTCAGGTAGCTGGAGTAGGTGAAATTTGGAAGAATAGTAATAAAAATTTGAGCCGATAAAAAAAATTAATAAATCTAAACAGGCGTCCAAATGATGAAGTGAAAGCTTTGTACTTGATGATTGTGTATGAATATATTATAATTATCGTTGATTTTCTACTTTGTTAAACTTTGGAGCGTTTTTCTCAAACTTGTAATTAATGAAGTTAAATGTTTACATTTTTTCCCAGCTAGTCATTTCTTTCAACCAATTTTTATAACTTTTCCAATTTAAGCTACCTTCAGATGCTCAGAAAAATTAGAAGTTTCTATTTCTAATCCTAAAGTTTAATTTTTCTTTAAGTTTACCTTGATAGCACTCTCAGCACTATAAATTACTTTTATTTTATGCAGTTGGAAATTGATCAATTTTCTCTTTCCTAACTCAAGATGTACTTATTCCATTCTTTATTTGTCTGTGGAAAAGAAAAATCGTTTTCTATTCAATTCAATGCAAATAGTTTTTTTTATATATATTATATCTTGCATATATGTATACTCTATGTAATGCTTCAAGTAGCTTTCCATTGTAAAACTTCCTGATATCATCACTAGCAATTTTACTATCATAGAAGTAAGTAAATTTATATGCAAAACTTATCTCAATTGTTGATAGAAGTTTTAATAAAACCAAATTAAATTTAATGATTTTAACAAAAGAAAACTATAACACAAAATCTTTAAAAATTTTATCAGGCTAAATTTTGTTACTTTAACGAGTGAAGGAATTAAAAGGAATTTTTGAAACTTTCCAAAAAAAACTCCAGCAAGAAGAATTTTTCCGGACTATCGTTTGATGTGTTATCACTATATATTTTTTTATCCCAAGTCAGCTTTATAGTTTAATTTTATTATTACATTACTTCCAAAGAGCATCTGAGCAGGTGTCCACTAACAGAATAAGTGTTCGGTAAAACATAATTTTATTAAACACTCGATTATTAGATCGGATAAAATTACTCCCTAAAATAACTTTAGTCAGGTAATATCACTTGAAATATCAGACAACTGAAAACTTAATTTCTCAAAACTACAATATAAACCAAAACAAATTTTAAAAAGGGCTAAAACACGCCGAAGGAGTAGCAAGGGTAATTGTTAAGTTTTACTGATAATAATGAGCTAAAAGACTAAATTGTCAAAATTGATAACTCCTTAAAAAATTTAATAAGTGCACTGATAATAAAACATTAAACTAAGCAAAACCACTTTAAACAAAAAAAAAAAAAAAAACAATATTCAATTTTAGCACATTTTATATTTTTTATGATAATATAACCTTATACTCTAAAATTTATAATTTAATCTCACTATTAAAAAATGTGTTTGAAAAAAAAACTTTTGAAGAATTAATAAATAATAATGGCAGCTATTAAGGGCAACTATTTGCCTGTAATCTATTAGATCTAGGTGTTTCATCATCAAGTCTATTACGTCTACGGAAAGCAATAAATTCCTCAGGCACAGTATGTACATGATCTGTTAAGTCTTGTGAATTTATAAATTCACACTGACTAGGTGTCGGCCTTGGATTTACACGTGAACTTACAAAGTCGGTTCGATCTATATCTTGATTAAAATTTTCATAATTTAATACTTCTGAATAATCACCAACAATTGGAGTAGAGACATTAAATGTACGATAACCTCCAGAAATGTGATCACTTTGAATATTATTATTAGCACTTCTACGGTTTCCAACATTATAAGTGGCATGATTTACAGGACTTGGAGTTTCAAATTCAACTTCACCAGAATTTTCTGAGTAATCATCAAAACCAAATGGATCATAAGCTGAATGGCCTCCATAAGCACTACTGATATTTTCACTTTCATCAAAGACAGTATTATCCTCATCATATTCAGAATCTTGAGTTAAGTTAAAAGTTACACTTCTTCCTGGAGATTGTCGCCTTCCATCATCATGTCTAGATCTAGATCTATGTGCTCTATTTTCAGGTGGATACATTTCATTTTCTTCATTTCCAATCTGATTTAATTGTTCCATACGATTTGTACGATAAATACGCCTTGTGCCTCCAGACGCAGAAGGCCTATCTTCAGCTTGAACAGATCTTCCAGGAGCACTTGGAACTCTTAATTGACGTCGACTCTGTGGGGTCCTTGGTGTCCTCATTGTCGCATTTCCATGACTTATATCACGTGTACGATTCACCATCCTATCATGACACGCTTGTCTTAAATTTCTGGCTCTATACACAAGTTCCATTCGTGGCATGCGCATAAACTCCCTTGGTGATATATGAAGTGCCCTACACCATTCATTAAGATTATTTACCAATCTTTGATTATTTTCTGCCATTTCTAACTAAAAATTTTACAGTTCTATAACAAAATGTTAAACAAAAAATATGTTTTGACTATAATTCATTCATTTATGACACTAAAATCAACGATAAGTATGATTTTTTCAATTTTATTTCAATGATTTTTTAAGTAGGCAAAAATCTAGTTATATTTTTTAAATTCAAATAAAACAAAACTCTCCTCATAGTCTTTTTGAAAAATATATTTTTTTCGCCAAACTTAAATAAAGGAAAAAATTTATAGTGTAATTTTCGTAATTTGTTGCATACATGAAGATGCAAAAGTTTTTTTTTATTTTGATATTTCATAAAAACAATAACACATTAACACATTTAAAATTAGTTTAAATTTGAATTTCGGTTTTTCAAGAACAAAATTAAGAAAAAATTTTTTATAATCAAGTTTGAAATTATTTTTAAATTGAAATTTACTATGGACAGGAAAAAATATAGAAAAATTTTAGAAGAAATAAAATTTTGGTGTCAAATATTAAATATCGGACAAAATGAATTCCTAGAATTACCAAAAAAGGAACTTATACAAAGGGCAAGAGATTTTAAAGCAAAAAATATTAAATCTTCATTAAAATATAATAATATTTTAAATAAATGTGATCCTTGTGTTGGTGGTAATGAAGAGTACAGTGAAGCCCAATACACATGTGCAAAACCCCAAAGAAATGTTTCTTTCAATTTACCATCAACTTCAAGAGAATTTAATTCTAAATATCTTCCAAGAGAGGAAGATGATGAATTTTATGATGGACCAGCAAAGATCATATATAGGAGTCAAAATTGCCGAAAGAAATATCAAAGAAGAGGTTATTGAAATAATTTGACATATGTATATCAAAAAAATTTAGAGCCAATATTGTTCTATAGATGAGCTCAGTGATAATCTGAAATATTATAAAGTTGAAAAATTTGAAGTTTGAAAACTATTTCCTAGTTTGCTTATTATATATGTATATTGTTTACTAATTAAAATTATTTTCATAAAACCAATCTATTGACAAATCACTTTATTAATATTAAAGTTTCTTATTCACTGTAGCAAACAATGGTAAAGAGATTGTTGAACTACGACACGAGAATGAGCAGTATCAAATTTAAGTTTTTTTTTTTATTACAGTGAAAACAATTTTACTTTGGTTTTTTAATTTTATTTTGCTACGCTCATTTTTTGTTTAAATCCTTTTTTAAAGGCTAGTTTCACTAATTTTTGACTTAAAATAAATTATTTGTAAGACATAAACTTTTAGAAGTAAACAGTAAAATTTCAATTAAAACAAGCTAGTTACAATACATCGTTTCCCAAAGTCGAAAAAAAAATTAGTCTTACAGTTCTCTCGATACTGTTTCATTTGGAACGAAAAGTACAGTAAGATTAGTTAACAAAAACAATACTTATGTATATTTAAATGAAACATTAAGTCAAAATAAGTAATGGGAAAAGAATTACGTTTTTGATGAAGACATCGCCTTTTAAATTAAGAAAAATAAAAGGTATTCATTTTAAGCATTGATCATTCAAGTATTTCAAGTTAATGTCATAAAAATATTGTCAAAAGTTAGTGGCGATATACTGAACTGTTATGGAACTATTCACTAGATTTGAAAACATGGGTTCTAAGAAAAATACATTTAAAAAGTTGTCAAAAATTTATAACTCTCCAGTTCGTCTTATGTGGAAATGAATGTGCCACTCACTGATGACCAATAATATGCAGATGAGCCTAGAATAGTTATTTATCCGCTCGTTTTGTACGTTTTGTAAATTTTGTACATGAATAGCGTGATTATATAAGTGACAAAACCTGATAAATTTGCCACTCATCCGCGTTTAAAGGGAAATTTACCGCTGACTTCATATATCTATGATTTGATCTTTAAAAAATATCAGGCCAAATTTACAATTTTAAAATTACAGGCTAACAACTTAGAACTGTATATCCTGAGCAATCCATAACTTGGCAATATTTGCATTTTTAAGCATTACTGGGTTTTTTTTTTCTTCTTCTTTTTCATTTTTCACGTCTTTGTATTTTTATATTTATGTAATAAAAAACTACTAAGCCGAAAAGTAATTTTTATCAATAAATAACCTACTTTGAGTACAATCGAAACAAGACAAAAAAAATTTATTCTTGAAAACATGACAAAAACGTTAGTTAAAATTTAGAAAATATATCTTGAAATTACTTGAAATCTTACAATTAATATCAGATGAACGAAGAGAAAAGTATCAAAGAACATAAAGATATTTAATTTTCAAATACCTCTTCATATATTTGAAGCTTGACCTTAGAGAGAAAGTAAACATAAACAATTGAATTTTCCCGATAGCCTAATGAGATTATTTATACACTAAAATAGTTACATGTACATATATAAATAAATGTACATTTATGTGACCGATTTTAAAAACTAAGCTCTACCTTATATTAAAAAGTAAGCGGCTGATAACAAAGAGGAACCTTAACAACATCAAAATTTGATTTATAATGACAACAAATTAAAATCAATAAAATTGTTAAAATTGAGACCCTATGATTGATTGTTATAAGCCTCTAATACTTTTATATATTCAGAAAACACAATTTATTCGTACTATATAGGATCAAAAAAGTTTTTTTTTCTCAAACATTTTAGTAGTAAAGTATAACTAACTAAAACCTAACATAGGTTAATAGAATATCTTAGAAAATTTGCATTTGATACAAGCTGATTGCAAAATCAATGTTAATAGCTTAAGACAAGAAAAAAAAAAAAACAAAAACAACACGTGAACTATTGCAGCATTACTAAATAATAAATTATTAGAATCGATGTTCACTTTTAGCCAATACAAGAGCTGTTTGTCGTCTATTAATCATTTTTTTTTTTTTTTTGATCTACTACATTTTTAGTAGATTTAAATTAATTAATTTTTATTAAATCTTAAATCATTATTTCAAAGCAAACATTCAAGGATGTGAACTAACCGAAATTTTTAGCTATATTAATTTTACAATATTTTATATTTAGTTAACTTAACCAAACTTTACTTTCAAAACTAAATTTAAAATCTAAAAAGCAAAGAGCATAAAATTTCAGTACACTAGTTAACCAATTTCGAATTGCGGTCAGAACAACATCAAAAATTTTTTTGACTACTAGTTATAATGATTCATTTTTGAAGAGTTCGCTAACGTATTAACTAATTTTCTAATTTTTCTGCTATCTGACATCAATTTTTAATGATTGATATAGCAAAATTTAATTTTTTAATTTAACACCAACTCACACCTATATTCCATACTATACTTTCTGTTGTCATTCAATGAATTTATTGATTGGAGAAAAGGACAACCACAAATTCATCATCTTCAATATTGACAGCAGATTTATGTTCGAATATGTAACTACCAGGGATGACACAAAGCCTATTCCTACTATTAGCTTGCATAAAAATCTTCAATTGTTAATAAAATCTTTTTCATTCATCCAATCAAGTTCAAATAATTTTTTTTGAGCTGGCAGTGAATGACAATTGATGTTAATATAGTTAGTTCAAATATTAATTCATTAATTATATTTAATAAACTACTTTTTAGTTTTATCTGAGAGAAAAACTTCAGAAAAATGAATGAAACGACTTCCGAATCCCGAATTCAGAAAAAAAAACAATCTCACCGAATGGGAATGAACGGGAAATATTAAGGTGATCAACCGTCCTCCTTTTGAAAGGACAGTCCTCCTTTTCTAAGCTTTGTCCTCCCTTGAAAAGTGTCCTCCCAAATATCCTCCTTTTCGATATTTATGCATTTTGTTCAAGCTTCTATTTTTCACCAAACTACTCAAAAAATTGAAGGTGAAGATCACATTTCAGCTACAGAAGTAAGTCTTATTTTGAATGACGTTATCCTTCAATATAAATCTCGTTTTGAAGAAAAATTTTTACCTTTAATTGTAAAAAGACAAATTTGGAGGAATCAAATCCAGGCATAACGAAAAAGTTTACCAAAGAAGCCCAAAATTTTTACCAAACATGCTTTCAGTATATTGAAGAATTGTTAGAAACAAACTTTACTAGTAACAACAGTTTTAAATGGTGTTTTTTAACTTCATCGCCAGTACATTGGGCAGATATTGAATCTTGTGTTGAGTTTTTATCTAACGAAATGCCAAACACTAAAATAGATGACAATTGCCTCTTTGAAGAAATTTGAAAACTAAATGTATATTTAAATTCCGAAAAAATATTTCAATGGGAAAATAATCACATTGAAATTGATCGAAGATGGGTCGAAATATTCAGCCATTACAAAAATGAACATATTCCATGCAAAAATTTATTTATTCTAATACAATTTACGTTGTGCTGCCCTGGAGCAGTTGAAAGTGTCTTTTCGATTGCTCATGATTTTTGGACTTCTGAAAAATCGAGATTAAATGTAGAAACTCTAGCTGCAGCCCTTACGGTAAAATTTAATCTGAAACATATGTCTTGTTAAGATATTTCTAATATGTTGTTAGAAAACGAAACATTGAAAAAAACTATTCATGCTATGAAAAGTACCAATTTAAATAAAAATTTAATGATCACATATTGTCTTATTGTTAGTATCAACTCCCAATAAAACTTTTGAAACAATTTTTTTTATTCAATTTATTTTTGTCCTCCTTTTCATTGGAAAAAAGTTGGTCACCTTAGAAATATACTTATAGAAATATACTTTAAAAAAAATTTTTTTAATATTACTTGTTTGAATCATGAAGTGCAACAAAAAAACTTAGAGTTTTTTAATTTTCAAACGTTTATGTTTAAAAAAGTTTTAAATCGGAAATTCGTAATTATTTTTCAAAGCTATTTAAACCGAAAGATAAAATTGAAGACTTTAAATAATTTTTTTGCTCTTATGTTCATTAATAAAAAAGTAATTAAATTTATAAGCAACAAAAATAAAATTAGCATTTAAAAGTTAAAAATATCGCAGCTTCAAATTGCAAAATTGAATACTTTCACTTTTTGTACTTTTTGCGGACGAAATTTTTACTATTATGTACTTTTAACGATTATTCTCATATATTCAAGAGATTCTAAATATATAGAATGAAATCAGACTATAAAGCTTTCGTGTATAAGCACGGGACTTCTTAAAAAAACGACAAAAGGGATTTCCACGTTAATTTTTTTGTAAGCTCTTCTTTTACATTCATAATCTGTAGACACAAAAAAAACACGTATATGTGGAGTAATATTTAAAATATTCATTCAATAATATTTTCATATTTTTTAAAATTTATTTTTAATGCTAACTGTAATCCTATTACATTTCCTGAAGGTTGAACAAGAAAATTATTAAAATTTAAAATTAATCAAAAATTAATTCCTAATCTTTTTCATAAATATATTTCAATGATGTCTAAATATTTCCGTTTTTGAAAAAAAATGAGTTTTTATTTCAAAAAGCAATAATTTAAATAATTTATCAATAGCAAATGATTAGTAGACAAATGACAAAATGGAATTAAATGAATGGTCAAATGGAAGATACAATTTATTTTTGTATACAAATATAATAGAAAGGATTAGAATAATTATTGGTATAAGCACTTCTGAGGACAAGGCCAGAAAAGATATTATTGAGGTCTATAGATACTTAAAAACTAAAATAAAAACAGGTTAATATGCCACATAACTTGATATGAGGTTTGCTTTTAGACAAAATCAAAGTCAAAATTTCTTGCTTTTTTAGCGACCGTGCCAAAAGTGTTTTTTCTCGAAATCTAGTCTTTGTCTAGTTTTTTTTCTTTCGTCAAAAAGCTCAAAGAGATGTAATTTTATTAATTTTTAAAAAATTATCAACCAAATAAGCAATGGTTTCTGAAAGAGCTCATGACAACAACAATGGAATTTCGCTATAAAGTTCACTACACTTGTATCTGTCAATATATGTTGGCAAGAAGACAAACGACAGACAGCAAAATTTCGGTTTCGCGCATTTATTTAGAAAGATTTGAAAATTTCGAAGCTTCGTCTTGCCTTTGATCTTTCTAATATTTAAAAATAACAGCAGCCGAACCTCATATTTGCTTATAGCCTTTAGTGTTTTATATCAAAAAATTTTTAAATGATATTTATATTCAGGCTTCTGTCCATTAAAAAACGACTTTTGATCTTGCAAATGTCATTTAAGTTCATACAAAAGGATGTCTCGTGCAAGTTTATTAAGTCACCTAATGTAGCTCTCTTCAAAAGGACACAGGCCTCATCTTGAACGAACCGTTGTCTTATTTGTTTTACAATTGCGAAACTGCTGCTGGAACTCCAAAGAGTTCCATCCTAAGCGTGTTCATCGGGGAGTGCAATATATCGACAGATAACAGTGAAATTTTGGTCCCCAGGTTATTCACAAAAATACAAAAACAATTCAAAAGTCCGTTTAACGATCAAATAAATTTGTGTAGCTTAAAGTCTCTTAATATTTTATTATTCACGTAGGCAAAAGACGTTCATACACTTACATAAATAATAATAAAAAATTTTATTTTATTACAAAGTATGAAAAATAAAACAGAAAATTTATATCTTGAAAATTATTGTTTAAAGAATGGTTTTACATCATAGAATTACTATTTTTCATATAAATTTAACAGCCTTTTCTAATGAAAATTCATCCTTATGTAAATTTCTATATATCTTTAAATTTACCACTAAAGGTGTAAACAATAATTATAATTTCTATTTAATATAATTGTTTTCAGCCCACTTAAGTAGCATCTTATAGACAATTACAATTTATTGGTAGTTGTCATAGAGAAAATAACCACCAATTGAGATTCACTATAGTTAATTATTCCTCATATCAATCCACCAATTTTCTCATTAAACGATAATAACATCTTAAAGAGAACCACAAATTATTAGAAAATAGGAAGCACTAATTGAAGTATCAATTAAGTAAATGTCTAGTTGTGTAAAATAACAAAAGAAATAATGATACAAGTAATTGTTTAACTTTGAAATTTAGACATTTTGTATTTAGTTCCATTTCTATAGTTATTTAGTAATGAAATTTGATTGAAAAGTTATTGCAATTTAAGTATATAGATTAGTTCAATCTTGCTAAATTTATTATAAATCACTAAAAAAGATTTCTTTTCCACATTTTTCATCAAATGATCTAAGCATACCAAACTGCAGCGCAGATTTTATGATACACAATAAGAAATTTTAGTGTACAAAAATTAATTTTTTGGTTATTCAAAAAAAGTTAAAAAGTACTTGATCAACGACATACAACAGCGTTGAATCATCAGACAAATATATCAAATATAAAAAAAATAGTAGACAAAAGTTGTGTCCTATTATACAGGGTTGTTCCTCTACGCATTGACTTTAATTATCTACACTTCAGCGTAAACAATGCGTTGACCAGCGGTTGCCAAACTGTGGGTCGCGACCCACAGGGGGGTCGCGTAATACCCTCAAGGGGGTCGTGAAGTTTTTAATTTCTGTTTTACATATTTCAAAAAAAATACTTACAAAAATCTATTTAATGCAAATTTTTTGTTGCGATGCCGATAATATCGACTTTTTTCTATATTTTACTATACCCTGTGCTTTATTTTGACAGCTAAAAACAAAAATAAACGAAAAAAAACTATTTGTGTGTTGTGAAATAATTTTTCCTTTTCTTTTCGTTTAATTTCTTTTCTTAAGTTAAAGTTAAAGTAATGTGAACACCTATTTCTATTTCATACAACTGAATTTTTGGGTGAGATTTTTTAAAAGTTATAATGAATTTATATTTATCCCTATCAAAAGAAAAATAAGTAATGATGAAGATACCGATGCTAGTACCAGTAAAGATAGTGGGAATAAAATATACGCAAGTGGACAAGGATTTTCTGCTGTATAGTGCGTTTTCATTGAAACTAGTGCCTAGTACCTACTCAATAATTGTTATTGACATATTTGAGAAATAAACTAGAGATTTCTCATTAAAATGCTCAAAAAAGTAAGAAATACTAAGTTCAGTGAAAACGCACTATTTGCAGCCATGAAATCGCAATATTGAAATCTTTTAGCAGTGGAAAAAGAACTTCGGATGGCTATTTCAACAATAACACCACGATTTGAGAAACTTTGTGCTAACAAACAAGCTCATTCATCACTTTAAATTTTTTTCTATTAATATACGTACTAAATTTTTATTAATTTTATTCTGTGAATACATTACTTTTTACAACTTGAAAATGTGCTTATATTATTTTATTGTTTTGTGGCGACATGCCATTTTTGAATTTAATTTTTTACTGGTAAATCGCAGTAGTTTTTAAAAAAATTGTAATATGTTAAGCAAGCCGAGAAAACTTACTTGCTTGACATATTGCAGTTATAAAGAGTAAAAAAAAGTTAAAATTTGGTATAGTAAAAAAAAAGTAAAATAGTTAAGTGAAGTTAAGATTTTGTGTTTTAAAAAATATTATATGTAAAATTTATATATTGGTAAAATGGTAAAATAGAATTACCACAGTTTCATCTAATAAGAGTGCCGCCAATTTGTTCTTTTTTCTTATGTGGGTCGCAATATCAGAAAGTTTGGAAACCGCTGGCGTAGACAATGAAGTTTGGTTTAGAAAATGTCAACTATGTCGACAATGATGTATACAATGTAGACAATGTAGACAATACAATATTTTAGGTTCGGATAACATTTCATCGTCATACAAATTGAACTGTCCAATGTGAGTGTGATCGTTCTTTTTGTTTTGTATTAACTAAGAGAAACTGTTCACATTTTTAATTTAATTTTGTCAAATTTGGATTTCATAAAAAATTTTGAAACATGGCCGACATAAAAGTAAAGGCTTTGAAGAGCTAGGATTTCATTTGCTAAAAGTTAATAAGAAATATATCGCTGTTTGTAACCTCTACAACAAAACATATATGTAGAGAAAATTCCTGGGTGAAAAGCATTATCGATCACTTTACTTAATAAAGGATATGAAAAGTGTATTTCATTAGTAAGTCGTCTATTAGCACGGATTTATTTAGTATATTTTCATCCAAAATCCATTTTAATTGTCTACGCGTAGAGAATGTAGAAAATAAATTATTGTCTACATCGAATTGTTGACGTGTAAAGAATGGCGTAATCTGCATGATGTAGATTAAATCGCAGCTATTTAGTCACTGATTATAAATCCAAGTAGTGAACTAATGAAGGTTATCAAGGTTTTTGTTGAGGTTTGGGCACTGACGAAGAATCTTTCGTTTGAACATCTAAACTTTTCCTTTTTGAGTGAATTTTTGATATATTAATTCAAATTGGAAAAGCATATATCAAAATTGGTAGAATCAGCTGTTTGTTCATAAATACTTCGCATATAAGTATTATAATGATTTTTCGCTTATTACCTTTGCACATTTTGAATTTTTTACAAAAATATGCCAGCGATAAGTGATATACATCTAACGAGAACACATGGTATCACAGAATATATTTTGGTAAATCTAGCGGACACCAAGGTGTTACTAATAAATTAAAAACATCAAAAATATTAATAAAAAAATTTTTAAGTACTTAGAGAACCGTAAATTTCCACTTTTTTGCAAATTAAAACTGACATAAATACTGTTATATTATTTCATTGATCACTCGCTTAACGACAAACAGCTCTAGGCTATAGATAAACATAACTACTCCACTATCATTTCATTTTTTAATCACAAGGCGGATTTAACTATATTTCACGATTATGGCTTACACAGTAATCAGATAAAAGCTTTTTGGTATATTTTTTTCTGCGGTTTTAAGATGATCACCTTTCTCTAATAGCAATTTTCAAGTTATCAAATAACCGTGTCCATGTTGAGACGATCAACTTTTTTTTTTTATCCTGACACGCCTAACAAAACACTCTCGTGATATCCTTGAGGCAAATTTATTTCAATTTCATAAAATATTTTAGTAAATTATATTGAACTTCATGACATACTCTTCTGGTGATCTCGACAAGATGATCATGACAAGGGTATTAGTTAAATGAAATAAACTGACTTGTCCTATAATAATAAACTGATTTTAGAATATTTAATATTAATAATTATTTTATGAAATTATTGGAAATTTTTAGATTTCTGTTTGTTAAATTAAGTATTGCTCCAAGACGTTTTATACATTTGACTTTAAGACCTTTAAGCTTAGGTTAGTTTATTGATCTCTTGGATTTGTTTTATTGGAGGATTATTATTTGAAATATCTTTTTGCATAAATTTTTGTTTTTTTGTAGAAACCCACATAACTTCTAAGCAAACTTTGTTAATATTTATTTAACAATTGTGTACATTAGTTTCCCTATAAAAAAAAAGCTCCTTCAGAGGATAATACACTGTAGTAGTACATACGATAGAAATGTCAAAGTAAGTGTTATTAAAATAAGTGTTTATAGAATAAGCATTGAATCGTCTAATTGTGCTGAAATAAAGTTTGAAAAATGTTTAAATTTGATAGCACAAAGACAAAATAAAAAGAAATAATAATTTAGATAATTAAATAAATAACATGTTTAAAGGTAAAATAATGTAGGGCCTAAATTTTTTTTTTTTGTTGAAAACCTGTATATTTATAATAAATGCCCGAATTCTCCTGTATACAAGATTTTAAAGGCTACTCCATTCTTTATACAATATTTTTTTCTGTGTACTGTAATGCATGTAGTTTATTAGCGTCTATTGAAAAAGGATATTAACTTATATGTCCATTTACTAGGGGCTGACACATATGAAAGTTCTTTCAGTTAGGTGTCATTCGCAAGGCATCGTAGTCAGCTCGCTATACATGGGTATTGCGATAGAATTTGATGTGTGATCCTTGCCACTAACCACACTGACTCATTTACGCTACTCAAAGGAGAAATTTAGGCTTGAAATAAATTAAATATTTCTTTTAAATTAACCATTTTTTTCTTTTGCTTTTTACAAAAAATTAACAATATTTAAATATAATTAACAATAATAAACAATGTTTAACCAAATAAGCAACCTACATTTAGTGATGAGCGAAATTGGTCTTGGTCTTGGTCTTGCAACTCAACTTTGCAAGACCAAGACTGATTTGTGCAAGACCAAGACTCATAACAAGACTTTTACCGAAGTAATTGCTAAAAATACTTAGCATAGCCCCGAGAGAACTTTTTAATGTGCTGTTTTATTTTACCGAGAATAGAGTTTTAGGGTTTATCAAAACATTTTAAATAATATACTTTAATATTTTTGATTGAGTTTTGATTGAAAACACAGTGATTTAACACTGCTAAACACTCATCTACGGCTCACGCTGACACGTAACATATGAGTCGTTCAGAAGCCAATGTGGATAAGTCCAAAAAATTTAATGTTTCTTGATGCATTCATAATACATAACACATGTGGAGGCTATTAAAAAAAGAGGTTTTTGACCAACAAAAAATTAAAGTATGAGTAAATCCTTTTAAGACTAAGAAAAATATTATTTATTCTATTGAAATTTGCAAAAATCAGAAAATATGAAAAAATGGACTTATCCACATTGGCTTCTGAGCGACTCATATATGTATGAGTCATGTATGTGACTTTTCCATACGTATTGCATCTTTGTATTATACCTATAACGACTTATGTTGTTTATATTTTACAAATCTATACGTTTTATAATCTTATACTTAAAACAAATGATTTAACACATATGATCTTACATACATAAATGAAGTCTAAGAAAAGTGTATAACGAAACGTTTCATACGTATCATTGAAAACATGAATGTTAAGCACGTACAGTCAACCCTGTTTTTAAGCGATATCTTTACAAATTTTACAATAAAATAAGTTTTCAAGACCAAGACCAAGACTCAACGCTGCAAGACCAAGACTGATTTGTGCAAGACCAAGACTTATTTATGCAAGACCAAGACCAAGATCAATATGGTCTTGGTCTTGTTCTTGGTCTCGCTCATCACTACCTACATTCAAAAAAAAAATCTCTTCAACCAGATTTTGATCAACCCTTTTCCTAGCAACAAAATTAGTTGGATAAGCGACTGCAGACGCTGTCATTTTTGTATACGTTAGGATTTAGTTCAATTAAACACATAAATGAATAAAATTAAACATTATCTTGAATGGCTGACTAAATTTTATATGATAAAAATATAAACTGATAAAAAATTTATTTTTATTTTTAAGGTGACATCGATGATTGTATCATTACACCGACACTTCAGGGACAATTTACACCACTCTCTGAAGCATTATGTGATGTCATAATGGAATTAACATCACAAGGGCAATCAGCAACTATTGAAAATCTAAAAGTTATGTTAAATAATAGATTTCCACATGTTACTGCACCAGCTGTTGAAGTTATTTATGATACACTAGCACAATTAATGAAAGAAAGAAAAATTTATCAAACATCTAAAGGATATTTTATAGTTACACCAGAGTAATTTAGTTTTTAAATAATTTCATTTGATATAATATTTAATATGAAAAATTAATTATTATTTTTTATTAGAAGAAGACGTAGCCGTTCACGTCCTAAAATCCAAAAAGGATATCAAGATTATGAAGAAGATTCTGGACCACAGGATGCTAGAGTTATACTAATGACAAATGTTGAAGCATTACATTCATTTTATGGTGAAATATCAACTGAACGTGATGGTGATTTAACACATCAATGCATACAAACAAATCTTGCAGATGTTATTTGTGGTGGTAAGTTATATCAGATATTTTGTATTTTTATTTAGGTCAACATCCAATAGGATAATGTACAAAAGAAGAAAAATACTATATAATAAAAATTGGACAGTTTTGACTACCTTAAATATACCAAAGCCCCTGCGAAGTTTGTTAGCATGAGCAATTTAAAAACGAAAATTATTTGATAAGGAACCCTCTGAACACTTCTTAAACTTGAAAAAAAAGGCATGAAATCTTGTAACCAAATTCGGCGATCGATCCTAACCTCCAGCTAAATTTTATTACTGCAAATAAAAGTCGAACACAAGTCATCAAGGTTCTTCAAAAACAAAGAATTTTAAGCTATTTAAATTTTTCAAGTGGTTTTTAATACATTCGCGAGAGATATTTGAAGACACAAGAGAATAAGGTCAATAATTTTATCCTACTTCACGAAAATGTTTCGTGACACATTGTGCTCTTTATTTGAAAGTTTTTGACTGAAAAACAACAGCTTAATGCAATCATAACTTTTCCTAAATGAAATTATAAGCTCTTAATAATACAAAGATTTTTTGAATGACAGCTTTGTTTAATTTGTGTTTTTATAAAACAGTTATACATTGATTAGTGTCATAAGGATTCAATACTAAAGATGATACAAGTACAGATGTAATTAATGTGTGAAATATTCGATGGCGAATGTTTGGAAGGACTCTGCATTAGATTTTTGGCAATTGTAGACTTTCTAAGAGAACCAGATCACCTTAGATTCACCAAAGTCTCTTTAAAAATATTGGAGAGAGGGCTTAAGAAGAATTTCTTATAGATTTATTTAGTCGAACAGGATTCCATTACACATATGCGAAGTATGTTAATGTACGGAGAAATATCCTGTGAACGCTAAGAACGCCAGCTACCAAGCCGAGCTTAATAAGCGCTAGTTAATAAAATTTCACTATAAAGCTCACTACACTTGAACTTTTAAATATCTAGCGGGAAAAGTTTAATGCACTTCCTAGGCGAGCAATAAAAAGAAAATTCAAAAGTACCCCGCGTAAACGTCAAGTGGAATGAGTTGGCACACTTATTCTATCTATGAAAAATCTCTAACTTAAACATACGAACTTCTTATATTAAATAATTCCTCAGATATGAAATGTATTCACATATATGAAATTTTACACATGCTGCTGTTTTCGGCGCAACTAAACCCAACATAAAATTGAAAGTGATTGAAATAAAAAAAAAACCCTATATTAAAAAAAATATTAGGCAAGATTTTAGTTTCCCATTCCTCCCTATTTCAGTGCTTTCAAATTCATTGAAAAAATTCACAGTGAATAAGAAAACTGCTAGTAGAACGGAATAATAGGCATAAATAGGAAGAAATGTAAAGGGGGGAAAGAAAATACAAATATTTTAAAAAAAACTTAATTTTAATTTTAACCTAAAATATTATTTTTACTTGTTCTACTTCCTGTGTTTTGTTTCATATATATTGGTTTTAGAGGTGGCAATAGCTTTCTTGAGCTTCCTAATTCTCGTTTAAACTCTTCCACAAAAATAAAACTTAAAAACAAATTTAACATTTTTTAACTCTTACCATATAAATGACTATTGATCAGTTTGATATTTCTATTGGCATGATTTTTAATTAATTTCTCTCTTAATGTTCCATTTTTTTTTTCTTTGTAGACTATAGAAGGAATATATCATTTAATTTTTCATTATATATATTTGTGGAGAATAGATATGCAAACATTTCCATTTTGATATGGTAAACACATAATTTTGCATAATATATCCTCTATTTCAAATGTTTCATTCTCATTATGCTCACTCCTTGCAAAGAAAAACCTAAAACATCTATTGATTTGTAGGGCTTTTCATAGAAGTTTTCAATTTTTTTTAAACCTTCTTCCAATAACCTATTCCTTAATATTCTTAGCTTTGAAGAACCCTCTAATTTTAACAAGAATCAAAGGCCTTATAAAGTGGAAATTATTCGGTGCTCTTGTACGAAATATTTTATCATGCTCCATATATTGATTAAAGATGTTCCTAAGCGCTGGCCAGCTCTTCATTTTTATTTTTGACCTTTCCATCGATCTATTATATAACTGTTGCGAAATTTGCATGAACAAATGGCAATCTTTTTTCAAAATTTGTAAATACTTGTGGAATTGCCATATGCAGTCGTGGATGTGTAGCAGGTTTTGTACGTAGTAGGTTATGGTGTTTTCCCTATATATTATTTTGTAACAAATTCTTCTAACATTTCACTGGCCCAGTTCAAAGTACAGATCATGTAAACCCTATAATGTTCTTTTTTATTGCAGCCTGCTCTGCAATGAAGTCGTTTAATGAAATGTTAAATAAAAATTATATAGCAGAAAATAGTTATCCCTCTTTCTAGTTCAGTTTTTAGCACTTGATAACAAGTTAGCAAATATCCAAATAATCAATTATAATAAGTAACTATTGTTTTATTTTTAGGCAATCCAAATGATAAAATTTTATATCCAAGAACATCAAAACGACGTAGTGCATCATTTCCAACACCAAGAAGTTTAGAAAGGCGACATAGTTTAAGATTTTTTGGTTCATCAAAACGTTTACAACGTTGTGCATCAACACGTAGTCTCTCAAAATCATATGCACAAACAATAACAACAGATAGTAGTAGCTCAGAATATCAAAGTACAGATTCTTCATCACCGAGTAATTAATAAACAAAGATTTAATTTGTTTTTAATTTTTTTATATACTTAATTTTATTTAATTTTAATTTAAGAAAAAGGATCTCTATTATCACGATTATTCAGGCGAAGTACTAGAACAACAAATCAAAGACAAATCAAAACATTTTCAGCACAATTTCCACCAGTTGAATGGTTTAATTCACGTACTGTTCATTTACATAGTATTGGCACACAAACAATGGAACATGTGAGTTGTTCGTCTTACCTTAAAAATATTTCAGAATATTTTGCAGATATTTTAAATATTTCTATTTTTATTTTTATCTTCTAAGGATATTCCAACTATTCATACATTATCGAATTCAACTTTTTATGATGGTTCAGAAATAAGTCAACGATCATCAACATTACCACGAAGACATAGACGGCATATGTCTAGCGAATCAACTTTTGTTATTTCATCAAGAGATTGTTCACCAATACGACGTAGATCACCAACAGCATATTATAGTAGTAGTCTACCAAGATCAACCCAATCAATACCAGCTACATCAAATACACAAAATGTAAATACTGTACAAACATCACATACAAATCAAACACGTTTAACTAAAATTGCACTTAATAAACAAAATTATGATGAAAATCAACGATGTGGATTAAATAAAAAAATTGATAATCGAATTTTAAATAGTAGAACTATACAAAGTGGACCATCAAGTTTAGATAGTGGTAAAATATCAATTGCTACATCAGGTCCATCAAGTATTGAAAGTAATAAAAGTATTTATGGTAGAAGAAGTGGACATTCTAGTCTAGAATCACAAATATCATCATCAAATATGATAAATTCATCTGGTTCAAGATCAATATTATTATTAAATGGATCACCAAGAAGTAGTCCAAAACATCAAACATTAAAATTACAAAAATCATCAGATTATTGTAATAATAAAAATATAAATTATAATAAAATTGATAAAAATTTACCACAAATGGTTAATAAAGGAACAAATGGTATAATTAATTCAAATTCAAATAATTCAATTACATTACAAGTAACAACATCAAATTCAAATCAAAATAATCATTTACCAAATACTAAAATTTATGTACAAAATTCACCAATACGTAGTGTTATAACATTTGAAAATGGTAAATTAAATGATAATTCAAATGTTTATATTATAAATAATGAAACATCAACTAATGAAAAGGGTGAAATTTTAACTAAAAAACTTACAAGACAACAAAATACATTAACACGTAAACCATTAATTAAAACAAATTCAAATAATGAAAATGAATTTAATTCAGATATATGTGATTCAATATCATTTATAAATGATATATTACCAGAATCAAATGATATATTACCAATAAATACTAATGAAAAAAATAAATTTATTAAAAATTTAAAAAATAATGATACAACTATGAATAATAGTCGAAAATTATCATTTCAATTAATTCAAAATTCATGTAATACAAATCAATCTAATGGAAATATTGTTTATAAAAATGTTTTTAATAATGATTCAAATAATTCTAGTCCAACAATATTGGGTAATGCACCATTAGCTGAAAAACAAGATTTTGAATTATGTGGATCAACAGGAAATTTAAATTTTTATGAAAAAAATAAAACATTAGGATCACAAAATAAATTAAATTCAAATTGTGATTTAAAAAATTATTGTTATGAAACAACATCATCTGGTAATATATTACATAAAAAAAATATAATATTAAATTCAAATCCAGCCATTAATACAGATTCATTAGCTAATTTATTACAAAAAAATATAATAACAGTTGGTAGCGAACCGAATCTAGCCATTAAAAAATCAGAACAATTACAAAAAACATTAAATGAAAATAAAACAATTGATAAAGAATATCTAGATCGTAGATTAAGTATAACTAAAGATAATAATGAAGATTTATATAATTTTCCAAGTTTAACAGATTTAAGTTTTAATTTTACATCATTAGCTGCACAAAAAATTTTACAAGGTGTTAGCTTAAATAGTATCGATACACTAGTCGAACTAAATATTGCTAATAATAAAGAAAAACAACAAAATAATAAAACATCGAAAATATGTAAAGATTATGGTTTAGTTTAAGCATATAACTGTTTAATTATAATGCATTAAATATATATTGCCAAATTTTAGTCTTATATATATATATATATATCTGTGTAATATAAAATTTAATTAAAACTAAAAAGAAAAAAAAAAACACCTAATGAAAGAATCTATAAAATTAATAATTGTAAAGCATAACCAGAAATTTTAAAGCAATATTATGATTTTAAGTTAATTCACAAAATTAAAATTTATTTTACTAATACATCACAATTTGTTTTTATATCTGAAATTATCCTAAAAATTATCCAAATTTATTTTTTATTGTATTTAAATATTTCATAGAATTGATGTTTTTATATTTCAAAATTTAAATGTAACCTAATCGCTTTAAATAAAATAAGTTTTCTTTTAATTAATTTTATGTTGTAGCCTTTACAGAACCGATAACTTTTAACGACTTCATATAATTCCATGATTTCAAGCAACTAAGAAAATATGTTAAATTTTATGGGAATTCATTGAAACTTGCCACCCACTTTGACTCACTTTAGTTTTTAGGCTAAATATTTCGAATTTTCTCTTTACCTGGTGTCTCCCTAGCCCGACAAAAGTAATATTTTGGCAGCTACACCAATTTTAGCAATTTTTCAAGTATAGTGAAAATTCGTGTTATACATGCTATTGTTTTCCCCATTTTAACATTTTCCATTACACTTGCTTAAAACAAAGGTAAGAAAAGACTTTAGCGATAGTTGCTGATTATTTGTTACTTTCGTTTTCAACTACCAGTTCTTATCTGTGCATTGTATAATTGCATTTTTATAATGAAACTCCCGGCAGAAGCTATATAAAAAATATTCAGGACACATAACAAATTGTTTAGATCTACAGGAGGTTTTTTATATAAGGCCTCAATAATTTCGAAATTTACACAAGTTTTTCTTACAAAGTAAAATTTGTCTCAGCTAAGGCACTCAGGACATGTCCAGCAATCCGGATTTGAAGAAATACGTCATGATGAAACATATATGTTGGACTTGTTTTTCACAAATCACTACCCATATACTTTATAAGTAACGAGAGAGTCGAATCATTTGATTCGGAAATTATAATGAATACATATGCACAAATTTCGGTTTTTTCACTTCTATTTTTGACTTTTTCGTTTGCTTATCATATTTTGATTGATTTGTTTGTAGAAAACAAAATTTTTATGTTAATACAACCAACAACCAAACATAAATATGTTTTATATATCAAAAGTTTCTTTTTTTTTCTTTGTATTTGAAATCAAAATTAAGTTGTATATCTTAACTTTTCTAACTTTTCCTTACAATATCTCATACACAAATAATATTACTTTTTTTTCTTCACATACAATAAAAATTTATATTTTTTTAACTTTTATTTACATATATTTTAGATCAAATTTTTAACATTTAAATCCCGTTTTCATTTTACGAAAAATGATTCCAAACGAATAATTTAAAACATCATTTTTTTTACAAATGCTGATTTTTGTTCATTTAAATCATCAAATCCGATATCCGACATGCACATTTTATAAATAATTAATATTTAAAAATATATATTTAAACAATTTAATAACCATAGACCAACTTTTAGAAATATTTTAAGGCAAAAAAATATTGACGCAGAATATTAAACAAAAATGAAAATACTTTTTAGAGTAATTTCTTTTTTTTTTTTGATTAAATATTTCAATCAAACTTTCAAAAATTGATATAGAAAATTAAAAAGATAAATTTTTAAACATTAGCTAACACCAAACTAAATTAAGTAAAGAGCAAATATTATAGAAATATTTGATGGAGCCCATTAGCAGTAACTAACATAAAATAAATTTTTTTTACATATGTATATTAATGTAAATTATGCGAAAATTGTAATTTTTATATTAATAAATGCTATCTTTAATAAGATGTTGTAAACTTTAAGTGATTTATAGATATGAATAAGAAAATGTTTATGAAAATTATTTCAATTACTGTAGCTATGGCTTAGCGAAAGGTATTTAATTTATGCTGCTACCATTTGCGATATAGGAAACAATTATCTTATTACTATGCAGAAAACTAAAATTCAGAAAACAATCCCAAAACGTAAAAATTCAATACAAGATCATATTATACAAAGATTTTTATTTTGCAATTAGGATATTAAACGGCTCGAAATAAAACTGGAGTATCATACGAAGCCAGGCCTGTTTTTGGCTTAAAAGTAACACATATACACAAAAAATACACTATAAAAGATCAACAACACTTGAATTTGTAAGTACTATGTACATATATATATGTTTGGATAATATACAAAAAGCAAGATGCAGAAATTCTACTGTTTCTTTTAAAAGTTTCGGAACACCGTCTTATCTTTTATTGCTCTTATCAGCAAAACTGACAGCTGCCGTCCCCCATGAATTATTTGGACACATATATTAGAAAAACGGGAATGATTTCTTACCACTCCAAAGAAAAATTATTTCCTTTTGGTTCAGAATAAGAAATTCCATGCGGATTTATTCTATCTTTAATATATTGAATCTTACCCTAGACTTTTACATAATTTAAGCAGTTTATGACGAATATTATATCTAATTTCATATCAAACATATTCTAGGTTTGACGAATTTATTCTTTACCGCTTAATTTTCCAACGAGGTTAAAACATTTAGCAGTACGCTAAAACTATAACATGTCCCATAGCTTAAGAAGAAAAATATCTTCCATAGGTTTAACACTTTATTTAATTGTAGAAAAATTTAAATATAAATACATAAATATGTCTCAGGTTTTAACTTTTAATTTTCAAAAATAACTGTACTTTTGTATGACACGAACTTGAAGATAATGACACTTTATTAACTATGACATTTGTAGAAATAAAAAATTAATAGAATTTTATAGGATTTTGAAAGTGTGTTCACAAAATCACTTATATTTGAACTTAATTTTTCATGCTACCCACGTTTCAAGTTTATATCTAGTAATTGATGTTTTCATTAATATATTTCTTATAGCATTATAACGGCACTCAACCTATATTTTCTCTTTTTTCAGATCATTTATATAATTCAAATTCGATTTGACTTTAAGAACTCTACTAAAGAAAAGTCAAAATTCACATTCATATGAATGCAATATATCTCCCATTGTGAATAATTATTTCTTAAATGTCAAAATATTAACCTAGAAAACTTTACGGCTTTTATGTTACTAAATTAGTTTAGGTAATTAATATTTATTATACTGTGTTTTTTTGTTACATCAAAATTAAATGAAATATAATGAAAATTTTTTAAGAATTTAATTCATACGGTGATAACTATGGAACTTCAAGAAATTTCTGAAATTCCTTTGGAAGATAGTTTAGAGCATTCATTTTCCTTAAAATACTATGAAAAAAATAGAATAGTATTGTATGGAAACCATGATATTACAATAATTATGGATTATGAATATGATGGTAAATCAATGCAGCCATTTTGTTTTCTTTTTTCATATGCTAAGCCACCAAATTACAAAGAAATATTATGGAAAAATATAATATCTGATTCTTTAATATCTAATTGTGATTTATATGAAACACAAAAATTATTCTTAGATCCATTATATGCTTCATTATTATGTCAAAATTCAGTAAAACCACAAATCGTTGATGTTTGCTTCCCAAATCAACAGAATTCTAACAATGAAACGCCAATGGCTATATTATCAAATTTAGGTTGTTGTGAAATAAGATATAAAAATTCTTTGACAAGAGATTGGGATATTATTTTATGCAGTATAGATAATATATGGAGAAAAAATAGACCAATTAAATATGAAATCCCATTAAAAACCTTTAAAAATTTAGAAAAATTTATAGAAGATACACAATTTACAGCTATTTGTTGGGCTGATCAATTAAATGAGAGTATAAATGATGAATGGATATTAATTTGTATAACAGCATCAGGCTGGTTAAGTGGTTATTCTATAACTAATAAAACTAGTGATTTAATATTTTCATATAAATCAGATATGCATGATGTTCGTTATATGAAATATTTAAACATTTCAAATCTAAATGGAATACTTATATGCAGTAATGTTGATGGAATTGTTAAAAGTTTTGAATTGAAAAATAAAAATCTTCAAGAACAATCAATTTTATGGTCATCACCTGATAAAATGACTTGTAATTATTTTGAGTTTCAATATTATTCAAATAATAACAAAATCGCTGCTATAACTGCAAAGGGGGCATATGTATTAGTATTTTTATTATCTTCTAAAGGAAAACTTATAGAAAAAGTTCAAAATTATATTGGCTATATTAGTATAACAGGTATATATCATAAAATTTCTTTTATATATTATATTACTGTCATCTTGTTGTAGTAAAATATGATTTTATTGTCATTTAAACATTAAAATTTCCAAAGAATATTAATTTAAATTTAAATTTAATTTAAATGTTCAGTTTTTGAATTAAAGAACTTCCAAAGCTTTTGCAGCAAAAACATTTATGTATGAAACTGTTCTTGATATTGAACAAAAAAAAATGACACTATATGAAGTCTTGTTCGTTAGAAAATCAACTCTGTAATAACAATATAGCCAAGAATTTAAAATGCTAAGTCCTTGTGTGGATCTATTAGCTGAAGACACGTTAAAGAATCTTTCTTATACATATGGAGGCTAAAAGTCTTTTAAAACTCACATAAGGAAGATAAGCTTCGATTTATCAGAGATCTAGTAATTTTTTTTAGAATACACAAAGTTATCCCAAATTGTAAACGACTTTTCCTATTTGTATGGTATTTATTGATACTTATTGTCCCTCAAATATATGGCAATTTTAAGTCGTATGATTAAACTTACTTAAAGTCGCTACCATAAGGGCTTAAAGTGTATTCCATCATATCAAGTGCTACCAGGAAATTTAGACTTCAGATAAATTTTTTCATTTAAAATGGATTTTGGGACTAACTTTTTACACTAGATTAGTGAAGATAGTTTTTATTAAATCAAAAATTTATTAGTCCAAAATATAACATGAAATACAAAAAACAAAAAAAACATAGCATCTGTATGTCTACAGTAAAAAATTAAATCAGACTATATCAAGTTAATTGTTGCTCTTCAATGATAGTCTTTAATTTAACTATAAATAATTTTTCATTGAAAAAATTAACAACAGTAAAATGTAATTAACCATCTAGAAAATATTTTGATGTAATTTTAAAATCTGTTTGGTAGTGAATAAGTAACTTTAAAACATTTTGAATACTAAAAATTTTAAAAATATTCTTTCCTTATTTATAGGAATAAATCAATTACTTCTTTTTCATCATATTTCGCATTGTTTTTATTGAAGTTCCATTTTTAAACAAAAACTAACTAATTTTCTTATATTTTAGGCATACAAAGTATTAATACATCTGACATAATCATTTGTACACTTCTTGGTAGTACAAAAAAGTTAAATATATCATATAAAAAAAATTTGAAAATAACTGTTACAAATATTAAAAATAATATACATAGTAAAAATTTTAATATTTTTGGTATGGCAGCAACAAAAAATAAAGCTGCTTGGATATTTGCATTATATCCAAATAAAGTTTGTGAGACTGAAACAAAAATTTTAACAATTTTAAAAATATGTTCATTTACAACTATAAATCCACTTGAGATACTCTTAGAAAAGAAATCTTCAACCTTTTTGGATCTATGCGATTGTGCAGAAGTTATAAGATGTAGTTTTTTTAATAATATTGTTAAGAGTGAATTAGAAAATTTTTCACCTAAACTTTTACATCTTTACGATGATGACTATATTCGTCAGTTAAAGATACGTTTAATAATTGTAAATGGTCTATATATCAAAAGCATGTAGGTATTAATATTTATATATATTTTTTATTTTATTTTATATCACTAAAAATAAATGTTTTAGTTAAATTACTTAGCATTAAATATCAATAACAACTAACAATAAGAGCCTTCAGAAAACTATTTTTGTTTTAAAATTACTAATTGATAACTGAATTTGGCCAAAGATTTTTATTGTCAATAGTAAAATTTTGATTTTACTTCAACTTTGATTTTATGTTAACGTTAAATTTCTAAATTTTCAAAAAATTTTATTGGATTGTGCGGAAAGTTTTTGCTTTGGTGAAAATGAAACAAAATTTTCTTTAGATTGTATTAACATTTTTTTTTTATATAAAAATACTTTCTTCAATACCTTTTATTACGTAAAAGACTGATTCCACGCTCATAAAACTTCTGATCTTTACACGCAAAAAACTAGTCCAAATGATATTTGATGTTCTGATTTCAAGTGAAAATGTTCCCTTCCAAAAAAAATTTGCCAGAGACAGCAAAAGTCGTCGACAAGAACCAAATTTAGAAAATATTGTCGGTGGTGTAGTACATCCCATTCAAGTTGTAAAAACTTTTGGCGAGTTACTAAACTTGTATGAAGTCTCGCATTATCGTGATTGAATACTATACATTTTCTGTGTATCAGTTTTGGCTTCTTTTGTTGGAGTGAATCAATCATTTTCTGTACACTTCAGAATTAATCGTGGTATTGGCCGGTAGAAGCTCAAAAAAAAAAAAAACAATCCCCTTGAAATCCTACCAAATAGATATCATAACATTTCTTTTGTGAATATGAATAAAATGGATCATTTTATTGACATTTGAGAAGCAAATCACAGTCGTTGTCGTGACGAAGTAAATTTCGCTATGTACATAGAACACGTATATGAAGTTTTGAAAATAAGCCAAGACATTTCAAGTGATTATGAACCGTGGAATTCAAAAATTTTAACTCTTTAAACCAATTTTAGCATTGCTTCATAAACATCACATAATTTTCGCTTTGTTTAAATTTGCATTTTCACCTTTCTTATGCCGAAAAGGCTACTTTCGATTTTCCATCTTAGATGGGGCACCAAACAAAAACTATTGCGAAGAATCAAATGAAATTACTTTCCAAACAACCCAATATATATATAGTGAATATATAACTTTTAAAATAATTTCTAGAAACCTTTTTCTATATTGATTTTATTTATTCATTTTTTTTTTTATTGCAGACGTTTTACAGAAGCAGCGATTACAACTAAGTGCGAATCAGAAAGAAATGAACTGAAAATATTAATAAATGTTTTAATGTGTTATCGACGCTTAACATATTTAAGAAACTTTAAAGAACTTTCGAAATTTCAAAAATTATCTGGAAAAAATATGTTACATTTAATAAAAGAATTTTTAACATACGAAGACGTTAGTGAAAATTTTAAAACTATTCGTAATATAATTTCACCTATTCTTGATGAAATAATTTTTAATATGGAATATAATATTAAATCAGATAATCAAAATGAACATTGTAATTATTGCAATGAAATTATTAATTCAATAAATGGAAAATGTCCTCAAAATCATAATATGGAAAAATGTATTATTACATATGTACAGGTAAATATAAATGCTATTTATATATTTAAAAAATTGAATAAAATTCAAATACACAAACATTATTAAGTAAAAAAATATTTTTATTGTATTTGAAATAGTGTTTTTCTTTAGTTTTCGGCTCAATCACATCAATTGTGTTCCTCAGACAATTTCAATATGGGTTTTATTCTGTTTGATTAATTTATACCTACCACCACCACCAAGTTTATCTCATTAAATTTGTTTCGATAAAAACAGGTTTAAAGTTTTAAAAACAAAATTTACATAGAAAAATAATGATTTGACACCTGGTGTCAAATTAAAAAAAACTGTAAAAAACCTCAATATTTTGCTATTTAGCAAAGAAAACAAAAATTAATTTTGGTCGTTTTTGTTACTTGAAGTTTTTTTGTTTCTTCCTTTACTTACTGCTTTTTTGTTTTAAAATTACGAACTTTGTTGTTAGGTAGATTTTTATCAATTGGAAAATGATAAAACTTACGTTGACAAAACATTACTTTTGCTCAAAACAAATAGGCAAGTGGCTATGCTTCGCAGCCTTGACTTTTTGCTTTTAAAACAGCAAAGGATTCTTTTTATTTTGTTTTTGATTGAATATAGACTTGAACTTGAACTCGAAAAATATTTTCTTGTATATTTGATTTATTTTCAGGCAATTTTACAAAATTTATTTTCAGTTAATAACTGGTCTTAGTTTCTGGTTTGTGATATTTTAAATAAAATCAAAACTTAAAAAGTTTTTTTGCTATTTTTTAAAATGTGATAAAACTACATATAAAAACGATTAAAATGTCAAATTTGAAAAATAATTTTATACTAAATTGCTAATATATATTTTTCTTTTTAGGTTCCATTGTTTACTGGTCGCCATTGTCCGCAATGTAAAGGTTTAGCTTTGGACGATGATAAACTTTTAAGAGAAATTGTAGGTCAAGAAGAAGAATTCGTATGTCCAATTTGTAGTTTCCCATTAGCAAAGTACTCAATTGGCAGTTGACTTAAATAGAAGATTAATTTTTAATTTTTTCGTATTATTATTAAAACATGATTTTCTATTAGTAATTGTTTATGTTAATTTATTATCATTAAGAAACAATTATGAATAAAAATTACGATTATTAGAAATTATATAAATACTTAATAATTTAATCAATAATTAAGATTTATTAAGCATTGTAAATAATATTATTAATAAATACAAATAATTTTTAACAATTATGATTATAATTGTCAAAGAAGAACTTGAAAAACGTTGAATATGAAACTGGATTTATGGACAAGTTATAACTAATACAAAATATTGCTCTATATATAAATTAGATGGAAATTTATTTTAATATACTATATGTTTATCAAATTTTGTCATATATTAAAAAATTTCTACTTCACTTTAAAAAATTAAATTTCAAAATTTTTCTATTTTTATGGAAAGAATTTTTTATTTTCGTTTGAATCGTTTGAGTACTTAAAACTTAAAAACCTAAGGATATTGCATTGGTTTTAATTAATAATAAATAAATAAATCATATAATTTTTTTTTAAATATTACATTTGCTCGCATATTTTTTTCGCTTTATTTCACATAACGTTTTATTATGTTCTATAAGTAGTGAGGATATAAGCACTAACAAGGAAGTAAGGTCCATGCGAGAGTGATTTTTTATTCTCGGCCGAGACCGAGACTGAGAACGAGAAAAAATATATTCTCGGCCGAGAACGAGACTAAAATCATAGCAGCTAAAATGGGGAAGATAGCTGAAACTTAAAAATGCAAAACTTATAATAAATTGTTATATTTTCTGTGTATGAGTATATGGACATTTTTAATATTTAAAAGCTAATATGATACAAAAGCAGTAATTTTTCTGCATTTTCGCCTTTTAAATTGTGCCGCCTCTCATCATATAGCTACCCAGCTTTACTAAAAAGTTGCTCGCTCGCAGCACTAGTCGGTGGAGCTGATAAAAATTTGTTGGCTATATAATAATAGCTTACTGATAGACTGGCACATGTGCAGTCTCGGCATATTAAACCCGAGGACGAGACCGAGATCAGGCCTTACAAGGAAGGCACCCCAACCACAAAACTCACTGAGTTTATGTTTTTTGGATTTGGGTTTCCTATGAAATTATCATATAAAATTCAGTTTAAATGAAATCTTATATAGGTCCGCGGTTAACAAAAATATAATTAACAAGCATTCAAAAACGTAGTCATTGTAGCTACTTTTTCATGCAGACTTTCTTATTTTCCTTGAGGTTTGGAGTGTTGTGTACAAACGAAATAATTTTTAAGGCCAAATTTACTATTAAGTTATAACATAAAATTCAGTTTAGATACAATTTTACGCAAGTCCTCGGTAGTATAGTGGTAAGTATCCCCGCCTGTCACGCGGGAGACCGGGGTTCGATTCCCCGCCGGGGAGATAAAATTTTTTTAGTAACTTTTTTTAATTATTATTTTATTTTTTACATTAAAAAAATCATATGTGTGCCTAAGACCACACGGCAGAAGTGAAAACTTAATAATGTTAATGGAATATTTTATTATAATAATATATAATATAACAACAAATAATATATATATATGTTATTATATATAGCTATTATACAGATTTTGTACAGTTATTAAAAGCGTATTTTTTCAAGACTTGGAAACAAATAGCAGTAATTATTTACAATGATGTTGTTTAATATTGTAAATATATATATGTACTCAAGTGGGTCTACCCCTACTTGCTTTCCTCACCAACCCCAGCTTCTTTTTTTGTAAAGAAGAGAGAAAGAAAAAAAAAGAAAATTCGCACATGATACCAAATTATAATATATAATAGAGTGAGAAAGATAGAACCTACCCAACCGACTCTTACCGAAAATATCCGAATGAGCGAAATTTCCAAATAGTGCCTAAAGAAGTTTTCACTCCGAAAATACAATATTAATTATAAATTAAGGTAAACATAATAATAAAATGCCGAGAGTTCAAACTAGAACACTGCGATCTATTTATAGAGCTGCTAGTCTGATAACATAGTAGCTCTGACCGCAATACTTTCTGCTTTTTTTTTCTGCGAACTTTTGACTTATTCACTTTTCCACCTTAAAGCACGCAAAAATTCATTGATACGTGATTTCCCTACTGGGATATTATAACAAAAATTTAATTAACAATAAGCATCCAAAAAAGTGGTTATTGTAGTTACTTTGTCATGCAGATTCAGACTGTTTCGTACTTTTCCTGAAATTTGGAGTGTTGCATATAAACAGGGAATACTTTCTCTACTGGGATAATTTTTAAGGCCAAATTTACTATTAGACTATAATAGAAAATTCAGTTTAGATACAACTTTATATACAAGTCCTCGGTAGTATAGTGGTAAGTATCCCCGCCTGTCACGCGGGAGACCGGGGTTCGATTCCCCGCCGGGGAGGAATATTTTTTTTAGCTTATCAACTTTTTTTAAATATTACATTATTTCTTACATTAAAAAAATCAAGTACATACTTAGACCACATGGCAGAAGTGAAAACTTAATAGTTTTAATGGAATATTTTATTATAATAATATACAGTCAAAGCCACTTAATACGACATCGGTTAAAACGACCAAAACAAAAGGTTCCGACGGAGTTCCATATAATTGCACAATTAATTTACCGCTTACTATGACATTGCATATAACGACATACCGTTTTGAACGACCACTTTTTCTAATATTTTCAAAAAACTTAATCGGTTATAACAACATGCAGCATTTTTTTTTACATTTTGTGTGTCTATTTTCAGAAATTTTATATTCATAATTAGTAAAAGCGTAGCTCAGTTATAGTCAATAGGCGTTCCTAATAGATTTTTTAAAAATTCACTGTGAGCATGTCTGCACAAGATATGGTATAGTCGTCAAATGAAATAAGAAAAAATAGTACAGGAAATTACTGTAGACATGGAGTCATAAGCGCTGTTACTTTACTTTGATTATGAAAAACACAAATTTTGACTGTAGCTTTTCATCCCAGTAAATGACTAGAGTCAGTTTGATGCCATACGCAACGCTTAACACATCGGCTTAATTTTTTATAATTTTTCTCAAAACTTATACACTTATACTTATCCTTATAATAAAACTTTTACAAATACGGCAATTTTTAGGCAAAAAATAACGGTACCGCTTTTTACGACTATCGGTTATTACGACCGAAAATAATGGTCCCCTGGATGTCGTATTAACCGGTTTCTACTGTAATAACAAATAATATATATATATATATATATATATACAAGTGGGCTCTTACCCCTGCTCGCTTCGCTCACTACCCCCACTTCGCTTCGCTCAGAACCACACAGGCTTCGCTCCGCTCAGCCACTTCGTATTAGATTCTTACCTGCTTCCTATAATTCATTTCCAAATGTCTTTCCTTTTTTGTTACGACCTATTTGCCTATGACGCATTTTCAAATAAATGTTTCCTTTTTCTTAAGTTTTAATTGCGTATTAGAACCTTACCTACTTCCTAAAAATCATTTCCAAATATGTTTTCCTTTTTGTTACGACCTATTTGCCTATGAAGCATTTTCAAATAAATTTTTCCTTTTTTTTTACTACCTTATTGCCTATGACCCTTTTCCAAATAAATGTTTTCTTTTTCTTAATTTTTAATTGCGTATTAGAATCTTATCTGCTTCCTAAAAATCATTTCCAAATATGTTTTCCTTTTTGTTACGACCTATTTGCTATGACGCATTTTTTGCTTGCTTTCCTCACCAACCCCGATTCGCTTTGTTCAACCACCACGGTTCTATTATGTCTATCTTTTTCCCTGGCTCATACAACCCAAAAATTTTCCATTTATTTTTTATGGAATTATAGTTAAACGCAGAGGCAATATTCTTGGTTTGACCTTTTCTTACAACTCAATTCAAAATATATCTGCAAATATATATACATATATGTATATATAAATACAACTCATACACATAAGAAAAGTTTTTTGTATAGAAGAGAGAAAAAAAAAATAAATAAAATTCGCACACGATACTAAATTATTATAAATAATACAGTGAGAAAGATAGAACCTACACAACCGACTCTTACCGAAAATATCCGAATGAGCGTGGCGGTAGAGTTAAATTTACCCTCAAGAAATTTCCAAATAGTGCCTAAAGAAGTTTTCACTCAGAAAATACAATATTAATTATAAATTAAGGTAAACATAATAATAAAATGCCGAGAGTTCAAACTAGAACACTGCGATCTATTTATAGAGCTGCTAGTCTGATAAGATGGTAGCTCTGACGGCTATACTTTCTGCATTCTTTATCTGCGAACTTTTCACTTATTCACTTTTCCGTTTTAAATCACGCAAGAATTCGTCGAAGAAAAATTCATTGATACGTGATTTCCCTACTGGGATATTATAACAAAAATTTAATTAACAAGCATCCAAAAAAGTGGTCATTGTAGCTACTTTTTCATGCAATAAGATTCAAACGGTTTTTTCTTACTTTTCCTGAAATTTGGAGTGCTGCATATAAACAGGGAATATTTTCTCTACTGGGATAATTTTTAAGGCCAAATTTATTATTAAATTATAATATAAAATTCAGTTTAGATACAAATTTACACAAGTCCTCGGTAGTATAGTGGTAAGTATCCCCGCCTGTCACGCGGGAGACCGGGGTTCGATTCCCCGCCGGGGAGAAAAAGTTTTTGTTAAATTTTTTTTTTTCAAATAATATATTACGTTTTACATTAAAAAATACAATATTAATTATAAATTAAGGTTAACATAATAACAAAAATGCTAATAGTTCAAACTAGAGCATTAAGCCATCTATAAAGAGCTGCTGGTCTGATTAGAATAATTTCAATTATCAAGCGCACTAAAAAGTTCATTAAAAACTGAAGAAAGCTTTCAGTTTAGGCTTCTAGCAAAAGTTGCGCTAATTTTTTGAATTCATTTAAGATGATAAATTTTTCTAAATAAAGGATGGGTGTCAGTAACATTAGAAAGTTGGCCCCCAAGGCTGCCAAAAAATCATTATTGTCAGAGAAAAACATTAATGTGTTTTTTAAATACAAGATCATATTCCCCATAAGTTTTGAATAAGATTTTTTGCATTCCATTTTTATTACTTCATTTTTATAATGCTTAAATCTGAGTACTTTTGACAATTTCTTTAAAAATTGAACGTTTTTGAAGCTTTCAAGCCGTTTTTTTATATGAGCGCAATTTCCCAACATTTTCTTGTTGACATACATATATAATATAAAATGGTTGAGAGAATAATATATGCTAATATAAAAGTGTTGGTCTATTGCGCTCGTATTCAAAAAAGATAAAAACAAAAGAAAAGTGACGTGAAAGCTATTTGAGTACTTAAAAAAACACATTAATGTTTTTCTCTGACAATAATGATTTTTTTGCAACCTTGGTGGCAAACTTTCTAAGGTTACTGACACCCATCCTTTAATATGAATATTTTTTTAGGAAATGTGACTATAAAATAAACAAAACAAAAAATCAAGTTATTCCAACAAAATGAATCAAAACTATTGTTATATGTCGTTATGTCTGAAACGTAGCTCTCTTTCACTGATGAAAGTTAGCTGCCATTTTTGCATTTTTCGTTTCGTTCAAAAATTATTTTACAATTTAGTAGTATTTTTGTAGCTTTTATTATCAGAAAAGTTAATATACAAATAACGATAAGAAATATCGTCATACAGCCAATGGAATTGCAGTTGACATTTGACATAATTTTTCTTGAGCTTTATGAACGCATTACTTCTTATGGCCAACGCGGTTTGCGGCAGAAATGATATGTTATGTTTTGACATTTTACATCTGTCTGTTCAAAATTTAAAATTGAGGTTATATTAAAGGTAATTTAATTAAAATAAGTTATAATTGTATTTATATTTGTTTTTAATTTTATAGAAAATAAAATTAATTGACTACCTAATCAACTTCTTATTTACTATTTTTACATTTATCTATATATAAATGTATATTATAATTATATTTATGAACAAAAAGTGATTATGGCACCAAAAAAGAAACACAAAGCAATAAAAGAAACTGTAAATAATTCAAAGAACAATGAAAAAATCAAATTTGATGAAGATAATGAAGATCAACAACAGTCTAAACTTTCAAATGTTGATATCAACAGTAGTTCTGAAGTTAGTAGAGTAAATCAACAAAAAAATTATTTTATATTATTACGTCGAATTCTTGGAAAATGCTATATAGATGTAAAAACACGTTTTAATTTAATTTATATTCCCATGTGTGCTGCATATCCAGAAATATGTATTACAAAACATTCATATAACCTTCCAGGAACTTCAAACGCTGAAATACTGGGAATTTTATCACGAGCTCAAGAATATTATAAACAAAAATTAGTAATGATGTTCATAAGAGAAATTCAGCTTAATTTATTACAATCAAAATTTGTTGGTTATAAAGTTTTAGCTGAACTTATCAAAATAATAATGGTAAAAATTGTTTTTATACTACAAATTTTAATTATTTAATTTTATTTTTTTAATTAAATTTAAGGGAGTCGAAGATAATACTGTAGATAAAGAGACAATTAAAGAAGCAGTCATAATATTAACAAATATATTTTTGAAATTTCCACCCTGCGAAAATTATTTATATGAGTCTTATATAAATTTATTCAATGAAAATTTTGATATAAGCGTTAATATTGATAAAATAAGAATATCAAAATATAATGATAATCTACTTTTCATATGTCTTAAACTACTTGAAAAAGAAATTTTAATTACTGATGAAATTGACAATATGAATATTCAATCAAGTATAAATTTCACATCAGCATTTTTACCACAAAAAATATGTTTTGATGAACTAAATCGTACCGAAAAAATTGATAGATTATTTATAATACTTAAATTTATTTTACACATATTAGAATATGATTTATGTGTATGGACATTACGTTATTCAAAACCAAATAGAGAGTTAAAAAGTGGAAAGGTACCAATTGCAGCAAAAGTTTTTAATATAAATGATATCAATAATGAAAATATTTTATTTGATCATATTATAAAAGCGTTTATTTTTTGTGTTTGCTTAAAATATCCATATAAAAAAATTGAAATATTATCTGTAAGTATAATTTTATTATTTATTAATTTTATTTCTATGACTTTTTTTTTTCTTAAATTTTGTTCCTGAGAAGCCTTTGATAAAGTGGAAGGAATTAATGATCGTGACTTCATAAATTTGTTCGGCAAGTGTTGATAAATCTCATACAAAAGGCAAATATCGGTAATTGTTTGGATTAGTTTTCCCTATGCCAATAGCATATATGCAAAGTGCATATTTTTCACATATTTCTATAATTTGAATGCTGAACAGGTTCAAACCTTTCTTGTTTGTTATTATGAAATTTAGCAATAGTAGAAACACTGGAGCATTTTTTTCATATAACAACAAAAATTTAAAAAAAGGATAATTTTTGTTACATTAAGATATATTTTTTGATTTTTTTTGTAGTGATTTTTTACTCTGCCTAAAATTTTCTCGTTAAGCGGATCGTTTATTGTGTAATTTGTTAAAACCTTTTAAACAAAGTGCTGGCTTACCCTTGTATTGTCTACAAAACGTCCTAACTCTTGTAATTTTTTAGTGGCATAATCTCTGCCCTTTTTCTTAGCTATGCTTTTATAGGAATCTTTACATCGCTTACGGACACTCTTGTATATCCCTCATATACTGTAAGGTCTCATTTTATGCGGTGGATACGTTCTACAGAAAAGCGCATATAAAAAATTCGCATTAAAAAAGACTTTACTGGCCTTGAAAACCTAGGGATACGTTCCGTAATTTTCCAAAATGGCATAAAACCAAAACAACGAGTTAAAATTAACTTAAAATCGCATAAAAAAGTTTGCTGAAATCAAAAGAAGTAGGCTACTTAATAAATTACTTCGAATGTCTAAAAGAAATTCATATAAAAGCTTAAACGTGTATTTAAACTTAATGCATTGTCAATAATTAACAAAACTTTAAAATTGAGAGATTTTTCCTTCATATAGGCTTCCACTTCTGGTACATAGCAATTATTGAACCATTCTGTAAAAATAGCTGCTGTCACCCAGGCTTTCGTGTTAGCCATCCAATGCACTGGCAGTTGTTTTAAATTTTTGCCTTTTAGAGCACGTGGTCTAAGATATCGATTTATTATTAGCGGTTTCAACATCCGATATCCCGATGCATTGCTACAAAGTAATAAAGTTACTCGATCTTTACTTGCTTAATGTCCACTTGCAGCCTGCCCTGTAATCTTGATAATATGAAATGCATTTCTTTTTAAAAACCCGGCTAGCCATCCTTTGCTAACTGAAAATTCTTTACCAGCCTGGGAAGTGGAAGCTGATGGCTCTGACTGTTTTGTTGACTCATAAAACAGAAGAGCTTTTTCTTGGATTAAATAACCATTTACAGGAATTCGTCTTTGAATTCGTTCCTCAATCCAAATTACGAGGGCTCTTTCTGTTCTCTCTAATAATACATCCCTTGAGTAAGATGATAATTTGGCGCTTAATTTTGTACCAGAAATGACAGATTTTCTTATTGCGACTTCATTGTTCTTAAGTATTTGTTCAAGAAATTTTTGGAGGAAATACAAACCGCACAACTTCAAAATCGCATAAAAATAATCCGCATAAAACGAGACCTTACAGTAATTGAAGAACATGTTTATACGACGATGTTTGATTTTCATGTACCATTTCTTCATTTTACAATAGGAAATAACTAATATCTTTTCTAAATTATAATATATTCATTGTTTTATTGCCAAATTTTTTTTTGAATATACCAAGATTTCCGTACATTAATTTTATTACTTCTTTTTGGTACCATTTAATAGGATTTCGTAAACAACTGTAATACCCTGATATTTGATTTAATTAATCAACGCAACCTGCAATGGTAGAAATTTTTTGTTTATTTTTACAGCACCACAAATAAATATATTTTTCTGTAAAAGTACTTCAGCCAAAGAAATACTTTTATAATAGCTATCTATAAATAGTATACAGTCTCCAAATAATAAACTATTTAGTAATCTCATTACTACATCATGGGAATGTGATTTTTCAATTATTATTTCAATTTTCTCCGGCATAAATTTTAATATTGTAAGGCAAACACAGTTTGTATAATTTTACACCATAGTTATAAAGCTTACCTGGAATATATTGACGTTTTCTTCGTGGATTTACCGGGATTTACACCATTTTTGAATGTATCTATAATTTCTTGTACAATATTTGTAATATCCTTTAACAGTGGTATTGTCAGAAAAATTTAAATATTGCAAAACAGACAAAAGAGGGTCATGTTTCATAGATTTTTTCATATGTACGTTCATCTACATGTCCTTTTTAGGTCAGTATAATCTTATTTCTGGGAACTGTCTTACACCCATTGTAAACAAAATTCCGATAAACGAGCTCATTTTTCTTCTTTCGTTACTTGCAAAATAAGTGCCCACTGTAGCACTTAATGAGAAACAGATAAAACGCGTATAAAGATTTAAACAAGAATAATCATGCGCTGCCAGATGAATTGTAGCATGAATTCGATTACCGCATCAAAGTGAAAGACATAAAAATCAGCGACGGCGTAAACGTGTTAATTTCATTTCAACATAATCACATTTCAGCTAATCTTGGTAGCAATAATCCTAAAAAAAATACATTATTTATAATTTTAATGAAAATTAAGTGAATTAATTGCTATGTTTTTTTTTATTTGGTTTTTTTTAGAGATATATTACAGTTTATTCTGCTATAATTAATATATATGAGACAGCAGAACTTGGAGATGAAATATTTTTTCCTTATATTGGTAAAGGAAATGAAAAAATTGCTCAAAAAATCTATAAAACTGTAATTGGTAATTATATTATTATATATGCATAAAAAATAATAATTTATAATAATTTTTAATATAAAAAAACTGTTAATCTTTATAGATAATTTTGGTCGTAAAATCGAAATGATATTTGCTGTAGCCAAAGAAATTCGTGTACATTCAGTACGTTGTTTATTAGAAAATATATTTTTATTAAGTGTTGATAATATAAAAGGAAAACTTTGTATGAATAAAATTGTAAAATTTTTTGAAAGAAAATCTTGGTTAAAATGTAGAACTGGCACAAATAATATAATAGAACCAACATATGATACCATTGAAACATATCCTTTGTTTGAAAAAAATATAAAAAATGTTAAATTTTATGAAATTTTAGATCAAAGTTATATATCAATACTTTCTGATTTATCTTTATCGTATATAAAGGCAAGGTATATTTTAGAAGTATCAAAAATTTTTTTTAAAGATGAAAAAATAATTAAGCAAGATATTTATCAATCAAATGAATCTGATAACTTGAATAACGCGACAAACTTTGAAGAAATTTTTGTTGATAGTAAAATATTAAAAAGATATATTGATGAAACTAAAGATTTATTTGATTTGTATAAAATAATAAGTTCTTTACCCGCTTTTAATGATAATTGCAAAGAATTGTTAGATTTTTTAAAATTAATTTTTTACCAAACTTAGAATTTAGATGTTAAAAATGTATGTAATCGTTTATTTTTATTTATGCCAAATGTTATTTAAAGTTATATTTATGTATTGTTTTTTTTTTTTTGTACTACTTTTTCAGTTTTAATGTTACTGTTTTAAATAAGCTTAGAATGCCATTGAAAAAAGAAAACGAAAACCCTAGATATCGTAAATTAAAAATTAATATAGTTCTAAAACTATAATATTTAACTTTAGTTTATTATAATAAAAATTTAAAATAAAATAAAAATTTTGTTTTTATTAAAAGAAATAAAATTTCCAATAGTAAATTGAGCAAAATTTGTAATATTTGTTCTTTATCTGTGTCTAACCTTTTGATATAGTTTAGATAAGCTCTTGAATTTTGTATCAGTAATAAAATTAATAGTAAATTTCCTAATTGAATAGTTTTTATATCCATACTACTGTATAAATACTTCCGTTTTGAATTAATTAAAGAAATTATACAGATTTCGAGGCGTGAATTGAAGGTAATACTTTCTTCTACCTACAAAATAAGTGTAATTAAAATTATTGTTCGATGTTATTATAATTGTATTGAATACTAGTTGGAGACAACGTTTTATACTCTTTCTGAAGAAGATATAAAACTCAAACGTTTTATTGTTTCTTACGGACAATTCAGTAGGAGAAGCGTGCATCAGTGAGCTTTTTTCATTTATGTTTTTTCCTTACTTTCTTTATTGGTAAACTACGAACTTGTCGTACATAATTTAGCCCTAGATAACAAATCTTCCTAAAAGAGCTGTTTTCATAAACCTTTGTCGATTCGACTACCCATTAATTGGGTATCATTTTATTAATTAATTAATAAAATTAATTAATTAGGCATATTTTACCAGCTTTTATTTAGATTTTCTTCCTACGACCTCTACCGAATGAATTTCATTAAATAAGTTCCCGTCGTTTCGACGAAGGTTTTTGATCTAGGGTTAATAAAAATTATCTTATACTGAATTAGACTTACCATGTTTTAAATATAAATATCAAATAATTTTCTTAAATTTAATTGATATATAGTGTCTTATACATACACTCAATTGTAAAATAAAACTAGTTTTTAATTGAATTTGTTAAGCCAAAACTTATGTGATTAAAACATTGGTTAATATGTCCCAAGGGTGGTCCATAAATGTAATTTATTTATCCAAATATTCTCCTTGAGAATTCTTTTGATAATTTAACCAGCCGACTAAAGCTATTACGAAATAAATCAATATTCGCTGTTGATATCTAAAGAAAAATGTTTTTACTGCCAGATGCCAACGTGGATCAAATGAAAAATTTTTTGAAAATAGTTCCTTTCTTTATTGTCTCAATATACAAAGGACTGATGTTAATAATTGATAATTATTATATACAAAATGAATACTGGCTTGAGGGCTTTTGTTTTTTTTTATTGATTCTTAAAAAAGAAACTTAAAAGCATTGATCCTCCATGCAAATAAGTCCAAAAATTCGCCTCCAATTGCATCCAGCCACAATGAAAAAGAAACTTAATTAAGAATAAAATTATTACAACGGTTAAATACAATGAACCACAATGGAAATTTTACGCAGGTTTAATAAGAATTGGGTAGAGTGGAAAAATGTGTGTTTCCTGTGCTTTTTGGATACTTATTTCAAAGGTAGTTGACCGCTACGTAAAGAATATAGAATGCAACATGGAACCTTATGCCAAAAAACAAAAAACTGTTACCATTACCATTTATTAAATCTAAAATTGAGGTTTTCTAGGATTATATTATAGTAAAACGAGGTTGGGTTATATTAATTGAAAAACTTACTTAAATGGCTGTAAATGATTTTTTTCCATTTAAAAACTTTCATAAACAGCCGTTTGAATGAAGTTTCTGGTGTTAAAAGTTAAAGATATTTAAAACTTAATTTTTGTATTTTGCTTTTGATATAAATTTTATAAATGTTAAAAGCAAACAAAAATTACTATCTTTATATGAAAATTTCTTTTTTAATTGCTGTCTACTCAAACTATCAGCGAATGAGAATCATTTAGTCATTTAGAAAAATTACATTTATTATAGAAAATAATAATGAAGTGTTTTTTATTTGTCAAGTTTGTATTATTTACCAAAATGCATAAATCAATATCAAATTAACTAATATTTTAGTATTAGAAATAATACTTAAGTGTTTATTTTCATATTAGAAAATAAAATATTAGAAAAAGAATAAAATTACTAAATATATTATTTAAGAATTAATTTTCACTAATCTAATTAATTTCATTCATTTTATAAATATTTTGCATCTTAAGTCTAAAGATCTCAATATCATTGCAGGCGGTTTTGAATGAAAAACATGAAAAAAATCTAACAAAAACTAACGAAAAAACAATTTTTTCAGACTCTCTAATTTAGCTGTTTTATAAACAATTAAATAAATTAAAACTTTAATTAGTTAATTTACTACCTAATTTGCTTTATAATTGCATTTTTTTTAGAAAGTAAATCCGATGGTGATTAATATAAATAGAATCTAAATTAATTTCCGTTACTTAAGATTTTTATTTTAAGTATAGGAAAAATTTTTTTAAATTTTCAATTTGCTTAAAGTTTCCAAAACGAAAAAAAAGAGAACAAATGAATGGAAAATACGAAAATTGGTTAAGCTAATAAGTAAGTAGATGCAATTTGGAATAAGTATTGATTAACCGCTGATTTTTAGTCAAAGAAAAAAAATAAAAATAACAAAATAACAAAAACTTACATAACATCAAAGAAAGCAATAAAATTTCTTCCGCTTCAGTAGTTGAAGTGTCTAGATCATTGGCGTAAGCGTAAAAATGATTCTTCGGTCCAGTAATATTTATTATATCAGACTCGGTTTGCAGAAATAACAAAAGGTGTGAGACTTGTAATCGAGACAAGAAGAAAACGAAGAAGAAATAAAATGATCAAAATAAAAGAAACAAAAAAAAAAAAAAAACAATTACCGTAAATAATTTTCTAACGAAATAAACGCAACATTTTCTATAAATATTTCGAGTACCTTAACTTAAGGGGACAGTAAAAACTTAAGCTTTGATCATCACAGATTGTTATATCACTAATTATATTAATTATATCGATTAAAAACAAAATAATTAAAAATGATATTATTAGAAAATTTAACTAATAAAATAAACAAAAGGATTACTTTTAGAATTATACTTCAGATTTTAATAATAAATTTTATATTAATAAAATTATCAACAAGTGAACCAGTTGGATTTTCTTATGCAAAATTTAGTGGTCCTGTTAGTGGTCCTGAAAAAAAAATTCATATTCATGATGGATCAAATCATGGCCATGGACGTGTTGATTATGTAGCAAGACCAGATTATCATTTTGCATATGGTGTTGACGATCCCAAAACTCATGTCTTACAGAATCGTCAAGAGACACGTAACGGTGATACAGTTACAGGTGAATATAGGTTTGTCTAATTTCTTTTATTATTAAAATAAATTATAAATACATATATATATATATATATATATTAAGTTTAATAAATAATAATAATAATAATATTATTTTTCTTATTATTGTTACAGTGTTGTAGATCCTGATGGAACATTTCGTGTTGTTAAATATACTGCTGATAAAGAGCATGGCTTTCAAGCTGAAATAATAACTGATAAAAAACATGGACAAACTCATACAATGTATCCAGCATATAATAATGTACAAAAATCACCACAATCAGGATCATTTAAATATAATACCGTTATGAATGGTCTTAGAGAATCAATTGAACATGATAGCTCATCGCATATGAATGAACATGATCATTATAATACTAGTGATGATGATAGTAGTGAAGAAGATGATGATAGTGGAAGTTATTAAAGATAAAGATAAAGATAAAAGAAACAAACAAACAAATAATTTTTTTTTTTTTGTTTTCGTGTATTATTTGTGCTTAATTAATGAAAGAAGGAACCTAAGCTAAGCATTTTTATTATATGTTAATAAATTAATATTTTGTTAAATCAAAATTTATATTTCTAAATACTCTTTTTTTTTTTTTTAAATATTTTGATCAAAATTAATATTGATCATTTCTATTAGTTTTTTGTTCACTTAACTGACATTGTGTGAAATTCCTTAGCTATTTAAGCTTCCTTAGCATATTAATTGGCTTAAGTTTTATAGAAGTGAAAACAAAATAAATTTTTGAGAAATCAAAATTTTTCTAACAATTTAAGACTTCTTCGATCTCTTTACTATGGAGGCTGATGAAGGTTCAATTTTATCAATCATGCTTATACGTCAAAAGTTTTAATCACTTGTGCCTATTTAAATCCCGATTAAATAATAAATATTAGTAGGCTGAAAAGCGGTTAACGAAAGTTCTCATTTTTCAGGCCGGTTAGGCTGTATCTGATTTATATTTTTCTCTAATGTTAGTAGAAGAACAAAGAATTTTTAATTCTCTTTAGTTTTTTAATTTAAAATTAAATATTACTAAAAATGAAAACAAGGGAATTGTTTGATACAAATCTCTGATTATTTTATTTCAAATAATTATTAATGTTTTATATGATTTGGTTGTCAGTTATTACTATATTTTTGTAATATAAAATTTTAAGTAAAATCTTTAAAATAGAATTATAAATCATTTTGATTATACATCTCTCAAGTGTGTTAGTGGCATCCCTACAATTGTTAATATTAAAGCTGCTAATATAGCTGCATACATATGTACTTTCAATGAAGGTTCTTTTGCTGTGTTCAACCTTATGAGATGCATAAAGGTACAGGGTCAAGCTATCACGTTAGCGAACGATAAGCTGACGAATTTCTAATTAGTAGAGCAGAGGAGCAAGCGGTGCGTGACAATAAAAATGAAAGAGTTTTGCGTAAACATTAACAAAATGATGCTCTAGATCTCCTTGATGAAAATTCTTTATTCTATGGACCTGGCATCGATGACTCTGTGCGAGTATAAAAGAATTATAGAGCTCTATTTTGAATTTTATTTTCTGCAAAATTTTAAATCGTATTCCTGAAACTTGTTATTTTCGAAGTCGGTACTCACAATAACTTAAAATCAATTTTGCACAGTACTTCTTCACATATTTTTTCAAGGTAATAAAGAGAGTTTTTGTTTTTGTTTTAAATAATTATTAATTTTACAATTACAAATAAGTTCGATACATATCGGAGATTTGATATTCGTAAATCAAAAACAAAATGCTCATCATGCCATCGCCATATTTGCAAATTTTCAATTTGTACCGATTGTATAAGTACATAATAAAACTAGTTTTAATTATAATTAAATCTATAACATTGTAATCACAGAAACACTAAAATATTAAGATAAAGAAGCATAGTTTATTTTTTCACCAAATTTCCGCCTTCGTTTCATGGAAAAAATACCTTTTTTGAAGGGGCTGGGTAACCACTTATTACTTTCTTGTAGTAATATATTAGTGCAAGACTTTTCTAAAATAATAGATTTAATATTAAGAAAAAAAAAATTACGAATCCTTTTTATGAAAATACTCATATTTCATTTTTGCTAATATTACCTTAATCATCTTATGATATGTACTTTTGAGATTCTTAAGTAAAAATGTTTAATAGCATTTCTTATAACAATTTCTGTCACAGGGATGTGATACCACCCAGTGTGCCAAATAAATAATTTTTAAGAAGGTATTGATAAGTAAAGAATAAGAGATATTTTTAAAACATGACCAAAACTTTCATCATCAGGTTTATGCCTAGTCAAAATGAATTGTTATTTATTTAGCCTTACAAGTTTCGACATAAGCACAAATGTTAAAGTTTAACTTCCTTCAAACTATTGAGCGTCTTTAGCAAAAAGACCAAAAATTATTTGTAAAACAAAGTTTAAAGTTATATACAATTTGCATTATTTATATTGGAAAAAACATACATTATTCATAGTATCCTTAAAAATTTCTTATACTAAAATAATTAAAAAGGTATCAAAAATTTTCTAGTACTTATCAGATTATCAGGGAAGTAGTTCAATGTATATTAAAATTGACAAAAGTATACCGAAGTTCAAAGTTTTCAGGTCAAAGAGGCTGAAAGAAGGCTAAGAAATTACAACTCGAGACGACTCTGTTTGTTTTCATTTTCATGTGAAAGTTATTAATAGAGATTTACCTATAAAAGTTTTTGAATGTGAGGAATACTCGAATGCCATTGAACTATGTAATTTACTCGTAAACTTTCTGGGAAAATGATTAAATTCTCTGTCTGTATTTTTGAAAGTTTAATACATACAAAAAATGTTCAGATGTCATTTGCTTTTATTATTTCTATCGTTTGTCTATTATTATATATCGGCAAATTCATTATTTATTCATACTGCCGATAAATTAATTAGAACGTCTTTATATCACATTTATTTTCTAAATTAAAAACGCAATTCAATAAAAATGAAAATATCAATTTTCTTTTTTATATTTTTATCATACAAAGCAAATATAAAAGTAACAAAATGGGCTTAATTTGCAAAGAAAGGCTTTTTATGGAAGAAATTATTTGGGTAGCTTTTGTTGTTTTCAACTATTGAAAATACAAAGAATAAATCTCAAATTTTTTTCAGTTTTGCTTATTTTATAACAAAAAGGAAGAAAAATCATTGTGAATTTTTGAACTAGTTTTTATGATAATGAAAATAACACAAAAATTTAGTTGATAAAAATACCCTTTGAAATGCAAGTAATATCAAGACACTTACTTCTCTATATTAACCGCCCTCAGAAAAGGATGAGAATATCCTTTAATTCTAAATCTATGTTATTGGTATGGTTGAAGTAAAAATTTTTTTGGTATAACAGATAAACAATCTTAATGTTTAATCTGTGGTGTTTCTAGGTAACTTTTACTTAAATAAATAATTCTGCAAAATAAAAAAGGACAATTCGAGTTGGATATACATTTACATTTTGTAGCTAGATGAAACCATGTGTACTAAGTTTTTGTTTTTCTGGATGAGGCTTATGTCAAGGAGATTAAAGCAAATCCTGGAAGAGAACATTAATTTAAATTAATTTAAGTAATTACTCCGTTACTGTAACAGTTTTCTTGTCTTCATTTTTGAGGAAAAAAATCTACATTTTCATGATAGATTTTTATTTTTGTCAATTTTTGTAGCTGTATTGATTTTCAATTTTCAGGTTTTTTCCTACAAAACCATTTTGCTCCTATAAATTAATTATATCCAGGTAAATATATTAAATGCAATTTTGTAGTAGTTAAACTCTTATAAATAATTCTGTTTTAGGAATCAGAAAACACATTTAATATAATTTAAATATTAGTAGTTGCAGGGAATATACCTAAAAGAATTGAGAGCTTCATCTCATGTAAACTTTTAAATAAATTGGATTTAATAATCGTGTTTTGAGCTTCAGTTAAAAAGTTTGCCATCTATGCTTGTTACATAAGTCAACCAAAAAACTTTACAATTAATTCGTCTTTAATTAAAATTTTGTTGTTGTTTACTCAAGAAAAATATTTGAAAAAATGTTCAAATTGCAGTAGTAATTTAACTAGAAATCCCATCTAAATAAAAAGTTTGCATTAAGCCAACAAAAAGTGTGAAGGAACCTAGCACAACAGTTTTTGAATTGACGATACATTTTAGTAGTAAATTAATCAATCAGAAAACTAGAAATTAATTAAAGGGTAAAAAAAAAGGCATAGTTCCACTCTAATTATTAACATCATGGTCAGTGATTATAAGTTTTGACATTTTTAAAAAAGAAAATTTTTTATATTTATTTGGTCATAGATTGCAATTAATGAAAAAAAAAAATTATGTTTATTAAATTTGTTTTTTTGAAATTTAAAATTTCAAAATAATTTAATTACGAAATTTTTTTGCATAATATTTTCATTATTTGCTAATAACAGTAAATCAATAATTACAAATTTTTGGCTGAAATTTTCTACTATAAAAAAATTAAAGCTAAAAAACAAGTGAAGCAATAATCTGTATCAAATTAATAAAATAATTGCAACCTTTTTTTGTTTGACTCTTTGTTAAGAACGTGAAAAAAAAGAGCCAAAAATATTAATTTTTAGTTTAATAGTAAGAAATATTTCCTTTGAGCAATATTGGTTTTTGTTAAAAAAATTACCAATAAAAAGGCTCCAACCACTAGTGGATATTCCAAATATTTGATTTGGATTCCGAAACAATCACTCAGTAATTATGAAGTACACAGAGCTACTATCACTATTAAACAAACATTTGAAGAAAAAAATTATTGTTCTGCTCCAGACAAAAAAGGATCCATTTTTAAGATGAGTAAGGTCCTACTCCAAAATTATATTCAATTATTCGAGTCATATAACAGGTTTATAAATGAACAAGCTTTTTTGAAGTTTTATCAAGCATAAGCGGGAGTTCCACAGTGGAGTGTACTAGTACCCTTTCTCTATTTACTATAAACTGTAGTAATATCTAAATATAGCTACTATTATCGGAATATTTGTTGAAGATACCGTTATTATATAAAAAGATGAATCTCAAACTAAAGTGGTTGAGAAACTATAACCAGCATTAGATAAAGTCAGCAAGTTGACATGGAGCTGAAAAATTAAACTCCATGAGCTAAAACTAGCACACGTGACTTATATGCTCCACTGTAAGAATAACAGCTTTCATACATATCCTTATAAAGCTTGAATACTCCTTGCTGAATCAGTAAAGTTTCATGGACTTCACTTAAACTCGAAATTTAACTGGAACCAAATAGATAAAAAATTTAAACACCAGCAAATGTATTGATTAATATGGCACATCAATGCAAAAGATTGATTTATTCATCCATCATCAAAGATTTTGATGTACGGAGTCCAGTTATGGAGATGTATCCGCATAATAACCAACGCTTACAGATATGGGAGCATTGGAAATATACACAAAAACTTAAATATCTAATGGGTCTACAAAGAGATCAAGCAATGCGTTAATAATCATAAAAAATGCTTATTTAGATACAGCAACGTTGAAGCTATTCAGCCCTTGTATATTACACACGAGATCAGGAGCCTCAAATGGATTTAACCACATGACATGAAGTAAAAGACAGAAAAATATACTCGTATAAAACATAATAAATTGTGAGTTAAACATTGATTTAGGCAAAGCAGCACACATTTTGTTAAGATTAAGATTGTACTAGCTAAGATTGTACGGGATATATCCAGAAAAAGGATGTCATATAAGAAAAAAAAACGCAAAAACAAAAAATCTACAACAAGAAAGTCGTAAATGTATAGAGAAATATGGTAAATATAATTTAAGCCTGCTGCCGTGAAACTAGTTTAACCCTTGATCACAAACCTTCGTCGAAACGACGAGTACTTATTTAATGATAGTCTTGCTTTTCGTAGAAGTCGTAGAAAGTAAATCTAAATAAAAGCTGGTAAAATATGTCTAATTAATTAATTTTATTAATTAATTAATAAAATGATACCTAATTAAGACGTAGTCGAATCGACGAAGGTTTATGAAAACAGCTCTTTTAGGAAGGTTTGTGATCAAGGGTTAAATGCATAAGTGTAAATTTTTTATATTAATTTTTAAAAATAGTGTCTTAAACTGTTGTTGATTTATTTTATTATTGAAAGCAAAATATATTTAGCTCTATATTTGCCATATTTAAATAACAATAAGAAAGATCACTAGTTTTTATGATTTCTTTGGCTTACAAATATGATCAAGATATTATTTATTTCTTAAAAACAAAATAAGCAATTAACATTTAAAATGATTGAAACTAAAAAAACAATTATTTCCTTATGAAACTTAGAGTATACTGTAAAGGCAAAAAAAAAACAAAGAAAAAGAATCAATTTTCTTGTTGTTTCAAGTTGTTAATTTTAATCGTGTTAAATTTTATTTGCTTCTTATTCTATTTGTTTGATTTTTAGTATCATGATCGCATAACCAAATAAATAAAATTTCGATTTATATCGTCATCTTGTTTGCAAAACATTTTGTAATGTCCTATGTTTAAATTTAACTTTATGAACATTTTAATCGCCGTTTGGTATTCTCTTTGTTTTAATTTCGTGATGGTGATCTGTGTTTGCATAACATTTTAGAATTACTTGCTCTAAAAATATTAGGTAACTCTTGACTATAGTTGTTCGATTGTTTTTATTATTATTATTATTTAATTTTTGTTTCTTTCTCGATCTTTTTATGTAGGTATATGTTTCTATCTTTTATTTTTCAATTGCCTTATTTTGTTTAAATTTATTTTATCTTAAGCAGTTCTGTTTACAAGGTTCTTCGATTGTCATGTTACTTACTTTAAGAAATTAATGTTGTGCAAAATGTTATTAAAACATGTACCTGTTTGACTATTTTTATCATTAAATATATTAAAATAGGATAAATTTTTAAATGTTAGATGAAATATATAAAAAAACATAATACTATTGTTTTTGCTATCATGATAAAGCTTTATCAGGCCCATTGATTATAAGAAATTTAAAGTCAAATAATTAATATACACCATCATCTGTTTTAAAGTTCATACAGATCATTTCTTTCTTTACCATAGTAAGCTATAGGCAGTTTTAATTTTTTTTTAATAAAAAAAATGCAGTTTTAAAATATATACATATGATCTAAAGTCACATTTCATTCAAGAGATCAGTAGTGACTTTTATGATGCTCTCTCTCTTTCTTTAAAAGATTAAATAAAATAGTAAATTCCATCTTCAGCATTTTGATAACATTTAATTAGCCCTAATTTATTTAACTAACTTATTCCGAATCTTTATAAAAGTTAAAAGCTTTTATTAAAAAGATTGTCTGTTTAGGACATAAGCACAAAAGTAGGAAAAATTAATAAGTTCAAAGAGGAGTGTGTGGTGGTTGAAATTATGCCGTGTTCTGGACAGCCTTTAAGATTTTTTGATCATAACATCGTAAAAATCCAAATATTAGTCCTTGATAATTATCATTGTAGTGCTCCAAAGCTGGCTAGAGCATTGCCTATTAATAAAATGACGATTTAGTGGATTTTAACCAATATTTGAATCATGTCAGAAAATATAAGACCCAAACGTTTTATGGTTTGTTACCGGTAATCCAGTAGGGCATTAGTTAGTTTCTCTTTCAGAAGTTCAATTGTTTTTATGTTAAGGATAAGTGCAAATTTTATCAATAGTAATTGTCTTCTATGCAGAAAATGTCCAGGGTGGCTAGTTTAGGTTCTCTTTTCAAAAAAAATCAATTGAAAAGTGGATTTTTTCATATTTGTTTTTTCCTTACTTTCTTTACTGATAAACTACGAATTTGTTGTACACAATTTAATAAAAATTATCTTATACTCAATAATACAGTGTCTTATACATCAATATACAGTGTCTTATACATAGCTCAAATTACTCAATTGTAAAATTATACTAGTTTCAATTTTAATTGAATTTATTTGTTTTAGATTGGCAAAGCTCATATGATTAACACATCGGTTAATAAGTTCCAAGGGTGGTTCATAAATTGATTTTATTCTCCTCTATAATTCTTTTGATAAATAATTTAACCAGCCGACTAAAACTATCACGTAGGAAATCAATATTCTCTCAGAATCTCCCAGGAAAGCCCGTGCGCTCCAAAGTAAATCAAATGAAACATTTTTTAAAAATAGTTGTTATTTTTTGTCTTGATATAAAAAGTACTGATATTTTCTATATGTACGTAATGAATCCTGTTTTGAGGGCTACCAATGAACATAGAAGCTTGTGGCAATACAAAAAAAAACTGCTTCCATTACTACATGGTAAATTTAAAATTAAAAGTGTTGAACACAGAAGGTAGAGCATTTTATTGCCTTCATGAGAGTTTTTCCAACATTGATTATAGTAAACGAAGGTTGAGTTAAGTATATCAAAACTTACTTAAACGGCTGTAAATGATTGTCTTCCATTTAAAAATTTTCATAAATAGCCGTTTAAATGATTATCTTTTTTATTGCTGAAAGTAACTCAAATTATCAAAAAGCCTTTCAAAAAAAAAAATTATCTTAATATATCCAATAATTATATGACGAAAGATACTGCGTGGCTTATTGTTAGTGATGAAAGTCATTGTTCCATTTTTGTTCCATATTTTCAAATTTTGAAAACGGTTAAGAAACTCTTAAAAATATATTTTTGTATGGAAAATTCATATAAAAGTCTCAGTATCTGAAATTCTAATTTTTCTTTTGAATTCATTGAAAATGACAAAAGAAATATATTAAGAAGAACAATTAAATAAATAACAAATATAAGCAGAAGAATTAAATTAAATTTAAAATTTTTTGGAAGAATTATACAAGTAGATGATTTATACTAATATTAACAAAATTATTTTATATATGTTATATTTTTAAATAATACCGTGTTCATTTGATAACCTCAATAAAAAATTCGGATGCATGTGTCATAAGTTTTATGTTCCCATAAAAGAACGTTCAAGCACAAGTTTGCTTTTATTTAAATTTTAACTCTTAACTTTCAAGTCGACAAAATATTTTCAATTTGATATTTTGAGAAATTTTCTATAAAATAGTTGTATAAAGTTTAATTAAAATTAAAAGAAAACTTATAAAAATGAAATTGAATTATTTAATTCTGTTATTTACCTTTTCTGGTATTGCTATTGCCCAAGATGTTCAATTGCTAAATTTAATCCGATATTTATTTGAATATGATTTTACATTTATAAAAAATAATAATTTATTTCTGAATTATAGTCTCGAAGGAAATGAGACGTTTGTAACAAGTTTGAGAAGCTATGGAAAAGCTTTAAGGAATTGCTCGGAAACAATTGTGACACTAGAATCAATAAATGTGCTTTCAAGATTTATTCAAAATGTTTATGAGAGAGAAAGTTACCTTTTTTATTTTATTAATGATTTCAATAATGAAACTTATGAAAAAATTCAGGATGAAAAACATATTATCAATAACTTTATAAATAATGCAATTAAAAATGAAGTAAATACGTTGGAATTGGAAATAAATCGGACCATGAGAAATATAAAAAAATGTTACAATGATGCATCAACTGACATCGTAAATTCACTGATGTCATTATCATCCCACTTAGAATATATGTCAAACCAAATTTCTATTATGACTAAAACCTTTTCTATATGTGAAGATGAACGGTTTTTGATAGTGCTGGAAAATCGCTACGAAAACAAATTTGATTCAACAATGCGAGTCATGAGAAAAATTTATAAGGATTGTTTTAAATGTATTGATAAACAAGTAGAACTTTACATGTAGCTGAGTTATTAAATTACTATAAAATATACTCAACACTAAAGTTAAAATATATTGGAAATAAAAAATTATTAAAATATTTTTCATTTTATTAACTCTTTAATTTTGTAAAGAACTTAAATTAGCTTAAAATGAATCCTTGCAGAACTTAATTATCACTACCCACTACATCAAAAACTAAACTATAGCAAAAATACAACACATGGCTTAAAGTATGTTCGATAACGCTATAAAAATAGTATTTTCCACATTCAATGTATTTTTTGGTTTCATTTCTCCAAATGCTTTAAAGTCCAACCCAGTTTTATTTATTTAAATAAAAAGTTAAAAACTTCATCAAATTTCTGATTTTTATATGACTAATCTCAACGATTTTATATTTGATAAAATAAGCTTTATCAAGTTCAATTTCCATGCCTTTGATATAAAAGAGAATTTATCTTCCTCCAAATACTGCCTTCTGTCATCTCCTTCATCAAAGTGCAAGAAATTTTGACTAATTGTTTTTGAAAAAAATGAAGGACTCCATTTCTTATTTCATAAAAATGATCTGTTGACACTTTTTGCTTAAATGCACCACGTATGAACAAAATAGCTATAAATACCTCTAATTGATTTCTACCTAGAATTAGCCTCTAACTTATCTCTAGGTAAACCCCATTCTTTCCTAAAATCTTTCTTGTTTTCAATTTCATATATTTGATAATATGTTTTATAATATGGTTGTCAAATGGTAAATATGTCTTATCCTTCATAATATTTTTTTTTTTGATCCAGTTAGATCAGATACACCTTTGAAAATAATATAAAGAGGTCGTCTCTAAGGAGAAGAATCTGCTTCAAGTTTTTTCCAAACTGTACCATCTATACCGATTTCAATATTCTTTTGTTCATTATTTTCTTTACTTTTGTCTTCAGAATCTGTCAGTTACTTCATTCTTTTTTGTTTTCTACTTGGATTTAAAATACTTTCTCCTCTTTTTTATTGTTTAAACAACACATTTTCACATTTACTATCGATTTCATGGCTACTTTTGGAGAATTTACCTAACTCATTTTCTCTTTCAGATTGTCAGTTTATATTCTTTACTTATATTATTTATTTTCTGCAATACTTCCTAGATTTTTGAAATTCTGGGCTTCCTTATGACTAGATATAAATTAAAACAAAAAAAAAATATTTAAAAAAATTTCAATTTATACAACTGAATTGGCAATTTCAACAAATTTTACACGACTTTATATTTGAATTGATGTCACTGCAAAGAGAATACTAAAACTCTGTACATTTATTCTTAGAATTTGTCTATTATTTGCATTGCAACATCATACAACTAAATTGGAAATGCTTTATTATGCTTTATTATGTCTACCATATAACTAAATCTAACAATTATTATACGAAAAGTTAAAATATAAATTGAGAAAAAAAGGTTCAACGAGTTAAATTTTTTTAAAGGTGTCATTTGACACCTTTGGCAGAGATAGTGTTTACTAGAGTTTAAGGTATTTTTTTTTATAATGACTCTGTCAGTTTTACGTACGTCTAAAATTTTCAAAGAGATTTTATTTCAAATATAATACAAATATATTGTCTTTAAAGGAAAGTTAACTTGTATGAGAATAAAAGTGTCATATTTTTATTTTTGGTATGATTTTATTCGATTTTATTTTGAAGTTTTAAATCCTCAATAATTTTGTTAAATCAAAAAAGATTAATAAAATTAAAAATATATAAAGATATTAAAATATGGTTTAATGCATTTTTTCCTGGTAATTTTTCTTTTTTTTTTGCTTAGCTACAAAATTCCTTATGATATTGACCTGATTTATATTAAATCATTTTTTATTTTGAAAAAGTTAAAAAAAAACACATATAATAATATCAACAGTAACAAAGGAACCCATATAAAGCAATGATAACAAAAAAAAAAGAAAAACTTTTCCTTTTTTAAAACTTTAGAAAGTTCAAACATGACTTGTATTTATTTATATTTTTGAATTTTTAATTGATGTCAAGGTCAATGTTCAAATTTTGCTTTATATTATTCAATCCTTAATTGATTATGAAATTTATTTTTGCTTTTCATTACTTTTAACTGTTGATACTGAGGGTCATTAATTATACACTAGGCAGACAAATCAATTTTTTTCATTATTTAATTAAAAGAAAAATTCTCTGGTAATTTTTTGTTACATAACTTTTGCAAAATATGTTTTATCTATTAAATTAAATCCTACTTTTTAATATATTCATATAAAGGGAAAAAAAGAAAACAAGAGTATTTATATTCTGTTTTTGTAAATAATAATGCTATAAATTGTTGTATGGTGAATTTTTCGCACTGTTATTGCAAAACTATTTACTGTTGTAGGTATACCTTAACCGTGGTCTATAAATATAGTTACCAACAATATTAATGGAAATGTTGGGTGGAATATTTGTAACATGATATCAAGTTTTGTGATATTTGCGAGTTTTTGGTTTTTTTTTTTGTTTTTGATAACTGTTAAAAACTTTTTATATCTTTTAAATTAATTTACGTTTGTGGGCTATGAAAGGTATTGGCCAGATTTGGTTATATTATGTAATGCCCTGAAGGTGGCGTAATTATCTTTGAATACTTTGAAAAGTAAAATAATAATTAAAATGAAATAGTTGGTGACTGGAAATTTGAAAAATCAATTTGAAATTGTTAATTAGTTAATTCGATTTCTTTACATATATATATCTAGTATTTTTTATAATTAAAATCCAGACTAAAATACAATGTTGTTGAAAGTAAAGTTGTGATTTGTCTATATCTATATAGGAACTAATTTCTATCTATAGTGTATTAAATTTCATTATGTGTCAGCATAAAGGCGAGCCTTTTGTACACAATTATGTACAAACATAGCAGATCTATTTCAAACGTATTGCAAATACTTACTTTCCTTGCTATTTTCAAAATGTTTAGCGTCTTATCTACAAAAGAAAAATTCTGATAATTACAAATTTATCTTATATGGTGTATAGGTTACGAAGTCTAACAATTATATGAAAGCTTTAACAAGTAATATTAAAAATTTTTTTTGAAAGTCAAGTCCTACCAGTGCCACAATTGCTAACTTACTCTTGAAAATCATAAGAGTCTATTTATAGCAAAAATTTTTAAAAATTTATCAAAAAATTTTTGATTTCCACAAAAGTTGAACTCGTATTCTTAACCTTCACGTGAAAAATTCTGCGCTACTGTCTGTTGGTTATAATTTTCATTATAAATTTTTAAAATTATATTTAAAGTATAAAAAATTATTTGAAATTTAAATTCAAAAAATGTTATACTTAGACGAGATTCTATACGAAGGCATAAAGATTCTACTCTGACGCTCTTCCCACTTTAACATTGCAAGACAAAATTTTCCCTCACGTACAACGTATTACTTAAACCGTACCATACATATCCATTTTTTGATCCTTTGATTATGGGAGACAAGAAATGGATCTATATGATAACTCAAAAGACAGTAGCTCTTTCTAAATGAATTATCACAAAGTACTGTGAAGCTGGGTTTACATGTGTGTACACTGTACAAGGTGAATACTGGAATAAATCAATGAATTTGGATAGGAGGTATTGCCTCACCCACCATACTTGCCCTATATCACACTTTTGGATTTTAATTTATTCTCATCCGTACAACATTTTCTTAGTGACAAAAAATTTTAAAATTTGAATGCCATCTCGAGATATTTTACTCAAAACACAATTGTTCGATCCGGGATTGAAAATTTGCACACTATAGATGGCAAAAGGTTGTTAATAACGAGGTTGATTATATTATTGATTAAAAGTAAAGGCTTATTGGTTTGAATTTAATGTGGGAAAAAAAAATATTACTTTCTGATGCCGCTAATATAAAACGTCAATGTGTAAAAAATAATGGAAACACAACTAATACAAATATTACTGAATCTTCATTTTCAGATTTTTCAATACAAACTATTAAAGTTAATGTATAGAAATTTATTTGATAAATCCATATTTATCATTAAGTTAAAAAATTTAAGCTCATATATGACAGATAGCAATTAATCTAATTACCAGCTAGTTAATTAACATTTTCATGTAATTTCTTATTTTTCTATATCATTCAACCTAAATTTTATAATCAAAGAAAACTTTTAAAAATCTTTTTCCATATAAAAACAGTCTAAAGAAAATTTAAACATACTTAAACCAACTCATTATTTAGTTACATACATGGTTATTAAATAAAGTTACAAATATAGCAAAAAGAAAAAAAAAATGCTAACATGAATATTGGGTAAAATTTATGTGCTCAATAGAAGCCATAAAAATTGAGTAAAATTTTCTTTTAAAATTTTTACTATAATTAAGTTCAAAATTTATGTTTGAGCAAATTAAAGAAAAGAAAGATTTTGAAAATTAAACTAGTTTAACTTTATTAAAGCAAATTGAATATATAAAATTTCATTATAAAATTTTAAATTTTTAAAGCCTTTGATTTTACCAATTTCATTGCTTAAAAATTGAGAGCATAACTATTACATTCGAATGATTTTAAAATTTATAATAAATCGGTAGCATAAATCTTAAAACAAAAATAATAAGAGTTTGATTATAGAACTTATTTTACTTCTTTACAAAATCAATGAGTTAATTAAATGAAAAATATTTTAATAGTTTTTTATTTCCAATATATTTTAACTTTTGTTTTGAGCATATTTTATAGTAATTAAATAACTCAGTTACTTGTAAAGTTCTAATAGTTTATCAATACATTTAAAACAATCCTTAGAAATATTTTCCATGACTTGCATTGTTGAATCAAATCTCTTTTCGTAACGATTTTCTAACACTGTTAAAAACCGTCCATCTTCACATATAGGAGATGCTTTAATCAAAAAATAAATTTGGTTTGACATATATTCTAAGTCGGATGATAATGACATCAGTGAATTTACGATGTCAGTTGATGCATCATTGTAACATTTTTTTGTATTTTTCATGGTCAGATTAATTCTCATTTCCAACGTATTTAGTTCAATGGCAAATGCATTATTAATAAAGTTACTGATAATACGTTTTCCTTTCTCAATTTTTTCATAAGTTTTATTATTGAAATCATTAATAAAACTTAAAATGTCACTTTCTCCATCATAAATATTTTCAAAAAAATATAAAAGCGCATGTCTTGATGGTAATGTCATAACTCTATCCGAACAATTCATTAAAGAGTCTCTATAGCTTCTCAAACTTGTTACAAACGTCTCATTTCCTTCGAGACTATAATTCAGAAATAAATTATTATTTTTTATGAATGTAAAATCATATTTAAATAATTGTTGAATTAAGTTTAGCAATTGAATATCTTGGGCAAAAGCAATACCAGAAAAGGTAAATAACGGTATTAAATAATTGAATTTCATTTTAATAAGTTTTCTCTTAATTTTAGTTAAACTTTATACAACTATTTTATCAAAAACTTTTCAAAACGTCAAATTGAAAATATTTAGTCGACTGGTAGAGCTACGAGTCAAAATTTAAAAAAAAGCCAACTTATGCTTGAGCTGTCTTTTTTAGAAGATAAAACTTATGACACGAGCATCTGAATTATACCATATAAAAAAAACATTTGGTTAATATTACTATTACTTGTTTAATTCTTCTCAAAATTTTAAATGTTATTTTATTTTTTTGCTTATATTTGTTATTTATATTTTTGATTTGCTTCATTTGCTTCTTTTTGTCAGTTAAATCGAATTCAACAGATGTTCCCAAATGGAAGTGCAATGAACCTTACCAAAAATACTTTTTATCTTTTTTAATTTTAAATATAATAAATAGGCGTTAGGGGTAGTCACAGCCATGAAAAAATGATAACTTTAAATAATTTATCTCCCCAGTAAATTATTTTATTTTATAAAAGTAAAAATATGGCTTCATTTCATAAGGTTTCGACTTGACTTCACGAAAATTTGAAAAAAGAAAATTTAATAATTTTAAAAGTAATGGCTGTTTGTGTTGACCCAGTTCCAACAGAAGTTCCTTGCGGTGACCATGAAAAATCCTTGGAGATTCATCTAAAATCAATTGGACAAAAAAAAATTGGTTTTATTAATAAATAATCTCGTGCCTTATTGAAGCTTTTTTCCAGATTTTCAGGAAAAAACCAACAGTTAAATGTTTATAAAAAATCGGAATTAAAAAAAAAACAAAAAATCCTTCGATCGGACACTCGTTTTTCATGTTTTCCAAAAACTGTATAAACTTCATTGAAATCTAACAAGGGGTTTTCGAGTTACAGTGGTCACCAATTCAAAAAACATTGTTTTGAAAAAAACGCATTTAAAGTTTTACACTCGATTTATGAATGAGCACGAGAGCCCTTGGTTAATTTTCGAGTAACCCGAAAAGTGTTTGTCAGATTCACTTCAATTGTTTAGAGAATATTTTTAAGATATTATACTTTAAGAAAATGCAAAAAGAAATCGATTCTTTGAAAATTCTGACTACCCCTAACTTAACCCCTTAAGTGACTAAGAAGCTAAAAATTAAAACTCGGGTATTTGGAAAACAGCATTAAGCTTTTGCTTACATTATGATTTCCTAGGACCAAAATCCTAAAACTAAATGCGAATTTTACTATCTTCGTTTAAGTGTTGAAAAATTAAGTAAGAAAGAATACCAGAAAAGAATTATGCTTTAATTGCATATAATAGAACTTGTTTCGAGTTGACTGTAACATCTGCACCGGATTCTTTATTCAAAGAAAGGATATCCATAAATATCAAGAGACATCATGCTACAAATTACAAATTCTAAGTAGCTTGGTAGAGATCCAAGCAAACAGTAGAGAAATCCAAAAATTTTAAATACCTGGTTAAATTTTAATGGTAACGATTAGATAAATTTATACTAGAAAAAAATGGAGTACATTGAAAGTTTGGCTTTCAAGTAAACGTATTTACTTGATTTCCGATGTACTTGATACAAAATAATGATTGTTGAGTTAATAATTTAAATACTCAATTCAAAAATTTATGTTTTGGTTCAAATACAAATTTCTTAAGATTTTTTTTACTTTGAGAAAGTTTTTTTTTATAATCTAATGAGAAGAAAACTAAAGTCACGTGTCTTGTAGTCTAATAACTCGACTAGAAACAATTCTAGTAAATAATTACAATAAACATATAAAATTATATACTACCACCAATAACATACATATATTTACTTATCGGCGGCATTTTTTTCATTATATTACGTAATTTTTTACGTATGATAGCACTTTACTTTATTTTTAGTATCTTTAGTCAGAGCTTGTTATAATTATTGAATATAGTAAAATAAAACTTCATTTAATTGTTGTCAATGATTCCCCAATTTATAGAATCCTTCTCTGAAGTGAAAATCTTGTTATCTTTGGTAACTATTATTAAAACTTCGCTTAATAAAAAATAATTTTTCAAGCATGAATTTCTTGTGGAATAACAACAGCAATAAAATGAAAAGAAAAAGATATGGAAATTGGGGTGAATATTGCAATATTAATATCACTTTTATTTTACAAATTATAATGAATATGTGCTCCCGTTGTCTTTCTTCTCTAATTTCTGATTTTTCTGATCAGACGATTAAAAATGGCTTTTAACTGAAAAAGTTTTTGCTGATTAGTAGTATGAATACGTTGAGCTTAGCCAGATAGTAACAATGATCAACAAATTGAGAAAATTTTCAACTTTTTATTCAAATAAATAAAACTGACAGGTTGGACAGCAGGAAATTTGCAAAAATGAAACAAAAAAAAACAGATTGAATACGAAAAAAAGGGTTTTTATATCGTTATCGAACATACTTGAATTCATGTGTTGCATTTTTACTGTAGTGGGTAATGATAGTTAAGTTCTGCAAGGATTCATTTTAAGCTAATTTAAGTTCTTTACAAAATTATAGTGTTAATAAAACTAAAAATATTTTAATAATTTTTTATTTCCAACATATTTCAATTTCAGATTTAAATATATTTTATAGAAATGTAAATGGCATGTAAAATTCTAATTCATTATCAATACATTCAAAACAATCCTTAGAAATATTTTGTATGGCTTGCATTATTAAATTAAATCTATGTTTGTAGATATTTTCTATTTGTAACAAAAACAGTTCATCTTCACATATAGAAATGGTTTGCATCAAAAATGAAATTTGTTTTGGCACATATTCTAAGTAGGATAATAATGAAATCAAAGAATTCTTGATTTCCGTGGATGCATCATTGTAACATTTTCTCAAATTTCTCATGGTCATATTAATATTCAATTCGTAAATAATTAGATCATTTGAAGTATTAAAATATTTAGTTGCATTATTAATAAAGGCATTGATAATATGTTTTCCATCCTGAATTTTAATATAAGTTTTATTATTAAAATCATTAATAAAATCTAAAGGATCAGTTTCTCTCTCATAAACATTCTGAATAAATCTTGAAAGCACATTTATTGATTCTAGTGTCACAATTGTTTCCGAGCAATTCCTTAAAGCTTTTCCATAGCTTCTCAAACTTGTTACAAACGTCTCATTTCCTTCGAGACTATAATTCAGAAATAAATTATTATTTTTTATAAATGTAAAATCATATTCAAATAAATATCGGATTAAATTTAGCAATTGAATATCTTGGGCAATAGCAATACCAGAAAAGGTAAATAACAGAATTAAATAATTCAATTTCATTTTTATAAGTTTTCTTTTGATTTTACTTAAACTTTATACAACTATTTTATAGAAAATTTCTCAAAATATCAAATTGAAAATATTTTGTCGACTGGAGAGCTAAGAGTTAAAATTTCAATAAAAGCAAACTTGTGCTTGAGCGTTCTTTTATGGGAACATAAAACTTATGACACGTGCATCCGAATTTTTTATTTAGGTTATCAAATGAAGACTGTATTATTTAAAAATATAACATATATAAAATAATTTTGTTAATATTAGTATAAATCATCTACTTGTATAATTCTTCCAAAAAATTTTAAATTTAATTTAATTTTTCTGCTTATATTTGTTATTTATTTAATTGATCTCCTTAATGTATTTCTTTTTTCATTTTTAATGAATTCAAAAGAAAAATTAGAATTTCAGATACTGAGACTTTTATATAAATTTTCAATAGAAAATTGCGTTTTAAATTCAATCTAAGTACGTGGATCTTATTAGTCTTATATTATTAAATTGTTGCTCGAAAAACATAAGAAAAATATATTTTTAAAAGCTTCTCAACCGTTTTCAAAATATGAAATATATTCTACAATAAAATTATGGAGTTTATCGTTCTAAAATTGGAACAATAATTTTCATCACTATGTCACGCAGTATCTTTCATCATATAATTATTGAATATATTAAGATAATAATTTTTTTGAAAGGCTTTATCATAATTTGAGTTCCTTTCAGCAATTAAAAAGACAATCTTAATTAGATATGGAAATTTCGGGTTAATGTTAGGTTATTGAATTTAAAATTTCCACCAAAATTAAATATATTTATTTATATAATTATTGAAATGTAAATTTGTTTTTGGCATTTTGGGTGAAATTTGCAAAAAAAGCCATTATATCATTTATTGCAAAATTTCAAACCAAATTTTCTATTTTGCTATACTTATATTATATTACATCCTTGCATACATTGTATTTAATGAAATATTAAACTAAATTAAATATACTTTGTAAATATTCAATTAAACTAAATATTCATACTAGTCAAGCTAAAGTGACAATCTAGACATCAAGCCAACTTGAAATACCAACAGAATTAAAAAAAAAAATTATTACATAATGGAAAAAATAATTTCAGACAAATGCTTATATGTACCAGTAATATCTCAAATAGCTCACACGGTAATTAAATCTCTACTTGAGCATAATATCAGTCCGTTGAGTACCATTTCTATATTATTCTCTTTGGTTTTGTTTATACCTTGCGGGCTTTTTACTATTTCATAAGGTTAATGGGTTATTTAATTAACGACGTTATCATGCTGTACTCAACTAAAAACTATTCTAGTCTTACTTATTTTTTTACTCTCTGATCACGAGTTTCTCGTACATTTTGGTTTTCTTTTGCCTACAGCAATAAATAGACTAACCAGTCAAAGATTAAAACAAAAAGAAATACATACATATATATATATGCTTTATATAAAAAACCTATTAGCGACAGTCAACCTGTAGACTGTAAGTAAAGCATAAATCAATTTTAGTAGGTCATTTCTTGAGTTTAAATTGAAATTGATCAAAGCAGGCGTATTCCACTTGTATTTAAGGTGTTCGAAATAAAAAAATTTTTAAGCATATAGACGTCAGGTTTTTATTAAAAATTAAATTAAGAATTTAGAAAAAAACTATGAAAAAAATTTTTTGTTTCACTTTTAAATGGCCTTCATATATGTAAATATTTTTTACCATCTGTTTACTAAAATAAATAAAATGATTTTAATGAAACTTAATTAGCAAGTCCCTTGGTGAATAGTTAGAGTTCAAGTAAAGAAATGCTTTCATGCATGAAGAAAAAACTCATTGACACTTACAAGTTAAACTTCCTCTGTGTAGGTCAATGATGTTAATAGTGTGCTAATCAAAAGGAAGATAAGTGTTGATTGGTTTAAGATTATACTACGTCCATTTTTTAACAATTTTTAATGTAATAATCAAGGAAGTTAATTCTACCAACTAGCATAAATTACCATCAAATCTCGCATTATTGTTTTATTTACCTAATTATATATTATTTATTTTTTTATTCTGTTACATTTGGGAAGCATAAAAGGAAGTAAATTCTATTTTAGACTGATTTGTACAACTTGCTTTTCATTTTATTGAGGTTTGAAACTGATTTCTAAAAAATATTCCTAGAAGCTATGCGATTAATTAGATGTTCTTATGTGTTGTTTCCCAAAAATTGTTTTTTTTTTGTTTTTTGTAATACATTTTATAAGTAAAATTTGTTAAAAATGTACTGTGAAAATTTCAAAGTTACATCCCAACGCAAATCGATCAATTAATATCGTTGTAGTTCTAACTTCAAAAAAATTAATTTTTATCTTTACATAAAATATAGACTGACAATATCTCAAAAAAATCAAAAAAAAAAAAACAAAAGCAAGAAAAATGTTTTATCAGTAGTTTTACCGTGATTGAAATAGTATAAATCTGTCTTTCAGAAAGTGTAAACATTAAAAATAAAAGCTCCATGTACTTCCAAAAGAAAGGGAATGCAAAATGACATTATTCTATACTGCTGAAATTAGAGAAGGCATCAAAGGAAGAGAAGAAGAGCACGGAGAATATGGCAAAATTCACGTAACCGTGCCGATAAAAATACCTTCCATCACATCAGTAGCAAAGTTAAAGAATTGATCAAACTACACAAAACTGAATGCTTTGAGAGATATATGATAGAGCTAGGTCCAGATTAAGATAAGGACTATACCCTCTAGAAAGCAACACGTAAACTCTAACGCCCACTTATCGGAGTGCCTCCGGTGAGAAATAAGCATGGAAATTGGGTACGTAAAAACGATGAAAAAGCAAGTATTTGCTCTTCATTTAACATCTGTCTTTGAGCCATATGATATCCAGTCTAACATAAAAACGGACCCGAAATTTCAAGCACACAAAAAAATAAAAAAATTCACTGCATATGAAATAGCCAACGAAATAGATAATAACCTTAACATCAAAAAATCTCCTGGAGTGGACCAAATATAACCAGGTCTACTAAAAGAACTTCAGGCGAAGGCAATTTACATGCTAACGTACTTATACAATGCTGGCTTGAGACTACAACAAATCCCTTACAAACAACAACAAGGTTAAAAAACAAAGTTAAAAAATAGGCACCTTTGCAGATGACACTGCTATACTTGCAATAGATGAAATCCAAGCTAAGGCAACAGAAAAGCTTCAAACTATGCTTGATAAAATAAGTAACTAGATCACAGACTGGAAAATAAAACTAAACAGAGACAAGTCAATACATGTTACATACTCACTACGCAAAATCGATGCGAATATGTACACAAACCTCAATGGTGAAAAAATTTCACAATCTGACACAGCTAGATATGTTGAGTTCCACTTGGATAAAAGTTTAAACTGGAAACATCATGTAACGCAAAAGGCCAAGCAGATTAAACAGTTAACATACAAACTATACTGGCTCATTGGGAAGTACTCCAAATTGAACCTCATATCTAAACGATTAATTTATCTATCAATCATAAAACCAATATGGACCTATGGAATCCAACTTTGGGGGTGTACTCGGAAGTCGAACCGAACAATAATCCAAAGAAGCCAGAACAAAATCTCACGCCTTATTACCAATGCGTATAGATATGTGACTAATGAGGAACTTCATGCAGATCGGCAGATATTCAACGGGTCGAGGAACCTAACAAGCATGAGAAAAGACTGCTCTACCACTCAAACACGGAGGCTATACTATTGATGGATACCACCGATAAAATTATGTGACTACAGCGAGTCAAGCCACACGAATTAGCCTATGGGAATTGATCAATGGATCAACAGCCCAGATACCTACAGTAATGCTTGTGTAAAAAATTATGTAAATGATGGTTTTTTAACTCACCCGGGATGCTTTCGTTTATGATGAAATGTGTAAGAGCCATCGAATTGCAAAGTATACAACATCTGAGACCATAAAACAGGCTAGGGCAAGCCACATAATAAAACAAAAATTGTAAATATAGTCAGTAACAATCTGAAAATTTAAAATTCAATTAAAAAGAATTAAACAAAATGTTATATTTAAAATTAATCTCTAGATTACATATTAAAAGTTTTTCTGCAACTTGAACAGTTGTATTGAAACTCTAAAATTGTACTATGCGCAAAAATAACACTGACGCCCTGATTTTACAGTTTATAATTAAATATTCCTTACACCCTAGTTACACAGAAAAAGAACCAGTTTCTTTTAACCTAGTTCTTTTGTCTCAGCCAATCAGAAGTCACGATGACGTGGTTTTTTCGACTTCTGATTGGCTGAGACAAAAGAACTAGGTTAAAAGAAACTGGTTCTTTTTCTGTGTGACTAGGGTGTTAGGGTATCTGTCAACTTAAAGGTACTACCTTGAGAGATTTTTAGTTTTACACATCTTTCACAGCGGTAAAAATTGTCTCTTTTGTGGACGATGTGATATATAAGGTCTCTGAAAAATGCAATTTCATAGCTTCCACGCTATATGGCGTGATGCATCACATTTAACACGGCGACGAGATTTTAAAGTCACCGATGGAGAGCTTCAGCTGGCTGTGAGTATGGATTTTCTTTTATATTTTTAATATATCTCATTTTGAATGAAAGCCTTCTAAAATGTTATAAAGCCGTTTGTATAGCATACCCGATATATTTCATATTCCTTTCGTAGGAAAAACTCTCCATCAGTGACTTTCCAATTTTGTCACCTTGTTAATCTCGACGCATTGCCCTATATAGCATAAAAGCTAATTATACATATCGGTGACTGAATACATCGCATCGTTTACGAAAGAGACAATGCAAAATCTCCAGTTTATTAAAATATTATCTTTTTCTTTTAATTAATTTTAGTGTCATATGCTCTTTTTCAACATTTCAAACTAATTAAAAATATTTAGGGAAATTACATTTAAATTAATATAATTTTATTACAGATCAATATTTAATTGTAAAGCAAATGTTTATTGAGAATAAAACTCTGTATACTTTCATAATATACATTAAATTTAATTAAAATAGTGAAGTGAAAATACTGCTTATACCCTTTCTTGACTGACGCTGTGTACATGCTTGTACACCTCCTTCAAAAAAACCGATTCTTAACAGAGAAACCGTGTACAATATGGCGGCTTATTAAAACATATGATCGGAATGTCTACGCGGATCTGTCAATCAATTACTATTAGGATATATAAATCACTGTAAAAATCACTAATCTATATTGTAATTAATCAAAATATACTTTTAAAACAAAACAAACTAATATACTAACAAATTTGCCAACATTTTTTTTATAGTTTTGATATAAGCCCATAAGGAATTTAATTTTGATTTGGTACACAACCTTAAAATTCACAATAGATGTGAGATTTTTGCGGAGTACAGCATTTCAAAGGCTGTACTGCGTACACGACTCCAACAAGTGAAGTACATGATTTTTCCATACAAAAGTGTCTTTTTTCGAACTAAATGCTGTGTACAGGCATGTGTTAAGAAAGGGTATTAGTATTATAAGAATATAATTGAAAAAAAAGTAATGGTAACTACTAGAAAAACTTTAATGCAATTTGGCAGTTGTTTTTCATTGAACAAGGAGGTTAATATATAAGTATTTAATTTCTGAGTGAACGATGCTCTTATTATATAAATATAATTGTTATTAACCCATTCAGTGCCAGCTACAAGATATCTCGTAGCAAGCGGTTGTACCAAATGTGCCAACTACGAGATATCTCGTAGTAGGTAGTGTAACATTTGATTTAGAGTTATGATTAACTGATAACCTTTGGAATTATTAATTTTACAAAAAATATAAGGGGATGAAATATAGTTTCATGTAAAAGTAATAAAAAAAACGAGAAAGTAATTAGAAAGTGTTTTTTTATTGCTTAATAATAACAAAAATAAATTCTTCTTTTTTAAGTTTTTTTAAGGTAGAATGCAATAATAAGCTTAATTTTAAGTTTGTTTTTTCGCATACTTTCTGAAAACATGCACCTACACGGGCACGCTGGGCAAAACTAGGGGCTTCCTTGTGTCGTTTTAGCTTCGTGCACAATCGGCATGCCCTTGTTGGCTTATTTTTGCTTCTTTTGGATGGAAGGTGTTCCAGATAGTGCGTTTAGATCAGAAACTTTTAAAACTCTTTTCAACATTACATATTTCACTTTTAATTAAGTTAATTAAATTTTATTAGATTAAAAATATTATTCCTAAAAATTAACCTTGCATCCTAATTCTTATATGCTTACACCTTTACATAAAATGACTTCCTTTTCAAAAATGAAATCATATAAAAATTAAGGGATATGTCATTGTAAAAATAATTACAATAATAATTATCAATAATAAGAAGCGTGCCTTTGTGATAAATTCCATAAGAATAGAAATATTTTGTACAAATAGACCTTGCATCTTAATCCTCATATGTTGACAACTTACCTAAAATCACCCTTTTCTCAGGAATGAAATCATATAATAATTAACAGAATTAAACAACGCTACGAATTATCTCGTAGTTGGCACTTCGCAAGAAATTTTCTTTCAGGGTGCCAACTACGAGATAACTCGTAGTAATTTTTTTTTTTTTTAAATATTTATAAATATTATCGCGATAATGTGTCATAACAAAATTAAAGTGAAAAATTAAAAAATTTTATTGGTTCCATTAAAATAAACGCTTGGCACTGCCGGCAGCATACGTAAAATTTGCTTGGCACAGAATGGGTTAAAGGATTTATAGTTTTATTTAAAAGTCTTAAATTCAAATTTTATGTCATAAAAATACAGCAATAACTGACAATGTCAAATATAGCATTAATATTTATTTTGAATAAAAAATTGACAGAAACTTTTATTAAACAGCTCTCTTGTTTTTATTTTGTATAATTTTAAAATAAAAACCTAAAGAGTATTATAAATCCTTTTTTCTTCTACTGAAAATAGAATATTTCAGTTATAGTTAATAAATCAGAGGATTTTTTATTTTTGTTTGAAAAACTGGTTGAGATTTTTTTAGAGGAAAAAACTTTATATTATTATCATTTGAAATTAAACTTCAATCTCAGCTCTAACAATAAGTCCAGTGGGTGTAATAAATAAATACATATCAAAAGTATGTTTTGCTGACATTTAACTATCAAAATGATGAATTTCATTATCCTAAGAGCACTCTCTTTAACTATTACAAAACAAATGCTTACAATTTTTTACTATTAAAAATATCAAATTCACAAGCATTGCATATCTAAAATAGATCCAAAGACTATAAGTTAATTTATATATAAGATAGTAAACATAGTAAACTAGTGGGCTTTGATTCATATGGAGGCTGTTTGTATAAGAAAAAACCAAAACAAAAAAGAAAAAAAAAAAGGAAGAAAGGTAAATAAAAAATACAAAGCATAATGATTGGTAAAATCTTTTGAGAGGGGTACTTAAAACAGAGGAAAAAAAAAGTTCAATGATTTTTCTTCTGTTCACTTACTTAAGCGTTACTTGTTTAAAAATTTTGCGCCCTAAAGCGATTGTATGGTATATTATAGAATTCATATGTTTCACTTATATGTTATTGCAATATGTGTATTTTTTATTTTTTATTATTTTTTTTATTTAATCGGTGGTGGTATGATTTTGCAAAAAGTTTGCATAGTATTAAAAGGGTATATAAATGGTTTCAATATAGGATAAAAAACAGTTTATTATTACCATCCGTACGGTTAATAAGTACTCTTAATAAAAATTAACTTGAAAAACAATTTTTTTTTATTTTAATATAAAGTTAAAAAATATTTATAATTGAAAATTTTGTGAAGTTTAGTTTAAAAATTTTGTTTTGTTATTATTATTATTATTATTAAATTTTGTGCTTTAGATAATTAAATTTATTTAATTTACTACAAAAATGAAGGTATTTATTTGTGTTAATTAGTGTTAGAGTCATAGTTAAAATTAAAAAAAGTGTTTATTATTTTTGCAAATTTTAATATCTAAAATATAAGAAAAAATTTTTATTTCTTATGCTTTTTAAATTATTTTACCAACATTTTTTATTATTTCTAAAAATTTTTCATAGTAAATTTTAACCGATTAAATTTACTTAAGCTCTTGTAAAAATCATTTATCTACACTATTCCACAAAGCCGACTAAGACCTTAAAATTCAAATAGCCTTATAGTAACTAACTTAATAATCATTCAATATCGAAACTAATTAATAAGTGATTTCGATAACAAATTATTTAAGACTGGAAAGGGTTTTTTTTTTTCGATTTTTCAATTTTAGGTAGCTTTTGGAAGCCAAAACACCGATTTTCCCTTAAAAACATCAATTTATTTATTTGTTATTGTTATTGGACGATCAGTCTAGTAAATTTTCAGTTATTGTCAACACCAACCTCGAAATAAAAAAATTTCAGGAATACACTTTGCTGAGAAAAAAATTAAAAATAAAACTCGATGTGTGAGTATACACAAAGAGCTTTTATCAAAGAGATCTACATCATCTTTCTGTTCTTGCCTACGTAAAACTCTTTCTTCTTTACTGTCTTAGCAATTTTAGTGCTAAAACCATTGCAAATTGTTTTTTTTTTTTTCAAACAAAAAAAATAAATAATATGAAAAATGCTCTTAATGCGTTTAATTAAAATATATCAAAGGCTTCCTATACGTCAATAATTTGTTGAAAACTATACTTAGTTTGTTGTTTTAGTGGCTTCAATATGTTGTAATATTAAATAAAGATTTATTTATTAACACGAAAACAATAAAAATTTAAATTCATAATCAACTTTATTTGAAGAAAACTATAATTTTCACATATGAATTTGCAATTCAGTTCGAAACAATTTCAAGAGTTTTATTTATATCCTTTTATATTGAAATAAAATAAGCATTGTAGAGCTAATTTCCTTCTTTATAGATATTAAGTTAGTAGATCAAACCTAAGCTCTCATTTTACTGCTCTAATTAAGTCGGAATCCTAATTATTTTGCTAATGAAGTTATTTACGCTTTCTAAATGGATTTTAGGGGGTTGTTCTTTAATCTTTAAACAAAATATACATCAATAAGTCACTGTATTTATTACATTGTAGTCAAATTCGGGGAAGGGCTTATGAAACACCTTATTAATTACTCTACTGGATATCATTTACACAACTGTTTGGCGCTTAGATCTTCTTAGACCTAAATCTATTTCAGTGCATCAAAAAAGTTTTCTATGGACATAGATTAAACTTCAAAGTTTTTAAGGTTGAAATTGTGTAGAAAATGAATTTGGTTTCTATTTGAGAATTTTCAAGAACAAAAAGTTTTCCCTTTCTGAATCAAAATTTCATAATGTGGATTCAAAAATCAACCGACTTAACTTACGGATTAGGTATATGCCCTTTTTATGCCTGAAATTACATAATAAAATTGAGATTTAATCAAAAGGGTTAATTATGTGAATTATATTAAGGATGACTTAAATAATACTTCATTTGCTTTACAAACAGAAACTCACCCATTTTAAAAGCATAACAGCTGGTGAGCCCAAATTAACTACTCGAGATACTCATTGGCTTATTGATAAAGATATTACCTGACTATAGTTAATCAGAAAGTCATTACTTAAAAAATAAAATTTTTTGATGTCGGTTTAGCTTTCAATCCTCTAGCTTCAATCAAAAACTCAACTACTGACTGAAATTTATTTTTTAAGCTTGTAATGACAAATATGCAAAATAGTTAAATAATTATCATTTTTGCAGTTTTTTGTGTTTATTATATGTTTATTATAAACGGATAAAACAAAATAATTTCCCTGTGCTCTTATTTTCTTTTGTGCTTTTGTTCCAAATATATTCAAAATTATATAGTATATGAAAATCTCATTTAATGAACTTTTTTAATGAATACGTTATTATTAATGTTAGCGCAATAAAAAAAGGTGCTAAGCATTTTTATAAGAATAGAAATAAAATATTTATAAAACTGTGATTCAACTCCAAAAAAAAAAATATAAAATATAAAAGAGTGAAAATATTTAGTACAATTATATAATAATAGAATACTAAAATATATTTATTTCATATAAATTTCGACTTTAAAAAATACATTCCTTTAACAAAAAAAAGAACAAATTTGTGTCAATTTGAAAAATTAAAATCAGTGAGAAATATATTCCATTTTAATTTACCAATTAAATCGTTTGAGTATCATGAAAAAAATTTTTGAGGCCGTCAAATCTGATTTCATTTGAAATGTTTGCTCTGTTTATTCACGTTTCCGGTTGTCCATCTAAATTTGATAAATGGTTATTTTTCCTTACCAAAGATATTTACAAAAAATGAGGTTACTTTTTTGTACAAGATATTTTCCACTTCTTATATGCAATAAGCTCATTCAGAAAACAAGTCAGCTTGAAAGAGAGTAAGTTAGTAACAAGCACTAAAAATGGGAAATTAATTTTTATAATGAAAAAATGTAATGTAAATTTTTGATAAATATGATTTAAAAATTAGATTTATGAACAATAAAGATAAATGAAAAATAAATCAATGAAATTCAAGAATAAATCTTCAGGCTGAAATACAAAAGCAAAATATTTCAGAAAAATATCTTTTTAGAATCCGTTGTTGTTCTAAACTATCTATTTATACATGAGGCCAGCTACCGCGTCGAGCTTAACAAGCACAAAAAAATTACAATATGAAACTCAATACACTTCAAATCATAAAATTTTTTTGGTGATGTGTGAGAAGAAAATCAGTTGTTTGGAAAATTTCAAATATTTTGAAACTGCATTCTCCATTTTCTTCTCCTATCCATACAATAAGACTCTATTATCACGTAATGCAAACGTATATAATATGAGCGTGAGCGTTATTGATGAAAACTGTTAAAATAATTATCAGTCTAGACACCATAGAATCCAGTTTTATACTCGACTCCTTTCAGCTTCGTAAAATAACTATATTTTACTTCTTATCTGTAATTTCAAAAAGTTGTGAAGAATACTAAAATCATCATGCCATCGGCATATATGATGATAACAGCTTTTAAAACATTAAAAATTTCATGCTTGTTCATTTTGATTGATACAATGCTCTGAGCTCTGGTCCTCTCGTTTTTCAATTCGGATGGACAAATGTTTTTATTAAAACATGTTAAAATATATGAGAGAAAATCGATATGAATAGCTTGAAATTTTTTTCAAGCTTCATATTTTTAAATATTTAATAAAAGCTAATATTTTTTGGTTTAGAATTTAAATGGAATTTTTGTTTGTTTTATTGAAAGTAAAAATCTAATTCAATATTTAAAATTTCATTAGTGATATTTTGCTAGCAAAATTCTTACAATTCTTCTGTAGTGATAAAACACATTTTTAAAGTTGAAAACTGTTATTTTTAAATTACCGGAAAACATTATTAGAATCTAAATGCGCTAAATTTATTGATTCTTAGTTGTATTTCTGTAAATTTTTGAAGTTTTAATTAAATATAACAAAGAATGTATCTGTTGTATCGAGTTAAATCATTTGTAAAATTGTTTATTTTGTATTAGCAGCAATCTGCTTTGTTTTCAATATAATTTTTAATTTAACAAATTTGTAAAACAAAAAAAAAAAAAATTTACACATAATATAATATTTAATAATAAATTTTACCTTTTTTGTTATAAATTACATTTTCAGTGTTTTATTGCCATTTTGTTTGTTGCCGTTACCGTACAATCTGTACCTGTTGAATACAGTCATTATCCAGGACATGCTGTTTTACATGCAGCACCAGCCCTTGTCCATGCACCAATTGCTAAAGCCGTTATTGCTGAACCCGTGGTAATTAATTCAACAAAAAAAAATATATATTCATATTCATTAAAAAAAATATAATTATTTTTTTCTTTAAGGCATATCCAAAATATTCTTTTAATTATGGTATTAAGGATTCTCATACAGGTGATATTAAATCACAAGCTGAAGAACGTGATGGTGATGTTGTTAAAGGACAATATTCATTAGTTGAACCAGACGGTTCAGTTAGAACTGTTGCATATACAGCTGATGATCATAATGGATTTAATGCTGTTGTCCATAAATCTGGGCCAACTGTACAAAAAGTTATTTCTTCACCAGTTGCACACTATGCTGCAGCACCAGTTGCACACTATGCTGCAGCACCAGTTGCACACTATGCCGCAGCACCAGTTGCACACTATGCTCCAGCAGCAATTGCTCATTATGCACCAGCACATTTAGCTCATCATTAATTAATTCAAAAGTAAAATAAATAAAGAAATATCTAAGAAATTAAACAAAGATAAACAAAATTAATAAATTTCGTTTTGGAAATAGTTATGAATTGAAATGTCATTTTTGATAGTGTCATAAAAAGAAAAATAATATTTTTTCTTCTTAAAGTTAAACTTTTTTATATATTATAATAAATTTTGATTTTTTACTTATATATAATTAGATAAACTAAATACTCAGCTTCATAGTCCCTTCTGCTTGTTTATATTTTTGTTTTGCCTTTCTTTTTTTATCTTGATATAGGAGTAAAAAAAATATATAATGCCCACCATTTTTCATTTAAATATATTTATATATAATTTTACAAAAAAATTACCATTTTATTTCCTTACAACTTGAATTCATTACTTCATCTATACTCATTTGCTTTTGTCATTTTTCTGTTTTTGCTGTAAAAATTTTGTAAAAATAAAATTAACATTACACTGATTGTAAATTATGCTTACCATTTATTAATGTTTCAAAAAATGGATAGATGGAATCTTTTTGAGATTTGTTTTGATTTATTTGCTAACATCTGGTCTCCCATTTATCACAATTAAGTATAATTTACCTAAACTACCGTTCTATTTAATAAAATATTCAATAGAATAAAATTCTTTCTATAATTTTCATGTTCATTATTATATAAGGAAAATATATTATTTATTCAGTTTTTATGCACTAAATTACTATATTAAAATATTCTTAAATGATATATATTCAATGTATTATAAAAGCATAATGTAAATACACATGAAAATCTTGAAAAGATTATAAAATTTTTAGTCTTTCTTATTACTTTTAATACATAAAATCCTTGAAACTTCAAGCGGGGGCTTGTTTAATTCAGTGAAAAACAGATATGTTTTCAAGAGTTTTGTGGTGTTCATCACAACTCGAAATAGAATAATCTGAAACAAACAAAATTTTTTATTAAAAGAGGTAAATGAAAGGATTTTTTATTCTTTTTAGTTTAGATAAATGTTTGGTAGCCTTTGGAAGCCAAATATCGCTTAAAAAATCCACATATTTGATTAATAATTATTAAAAGAAAGTTCTCCTTATTTTGAGTTATTGTGAACATCGACTTCGAAAATAACAAATTTCAGGAAAATATTTTAAAGTTTTGCTAACTAAAAAATTAAATAAAAAACTCGATATGTGAGTATGCATAGAGTCGTCGATGCCCAAGTAAGTGTATAGAGCAAAGACCTTTTATCAAGGCGATCTAGAGTATCTTTTTGTTTTTGTCTACGCAAAACTCTTTCCTCTTTAGTGTCCTGTATCACTTGCTCCTCAGCTCTCCTAATTTGCAACTCGTCAGCTTTTCACACCCATTGGTGAGAACTTTGCCTTGTACCGATGTGCATCTCTTCAATAAAGTTCAACAAAGCAAAAAAAACTTCTATTTAAAATACATTCAGCTTAACTCTAATTTTAACAATTGTAGAGATGTCAACCAACAGATATTGGAGATATTTTCCAAATCGACTAGAGCAATGGAACATTTTGTAAGTGGATGAAGATAATAGTGAATTTCTATTTTAAATTTATATCAAAATACCGAAATTTCAGTTTTTATATATGAGATTTCTATAGTATTCATCTCAGATTAATAATCTTAACATTGATATTTTTCATTACTATTTTAAAAAAATATGAAACAGAGGTGGAGGAATTCAAAGTATAATTATCCAAGCTGTCTCTTTTGAAATTAGTATGACAGTTCAACGGTAATCTCTCTTAAAATCAGAAAACCGCCTCGGTCAGAATGAATTGAACAAAGACGATGGAGGCTCTCAATGTATGTGCGATCGTGTTCGTTCGTAAAGCCTTTCGAACCCTTTTATAAACATTTTGAAATACAATAACTGAAGGCCACCCAAATGTAGTTTGAAATAATCTTTAAAATTTTTACTATAAATAAATTAAGAAAAATATTTTGCATTAAAATGGACTGAAAACCTGAATAAGAAAATACTTTATGTGTGAGTCGATATAAGAAAAGAAAATTCCATGGCAGTAGATTGTAATAAAGAAGAAGAAACTAGTTCTACGAGTGCATCAGCCGTAAAATTGAGTAAATTATTTGTTTATCGAAAACATTTACTGCTACTGTGTTTTGGAGTGGATTCCCATTTAAAAAGTGATTGATTCTTATGGCAATAAAAATTGGTCAAGAAGCTTATTCATTCGTCGTTAAACGTGACAATACTCGGATCGTGTGCTCAGAAGAGCATCTCACACTTCAAAGAAAGCCAGAACTGCTTATTGGGAAGAAGGAAGTGCGGAAAAAACCTTTTTCTGAAGTAGAAGAAGACCTAAAAGTGTGAAGCATTACGCACTGATTGAAAAAATATAAGTATAAAGTACCATTTTATGGCTTATACTGCACATAAATTTAAGTAACGTAACATATTTCACGAAAGTACTTTTTGCTTGTCATGATTTCTCAAGTTTTATTGAACTGATTCACTTGAAATTTGGTATGACTCTTCCTTATAAATTTCTCATGTGCTAATTATTATTATAGTTCGGAAAAAAAATGGTAAAACAACTTGAAACTATAATTTGAAAATAACGTTTTATTATTTAAGAAGCTAACATTAAAGAATTTTAATTAAGACCTTTAAGCACTCTAAATTAAGCAAAATTTTTAGTTCACAGGCAAAATTATGGGATGAAAGTTAAATTACAGCAAATGTGCTAAAATTAAAATGAGTTTTTTCCTTTTTTTCGAAGAGAGATGTTGCATATATAATTTTTATTTTTGGCAGTGCAATGAACTTTATCTCTTGATAAAGTATTCTTATACTTTTTAGGCTTCAATATCTAAGTGACTTGAAAGTTGAAAATAAAAAATCTTTAAAAAAACAACATTTGTTTTTTTGTTCCATTTTACAAATAATAATGAATATGTGATCTCATCGTCCTTCTATTCCATTTTAATTTGATAGAACATATTTAGCTGATTTTTGAATATAAAAACGTTGAACTTTGCCAGATACCCAGATCAAAAAGTTGATGTTACTTTCCACTATTTATTAAAATTATTAAGACCTATTTAGACTTCTACCGCCCGAAATTTATAAAAATCAATTTAACAACAGATTGAATGCGGAGAATGTAGTTTTTATAGCAATATCGAACATACTTTAGCCATGTGTTGAATTTTTGCTTTAGTACGTAATGATGATTAAATGCTGCAAGAATTATTTCAAGCTAATTTTACTCATTTCAAAATTAAGAGTTAATAAAACTAAAAATATATTAATAATTTTTTATTTCCAACATATTTTGATTTTAGTTTTTATATTTTATAGAAATTTAATAACTCAACTACATGTAAAATTCTAGTTCCTTATCAATACATTCAGAACATACTTTAGTAATATTTTGCATGTCTTCTACTGTTAAATAAAATATTTTTTCGTAGGTATTTTGTATCCTAGGTAAAATTAGTTCATCTTCACATATGGAAATGTTTTTAAGCAAAGATGAAATTTGTCGTGAGATATATTCTAAATAGAATGATAATGACATCAGTGACTTTATAATGTCATTTGATGCATCATTGTAACATTTTTTTATATATCTCATGGTCAGATAAATATACACTTTCAAAGTACTTAGTTCAGTGGTAATTGCATTATTAATAAAGTCATTGATAATTCGTTTTCCATCTTCAATTTTTTCATAAGTTTCATTATTGAAATAATTAATAAAATATAAAAGGTCACTTTCTCTCTCATAAACATTCACAATAAAATATGAAAGCTTATTTATAGATGCTAGTGTCACATTTGTTTCCAAACACTCCATCAAAGAGTCTCCATAGCTTCTCAAACTATTTACAAAGGTCTCATTTTCTTCGAGACTGTAATTTAGAAATAAATTATTATTTTTTATAAATGCAAAATCAAATTTAAATAAATATCCGATTAAATTTAGCAATTGGTTATTTTGGGCAAAAGCAATACCATAAAAAGTTAATAACAGTATCAAATAGTTGAATTTCATTTTTATATGTTTTCTTTTAATTTTAGTTAAATTTTATACAACTATTTTATCAAAACTTTCTCAAAATGTCAAATTGAAAATATTTAGTTGACTGAACAGCTAAGAGTTAAAATTCAAATAAAAGCAAACTTGTGCTTGAGCGTTCTTTTATATGGGAAGATAAAACTTATGACATGTGTATCCGAATTTAGTATTGAGGTTATCAAACGAAGACGGTATTATTTAGAAATACACCATACATAAAATAATTTTGTTAATATTAGTATTAAACATCTACTTGTTTAATTCTTCCAAAAATTTTAATTTTAATTTTATTTTTCTGCTTATATTTGTTATATATTTTTTATCTGCTTCATATGTTTGTCATTTTAATTGAATCCTAAAGAAAAATGAAAATTTCTATTTCAGAATTAAAGATACTAATTGTAAGTCTTAATTGAGCTGTTATTTTTGAAAGTGGTATAAGTCCACTTTTTCATGTATCGAGATATTTAAGGGTTTACATTTCAATTAGTTTAAAAATATTGACAAATGTTAACCAATCCTAGTGATATTTTTAACACTATACACCTTTGATATTTTATTATGAAATAATAATTATTGAAAATATTTAAAAATTAAACGCTTTCTTTAGTTCCAAATGGACTTATACCACATTCAAAAATAACATATTATAAGAAATAAAATCATCAGGGAATTTAAGTCCTTATTTGTATAGATATTAGCTTCACTGAAATTTATTTTTTATTGTGAAAAATTGGAATTAAAATGAAGACACTTAAACACACGAATAACTAAATTTATTAAGAATTTATTTTAGTTATATTGAAAATGGGATGTAAATAAACAAAGTAAAATGTAAATTACTTTGTTAAGGTAACATCAAATAAAAAATTTATATTTTAAACTTATTTTTCTTTTACAGCAAGCATATTAAAATATTCGCCGTAAATTTGGGTATGTCAGGCAGTAATCTCATCATGTCGTTGTATTTATCTTTTGTTATAGGCCTTGAAGTTTTATATAGTGGCGACAAAGTATTTTTGCTGAGGTTTATAGGTCTTCCTTTTTTCCAAATAAAGAAATTACTTTAAATTGTAATTTTCCATTGTAGTTTTGTAAAAATTTTTGTACGGCGCATTCCTTTTAACCCTCATCCAGCATATTTCCAACCACTTTATACTTTCTACAACTGTGTTTTTTTCCCTGTTTGATATTGCCTCCTCTAGAGATTTGGTTGAGATAAAATCTTCTCTTTTCATTTCATACAAAAGGAAGCTATTCTGTTTTCGGCAATTTGGGATACTGGAGGGCCTTTTGTGGATCAAAGGAAAATGTAAAGTTTTTATGTGGATTTGCTTTGCTGATGCTAAATTTTGATTTTCTTTTAAAGCGTTTCTAGCCAGTTCTGAATTGTTTAAATGAATGCTATGTTCTTTTACAAGGTTGCTTTTTTCATTAAGGTTTAATTTTCATATTCAGAAGTTCGCATTTTTGACACGTATCTTTATGTGGGTGATGAAAACTTAAATTAAAGTTATTCTTAAATATTGTCCTGTATATTTGCTTGCTGAGAAACAACTTATTGTTCTCTTCGCACTTTTTAACATACAAGTTGTACATTTTGCTTAAGTTCAATTCACAACTTAGGTATTTTCTGCTTGGATTATTGGAACGCGGGTAGTGGCTTTCATAGTGTGGAAAAGTTCTTATATGATCTTTTACGGCATCGACTAGCTTTTTATCACTTTTTCTACAAAATACTTTTATTTTTCCACGTAAGTCTTTTCCTATTACTTTTGCTTGTAATAGTAATGTAATGCCCTGTGTAGTCTGCCTATAGTAATATCAAATGCTCCTATAATGAACTGTTTAAATACCAAAATGCTCTCTTTTTAAATATTAAGAAAGTACACTATTTACAATAAAAATCTCTGGTTGTTCCCTTTAAATTTCTGCTTCGTCTTCTTTTTACTGGTGTACGCTGAATAGATGCACACAAAGATGCATTTTGTTTATTAAAATCAGCCGTAATCTAGCGTCGTATATGAAATGGCGTCATACCATTTCATCAGAATGATATGTAATATCATTAAATTATTAATATTCTTTTAATAATTTATATTGAACGCTCTTTTTATTTACCGTTATAATTTTAAAAGTAAATTTTCAATTCTAAAAGAGAGTTTAGTCTGGTGTGGATACTCAAATAATCAACAAGTTAGTGTTCAGATTTAATTTATAAGAAGTTTAAATTGTAATAAAAAAAATTAATAGTTATTTAGTTTTATAAATTATATCAAATAAACAGTTTCTTTTTTTTATAAATAAAAAAATTTACTATATTTCCTAAAATACATAACAAGAACAATAATACCGTTATCTTGTTAATATCTATTAAATTTTAGTATACATTGAAGTCGTAATCATCAATAACAATTGCAATAAGAAGTAGTTTTATAAAGGAATGAACTTATACCACTTTCAAAAAAAATATTTGTGCGATAGCATTTTATGTTCAAAATTCTTTCGGTTATTTTATGAAAAGTTATACTCCATTTAAAATTATGATTATAAATATGAATCTTACTAAAATTACCGTTAACTCATTTTTTTTTAAAAAGTGGACTTTACCACTTTCAAAAAAAATACATCTCAATTATGAATTTTCAATACAAAATTGCATTTTGAATTTCATCTAAATTTAATTTAAATTTTTTATGTATGACTAGTCCTTGTTTAATTTCTTAAAAACTTCCCATGTTTTGCACAATGTAAAATTAGTCGGTAAATGAAATTGCATAAACATTGAACTTGAAAGTGGTGCAAGTCCAATTGGCTGAGGTAGGTGGTCTGATATTTTACATTTGTTTTATTTTACGTATCATAATATACACATAATATTCTTACGTGTCAAGAATTACTACTTCAGGTTACTTGTTTTATTTTTTTCCTAAAATGGATGACTTTATATGACTTTTATGAGAATTGAAAATACTTATTTTATTTAATTTTAAATAAGTTCAAACAGAAATAAAGCCCATGATAATAATCTTAGATTCAGAAGACCAAAATAATTCCGTTATGGGCAACAAATTAACGAATCGTAAAAAGAGAAGAAGAATAATAGAGGTAGAATCTTCATCAGATGAGGATATTGTTGCTGAGAGCTTAGATTCTGCAGAACTAAATTAAGCAAAATATATTCAACAAATTAACAAATTTAAGCGAAATACTGGACAAAAGTACTATACAAAACGAGGAAAATTCATTCCGGCGAAAAAATTTGAATCCAAAAATTGTAATTGCTCGAAGAAATGTATAGAATGTATTAATGAAACACAACGTATAGAAATTTTTGATAAGTTCTGGAAAATAGGTGATTTTAATATGCAAAATGTATTTCTCTATTATAATGTTCAACTTGAAACTGTCAATAGAAGAAGACCTAGAAATAATTCGGGCACTATGAGGGCATATGCTTATAAATTTTACTTGGTCACTTCTAGTGGAAAAATTTTAGTATGTAAGATGTTTTTCATTGATATTTTCCAAATACTGGACGAATTGATCGTATCCTAAAAGCGCATGAGAATATTTCAAAAGATATGTGTGGAAAAATGGATGGCTCTTGCAGAAGAACTAGTGAGCTTGTGACGAATATATTGATAGAAAACATAAAAAGCTTTCTGGCATTTGAAAGTCATTATACTCGATCCCGAAATCCAGAGTGGATGTACTTGAATCCTGAATTAAAGATAAGAAAAATGTATAATTTATACTTAGAAATATGCAGTGAAAACAACTTGAGGGCAGTTAATGAATGGACATACAGAAAAATTTTTAAACGAGATTTCAAGTTACACTTTCATTTGCCACGTAAAGATACCTGTTCAAAATGCGATTTCTTAAATATGAAAATCAAGACAACAACGAATGACGAAGAAAAATCGATCCTTGGACAAAGACATAATGTTCACTTGCAAGATGCTGAATTAGCAAGAAAAGCATTACAAGAAGATAAAATTCTGGCATCAAAAAATCCTGATAAATAATTTGCCTTCTCCTTTGGCTTACAAAAAGCCTTACCTTACTCCAAATTATCTGTCTCAATCGCATAGTATAAGCGAAATATGTATGTTTTAAGCGAGGGTTTTCACAATTTCCACGACAATAAAGTGGATATGTATATGTGGGATGAAACTATTGCTTCCAGGGGATCGCTACTTTATATGAAACATCAATGAAGGATATAGAATTTAAAACTATAAATTTATTACCTATACGTCCTGGAAAATCGCTAAAATTCGAAAAATTCGCCCTTGTACCAAGATGCCAGGCCTATTACTTATGAAAAATTTAAAGAAATCAAGCAGTTATTACCTTATATACCTCCGGTGCATTATGCATACTTCGAAACATTGCCACATAAGCAAGGGCGTAGCTATGAGTTTTACATTTTCTATGTAGCCTTTTGGTATTTTTTTTGACTCATCAAAAAAAACTTAGATATTATTTTACTATGAATTTTATTTATTTTATGTATTAAGTTTAACCTCTTACGTCTAACTGCTAATTTATTTATGATATCATTTTTGTCTGAATGTACGACCACATCCCGATGAACGGTGCGACCGATGAGTCTATCGTCTCCCATTTTATTTCTAAGATTAGTCTTCACCCTTTTTATGGTGGAAAAATTTCTCTCGGGATTGGCTGTTGAAACTGGAAAAGTTGCCAAAATTTTTAAAAATTTTGCTTATCAGTGGGAAAAACTCATTATCACACTGATCTATGGCTTCTAATTCAGTGGTTGCTTTTTTCAATGCAGACCAGTGGTTGTGCCAGAACTCAGGGTTCGTCAACTACATCATCGATGAATGGGTAAAATAGTCGGTAGTAAATTTCAGGACTATCTCCGGGTACATTGCTGCACTTGGTTTGCCTTCCAGTCATTCTTGGAGCAATTATATTGCTGGAACTTAGTTTTTTTGCTTGCACACACAGGGTTGAAAACTCATTCTCGTTACGGATATTTTGCAAGGTAGTTTTTACCTTTTTTGCATAGCTAAACGTCCAACGTGTCTCACATAGCGAAATAAGCGTAATATGACACACTCCAATTTATTCTGCAGTTTTCTTTAACAGGTTACTTCGAAGTGGAGACTGGCAAAAGAAGTTAATAATACTTTTAATAATTCCCTACATGAATATACTAAAACTAAATTAAGGACCTGAGCCGCACAATGCACAAATTGCGCTTTCAATTGCGCCAAGGTTATTTCAATAATTTTATTTTTTCTTCGTCATTTTCTGGAGGACAACATACATATTGACCAATATCATTCTAAAAGATTTTGCTGCCCCATCCGCTTCATTTTATCCACAAATAAATGTAATAACAATTAATGGATACACAGCAATTCAGCCAATAAATATATAAAATATTTTAAAAAAAGCACATTAGTTATAAATGATCAGTAGGCACAATAATATGAGTAAACACAAAATTAGATACTTACTGAAGTTACACTATCGCTACATTATTACCACTTTTAATTCTATTAAAATTGATTGAAAGTACAAAATTTTTCTTCTAAGATTTCTATATTTAGATTTGTAACTCACTTTCAGGCAGCACGTGCCTCGATTTTTCTTCTAAGATTTCTATTTTTAGATTTGTAGCGCACTTTAAGGCAGCACGCGCCTCGATGATGGCATAAAAGATTCTTTAATTTAATTTTATTAATTATTCAATAATTTAATTTAAATCTTTTAAATTAAAATAGGCTGAAAACCTAAAAAAGAAAGTACTTTATTTATTTACTTTAAAATTCCATGGCAATAGAATAAAGAAGAGGAAGCTATAGTTTTACGCGTGCATTAGCTGCAAAATTGCGTAAAATAGGTGTTTATCGAAAACAGCTACTGCTACTGTGTTTTGGTGTGGATTCCCATTTTAAAAGTGATGACTTTTATGGCAATAAAAATTGGTCCAGAAGCTTATTCATTCGTCGTTAAACGTGACAATACTCGGATCGTGTGCTCAGATGAGCATCTAACACTTCAAAGAAAGCCAGAACTGCTTATTGGGAAGAAGGAAGTGCGGAAAAAATCTTTTTTTGGAGTAGAAGAAGACCTAAAAGTGTGAAGCATTAAGCACAGATTGAAAAAATATAAGTATAAAGTACAATTTTATGGCTTGTACTGCACGTAAGTTTACGTAACGTAATATATTTTTTGAACCTACTTTTTTCATTGTCATAATACTCATGATTTCTCAAGTTCTACTAAAATGATTCACTTGAAATTTGTTATGACTCTTCTTTTAAAATTTCTTTGTCATAATAATTATTATTAAAGGTTATAAGAGATTTTCAGTTTTTACTATTTTTAAAAAATTCGGAAAAGAAGAAAGATATGGTAAAAAACTTTTATTCTCTTCAGATAGCAGATTTTTGTGTAAGATTTTTTCAACGTTGTTTTAGTAAGTATAGCTTAAAACGTATTGATTTGGACTATTTGTAAACAAATGATCCCTTCCATTGCATTTTCTCGCTCCTTTAATATTTTCTTTGAGCTTCATGTTACATCTAAAGCTTTACATATACCCTGTTGCTGACATATGGTCTTGATATTTTAGGATGTTAACAAGATTCAGTTCATTGAGTGCTTTGAAAAAAGAAAAATTATAAATAGCCAAAATTACAAAGGAAGAAATTGTGAAAAAATAGATCCATATGAAAAAAAGTTCTCTTTCACTTAAACAGTACACCAAAAATAATTTAACAAGTCATCAAAAATAATTGATAAATCACACAAGCTAAGATTTTACTAAACCAAATTTGGCCCTAAACGAATACTGGCTACTAAAAGATCTTGAAAATATATATATTTTTTATCTTATCTAACAAAATCTCGTCAAAATTTTTTCAATGGTATTTTAAGATTTATACCAAATAACCCAAATATTTCATTTGAAAACCTAAAAAGTTATCTTTGACATTATTTATGTATTTCAGAGAATCTAAGGCCAAAGGGCCAAAGCAAAAACTAATTAAAAACTAGTAAAAATTGTCTACGTTTGTTAAACATTTTCTGATTGCTTTGTCAAAATTGATATTCACAGGTCATGAGAGGAATTATTAACAAATTAATAAAGGAAAAGTGGTGATGATGGACACTTTTATGAGTAATCCATTGTCTTATTGGAATTATTAAATGTAGGAAATTAAGTTAATTTCACTTCTAAAATAAGTTGGTAGATATGTGCAATTGATTAAAAAGAAATAAAATATTTAAAGTTTCTTAGAATATTTCAAAAATCCAAATTTCATACCCTTTAAGCAATTTTAAGTAAAATTTTGTATATTTTGGATTGCAGCTTGAAAACTACGTTTAACACTTTTTCCCTACATCAACAAAAACCAAATTCTCACATACAGAAATGTTTTCAATACACAAACCAGGATATTGTGATATTGTGTTTAAATTTTTGTATAAAAAATTCAAAATATTTGGTATTTTTTAATATGTTTTAAAATTAAAATGAGTTTTTTCCTTTTTTTCGAAGAGAGATGCAATGAACTTTATCTCTTGATAAAGTATTCTTATACTTTTTATGTTTCAATATCTAAATGGCTTGAAAGTTGAAAATAAAAATTCTGTAAAAAACCAACATTTAGTTTTTTGTTTCATTTTACAAATAATAATGAATATGTGATCTCATCGTCCTTCTATTCAATTTTAATTTGATGGCACATATTTCTGATCAGACAATTATAAATTCCTTTCAATCAGTTTAATTGAAAAAACTTTAGCTGATTATCAAATATAAAAGCGTTGAGCTTATAGACAGTTCCCCGGATCAAAAGTAAATGTTACTATTTATTTAAATTATTAAGACTTAGTTGGACTTCTACCGCCCGAAATTTGTAAAAATCAATTTGCGGAGAATGTAGTTTTTATAGCGATATCAAACATACCTTAGCCATGTGTTTTATTTTTACTCTAGTACGTAATAATTATTAAATACTGCAAGGATTATTTCAAGCTAATTTTACTTCTTTAGCAAATTAAGAATTAATAAAACTAAAAATATATTAATAATTTTTTATTTCCAACACATTTTAATTTTAGTTTTAAATATATTTTATAGAAATTTAATAACTCAGCTACATGTAAAGTTCTAATTGTTCATCAATACATTTAAAACAATCTTTAGTAATATTTTGTATCTCTTGTACTGTTAAATAAAATATTCTTTCGTAGGTATTTTCTATCCTAAGTAAAATTAGATCATTTTCACATATGGGAGTGATTGTAGGCATGGATGAAATTTGTCTTGACACATATTCTAGGGCGGATGATAATGACATCAGTGAATTTACGATGTCAAGTGATGCATCATTGTAACAGTTTTTTATATTTGTCATGGTCAGATTAATTTTCAATTTCAAAGTATTCTGTTCAGTGTTAATTGCATTATTTATAAAGTCACTGATAATATGCTTTCCATTATCAATTATTTCATAAGTTTTATTATTGAAATAATTAATAAAATATAAAAGGTCAGTTTCTCTCTCATAAACATTCACAATAAAATATGAAAGCTTTTTTATAGATGCTAGTGTCACATTAGTTTCCAAGCACTCCATCAAAGAGTCTCCATAGCTTCTCAAACTTGTTACAAAGGTCTCATTTTCTTCGAGACTGTAATTTAGAAATAAATTATTATTTTTTATAAATGTAAAATCGAATTTATATAAATATCCGATTAAATTTAGCGATTGGTTATTTTGGGCAAAAGCAATACCATAAAAGGTAAATAACAGTATTAAATAATTTAATTTCATATTTATAAGTTTGTTTTTAATTTTAGTTAAATTTTATACAACTATTTTATCAAAAATTTCTCAAATTGTCAAATTGGAAATATTTTCTCGACTGAACAGCTAAGAGTTAAAATTCAAATAAAAGCAAACTTGTGCTTGAACGTTCTTTAATGGGAAGATAAAACTTATGACATGTGTATCCGAATTTAGTATTGAGGTTATCAAACGAAGACGGTATTATTTAAAAATATTCTATATATAAAATAATTTTGTTAATATTAGTATTAAACATCTACTTGTTAAATTCTTCCAAAAAATTTAAATTTAATTTTATTTTTCTGCTTATATCTGTTATATATTTTTTTGATCTGCCTCATGTGTTTCTATTGTCATGTTAATTGAATTCGAAAGAAAAATTAAAATTTGTATTGCAGAGTTAAAGATACTATAAGTCTTAATTATGAAGTTTCAATACAAAATTGCATTTTGAATTTAATCTTCATACGTTAGTCTTAATAGTTTTATATTATTAAGTTATTTCCCAGAAAAATAGGGAAAAAATACTTTTAGAAGTTTATCGTTCTTAAAATGGAACAAGAATTTTCATCGCTATGTCACGCGTATCTTTCTTCGTATTATTATTGAATGTATTAAGAAAATAATTCTTTTTGAAAGGCTTTATCATAATTTGAGTTCCTTTCACCAATAAACAAGACAGTCTTAATTAGCTATAGAAATTTCGGGTATATGTTAGGTTATCTACTGTTTTGAATTTAGGAAATTTCTACCAAAATTAAATATATTCATTTATATAATTATTGATATGTAAATTTCTTTTGGTACGTTGGGTAAAATTTGCTTAGCAATAAAATCACAAAAGCTCTGTTAGCAAAGGAATATGTATATGTATATATGATTTTGAAAATTTACCAAAGTTCAGTATGGAAATCGAATCCAAATGCTAGAAATATACTCCTAGCATCATGAAATGTTTCCTACCAATGCCGTAGTGACCGATTGCTGCAGTGGGGTCTACAACCTTACAGTCAACATGTTAGAAAATCTTTATGCTATTGATTTTAATTTTCAAGTGATATGTAAATCAGATGAAAGATCCTTTAGGACGAGCAGGATGTCATTCGTAAATAACTATACACCTTACCCGACTTTTCCGAGTAGTTTGTAATACTTTTATGAGGCTTTATAACAGGAACCTTGTATAAAAGTGAACAATAACATACTTCACTTTCTCTTTTAGTTACTCAGAAGTAGATTTTTTAGCATTTTTGTTTTAGTTTTCAATATTTGCTTAGTTCCAACTTAGTTTCGAAAAAATTTTTAAATAAGCAGGGGCACCCTGGAAAACCATCTTCTTACAATATTTAGGATCTTTATATTACTGCCCTTCTAGTAGAATTTTTGGATTAATTTTGAAAAAAGGTAGTCGTAAATATTATTGAATAATAAAAAATTGAAAAATAATATTACAACTTACAAGTTATGGTGTGTTTCTGCTACCGCAACTAGCATACATGTATATGTTCCAAGATTAGCTTTGTGGCAGCATGAGCCCAGAAGTGTTTTTTAATTTGTGAGGAGAGTATGCTTCCCTGTCAGTTGATCAAAATCATAAATAAATATTAATTTAATTATAAATTTTAAAGCTACTCTATAGTAAAGATTTTGTTTTTTTGTTTTTGTTAATATGAAAATCTTATTTAATTTCAAACTAAGAAAAAAAGATTATAATGAATTAGAAGCCACCATAAGTCACCTTTGTATAAGTTGTTCAACATAACATGCCTGTAAGGAGAAAAACTGACTAGTTTAACTAGCTGTAGTACATTCTGATTCTTTAAGCAGCGCTAATAGTACTAATAAGAAATTTTGGTACATTTTAACAATAAAATAAAAATTTGAAATATTTTATGCGCTATGCTAAATTTAATCTATTTCATTGAACTTATGTAAGTATATTGAAATTCCCAAATTCTATCTACAAAATATGATTTATAAAACTTTTTTTTTTTTGCTAAATAAGTTAAAGCATTCATTTCCCCAAAGTAGTCAACAGCTTTAAGAATTTTGAATTTAAATAGAAAAATTTTATCGCAGGACTTTGAAGTAATATGTGAATAGTCTATTTAAATTTTGGAAAAAAAAATTTTAACGTGAAAAAATGATAAATAGCTCTTAGAAGGCATGAATGTCATAATCTTTAGATCTACTTAAAAAAAAATTTTTTTTCTGTTCTCATTCACATGGTAATCAAGAAAATAAACTGCTAAAAATTAATTAAAAACTTGTTCGATGTAAATTAGTGCCCATTTTTAATTAAGTTTCGCTCTAAAACAAAATTCTTTATTAATTAATATGTTGAAATCCTGGATCTAAATTAACCTAACAAAAAAAAAACAAGTGCTTGGAGTGATTTAAAAAGCTATTAACATAATTTTTCCTTAACATGAACAAATAGAAAAAATTTTTGGGGCTATATAGCCTTGCTTAGACTAAGATTTAAGCTAAACTAATATTAATTCTGTGTTCAGTATTTTAAGTGAGATACTTTGGAGATCATATCCTGTACTTAAATTATTTAATTTGAAAATAATTAAGTTAAAAAAATGAAATTTGTAATTTATGTATGTTTTCTTAAAGCAAACCAAAAAGTGTATAGAGGGTGTTCATTTTAATTTTTCAAGTGTGTTTAATTCGTTTCTACGTACCTAAGAAAAATATACATAAAAAATAAAAACAATTATGTATTTAACAATAAAAAAAATGAACGTTTAACAATTTTTACTTAAATGATTTGTTAGATTAAAATAAAAGTTTTAATTATCTTCTTTGAAATAATTCTCTTTGAGAATTGGTTTTTTAAAGATCCTGAAGAATTTTTTTAAATAACATAAAACAGCAAATTTCGCTCAAATTAAGTACATTTTCCTTTATGTGTTGTGTTAGAAATTTTTCAATAAAATTTGATGCCTTAACCAGTAGATTTGAATATGAAGGATGTTATGCATGGTTTGCAACTGATTAATTTTGATAGATTAGGGAAAAAGATATTTTAGGAAGAAATTATACTAAGTAAAATATTGCAAAATAGAATTGCTTGCATCAAAAGACAAAAACTATTAAAATTTTTTGAACAAGAAAAATGTAAATAAACAGCAACAAAATATTCAAATCAAATTGAAATATGATTTTTAGTTAGAACAAAATCGAAATTTTTTCGCCGTTACACTTTAGCTGAATCGATTAAAAACACTGAAATGTTCTTAAAACACTCCTACTAATTTGGCAACTGACAGCATTTCTTTTCACTTGATAAAACTAAACTTTACTCTTTCAGATAACTACGTTAATGATTATCATTTGTAACACTTTTTGTGAAGATGAAATAATCACAGATGAAAGTGATCCACAACATATTGCCTTATTCTTAGCTTCAGTTCCACCTTATCAAATTTTCAATCCTTTTGGTGAGCAAGTTAAATTTCAATTAAAATAATAACGTGCAATATATTTGACTTTTAGGTGTCAATACATATTCATTTGGATATCAAATAATTGATCTTGAGAAAAATAATTTTCAGTTTAGGGAGGAAGAAAAACTTGCAAACGGTACCATCCGTGGATCCTATGGACATCTGAGACCTGACGGACGATGGTCTTTAACTGTTTATACAGCTGATGTTACTGGATACAGGTATTAATTATTAAGAAATATATTTAATATATTACAAGGAAGTAACTTTCATAGTATTAACACTTTACTAAATGTACGAAACGTAAAGCCTTGAAAAATTTTCAATTTATAAAAATAAAAGGGATTAAAATATGTTTTTCATTAAAGCTTTTTAAAGGGATGGCAGGGCTTTAAAGGCAAAAAAAAAGGCATACTTTCATGATTTTTTTTCTTGTAAAAAGTAGTCTTGCCGTGAACATCATAAGTGGTTACCAGATCATCTGAAACAGAAAATTCAAATTGCGTTTTACAGGTGACATGTTGCCCGAGGTAACCGCGAAGTGTTTTTTTTTTTTTGCAATTTTTTGAATTTTGGCAGTATTTTGAAGTAAAAAATGCGATATTCACCCCAAAATTTCTGTGTATTTTATATTATAAAACGGGAAAAAATTGTTAAAATTGTTAGGTTTTTTATATGAGGAGCGGTCATTTGAAATGCTGTATCTTCGTTACTTTTATTCCGATGTACATAAAATTTCGACACAATATTTTCGACATGTTGGATATTCAGAAAAAAATTTAAAAAAAATTCGAAAAGAAAAGTGTTAAAAACCTACCATCCCCTAAAGTAAAATAATAACTATACTTTATCCTTAAATACATTTTAAATTCATTTGCTAGTTATTCTAAGTAAAACATTTTGAATTTTGAATATGATATGATTTAAAATATTGTTTTAGTAACTTTTAGTAGAATATTTTTAATTTAAAGATTTATTATATTAAAAAAATAAATTTCTTTAATAGGCCTCAAACAAATGTATTTAAATACCCAAAATGGAGACCTGAAAATGCGCCACCAATTAGACCACCAACAATTTTGTCAGATAAACTTAGGAGTGAAAATAAATTATTTTTACCAGTATTAAATAAATTTTTTCCTGTTGTAATATCATCTCTTCCAGTATATCGTATCAAAAAATCAGTTGAACTACCAGCTAGACAGGTGTCTTCCAGCTCTGTTTTTAACGGTAATCGTTTTGGTGATCCCTAGAAAATTAAATAACTATTCTTGTAAATATTGAATAGTATATTTTAAAAGTTAATATATATGTATTTGTTAGCAAAATAAACAAAATATAATGAAAATTATTCAATAACGAAATTTCTTTGTAGAGCAGAACGTATATTAGTTATTCCCGAAAGTATGCAATAAATTATTACTTTGTTGATTTGTTTTGTCTGAACTTCCTGAGGGTATGCAAGGCACAAATCATTTATTATAATTTTCTAAATTAAGTTTTATACATTAAGTGAGTATTAGGTTAACTATTATTTTATATTTTCGATTACAATAATCTAAAAGTTATAAGCACACTATCTAAGAAGTATAGGGACACAAAAACAGACAGAAAAATTCAATAAAATGTAATGTCTAAACGAAAAATTTAGAAATTATATTGTTTTTCAATGAAGATTATAAATTTTTTCTTTTTTTTTGTAGTAAATAAATTAGTGTAAATTAATATACTTAGATTTTTTATGTATGCCATTATATAGCAAATAGGTCAAATACTGAGAAGGCAAACATAGGAAAAAAACGTTGGCACTGCCATAAATTATATTTTTCTTAAAGCATTTCTACTACCGATTTCATTTCGAGAAAAATATAATAAAATTTTAATTTTCGATATTATTTCAATTTTGTTTATACAATTTAGGAACACATTTACTAAGCTTACTTGTTTTTTGATATTGTTAACTGTCATATAATTTTTTATTAGCTAAAATATAAAAATCTAAACAGCTGAATAGCTAAAAAAATCATGGCTTTTCAATATTCTACAGAACATAAAAAAATACATCATAGATTATGTGAAATATGTTATCCTGCTTGCTATTGCAATTGTTGCTTTTGTCACAGATATAAAAGATCATATCATTTAGATGAATTGCTTTGCACACCTAAAAAATATCAACATAACTGTTGTAAGTGTATATATGAAAATGAAAGATATCAAAAAGAATACAGAGAAGAAAAAAGTGATCTAAATTTTAGTATAAATGAATTTGTAGATAAGAAAATGCAACAAAAATATAAAAAAAGTAGGTTAAATGATGTTTATCCTCAAATTGGGTCTGTTTTTCATCCAGAGTCACAACATTCGGTAATATCAGTTCATTTCATTTTTCTGATAGTTTCTAGTAAATTATTATTTTTTTTGTTTTTGTTTTTCTTTAGAATAAGCCTACAGTTAATGAAAATGATAAAAAATTTGATATACCAACTGAGGTTAATTCTTCAGCAATTTTAAATACATTTAAGGATCATTCTTCTTCAACTTTTGAAAAAGGAATAAATTTCGAAGATATAATTTCTAGTAGTAGCATAGAGGAGTTATCATCAGATGAATTTGATTCGAGTGCAATAAATTTTCCTGATCTTCAGAATTTTGTTTTCAATAAAACAGAAAAATCAGAAACAGCAAATCATATTGAATTAAGAAAAAAATTATTTAAAACTACTCTTCAAGTTTTTACTTCAAAAATGTTTAGTAATTTAACAAAAAAATTTACAAAAACTATGGTTGAGGATTGTATTAGAGAATATCGTAGTCTTTTAGATGTATTTATGGAAAAAATCGATGTGTTGTCACATAAGAGTGACAAAATATTTGATGAAAAGTGCTCAATTTTGTCAATTATTGAGGTGAATAAAGAAACATTAAGTAATAAGCTAGAAGCATTGGAAAAAAGTTCAAGAGCTATAAATAAAAATTTTGAAAAGTTTAAAAATAATATTGAAGGAATGAAAACAAATGAAAAATCAACACAAACACTTACAAATAATAACAAAGAAGATAAAAAGCGAATTGAAAAATCTAAGCCAGTAACAGAATTTTCCAAAATTAAAACAAATATTCCTAGAAATACTGAAAGTGATTTATTTACAACGCATTCTACAAAATTAAGTAATTTAATTAACATTACAGGTGATAGTTTTATAATGCCTAAAAATGTGATAAAAAATAAAACAACACAAGAAAATAATACATTAGAACAAAATATTGAAGAAATTTGTGAAAAAAAGAATGAAATTGTTAAATCAGTTAGAAAGAATTTTCTTCCATTTAATATATCTGACACCAAAGAAATAATCATTGAGAGACCCATAAAAGATACAACAAATTGCATAATTGTTAATAAAACACAACGTTTTCTTTTTGTTCCTGACCCAAAGTTACGATCTAAATATACAAAAGATATTGAATTTCCGATTCCTTATGAAAATTTATCAATAACAAGAAATCCATTTAATTGTCCAATATTTGGATGTTATCAAATATATTTTATATCAACATTATGTAAACATATTGAAAATAATCATAAATCAATCAAAATAATATTAATTCAACCAAAAATAGTTAAAAAACTTATAATTGATCCAAGACAAATACATTTAGGACAAAATAAATGTCATGGATTATTTTTAATACCAAATTTAATTAAAGGATTTGGTTATGATAAATATAATAATTATTTACCAATATTATTAATGTCAACTAAATTTGATCAAAATGATATAAAAAATAAAAATTCTATATTAAATAATGAAATTGAGAAAAATTCCAAAATTAGTTGCATGTTTTGGTTAGAAGGACCAATATCACAAGAAATACAACCATGTATTAATTTAATTGTTAAAACATTAAAATCACAATTACAAATTGGTGCTACAATTAATTTATATTCAATACATGAATATCAAGATTATTATAGTGTTTGTCAAAAACAAAATAAAATTATTGTTTCCGATGCTCAATATAAGGAAATTAAAAAGAATGAAAAGGAAATGCTTGAACTGAGTATTAGTTTTTTGAGTTTTTAAATTAATTTAAAATTATTGAAAATATTTAAAGTGACATTAAATATTTTGATAGAATGGAGTCTGGTATTGTTTTCTAAAAGGAAAAAATTTTAAATGTGTTAAAATATTGTATTAATAATAATACATAAAAAAATTTTGTACAAATGTGCATACAATTTCTTTTTCTTCTTCTAAAGATTCGTTTCTAGCTTCAATGTATCAAAAAATTTGTTGTTCATACACACACATTCAGTAATAGGATTGTGATATGATTTTTTTCCATTTGTGATATTGAAATCCTGGATCGGCTAAGCTCATCTTGAAAGTGTCTTATTTCGTGATTTGCAGGAATTCGGCTTTCCCGTAAACAACTACTAGTGCGCCATGGAATTCTAATAACACAGACCAACGAAAAAAAACTTTTTCAATAATTTTAGCTTATTCCTTTGTTATCTGGTATGTTGATTCCGAATAAGATAATAAAAAAGCCGTAACACCCACCAATATCTCACATTTCAATATAGAATAAGTTAAAATTTTATTATTCAAAACTAGGGGGCAAGCCTCCTGCTCGCTTCACTCACCACCCACCACCCCCTCCAAACCGCAAGCGGTCTCTCGGGGGGCCCACTTGAACTTTTACTTTAACAACAACGGAACTCCGTAACAGCTAGATCAGAAAAAAAACTCCAAAAAATTGCAATACAACATCAGAAATAAAATTGATACAACAGCAGCACCACTAAACTTATTTTACCATCACTACACATAAAATTGAGTTTTATGAAACAATTTGTAAAAGCTTTTCCTAAAGATGGAGATTGTTTTCAATATTTGTGCAGAATATTTCCTCATTTATCAGCAGCCAAGCTTAAAGAAGGGATTTTCGTTGGGCCTGATATTCGTAAATTCATGATTTATTCCACCTTTGAAGCAACGATGAATAAAAAGGAAAAAGATGCTTGGATATCACTCAAAGAAGTTGTGACCAAGTTTATGGGTAATGTGAAAACCACTAATTACGAGATTATTGTAGCTAATATGATAGAGAAATTCAAAAATCTAGGTTGTCTGATGAGCCTTTAAGTCAACTTCTTGCACAACCACTTTGACTTTTTCCCTGAAAACTTAGGTGATATGAGTGAAGAGCAGGGGGAATGGTTCCATCATGATATAAAAGAAATGAAAAACGATGATGGGTGATTACTGCTGGTCACTTCATAGACAGAATTAAAATGCATCGCATCGGAAAAAAAGCTTTGCAAGAAACTTTACAGAGAAAAGGGAGCGAAAATATAAAAAAATAGACACCTAATATTCGCATTTTAGCAATTTAATATTACTGTAAGTAAAAATTGTAGCTTAAAATGAATTTTTTTCCAATTCTTAAAAGATACATATAATTAATTAATGTCATATTGTGAGAAATCTGTGGGTGATTAAAAAATACATAGGAAAGAGGCAAATTGGTTTAAAAAGTTTTTAAAAGTACTTTTTTCGTTGGCCTGTGTAATTTTTCTTTGTTTAGTTTAGTTTTCATTTGTTGCATTAAAAAAAGATTTTTAGCTAACTGATATATAAGTCAGGGATTGTATTTCTATGCATGTATCAAAATATATTTAGAACAACTCTTGTTTTCTCATGTAGGAGAAATAAGCATTAAGATGTGCTAAATTCATGATGCTTTAAACTTTGCACTCAGTTAGAACTTTAATATTTTTAGTACTTAAAACCCTACGCTCTCATCATTATTAAACAACTTTAGGTTAAGCGATTAAGGTAAGAAAAACTAGTGGTTTAAGCATGAATAAAAGCAAAAGCGTTGCAAAAATTGGATTGAAAATCACTTAGTTTAATCCATTCTGAAGTATAAAGTTTGGTCATTGCTAAATTTCGATACAAGTGTAAGTAAATAATGTTTAAGATCTCCAAATGCCTCTAAGACCTTAAATCATCCTAAAATAGGTACTTAAATTCATTGAAAAAAAAGCAATGTTTTCAAAAATCTTTTTGGGCAATAAAGATAGTTCTGGTTAATTTAATTAATTTTTATCTGATAACACAACATTTCAACAATATTTTTTTAAATTTTTATTTCAAAATAATAATAAGTGAGCAAGTGGTAGTAAATATATGCAGGCGCCTTGAAAAAAAGTGTTACGTGATGCAACAAAACTCGCAACAAAATCATCTAAAGCCAAAAATATAAAATTTATTTACTTTTGGAGATACTTTTGAGGCAATGACGAGGGGTTTCTTTTTATTGATTTTTTTATTCTTGGTAGCCTTCGGAAACGAAAATAACAGTTTTCAAATCGAAATCGACTTATTTGGTATTGTAAAAATAGTAATTATTAAAAAAAAGCTCTCATTATTACTTGGTGATATATGTGGAAACGTAGTGTGCCAAATTGGACACGATTGGACAAGTTGATTTTGAGTCATGGTGCTTTGAAACTAACAATCTTCAGAAAAACACTTCAAAGTTTTGCTCACTCACTCTTTGCTCTATAATATAGATCAGCTTGAAATTATGACAAAATATGTCTAAGATGTTATAAATTAAAAACAAGTAATATAAAAAGAAATTTTTTAAAGTATATTCCTACTTGAGATTGTTTTTTCTTTTTTCTGAATTCAGAATTCGTAATTTGGTGCATTCAGTTTTCTGAAGTTTTTCTCTCATATAAAATTAAAATTAGTTTCTAAATATAATTAATGAATTAATATTTGAACTAACTGTATTAACATCAATTGTCATGCACTCCCAACACAACAAAATTTATTTGAACTTGATTGGATGAATAGAAAAGATTTTATTAACAATTAGGTTTTTGAGTAACCTAATAGTAGGAATATTATAAAAGCACAAAAATAACTTGCTTTTTCTTTTTGGTATTTTTTTTTGGGCTTCAAATTTTTTTTTTTTGTAAATGAATCATTTTTCTTCCTCAGTCAAATTTTTGAATCAAAACCTTGGTAGTTTTTATCATTTCATTTTATTTAATTAAATTCTATCCTTTTTATTTTTATATGTTTAAATCTAGTCTCTTTTTAATGGAAATTTTGACTTTGTAAAAAAATAAAAAATACTTAGCTAAAATAACATTAAAGATAAGTTGATGAATCGCATGTAAATATTGCTATGAAGGTCATTAGATATTAAATAATCTGATTGTCTTTTATAAAAATTGCAAACTTTATTGATGACAATAACAAAACTAAATCCAATGTTTAAATCAAAATACTTCAGTTTCAACTAATTGTAAGTGGATACTGTAATAACAGAAGTAACGTCATTTTAAACGTGATTTTGTAATATCAAATAAAAATAAGAAATTTGGTTTAAAAAAAGAAGGAAATCGGAGAAAATATTGCAGTACGATGTCAACATATATTTCTCTTTTGACAGTAGTTCAGATCTTATGATTAGGAAAGCAGTCATAAAATTTCTTTTTCCTGCTCCAAAGTTGCTTAGTCCTACTAAACAAATACATATATGCACTTTCAGAATGGCTTGCTTGATCCAAACATAATAAAACTGTCTTTTTTAGGATAGGTACAATATAGAGCTTTTAATTAGGAATACTAAAATTATTAATCTAGTAGTACGCACTAGGTTTATTCTGTTTGGAATATATTTAAATGTCAATAAAACATGGTAAATTCACTTGGTGTAGAAGTGTGAAAAAACACAGCTATTTAAATATGTATTAGTTTCAAAAGCAGCTGAAATCAAGTCTAAGGACTACATTTTGAAGTCAATTATGGCTAAAAGTCCATCTTCTGCCGTTGACCACTACTTCCTATGAATGATTACTCTTTTTCAAGGGAACGAATGAAAAATATACCTTTCTCATAAAATTGAATGCAAGCTATAATCATATCAATCAACTTTCAACTACAAATTGTGTATAATATAAATATAAAATTAGGGATTGAACTTCCATTTCTGGTTTTTCAAATTTTCGAAAGAAATTTTCGATAATAGTATATACAATAAGCATATCGATCAAAATGTTTGACAATAAATGAAAAACAGAAAATTCATTCAACGCAATTAAATAGAAATTACATTATAAGCCAAGGTTATGTAAATAACATCCAAAAACATTTAATCTGACATTCAATGTCAGTTTAATGAAATTTATAGAAAATTACCAATAACAAAAATTTACTGGGTTAATTGCTTAAATGAAATTCAGTTGAAAAACATTTTTCATCAGTTTTGGTGTGAAAATTTATAAGCTAAAATGAATACTGAAAAAGATTTTAAAATTTTCTTTACAATTCTTAATTTTCTGGGATTAACTTTGCACTCTCAAAAGGAAAAAAAAAATCGTACATTTTACATGCATATTATTAATATTGTATTAATTTTGATTTTAATAAAAACTTCCGGAGCTTTGGGAAAGCTAAATGCTGAATTTTCAATAACGCGACAAGTTGTAGCACGATTCATTGGTCTTGTACGAATCTTAATTCACTTTTTATTAGTTATTCTATCAGTTTTAAATTTTCAATTGGATCAAACGTTATGGTGTTTAATTCAAGATTTAGATAAAATTGGAAATCACTTTTTTGAAAAACAGAACAATAAAAAATTAAAAAGATTCCTTATTTTCTATATGTCAATCATAGTACTTTTTTGTATTACTTTTGATATATACTTACTTTTATTTGACCGATATAGAAAAAGGGCTTTTACATTCCTATTTTACTTCTTTTCTCGTTCAATTATTCGGTTGGGTATAATGCATTACCTTTTTTTTATTTTGTTTTTGATTGACCGCTTGGAAAAACTTAAAACCGAAATTAAAAATTCTAAGCGATATTATTTGATAGCTCTTGAAAATGATCCTCTTAAGTTTGATATGATGCGAAAATTTCATTTGCGAATAGTTCGGCTTCGCTTAGCAATCGAAAAACGATTTGGAAAAATTATATTACTTACTTTAACACATGCTCTTTTTGCCTTTGTTCTTACATTTTACTTGCTATTAACTAGAATATATTTTAGACAACCTTTAATATCAGGTGAGAATTATTTAAAAAGACACTCAATAAAATTTAAATACAAACTTTTAATGTATTTTAGAGCAATTTGTGTTAATAATTATAGCTTTGTCTGCTTTTACTATTACTGGATTAGTTTGTCACAAATATCAAAAAACGGTATAACGTCTTTTTTTGTTTTTTTTTTTGATTTTTATAATAAGTAATATTTTAGATGAAAAGTGTTGGTAGTGTTCTGCATAATGAGCTTGGAAGTAGACCAAAACTTGCTGCTAAAGCAATTTTTTAATAAAAATTATTTATTTGAAAATTATAAATTATAATTTTTAGGTTAAACGATTTTCCATTCAAATTATGATGTTTGAGAATTCTTTGACAGCATCTAGATTTTTTAGTATAAATTTTGGAATGCTAGTGGCAGTAATTATAGCATAGTTTTTTTTTATTTTCATTTATTGTTATTAAAAAAGTTTCTTTAGGCAGCGATTACAGTGGGATCTTATATTGCATTATTTTTTGGTGAAAATTTACACGAAGGTGTTTATTAATGCTATTAAATTGCATTTTATCATAATAAATAAATGGTGAAAATGGAAAAGGTGAGTTTTAAAGCGACTTAATTTGTTGCAAGCTAAATATGTGGATTTAAAATGATCAGGCGGCAATTTTTAGTTTTATACATTTGAATTTATTTTCATATTAAATATGTAAAAAGCTTTTGTATTTTTATAAATAAGTACTAAATTGTAACACTTTTAAAAGATTAAAATTTTCAAAACTTTAGTTGAATCAGTTTATCCAAAAATTTTGACTATGATTTCCTTTTCTAATTTTTCGAATTGAAAATAATAATAAAGTTGAATTCGTATGAAATCTTGTTACAGAAATTTTTGGATATTAAATTTTCTTATTATCTTTTATAAAAATTGTAAATTAAGAATCCAAATACCGAATCATCCCTTTAAGGGATCAAAAGTGACTACAACAAAAGTTAATGATTAAAACAGGAAAAATAAAAATTAATTACCATTTTTTTGTTAAATAAATCCCTAATATGTATTATGGTGAATAAGAAAAAACATTAATTGCATTAGCTTAGTCTGATAATATACAAAACATTATCTTAAAAAAAAAGTAAGCTAAGACAAATAATATTTTAGGAACTTCTGAACATTTTTATCAATCTGAAATTTAAATTTTTCTTAAATGTATCTAATATAACGACAAAAAAAACTTTCAAAACAAAAATGATATAGGAATTTATTATTATTTATGGCTAGAAAAATTATTAGTTTAACAAAGTTTTTTTTTCTAAGTTAATTTTTTTAATTAAAGTCTATTATTATAATATTTATAGTTTATTGAATAATTTTTATAATTCAATATTATTGAATTAAATTCTATCCTTATTACTGTTAGAGCTTATTTATGTAAATCTAGACCTTTTATTGTATTCACTATGGAAGTTTTAAAGTTGTAAGAAGAAAAGCAAAAATATGATTAACTAAAGTAACAATCTTTGATTTAAGATGTCTTAATGCCTTTTCCAGAACAGTTTTTTTTCAGGTCGGTCGGTCTAACTAGAGGATGAACAAGCAAAGAGTGTTAATTCCTTTGTCTCGTGTTTCGCTTCTTTTTTATCTATTTCTATAGCCTGTAGCCCTTTGATTTTGAGCCTAATGATCTTCACAAATTTCACATTTTAGTAGCGAGAATGAATCGGTGTTATCATTGGTGAGGGCCACCTCTCAAATTCTTCCTCAATAAATGCACTACGATGTCATATAAATGACATCTAATAAACCGTGCCTTTATTTGGTACTCATGACAATGGATATCAGCGAAAAACATATGATCAAGTAGAAATATTCGCTATAATTATGCTAATAAATTTAATTTTATACTGAAACTTTTACAGTATTAATATTTCTCTCAAAATAGATAAAGAAAACTTGATTGTTTAAAATTGTCACAAGAGAATATCTTATCAAATATACTAAAAATAATAAAAGTATTTGTTATCGAAAATGTTGAATTATTTTTTATTTATTTTGATGATTAAATCATAATTTTTAAAATTACTATGTCAAAAAAAATTATTTAACCATAACGTTTTGTGTACAGAAATAATAAAAATGGCTGTTATAGGCAAAAGATTAATAAATATAAAGTAAAACTAAAAAATTGTAAAGTTTTGTATTTAATAAAGTTTAATTTTTCTACTATCATAAAATCATTTAAAAAATTATTTTCTGATTTCCTTTTCTAAATCATTAAATGAATTTTAAATTAAAAATTTCCTTAATATTCTCATTATAAACGAATATATCATTTGTATTCAGGTCATTTAATGAATAAAACAAAAATAAGAAGAAAAGTTAACAAACAAATAAAAAACAACAACAAAAAATTATTCAGTCCATTACTTTTGTTAAAGTGGAGTTTATTTATTACAATGCTTTGATCTTGTTTGTAAGATAAACTAAATCAAATATCTTCCTATAGGCAATTGGCATAAAAACTTCACTATTAAAAGTAAAATTTTTTGTTGTTTAAATTCAATTGCAAATACGTTTTAACATATCAAATTACTTTCTTTCAAAAAGCTTTGCGGTTGAATGATATTTCCTTCCGGAAAAATTTAAGAGTAATATTCAGACCGTTAACATTTTAATATTCATGTATGTATATATGGTTGGAATTTATCTTAAAGTTTTATGTAATTGTACTTAGGAGGATAAGAATGCTGATCACTCAATTACTCAATAAAAATTAATATTCATGGATAAATATTGTAATTAAATATATGTACTTCATGTATATATCTTACTTATTTTTTCTTGTATGGGAAATCATTAAAAGGTTTAAATTTATAAAATAGTATAAAACTGAAAGCTTTCTTGTTAATTTTAATTAATATAGATAGGCGTCTAATATCCGAGACACACATGCTAATTAAAACACATTGAGCTTTTGTGAATTTGATAATTTTGTAAATATGAAAAAATCCTTTTAAGGGGGGCGATACCTTTAGAACTTTAAAAAAAATCGATTTTTTCCCCATAATTTCAAAGTATGACATGTTAAGAATATACTGTAAAAAGCAAAATCGAAAAATATTTATGGAGTTATTGTCAAAACCGTTTGGAGGCTAGGGCCCGCAAACCGTGCCGAGTCAGGTACAGGTGTACAAGTAGAAGTAAAAAAAAAAACTAACGACTTACACTATTGACGATATTTGTACAAATCCTTTGCACGGATATAGAATTATTGAATTTTTTACAGTTTTTACCGCGCTATTTGAGCAGTAATTAGCATATTCGACAGTTTGGCATTGAAACTTTAAACGCGATTATCTCGAAACTGTATCTTCAAAAACTGCTGCAGCTGTAGCTCAGTTAAGTTATTAATCGATTTGGCTGAAATTTGGAGAGGTTTTTGTCTATATCATTATCGGAAGGATATACCTAAAGTTTGAGCGTTATCGTTCAATCAAAAAGACAAGGAAGAAATAAGACAAGACAAGAAAGAATAAGAAAAGACAAGCGAAGAGTGGGAAGACGTCATTGAATCAAGCGTTCCTCCAACAACGATAAATTCTGGCTTACATCCTGAAATACCCAGACCACAACTATCAAATATAGTAAAAGCACCCATAGATTATTATTTTACATTATATTTTACGGATGAATTAGTAAACAGTATAATAAAAGAAACGAACAATCAAGCCAAGAAATAAATTAGAAAGAAACAACTTTCACGGAAATCAACTTGGCACAAGTAATACTATATTATTTAAGAAGAATTTTTAGCTTTCATCCTCTTTTTATTGATTCAACAGCCAAATATTCAAGAATACTGGTCTACGGTTTCCAATAATAGAATTCCTTTCTTTTCGGAAGCTTTCACTAGAGAAAAATTTATAGAAATAGTTTTAATGCAACATTTGAAGGAACCCACGCAAAGGAATTCGACGTATCCCACGCAAAGGAATTCGACGTATCCCACGCAAAGGAATGTATCCAAAAAGTTAGCAACTTTTTAGTATGCATAAATTCCAAGTTTGGATAATTCTTCATACCGTATAAAGCTGTGGATGAATCTGTTGTAAAATTAAGAGGCAGAATAGCATTTATCACCTATAATGCGAAGAAGCTAACGGGTTGGGAAATACGGGTATATGTATATGCGCCAGCGGATTCAAAAACTTGATATTTATTTAAAATTTCGAACTGAAATTAATAATAAAGTATGGGATTGAATAAAATCCTGTTACATAAGTCATTGAATATTAAATTATCTTATTGTCGTTTATAAAAAATCGCATCCCTTATTGATGACAATAACAAAACTAAATCTAATGTTTAAATCAAAATATTTCAGTTTCAACAAAGTGGATACTGTAATAACAGAAGTAACGTCATTTTAAACGTGACTTTGTAATATCGAGTTAAAAAAGGAAATTTGGTTTAAAAAAAGTAAAAGAACAGTAGTTTATATCTTTTGGTTAGGAAAGCAGTCATAAAATATATTTTCCCTGCTCCAAGGATGTGGTTGCTTAGTCCCACTAACAATAAGTTGAATGGCTTGCTTGATGCAAAACTTAGTAAAACTGTCTTTTTTAGTATACAATATAGAGCTTTTAATTAGGAATCCTAAAACTATTATTAATGTTTGGAATATATTCAAATGTAAATAAAATACGGTAATTCATTTTGTATAGAAGTGTGAAAAAACACAGCTATTTTAATATATATTAGTTTCAAACGCAACTGAAATCAAAGCTAAGGACTCCATTTTGAAGTCAACTATGGCTAAAAGTCGATCTAAAAAATATACCTTTCTCATAAAATTCAATGCAAGCCGTAATCATATCAGCCAACTTTTAGTTACAAATTGAGTAAGTATAATATAAATATGAAATTGGAAATCGAATTTCCATTTCTGGTTTTCCAAATTTGTTTTCCAAATTAAAGTTTTCGATAACAGTACAAAAAGCTTATTGATCAAAGTGTTTGACAATTAATGAAAAACAGAAAATTCATTAAACGCAATTATGTAGAAATTAAATTATAAGCCAAGGTTATGTAAATAACATCCAAAAACATTTAATCTGACATTCAATGTCAGTTTAATGAAATTTATAGAAAATTACCAATAACAAAAATTTACTGGGTTAATTGTTTAAATGAAATTCAGTTGAAAAACATTTTTCATCAGTTTTGGTGTGAAAATTTATAAGCTAAAATGAATACTGAAAAAGATTTTAAAATTTTCTTTACAATTCTTAATTTTCTGGGATTAACTTTGCACTCTCAAAAGGAAAAAAAAAATCGTACATTTTACATGCATATTATTAATATTGTATTAATTTTGATTTTAATAAAAACTTCCGGAGCTTTGGGAAAGCTAAATGCTGAATTTTCAATAACGCGACAAGTTGTAGCACGATTCATTGGTCTTGTACGAATCTTAATTCACTTTTTATTAGTTATTCTATCAGTTTTAAATTTTTAATTGGATCAAAAGTTATGGTGTTTAATTCAAGATTTAGATAAAATTGGAAATCACTTTTTTGAAAAACAGAACAATAAAAAATTAAAAAGATTCCTTATTTTCTATATGTCAATCATAGTACTTTTTTGTATTACTTTTGATATATACTTACTTTTATTTGACCGATATAGAAAAAGGGCTTTTACATTCCTATTTTACTTCTTTTCTCGTTCAATTATTCGGTTGGGTATAATGCATTACCTTTTTTTTATTTTGTTTTTGATTGACCGCTTGGAAAAACTTAAAACCGAAATTAAAAATTCTAAGCGATATTATTTGATAGCTCTTGAAAATGATCCTCTTAAGTTTGATATGATGCGAAAATTTCATTTGCGAATAGTTCGGCTTCGCTTAGCAATCGAAAAACGATTTGGAAAAATTATATTACTTACGTTAACACATGCTCTTTTTGCCTTTGTTCTTACATTTTACTTGCTATTAACTAGAATATATTTTAGACAACCTTTAATATCAGGTGAGAATTATTTAAAAAGACACTCAATAAAATTTAAATACAAACTTTTAATGTATTTTAGAGCAATTTGTGTTAATAATTATAGCTTTGTCTGCTTTTACTATTACTGGATTAGTTTGTCACAAATATCAAAAAACGGTATAACGTCTTTTTTTGTTTTTTTTTTTGATTTTTATAATAAGTAATATTTTAGATGAAAAGTGTTGGTAGTGTTCTGCATAATGAGCTTGGAAGTAGACCAAAACTTGCTGCTAAAGTAATCTTTTAATAAAAATTATTTATTTGAAAATTATAAATTATAATTTTTAGGTTAAACGATTTTCCATTCAAATTATGATGTTTGAGAATTCTTTGACAGCATCTAGATTTTTTAGCATAAATTTTGGAATGCTAGTGGCAGTAATTATAACATGGTTTTTTTTATTTTCATTTATTGTTATTAAAAAAGTTTCTTTAGGCAGCGATTGCAATGGGATCTTACGTTGCATTGGGTTTTGTTGAAAATTTAAACGAAGGTATTTTTTAATACTTTCAATATGCATTTTTTCATACAGAAGGACTATAAATAATGATAAAAAGGAGGGAGATCAGTTTATAAGCGATTAAAATTGCGGAGCGCATAATAAGTGGATTTAAAATTATCAGTCAGCAGTTTTTAGCTTTTACTTCTCGATTTGGAGGAAAACACTAATATCAATTAATTTAATTGATTTTCATATTAAAAATGTAAAAAAGCTTTTGTTTTTTTATTAATAAGTACTAAATTGTAACAGTTTTAAAGGATTAAAATTTTCAAAACTTTAGTTAAATGAAATTAAGCAAAATTTTTTCTATGATTTATTTTTTTAAATTTTCGAATTGAAAACAATAATAAAGTAAGCAAACCAAAGTTTTATTAGAGTGGTACTTCTTGTTATAACATAACAAAATTCAACCATGTGCGATATCTTCCTTAATAATCTACTAACTTAGGTCATATAGAAACCCATTAGGCTAACTGAACTGCATCTAATCGAAATAAAAATCTAAATTAACGAACGAACGAACTTTAAATGACTAAAATAAACAAATTACTAATGTTATAAAAACAAAAAAATTGTATTATGTAATTGAAAACTATTAAATGATAAGCTCATTTTACCTTTCTGGATCAATAAATAGAATTACTTCTGAAATGCGTCAATAAACACCTGTTTCCTGGTCAATATTATTAAATCTGCAGACCGAATAGTAGTTTTAAAAAATTTTTTTCAGCTAAAATTATGAATTCATTATAAGATTTAGACATTTAAACCTAATTTGAATGCTTGAACCTGGAACTGGATTTATTTATCAATCGGAAAAGATTAAAATCAAAATTAAAGTCATTAATATTTTTATATGAAAATAAATAATATTTTATGCTTAGTAAACTTTTGTGAATATGTTCTGAATTTTTTAGTGCCTACTTTTATTTATATTAACAAAAAAATTCGAAAGAGTCCGTGTAATCATCGATGCTTAAGAAAAATTGCTTAGAGCTAAATAAGCAAAGCTATCAAACTGAGGTCACTGATTTTTTTGAAACTATAATTTATTGTTATAGGACTCATATTAATCTTTTCCGTGGATTGTTAAAATAAACCAATGAAATTCTTACTCCATCTTAGGAAAACCAAGCTTGGAGTAATTGCGTATAACTTTTAAGGTTATGGTATCGGTAGGCATTGGTCAACATTCGTAGAACTTTATTTTGACAAGTTTGTATGATAGCTCGATTGGTTTTATGAGTACATCCCATGGTGAATGTTTTCCAATTAACCAGTAGAGTTTTTGTGTTTTCTGCTTTATCTGCTTTGCTTTGTGCCACATGTGGTACTTGTAGTTCAATCTTGAATCGATATGTAGCCCAAGGAATTTTGCAGAGTCAGCCTGAGGTATTTGCTCTCCATTTAAATACATGTGCAAGATGATGTTTTTCCGTCTTAATGAGTAGGTTACATGGATTGATTTTTCCCTGTTGATTTTTATTTTCCAATCAAAGGTCCATTTGTTAATGCTGTCTAGTGTTTGTTGGAGTTTATAATTTGCTTTTGCTTGAGATATGTTCTTGGACAGTATTAGAGTATCGTCCGCGAAGGTTCCGATAAATGTATCTTCTGATATTGGGATGTTTGCCGTGTATAAGAGATATAACAGCGGTCCCAAGGTGCTACCCTGTGGTATCCTTGCTTTTGTCTTATAGTATGTTCCTTTTGAAATGTTCCAAGCTAGTAATACAGTTTGTATTCCCGTTGTTTTCAGAGCTTTAACATACTTATATTGCTCAATATGGATTGGTTCCGAACGCAAAATAAAAAGGAGTTATACGTTTAAAAACAAATGGAAAAGAACAATTGCAGTAACATTTTACTTTTATCATGAGACATATGAAAAGATACAGAAAATAGGAATACGTTTTATGAAATTTTTTTGCATCCACAAATATTTATCGACACTTAACTCTCAAACGTTTGACATTAATAAGTCGTTTAAAGCTATTGCCAAATCTAATGGAAAAAATTTTGTAAAAAATATAACCCATTCCTAGTTTTAATCCCGGATGTAGAAGAATTTTGTGACTGAATTGTCACCTACTTTGGTATTTTCTTTGTACAAATTTTCAATCGCTAATAGAATACTTTTTAGTCAGTTCAAATAGATTTTATAAATTTGTAGTGTATTAATTTATCAAATTTAAATAATTAATTTTATTTTTATACTGGGAAAAAAAATTTCTCTTATATAAGTCTGTAGTCTGAGTTAAAGAGGGAACAAAATGGAAAATGTCACATGTGAATAAATTAGTGAGAGAAAGAATTTTTTCTAATTAAAAAAACTAATGAAAATTATTTCGTGAAAATGACTTTCTGCAATATAGTGTAAAAAGATATTTTGTCTTGCAATGGCTAAGTTAACAGTGCGTCGGCGTAGAATCTTAATGCCTTTAAATAAAGTTTTAGCAGTTTGTAATAAAAATGGAAATCAACAGGCAGTAGCTCAATTGATAAAATGAAGAATTTAACGTTAAGGTGAAAAGATCATTTTGTAACCATCTAAAATTCTTTTCATCTATAGCTGATAATGTACTATCGGTGCTTCACGCTGTCCTCAATGTGTTAGATAGACATTTTATCCAAATTATTTTTGAGAGCAGTTGTGGCTGTCGTAAGTAGGAACTGATTTGGAAAAAATATTTTTTTTTATATTACTTGTTTGAATGAAATTTAAATAAAATTATTGGTTTTAAGCATTAACCTCACTAAATAGCTTTATTTGGTAAGAATTATTATCAGAGTTAATTGTAGTAAATTAAAAGTGGATTTTATGAGGTTGCAATATCTTCTTTTGGCATATTTTAGGATAACTAGTTTGTAATTATAAGACAGACAGTAACAATCAAGTTATTCATTCAAACATTGAAGTTATAAGAAAAACAATGAAAAGACATATTTAACAATTCGGTTTTTACTAAAAATGCAAAAGCAACAGCGTAGATAGTCTGAATTACGAAAAACAAAAATAAAAGAGTAATTTTATAAATATTTTTATGATAGACTGAAGTTTTATTAAGTTGTTATCAAGGAGATTGATATGAGTCTGTCGATGTTTTGTTTTCATAGAATACAATGATAGCTGTTTCTATGTTGCATTATTTTAATTAGTTTTCTAACTTATTTAAGACATCTTTGAAGTCAATTCTAAATATACTTTATGATAGTTAGCAACAAATTATTAATTAATTAATTATTGTTATCGATATTAATAAATCATATCACATAGACTACCGGGAAATACCATATAAAAACAGAATCAAGTCATTTACTTAAAGTCTAACAATTAAATCTGGTTTAATGCATTCATAATATGCTATACAAAACAACTTCCTATCTGAGTAATAAAACCAGCAAGCTTGGCGCTATAAATTTAAAAAAAATTTTTTTTTTTTTTTTTGTTATTTAAATAAAAACGAAACTCCTCTGACCTAAGTTATAATAGTTGTAAAACAAGATTCACTTTCTTCTTGAAGTCAATGGCGAATCTTCCATTCAACATTTTTAATTATATTTTGCTTCAGGCTATAGGGTCAAATAAATCTTTTGAATTTATTGATTTGCAATAGTATAGGTAAGTGTTGATATATCTATATAAATTCTTTTTGTGTGTGAATTTGGTTGTTGCAAATTTGGTTTGGTAAAATTTAATACTAAAAATTTGGTTAATGGCAAACTTAATAATAAATCAAGTTAAACTATTTGCAATATTTATTTTCTTTATTATAAATAAAAATATTGCTATTTAACTAAAATATTAATAAAAGTGAAGTGATATTAATTAGACTTTTAATGGTGACTAAGTTGTTTCGTGATCTGTTTAAGATAATAATTAAAAAGATGTAAAAAATTAGTTAAATTTTCAATAATTTTCTTACTTTAGTGCTTTAGTTATTTGGTGAACAACATTTCCTTATTTAAACATTTTTTATACTACTTTCAATAAAATGTGTTTCCCACGAATTTATTACCTACATTTGATTGGTACAACCTTTTTTGACATTTGTTTGAAGTTTAAGCACCATATGCCAATTGATGTATATTTGACAGCTATTTGTTTACGAGGCGAAAAGTTAATCGTGCGATTTTTACTATTGAACCAAGAGTTTACTTGAAATTCTTTGTTTTCAATGGAATAATAGGTATGAGATTGAAACCGAAAAAATCACGTCAACGTCAATCAAAAATCAAGGTGATGCTCATAATTATCTTTGATTTCTACGGTGTGGTTCACAATGAATTTGTTTCACAGGGTCAAACGGTCAATAAAGAATACTACTTGACCATTTTTAGGCATCTAAGTGAAAGAATTTGTGGGCTGAAAATTTATTGATTTTTCATTATCATGGATAGATAATGTACCGTTACATTTCAGCATGAATCGCTCAGCCACCGTACTTACCAGATTAGGCTCACTGAGACATTTTCCTGTTTTTGAAATTCAAATATCCGCTTTGGAAATGAATTAATTGAACCCATAAGAAGTAGCATTCTAAAAGAGCTGAAGGTCATCACAGCCGAGAATTGTAAAAAGTGTATGGAAAATTGGGTTAATCATTGGCATGCATATAGTAGCCTTAAAGAAGCCTATTTTAAAGGCAATAATCAAGATTTGCATTGAAATACGTTAAAATGTTGTTTTTTTCTTGTCATTCCAGGTTAACAATAATCAGATGATAAATGTTCAAATATTCAAAGGAGTTTTCACTTTTGACTTTTATATCGCTCTTTCATTTCCCTTAAAATGATTCAGCAATGATCTATGAAGCAGTTAGTCCAAAAATGTAATGCTAAAAGAATATCTATAACTAATGAAGTAAACTTTTACAGCGAAATCGGTTAATTTACTCGAAGGTAACTTACTTTTGAAACACTCTTAGATAACCTTCGGTTAATCAATCTATATTTAGGTTAGATAGGATATGCTCACACAATTCGGATTACCTGTTTGTAGAGTTCCTAGGGTTTAAACTTTGAATATGTTGTATAATGCATGGATTTTGATGGGACTTTTTCTATTAGATTTTTGACGAGCTCTTATAAAATATTTATAGCTTAAAATTTGTCACCATTTTTTTTATATGAGCTGAATTGTAGAGTACTTTTTGAAATTATCGGGCTCATCAAAACTTATTAGAAACCAATGCAAAATAAGTAAACTAAAAAGGTTTTATTTGCCAATTATATTTATTTTTTAAAAATAAATTGAAAACTCTTGTTTATTTATTAAAACTGACGTAATTGTGTGCCATAAATCTCATTTTTTGGTTTTTGAGCAAAAGCTGTAGTTTTTTATTTTGTTTAAAACAAAGCTTTGATTCAAAACCAAAAAATTTTTAACTCAAGCTTAATGAAAAATAATTGTGAATTTTAGAAGAAAGAAAACCAATAAATAATTAGTCTAATATAACAATAATTTTTTTTGTTTTATTATTTAGTCAAAAAAAAAAAATCAATAAAAATATGATTTATTATTACTTGAGTGAGTTATTAAATAGCCAGGCAATAACATTTTACATTAAAATTAATTAAAAGGTTTAATTGACTGTAGTAAATTTATAAAACTTTGCTCCAAAGTCATTTTATTTGCCAAAGACCTTTACTTTGCTTTTCAAAAATTTTATATACCTTTTTATTGTGATTTTTTTTCATCTAATTTTGCAATAAGACATTGAGCTAAACACTTTTATTTCCATTATTTCAGAATGCAAAAGAATAATAATCACACGATATCCAATCATATTTTTACTTTTTAGTTAATAGGCATGCAATGGTTTATGATTTTTGTGCTGTTTTATTATGTAAACATAAAATAATTATCAATTGCCTATCGTTTTATACTCTATAATTGATGTTAGTTTCAGGGAAAGATTTATATAGTTGGCGATTATATTGCTTATATAGTTGTAAGTTTTTATAGGTTTTCAATGATTTCAATTAGAGGTAAAGATTAGAAAAAACTTTTTCAAAATATTTTATCTAAAAACAATAAATTTTCCTTCAATTTTCGATACATTATAATCAAAACTCTAAATTTTAATTCATTGGTTTTTTTTTTTTTAAATTAATAAAATTCAATGTCACGAAAAATTTGCTTTATAAGGTAATAAAAATTGCATACCTTTCTTTTCTCTTTTAACTTTTTTTTGTGTACAAAAATTAATATATTCGTATTGTTGATTGGTAAATAAAGAAAAACTTCTTTAAGTTGGTGCATAACAAGTTTGTGTTTAGAGTGCATAATTGTTATGTAAGTGAATATAATCTATTAATGCACACAAAGACAGCTATTGTTGAGACTTAGCAATTGAAATACAGTAAAATTTAACTTTTAAGCTCACTGCAATTGAGATGAATTATTATATATGAACTAGTAAAAGGTCAAATAAAAGGCAGCAAAATTAACTGCCTCCCAGAAATGTTTCAAAAGTTGTGAAAATTTTAAAACTCTGTCTTGGCTGACAGTCCTTTAAGGCAGAGGTTCCGTATTTTAATTCTTTTTTTCATTTCTATTTTATCTTTTTAAATTGAAATACTGTATCAGACTCTCAAGTTGATCAACATCCTTTGATTTAGAGCAAGAAATGAATGAGCAAAACTTAAAAGCATTTTCCTGAAATTTGTTATTTTCAGAGTTGGTGTTCACGATAATTCAAAATCTACTTGACTGATCGCTTTGAATTTTACTTTTTCACATATTTCACTAGGTAACAACGAGAGCTTTTTTTTTTTTTTGCTTCAATAACTATTAATATCGCAATAACAAATAATCGACTATTTTTTAAGCAATAATTGGTATTTTGACTTTTAAAGGCGAAATAAAAAAAAATAAAAAAAATTGAATGGAAAACAACTCCTCCTTTTTGCCTCGAAAAACATCTCCTTCGTAAAAAAACTTATTTTCAATGCACCTCCAGACATTCACTGCCACTCGCTCACTTATTATAATATTGTTGAAATATTGTGTTATTATATGAAAATTAATTAAATAAACTAGAAATACCTATATCGTCAAAAAAAACAAGCCTTTTTCTGCAAGGAATTATTAGCTGCCTTCCTTAATCTATAAAATATGACAAATTTAGCTCTATGTGCGCTAGTTCAGTAGGATGAATGTCACTGTAACACAATGTTCGACGACAAAAAATCATACAAAATTTTCTTTATTAATTTTTAATAGGTTTAGATATCATTCATTGAAGAAAAATAGCCAAAAATTACAATTACACGAAAACTAAACTTAAAAATAGAAGAATTTCTAATAATTCTTTTTATTTAAATCAAAAGGAAACGAATTTATCCTTAATAAAACACAAAAAGAAACATATAATTCCTAGTCATAGTTTATTTTATTTTATTGACTACATTCATTCGTAATAATTTAAGTTTTATTGATTTTTTTATCGGTTTTTTGTTTTCAAACTGTAATAAGATTAATGATGTGACGTTATAATTGAAAAGTAAGGAAAAAAAAAATAAATTTCATCTGATAATCGTGATTAAATACGTAATAAATTTCATGTCAGTCACAAAAAAATCAATAGTAGTATTTTAATCTATCAAAATTAATTTTGTTGTTGCTTTTTTTTACATTTCTTCTTACTAACTAGTCATAGGAATTTGATTTTATATACCAAAAAACCAGAAGAAATCATTTAGAAAAATTAATGCAATCAAAAGAAAACTAAATGCATGATATAATAAAGTCTAAAAAATTAAATAACGAAAAACAAAAAAATTAACATTTTGACCTAATTTATTAATACTCCTACGCACAAACAAAAAAAAATCAGTTATCAAGCTACTCTGTAATTGTAAAAAAAAAGGAATCAAGGAATTTTATCTAGTAACATGACTGACTTTCAATAGCTTACATTTGTCGCACTGGAGTTACTTAACTTATTATTATTACAAATAAAATAGTACCTTTTATTGCTATTCTAATAAAAAAAAAATCATGAGATTCGATTTAGTAACATGTTTGAATTGCAATTAATTGGATTAAATTTATTGAACTATAAGAAATCTGCAAAAGTCATTAAAAATGATGGCTATACCACCATTATCTGATGGGTAACTACTAGGCATCAATAAGTATTGTATTATATTTTTTTTATAAATTTTTATTTTCTGTTCTATCATTTGCTAGACATAGATTTATGTAATCTATAAAATACCATATTCAGATGATTATTATAATCAACATTTAAGGCAATTGCAATTTATGTACATAGTATTTGATATAATCAGTGCAAATGAAGGAACTAAAACTAAATCATTTTGTGTACATAAAACTTATTGTTAAGAGAAATTCTTTTCAAATACTTTAACAATTGTATAGTAAAATCAGATTATATATATATATATATATATATTAAGTAATAATATTTCAACTGAAATTAAAAACATTATATGTTAATAATAATACAAGTCTTTGCATTTCCTTGTGAGCCATTTACCTGATTTTATTTCACAATAGAGAAGTTAACTCTTTTTACGGTAATATAATCAATTTGGTGGTCAAGTGATATAACTTATATAATTGAATTTACATTCACTGGTCAGCTTATATGCTGTCCTTAAATATAATTGTAAATGCAATTGAAAGTGTTACAATTTCAAGATCATAAAATCGTTGATATTATAAACATTAAAAACTTAAGTTAGACAAAAAAATTTTTTTTTTTGTTAGGATATATTCGATTGCAATATTATTGCATACAATGTTTAATAAAAAAAAAAGTTTTTTTTTTTAGTTTTGTAGTCTTGTTTTGTGCTTTTTAATATTTTTGAATTACGAAGAATTGAGTAAGATAGACAAAGTGTAATCCTCTAGTATGTTAGCTAAGAGAATGTTTGTGGTTAATTTAAAGTGTAACATAACAAATGCAAAAAAAAAAAATAATTTTTTTCTTGTTTTTCTAATTTTGTTTTCATTTCTTTATATAAAGTTTATTTTTGAAATAGAAGCTTATGAATATTGAATAAATATCAAATAAAAGTTTTTATTCAATTGTTGTTGTTTTATTTTTTAATTTTACTTTTAAAACCTTTCACTTTGAATTTATATTTTTCTCAATGATGAGTAAAGTACGCGGAAAATTACTTCATAAAAATGTAATTGAAATTAAGTAATTTAATTTTTATTTATTATTTTGTGATTTATAATTTTATATAATGTAAGCCCTAACGCAGACCAAAGTGACAAGATTTTGGGCCTAGTAGAAGACATGGCTAAAATTGTCGATTCAACAGTTTTTGCTGCTAGAAAGAGGGTATATCAGAATCAGAATTAATGTAGCTTATTTTTCTTTTTCTGCTTCTGGTCCTTCCAAAAATAACCAGTAAAAATCTTTACCTACAATAATAGTCTTTAATTAAAAAAAAAAATACTTAAAATTTTCTAAAAAAAAGGATGAACTTTGGAAAACAAACTTGTAGTTTTTGTTTTTCTATTTCTTTTTTTGGTTGGTTATTAAAAACAAACAAATTAGAGATGGGATTTTTGTTTTCATTTTCTAATATTTCGAAAACTTTTCAACAAAGTATTGATTCATTTCCATGACAAGGCAAAAATCTGGGAAAATGGTACTTTGTTTTTATTTTTTTTATTTGTCTTTTTTAGCTCCTTTTATCTAAAAATCTAAACATAACTTCACATGCAGCACAGAAAGAATAAAACAAGGTTAAATAAGTTACTATAAAGGATTATTGGTTTTTATACCCAATATTTACTATTATAGACTCAAGGATATACCTCTGTTTTTTTCCTTTAATTTAATATATCCTGTAAGTAATTTTGTCTTTTATAAGATAGTCAATAAATAAACTACGAATATCGCAAAATACAGAAGCCATAACCATGCAAGTTGAATTTTACATTTTTGATTCCTATGGAAGATATTTACTAGCCTCCTTCCACTTAAATGGTTGCTGATATGATTCTAACTAGTGCTAAGTTTTTTATTTATTGCCAAACATTTTGTTTTAAATCAAATGTAAAACAATGAGGCTTCCAATTCGGTAGTAGCTTTATTAAGAAAAACTGTTCATCAGAAATTTGGGAATTAATTTTTATATTAATTTTGATTAAGATATTAAATTTCTTTTCCAACTTTACTTTACAATCAGTAATAAAATCATTTTGCGATCTAGTTTGGTCTTTTGCGGTCTAACACTAAAGAATGCTTAGCATAATTGGAACTTGTATAACCACATTTACAGCTGACAAAACGATAATTTGTTATGGCTCTATAACAAACAAAGTTTAGAGAGTATTTATCATATAAATTTTTAGCTGTGACCAGTATTTTATTTAATTTAATGGTAAACATAAACTATAGCATAGTTTAAACCATAGTAAGTTTTAAGCTTTATGTCAAATTTGCATGAAATTTTAAAATTCTTCGTTCATAATTGGAACTTAAAAAAACAAATAGATTATTTAATAGGGCTGCATCTGTGGGACTCATTGACTATTGTTATAGATCAAAATAAAAAGATTTCAATAGAAGCATATCATTTTAAAAATATATTTCTAAATATTTAAACTGAGTAGGTTTTTTTAAGCATTTTATTCCATAAGTATTAAAAACTATATAGCTTTTAATTTGAACACTAAATATTTTGATAGGAATCTCAACTAAAAGTCTAATATGAACAGTGAATTTTTCTAACAAAAACTATTTATGACAGTCAAAGAAAATTAAAAATATATTTTCCTACAAAAAAAAAAAAAGGGCTTAAAGTATTATCTCGCGATGCAATAAAATATTAATCTATTGCTCATAACCATTAATGTTACCGATATTTTGTGTTGTTGTTATTGTGTTACCAATATAAATGAACTAAACGAAAGAATGTAAATTAAAATATGAGAATTAACAGAAAAAAATGCATTAGACTAGGTCGTTTTAAAATATATATCAAAAAAATTTTAAGAAATGTTATTCAATATGTAGTAACATTAAATATAACAAACCTTGGTTATATAATCCTTTTCAAATTAATGTTAGAGGACGAAAATATACATATATATTTATCTATACATAAAACAAAAAAGACAAACAAATGAACTGATTATGTTGACATATGGAGCAATAAAATGACTAAAAATTTTAATATTTATAATAAATTGACGACCATTGACAACATTTTTCTATTGTTTTAAAATCTCTTACAAAATTTTTTATAATATGAAGGTATTTTTGAGAAATAAATAAAGATAGTAACAGATCGACATTGAGACGTTTTTAAGAGATATATCATTTAACAGTAGCACTAGCTCAGTAAGGCTATAATAAAAGTAAAATGCAGAATGCTGATGCAGTAGAAATAGGCAATAATTATTTCTCCACTTGTAGATAGCTTTCTATAAGTAATAAATGTTAGTAAATGCATGTAACTAACTCTATTAGATGTCATCCCTCTTACTATGCAGAATTTAAAGTGGGAGCTGATGCAATTTAACCATATATGTATTCACTTTTTAATTATTATATATATATATATATATGTATATATATGTATATTACTATACTATCATTTCTCTTATGTTACTAAAATTAACCAAGTGTTGATCATATATTTCAATAACTTTGATGTTAATTTCAACATAAAAAAATAGCTTCACTTTCTTCCTTAGTGTATAAAAGCAAGAAAATTTTCATTTAAAATGGTCAAAGAGTTATAGTGAGTCAAACGGTTAAGTACATTAAAATATTTTAATTTTTTATTTGTTTGTTTTATCCATTGTTTAACGATAAATTATTTGAATTTAATATTTGAAAAAAAGTTTAACTCAATATGGTTTTTAAGGTAGGATTTGTTATTGTTATTTGAAAAAATTAACATTTATGATTATGATTAATTTTTTTTAATATCTTTGTGCTAAAAAGAGTGATTTAAATTAAAACAATTTTTTTTTAAGTTAGTTTTTTTGTTTTTGCTTTGTCTAGTTAAGTGATGTTAAAGTGCAAGCTTAATGAAGATAAAATATTTATGTGTCTAATATATTTGAAATAGCAATATTTATTTTAAAAATTTTAGCAAATGTGTCTCAAAACATTAATATCCTTTTTTTTATTTCTTATATTTCTACTATTAACCCTTTGCACTCTAGACTTTTATTTGTATGACATACCAGCAACTTTAGGGTGCTATCTTGCAAATATATGGAAAAATCGTAGAATTTAAAAACTTTCTGGGGAAAGATATTTCGCAAATTGCAATTTAAACTATTAGAAAAGTGTTTAAATTGTTTAAATGGTTTTATTTAAGGAAAATAAGGACACATAATTGATCGGCCAAATGTATCCTAGGCTGCCAAGGAAAAGTGTCACAAAGCTGATAAATTTCATATCTTTGCCCTTTTTTACCATCTAGTTTGCCATCTAGTTGGACTTCAGTTGAAGAAACAGAAGGACAGATTCGAGACTTGCTATTAGAGTCCTATTAAAAAACATGTTCATTCTAAACACTCTATGAAAATGCTTAGTCAATTTTTAGCAATAAAAACACATCAAGACAAGGTCAATGACCTTTCGAAACTGATTAAGAAAACGTTTATTTAGGTTTTAGTATGTATCCCGATATTTTATTATATAAATAGGAGATGTTTTCATAGTGGCGACATAATATATTTGCCATCGGAGTTACTAAGAATTTTGTAGGTGCCAACATATTGTCGCAATCAGAGCGCAAAGGGTTAAAATATTGAAAGTAATGTCCTGAGATTAAAAGATAAAAATAAAATTTTTTTGTCTGAATTTAGCTTGAATCATTAGAGTTATCTATTTAAAAAATTACAGAATATATTTATTTCAATGGTTTTACAAGTTTTTTTTATCAAACGTGAAGGAAAATTTATTTAATTTAATTAAAATCGATTTAAAGAGACTTTTAGGTTGTTCTAGTTTATTCAGTTAATTTTAATATGATAAAAAACATCTGAACAATATTTTATTTTTATTTCAAAATAATAAACTTGCAGCAGAATTATCCAAAACTAAAAGTTCAAAATTTATTTATTAAAAAAAAAAATATTTTTTGAGGTAATGACAAGAACATTTTTAATTTTTTCTTTATTTTTCAATTTTTGGTAGCTTTTGAAAGCCAAAATACTGATTTTCGCCTAAAATTCGACTTATTCGTTATTGTGAAAATAGTAAATCTTATAAAAAAAAGAGCTAACGTCATTACCTGGTGAAATAAGTGGATAAGTAGTGTACAAAATTTCAAAGCAATCGATCTGGTAGATTTTGAGTTATCGTGGGCTTCGAAACTAACAATCTTAAGAAAAACGCTTTAAAGTTTTACTCACTCGCTCGTTGTTCTAAAGCAGTGATTCCCAAAGTGTATTCCGCGGAATCCTAGGGCTCCATCAAAAAATTCAAGGGTTCCGTGTGAAAAACTTTATTTCATTTAAACAAAGTAAGAATTGTTTTTTATATATTCACATTTTTGTTATATTGTACGTGCATTCGTGGTCGAGGCCATACCCCTATGATGACCTTTAATATAATAATATAAATAATATATTTAGGAAAATTGAACGAATTATGTTTGGCTTTGCAAGGAAAGCAAGTCAACATATTGCAAGCAAAAGATAAATTGGTTGCCTTTTCAAAAAAATTACAATATTAGATTTCAGCTGTGGAGCAAAATAACTTCGAGTGTTTCCAGACGCTTTGTGATTTTCTCGAAGAATCTGAAGTGGATTTAGATATGGAAATACGTGATGGTATAAAAACACATCTGTCCAGCTTACAGCAATCACTCAGTGATTACTTTCGAAACCTGGAGAATTAAGATAATTACTGGGTGCAAAATCCTTTTAAAATAAAGAAAAACCAAAAGGGTTTCATTCCATGGATTATGAAAATTGGATTGAAGTGTTTGGATACACAATTAGAAGCCAAATTAGAACAGTTTCATTAACAATATTCTGGTCAAATGTATTCGATGAATATCCAAATTTTTCAAAACAGGCTATTCGAATTCTATTGCCGTTTGCAACCACTTATTTGTGTGAAACTGGGTTTTCTAAATATGTTGCGATAAAAACTAATTATCGTAACAAACTTGATGCTGCACCTGATATGCGAGTCCAGTTATCAAACATAATGCCCAATTTTAAAAGAATCATGGAATTAAAGAAGCGAGTGCATTCTTCACATTAAAGTTTTTTCATTTATTTTAGCTTGTTTTGTATTTTCATTCATTATTTCTATGATGAATTGTCTCCCATTTTTGAGTTTTGTTTAATTCAATAGAATCTAAGATATTAAAATAATATTAATAATAAGTGGTGGTTTAAAAAACATTAAGGGTTTCGCGCTCATTGGCAAAAAATTTGGGGGTTAGACGAACAAAATAGTTTTAGAAACACGGCTCTAGAGAAATGGACGTTAAAATGCTGACAACGTCGGTAATTTTACTCCGGTCATTTGAAGTTTCGACACAATATCTCAATATATCAATATTCAAAAAAATAAAAAACAAAAAATGGAAAAACAAAAAATTAAATACCGAACCATCCCCTTAAAATAGCTCTCAGCTTTAACGATAAGTTCTACATTTGAGCCTTATTTTTTCCCTGAAGCATCTGTATTAAGGCTTGTGAAGGATCTCTAGAAGTCAATATTTGTACATACATATGTATGTGTAAGGCAAATAAATTGGCAAATCTTAATTTATATAATCTAACCATTATTTTCAGTAGTGGTTTGCACTTATTTTTCTATGTATGCCAGCTGATCCATTATTTAGCTTTTCCCATAAAACCCTAAAAAAAATTTATGGATTACACTTAAACGGCTCCAAAAATTTCTTTAAATTATCGAAGTGTTTCGTTTTTGGTTAGTTGTTAGCATTGAAAAGAGAGTTATATTTTAGTCATTACAGTTACAGTTATGTAGTACGAAGGTTACAAAAAAGTACCTTACAAAGAGTTAGGTATTTAGTTCAAAAATGAAAGAAATTCATGTTATTCACAAATATACATAATGCTTTACTGTGCTTAGTGAAAAAATTAGCAAACGGTATAAATTATGGCATTACTTACTTCCTGTTTTAATAGAAATTATATCAAAATCATTAAAAAAAGTTTCTTATACATAAAACTGATGTAATTTTTATTTTAATCACTAAACCGAATTTCACTTTACTATCTTCTATGGAAATAAATAACTTTCTAATTGACTTAAGCTTGCAAATTAAATTAAAATCTTAGCTAGTTGTAATTTATGAATAATGTTTTTTACTTGCATTATTAGTTTTTGCATTGTTATTTAGTTAAATATATTTTTTATTTTTATAGATTTTAATAATTGTATCCACCCTATATGTTGCCCTTGCTTTCCCCGGTTATGAACACTTTGAAGGAGGCTATGGTGGTCACCTACAGACTGGTCATTATGGTCATGCCGAACAAGGACATTTTCAACATCATGAAGATGAGCATGTTGATTATTTTGTAATTAATATTTTATTTTTAATTTGATTTTTATAATTTTTCTTCGATAAATAATATTTATAGGCACCTCCTAAATATAGCTTTAAGTATGGTGTTAATGATTATCATACCGGAGATGTTAAATCACAGCATGAATCTCGGGATGGTGATGTTGTTAAAGGTATTTTTTATTTTTATTTTGTTTTTTCGAACCAAAATTGATATATTTTAATAAATTTTATTATAGGGCAATATTCACTAGTTGAACCAGATGGCTCTATTCGAACTGTTGATTATACTGCTGACAAACATAATGGTTTTAATGCTGTTGTTCATAAAACTGCACCAATACATCATTCAGATGGACATTATTAGGATCAAATAATTTTAAATTAAATTAAGTCATATATATATGTATATATATGTATATATATATGTATTATAAGGGCTTTTAATTCAAAAAATGAACTTACATAGCATAAAAATATAATTTGAATTAGAAAAAGCGCTTAAAACCAAAAATCAGCTGTAAAGTGCCTCTTAGAGCATAATTGAATATCAAAAATATGTTTTATTATTTTTTTTTAATTTCATTTTTATAGTTGTTATTATTAAGTGACTGTGGTTAACTCTAAAAATAGATTAAATTAATTTTCATTTATAACATTTTTTCATTCTACTTTTGTAATTAAAGCATCAACATATGTGTATAAAGTATTTCAATATAAATATATATAGAAAAAAAGAAAAAGAAAGCAGTTTTAAAAGTTTCAAAAATTTGAAAAAAATGCTATTTAAAAAAATTTTGTTTCAAATTCAAATGAAGTACTTTTTATAGAAGATATTAAAGGTTTCCTGTGATTAGAATACAGAAATATGCAAAGAGTGAATTTTATAAAAGTATAGATAAAATTTTTTAATAAGAGAATTTCCAGTTTGATTCCGTACTTGTTTTTTTTTGCAATTTTATTTACGTGTCAAAAAGAATACATTCTGGGAATGGGTAAAACTAGCTTTATGCCTTCTGTATACGTATGTACTATGCATAAAGGAATATTACAAGCGATAATTAGCCACATGCTGCATGATTTTTAATTTTGCAATTAGACTACAAAAATAAAAATATACCAAGATAAGCTTTTAAATGTTCCCATTATTCATAATATGAAAAGCGTTTTTATATGGGATCCTGTTTTTCTTTTGTGCAATTAATTATTTATAATTATTGCTTTATAGTTATTGCTAAAACATAAAAAGTTTCGCGCTTCATTTACATTATTCTTGCTTGCAACCAAATTGCAGTAAAATACTTAAATGCGACTTTTACGTTTGAAATACAAATTTTGAGATTGTAAATTTTAACTTAATGCTGGTTTTCATTCAACCATATCATTGGCTCTTTTCAGGTATACTCTGAGCTTTATTATATCTAAGAAAACTCTTGTTACTAATATTCTATTTTAAAAACCAATTTATCGATATTACTATATTCATGTTTGCCAAAAGTAAAATATTTGTTTGCAAAAAATCAAACAATAAAAGTTCAACGTTAAATCATTTAAAAAAAACTTAGCATTCTAAAATCTAGCCCCTGGGGTAAATTTGTCTTTATTATTAGTCTTTTTGCAAAAGAATTTTTTGTGAAAAATCTTAGTCTTTCGACTTTTTCAAAAAACATGCCTAATGTGTCTTTTACAATATGATTTACATTTTTATGTAAAAAAATATGATGAATGCCGGTTTTTCAGAAATCAGATGTGACGGTTTTATTTCAAAATTCAAAAACCGTCAAATAACTATATCAATATATTTGCTTAAGAAAAATCCATTTGGTGCAATTGCAAGTGCATTTCATTTAAACAATTGCACTTGAAAAGGATTTTTAATCGAATTTATGCATTTTTTGTCTAAGCTACAAATATACAACTGTTTCTGCTGAAACAGATGCTGGCAGATGTCGTGATCATTGAAAAAAGAATAAACCGTCTTAATACAAGGGTGAAGTTTTATAGCGGGTTCAGACAGGGCACTCACAACCAAAACTCACAGCAATTCTGTGATTTTTGTATGGAAAAATAGCAAATGCATGACTGTGAGAATCTTCGTTCCCAAACATTGATTTTGTGAGTTATAGCATTTTACTCATGGCAGCACTAATAGTAATTGTGACTATTGAAGCATCGATAATTGAGGATGACCATTTTGACAATTAAATAAATTGTTTTGTAAGGTTAAATCCGACAGGTTGAATATTGAAAAGGTAAGCATTTATTTATTTATTGTATTATTTTGCTAATATGGTGATTTTTTTCAGGGTGATTTTTACCTTGGTAATAGGTTTTGTTTTAATTTTTTTTTTGTCTAAAATATTAATACAACAAAAAAATAAATAAAACAAGGTCTAGCTCTCGTCATTGATTACAACAATTATAAATGAAAAGAAAATTAAAAGTATAAAAGTTTTTATTAGCTCAGATATCAATCATTTACTTAACATCCCTTCGGCAGTCTGTGGCTGTAGTGAATTTATACCACAAGAATTATTTTTTTAAATTCTTAGCCAAAATTTATTATTGTTATATCATATTACTTAAATTAACACAAACTTTGATCTTTTTTTTTTTTATCTGTCTTTAGAAATATTGTCCTTACGAGTAGGAATCGCTTGATATGTGCGTGTAGTTTTTTCAAACTTAAAATATATAAAACAAAATCGTTTTTCTATGCAAAAATTAAGAAAAATTAATGTGCATCTAATCACTTTTCTTAAAAGTGGTTTTTCATTGAAAGTTTAACAAAAATTTTTTGAAGATATCTAAATACATATATGGAATTATTATACATATATATTTAATTATTATCATTAATACGATTAGCAGGTTGTTTTAGAATTTTGTGTTTTAATATTTATGACAGAAATATTAAACATAGATAGTTAAAATAAACAGAAAAATAAATATCATGTTTTTAAAATAGCTAAATTTTTCTAGTTATTGTATTATTTTTAATATAATTTGTACATGACTATAGTAATAATTAAATTAATATATGATTAACTAAAGCTAATGTTTTATTTTTCTCAAATTTATCGATATGCGTATTCATTTATTTTTAAAATTAAGAATCTATCTCCGTGATCAATGATCGCCGACCTTTTAAATATAAGAAAGTTGACTTATGCGAATTATTCAATAATTCCACTGCTTTAACTGCATTCTATATTATAACCTTTAACAACTTAGTGTGTTGTTCAAGGACTAAAAGAATGCCACGTAATATTTCCTTATTTTTGTCAGATAATTCTTTTGCTATATTCATATTTAAATCGTTTTAATTAATTTTAATAAAACCATACAAAAAAATCTTCACTTATTATGACATTTAAAGACAGTGGAACTTTTGAGAAATGAAACGATAACTAACAGCATTGGCGCTGTGAAAACACAATTTTTTTTATATGAACTCAATCGCTGTGAGTTTCTACTGTGAGTTGGCCTGTCTGAACTCTCTATTATGGGAGAATAAATGACAAAATAATATGACGCTTAAGATATTTACCACATAGATGTCAGGAAAAACCAAGGAAATTATTGTGTTTGCACCTTAACTAAAATAGCATTGCATAGTTCTAGGATTAACAACAATTAACAGTTCCTTTACTACTAATAAAAAATTGCATAGCGCAAGGCACCTTATAACTCGCATGCAACTCGGATTGGCTTTCTAGATTTTTCTAGATTTAAAATTGTTTTAGTTTTTATTCTTCTTTTCTTAATTAGATTTATTAGTCAGAAACGAGTATTTCATGATACTTTTCAGTATAGAATTAATGAGTACCTATAATAATTACCTTGATCAAAAAGTTCCCGCTCCTAATACTCGGCTTCCAAATTTTTAGGGTATACTTGTTTCACTGAAGTTTTCTCTTGAAATTGCAGTAGAAATTAAATCAAAAAAGGTTAACTTACTAAGGTATATAAAACAAGTGTCAGCAGGTTTTGTGTGCAAAAATAATATAAGAAGCATTATTAACACAACTATACCTCGCACTGTACTAACTTGATCAAAAAGTTACTGCAATGATGTGTGGCACTTCTAGCACTAGGCTGTCAATTTTTTGTTGTTTTTATTTATGTTCAACTGTCGCTAATATTACCATCAAAGTTTGGCATCATTTCATCATTGGTAATGAAAGTTACGTGAATAGAATATATGTGCCTTTGAGCGTGTTTACGATTTTTTAGAACTTTTGCCATCATTATCCGCATGTTTTTGGCTAGAAATAGCCCAAATGTTGTTATCCACTAAAAATTTAATGATTGGATTTGATATCAGTTCGATTTCAGTTTCAAGCTAATAAATCAAATATATCAATCTGCTATTTAAAAGCAAAAAGAAAACTAAGCTTTCAGCAATTTTTTAGCAATTGATAAATTTTTCAACGAGCCCAAAAATATGTATTGAAAGTTGATGCAAAACTATACGATACGATATAAAATTGATTATTATTCTAACTGTGTAAAAGATTCTGAACTCCTGATCAGGAGGTCAGGCACCTTTAGAGCTAAAAATTATAAATTGAACTTTTTATATCTTTAGGAAAGTAACTTTTTTACAGAAAAAATTTTTCCTCAATGTAACTAAACCTATAACGCCTATCTCAGTCTGATTCAAAAATAAGAGAAAAACAAAAAACTAGCAACAAGATGTAAAAACCAACTTGTGAAAAATTGTACCTATTGTATAAAAGACTGAAGCAAAAATTACAATACACAAAAAGAAAACATGATGGCTTTTAAGTAGGAAAAATATTAAAAAAAGACCTAAAATATTCCGATGGCTGAAGTGCAAAATAAAATCACATTAAGTGTATATCACTTCCAGGCAAGCTACAGTGTCTTGATTTCTGCCAAGTACTTAGATTCAATTATTAAATCCTTCGACTTAACAACTTAGTATTCCCTTAAGTCTTCACTAATTAATATTTTTTTATACATCCTTGAATTATTTTTGACTGTTTATCAGAACGGCTTTTGGTATTTATCGTGAGTATTTCTAATGAAAAAAACTATAATTCACATAAAAACGGTTCTTTTTTTTTGTAGCCATACCAATAAAAAAATAAGGAAATTTCAGTTTCAAATCATGGCTAAAGCCTAAATTTACCAATTGGCATATAAAAATGAAAAAATCACCAAAGCTGATTGATTCAAAAAAAAGAAGTTGTATTTATTTTAAACATAGGAATTCTTAAGATAAATAACAATAGCGATATTAAAAAAAATAAACAGCAGCATAATATTAAAGATTAGAGCGGTGTTATTATTGGTTTATTGACACCAGTTTAGTAGACCTTGAAATAACTATTTGTTACATATTTTCAACGACAAAGTAAACCTAATACTATTCTTATAATTTGACAAGTTAACCATATTGTAATTACTTGATTTGAAGCCTTATTATATTACCAATATGTAGGTCTTAGATATTATTGGATTAAGATGTTAAAATGATTTCGTAATATAAATCAAACTTGTTATAAATTACCAACAAGGGTGTTTGAAATCAATAATAATTTTTACACCGCTCTAAATGTAGTTAAAGAAATTTTTATGATTTAATAATTTATAAAAAACAAAAACAAGTTTTTGGCTTTGGGGCAAGATCAATGCTGAGTTCATGAGATCGTGAACTTGATTCTCAGTATTTTAGTTTTTTCAGTTATGTTTTTTTTTCCTTTTATTTTTATGATTTAATTTTATGAATATACTTTAATTAATGCAATAGTTTAAATATTATGAAATTGATAAAACCTTTTCACTTTTATTTGTTTTTCTTTTTTTGTGTTTTTTTCTTGGATTTGTTTGTTTAATACAATTTCAGGCAGTAGGCGAACATTTTGTCTAGCAAACATCCGTAATAAAATAGCCTTGGTTATAAGGTGTGGTTGCGATTGTATAAAGAAACTGGATCAGAGAATTCCGGACATGATTACTTGTACTGATTACGATAAGTTCTTGGGTTGTTTAGATATTGGAAAAAAAAAAACATTTCAAATATGAAAACGAGCTTAGTTTTCTAAACTATTTGTTCTCCTTTGAAAGTTTTTTTTGTTTTTTAAATTAAGTAAAATTCTTATAATTAACACCTAGTTTTGATAAGATATATATGACGTCAAAACTTGGGAGGTAAGTTTTGCATCGTCGCATTAATGACTTTAATTGTCTTTTTAGTCGTCAAACAAATGATTTCATTTGTGAAGCGAAACATTACTGGCGACGAGAAAAAGATTATTTACAAAAATTGTAAAGTGATTTATTCAAACAGAAAAGGCCAGAATTGGTATTTCTTCCACTTTCATGAAGAAATTTGCACCTCGGTGTTGTTGATTTTTCTGTTTTATGGAGCTAATTTAACAAACATTTCCCATATTAAACTACGTCAACATTTTGAGTGATATTGTCCCTAATTTCAGCTATTGAAACCCTATAAGTAGCTTGTATGTCAGACACAATGTAAATCAGAGCCTTTGTAGATTTAGTTATGACGCTATTAGCAGTAGAGCTGTTATTTAGAGTTATGAAAAATATGCCTTAATTTAGTTTTGATCCATTAGTGTATTAAACTGAGGCGTACATAGGTAAGTGTTAAATTGATGGCTGGTGGTATTCATTACTCTGCATCCAATTATAGCCCGTTACCCTGTCCATCATCAGTATTGTATCAGAAGGCATACTAGTTATAATCGGCATGTTTATAAAGCATATTATCAAATTTTTTGATTGTTATACGTTTAAAATACACAACAACAACAATAAAAGAATCTATAATCTTCATAGAACAATTTTTAGAAAGTATAAAATTGAAACATCATGCACGATTCAAAAAATTAAAAACAAATTCAATTATAACAGAATATTTTTCTTTTACTAAATTGTCCTTGGTACATTCCTAAAAGAAACACTTCCTTAAGTTAAGGTACTCCAAATAATAATTTAATTATATAGAGAAGTAATTGTGAATATAATAAATTTTTCTTTTGTAATTATGAACGATAAAATGTGTTTTATATTACTCTCGGCAAGGTCATATGCAAAAGCTTTTTATTATTGCTCATATACTCCTCGTTCAGCCCTCTTTAAGACTTTCAAATACATAATTTACGGAAAACAAGTCTTAATATTATATTTGGGTTAATAGAGAGTAAATAATATAATATTACAAATATTAAGTAAGTTTTAGTTGATTTATCAGAAGATTTTAATCGAAAAAATTGCAAAATATTTGGCGAGTGAATGAGCCCAGTAAATCTAGGAAATTCATTTGTACTAAATTTGCTACAAGGCTGATTGTTAGATTTTGATGTTTAACTAGTAATTTTACAAAATTATTAAAGATATAACTAGAATCTGACAGCATGAAAATTGTATCTAAAATTATATAATAGATGACTGTTAGTAGATAAATCTTAAAAATATTTATAATGAAAAACGGGTGTGGCAATCATACAATTTTTTTTAAAATGAATTACAGTAAGATTAACAACAAAAATGTTTAATTTAAAGATAATATTAAGAATAGTAACTTCTCAAAGGGAAAAATTGTATGTAATAAAGGTAATACGAGGGTAAGGTGAAAATTTTTTGGCCTGGTATAGAAATGACGTTGCTCTAATGACTATTTTGTACTCTTCTGGTTGATAAAATTACTGATGATAGATATATCAACTTGATCACTCTCTTTCGCTGAGAATAAACTTTTGAAATCTCTTTGAAAAACTAATTTTTACTTTGTGATCAAAATTTCCTTTTTAGTCAAATCATTAGTATTAGCAAGCTGTCATTTAAAAGGAAAGTATTTTATTAGTTCGATTGAAAGCATAAAACAATACTCAAGGAAGAAGTTTATGGCCAGTCTGGTCAAATATAATATAATAATTATTTGATCACAAAATTCATAAAAAATAATGGAAGGTTATCAAGAAAATTGAGATTAATTTTGGGGCAAAAACAAATCCTTTTATAAAATAAAAAATTGAAATGTTAAAAAATTTTTGTTTTATTAATTTACTCTCAAAGGATATTATATTGAAGAATAGGTAGCAGAAATTTTCTAATGAGTTCAACTGTCCTTTTTAACACGTTGAGTACAGCGTAATTTTTTCTATTTCACTTCAACCGGTGGCAGTGAAAATCGTACTTTGCTTTATCTGCAAGCAAGACATTACAAGTTGATTTAAAAAAAAATTATTTTTAACCACATAAAATTTTTATTCATTTAATAAAACTATAGCCGATGTGAGCAACCGATGGTACATGCCGTCAGATAAAACATTCGCGTGTGTACACCTCAACGTGTTATACAATATTTTAAAACTGAAATTCATGAAAATTTCATTATTATCAAGAAGCGTAAAGTTTTAAGTTAAAATTTAAAATTTTGATAAAACAATAACCAAAAATAGGTTAAACCTTTTAATTTTCAAGTTCAAAAATAATAAAAATCTTAAGGTCAGCTTATAATTTATAGATAGGTTTTAAGATAAAAGTTTAATAAAACCACAAAATACTCGATATTTGCACTTAGATTGAGTAGGTTAGAAATTATTTTTTGCGTTTTATTTTCTTTTCGTTTTTTAATATTTTTAACATAATGCAAGGATAAAACAAACAAACTATTCAAATATTATTACTTTAAATATCTGTCAGATAAGGAATACAAGCAAAAAAATAAAAGCACTCTAAAATCAGGAAATAGTTTGACATTGATAGAAGCTAATTATTAAGGAAAATTGGTCTAATTACTTGCAATTTGATCACATTAAGTGCAGTTTTGAAGTTGAAATTACTATTAAGCATATTAACTATTGGTTTTGAAAGTCTGTTGTGTTCTATTTAAAGGAAAACTCAAGGTTTTCATAGTTAAAAGTTAGTTATTAATTTTTATTTTATGTTTTATTTTTTTTTCTTCATATTTTAGAAAATGAAAACAAGTTTAATTGTTCTATTACTATCAACTTTTAAATTAAAATTCAGCTTCTGGTTTTATGGTTTTTTACATATATTTAAATTAGATTTCTTTTATTTTTATAACTAAATGTTTTGAATTAAAAGCCTTTACATTATTAGTTTAAATTAATTAAATTAAAAAATCATTGAAGTATTAATATTTTTATCAAAATAAAATAAAAACTAGAATAAAACTTGAGCTCTACTTTAACAACTACAACAAAATGACCAAACTGTAGATTTTATTAAGTTTATTCTATTGGTTTTGACACTTGTTTTGTTGGCTTAATTTTTGTTAAATATTTAAGTTTTATAAAAATTTCAAAATTTCATTTGATCAATTATATCGAATTCAACAATAAATCGTGTTGCTAAGTATTTTTGAAACTTCTCAATTGAGAAGATAATTTCATTCAAATTCTATCTAGTAGATTAATTAAATTTAAAAAGTGTTTTATAAATCAGCAATCACATTGCCAAAAATAAGAACAAAAAAATGAGATAGACTAAAGTAATAAAGTAATTATTTTGATTTTGATTTGTTAAGTGCGTTAATGTATGTCAACAATCTTCTATGTTAATATTAACAATAAATTGCTAAATTCATTAGAGTTCCAAGTTGAATTACATATGGAAGAAGCATAAGTCTGGACATTCCAATTAAGTGATCAAAAAAAAAATGAACTGACAGTGTGCTGGTAGTTAAAGTATCTAAAAGTTTTAATTTTTTTTATTACAGATTTTAGAATTTTTGGGGCGAATACTCATTTATAATTCTTCACATAAAGCAAAAATAAAATTAAAATAAATATATTTTTTAGTTATGTCTATAATTAAATTAAATATTTTAAATAAGGAAAAACTTTTCTTTCAATAAAAGCAATTTTCATTTTAATCTGAACATATTTTTAAATTTTCTTCATTTATCGAAAAATGAATTGATTAAAACGGAATATTAGTCCCTTTTTTCCTAAATTCAAAATATTTTATGTACTTAAAATTCTAAAAGTTGATAAGAAATTCTGCTTAAGATTTTAGAAACTTTAATATTATTCAATCTAGTTTCCATGTTTCCTTGTTAAAATAGCTCTGTCTGTGAGACAAGATTTTTTTCTTTTTCTTAAGTCGTTTCTTTACATGAATTCGCTTTAATATTTCTTGCTTTTTAAACTTTATATATTAAAAGAGATAGTTTTTTATTATTCATTTATTATCAATCAACACATTTAAAAGAGATAGTACGCTGATTACCATTTCTAAGACTGTGGTTTTCTTTATTTTCTAATTAAACTTAGCTTAAGTTATGAGCTTTTATATTCATAGTTGCCAAATTAGAAAAAAATAAGGTTATTTAGATGATAAATCATTTATAAATTTAACAGTTATATTTTTTTTTTTAAAATATATAGTTTGTAAGGAGAAAAGCTTTGACAATAGCTTACATAATAATAATTTTTTTAGAAATTTTATTCTCTGATAACTGAAGCTTATAATTATAATAGAAAAAATCTTTTATTTTTATTAAATAACACTTTAAGGTCATAGAAATAATTGAAAAAAGCAAAAATTCAAAACTGACGCTGAAATTTTTTATTAAGGTTTTAAGTATTTATTTTATAAGTAATATCTCACATGTAATGGACAATTGGTCACCAAGCCTGACACTATAAAGGTAAATTGAAACGGAAATAGCAAAAGTTATTTTCTAACTATATATGTATATATACATAAAAACTGTTAGGCAAGTGCGTTACTATTTCAAATTTGTTAAGATCAATGTGATTAAAATCTAGCGCATTGTGCACTTGACACTACATAACACGTTAATCCAAAAAAGTATTTGAGTTACGCAAAAACCGGCTTAGTTTACGTTTGTGAAATATTCCGAAAATTTTATTATATTAAATTCATGCATGCCAACACGTTACACATTACATTTTGTCGTAGATATATAATAACAAATTATTGTGTTATTTTTAATTAGAATTCTTTGTTCATTAATTAAATATTTGAAAAATTAAAATTAGAAACAAATTATTAAAATTAAAATATCATATTAATGTTATAGAAATATTTTAGATTTAAGAGATTTTCAAAAAAATTATGGTATAATATAAATTGTTTTGAATAAAGCATTTTAATTGAATAGTTAATAGGACATAAAACCTAGATTTGACATTAATTAATAGGTAATAATTCCAGTATAATTTTTATACAGGGAATTCAATCATTACTAATACATGCGTAACTAATGAGCTGGTCTATTGACATCGCGTTCTTTGTCATGCTGTAATATGAAAGCATCCTGATATTTTTTGTTGTAAGCTATTGCTAGTTTTCTTGTCAATATCTAACTAGGCCTTGACATAAGTTTTCCTACTTATCTTAAAATCTTATGCATTTTCCATCACTTTTTATATTTTCTTTTAAAATAAAAATATAGAATTACTCTTCCGTACAACATGAATTCTCCTACACTAACACTAAATCATGACTAAATATACAAAGCAGTAACATTTAGAAATTTATTTAAAAAAATATGAAAATAGTGTCCTAAGCTAACAGAAACCTAACATACATTTTGGGTCAGTAAAATCGTACAATACGAACAGCAAGCAAAAATTAGGTGCTAAAATTTGACAAACACCACAAATGACAAATGATTGAAGCCATTTAATACCATTTGAATTATCAATTTTTTTGATTTTATTAACAATCCACAAAACCACCATTGCTTCGATATATGTAGAAAAATTGGCTGTTTGGTATAATTTTCATGGCAATTGCGGACAGCTGATCAGCTCATGCACTACATTTCATGTTTATGTTAGTTTGGTCATATTTTAACCACCGTATTAACCCAACTTGAATTTCATGTTCCTAAAACTAAAGAGATTCATGAAACTTTACTAAAATTGAAGAGATAAATACTGCATCCTTAAAGGCACCTCTAGTATGACCATATAAAAAAAGGGCGATTTGTGTGAATTTAAAAAAAAAAAAAAACTATTGCACCGAATGTTGTGAAATTTGACAAATATATTTTAGCATAAATGAAAAAAACAACATAATTTTTTGGAATAAAAATATTGACATTAAAGCAAGCTATCCACCATTTTCTGAGTCTTAAAAAAAAAAAAAGTTTGCAAACTGCTGCAGTGATTCAGGACTTCAGAGTGGCTGTCAAAAAAAAAAGAAAAAGATTTTACATACTATAAGCTACACACCACCACCACAGAATTATGAAAAAAAAATAAAATGCAACAAAATGGCCGCTTTTAGAAAAAAAAAATTTGAAATTATGCTAAAAAATCTGATTGTTTTGGCCTGGCAAAATTATATTTTTTATCCAAACATCAAAACTGCTGGTTTACGGTATCGAAAAACAAATACAAAATATGCTAAAATAAGAATCAAATCGATCGGATGATTGGTTATCGAGGTACAGCTGCAGTAGTTTTAACAAACGTAGTTTTGAGAAAAACTAATAATGTCCCTTTCTAACAGAGGAGCAGCAGTTTTCAGAAGGATGTAACTATTAAAATATTTGAAATTTTCACTTGAAATTTTGATATGTGTTACTGATGAGAAAGAAGAAACTACCGAAAAATACAAAAAAAATATCCTTTAGCTACCAGGATCTCCTGAAGAAAACATCTACCACAGTCCGATTGGTAGCGAACGAGTTAAGACCTCTTTTCATATGCAAAAACGGACAAAAAAAGAAAATATTTTCTTAAAAGATCTAAAGTGAAAGGACGCCATTAAAGAGAATTTTTCTATAAAATTTTCTTAATATCTTAATTTTGAAATGGCTTCTATTTCACAATGTAAATAATTGTAATAAATTCTATAATGAATCAGCAAAAATAATTGGAATACTAAATTCTTATATCCGTTTCAGTTGCTAGGAAATTAAAATAAAAATTCTATACGGCAAAACTAAACAAAACAAAAGGAAATAATTTTTAAACAAAAATTTTGAAACCACTCCATTTAAATACCTGATCACCTTCAGGTATTAAATATTTTAAGAATAAAACGAACACTAAACGTATATGAGTAACAATAATGGTAACAATAATTGGTTTCATAAAATGGTTCATTGGATCTAATGATTGCATAACAAATCTAAGAAAAAAAGAGTACTTAGTATTTATACATACATATACATATATACATATATATATATATATAAGAAAGAATTAATCCAAGAAGACAGAACTAGGTAAAATTTCTTTAAATATCCTTACCTATTGTCAATCATTTATTGTCATTGCAAATAAAAAGCTAAAATATATATATATATATATATATATATCTTTAGAACTTATTGTAATGATATTTTAAAACTCCACCCTACCTTGTGTAGGTGTTAGGTTAAAATCAGTACATCCTGTTTGATGAGAATCAGTAACTCCAATAGGATTTTGTTTAAGATATTTTTCTTGGAAGCTGCGACTTAATTAAGAAATATACTATATATGTAAGGACAAATCAACCATAATTTTATTTATTGTAAGTAGTTATTTTCTCACCTGTCAAAACCTTTTTAAAATTAACCTTGATGTATGCATTCTGTATGTTAAACTTTTTATTAAATCACAACTAAAATTCCGGTATTAACAAATTATTTGTTTTTTGTTTTTTTCTTTTTATGTAGGCAACAACAATAAAATTGATAATAATACTGTATGGAATGGTATATATTTAATAGTGGGATAATGTAATAAGATTCCAAAAAACTATTGAAATATGGATAAATGAATTAATATTGTTGTGATTGTTGTTGTTATTACTATTATATCTTAAACTAAACTTGATAATAATAATAGTGGACAAGAGATTTAGATCGGGTGGAGTCTACTATATAAATAGCCTTTCTTCTGGACTCTATTTATCAGTTAAGTTCAGACAATCGAAGTGGTTAGTACTTTAAATAAATTTAATTAAAGTAATATTCAATCAGTCGTTTTTGGACATATTTAAATTAAAAATCTTTAATAAAAATGGTTTCCTTCAAAGTGAGTTAGTTTTTCTTTTAACATTATGTGTATTAGTATTAAAATATTGAAGTAATAATATGTATTTTATTAAATTTTTTAAAATGTTTCCTTGCTAAAAATTTATTTAAATTTGTTTACTTATTTTTGTATTACAGTTTTTATTATGCTTTGCTGTTTTAAGTGTGACTTCTGCAGCAGTTGTTCCTTTGCCGCATGCAGCTGTTTATGCGGCAGCACATGAGCATGGTGATTTTCATGTAAGTTTAAGTTTCTGATTGTTAGGAAAATATATACCGGATAGTTGTTGTACTCATCTAATTCAAATAAAATGTTTCAATTCTTTTTATCAATTGATTTTAAAGTCAAACAAGACTAGCACTCTGTAGTATAAAAGAGTCCAATAATAGCAACAACAAAAATATGGCCTTGTAGAAAAGATGTGAATCATTAAGTTTTTCTTTGAGAAATTCTTGCGTTTTTATGATAGAAAAGTGCACAGAGAAAAAATTTGTCATTGGATCGTGCACAAAATAATCTTTATAGCTACTTTTTTATACAAAAGGTCGTAAGAATAGTAAAATTTTGGGTATCTTTTGAAGCAAAACTCATAGAAATTTTTGTGAAGAAAGTAGACTTTAAGACTGAGAAGTTCTTTCCTTTTATTGATAAAATTGTGACCACAGATATATATTTTTCCAACGGGGTAATTATCTTGATGTTTTAACATAACAAAACAGTTTTTTTCATTTAATTTACGCTAAAACTGATATCTGATAAACTGTCGATACTTATGTATTTTAATTTTGAACATATTTATATTAAATAAAAATTTTATTTATAATTTTTACAGTCATATCCACAATACTCATATAATTATGGAGTAGCTGACAGTTTAACTGGTGATGTTAAACATCAATCAGAATTCCGTGATGGAGATGTTGTAAAAGGACAATACTCATTGGTAGAACCTGATGGTTCAGTACGCACCGTAGACTATTCAGCTGATGATCATAATGGTTTTAATGCAATTGTATCAAAGAGTGCACCAACTGTACATGCAGTAGCACCTCATGCAGCCCCAGCCATTGTTGCCCATTCAGCTCCAATAGTTGCTGCACGTGCTCTAGCACCAGCCGTTGTTCCACATCCTGTTGCATCAGCTGTTGTTCCACATCCTGTTGCCTATGCAGCTCCCGCTGCACCATTAGCATATTCACATGCTTCATCTTCACTTATTTCTCATTACGGAACAAGAGCTTTACTTCCAGCTTTACCAGCACAAGTATCAGCAGCCTATGTAGCTGGCCCTCCTGCTTTAACTTATGCTGCACATCCTGCACCACTTGTACACTGGTAATTATATCAAAGTTTACGACCGGACGTTATAACTAGGAAGAAATTATGTTTTTAATTTTATTGAAATAATTTTCATTGTCAAATATTATTCTCATTTTCATTAATTTTCCATTGATTTCTATTTGTATTTTACCCGTGAAATACTCATACCCATTTTTCGCATTGTTTTTTCCTAGAGCTTAGCGTTAGAAACAATCGTCTCATTCATTGTGTTTTGTAAAATGTTTTTTTTGTTTTTTGTATCAAAATATTTATAAATAAATTTAGCCAATGTGAAAATTTTTGGTTTGTTTTACTTTTGAAAGTCCTACAGTTAATAATTTAAGAAATGTGCTTTCTTCTATGGTGAAAGCACAAAAAAAAACTAAAACAATTCCATTTTTAGTTTAAAGTTACAATAAGTTTTTTTTAGAATAATTGAAGTAAATGAAAAAAAAATACTAAAATGAAAGTGAAAACTAATGTGCATCAATAATTTAGATATAGTAATTTTGAATGATAAATTGAAAAAAAAAACAAACATTGTTGCATCATTTTTCCTTAGGAAAATATGAAAATAACAAATTACGTGTTGTAGCAGTGATTATTGAAGATTTTGCTGCAAAACTTCATTCATGGAGGAGGAGGAAACTATTGATATAATCAAAGGGGTCATGTTAGTAATAAAAAGAATAGTGATCAGGTTGATACATTATATTATTTTTTTTTTTTGGATTCAGTTGCTGAAAGTCAAAAAAAGAAAATATAGCTCAGATATTTTAGATTTTGAAGCTAAGTTTTAAGTTGGATATATACTCCCAATCATTAGAAGAGGTTTACGTAATTTTCAAATGTCACAAGTAATCTAAAGGAATTTTTTTTTCTACAAGGCTCTTAGAATAGTTGGGGTGTCATTAGTAAATATCTATATACCTTATCTGGTATGCCGAGAAGTGTGTAATCCTTTCAATAAGGTTTAATAACAGGAACCCTATATAAATGTGGTCAGTAGGATAGGTTCACTTACATGTAATATTATTTTTTTAAGTGCTAACAGTCCGTTTTGTAGAGTTTAATACTATTGGTAAATAGAAATTTCATTTGAATTATGTTTTAAAAAAGTGAGTCTCAGAAGTTAAATAAATGTTATTCTTTAAGGGGAGGGTAGGTTATTTAATTTTTTTTTTAGTTTTTTACATTAATGTCAAAATGTGAAAAGTTGAAGTTGATCGGAGTAAAATTACCAAAGTTATGACCATTTAAACGTCCTTTGCTCTAGAGCAAGTAGAGAATAAGCAAAACTTAAAAGCATTTTTCTGAGACTTGTTATCTTCGAAGCCTGTGTGCACGATAACTCCAAATCTACTAAAGCGATCGTTTTGAAATTTTGCACACTACTTTTGACATAATTTTCCAGGTAACATAGGGATCGTTTTTTTTTTGTTATATTATTAATTTTATAGGACCAAATAGGCCGATTTTTAAGCGAAAATCGGTATTTTGACTTCCAAAGGCTACCAAAAATATAAAAATTGAAAAAAAACCCGTCGTTATTACCTAGTAAAACATCTCCTTTAATAAATAACTTGATTTTTTTGTTTTAGATGATTGTGTTGCGAGTTGTGTTGAACACCGCAAAACCATTTTTCTGCAAGGCGCTTCAAGATATTAATATTTTGAAATGAAATCTTTAAAAAATATTGTTCAAGTGTTGTGTTATTATATTAAAATTAAAAAAATAATCTAGAACTACCTGTATCGCAAAAAAAAATTCTTGAAAAGATTCTTTGTTTTAAGCGAATTAACCGAACCCTCCCCTTAAGGCTTATTTAGTAACAACTCTTAATTTCTTTTACTTACCGTTAAGAAACTCAAAGAAAAATGCCAAAAAAAATCAAAGTAAAGAATCTTTTTATATCTTTTATTTGGTATATTATTAATTACAATTGAATAAATAGCTCAGAAGCTATTAAGATTTTCAATTTCATCCTTTTGATAAAAAGTTAGTTTGAAATTCCACATTAGTAATTTTAAAGTTTTTAACACCTTTCATCTGATTTACAGATCGCTTGAAAATTAAGATCAGTAGCCTAAAAAAATTTCGCAATACTTCGACTCAAAGGGTACAGACCACGCTGCAGCAATCGGCCATCAAAATATTGGTAGGAAAAATTCCATATTACCATGGTGGTAATATTTTATAATACATATCACTTTACTGACGGAACTTTATGGTTTTATTTCTAAGCAAATTTTACCGAACGCACCAAAAGAAATTTACATTTCAATAATTATTTAATTTTCATAGAAATTTTCTAAATTCAAAATTGCAGATGACCTAACATCAACCCGAAATTTCCATAGCTAGTTAAGACTGTAAAGCCTTTCAAAAAGAATTATTATCTTAATACATTCAATTATATTATCAGACAACGAAAATGCTGCGTGGCTTACTGATAAAAATTATTACTCCACTTTTAAAACGTTTATCGTTTTTTATTGTTAATTGAATTTATTGCAGAATATATTTGATATTTTTAAACGCAATTAAAAATTCATATATAAATCACCTAAATTAGCTTAAAATCTATTTTTCAAAAATTGATTAATTTTGAATAAACTTTTAAAAGAGTTAAAAAATTTTATGAAAGTTTTCCTAGCGGATTAGAAACTACAGAATTTATTTTTACAAAAAATTTGTCCTTATTGACTTTGTCTGTTAATCAAATTTAGAATTTGTTCCTTTTAATATGGAGCTATTTCGTCAAGTACAGCTTTTTTATAGTGAGACTATTTTCTTTAATTTCTTAACATATGTAGCTGAAATTGTACACAACTCCTAGGCTTAGCTGATTCTTTTGTCTATTTTGCTTGTTGCTAGGATACATCTTTTGCTTTAGATGTGAGTACAACATTTAACTATTCCCAAAGAGTAAATCTGCATTATCTACTTTTTTTACTAAACACTTTATTATTGCCATATTAAATTGGATTGTGGGGTAGCTTGGGCTGTCATATTCATGTATACACTTGATAGATTTTAAACCATAACCAATTAAGAGAAACATGAAATCAAATCTAAATTTCCCTAGTATACTAGCCAAATCCTTAGTATTTAATGTTTTTTTAAATCAATAAAACCTCAACCTCTTAAATTCTAAAATATAAAATCAAATATTTCTTTAAATAAAAGAAATACATTAAGGAGATCAATCAAATAAATAACAAATAAAAGCACAAAAATAAATTCTAAGATCAAATTTTGAGAAGAATTGAATAAGTAGATGTTTTATACTAATATTAAAAAAATTATTTTATATATTGTATATTTTTAAATAATACAGTCTTAAATAATTATCTTTTGATAACCTCAATAGAAAATTCGGATGCTCGTGCCATAAATTTTATCTTCCAAAAAAGACAGCTCAAGCACAAGTTTGCTTTTATTTAAATTTTAACTCTTAGCTCTACCAGTCGATTAAATATTTTCAATTTGACATTTTGAGATATTTTATATAAAATAGTTGAATAAAGTTTTACTAAAGTTGAAAAGAAGAAAACGAACTTACAAAAATGAAATTCAATTATTATTTAATAATGTTGTTTATCTTTTCTGGTATTGCATTTGCCCAAAAAAATCAAATGCTAAACTTAATCCAATATTTATATGAATTTGATTTTACATTTATAAAAAATAATAATTTATTTCTAAATTACAGTCTCGAAGAAAATGAGACCCTTGTAACAAGTTTAAGAAGCTATGGAGACTCTTTAATAAATTGTTCGGAAACAAGTGTGACACTAGAATCAATAAATAATCTTTCAAGGTTTATTCAAAATGTTTATGAGGGAGAAAGTTACCTTTTTTATTTTATTAATGATTTCAATAATGAAACTTATAAAAAAATTAAAGAAGGAAAACGTACTATCAATATTTTTATTAATAATGCAAGCACCAATGAACTAAATAATTTGAATGTGTATATTAATCTGACCATGAGAAATATAAAAAAATGTTACAATGATGCATCAATTGACATCATGAGTTCACTGATGTCATTATTATCCTCCTTAGAATATATGTCAGAAAAAATTTTATCTTGGCATGCAATCATTCCTATATGTGAAAATAAACTAATTTTATTTAGGTTACAAAATACCTACGACAAAATATTTTATTTAACAGTACAAGAAATGCAAAATATTACTAAAAATTGTTTTAAATGTATTGATGAACAATTAGAACTTTACATGTAGCTGAGTTATTAAATTTCTATAAAATATATTTAAGACTAAAATTAAAATATGTTGGAAATAAAAAATTATTAATATATTTTTTGTTTTTTTGACTCTTAATTTTTTAAATGAGTAAAATTAGCTTCAAATAATCCTTGCAGCATTTAATCATCATTACGTACTACAGCAAAAATTCAACACATGGCCAAAGTATGTTCGATATTGTTATGAAAACTATATTCTACGCATTCAATATGTTCTTAAATTGATTTTTACAAATTTCGGGCGGCAAGTCCAACTAAGTCTTAATAATTTCAATAAATAGTTGAAAATAACATCAACTTTTTGATCTGGGTATTTGGCTAAGCTCAATGTTTTTATATTTGATAATCAGCTAAAGCTTTTTCAATTAAACTGATTGAGAGGTATTTTTAGTGGTCTGATAAGAAATATGTTCCATCAAATTAAAATGGAGTAGAAGGACGATGAGAGCACATATTCATTATTATTTGTAAAATGAAACAAAGAAACATATGTTGGGTTTTTAAAGATTTTCTATTTTCAACTTTCAAGCCATTTAGATATTGAAACCTAAAAAGTATAAGAATACTTTATCAAGAGATAAAGTTCATTGCACTGCCAAAAATAAATATTAGGCATGCAACATCTCTCTTTGAAGAAAAGAAAGAAACTCATTTTAATTTTAACACATTTGCTGTAATTTAACTTTCATCTCAGAATTTTGCCTGTCGACTACAAGATTTTGCTTAATTTAGAGTGCTTGAAAGTTCGTAATTAAAATTTCTAATAAAATTATATTAAATTTAAAACTCATTGAAAAAATGAATATAACTTATTTAATAATTCTACTTCTTTTCTCTAATATTACTTTAACTCAAGAAAATCCATTGGAAAATTTAATAGATTATGTGAATAACTTTAATATTAGCTTTTTAAATAATAAAACGCTATTTTCGATTTATAGTTTCAATGTGAACGAGACTCTAGTAAAAAGTTTGAATAGTTATAAAGAAACACTAACGAATTGTTCTGAAGTGTTTTTAGGGCTAAGTTTTTTAGTTCCACCAATGATACAAAAAATTCATGAAGAAAATCAAAATATCGTTAATTTGATTAATATTTTTTATGTAAAAATATATGAAGAAGTTCTGATTGGAAAACTTACTATCACCGATTTTATCGAAGGATCTCAATCTTTAAGTTACCAAAATGTTGAGCTACATTTTAATTTAACTATGAGTGTTATAAAGCAGTGTAAAGAAACATCTGAAGCAAAAATATCAAATATTTTGATTTCTTTATACAAAAATTTAAATACAATATCACAATATCTTGATTTGTGTATTGAAAATATTTCTGTATGTGAGAATTTAGTTTTTATTGATGTATGGGAAAATATCAAACGTAGTTTTCAAGCTCCAGTTCAAAATATACTAAATTTTACTAAAAATTGCTTAAAGTGTATGAAAAGTGAATTTAGTCATTTTGGAAGAATCTAAGAAACTTTAAATTTGTTATTCCTTTTTCAATAAATAAAAATTATAAATATTGAGTACTTTTTATTTAACTTTTTTTCAAGTACAACTCCCCTAATTTTTGAATAAATTATTCTTTTGATTTGTAGTGATTTTAAAGTAGAAAATTTTTGAAAATGGCTTCATCTAAAAATTTGATCTACGACATTTATATCCTTATAGTTACAGGAAGTTAAAAAGGATTAAGTTTCACTATTTGTTATTGTTTATGATATTGTGTTCATTCACAATCTTAAAATAAAATACAAACTATTGACATTAATTCTTACATTGTTTTATAAATTTGTTAGAAGGATAAAATTGGAAGTATTGGCCCCACAATAAATAGTAAAAAAAATTTGTTTCATCAAAGCAATCCAAAATGCCACAAACTGTTGAAAAAAACACAAAATTACATAAATTGAACTTTGATTGTTTTCACATTTATAACATTTGTCGAAATAACTGCTCAAGACCAGAAAAATATAATTGGGCTAAGATAAAGAAGTCATCGATCAAACTAAATGTGATTTTAGGACAGAAAATAAATAATTCTACATCATTGGCTTAAAAAAAATCCAAAATTTAACATACAAAATTAATCATTTTAAAGGAAGCTATGCTGATGTATAAATTTAAATTTTCAATAAGGAACAAAAATTTTTATTTCTCTATGTCAGGTCTGGGACTTATGTTATTCAAAATATGAACTTTGTCTGGCTAACATATCCATTATAAAGAACCAAATATATTTTCAACTTTAGATGTAGTGTCCAAAGACACTTTGGAAACCGTAAATAGGTTTTGATCTCAAACCTTGTAAAAACATATAATCACGTAATAAAGTTTCCTCATTAAATTTAAATTGGCAATTTTTTCTACAGAGATAGTGTCAGATTATTTCGTACAATTTTTGTAGCTTTTTAAGAAAATTCATAAAAAAGATTGAAATTTCCAATTTTCAGTTTTATTATGGTTTTACGTCCTTAATAGTGAATTTGTCTGTCTATTTTTGACATGAAGACCTCCCTTCTATTAAGAAAGCAAACTAAGTAATTCTATAATGGATATCATAAAATCGAACGAACTGGAATTTTTACTAAGAAAAAAAGAAAACAATAATAATAATAATAAAAAAACCAAAAAATTCTAAATTAATATTTTGTTCAAAAAGGTGTTCTTAAGCTCGCCAATCTAGTTTTTAAATTTTTTTAGCTCTAGTAAACTATTTATGAATGAATTTCAAATAATATGGCATTGGGTTACAATAAATTTCAGGCTTAATAAAAAAAAACACAAAAACTTGTACCCTTCACTGGACATAATTAATTTAGAAAAAAACCCATGAAAATATTTTTTTTCGTTGTCAGATCAAAGGTTTATTAGAACTAGTGGCCACTATATTTAGATTGGTTCAATTTTACTATAAAAGAAGATTTTTTACCACATGTGAAATATAAATCAGTCAAGTGTAATATCAAAAGTTTCTTTAGTTTGACGAATATAGAAAATTCCTTTGTTATTTTCTTTTTTTGTTTTTTTAATGGCTTTCATTAAAGTAAGTAAATCATATAGAAAAATTATTTTTACTTGAGTTTAATAAGAATAAATTTTTAAAAATTATAGTTTTTTGTATTCCTTATAATTATAAGTCTTTCTTATTCATCAACTATTCCTTCTGGACATAGTTCTGTTGACTATTATGTAAGTATTTCATACGATTTCAATTGAAATATTTTTAATTAAAAATTTTATAATTTCAGGCACATCCTCAGTATTCATTTAACTATGGAGTTAAGGATGAATATACAGGTGATATAAAATCACATCAAGAAATTCGTGATGGTGATGTTGTTAAGGGTGAATACTTTTTAGTTGAACCAGATGGTTCAGTACGAACAGTTCATTATAGTGCTGATGATTTAAATGGCTTTAATGCTGTTGTCGTCAAAAGTGGTCCTAATTTACATCCATCTTCACCATTAATTGTATCTAAGAAGATCCCAGGTATTTTATCATATCAAATATCTTCACTTGTTGAATATTCATTTAAGTTACAATTTTTTTATTTAGGTATACCTTATGGTTCTCAGACAGTAATTGGTTAACTGGATAGGATTTGGCCTTAAAAATTTGTGATAAAACAAAAAGATATTTGTTCTTGACCAAAAGTTTTGTGAAATAATTTTCATATTTTTATTAATAAATAATTCAACCGATTATAATTTTGCTTATAATCTTTAAATTTTTCCATTAAAGTGAGTAAAATTGTCATTCCAAAGTTTGTATATGCGTTCAATAAAGAAATAATTCTAGTATTTTGTAAAGTTTTACCTTTTATCACAAATTGTTTTTAAATATTAAAATTTTGGGACTTTTTTTTCAATTAATTTAAACCAAAAACTCTTCCAAAGCTACGAAATAAAAATATATCAACATGATACTCCAGGGCTAATACGATCTAATTTCTTTGATTAAATATGGGAAAAGAAGTCATTGAATAAATCAGGCTTAAATTTTATGAATTTATTTATTAATTAAAGGATAAACTTATTATATTACATCCTTGCTAGTATGGCCAAGATTTAATTAAAGTGTAAATCAAATTAAGTTTGAAGAAAACAAAATAGAAAACAATACTAGAACTTGCAATGCCTCAAAAACTCTTTTGAAAAAGGCTTCATTAGAAACGCCTAAAATAACTCAAAAGAAATGCAAACTTAAAATATCATTGAATTAATGAACATGTTGATTAATGTTGAATTAATAACAGTTGGAGTCATAATTTTAAAGTATAGATTGAAAGTAGAACCAAATTTCTTGCAGGAGCGTTTGAAGATCTTGCTAATATGTTAAATATTTATTAAAATCTTTAGCCAAAACTGAAATAATAGACAATATCGAATACTCAACATTTAAGCATCCCAAAAAAAAAAATATCTCATAGCACATTGAAAGAATCTACGATTTTTTTAAAAATATTTTTGAGAAATATATTTTGCTGACTTGTAAAAAATAAAAAAAATATTTCATATTTTAATAGCCTAGAGCTGATTATGCATTATTATCATATATTTATTATGTTCATTTGTGGAAATTTCAAGGAATGTCATTACAATAATTTTTTATTTTTACGATAGCTGTTGATTGAAAAGAGTTGCCTTAATCTCTTAGACAGCAGCCTAATGTAAAAAATCAAAGAGCAGGTGGTTAGGAAAATCCTACCATAATTTACACCTATTTGCTGTTATCTTTTCAAGCGGATAGACTTAAAGTATTAGGTGCAAGAACGAAATGCTACAAAAGCATTTGGAAATTTATTGAAACTATTTCTGGGCGAACATCTTTAATCGCTAACGATGTTGTTAGGCCAATGTTGTAGCAAGATCCTTTTTTGACAGCGGAAGTTGCAGAAAGGTTTAATTCTGCTCAGCAAACCATATTCGGAAGATAGGATTTGTGTGGAAATATTCAAAATGGACGCCACATGAATTAAGTGAAAAGTATTTGAATGGTCGAGTCATCTCTGCTTGGTCGGAACGAAATCGAGCACATCTTGAATCGGATGATAACTGGAGATAAAACATCGTAAGGAAAAAAGCCATTCTGTGAAATCGGAAAACCTAGCCTTCCACTTCTAAACCAAATTTGACTCTAAATAAGAGAATGCTATGTATGTATATCGTGACACATTTGAGGACTAATACATTATGAGCTGTTAAAATCAAACATAAAGCTCAATTCGGAGAAGTATTGATAATTTAAATACAGCAGAGCCGGCGATGTTTAATAGGAAGAACATCATACTGCATCATGATAATGCCAGGCCACATGCTGGTTTGAAGACTTGTCAAAAAATTGCAGAAGACTTGTTTTTGTCTTTTGCGAGGCAGGAAAAATTCAAAAATGAAAAAAATATAGAAAAAATTCTGGTTCAAATTTTTCACATCAAAAGATAAAGCATTTTTCGAAAGTGGGATATACAAATTGCCCTCACGCTAGCAAGAAATCATTAATGATAACAGCAATATTATCATTAATTAAACTTTATTCACGGTAATAAAAATTCATATTTTGTTTTATTCCAAAAATGGATAGAGTTTTCCGGTAGACATGATATATATTTTTTGATTTCTGAACCTAATTTGATTTTGTACAAATGGTTTTTATGAAACCAAATTATAAACGCTTTATTTAAGAATATTAGAAGCATTTTATGCTAGAATTATCCATAACTAACTATTAGAAATATTTTATGAGTAAAAACCTTTTACTTTACTTTAAAGTTATCTAGATAAGAATTCGAATATGTTAAAAAATTCAAAGTCTTATAATGAATTTAAATCAGATTATACCTCTCTCTTAGTAGAAAAATATTGAAATCAAAAATTATAAACCATTTTGATTAAATTATTGTTATAAACAATTCTTTCAAGTAAGCTGAATAGATTTTATAAAAAATTGGAGCGCATAATTAAATTTAATTTGATTATAAGAAATGTAAAATTGCGAAAAAATTCGTATGAATAAAAGAAAAAGAAAGTCGGACAAATTTTAAATTTTTTTGGATATTTTTTATGATTGAATTTTATTTGGAATTCTTAATACTTCTTCAGTAGATTGATTAAATGTTAAAAGTTTTATAAAAAACTGAATAATAGAATTTTATTTCAAAATCTCAACTCTGTCACAGTTACAAGATCAAAGAACTTTTAGGATATGTACAACAAATTTAAGACAAAAATTAGCACGTAGAGGGCTTGGGGCGTCAAAGCTTAAATGTTGAATATTGTGAAAACTTAACAGGAAATTTCTCCAGAAATACTAAAACTTTGTTTGAAATTTACAAATAAAAATTATAGCCTAATAAATTTTGTTTAATGACATTAACTTCTTACCCAACTTTTTTTAATTTTCGTGTAACTATTAGCAGAATATTGCAATAATTTTTCGAAAATTTTCCACGAAATTAGCCTGACATTTAGCATGTCACACTTTTAGTTTGAAAAAACTTGCAACTATCCCAGTCCAGTGAAACTAAAAGTAAAAATTGGTTGGTTTCTATCCGCTAACTAAAATTGAAGTTAATAATCATAATATTTATTTATTAAAAAAATTATTTAAAAAAAAAATGTTATAGAAATTTATAAAGGATTAAAAATATATAAATTTGAAAGCAAATATTAATATTTACCAAAATAAGTTATTATTCTTCTAAAATTTGTCCAAATTTTGAAGCTATTTTATTTAATTATAGTTAAAAATATTTATAACTAATGAAAATAATTCGAAAAACTTTCAACGGATTAGAATTTACACAAAGATTTTCTTATTTTTGCATAACATCTGAAAAGTAAAAAATTTGCATTAATATAATGTAGAATTAATTTTCAAAATAAAAAAATCTGCAGAAGCCAGGGTAGAAAAAATTCTTTTTGTTTATATTCAAATCTTCTAAACCATATTTTAATTTTTTGAAATCTTAATAATAATGTCTCAAATATTAATATTTAATTAATATTAAATTAATTTCTAGCCATAAGAATTCTATTTATTATTTTTTCCTAGTACAATGCGTTCCCTGTATAAATAAATGCAATAATGTCTTACACCATCGTTTTCTTTTGTGACATAATAAAATGGCTAATTCCTTTTGTTTCTTTTTTCGCTTTGTATATGCTAAGTATATAGCACTTTCATGATTTTTTAAACACATATATTTAACCTAAAACAATTAGGATTATTTTATTAAAAAACGCTAGCACTTAAGATGATTGAAATCAATTAAATTGCGCGAAGCAAACGGCCATTATTTCTCCGAAAAAATGACATTCTAAAATTTCTGCTGAATTGATAATGACAAGATTTTATAGACATAAAAAACAATATTCTTTTGTTCTAAGATTTATATAAATTTAACTATTATTCAGATTTTGATATCTTTTTCCAAGAAAAATATGCACATGATCTGATACAGGTAGGATTCAGCAAACTGAATTACCTTTAAGTCAAAAATATCCATACTTATGTAATATTAATATTTTTATTTAATCCTTACACGTAATTCTGTTACAGAAAGCATTCGTAAAAGCATAACAGCAATTTTTGGTATGAATATCATACATATGTAACTTTTTTCTTCGTTTGGGTGTTTCAGATTTAGTACTCAATTGCATACGAAAACCTTCAGAATTAGTACTCTAATATATAAGTAGGTACTAAATAGAATAGACTACCATTTTTCAGCCGAAATGCAACCTGTCGGTTCGTCTTTAAAACTAAGATGTGCATTAAAAGTAATCTTTAATTGTTTTTTTAATCCGTTTTGATCTAATTATAATTTAAATTATATATCCATAATTAATTAAATATTAACGCGATCATGTATTTATTTGAACAATTTTTTAATAGAAAAACTCAAAAATTTTGTAAGTATGAATATGAATACATGTGGTCTCCACATTTTGATTTACCGTCGTTCGTTATTAGCTTTTAAATATAATATTTCTGCTATGGAATTTATGTTGTGTTTTATTCAATTAAAATTAATTTATAAAAATTAAATCAAAATACCGATGAATAAAATAAATAAAGCATTTCAGATTGAAATATGTAAAATTAAAATGGCTGATTTAGATATGTCATACACATACCAAAAAAATTGAAATCTAACTTTTCACTATATTCTAATCCTGTGTTCTACTTTCACAATTATACAAATTTATTTAAATATATTATGCTTCCTTTTGATATGGACAATTAAATAACAGAATAAATTGCAAATATTTCTTCAGCAAAGTATAAAAAAATTTATTTAAAAATTGATAATTTAAGTTAATTAGTAAATAGGAAGCATTTTATATTATTTATAAGAATTATTTTAATAACAAACTTTTTTGAGATAATGCAGATTTCAAAATTTCCTTTTAGACTTTTTTTAATTTTGAGGAAAATTTCACTCATTATAATAAAAATGCTTTTATGAAAATGTGGCTGTAAAATAGAAAATTTAGTCAACATTAAATTTTGCTAAAGAGATTTTTCAACAGCCTGCAAAAAAAATTAGAAAACTCAAATCACAGTAAGTAATTTCTTCAAAAAAAAAAAATGAATTAAAAAAACTATGAACTTTCATTGTCATCACAGTTATAAAATGGAATTTTGAAAACTTGATGTAATAACCAACTCTTTTTAGCTTTTGGAAAGAAAGCTAATTTGTAGCAAAATTGATTTAAGTTCTTTTAATATGACCCAATTTCGCATCAATCGAATTATTTTCAAGGAATCAAAATTTGATTACAAAATTAATAGAATATTAAAGTTTAGTGTATATGAAAATAAAAATTTAATACCAAGAATATTGCCGAATTCTGTTTGCAAATTAAATTAACTACTAATAAAAACAAACTAAATATTAATCATAACTAACAATTATTACTAACATAATTTGTTAAATAGGATTTCAAGTCTTAGCAAGCCTTTGCAAATTTTGATGCTTGAACTTGATATGATTTTTGCTTCCTTCAATATTATTTGCAAAAATTACACTAAATAAGAACAATAAGAAGCCTTTAGATTTATTAAGCTTGTTTTCAAAGATAAATTCTTTTATATATAGTTCCAAATTTTTAGACATAAAACTGTTACAAAGCTTTGAAATTTTTAATGTAAACTTGAAATTTATGTCTTTTCGAACTGATCTCAAAATCTTTGATGTGAAATTCTGATTTTTTAGGATTAAAACTTTTATAAAATTCTTTATTTTAGTCCTTAAAAATAAGTTTGTGTCAAGTGGACTTAAAATTGTTGCTTCATATAAATTTATTATTTTTCAATTCGGTTTACAATATCTTTTCAAATTTTTAAAAGTATGTTTTATAGCCCAAGGCTGTTTATTTAGGATCTTCATAATTCGAATATGAATGAATTAATCCATTTAACTGTTTACTATATTTTTACTTTAGAATTTACCTGACTTGAAATGTCAGGTAATTTTCTACCACTCGGTACGTCCCTTCAATTTAAAAATTTTTCATTCTACGAAATTTGAGTAATTATCAGCTGAGGTTTAGTTGTAAGTTTATTTTCTACACAAAACCAGTTTGATTAAAAATTCCTGATTTTAAGATTCATTATTACTATCAAGGTTTTAAATTTAAATTGTTTTAATTTTAAATAAACACAAAACGTTGAATCTAAAAGCAACAAATGATTTGTATTTCAAACGAAATTTTCTAAACTGGTCTACAAATATTATTATTGTCTTTCAATTGGATTTCATTGTATAAACAAAATTTACTTTTTACAGTTAGAAAATATTTCTGCTTATTTTATTAGGCTCTTAATAAAAATAAAAATATACCATTTCAAGTTTTTTGTGAGAGCTGAATTTATTTAAAATACTTTTCCGTGATTAAGAAATGAAAAAGAAACAAACAGCAAACTTATTTCGATTATAAATCTAAGAGCTTCAGATTTTTGGATCTATTTGCGTTTATTTGCTCCATGTAATTCCTTTTCTCTCTATTTGAACCTGATTTTATGAGACATCTGAATTAATCTCTTGCTATTCAGTGCATAACCTATCAAATAATCAAGTTACATGATGTCAATTAAACATATCTAAAGACCAAAAGTTCTTGCCTTGTTTACCATAGGATCTAAAATAAAAAAGTATAAAAAAATTATAAAATCAACGATTTTACAATAATTTTCCATAAGAAATACCATTTTCATAATTATTGTTCTAGATCCAAGTCAGGTCATGTAAACTTTAAGACTAAGTGAAATGGTCCATGATTTGTTATTACTTTTTCTACTGTTTTGTAGCTAATGTATGTGTGGCAAAACCCTAAGATTTACACTTCTGCATTGTTTTCAATAATTTCTTGTTGTGATGATGTAAGGAAATTTTTATAGTAAACTAAGTAAGAAGTTCAAAAATTAGTAATTTTTCTATTTAGCTTTAAAAAATCATAAAAAATTATATTTGTTTAAAAATGCTTTATTTATAAAAAATTTAATTAACAAAAAAAATAAAAATACCATAAATAAAAAAAAAAAATCGAATATCTATTATAAAAAAAAGTGATGAGTGCCGATTATTTGAAAAAATATTTCGTTTTATTTGTGTTAATTTACAATGTTACGCCCACAAATTCAGTATAAATGAAGCTTTTTGCTAAAGGCTTGTACGGGATAAAATAATTACAAAAATTTTAGTTGTATAAAAAAAGCTACTCAGTATGCTCCAATTATGGACCAAAATAAATATTGGTGCAGTACTGCGAAGCATTTTAAAGAAGTTTTATTATTTTTCGTTTTACAAAAAATCTTCAATTATATAAATTTATTAAAAATATTTTGAATTTTTCCTCACACATTATTCTGAATCCTCACTCTATTTGACCTTTTATTAAATTTATTTTTTTTAAAGATAAAACCCAAGCAAAATTATTTTTTGTTTGTATATGAGCAACATTTAAACTAAGTACTTGGCAATTAAAGGAGAAATTTTCAGGTTTATAATCATAAAAGATAAAGATAAAAAAATAATAATAATACCAAAAAGTGTGAAAAGAAAGCAGCCAGCCGAAAGCATCGATCAGCTCAATGAAGAGAGTTGATTGTTCCTGTCAACCTGCGAAGCAAACAACGTTAGTTATACTGAATGAAAATATTTATATTTATATTTTTACTCCTGTCAAGTATTTATAACTGAGTTTTAAGGGCTTTAGCTAATTTAATTTATCTATAATAATAATTAAAGAACGGTTTCGGTTATAATCCAACAAATAAAACAGTAAAAGAAAAAAAATAATAACTAGTATAGGCGGGCTTAAATTAATAATGAAAATAAAATAATTAAAATTCGGGTTATGAAATTTATAAAAAAAAACGAGCTATCATTAATAAATTGGTTCTTCACTTTAATTTTATATTAAAAAAAAATAATAAAATAAATATATTATTTCCATTGTTCCAGTCAACTTGCGACATCGATAAGGTCAGTTATATTAAATAGTTAAAATATATTTACAGTTAACCTTTGAGCGATTTGTAAAATTTTTTTTAATTTTTTAAAATAAAGATCATTTTATAAGTTTTTTAATTCAACACAAAAAATATTATAGAAAACTTTTACTTAATTGACGGACGGTCATTTGTTTAATTATATTTAAATTTGATATAAAGAAATACTGAAATATTAGCCAGATGAAAACTATAATGAATCTATTTTTCAAATTTCAACTGATTTATTTTTCAACACTCAAGGAAGGATGTTCAATCAAACATTAAAAGTGAGTTTTAAAAATTTAAGCTAGAAATTAGGATCATTTGAAAAGTTTTCGGAATAAAGATAAAAATATCTGAAATGAATGAATATGAAAATGTTCAAAAATGGTTTCATTCCATAAAGTTTCAATACTTTGTTCAATAGCCATCGAAATTTTTTTAAGAATTTGTAAAACGTACAAACTCCAGAAAGTCTGACAGTTAAAGTCAAATTAAATTAAATTTAAGCATTTACCTTAAAAGATGCTGTTCCAAAAACTCTTCGAAAGATCCTCAAAGTCGTTACAAGGGTTCATAAAAAAAAACTTTTATAATTATATTAAAAAATATTTTCATAGCTTTTTTTTATTTTTACTTAATTAAAAAAATTTTTTTTATAACTTTTTTTGTGTTTTTTTTTTTTTTTGGTGTAAAACAAAGCACTTTTAAATTTTAGAAGGTGTAGCTATTTGTTTTTTTTTCTTTAGTTTGGTGGGAGGAAAGAGTATATAACTCTTTCGAAATTAAACCTTGTTACTCTTTTTCTTTGTTTTTTAAAATGTTCAGGACAAAATTTTAACTTGTATTTTAATTACTTACTTTATAATCTATGCATTCCGAAATAAATTTTATCACAAAAATTTATTTCCTAGCTTTTTACATAAAACTGCTAGTTGGGAACCTAAACCAACCTAAAGTTGGTAAGCCGGCCATTTAAAAAATATAGGCTAATGCGCCGATGATGGTAGCTCATAAGTGGTGTGGAAAACCATCAATTTCTAAAAGATTATCCATGCGTGGCTTAGTTAAAATTTTTAAAATGTACGGCTGCTAATTGCTAATATTATTCATATCCGTGTAGTAAAATCAGACGATTAACACGTTTTAATGCAAAAGTTGCGAAGATTTTTAAATGAAATAAGAAATTAGTTATAGAAAAGAGCAGATCAACTTACCAAAAATAAAAAATAATAGATTAATCACTAGAAGATATAGAACTTCTAATATTGAAGAAAACAAATGTGAAATAGATTAAAAGATGTTTAAAATTTTAACAATCAAAAGTCTTTAACAGGAAAAAAAAACACACAAGAGTGAAATCTTTTTGCTATGTAATTTTTTATTATTAAAAGCAAATTTATTTAAGTGTTTTTAGCTATTGTCAAATATTACATGTTTTGACCATGCCATTTCTGGTTAAGTGCGATGAGCACAATGCAATTGATTTTTGACAGTTGTCAAAGGGTAAAATTTGTGTTACCTTTGGCTGTTTCCACACGAGTAAACAAGTTTCCGGAAACATTTTTGTTTTTAGTGGTGGGGGGGGGGGGGGGGGGGGGGTAAAATTAGGAAAATTCGAAGTTAAAATTGTTTCCACAAAAATTTGGGTATCAAGAGAAACATTTTAACACATACAAGAAGTAATTTACTTAAAAGCACACACACAATATATTACTCTATCTGCACTTGAAATGGTACCAGGAAACCTGTTGCCCTCTGTGGACGATCAAAATTTGTTCGAAAATAAACCAGTTTGGAACGAAATGTTACCGGAAAGGGGTATTCACATTGAGGCTTGTAACATTTCGGAACGGTTCCCCTACAATTCTCAGTCCACTAAAATATGTGAAAATGTGTTCGCAAAATATTACAGATAACGTGTATATATAAATGTGTATTAGTAAGATGCCAAGCATGAGGCAGAAATATTTCTGCCTCAGGTAGGGGTAAAAGCTTTTTCGAAATTTGCGAAACTCTGTCTTACCTTTCACCTCCACTTACCCTGAAATTAAATGTTACCGGACTCAATGTGAATACCCTGGAAGGGGGTATTCACATGGAGGCTTGTAACATTTCGGAAATGTTCCCCTACAATTCTCAGTCCACTAAATTATGTGAATATGTGTTGGAAAATATTACAGATAACATGTGTATATAAATCTGTATATAAATGTGTATTAGTAAGATACCAAGCATGAGGCAGAAATATTTCTGCCGCAGGAAGGGGTAAAAGCTTTTTCGAAATTTGCGAAACTCCATCTTACCTTGAAATTAAATGTGACCGGACTCAATGTGAATACCCTGGAAACTTGTTTCCTCGTATGGAAACAGCCAATCAGCTATATTTGACTGTACCTCCTGAGACAGCATCAAAACTTTAAATATTTTGTGTACATGTAGGTTTTCACATGGATTAGTTATTTGTAATATTTTAAAGTTGTGCCTAGTGTCAAAAGTGTATAAATTTTATGAAGAAAAAATAATTTTATAATTTATTATAGAGTTTAACCTTTGAAAAGTTTAATATATAAAATGTATTAAATAAAAACCTTTATCGGCTTTGCCCAGCTGATTGATAAATGTCGAAACAAAACTTGCTTTCTGTGTATTGGTAAATCCACACGTGAGTCAACCAGGTTTTATACCTCAAAATTAACTTCGAAAATTACGAATTTTCCCCTTACCTGGTGTCTCGCTAGCCTAAAAACTAAAATGAGGCTCTGACGTATCGTCAAATATAATTGAATGGGTAGTGATGCACGAGTCGTCATGACTCGTCATGCACATCTTTTCGAATTTACGGGTGAGACGTATAAAGAGCAGTGAGTTTAAGTATTTAAAGGCCCCTGTAGACGTGGGACATTGTCCGGAACATTGTTCGTGTCCGGGGTAATTTAACTCGTCTACAGCAATGTCCGCTGACCAATCTGAAGGTCCACTGCAATGTCCGAGTAAATTATGTGCTTACGCAGACATAATGACAGCTTCATACATTTTTAATAGCGTGAAGATAGCAACGAGAGATTACAGCACAAAATAACATTGCTATTCATTATGATATCCAAAGTTTAAAGTTTTCATAATTAATCATTTTTTATTAAAAGTTCAACTTCATGTTATTATTACTATAAATTATATATTTAGTAAAAAAAGATACAAGTCCGGGCAAATGAATGTCCGACCTCTACAGTGCATTTACCCGGACAAATGTCCGACGTCTACTAGGGCCTTAAAGCTTTGCTTTGGTTTTTGTTTAATCAAAAAATCGCATGACATCTAGAGTACAGTGCCTGCAACCTAAAACCCATATCAAAGTAAACGCAGCCGTAATTTGACATCTGACATCTGAAATTTAATTAGATACAAGGGAACTATGCTCAGCAATTAAATAAACTGTTAATAAGAACAAAATTAATAAATATCTTTTTAACTATTTAATGAAATGGAGGAATTTATATAAAATCTTCAATTTAGATAAAGTGAAATATCGTAAAGAACCTTGGTTAGAAGTTACCGGCAATTTGACTTGCCTATAATTACCGACTCCAGCTTTTGATGGTCGGAGAAAAAGTGGTTGGTGGGGTCTCTTTATATTTTTAAAAAATAATTGATTGATGTTAATTGTAATATTCAAATTACCAAACATAAGTTGACCTATTCACAATATACTCCTTTTTTTTGTTTGTGTAACATAAATAGTAATTCAAAATTTTATTTCAATTCTAAATCAAAAAACTGTAAGGACGCAGTAGTATTGAATTTGCCAACATTTTTGCAAACGTATATTTTGCTTTTAGTGTACTACATTGTCCACATACATATTTTTTGAATATAATACAAATATTCGTTCTATTATTATTACTCTTTGACACTATTTATTTGTGAAACTTGAATTTGGTATATTATATACTAAAAGATATCAACTTCTTGTGGTTTTTTTTTTTTGAAATCTGATAGTCAAAAGTTGTTTTTTTATGTTTATTGTTGTTTATTTTTATTTTTGAATGCTTCAATAAACAAATTATACATTTTTGTAATGTTAGTAATGTTGTTTTTGAAGACCCTCTTAAATACCTTTATAGGAAAAACCCCATAAATTTAAAGTTTAAATTTTTTGAAAACAATTTTTACGTATTTAAGAAGTTGGCCTGATTAGAAAAAGTTTGAAATTTATGGGGGGCATCCTACCCCTTTGATTGCAAAATTTTGTTAATAGAATTTATGCAAAAGAACTTGTAGCTAAACCTTTCTTATATTTTCATATCTCTTTATATAAAAGTTGTTAATTTAAGTTTAGAATCTGAATTAGGTTTGAGCTTCTTATTTCTATAACTAAACCAAATTTTTTAGAAAACAAGCGAATATTTTGCTCATTCTTTTTTTAAGTTGAAACGAATGAATCTTGAAATTTTATTATGGTTTTTAGATTGAAAGTAAATTCCGATTCTTTTGACTACAAAAGTATCAAGTCTAGATTACGGTCTCTAAAAATATAAAAATCAATTTAGCGGCAATATTTTCATTATTATTAATAATAAAAGTCCAAACGAAACTTAAACTTTTCTTTGGCAGAATCCATCTTAACATGCTCTAAAAAGACAAAAGTCTTTTGAAATCATTTAAGGACTGCGATTCAGTACTGAAGTACTATCCATACTCTTTATTTGAAGTGCATTTTTGCTAACCATGGGTACAAGAAAAATAACTAAAAAAAATATAAAGTTTAGGCATATGACAACTTTCTTAAAACAGTCTATAGAAAATAATCTTTTATTTTGCAAGGAAGACATTGGTTTTAGTTTTAATTCTTAGCATAAACTTGAAAATGACAACTGTCAAATTTCAAGTTTTATAAATATCATACATTAAACAGTTTGGCTATCTAATATAATCCATGGCCAATTCCATGTCCATAAAGCGCTGGTGAAGCATATCCCAAAAGTGGTCCTTGTGAAAGATGGAGTCCAGAAAATAAACCAACTCCATGACCTAAGCCTAGACCTGGTGATGAAAGTAAAACTGAAGATGGATGACTAACTTGTGAGACTGCTGAATGAGAAATTGCAGCTGGAGCAACCACAGCCACTTTTAAAGGAGTTGGATGAAGGGCAATTGATTGTTGGTTTGAGTGTGAAACTGCAACTGGAGCGGAATGGGCAATTATTGCGGGTGCAGAATGACCAATCAAAGCTGGCGTGCCATGACCAATTAAAGCTGGAGCTCCATGCCCAATTAGACCTAGCCCATGACCATGAGTTGGTGGATGAAGACTAGGTCCAGTCTTATGAACGACTGCATTGAATCCATTGTGATCATCGGCACTATAATGGACTGTCCGTACTGAACCATCAGGCTCAACTAAAGAGTATTCTCCTTTTACAACATCGCCATCGCGAGCCTCATGTTGAGATTTGATATCGCCTGTTGATGCATCTTTGACTCCATAATTGAAAGCATATCTAGGATGAGCCTGAAATCAAAAACAATACAGTCAATACTAATATTGAATTTCTTGAGTTGAGAGGACAAATTTGAACAAAATGAATTATCTGTTCAAGAAATCGACTGGAAAATGCCAAATATTATAAAGAAAAGCAAGAAAATATTTTCCAATTCATTTCCCGATGGTTTGATTCAAAAGAAACTTTAAGATCTATAAATGACACATAATAAACTTTAAATGTAAAAAAAGTAATTTAGTTAAAAATCTTACGTAATGATCAATAGTAGCAAGTCCAATGCCAGAATGTACCAATGGTAGAATTGATGCAGATGTTACTCCAAATAAAACCAAACAAACTAAAGTCTGAGAATTAAAATTACGATTTTATTGATACCAGTGACCCAACTTTTAATAACTTACCTTGCAGAAAACCATCCTTAAAGTCTTAATATTCACAATATTTTATAAGTTGTAACTACTTATACTAGCCAAGCCCAACTGATGCCGAAAATCTACAACTCAAACTTCTTTTATAGTAACACTCAATCCTTTCATTAATTGAAGCATTTTACTTTTTATCATACGAAGCAAGTGAAGGGTCTTTTAACATATTTCCCTTGAAAATAGAGGAAATAACAATTCAAAAGTTTGTATCCCTTCGCTATGGATTTTCTTTAAATCTAAATATGAATATATTTATTCAGAATACATATATATCCTTTCGTTAACCAAGGATATTGTAACTTTTTTTTCAACATCCATATGCTGTATTTTATAATTTTAGCTAATATTTCAGGGTGAAAAATTAGATCCTTGAACCTCACTATTTTAAATAAATGAAAAGCCTAAATTTAATTAATTAATCTAGAGGTTGGACCTTTGACGAAATTCAAGTAAGTGGTTGAATTCTTCTACCTTTTTTTTTTAATGCAGTTTTTAAAAAGTAAAATTTAGATAAATGGTCATCCTGAAGGTTGTTTTGTTAAATGTAGATCACATTTTAATAGATTAAAATCCATTAGAAATTGATTCAGAAAAAAGATTAATACCATTCATTTTTATGAATATACATATATGCTTTTATAATTGATGTTCATATGATGAATATCAGTTCTTTAAATGAGATATCCAATGTTTTTATTTATATTTTGTAAAAATGCCCTAGTTTTATCTTATCGTTGAATTTCAGTGATTTTCGTTATATGTGAAATAATTAAAATTTTAGTAAACCATTAAGCCATACATTTTTTTAGGTTAATATGTAGTAAATTTTAGCACAGAAACAGCTTTTAAAAAAGTAAAACATAGAGAGGTACTATTTACGTTAATTGAGATTTTTGGTGTATTATTGTTTCCTCTCATCGCCCCATCGTCTTACGCGCTGTTTTTACGCATTCCACCAAAATATGAGATGTGGAAAGAACTGTTTATCGGCTAATTGGATGTTTTTTTGATATGGAATACAAATTCATTGCAAATAATGCATGATAAAATTTACCTACAACAAAAATTAGTAAGAGGAACCACCTAATTTTTTAAATAGCCAAAAAAAAAACTTTTACCACCTCGAATGTAATAAAAGATGAATTAGGATGATCGTGCAGTGTATCCGTTTTATAATGAGTAGAGGAGTAACTGATGATGCAAAGTCCAAAACAAACTTCTAGTCTCCGCCAAAATTCTCTTTGGGTATCTGCGAAAACCCACTTGCATAAAACGTTTACTTTTGGGTGGATGACTTTAATAGAGTGGAATGTACCAAGTGTGGTGATTAATAATTCTTAATTATTTGAAAGGAAAACTCGTAATCACGACTTTAAATTGTCTAAACCACCTCACGTAAGTCTCTTGCATTGAAAAATATTGATAGTTTCATGTCTTTATGGGCTATGGAGTGGGTCCTCTGTATAAAATTATTATGGATCAGCCAGTAACAAAGTGACCAATGACTTTTCTTACTTTCTTAATTTTGAAAATTATTTTACAGAGTAGAATGAAATATTCTTTTTACTTAATGTGATTACCCTACTTGTAATATATTAAATAAAGCTACGATGTTCATAATTTTGGATATTTTGATGCATTCATTTTTTTAGATTAAAATGCTCTATTTCTCTGGCCACCGCTATAACTTAAAAAGTAAGTGACAAAATGTCAACCATGTCATCAAGTAATCAATCGACCCTTTTCTATTCAAATCGTTAACTCAAAGTTTTACCTTCTACAACCTTGGATACGGCCATTTATTTTGGTTTTCTTGATTTATTAGGTTTAAACTTTTAATTATTTAAATATTTATTAAGGGAAGGTGGAATAATTCAATCACATACTTTGCTATAATTTCAACAAAAAAGAAAAAAAATGCTGAAGTTCAAGGAATTTTACTATTTTGTCTTTGATTCATTCCAAACTAACAAACTTCAGATCTGTGTGACAGTTATATTTAAATAAAATATTTATACATGTGAATAAATCCTTGGGAAATAATGTGGCATGATTGTATCTAGAATAAAATAAATTCAATTAATTTAAAAATTTTTGGAATTTAATGTTTCCTCTTCGCTTTTGGATAGTTTGTGAAAATCCCTTCACATTATGTAATTGATTAGCATACAACAGATTTAAAGTTGTGAAAATTTTTTGGACACACAACGACGGCAAGTATAAAAGACACTAAAATTCTATATCTTTATCAACAGTTGGGCTTGGCTAGTCTAAGTAGTTACAACTTATAAAATATTGTGAATATTAAGACTTTAAGGATGGTTTTCTGCAAGGTAAGTTATTAATATTTGTGTCACTGGTATCAATAAAATCGTAATTTTAATTCTCAGACTTTAGTTTGTTTGGTTTTATTGGGAGTAGCATCTGCATCAATTCTACCATTGGCACATTCTGGCATTGGACTTGCTACTATTGATCATTACGTAAGATTTTTAACTAAATTACTTTTTTTACATTTAAAGTTTATTATGTGTCATTTATAGATCTTAAAGTTTCTTTTGAATCAAACCATCGGGAAATGAATTGGAAAATATTTTCTTGCTTTTCTTTATAATATTTGGCATTTTCCAGTCGATTTCTTGAACAGATAATTCATTTTGTTCAAATTTGTCCTCTCAACTCAAGAAATTCATTATTAGTATTGACTGTATTGTTTTTGATTTCAGGCTCATCCTAGATATGCTTTCAATTATGGAGTCAAAGATGCATCAACAGGTGATATCAAATCTCAACATGAGGCTCGCGATGGCGATGTTGTAAAAGGAGAATACTCTTTAGTTGAGCCTGATGGTTCAGTACGGACAGTCCATTATAGTGCCGATGATCACAATGGATTCAATGCAGTCGTTCATAAGACTGGACCTAGTCTTCATCCACCAACTCATGGTCATGGGCTAGGTCTAATTGGGCATGGCGCTCCAGCTTTAATTGGTCATGGCGCTCCAGCTTTAATTGGTCATAGTGCTCCAGCAATCATTGGCCATTCTACTCTAGTTGCACCAGCAGCGGTTTCTCACTCAGCAGTCTCACAAGTTAGTCATCCATCTTCAGTTTTACTTGCATCACCAGGTCTTCGCGTAGGTCATGGAGTTGGTTTATCTTCTGGACTCCACCTTGCACAAGGACCACTTTTGGGATATGCTTCACCAGCGCTTTATGGACATGGAATTGGCCATGGATTATATTAGATAGCCAAACTGTTTAATGTATGATATTTATAAAACTTAAAATTTGACAGTTGTCATTTTCAAGTTTATGCTAAGAATTAAAACTAAAACCAATGTCTTCCTTGCAAAATAAAAGATTATTTTCTTTAGTTTGATTCTTTGATCACTTTAAATGTTTTTGGTAGCATTGAAAAAATGGCTTAAATGTAATAAGTGTATGTCAATGAGGTTTTTCTTTTGCATACGGATATTCGGGTAGTTAAATAATCGAAAAAGCATGATCATGGTGCTTTGCTGAAAATAATTTGTGCAGCTTTAACAAACAACATAGAAGCAATGTGCACTCCTTATCAAGTGAATTTGGATAAACCTGTCTGTACCTTTATGTTTGTATTGTATATGTTAGCGTTAAGCAATTGAACAATTATGCTTAAAGGCTATTCATAAAACTTTTGATCGTACGACCTATTGATATCATACACTAAAAAGCTGGAAAATCAGATTAAAAAAAACCACTTAAATTCCTCACACTTGTATCTTTATTAAAAGTACAAAATCAAGTATTAGAGTAGGGAGACTGGGAAAAGTCAAAAGGCTTTTTCAACAATAACTGGAGTATATAATCCCAAATTTTTAAAATTTCTGGGTTCTTAAGGTTCATTGTGTAAGACTAGGCCCAACACAACAAATAAAAACGTGTTTTTTATGAAATGAGCGAAAAAACAAACTTTCTGGGAACATAGCTCTGATGAACTTTAACCAATTTATACAAATTACCAAATTACCATAAACCATTTTTTTCATATAAAGTAATTATTTTCTGAAATATTGTTTGATAAGAGAAAAACTCAAAATAAATGTTTTTCTTTTTGGAAAATCAAATTCAACATCCTAAAATTAATCCAGAAAACATTTTTGTTTTGAAGAGCATTTTTCGTGTAGGCCTGTTTAAATTTTATTCACGATTCTTATGTCGAAGGAAAACAAATCGTGTTAGTCTGACATGAGTACCTATATTTTTTCTCTTTTTCCCATAAAAGGGTGTTAAGCTTTTGAATAAGAAAAATCCTTTTTGAATTTTTTCTGTGGCACAAAATATTGTTATCCATTCAGTTTAAAGAAATTATTTTAAATGAGAGATTTTAATCACTAAGCACTGTGCCACTCAGTATAGTTATGTCAGTTTTTTCATAAATTAATTTTTTTTACGTCATTTAAACTACATATTTCTACAAACAAAAATAAAGCAATTGTTATTGAGACTTTAAGGAACGAAGCATGAAATAGATTTCCGTTTTTTTTTTTGCCTTTGCAACAGATTACTTTTTAATTTCACGCATTTCACCTCGACCCTTATTTTGAAACTATGAAGCTATTAAAACAATAGGAACTGCAAACTATTTCAGCAAAAGATTTGCACATGTTTTGAATACAATAGCAATTTTTTTTTTGGTATTTTGTAAAAAAAAAGAAAATATCAAGTATCATTTTGTTGTATTTTGTTTTTTTTTTAGTGTTTTAATAAATTTCTCCTAATAAGTTTTGAAGTGCTAACTTAATTTAAACAACAGTCAAATTTTTTGACTATAGCTTTTACTTTTTATTTAATTTTTCTTGTTTTTCTTTTTCCTGGTGTAAACAAAATTCCTTATCTCTTTAATGTGAAACAAGAAGTGTGAATGGAGTAATACACAGCTTACGCATATGTTTTTCTAAAATCATAATAGTTACTTAATAGTTTTTGAAAATCTTCCGTAAAAAAAGTTTTGTATAAACAAGTTAAAGACTTTTTAATTAGATCAATATGATAATAATTTTTTCTTTTGTTTTAGTTTTTTTATATATTTTGGTTAATGATGGAATGGTATTTAATTGTTGAAAAATATTTTTATATAAAAAATTAACAAAAAATTAGAACAATATTTACCTTCAAATTGAAAGCTTAGATGAACAGTTTTAGGTCATTTGTCTTTTGTTATTAAGGTAATAAATATCTTTAAGTCAAGTTATATCATTTTATATAATAAACAATACCAATAACTTGGTTTTAATCAAGGCCAGCACGAGCATTTTAGGTTAGCAAAAAATTTGAACAAGATTTTGATTTCACATAAATCAGTTAAAAACTACGCATATTGATTTTTTTTTAATGACTTATGAGAAATATTTAAATGAAGAATTTCTTATTAAATAAATTATCACCAAATAGAAAATTTATGACTACTTTGTTGAGAATTTACTGGTGCTTAAAACCAATACTTGCTATGCCCTTGCTTGCTCATTAATTGTAAAAATAAAAATATTTCCAAGGCTTTAATTTAAAATTTTATTTCACTATATTTTTGTTTTACTTTAATTTAATTTCGAAGTTTTTAATCATTCAAATTTGTCCTATCATTGTTTTTTAAATTCGAAAATTTTCGATTTAAAATGGATTAAATTAAAAAATTTTGTTCATAAGACCCTTAAAGCTTTATTTCAAGATTTGCCTTTTGAGTAGCGTAAAAAGATATCTATTTGGTTAGATAAATAGTTTCTGTATTTATTTATTCTCCGTTTTAAACAGATAATAAGATAGTTAATTTTATTTAAAGTATAAATTTTGAATATTTATCATTGTGACTAGATTAAAATATCTGAAATAAATTTTTTGGTATGGGTCTACAACTAATACGACCTATACAAGAAAGAAATTTTGTACAATAATTTTGCTGGAAAAGACTTATTTTTTTTTTGGCATAGAATTTAAGGGCATATTATTTGCTTCGTTAAAACGCAACTTCTTAGAAATTTGTTTTTTTTTTTCAAAAAACTGAGCGAACATTTTTTGCAATTTAAATTCTTTTTTTAAAACCGTTTCTGTAGGTGTATGTTGACATTTTAAAATTTAAAGTTGTAATTAATAAAAATTAAAGCAGAAACAAACGTAATTTTTATCAGCTGATTAAAAAGGGTTTTTTTTTGATTCACTGGTAAGAATATGAAAAGTTATGGAGGTGAAAATTTTAGTTGTCCGTAGATTGTTTTGGTTGGGATTCAAAGGATGTCCTATTTACTTATTGTCAGTAGGAAATGTAGACGTTTTAGATGTTTTGCGTGAACTCCATTCTTTGAAAATTTTCTAGAGCTCTTTAGGTAGCCAAATAATATTTTCCAATTTTTCTAGAAGTTAGAATAATTATGCTATAATAATTAAACCTTTTTCTTTTTACAAACAAATATTTAGCTGACTCCTTCAGAGAAATGTTCCATAGAACTATATGTATAATCTTTAATTAATTTATTATATTCGTTCAAATATAAATTTGAAATAATAAATAAAATAATCTCTACAATTTTCTAACCTTCAATAAATTCTACAAGTTTCCCTCTATTGTATTAAATTTATTTTTAAGGTGATGACAAATTAAGCCTTTTGTATTTCTTTGTTGATGAATATAGCGCTAAAATACTATAAAAATCCCTGAAATGAGATAATTAGGTAATAATTGCTTAAATTATCTCAGCTCTAGCAAATAAATCCGGTAAGAAAAAACTAAATGTTTCATACTGTGAGGGTTGATTGTTAAACATAATCCTCTACAAGAGCTACACAATCAGTTAAAAGCTTTTGCTAATATTTCTAGTTTTATTTTATTAAAATATCTAAAATGGTTCTAAGATTGAAAAAAGGTTTCACATTGAACTTATTATTATAACCAAATTTTTCTCCACTCATTGTATTAGGAAAAAATCATGTGAGAAATCTACATTTTACATATCTTCTGCATATAATTTCTTTAATAATAATCAGTGAGTGCTTTTTTTTATTTTTATGAGGCACAAAAAAAATTAAATTTCATATATAAAAAAAAATTAAGACTACATGTATTAATTATATAGTGAATCCTTGTTATATTTACTGTTAAGTATCAATGCTTCTTAATGTGCTTTAACTTCTTCAAACCATGAGTGTAGTAGTATTTTTTGTCCATGCATTTCAAAGCAATATAAACAAATTTGTACCTGTTCTGTAAGGGTGCCTTTAAATTTGATGATGACAAAATAAAAATTAAAAGGCGGAGACTTTCAATAGCTTAATTATTGCTACTTTTAATTTTTTAGTTGTATATTTTTCATATACTTTCAAATTACTTCCTTCCTGTGCCATTTAGCTCGTCAAAACTCGGTCCCTAGCAGTAGCTGTCAAAGCGCACTAAACAAATAAGACGGATACTTGACAACAGCATCCTGTCGATCTTTGACAGGATCATATTCGGATCATAACTAAAAAAAATTAATTCTGCGTGTTTGTTAACCTATGTTTACTTTTGGCCAAACTATTTCTTCGTGAGCCTACCTTGTGATGTTCATGTTTGAGCGGACTATCTGCCCATGTTTCCGGCTCGTGATACTCATAGTAAGGCTTAAATTTTCATCACGAGTCAGACTCGTTAAAGAACGGAAAGGGATTAAACAGCATATTATTCGACCATTTTTGTAACAAAAATAAGTTGAATAATCAACTATTTTCCTTCTTTCTCCCAAAAAAATACCAAAATTCAAATTTTTAACTACCATAGAATAAATTTCTTGGATTAATAAAACTTTACAATTCAAAACAAAAAATAAACATTAAGTATAGAGTTTCTCAAATTAATTTTCAAACTGCAATTTGTTTGTGATTTTTGCTATTATTGTTGTTATAAAAATGCCTTCCTTAAGAAATCTATAAACTTTTTTTGACATTTAATTAAAATGATCTTGAAAATTCTATTCAAAACAGGTAAACCAACATTTAAGTTCAATTTTTTTTTGTATCAAGCTGCTCTAAATATTTAACTTAAGTTTAAATAAAATGAAAAACAAAACTATTTTTTTTTTGTATCAAAAAATTGCTATAAAAAATTGGTAAAAAAAAAATTTACTGGAGTATAAATATTTTTTACCTTAGAAATATTAATTTTCGCTGTTTAAAAACCAGTCTACTATAACAAAAACCAAAAAAAAAAAAGAAGAAAACAATGCAACAAACAACTTACAAAGGCTAATAATAATAATTTTAAACTAATTGCATGAGAATTGAATGACCTTGACAAATATTATAACATAAACTACGTTATCATCTAACTAGATTTGGCAATATTTTTGTTATGTTATTTCTTTTTCCCTCATTTCGTTTAACCGTGTGATTTTCAAAAACAAAAAATTTGTATGACTTCAATGCTGCACTAAACTTTAGTATAATTTCTAAAAAAAAAGAAGAAAAAAATCAAAACAACAAAAAAAACTACTATTGTAGTATTGTATTTTCAGTAGACACTCGGAAACTGCTTTTACAACAACAAAAAAAAAAAAAATACATGAATTAAACAATTAAAAGAACATATGTCTTTGTTATAACTATGTTAAGATAGGTCTGGAATGAATATTGACCTCTTTTAATATATGTAGTTGTATCAATTATTAATAAATTGGGTTTAACTCCCCCTATAATCCGTTATCGGTTTATCCCCACAAGGTACTAAAACCGACACCACCTTTTTCATACAAAACAAAAGTGGCTGGAGTTGAGTATTTAATATAAAGATATTTGGCACTAGTTAAACAGATTACTTTGAGTGTTTGAAGTGTTTAATAACCAATTAATAAAATAATTACAGTTAAGGAAGTTGTTTTGATTTTGTTGTTCTTTTTTTTTCTTGTGTTTTGATAAATTTTTTTGCAAATATGGCTTTAAATTTTAGTATAATTTTATTTTTTATTATTTATTTAATAAAAAGTGAAGTATTTGCCCGTCCTGGATATGCATCTGGACATTCAATTGATTATTATGTGAGCAAATTTTTTTTATAATAAAACAAATTTTCGGTATATTAAATATAATTATATATTTTTTATTTTATACACAACAAAAAACAAAAAAAAAAAAAAAACCAAAAACATACCAACAATCAAAAAATCTAAATCTAGGATCATCCAAAATATTCTTTTAAATATGGAGTAGCTGATCATAGTACGGGTGATGTTAAATCACAGCACGAAGAACGTGACGGCGATATTGTTAAAGGTATTTGTTAAAATTTAAACAATAAAGAAACGAAGAAGAGTTTCTTTTTTAATTTCGAACTAAATATTTTTCTATGTACTTTTATTTCTACTTAAGGACAATACTCTCTTGTCGAACCAGATGGTTCAATACGCACTGTTGATTATACAGCCGATCCAATTAATGGATTTAATGCTGTTGTGTCAAAAACTGGACCAACTATTCATGCTCATGCTCATGCTCATGCAATACAAGTTGCTCAACCAATTATCCATAAACAAATTGTACCAGTTTCTAAGCATCTTCATTCAGCGGTAGTTGCAGCTCCAGCTCCTTATGGTAAGTTCAATTGATTTGTGTTTTTTTTTTTTTGTGTTATTTTAACCTTGTTTAAAATTAAAAGAAAACAAAAATATAAAATTTTTGATTATGTACTTAAAGATTAATCGGATAGGCGTAACATAGTAATTTTTTTTGTTAATACTAGGTGAAAAAAACAAAAAACGACAAAACAAGAAGATATTTGAAATATTTGTTATACAATTTAAAAAAAACAATATTTTTTGTAATTTTTTAACGTATCACGAAATTTGTAACATAATACATTTTGTCGAAATTTGAAAGGAGAAGTTTCTTTTTTGTTTTTTTGAAGACTTAAACTTGGTCCTAGTTTTTGTAGTTATTGTTATTTTGTTATCTAAATTATTGGCGGTTTTTTATTTTTATTTTTTGTTCAATTATTTTTTTATTAAAATTAATCGAAAAAAAAAAATAAATGATTTAAATTAAAAAACTGTCGGTTTCTATTTCTTGTGCTTCATTTATTATTAATATAATAACTATGCGATATAAAGTAATTCAATTTTTTATAAGCAAATGAATTTTGAATATAATAATATCTAAAACTTAGTACTTAATATCTAAATGCAAGACATTGTTTAGATAAAAACCTAACGCAATAATTAATTTTAAATTTTATGAAATTATTAATTATATGAAATTCGTTCAAAGTTGGATGCTCGATACATATTACCTGCTACCTTTATTCCTCTCATGATTCTACAAGGATCAAACTAAAATAAATTAAAGAGCAATTTTATAATTAGCGTTTTCTTTATTCTAGGATATCTTTTCAAAGAAAAATAATTATCTTAGATCTTAAAATTAAAATCTTAAAAGATATAATTTGTAAAGTCTTTAAGGACCATAGTATGAAGTCAAAGATGAAATTTAAGAGCAACTAATTTTTTAACAAAATGCATTTAAAATTGGCAAGAAAGTATTAAAAATAATTCTGTTCAAACATACCATTAAATACATTTTTAGGCTTTTTAATGACACTAGAATTGAGAATAGTAAACGTAGCTTTTGAAAGTTATAAGATTTGAAATACTATACATTTACTTTAACAAAAAGATTACTTATCAAAAAATTTGTATGCTGTAGCCAACATTTCAAAATTTTTTTATATTTTTGAAATATGAAATACAAAAAATTGCTATTTTGACATGTTGATTAGGTTTGTTTTATTAGTAATTTCACTGCTGTCTAATAGAAAATACTAAAAGTAAAAACTACATCAAACTCAGTTATGTAATCGCTGACTGGTTTAGTTCGTAGCCAAAACAATGTGACCACGGTAAGCCTTCAGTATCAATACAGTGTATATTGCAACAAATAAATATACGACGATCCATTTTACCCAAATTTTTTTAAGTTTATTGAGTTCAATTCCATTTATACAAAATCTAAAAGATTTGAAGTGACTAGCCTATCAATACAATCGTACTTTCGTTAATTGAAAGCTTGAATAGAAGAGGAGTTTTCATCAAAAAATTTCTTTTTTTAATATAGAATCAAATATATCAATTTAAAATTAACTTTTAACTAAATGAAAATATCAATAAACTAAAATTTTGCATCTGAGTAAGACTCAAAAAATCCTTATATTATTTAAATTACTTCATATCAAATAAAAATTAATTGTTTGGTACAGAATATTGTTTGACAAACCACTTTCTTTTTCCAAGTTGATCAATGAAAGACTGTTAAAGTAAATTTTTTGCATTGGTTTAATACCATTGGACTAAAAGTTATATGTTTTCTGAAAGATAAAATTTCAAGTCGGTGCTCCCCAAAAAATTTAAAATCTTTAGTATAATTTTTGACATGAAACTGAGGTCATTTTTGAAAAATTGATTGAAAATTTTAATATTTGAATGCAAGCCCAATAAACTATATTATTTTTTATTTATAATTGTTAAAGGTGCAATTTTTATTTTGGAAAAATTTTATTCGAAAAACATGTTTTCATTTAAATTTGAAAAGAAAATAACGGAAAGGATGCTGTACTAATAACTACTGCATATATTGATCTAAATTCAAATTTAAGTTAGATATTTAATTTGTCAAATTTCTGATATAATTCTATATTTCGATTTTATCTTTTTGCATTGTTTTGGAAAATTATCCTCATGTAATAATGATATAATATTTTTATTCAATCATAGGCGTCTATTAATTGTTTTTTGCCAGATTCTCATTGTTTAATATTTTCGCATTGAAATAACTAGGGTAATGAATGTTGCTAACTGTAATTTTATTTCATATTACTTCCACGGTCATTGTTTGAATTTCTTTTCATATCTACAAGCATCTTCATTAAAAATTCGAATTTTTACTTACTTTAGTTATTCTTTCTGATTAAATCCATGTTTGGATTTTGTAAAACTCTTGAAATTTAGTTAAGTGTTTTAACGTTTGTTAGAAAATTTATGTTATAAATTAATTTTAGTAGAAATTAATTTTTGGTATGATTTGTTAGTGCAAGTTAAATTAGGAGAAACTAAGTTTCATTATTAAAAGTTTTTGGCTTAGTTTTATTTTTAAAGTCCTCTTCAAATTATATAATTTTAATTTATCTTTTCAACATTTCAACATTCAAATAATTCATTCAAATAATTTTTACCAAAGTTAATTGAAGACAGCTTTGATAATTAACAAGACATGAAAATACAGAAGAAATATTTAACAAAAATTTATATTGCCTCTAACAGTCAAACTGTAGAAAAACCTTCTAATAGCCATGTTTTCATCTAAAATTTCTAAAAACCAACTTAATTTAGGACCTTGGAAATAAAGACCCAGATAAAGAAATTGGAAACATAAGTTTGATAAATCCAACCAACTCCAACCAATGTTTGGTTGGGAAATTTTACCCTTATAAGCAGGACCGTATTTTGGTTGTTCCTTTAGTGTTATTGTAAATTATGATCACTTTTATTTGATTTAAAAAGACCATTTATATAAATTAAATAATTGTGTACAAAAAGTTTAACATTAATTTTGTTAAATATTCAAAATAAGAAACATATAGTAAAATTTTACTGAAATATTATTTTCAGAAAAAACTAAAACTCAAGATTTTGCCTTGTTTTCACTTTTCTATTATTATAAAAATTCTTTACTTGCTTATTAATTGTCGTAAATTGTTAGTTTTGTTTACTTAAAAACCTCCTACATTAAATCTGCATTATAGTGCTAACCTTTTATGGTAACAATTAAATATTTAATGTAGGCAAAGCGTACAAATAATTAAAATAAAACATTATCAATGGCATTATGCCCTTTTAAAAAAACATACAAAAAAAAAAAATTAATTTAATTAAGGTAGAGATTCCAAAATTGTGATAAAATCAGTTTTTATATGAATTGATTGATTAATGGCATCTATTAATGAAGTTATATTACCAAAAATAGCACTATAAATATGACTAGTGATGATTTGTATTTAAGGTAATAAAGGTAGCAGCTCAATGCTAAGCTTTTTTTCTTTTATTTGTTTTTTGTTTACATTTTTTCATTTTAGAGCTACTTAGCACGCGTCTGATATCTATAAATCACATATTTTCCATAATTTGACAGACAAAAAAACAGAAAAAAAATATATTGTTTTTTACTTCTGGTTTTATGGTATGCAATTTAAGGCTGACAAAATTAATTAATTTCAAATTTTAGAAACTAAAGAATTAGTGAAGTAGCTTCTTTTTCTTTTCTTTTTTTCTTTCAAATTGATGGCAAATAAAAAATGTTTTATTAGGGTCACACATTGGCCTTAAATTGATCATTGAATGACATTTTTAATTGCCAAACTTAAAATTCAATTTTTATTTTCTGTTTTTGTTTTTAATTTTGGAAAAAATAATGAATTTTCTTGGAGATCATTGTTACCTAAGTTAAACTTTTAAAGGTCAAAATTTCTTTGTTAAAATCTGTCATTAATTTTTTTTCCTTAATAAAATTTTTATTTAAAGTTCAAAATATATTTTCAAAATTTGGTTAAAGGAAAGTAACTAGGGTTATATTAATAACTTTTTCATCAAAATTCATTGAATATTTTTTAACACAACAAAACAGAAACAAAATGTTACTTATACTTCTTTTGCTGTGCTGTGAAAAACTTTGGAATTTTTCAAAGTATAATTTTTCTGAAATGAAATTTCACTCAGGAACCATTTATTTTTGTTTATTTAATATAAAAAGGATGAAAAAATAGATAATGTTAAAGAAACTTAAAAAATCGTGTTTTTTCACAAAAATGAAAGTTAATTATTTAAAATATTTCATCAAATTTTATACTTGATATGTTGTGTCGCACTGAACCGAAGTAATTATATTCGGTTTAAACTACAAAGCACCAGATTTGGATTCGCGTTTTTGTTAAAATTTCAAATTATTTGGTTGTAAAAAAATTTTTATATTTAATTTATATTTGAATTTTTTCATTTTTGATTTTTAATTATTTTTCAGTGTGAATAATTCTTTTAATAAAACAGCATTTTCTATAAATATTTACAACATTTTTCTAAACAGATGTGATAGTAAAACCTAAACTAATACTATAATTATTTAATTCTTTTGAAATAATATTTTTGAATTATTATCAAATTTAGGGCTTTTAAAAAAAAATAATTTATTCAAATATCTAATGCATTCCCTTTGTTTTAAGATTTAGATAATAAAAAACAAACAGCATGAGAAAAATAATTAATATAAGCTTATTGAATTTAGTTTAACAAAGCCAATCTTTTAGCCTAGTTACATTTTTCAAGGTTCATTTTCTTTAGTTTAAAATGGTAAAATAAAAACTGCTGAAGGTGAACTCTAACTATATGATTTCAGAGGAAATGGTATAGTGCAAGAAAATTATAACAAGTTAATGGCCTCAAATATTTTGAATGAATACTCGAAAAAAAAGAAAGAATAAATATAATATTGTGGACATGATCTTGAAAAAAAAAGTGAAGGATGATGTTTTTTGTTTTTTTGCTTTCAAACTTTGAGGAATAAGTGAACTTTTGTGTAATTTTGAAAAAAGGAATTTATTGGATAGCTTTTAAAGTTTTAATACATGTATATATTATATTACTATATTTACATCATAATTTTTAATAATAATTTCAGTTCTATATTACATATTAATTGGAGTGATATTATCACAATTATGCCATTAGCTCTAATTTTTTAAATCTTTAAAAATAGAGTAAGTTATCTAGTAAGTTAAGTAAGTTAAAAATATTTTGAGGAACCTAAAATATTAAAGTCATAACCTGCTAGATGACTGCTGTACTTTTGGATAGTTTGAGGAAATTTTACAGTTATTATATTTTTATCTTGGGCTAATTGAAATTTAAGGTATACTAGGGCATTGTTTTCCTTTTTATAGTCAATTATTAGTGCAAAAAACTTCTTAATACTACGAACAAGGATTTCCATATAATAACAAAGGATTGGCTAATATAATGACTTTGAAAAACTTCTTGAACATCAGGATGGGTAATAAAACTCATCAACTTAAACTTTATCTTCTTTTTATCGCTGGCTACATAAATGGCTGCAGAAATATGATAGAATCAACTTCAAAAAATAAAACAAGAATAAAAATTGTCAATAGTTTGTTATATACTGTAATTCTTGCTATTAATATTCAGGATAATACTGAGTATATAAAAAATACAAAATACTTCAGATAAAAAAAATTCACTGTTGTCAAGATTCGTACAAATTTGCTCTTACTGAATACTACTTCTTTCTAAATGTGGAATGTTTGCTACTGTAATAGTAACAGTCTTAAGTATTTAAACTTAATTTTTGGTATTATTTTTAAAAGAACTGTCGGAGAATTTATTGGCTTATCTTAATTTTTATAAGAATTTAAATTATCAATAATTTATTTAACATTTATGTAATTTTATAATTTTTAGGACAACTTAGCTGACGTGCTGCAATAATTATCTATTTTAAAATAAGAAACAGCATTAAGCTCTTTCTTGTCACCTTTTGAATTTGCATATTCATAAGACAAATGCCCTTCATCAGATCAAGGCTTTTTTTCTCCTTAGATTTTATTTTCTAAGGCTCTAATATAACTTCTTTTTCTTTTATAGTCATTTTTAATTAAAATTTATAAACACCATCTCCCGTCGGTTATTACAAGGTTCCACAAAATTTTGATTTTATTTAATTTTTTTCCCCTAAGTCAGACAAGCAATTTAAACCGTAGGACTCTTCAGCTCTAAGTTTAAAAGAGACTTATTAAAAATTCATTCTTGCCTAACAGTTTGAATTTAGTATTTGCCTTAAAAAGTTTTTACAACTATTTAAATAGTATAAATGACTTAAAAAATACCTGAAATTTTATGTATATATATATACTATATAAACACTTTTTTTTTTTTAACTATACCAAAAAAAGCCTTATTTAGTTGACCTTTCTTGTAAAACACAATTGCTCATTATTATCGTGCACATAGATGGGTTATCTTTTTAAGGTCTTACTGTGAAAAACTAAAAAGAATGACCTGAAAATACTATTCATTTTAATTAGATTAATAAAAATGTGCTGAAGTAATAATCAAAACGTCAATCAGATTTCAGGGTTAAATATTTAACTGTACCATACTTTTGAGATGTTTAAAAACAAAATGAAGAATCATAATAAGTATAGTAATAAATGAGTTCATCAATTTTACTTTAACCACTGTTCTTGTGGACGAGTGCATGGATTAATTAACCGCTAAAATCCAAAAAAAAAAGAAGAAAATATAGATTCAAGGTAGAAAACTATTTATCAAATTATTTTAACTTCGATGAAATCTTGTGGTATTAATACAAAATTTGATTTAGTAGCGAACACTGTTGACTCTTTTAATTCACTTCTTGATAGCTATAGTGTGAGATTCAATTTTTAATTCAGATTCTTATTCGAATCACATGCATCTATAGATAAGATACGATTGCAACAATTAAACATTTCAATGTATTTTCATATTAATCTTTATGGAATAACTTTGAAGATTATTGTAAAACTTTGTACAAATGACTGAATTCCGCAATATTCTGTTTTTTATTAGAAACAATTTCTATTGTTTATATATTGTTTACTATGGGAAAATATTAAATATAATGAGTCTAATTTAAGTAAATTTAGTTTTAGTAACCGTTTCTCAACAGCTTACTCTGTGATTATATATCCTGAGAAATATTTACAATTAATACCTACCAGTTTTTCCGAGTTATTTATAGATTTATGAATTATTTATTTTAACGTAATATAAAGTTTAGATACTAAAACTTAAAAAAAATATTTATCGATGTTATAAATTTTTTAGTAAAAAATTTTTTGTTTTTATATATTTAAATTATTACTTTTGCCTGTTTATTTACCTTAAAGTCAATTTCAGGTTATGGGGATATAACTCGATTTTTTGTTGTTTTTTTTAAATATTTTTTTATATCATAAATTTATGAATAAAATTTTTCAATAAATTTTGAAGCTTTCAATTATTATAACTGCAAGGGCGATAAAAATACATTAGTAAAAAAATATAAAAGGTTTCAAGTTGTTTTTTCAAAGTTGAAGGCTTTTATTTACTACAGTCTAAACTTTTTATATTTTTAGTTGTTGTAAAAATGTAAGCAATTTAAATTTGCTGAAATTTGACCCACAGTCACTTTTGTCATTGCAATTTAGCCTTAAGTGAAATAGAAATTTCATTTATTTTTATCTAAAACAAGTTCAATTAAAATTCAAAATTAATGTTGAAGGCGTAGAAGTACTTTAAAACAAAAGAATTTTTGGTTTAATAAAAGTTGGCATTATTTAATGACTTGATTTTTTCTTTTTCCTCTTTTGATGAGCTTACCTGAAGGTTAATATAGATTTGTCAACTATTTTATATTTCTACAGCTTTTTAATGTTCAAATCATATCGCAGTGCACCAATTATTATAGGAATTATAGCAAAAATACAGAGTACTTTTTTTTTTTGAAAGTTTACCGATCAAAAGTAAAGAATTCACTAAATATTTCAGAAATTTCATTGGGCTGTGCTCGACCAGTATTTTGGTTAAAATTTTTAGTTTGACAAAGTTGAGCACACAACAAATTACATCTTTAATAGTAATTCTTAAAAATCATGTGATGTTTTTCTATCATTATGTACAAAAATGGGTCGCTCTTTATAGTTTCTAATCACAAAGAAAAACACGCCAACGTGTGGTGTGAGAATATACATATACGCTTTGAATTTTATTATCGTCCAAAAATCGGAAAAGAAAACTTTAACAACTATTTTTTTGACTAGCAAAAGAAATTTTGTTATATGGTTATCATTTTTGCAGTAAATTTAAAAAATGTAACCTTTTAGTTCACCTGCATTTAAAGAATGTATGAACAAAATTTGGTTAATAAAATCAAACTTTTATGTAATAAAATAAATTTTTCATGTAGACAATGTAAACTGGCATGTAATTTAAAAAAGCAGTAAATTTTAGCCCTCAATTGCTGCAGAATTCATCCTATTTGGTAGATTTGACTCCAAATAATTTCCACCTGCTCCTAATATTTCAAATATTTTGACTAATCGAATGCAAAGTTTTCAAATATCAATTTACAGTTAATAAAACACAAAAAGGCTTAGAAAAACTTACCACATATCACACCAAAGAATTTAAAGAACATGAGTTCTTTAACTCATGAGCACAAGCGCAAAAGACTTGAACGGACATACTTTTTGTGAAAAGAGCATAGAAAAGAAAGGAGTTTAAAAGGATAAGGCCATTTCTATTTTCTATTTTGTAAGTTATTATCTTGGTCACCGTTTATCTAAATTTTTAGAGCCATGGTTATATTGGAATTAAGTTCAGGTTATAAATAAGATCAGTTGTAAATGATCTAAGAGGGCTTAACAAAAAATTTAATATTGTTAAAAAAATCAACTTGTTTTTTTTTTCTAATTTCAGTTATCAACAATCAGCATTATTCACATGCAGCACCCTTTAGCTATGATTACGGTGATTCTTATGAAGGACATTATTATGAGCCACAATATGATGCACACATTTATAATCCATACAGTCATCCCCACTACTACTAAGATATTATTTTCAAATTACATTCTACTTTTGTAAATAAATTTGATGAAATCTTTTGACTTTAAGTAAAGTTATTTAAAATTTGCTAAAAAATAATCCACAATTTTATACTTAACAAATAAAAAAATTTATTTTGAAAAACTTATTTTATTATAAAATGTAAGTATATAATAAATGTTTGGACACATAATTTTAGTTCCTTGAATCTAGTACGCTGATATGATTTGAAGGATATAAATTATATTCATATTTTAAGATTTAATCTTTTATAAAACAAACAAAATATTAGCTACATTTAACAAGGTTTTCCCACAATTATTTGTTAATAAATTATCAACCTTGAGATAGTTGGTGGATTGTGGTTGTTTCCTGTGACACTAATATCTATTTAAAAAGATTTATATGTAAATTAGTTATTATTGCCTTAGTTCAAATAAGTAAAATAAAAAAATTTATTTGCTTATAGAGTCCAATTGAAATAAATTTCTTTAATTTTACAAAATTCTATCCTAAGGGATAATTTTTCATAATTTTTGGGGAAACTGTTGGTCCAAAATTAAAATCTTTTGATCATGTTCTTAAATTTTTTAATGATCTAAAGATTAGTCACCATTTTAGTTAATAAATTATAAAAAATAAAGAAAACATACAAAAATTAACTTCCGGCGTGTTTGGGAACATAATTTCAACTAATCACGTGTTTTGCTTTCTGTTTCTCAAATGGTAGTAGTTTCTCCTGATAAAGATTGATAAAGACTTCAAGTCAAAATAAAACTCTATTTTTCTGACATACTGAAAAGTTTTTATTTTGTATTTGTGTTAAATTTTTTTCATCAGAATAATTTATTTTTATAGACTTGTATTTAATTTGTTTTTTGTTCTGTAGAGGCTTGTGATGGAAATTTGAAGTATTTACTGACAAGCTATTTACTTGAAAATTCGTAAACAACTATTTTTTATATAGTAGTGTAATCTCTGCACACAAAGAAAGAACTTTTAGTAAAGAAGCCAACCTTTTCCCGGTTCTGGAAATGAATACAGAGAAATCTGGCAACTGAATTCTCACGTACTTCAGAATGAGAAATTGAGTTCTAAATTAGGAAATCATAAACTTATTTGATGAAAATGGGGTACAATTAGGGTGAAATTTTAAAAATTTTGACTTTTTGTTGCAGCTTTTGATAGTTTGTAGCTTTAAAATTAACAATGAATTTTGAAGTGTAAATCTCAAATAGGTTCTGAATTACATCCTTCTAGAAATCGTACTTTGCTTTAACTGACGGTGCCATACACCAAATGTTTTTTATCAAGAAATTAAAAGTTGATTTTAATAAAACAATTATTTTTAACCGCACAAAGTTTTTATTAATCTACAAAACTATAGCCGATGTCTCGGACAAGACGGACTAAATGGTTTTTGCTTTCATATATTTCGGACTTAAGGGGAGCGATATCTTTAGAATTTTTAAAAAAATAAATTTCTTTTTTCATAATTTCAAAGTATGACATGTTAAGAATATACTGTAAAAAGGAAAAATCGAAAAATTGAATATTTATAGTTATTGTCAAAAACGTTTAGGGGTTGGAGCCCGCATACTATGCCTAGTCAGCAACAGGTGTACAAGTACAAATAGAAAAAAATTAAGGACTAACACTAGTGACGATATTTGTACAAATCCTTTGCACGGATATAGAATTATTGAATTTTTTACAGTTTTTACTGTGCTATCTGAGCAGTAATTAGCATATTCGACAGTTTGGCATTTAAACTTTAAACGCGATTATCTCGAAACTGTATCTTCAAAAACCTGCAGCTGTAGCTCAAAAAGTTATTAATCGATTTGGCTGATATTTGGAGAGATTTTTGTCTACAACATTATCGGAAGGATGAACTAAAAATTTCTCGATATGACATGAATAAGTATTTTTTTGGGGGTAAAAACTGACGAAAAAATAGTCAAAAATTGGAGTCTTTGATTAAACAGCCGATATAAATTAAACTTTTTTAATTTTTTAGAATTTTGTTAGTTTACCCTTCCGTTAAATAGGTCAATAATTCAGTAAAAAAAACTTTCATTTCAAGTCCATAGAAAATGTTTTACAGCTGCAGCAGTTTTCAATGTCTTTGGAAAGGACGAATGAAAATATGCCCTTTAAAGCTGCCATTTTGTTTAAAAAAAACCTCACCTGTTTTTCTATTATTTAAGAATGTGATAAAATGGTGTTTAAATTTTAAAATAATCCGATTATTTAATCCCCTTGGAAAAAAATCACGAAAAATGACAATTTTGGAAATTAAAAGAAATATGATTTATATTTATATTATATATGTATATCTATCTCTATCTCCTTTTTTTTCCTTTTTTTTTCAAAGGACTGATGATATTTTTACTTTCCTTATTTTTGTGCTACAAAACATAAATCCACGGAAATAGCAAGCACAAACAGCTTCCAAGCTTGAAAAAATTGCATTTTGAGTTCGAACGCAGATTTCAAGATTTCAGTGGCATTCAAACAGAATTGGATATTTTTACCATGCCTTTCAACGTAAATTGTGAAGTAGTGAGGTCAGATTTGCAGCTTGAATTTATTGAGTTCCCATCTAACTCTATCCCTAACATCATCTCAAGCAGATTTTTCGAAATATGCCAAAGTTAGAGTTTTACATATCATTATCGAAAGTAAGTTTCCTAAATTTAATATTTCACGCCCAGAAAATCAGTGCTATGTTCGATTCATCTTATATATATATGAACAAGGGTTTTCAACTATGAACCTTAGTAAGAATAATTTCAGAAGTACTGATAGATGAGCATTTAGCCTCGTTCCTTAAAATCAGTACATCTCACATCGAACCTCAATATAAGGAATGAAATTGCAATTTCATTCATCTCATTAACATATTTAATTGTACAACATACTTGTATATTGTTTTGAAAATTTTAGAAAAATTTAATTTGGCCCGCTATTCCTTTAATTTTCGATTTTTGGCCTGCGACTGAAAAAGTTTGCCCATCCCTGCTCTAAAGTTATCGCCCCCCTTAACGACGACCCCATAACGTATTAAGTAAATTTAATACTCCTCAACTAGTTAATTGCATACCCCGAGACGTTTAAGATATTCTCCCTCTCTATAAAAAATCGCTATCTAAAAGTTGATCATACAAAGAAAAAGTTTATTTGTATTGGAATTTTTGGTAGCGATATTAATGCTTAACTAATAATCTAACTAATTTAGAAAACTTATTTAGGAACCTAAATTCTAAATTTCACGAGTTACTTAAATAGTAGTATGTTAAATCGAAAAACATGCATGGTGATAAATAAAGCAGAACAAATTAGATAATATGACCCTAAGCTTAATAAAGTTTTCGAAACATTTAATGCTACCCAACCTGATAGTTAAATATAAGCTTATTCTAGATAATATGTATCTTAATTCTTTTTAAAATACTCAAAATCTCAACTTTTACGTAAAACCCTAGAGGAAAAAAACCCTAAAACTATATTGCAGAAATAGATTGGAATATTAAACGTATATGAAGTTCAGTTAGCTGAAATACTTTTTGAAGTTTCACATTGGGTTTTAAAATTGATTAGTTGAAGCTAAGCTTTCATTTGAAAGAAATTTCACATGGAGAATTTCATCTTTATTTTTCTTCTTTAATAAGAAAATAAATTTCTATCGAAGTTTATTAAATATTTTTCTCGAAATGGGCAAAACTTAGGTCAGTATGTCTTACACACAATGGAGTGATTACAGGATTGCATACTTTCAGGTAGAGTTTAAAGTTTTTTATTTATTTCTACTATTTGTTCAGATTAAAAAATGATATTAAAGTCTTATTCCGCCTCTACACATTTGTGTAGAAAATAAATTATAAATTATAAATAAATTATAAAATTCGTTCTATTTGCCGCCTTCATTTGTGCATCCATCCACACATTCCTGCATTTAATCAGAATCAGAATATTATTTATAATTATATTATACAAAAGTTTTACAAAAATGCCTTAAGCTATTAAGAAGTTTGTTTTGTCTAATTTTTTTAAAAAAGAAGTATTTACTTGCTATGGATTTATAACTTTTGCATTTGTATTAGTCATTTTTCTATTGTATGAATTTTTATAAAGTTGGCCAACAAAGTGAACTCGTACAAACTTCACAAAGCCTAACAAACTAAGGCAATTGTAGATTTGCCTCTACACATCCACGTATTTGCTGGATTTGGTTAATTTGCCGAATGTGTAGAGGCTACATCAAATAAAAAAGTTTCATTTTTTAAATACATACCTTCAGGAAAATTTTTTTTATCTAAATATCCAAATTAAAGATATTATTTATGTATCATATTTATCAGCTGAAGACATTTTGAAACATAATTTAGTTACGAGCAGAAGAAAATATTGCATACAAATCGTAAACCTTGTTTCCATAAATACTCAATTTAAAGGTGTGGAACATATTTCCCAAATACGTCAAAAATAAATTAATAAACTTGAAGAGAAAATTAATTTAAAATATTTCAAGAATTCTGCTATGGCACTAAATAAGAACTAAATGAAAATGAAGTGAAATTTTTATGCTTTTTTGCTGAAAAATTTAGCAAAGCCAGTGAAAGGAGAATTTCTTAAGATAATTTTTAAATACGTTTAAAATAGAAAACTTAGATTATTGTAAAAAAAATTTAAATAAAAAAACTTAAGTAAACTGACCTTTGACTTTTTTATTACAAATTAAGATTTTATTGTTTCATTTAATCAATTTAACAATATTAAGCAAGCAAAAGTGCATGGGCATAAAAAATACTCAAATTTCAAAATAATTACTCAGCATTCTCATTTTACAATATTCTCATTTAATTACAATTTCTATTGACCTATACATATTAAATTACATAACTAGAACTAGAGATAGCCATATAATATTCAATTACAAATTTATGTCTCTTTCAGTATATTTGTCGAGTTAATTTGAAATGTGTAATAGTATCCATTTGAAAGAATTGATTTTTAGAGTCAAGGAATCTCTGATATTTACATTTATAATAATTGCTATAACTTTTACTTTCATTTTATTATTATTAATTATTTTTATGACATGATTGATTCTTGCATTGGAAGACAAGTGTTGAACAATCATAATAAGTGACCTTTACACTGTATTTTACTGAACTGAAGATGCACAACCATATCATAATTCAATAAAGTAATGAACAGTTTATAGACTTTATTAATCTGAATTTTATGTGTCAAGATAATAATTGAGATTATATATTTATATATTTTATAAATGATTGCAAAATTATTATTATGTTTGGATTATTAAAATGTTAACCTGTTCTCTTTCAGGTATAAAATTAAAATAAAAAGGAGTATCTTGAAAGATTTTAATAATTTGTTGGCTACCATTATTAATTGAGTATAAAATCAAAAATAAAATTTATTATTAATAACAAAATAAGACTTTGGATTAAAAATTAAGTCTTATTAGTTTTGGCTTATAGGATTTCATAAGTAGCAATTATTTTTTGGATATCAGTTAAAAATTGGAAGTCTTATCTTTCAACTATTATTTTTAACTAATAACACGGTATCAAAAATATGCTGTCCGTTTAAAAAATATAAAAATTATTTCGAAAAGTAATTGAAAATTCGTCAAGTAATTCTTTGGAACTTAAAGATTTTATATACCATACAGCTAAAAATATTTAGCTGTGCTCATAACTCGTTTAACTAATATCTCTAAAAACTTTTCTTCCTGACTTAATTTTAATGAAAACTTAAAAGTATTGCCATATAGCAATATTTTCCATTATATCATCCTCAAGCAATATAATTTTAATATACAATAATTTTAATAAATACAATCAACGTTAAATTCCCCTATTTAGAACTTTGAGTATTGTTGGAAATGACTAGCTCGTTAAACAAAAATCAAAAATCAATAAAGACATTATTGTGTATATTTTTAAACTTAAAGCAAGTAATTACTAAAAAAGTAAGCTCATTACTAAATGGGAAATTAATAAAACTTAAAAATTATAAAAACGAGAATTGGTTTTTCTCGAAGATTAAATCATCACTGCAATGTTTTACATATTTTAATGTCCAGCTGGCCAAACTTTTGATTTAATTTTTTTCAAAATATTTTCTTCAAAATAATTGAATAAGTGATGAAATAAGTATAAAAAGCTACATATTTAACTAAGGTGAAGCTGACTGTTCCCTAAAATGAACAAATTGCTGTTTATTGTTAGTCATCTTTGCCATGACCTTCCAAAAACAGCATAAATATCATAACTAGATATAAACTTCATGCTAAATACAATATGTTTTCTTAAGTTAAATTAATGTTTTTTTTTAAAGGTGTGATAAGACATGTCAGCCAAAATTAAACAATTTAAATATTTTAACAGAACTATTATTTTAGTTAGTGCTTTGATTCTGTATTTGTTTTTTGTTTTTTAACATTTACGATTAAGTAAATTCTTTTACTTTTATATATACTAAAATGTCAAAAAATTGCGTAATACTTTCCTGGAAGATAAGAGTAATTAATTTTACTCAATGAAGGTTTTAGTAAGATTTTATTAGTTTTACCATTTATTTGGGTTTATTATTCGGTTCTGAAATTTGTTTGGAAAGTAAATTCGTTTCTTTTCCAACAGACAATTTAATTTTATTTTTTCACATTTAAGCCGCATTGTCATTATGTATTTTAACAACTGATGAAATAAGGCTCTTTTGGTTAAAAATTTTGCTTGATTCCTTGTAATAGTTTTTACTTGGTGCCTTATTGAAAAATTGAAGAAGCATTTTCGGCATATTTTACTCTTTTACCATTGAAAAGATAAAAATGGAATTCAAACAATGCAAGAGTTATGTGACGTATATTATGGAGAAGTTGTATTGATCGAAAGACAATACCAAAATTGATTTGAAAAATTTTGTTTCAGCAATTTTGATGCTGAAGATGCACCACGTTCTGGGGGGGCCTGTTTAACCAAATGAAGACCAAATAAATACATTGATAACTGCAAACCACCAATTAATAACTCATGAGCTTACTATTTGGTTAAAGTCAAATCCGTCCGTTCATACTTACGTGAAGCGTTTTGTTTTAGTTTCAAAACTTGGCATATGGGTTTCACGTATTCTCACAGAACAAAATTATCTTCATTGAGTTAACAACTGTGATCTGCTTCTCAAATATCTAAAAAATGATCCATTTTGAAAGGCATTGTTACTGGTGATAGTCTACAAAAATGTTTAGTGCAGGAAATCATGGAATAAAATAGATGAATCAGCTCAAACCACATCGAAGGCCTATGTGATTTCGTTTGGCAATTTGAGATAAATATAAATAAAATTAAGATGAAAATAAAATGAAAAAAAAATCCTTCGTCCAATCAGTAATCAATCTTATACTAAAGAATTATGCAAATTTTGAAAAAAAAAACAAATCAGTTAATTTGTGCTAGACAAACCATGGCAACTGACTTCCAAAATGGAATTTCGAGAAAAATAAGATTAAAAATTGTAACTTGCCTCAGGATGATAATGCATTAGGTTAGGCGTCCTTCGGAGTTTTATTTTGATTGAGTAAAAACTTTTGGACAATATTTAAAGTATATTGTACTATTTAATAAAACAATAAAAATTCAACATTCTGAAACCCAAGTAACCATTTAAATTATATTAATTTCACACTTTCACATCCACTGTTGACACAGGTCGATATACTTAATTAAATTTCTTTCTGTGTTTGATGTGGTAGCATTTGTATTTCATTTGAAATTTTGATAGCTTTTAAGGTATTAGGTTTTTACTGGTATCATAAATTCTAGATTTAAGTTGGTTTTGTTGATTATTTTGAATAATTTTACGACTTTTGAGTCTACATTGAAAATAATATGTTTTACAAAAAATTCAATGATTACTGTTTAAAAGTGTTGAAAAAAATTACAAACAATTTAAAAGTATATTAAAATATAAATTAATTGAAAGTCAGAAATTTTTAAATTATTAAATTGAAAAAAAAATATTTTCTTGAACTCAAGATGACGAGAAAATAAACAAAATCATTGAATTATTTTATGTATTTTATATAACTGAAATTATTTATAGTGTAAAATAATTACGGTTTACTTTCTTGAGGAATATTTTTCTTTATCCAATTAACTTAAACACGAGTCATATAGACAGATTATAAACTTTTTTAAATTTTGAATAAAACAAATATCGTCATTTCTACAATTCCTTCAATGAATATTATGCTACTTAAAAACAAAAAATTAAAAAGATGATAACAAGTTAATAATCATTATTGCATCATGCTATTATTTGGCCTTGAAAATTTTTACCAAGGCTTCATATATTAAAACACTAAGAAAATAATCAAGTTCATGATTAAACTATTTTAATTTCTTATTTCCCGACCAGAAGAAAAAAAAAGAAGTGAAATGAAAAACTAAACAAAGTTATTATCTAATCATTACATTAAAAGTGATGAGCTAATATTTTTCAGCCTTGGATCTTATGTTATTACTAACCACAATCGAATAATCAGATCAATTATACATTAACTATGCATTTTGATCAAATAACTAGTTTAAAAATGGTGCAAGAGTTGAATTTGAATTTGACACAGGATTTCATTAAAAGTACTAAACGAAATTGAAACAATTTTGTAGGAAGAAGTTATTATGAAAATCAGAAAGGAAATTTGTCGTACCATACTGACAGGAACTGGTTTCTTAGGCTTATAAGATATACTATGTAGGAAAAACTCTTAATCAAAATGTGTAGCAGAATATTTAAATTAATGAACTGCAGCTACTCTATTAACTTAAATGCATTAATTTAAAATAAATTAAACTTGGAAGATATATTGTTTTGATTAACTTAAGACAGGTTATAGATTGTCTTTAAATACAATCTATTTAGTTAAAATGTGTCAGTTGAAGTTAATAAAATTTGGAATTCTTAATGTATAAGTTGAACTTGGTGAAAAGATTAATTACTCAAAAATGATGCGTGTTATCTAGAAAAAAAATTAAATTAAAACAAAACGAATTATAATCCTTGAAAATTTTAAATATGGTCAGATTATAAGATTACAAAGTATAAGTTTATTCTGAATAATATAAAACTCTAGTTAAAGGCAAATTTAAAACAGTTACAGTTTCTCTGAGTCTGTTTACTTTTCAAATATACTTGTTTAGTCTGTTTATTTTAAATGCTTTTACTTCCTTGAAGCCATTTTTGTCTAAATAAAAAAAGTAATACTATGTGCTTGTCAGAAAATTATTGTTTTAATTTCAATTAACTACTGAAAAATTTACAAAGAATTATTTTTCGTAATTACAAAGCAATTCATTAATTTCGAATACATTATGGCTACATTTGTCTTATTGTGAATGGTGGCTAAAAAATAATTTACTTTTATTTTTATTGTTAAGGGTCTGGCACCTTTTATGCTTGATTTTTCTCTTAGTTATTAGACTGCGAAGCTATACCAAAAAATGCACACACTTTTTAATTTCATATATTAACCTTAATGTTTCCATGGCACTAGTTTGGGATCGCACACATGATAGTACCTTACTTTTAATACTTTTAATAAAAATATTGAAAGTTTTAAAAACTAAAATATATAAACCATTAAAACTTAATGTAATCCATTTTGTTCTTACTTGTTCTTATAAAATATTCAGAGAAATTGAAATGAAAAATAGAAATTTCAAAAATGTATTCTTAATGTCATGGTTTGTTTTTAGTTTAACATTTTTTCACAAGCATATAGAAAAATTGATTGAGTGTTATAAAATGCATAAATCATATTGAGCTGTATGGTATATCTGCCTTTACAATATAAGCTGCGTTAGTGGAATAAAATATCATAGTATAAGAAAATTAATCAAATATTGCGAGTGCTAATTAAAAAGCATTTTTTTTCGCAAAAATTGAACCTTTATTGCAAAAAATTGAATCCAAATTTATTCTTTAAAGTAATTTTACATAGCCACCCACAACTTGTTTTCATCTTTCTGGTAGCGTTTGGATCCCGTGACGAAAAAACGTCTTTTGAGGCTCTTCATGAATAGACCCATTTTTTGATATCTTCATAAGAAATAAGGTGCTGTTCACTCAGGCCATGCGTCATTATTCGGAATAATTAGTAATCAAAAGGACCAGCGACTGAAATCTACCAAGGCGTGTATCGAGGTGTGTTTTAACAGGCTGGGCAACATGAAGTGTTGTCATGTTGCAAAATAACTTTGTCATGCCATTTTCGACTGTTTTTTACGCAATGCTTGGCTTAAACGCATCAATTAAAGTCAGTAGCAAACATCTGTGATGGTTTTGTAAAGGTTGAGCATGATTTTTTTAAGTGTGCAACAATCTTACTTATTTCACTTGAATTTTTGGATGGAAAGGTGTTCTATTCTCCACATATGACTAATATACTGCATTAACTTCCCGTATGAAAGAAAGCTTTTCCATTGGCTTATAAAGTATATTAGAGCTTATGATAGAGCCGACAAAATTGTCATAAAAGCATCGAATCACCTAATTGGGCCAAAATAGAGCCTGTAAAGTGTTTAAATTCATTTATTAAATCAATTAATGATTAAATAACAAATAATAATTTAAATTATTAAGTAAACAGCATATTTAAAGCCAAAATAATATAGGACCTAATTTTAATTCTTTAGAACAACTTGTAAATTTACAATAAATGCCCAAATTTCCAAGAAAAAAATATATAGGCTTAAAAGTACAACATGCTATATACACGATTCTTCATACAAAATTTTTTTCTGTATTAAACAGTATTAGCGTCTGTGGAGAGAGGGTATTAGTTATTTTGATAGGCAGGAAAGGATAGAATAAAAAAGGGAAAGAAACAACTGCCTTAAAATAATATGCTTAAAATTTTAATGATTTGATAAATTTTGAAATTAAGTCCAAGGTAAAAAATTTTCACAAGTTTTTATTATAAAACCTTTTAAGCTTAGAACACTCGTAAAAACCTAACAGGAAATTTCACGTTTCAAAAATCCAATTTATTTTTAAATAAAAATGCTAACAAAATCAGTAAAAACTCATTTTCTTTCATTTCTGTTCTTGTTTATAGAATGATTTGTGTTTGCTTTCTTGTTTTTTTTTTCGTTTTTATTTTAAAACAAGCCATGTCAAACTTTTTTATAAAAACCAAAAATTTTATTTTTAATGTGTTTCAATATTTTATATTAAGTAATTTATTAAATTTATTATAATACTAGAAAAATGTTATTTACAAAATTAAAACGTTAACCAATTGTCATTAAATTTTACTTCTAAAATTAAAAAAGAGAAAAAAATTGTAAACAACTGTCTAAAAACAGGAAAAAGTAATGAGTTAAAATATAAAATGCCTTCATAAAGTGAAAAACATATAAAAATATTATTTTCTTTAACAAACTAAAAAAAAAAAGTGGTTTTAAGCTACATAAACCTCAAGTTTCCATCCAATAATTCTTAAACTAGCTCTAAATAATATTTTTTGCATTGCATTATTTTGCTTGTTCTTGTTTTTTCTTTACATGTACATTAAAATTATTTTTTCTCTCAAAAATCATTAAATTTGAAAGAATCTTATTTCTAACTAGAATTCTTGCTAAATTTAATTAGGTTAACGAACTTGAGAAAAAATCATAAAAATAATTCTAAACAAGACATGTATTAAAATTTCTGACTATTTTTATGCGTTAATTTGCCTTTAAAGTCAAAAATAATATCATTCCTATAGCATAGTAAGCTTAACAATTTTATTATATTAAATTTCTTAAGTTAATTTAGTTATGCAAGAAACAAGAGATTGTTTATCACCAATCTACGCAATTTTTTTTATCAATATATTGGGATTATCCCAACCTACTGTCTAGTTAGTGTCATTGTAAATTTATTAGTTTCATTAGTGTCAATCAATGTCGAATTGTTTCAATATATTTTTAATATAAGATTAAGTTTTAGAAATTTCAATTTAATTTTTTATTTATATTTCTTCAAAAACTATTTTGTTAATATTTTGGACCTTGTAAATTTAAAAATAGAAAAAGTAACTTCAAAGTTAAATTTTTATAATTAAATTATTTAGGAAAAGGTGTCCAAATTATTAGTTCTTTCAGTCTTTTTTTATTAAAAAAATTAAGCATCTTAATTAAATAATAAAAGCGAAGTTTCCTTAATAAATAGAACATAATTCTTAAAGAAGCACTTAATAGTCTATAAATTTCAATTGAAAATGATCCTTTTCTTTTAGCATGATTATTGACTGTCAATACAGATAAAACTTGAAAAAAACAGGTTACGGCATTGAATATTTATGTTATTTTTATTATTATTATTTTTTCTTTAAATTTATTAAGCTGTTTGTTAGAAAAATTTAAAAAAAATTTTATTAACTAATGCTATAATTTTGCTACACTATCAAATAGTAAAATAAAGCTCATAATAACAGTAGTTATTGAAAACCTATAAATAAAAATATTTTTTTGTTTAAATCAGTCTCTTTGTTTTTTTGCACGTTTTTTTTAATAATTCTATAATGATTGGAGTTGTTAATTGTTTTTTGATTGTAAAAATGTTTTAATTTTTACAACATCCTTTTGACTTTTTTGAAACTTATTCAACTGTTTTACATTGTTTAATTGTCGCTTTTGCAAATTAAAAAGATAAATATTTTCTTATAAATAAAAACTTCTTTTGATGAAGTTTGAAATTTTCTGTTTGCTATTTTCTTCTTGACAATTTTTTATTTTATTTTTAATATCTACATGCTGGCAGCTAGTTTGCTGTTTCTTCCTAAAATTTTAGAAAAAGCTTCTTTTGCTGCTGCTCAAAAATGTTTCATAAAATTACCAACATAGTTGGTTTTCTTAGTTTTTAATTATTCAATTATGTAATTTTTTGTGAATTTCATTATCTTTCTTTTAAGGTTTTTTACTTAATTTTTTCTAGGTCAGTTTTGGGTAAAACACAAAAATATCGTATTGGACTTTTAGTACCATACTTTAGAAGAGTATTATTTCTAGATTAAATTGAACTATTAACCAGTATGTACAGTGCTTCTGTTTGTTCTTAATTTTATTTATAAATTCCGCCTCTCAACGATTAAATTTTTTAATTTATTTTTAATTAACCTCAATGTTAAAAATGATAGCATGCACAAATAAATAAGTAAAATATCAAAAAAGCTTATTTTTAGCGCTAATTATTAAAGTCAGAAATAAGTATTTCAAGATGTTGAAGTTTAACATCGTTTTTATGTTTTACTTGAAACTTAAATAAATTTACAAATTTAGGATTGATATCAAAATTGAAGATAACTGTTGTCAAATATCAACACTAAATTTGTTTATATGTTATTGACTATAATTTCTCATTTTGCTCCTTATAATATTTGAATATTGACACAAAAGAAGATCCAAACTTTAAGTTAGTATTGCAAAATGTTTTATTCCTCTTGAATATTTGCTTAACATGATTGAGAATATCATAACATAAAATTAGTAAAATTTCATGAAAAGTACAAAAAATTCAATTAAAATATCGGCAAATAAAAAGAAAAGATTTGAAAGGAATAGCTTAGAATAGAAAGCAAAAGGACAGTAATAAGACCAAATGTTTACGCAAGCTTAGTGGAGGCTGAAGCACTAAAGATAGTTAATCTCAGCAAGCATATATCAAGCGAATTTAGGAGGTATTCAAAACAGGTTAGCTTGGAAATAGTCTCATTGAATTATTAATACAGTATTTATCTATTGAAATTATATTTGATCCGCTTAGCCCATAAAATATAACTTTTATATGCCTTAAAGTAAAACACACAAAAAAAAACATACTGGATCTAGTGTATGTATACTAGAAGGGCATGTTTTACATTATAAAAAGTTGACTTGTCTTAGCTATTCATGAGCTTACATATACCAATAATTAACACAATAGCTCAATATCAGTCCTGGTTTTATTCAAAAATTGTAATGAATAGAATTTTTTAAATTAAACCAATTTTTTGTGAATGAACTTTAAAAGTTTTCAGTCTATAATTTTATAGCATAATTAAGTACTACTGTCAATTAATTTTAGTATTGAGTTGAATATTAAACTAATTATAGACCAAATATTAAATTTATTATTATTTATCTTTGAGATTCCTTTTTATTATTATTTAGTCAGTTATTACTTTTATTTGGTATTCTTTTGTGTATAGCTACATTTATTTAGGTATTTAATTGGTATTTTTTTGTACTTAATGCTGCTCTTAAAATATAATTCTACACAAAGTATTTTGAAAGCGCTTAGCTTTCTTGAAAGGCAAAAACTATGGTGGTATAATTAACTCTTTTATAATTTGCTAATATTTTAAAAATATGGACGCTTTTTCTTCGAATACAAGCAATTGGCAGGTTTTAATTAAATTTTTTGTAATAATAAAAATATTTTAACATTGAAAACGACCAAAAATTTGGTAGTATTTAAATTAGGTCAGCAAGTTTTGATAATATTATTTAGAATACCCAAAAAATTTCAAAATCTACAGCATAAGTTAATAACAGACCTTTTTTTTTCTTTTGAATATTCAGCTTCTAAGCCAAATAATTCAAGAAACTCATTATAATTCAAGAACCCCATGATATTTTGCTCTAAATATTTTTGTTAGTAACCTATTTTCCATTAATGGTTCACTCCAAAAATAGACGCTTGACGCTTGAGAAGCAAATCACAGTCGGTACCCAGCAAATTTGGTTCTGTAAGAACACGTAGAACACGACTTTCCATCTTTAATAGGGCACTAAGCAAAAAATATTGCAAGAAATCAAACAGATTTTTTGAAAAAAGGTATATCAGCTGTCAAAATATATAATGATTATGTAGCTTAAGTCTTAACTTGGCTGTGATCAAATACAATTAGCTTTTCTGTTGGGAAAAATAAAACTATTTTTCCAAAAACCCAATAATTTATTTACTATTTTATAATAACACTTGATCGTTGATCAAGAAGAAAATATAAAACTACCTGTTTTAAATAACTTTCGGTTCTGGTAAAACTACCTATGGGGAAAACCTATATACACATCAGATTTGGTAATAATACCATTCAGGTTTTCAGACTTAGTTTAGTAGTTTTTTTGAAGTTTTTTTCTACTCTTTGGTGTTGCCAATTCATTACCAAAAAGGATGCCTTTATTTCAAAGACTCAAAAACCATAAATTAAATAAAAAACTATAAACCCTGATGTATTGTAGTTTATAGATTTAGAAGGATGTAAAAATCATTGGAAAAACAAATCTTTTAACTTATACTATATGCTTATTGGTTCTGGTCGTTGAAGCTTAAAAAATTTTTAATATTGATTGTTCTAATTATTGCTTCAATCCAACTTTATTTAAAATTACACTTCTATAGTTTTTATTGAAATCAAAAACAATTGTCTTATTTTTGTAATGTTTTTTAAAATGTGTTAATCAAATTCTTTTGTCTAATTCATTAACAGAAAATGCTTTGCTTTGCTAAATCTATGTTTTGTGTTTTATTTTTTTTTTTTAAGTAAATTGAAATATCAAATTTACAATTGTTATATAAGCTTCAATTTATTCAAGGTTTAATGTCTCTATTTATTTAACTAGTTTTATTGTTTCGTAAAACACCAAAGAAAACAAAATTAGGCATACATACTTTGAATTGTGGGAGCTTCGAATCTAATTTTCTTTTTTGTATATATAAAACTTAATTCAACATTACAAATATAACTTGACATTTTTGTATTATATTTTCCGGATGAAATTGTTGATTTCGGAATTTTAAAAACTACTATTTCCGCCCTTTATTTGGAGTCGTTATACTCAATATGGTATATCCGCTACTTTTTCGTATTTAATATAAAGAGCTCATTTATGATCCGTAACAATCTTTTGGAGTTAAACAAGTTAAAATCTAAGTATTTGCTATTAATTAAATCTCAGTTTGGTCACATGCTGGGATTTCTTTTTTATTCTTAAAGGTTGTTATATCTAGCTTTAAGAAAGCATGTATTTATATGTTTTTCGCTAATTTACACAGTTTTAATTGCATAATTAGTCCTGATTTTATTTAAAATTACTCAATAAATTTTATATAGAAGGAAAAGCTATTTTTAAAATCTACAAATATTACAAGTTTGGTTTAGTTAAAATTTTACTTAAATTTGTTCTTTTTCTGCTAATTAAGGAAGTAAAGGGCTTAAATTAAGTTTACTATAGGACTTTTGTAGCTCTATGCAAGTTTAATATACTTACAATATGATAATTAATTTTCTTTATGAAGACAAAAAATCTTTGAAAGTTTTTTAAAGTAAAAAGCAGCCATATTTAAAAATTAAAGATTTCCGAGTTTTTTTAACTATAGGAAAAATTTTGAAAAGATTTTATCAACAAAAATTCAAAAATCTACTTAAAATAAATTTTATAATTTCGAAGTAAATAATGTTTGAAATGACTTTTATTTGTTTATTTGCGAAAAAAACAATAATGTAATTATAAAAGTCTCAAAAATTTTTTCACAAATGATGATGTAGTGCTTTTAAAGACAGCACTAATTATTGAAGAGGTACTGCAAAAAAATACATTAAAAGAAATATGAAATCCGATGGAAAATGAATACAGTTTTAAATTAAATGAAACAATCTTTCACTGACACCCAAGAATTTACAACCTTGCCACCTGTAAGTGGAACAAAAAAACAGCCTAGCTGTTTAAATTCTGTAATTTTTCCAACAGGAAGCTTAAGTTTAATGTCAATCTCAATGGCAATATGATATTAATAACACTTAAATACAAGTTTCATAAGTTTGAATTTTTTGGTTAGCATTCTACTTTTATTTGGCATTGTCGACTTTGACTTTTTTGTTTATGTAGCTGTTTAAGATTTAGGGTAATCTTAATCTGTAATGATTTATCACATACTTGATATTGCATGAATCAATTATTGTAAAATTGAAAGATAATCATTAAAAACGCAAGTACGTTATTTTCAATCCATTTTGTTCACTGCGTAGATTTTCTTTATAACATACTTGAAATTATAAAATTTTACCTAAATAAAAGGTCGAAATATTATTTTTCCTTAGTATTAGAATAAATTAGTCATAGCGAGCCATTTAAATAGTTTTACATCTTGCAAGTATTTCTCTTTTACCTGATTAGATTTTTACAACTATTTTTGTATTTTAATCTAATACTCAAAAATATCAAAAAGGCCTGAGGCAAATGAGAAATTGCTTACTTCCAGTAAAATTTTTGGGATAAAAATCATGAATATCGATCATTGGAACCTTTACTAACTTTGAATAGATTTTTGGAACAAAATTTTTAAATGGAAAACAATAAAAAGCTTAATTAGCTTCATGAAGGTTCAAAAAATAATTTAACTCAAAGCTTAAATTTATTATGAAAAATTTTAGTGAAACATTCAAAGATTTTTTAAAGTAGTTATTGGAATTTAAGAGGTAGATTTTGAGCTCAATGATCCGCATGAAAAAATTGATTATTTTAAGATAAAAATTTCTAAAACAAAGTAAAAGATTTATTTGAAAAGTATTTTGGACTCAGAACTTCTTCTTAAACAATTTTTGAGCTATTTCATGCAAAAATAATTTAAACGATAAAACTTCTGATAGCTGTCAAAATCACTACGTTCACAAAATTGAATTTAAAATTTGTGAAATATATTTGGAAAAGTTTTCCACTGCCATCTATTTAGTGAAAATTGATATTTTCTTTGATTGAGGCAAAAGTGACAATTTTTTAGACCCAATTTAAATATTTTCATATTTTTAGCAATGCTTTTTGATCATTAGAATTTTAAATACAGGTGGTTATTAGTCGCCTTGAAAATAGCGGATTGAAGGTCATACACCTAAGATGAACAATTAGTAAAAATTTAGCTTTTTGGTGGATGATTGTTAAAAAATGATTTTTGAAAAATTTACAAATGTCTTGTCTTTTATTTTTGTTATAGGTTCGGTCTTTCCCGTTGCACAATTTCATTTTCTTCCAAATTGTTGACTGTACTGGTTTGCTTTCTAATATTTGTAAAAATTCAATAATCTGTTATAACTTCACTTTAAAATAAGCATCAAATTTATCGAATTGTTTTTATACTTTTCGTTGTATTCATTTGAGTATTTAATGCATACAGAATCACTTTGAGTCTATTATTTTGACAACAACAAAACATAGGCTCTAAAATCATTATACTTGAGGACATTGCACCAGTTTTTCTTATTGTTTGAGGGTTGATAATTTCTAATATAACAGTAGGGACCTGTCAATTATTGTTCACACCATGTTTAAGCTTTGAAATTTTTTACTATTGTTGAAATTTATGGTTTTTTTGCTTCAATTATACCTAAATTTCATTTTGAATTAATGATAACTATCAACAGGTGCTTTAATCCAAAACTCCTTTACAACTACTCATTTATGAGTAACAAATTTAAAAATATAGCTCTAATAGAAAAAACAATTTGCTTGAAAATGACTTGCTTTCATATCTTCCGAACAAAGTACCTTGCTCAAACTCCTTATATAATATATCACTCAAAATGAGACTGTTAAGTCAAATCAACAAATCGATTTTTGTGTGTGTGAACAAGAAAAACTAAAACTAAAAAAAATACAGAAATCAATCATTGAAACTAATTATGTCCAACAAATTATAAAATGAGATTTGTTCTCAGTTTGTCAACAATATTTATGGTAATAAAACTCACATAAATTAAAATCTCAAGATCAGATGAATAGAAACTTTTAGCACAATTTACAAATTTGGAATAAAAAACAAAGTTATCACAGTATGGATAAATAAATTAAAAAGATAAAAATAAGCCAGAAAGCATAAATATTTTAAAAATTTATTCAAAATAATCGATGTAAAAAATGTTAGCATCATTTTGATGATCCTAAAAAAGAGAAAAATGGCTTTTAAAAATTATTTTTTTAAGAAGATGACAAAATAAAAATTGTGAGATTTTACGGAAATATATTTAGTATTTCGTTGATTAAACAGAAGTTTAATCAGTTTTATAGATTATGACATTATAAATGAAAATATTTGGATTCAAATTAAGTTTCAAATAGCATTAAAATTAATTTACCTTAAATAAAATGAACGTCAAGATAGATTTTTCATTGCTTTTTTGACAGAGCTGATAAATTTAATATGTCCAGACATTTTTTCTGAAAATAAACAATTTTCTGTGCAATTTAATCTTTTATATAATTCATGCATTAATTATATTCACAACAAATAAAACTTTGACATAAGATGATTAAAAATTTAGGGGCTCTGTATTTCTTGTAGCTAAGGATTTTTAATAAATAATTCTCTAAAGACAGCAAAAAGCTCGTGCATAAAATATGCATATATATTAGTCTTATAAGAAACAGTTTGTATCAGTAGTTTTTTAGCAGTTTAAATAATTTTTGAAATATAAAATTTTTTCAACTTTATTTTGGCTTTGGAAATAGATATCATAACACATTTCTGACATTGAAACTGAAACAGGAGATAAATTAAAAAATATCAAAATTCTTCAAAATATGGGTACTTAAAATTTGGTAAATTTTTGTCAAAAGAGAAATGAAAAGGATTCCGTTGACAAAAATTTACTTTTATTGTAAACAAAGGGGCAAGAAGTTAAGCTCCACACACATGACCTCCTTGCTTTTAAATCAGCAAATTTCGAAATAAAAAAATATTCTTATTTGAAAAAAACTGGCATGAAACTGGTACTTATCGCTTCTTATAGTCAGACTACATTTTCCTCTGACAGTAAATTAAAAATTTTTTGAAAACCGAAAACTGTTGTTGCCCATCATTATGTTTTTAGCAGAAAGAACTTTCTTTTTACTTAAAATAACTTTTTTCGAAATGCTTAATAACATAAATATCTTATATCCTGGAAGTCTGGTTTGGACTTTTGTAGGCTAAGCTTTGAAACTGAATTTCAATCCAAATATTTCCATTTATAATGTCATAATTTACAATATAAAACTGATATATTTCCTTAAAATCTCACAATTTTTATTTTGTCATCTTTTTTAAAAAATAATTTATAAAAGTCATATTTCTTTTTTAGGATCATCAAAATGATGTTAATGTCTTTTATATCGATTATTTTGAATAAATTTTAAAAATATTTATGCTTTCTGGCTTATTTTGAAATAATAAAATATTAGTTTTAGTTTTATTCCACTACTTAATCCTCTTAATTTATTTATCCATGCTGTGATAACTTTTCTTTTTGATTTTTATTAACAAATTTCTTTTGATTATTAATTTATTATATAGGCATTTTTTATGTTAATTATATTAGCCAATAACAGTGAATTAATATGTGCTGAGCTTTTAATATAAGACCGATAAAATAGAAAACATTGACATGGATAACAAATAGTCTTTATTATATTTTTCATTAGTTAGTATAGTACTTAATAGACTTGTTGCCGTTAAAATTCTCAATATATCTAACAAAAAAAACCACAGCTAAAAAAAAATTTATTCAAATATTGAAAATAATGTCGTTGTGGAAAACATACATAAATATTATTTGATGAGAGGTCAATTTCTAGAAATACAACACAACTAAGTTTAAATTGAGCTCAATAGAGCAAGTTTTAGCAATATTTTCAAAGTGAAAAGTAACTGAAGCTATTTTAATCTTAAAACCTGAAACAAATACATCCTACTAAAATTTGATATTTGCCTAATATTTAAAAAAAATTCATTCTTAAAGGTCAGTCATCTCATTAGCTTAATTTCAAGAATAATTCTTCAAAAATCAACTCACAATCAGTCTCACTATTATATGGAAATTATAGAAATCTTTCAATCTTACTATTTAATAATATTCAAGCATGTAGCTTTAAGATTTGTTACTTAAACTGAAATCAATCGTTTAAAGTTTATTTTGACAAAATAAGCAATTCTGAGCTAAAAATAAAACTTTCGCACTCACTCTCATAGTTAACTATCGTTAGTTAAAGTATTTTTTCTACGTTTTTTTTACAACACTACTTCCTGGCTCTATTATAAATGGACTGTAATTCTTACAATACAATCACCAATCTAATAGATTATACAATAAAATCGATCATATTTCATTGATAATAACAAGTTTTGCTAAATTTTTGTGTTCAGCAACACTAATCATACTTGAAACTAAATTTTTATGACCAGAAGTATTTAAATTCCAAAAAATTTATTTATAACTATAAAAAAACAATGCTCATCTTATTTCTACTGGATTTTCTTTTTGTTTGTATTTAATGCACTTTTATTAATTAATTCATTTGAATTAATTCACTTAATCCTCCTTAATTTTGTTCTCTTTACAATTCATGTTGAAAATGAGGAGTTCACGGTAATCCCTTTTTCTAAACTCTATTAATTGTTTTTAATGCTATTGATCTACGAAAATGTTTTTACGTATCAAGTTCTGGCACTCAGTTAACCTTTTGTAAATTCTTTTCTGCATTCTTTTAACAAAAATATTTTTTTTTTTTTTCAATTTATTTTTACTACAATTTTAATTAAAAATTATTAATTATGAGCGTATATGAGCGTTGGTATTGATGGCATGTGTTAAGCTTGTGGGGGTTAGAAGTCCAATGATTAGTCCCCATATATGTGTTTCTATATTGTTGATACTATGTGGTCAGTTCATGCGGTTTGATTCTGTGTAATCTCTGTGTTTTGCCCGTTGTGTCCAAAAGCTGGATAGCTTCGATGTTAGTGTGGTATAACAACCTGCGTTCGTGCCTAAGATCATATTCCTGGATAAAATTCTGTATCGTGTTAATTAACAAAAATAAAAATGGAATGAATCAGCCTCAACAAAATCTTTCATTTACTTCTAAAAATGAACAGTTTAATTTCAATCTCATCCTCAAACTTTTAAAATTTGGTTGATCTGATGTAATGATTTAGAGTCTAAATTTTAGACCATTCATTTCCAGTTTTCTAGCTTCTCCTTTATTGCACTGATAGTCAAGTTTTTGCTAATTGATTCTTGTCTATCAGCCATCTAACATGTTGCTGGATTAATTCCACTTCAATTTGTCAAAAGTTGATTTTGTTCAACTTAGGCTTTCATATAATGATTTTTCTTGTATTTTATATTCTAAAAGCATTTCAGGCTTAATATAATTTTAGTTGTAACAAAAACTGTCTACTTGGCTTAATAAAAAAGCTCCATATTTAAAAATTTACTATATGCCAGCTGCTATTAAGGGTTTGATTAAACCTCTAAATATTTTAACTTTAAAATTCTATTTAATAATTTACATTTCAGTTTTTTTGTAAAATTCAATTAAGAGCAAGCTTTGTGACATAAATAAGTCTCTAAAATCTACAAATCAAATTTTGATATAATTCAATCACATTAGTGATATTAATTGTGACATTAATCTAATAAATAAATCGAAAATGTATTAATATCCTTGCTTTTGATTTTTTAAGGAAAGAAAGAAGACATTGTTCAATGAAACAATAATAATAAAATTAAATAAGCTTCCAGAAATAGAGTTTAAATATTATCATTGAACAACATTAGCTTCATGAAAATAAAATTATTTTCTAATTAAATTATCCAAATCTGGTATCTTCATGTAAAATGTGCTAAGAACATCACGTTTAGAATTAAAAAAAAAAACTTTAGTTCAATACCAACTATACAAATGGTTAAGTTTGACCTTGTATCACATAGCGATCTTCATTTTGCCTTGTTTCAATTAAAATTAAATTTATGCTTCTCTATTAATTACCTTTTAGGTAACTATTTGAAATATTTTAAAATTAACATATGAAATAATATATTCTCAGTTATTTAATATAGTAAAAATATTAATTATAGATAAAAAATGTTCATAATTTGCATTTTCCTTCAAAACTTTTGTAAATTATAAAAAAAGAAGAAAAACAACACCTACGAGTTATAATAAAACAATATGAAAATTTGTACATAAACTCAATTGTTGTTTCGTCTCATAAAGTTTTTTTTTTATTTTTTTATTTTTTCTCTCCAACTCAAGAGTTAAATTTTTGTTTGTTTTTTAAATTAAACTTGAATACATTTCAAACAAAGATTCTTAAGTTAAACAGTTGAAGCTGACCATCATATTATATGAGCTTATTTTCTATTATGCCTATGGCCGCCTGCGTGCGGCCGGTGGCAAAGATCTTCAATGAGTGCATTTTATTTTTACTCTGTGTTGAATCTCAACTTATGGATATTATATATTTTTGTAGTCTTCTGTTAGTTGAATTTTAGCTGGTGGACGTACATAACAGGCCCGGCTTCATTTTAGTATCGTTTTTCTTGCTATCGTGTTTGTCACGTTATTTAAATCAGCATACGGTATCGTTTTATAATTAAATTAAGTAATAAAATTATTATTATTAATTTTTTTTTTATTTTAAATTAAATGTTATGAAAAATGTTTTAATATTTTAATCAAATGTAGGTGTTAAATTGAAAATTTCGATATTTATTGTATATTTGTGTTATGTGAGCTCTGTTTGGAAGATGTAAAAAACCACAAAAAAAAAAAATATTAAATAAAATAAAACAGTGGAATATATAAATTAAATTTTAAATATATATATATATATATATTTTTGTTGTTGTTATTCTTATAACTAATGTGATTTTCATATTTTGTCTGCATAAAAAATGCGGAAGCTTTAATTGAATTTTATATCGCTTTACAATGCTGACAAAGTATCAAAATACAATTTTACAAGAATAAAATATTAATCTCAAAATTTTCATAAATTTCAAAGATAGTAATAATAATAAGCAATAAGATGACAGACGATGCATTTTTGGTTTTGACAATGAAATCTAGCAAAGCCTTTAGCAAGTTCTTTCAAATCTCTTGAAAAACTCTATGGGAAAGGCTTATTCATATTTCTCTTTCAAATATATTTGATTATTATTTTTTTTTTTATTTAAGGACAAAATTGTTTGGAAATTTCGATTCATTTTATTTGAAAAAAAACTTTTAGAAAAATAATGGTTGTCTTCTTAAAAAGTCATGTTTGAAACTACAAAAAACGGTTAAGCCTTAGTCCATTAGGAAGCAACATTTGATTGTGCAAATTAAGATCATATATTTGGTGGCAATTATCGATCCAAATCCAAAACAAATGCGAAAAATTGCGTAAATTTGCAAAATCTATGAAAAAAGCTAGAGATTGCTTCTACAAAGACCAAAGTTATGCTTTCCTAAGTTATATTTCTTACCGCTGGCATTTCACAATTGTAAAATCATAATTAGCATTATTAAAAAATTAGCATAAATGACTTTGTTGTATCAATGGGGACCAATACTTTTTGAAAAAGAATTGAAATGTTCATTAATGACCTTAAATTTCAGGGATAATCGATTTTTGACAGTTTTACTAGTTCTGTTTTTATAATGTTTATCTTTTAATTCTGCCACTGTAACACCCATCTCTTTTATCACTATTTTTGGTACTAATATTTATTAATGTTTTGTATGTGATATTTATTGATTTCCATTTAAAAAAGCTGGCATGCTTGAGGCTTGAAAAAGAAATATTAATTATTTAATAGTTGATTGCACTTTTTCTAGTCTTAACCAGTCATTTTATCACTTTCCACATTAATTCCTTTACAAAATCGAACACTGTAAAGAGATTTAGCCGATAAAATTGCTTTCAAATGTGTTACTAATTACACTATTAAATGAATAAAATTAAAACTGAACTAAAAATTAAAACGGTTCCAGTTAAAAGCTACTTTATATTCAAAACTTTATATATTTCAACAAACACTTCTTACAATTATGATGCCACTGTTGAATATTTGATATATAATTTCTGAAAGAAATTTGACTATGAATTTTTGTCATCATTTTTTTGACAAATACATTACAAAAATCAAATCAATTACTCACAACAACCGAACATCAAAACTTTGGTAACTACGCATTTTAATTAAGTCAAGAGTCACAATTATTATTTTATTTTTTTTTTGTTTGAAATTTTATTTACATTAATTTTCAATAAAATAGTTTTTATGATCTCATTAAATTATCAAATTTTGAAAGTTTTATACATTTTCTAAGACTATTGTAATTTTATTCGAATTATGTGCGAAAAACCTATATTTTTATATATACATTTAAGTATTTTTCAAATTTGAATTCCACAACAATTACCAAAGAAAAAAAATTGTTTTTTATTAAACTTATTGCAATAATTTACTTTATATTTTTATTAAATTTTAAGGCTTAAAGTTTTCTCATCTTAAATCTACAACACTTTACGAAATAAAATTTTATTTCAATTTTACGTCATTTTCTATTGTTTTTTATTAACATGTAATGTAATTTAAAATTTTATTTTTGTTTTTTTTCAAGGCTTGTGTCAATTCTTTAGAATGCCTTTTCGATTTTCAAAAGCTAAATTTAACCTATGAACCTGAACTACTACAGATAAATAGCTAATAAATGTTTTTTTAATGAGTTTCTATTGTAAACATTTCAAACTCAGAATTTTAATTGAATTAAAAAAAAATTTGAAATGTAACTAGCTAACCTGGGTTACAGGTTGATATCTTTTGTGCCATTAGCTGGCACAAGGATATATGCATTTTCTATTTTATACTATCAGTGGTTACATATAAGAATTTAACAAAAAAATACAGATAACCTGTAATTAATCATTAGTCGTATTTCTTAGACTATTTATTTTTTAAAAGGTTTTTATGAATAATCATAGTCAAAAATTAGTGGAGACCTTTCAATTCCATTTACATAAAAAATTTTTCCTTCTTTAGTAGTCATATGCCATTTAAGTAACTTACTTATGTGCATGCTCATATTTAAAACAAATATATTTTCAATAAAGCACTTAATTGAGATTTTTCTCTTTTATTTTATATGTTTTATAAATTATTTTTTACCAAATTTTCCATTTCTAAAGAATTTATTTTAAAATTATTACTCTTCTTTTAGTAATCAGCTAATAACAAGAACTTAACCACTGTTGATATTTTACACTAATCTCTTAGTTTTTCAAGATTATTTTGTGACACTAAAATTTTTTTAGTGAATGTGTTAAAGTAAAACAATTTAAAAAGAAATTTTTCTGGTAAATTTGTGAAAACTTAAAAAAAACATTTCAAAGAAATTGGAGTTCGACAAAAATTTATTTTTCACCGGTTAAGGAAGCATGGAAGTAATTATGGTGAGTGGCAATTGAATTGCTTGTAATAAATAAATAAATTTATGCAAGTGAAATTATGAAAAAAAAATTCTTTTTATGTTCATTGTAAGCAATATTTAGTATATATATATTTGCAAATTAAAAACTAACATATCTTGAGAAAATATTTTAAATTAATACTGTTGGGCTGCTACCCCAACTTTATTTCTCTCACCAATCTCTTCCCCTTACTCCCGCTTTGTTTGATATGTTTCATAAATTAATTGTTACATTTCTTGCTGATATTTATCTGATTAACTATTTTTTGATCTACTCATTTCAGAATCAAATGCTAAAGATCTGTAGATCCACCTTTTATTTTAAAATCCATAATGTCTAAATATTTTACTTTTTCGTGGTGTATATAATGCTATTTTAATTTTTTCTAAATTTTTTCTTCTGATAAATTTTCTAATATTTTTCGATGTCGTAAGGATTCCAGCTAGTTTTGAGCTTTTAATAAGTGTGGATTAGTGTGGATTAGTGTGGATTACCCCAACCCAAAATCTGCTTAATAGAATTAAAAAAAATGAAAATGATACAAATCCACTTGAAGGAAAACCATAAGGAATACTACGCTAGTGACTTGTTTGTAAAAAAGTTAAACTAGTTTGAATATTAAAAAAGGTACGAGGTAAAATCTAATCCCTTCACTTTTCATCAAAAACACTTCTCACCCTCGCCCAAAGTGGCTGAAATGAAAAAAAGCCAAAGTAGGTATGTAAAATCTCAACGGACAATAAATGTATAAAGCGTTTGGTCAAAACACTTTACTTTTCTTTGAAATTAATCTTCATTTTTCTTTACTTCAAGCTAGAAACCCCTTCAATGGTTTTAAGTATTAAAGCTGTGAATTATATTCATTATGAGAGATACTACATACTAATCAGATAATCCTGGTCTCTAGGCGGTTTTTTTAAATTTCATGCATGAAAATAACTGCTTACATAAAAAACATACCTCAAAAATAGTATAAAGTTATAGTAGCAATTTTTTAACTTTGGAGTAGTTTTCTTCTAATCAGAAAAAATAAGAGTAATGAAAGAAAATAATTTTCTTCTGACATTTTGAAATCATCATATTTGATTTTGTGCTTTCAAACATTTAAACGTTTTGAAACATTATTTTGCTGGTGGCTTTAAATAAACTAATTTTTTCCAAAAGAAATTTACAATTTTATCATAGATTCATGTTATTAATTGGTGTTTACGTCGTCAGTTGGCTTATAGTATCAATTATAAATTTTAAATCCAATACTCATAATAGGACTTTCATATCCAATCTATTTAGATTACGTGTAGTACGAAAACCCGAGTCGAAAAATTTGATGACGATGAAATCTTGAAACTTTTGGATAAAATTTCAATTAGAAATTTAAATTTTTATTTATTTTACATTCGAAAATAGGCAAAAGTGAGTACAAAGATATAAAAGATTTAAAGAGAATTTTTAAAATCTTATTGTATAAGCTTTAAAACTGAATTCAGCTTAAGCAATTTACTGTGACATTTTTAAAAGATTTTTAAACATTAATAAAAATGTAAGAAAATTCTTATGAAATTTAAGAAAAAAATATTTTCACAATAGAACGAAGCTATGCTTGTTGAGTTAACTTATATTAGCATCTCATTTAAAATCTCCGCCATAGACTTTTCTTTTCTTTTTCTGTTTGGACATGGGACAGGAATTTCATTATGTATGGAATGAAGAATTGTTAAATAAATCATACAGTATGATTAGATAATTAGTTCTTTGTCATAGTACCAGGTTATTTAAGGAAAAAAATATATATAACAAGTCTGATAAAATCAAAAGGGATGTACAAAAGTGTTTTAATTCCACTTTGAACGTCTTATATGGAAATCAAATTACAAAAATAAAAAATTAAATAACATTTTTTATAATGTTCAAAAAACTTATTTATGGTTTGATGTATTAGACCAAACATATTTCTCTAATAACTAGCCAACAGTATAAATATTAAGTCCTCACGTTTAATAATTAAAAGAGCTGGAAAAATAATCTTAGGAGTTTCAAATATCAAGTCTGAAGTGCTTGAAACATAGAATCAGATCAACAACCGAATACTAACACAGGCAGCTCACAAGGATTTTTCGAAAGAAAAACTATAATTTTGTGTAGAATTTATGTATATCTTGTGCTTAAAAAGTTTCTGTATTTTATAAATTAATATATCCACTTCAGGATATATATATCTATATTTTTTTTCTTATTATTATTATTAAAATTGAGAGGGCCATGCTGCACTGCAACCAGAATCGATCTATTGTGCTCCCCGCCTGCTATTATGTAGGGAAATTTATATCAAGCTCCCTTGCCAGAGCCAAAACATCTTTTAATCTCAACTCACCCTCCTTTGTACAAGGCACATAGCGAACGAGAAGATGTTTGAGTCTCTAAGTCTTCAGTCTCCCACACTCGAATAAGAAGGTGGTCGGTGTCTCCGCCACCTTCTGACAGAATCTACATCGTGTAGTTGCTGATTTTCCCAGCTTGTAAAGGAATTTGAGAAAAGGACCATGTCCCGTAGTGAACCAAGTCAACGTTCTGAGTGACGCTCTGTTCAGTTTCCTTGCTTCGTTTAAATCTCTTAAATTATAGTTGAAGAATGCCTTAGACTGAGTCCATTCATAGGATTCAGCCCACATTCAGGCATTGTAGTCTTTGGACCAATCGTTCAAATGCTGCTTTAGTATATTTTTTTTCTTAGGTTCCTAATACTTTAATTCAAAGGTTTGAGCTCCATCTGTTCATTTTTATGGGTTTTCCTGCTATTTGCTTGGATAAGAAAAAAGTGATGTTGAATTTTTAACTAAGATACAAGTATTTTAATCCTTATTATCATTGTCTTGTTAAACATTAAACAAAAACATTTAATCAAGCACTATGTCATCAGACATAGTTTCATGTGATATTTTTTGTTATTCAGACTCAAGTTAAAATTTTTAAGGAGGAGTGATGGTTATTATTTTTATGGAATAATATAGATATAGTTACTACCATAAAATTTCAGAAAAATTGTGTTTTTTTTAACAAATATTCGTTTTTTTTTCGGCATGCACACTAAAAGAAAAATGAATTAAAGTTATGTTTTAAGATTATTTTTAATTATTATAAATCAAAAATTATGATAAAGGAAAATAATTTCATAGAATATTAAATTTATATTTTCATAATTAAGAAAGTAGAATATTTAAAACTTTCAAGCAACCTCTTACTTGTAGTCAAATAATTTTGGAAATATTCTATCTACAAAGTAAACCCTTAATCAAATTAATCAACCAAGCGAATTAAATTTATAAAAACTTGCTAAAAACGTTGAAAAACCAACCAAAAAATATAATAAATTTCTCAACAGAAAATCAAAAACAAAAACTATGATGTTTTTCACCAAAGGCAAAGCACAAAAAAGCAGAAATAAAATAATCAATTAAAAGCTTTTATATGAAATTAAAATAATTATTGAACACATTTCTTTTTATTTCATAAGCATGTTTTTTCTTCTATATGGCTGATAAAATCAAATTAAAAACAATTATAAATTATTGACTTTTGGTATTTAAATCAATTGATTTTTAACATAAAATTTTACCCAATTAACTTGTGTCATTAGTCCATTTTTTCTTCTTTTTTAATGACCTACCTACATTCATTACAAATAAACTTGAAATAATTAATTAGATTTTCTTATTTTATTATCATTTTAAAATGTCATCTAAGTCTAAACATATGTTATTTGAAAATTTCTAAAATTCGGTAGCTAATTAATTCTTCCAAATCAAGAAATCTTTAATGATATTGGAAAGCAATTTAAAACAACTTAATTTAACATTATATGCCACCACCTACTCCATTATTATTTGTTTTAGTATTAAATTTCTAATTTGAATTTTTGTTTAGTTTAATCATCTACCAAATATTATGACCACTTAATTAACTTTAAAATCTTATGGAATAAATTTCTTTTAGACTTTTTAACTGATTTATCAAGTTCAAATTTTAGATGGATCATTAAACTATAAAAAAGAAATCTATGAAAAAGTTTAAAAGTTTGCAAGTGATTTGAAAAAAAATTTAATTAAAAGCATAAAATTTTTTCAGTTTAATTAAGCATCAGCTCCGGGAATTTTACCAAACATCTGAATCATTTTCTTTTGAAATATTTTAGGTGCACTATTACGATGCGACTATTTAAGTCTATCCATCCAATTGCTTAAATCATTTAATAAATTTTCCCAAAATAAAATTTTCGGCTTACATTCATTTTCCGAACCATTTGATGAATTATCCATACCAAAAAATGGCCAAGTTTCGGAGTCATCCAAGACTGTTGTTAATTTTCTGGTCGTTTTGAACATACATTAAACAAAAAAATGGAGTACTGAATGTTGTTAAGTTAGAGCAATTGCATAGGTCTAACCCAGTTAATATCTTTTTATTCACTAATCTGCTTGGTGATTGGTGAATTTTGGTTGTTTTCTTTTATTTCCACGAATACTTCCAACAAGAGTGGTTCTATTTTTTTTTACTAATATTGCAGCCAGTGATACGCTTGTAAAGAAATCATCTGTAGCGAGCTTCTTACGCATCCTACTGTGAACGATTTCATTAGTTTGAGAGCAATAAAATGACGAAGCGGAAATGGAGCTTATCTGTTTTCACTTTTTCATCCCTTTATAATGTATTTGGTGCTGACATTAGATGTTAACCAAAATTTGATATCAAACTTATCCAGTTTATTCGGTATATATATATATATAGATTTGATTTGATTGGAAAAAGCTGTTCATCGATATTTACAATTTCTCCGGCTTGTAACAATTTTGGTTATACTCAATGACCTTATACCATATTTCAGAGATTAGAGCAATTAGAGCTGTTTGTAAACAATGGCTTCGTTGATTTTTTTATCAAAATAATAAAATAATTGCATAATTCCACGAAAATCACTCCTGCCGGACCCCATTTCTTGTTTCGTGGATATGAAATATTCAAATTATTTGCCTGATGTGCATCACAAGCACATAGAGGGAGGAATAAATGCATTTATTTTTCTATTTCTATCCAAACTGTACTATCAGCGGCAATTCCAGTACATCTATCTCCACATCACTTTCTTTTTCTGAATTTTACTTTCTTTACTTTCAGATAACTCCTCTTCACCAAATTTCAAACACTTTTCATCTTTACAATTTCCAATGATTTCAAATATCTTAACATTTCAAAATGTTTACAAAGAGTTTAAAATAGGTCATTTGACCTGTCATAGTAGGTTTAGTGTTAAAAATTAACTTCACTTGTAATTAGCTTTTAATATAATCGTACTCTTCACCTATGAATGCCATTATAGAAAAACTAAAGTCATAATTAGCTTAATAATATAATTAAAATTTTATCAATAAACTCTTCAACTCTTAAATACAATCAAAATAATGTATATAACCTGATATGTCCAAATTTTAAACCCTAATAATATCAACAATCATTTAAATAAAGTTGACATGAAAGAATTGGCATTGAAAAAATCATTTCAATAATAAATAACGAACATAAATATTTTACATGTATATTTAAAAGTAGTTTATAAAGTTTTGAAATTGAAATAGGTTACATCAAAATTATGACAGCTATAATATCTAGATAGAAGCTGTTTTTAATAAATTTTGAAGAAGATAAACGATCTAATGTGTCAAGTTCCGTAAACTCAGGGTTAATTTTGTTTAAGCTAATTGCTAATCAACATAACATATGCTTTAATGTTACAATTAAGTAATTATCGGACACTTTTCTGGTAATAAAAATCAACGTTATATTTTTCAATTTCAATAAAACTAGAGAAAATGAGAAAGGAATAGATAAAAACAGAGACAAAAAACGAAAAATGAATGCATAATGAATACTGATACTCTTTATATTATTGGCATTTTGATTAACAAACTGAAACAAACATAAATTAAATGAATTTGGTTTATGTTTTGAATTTGAAAATTTGTTTCAAAATTTGTTTACTACTTGCATTGACTGAATTAATTTGCTTAACATTGAAGTAAAAATAATTTAGTTGCTACCATAAATCCTATTGAGAGCATATATAACTATGTTGTTTTCAATGTTTTTCATTGTAACCTTTTAATTTTCTTAGATGCAGTTTTCTTTTAGTTACTTTTTAATTAAGTACCATAATATAAACATAACTTGCTTGTAAAAATAAAATTATTAGAAATTGAATGTTTTAATATTAGGGTCCTAAATAAATTGAAAAATGTAATTTAGTAAAATTTTCGATTATCAAGTTATAAAATACTAGGACAATAGTCTGCTATTAATTTGTTCATAATTCTTGTTTAGTTTTGATTTTTTACCATTTATGCGTTTTAAACTCTGAACCATTCTGCATGTTTGATACCAGCTACTCGACTCGGCGGAAATATATGTCTATATGTATATTTGCAAAAACAGCAATATTTTATTTTTTCTAATTTTGTACAGTGTGATACTGTCTTAAAACATTTATCAATATCCACGAGCCACATCACCCATATTTGTAGTGTATTATAAAACCATTTCAGTCTCATTTACTGCTACAACATTTCTACTGCGTAATGTTGTGCGGATAGATTGTCTTTGTCTCCACGCAAGAAGCGTATGTAACTGTTATTCTTGTTGAAAATTTGGTTTTTTTATTTTAGTAGGTACGCCTTTTCGGCCTATCACTTATATTAATGCAATGGAATTCTAACGGTTACTGGAGGTCAATCCGAGAAAGGTCATCGGACGTTATGCTGCCATAATACGGAAGTATTGTAAATACATATCCAGTTTTTGAATCCGAAACGCATATATACCCGTATTTCCCAATTTGTTGACTAGCGCGGATTATAGGTGATAAATACTATTATGCCTTTAAATTTTACAATAGATTCATCTGCAGCTTAATACGGTATGAAGTATTATCTAAACTTGACATCTAAATATTCTCAAAAGTTGCTGACCTTTTGGATACGAGTTCTTAAATTCGCACTCTTTTGCCTGGGTTTTGTCAAATGTAGCATCCAAAATATTTGTATAAATTTGACCCTAGTGAAGGTTTCCGGAAAGAAAGGAATTCTACTCTTGGAAGCAGTAGGCTTGTATTCTTAAATATTTGGCTGTTAAATCAATCCTATATTTGGGATAACGGCAAAGAAAGTTCAAAATTCTTCTTTAGTAAAATTGCGCCACTTTTGCCAAATTGATTTTAGGGAAAGTTGTTTCTTTCTAATTTCTTCCGCTACATAATTTTTCGTTTCAGTATTATTACTGTATTACTTAACAGCATAAAATAAAGTTTATATATTAAATAAAAAGATATTTTTGAATTAGTAAAATAAAAAATTTGTAAAAAGGAAAATTAAAAAAACAGATAAGAAAAGACTTACAAACTCAGAACAAGAATAAAATATTATTTAAAATCAAATAAAATTTTCAAACATAGTGTGACGACCACAAAATAATTTTTTAAAATAAATATATAATAATTTTTCGAAATTTAGAGAGAAAATAGAAAAAAATGTACAAAAGAAAAGGATAACAATTAGATATTGTTTTTTATTTAAAGTATTTTCAAGTTAATAATACAAATACAAGTACCTTGATTTAAATTTTTACCTTGAAACTAAAAATTTAGTGACCCTTGTCTAGGATATTGACAGTTAATCGCCGATAACATGAAAGGTCAATGATAAACACACATATAAAGTTCTATATCAATGACTAACATCTTTTAGATTGATGATAATTGATGTCAATAGATGACGTTATTAAAAAAGAACAATGACAAAGACCAAGGACACTAACAAATTAACAAACAAAACAATTCACTTACAATTATAGTTAAGTTTTTCATTTTATAATAGAAATTTTCATATTCATATTTGCAAATAAACTTGACATCATTGCAGAAATCTTGGTATCGCATAAGAACTGTTAAAATTTTACTGCTGTGGTTAATTTAAGTGTCTGTTGTGGTTTTTGATTTTAAAATCTTTAAAATATGAACTATGCAAAAGTATTGTTCGGTTTGATTTGGTACATAAAAAGGAATTAAATCTATAATCAATTAATACTTTAGAAAATCAAGATACAATCAAGATTTCATCATGGCTGAGCTTGAAGAAAAATAGGACAAGTCAAAAAGAAACAGATTTCAATTCTAACTGAAACGCTTCTGATAGAAGAAAGAGATAAACTAAAATTCATGTTATAATTACGTAAAATCAAAGAAAATTGGTAGGATCAATATACCATAACAACAAAATACCAAAATTTAAGTTATTGCACAAAATGTATAACATGATTATCCTAAAAACACACCGCCTTACCCTCAAAAGAACTTACATTAGCTCAAAAAAACCAATAAATAAAACCAAAAATAACATATCCCAACTACTGGCACTCATAGGAAAATGTAATATTGGCAGGAGGCGTTTATGTTGAATTAACAAAACTGACTTCGTTAGCAGCATTTTACTAGATGTGCTAGAAACAGATAGATTTATTATTTTCAAAATACCACATACACAATTTAAACAGTGCAATTGATCTCATTCTAAACAAATCTTCACAAAAAAGCTTATTATAAACAAGAATGGGCAAAGTAACGTCTTAGGAAGCGCTTTCCAATAAAAGCAAACAAATTTTTCATCATGATAACAAAAAGAAAGAAAAATTGAAATGTGTGCAGGACAATATAATTTCATAAACTTGAGACCCTAACTCTGAATTCAGCTTTTAATTATGATAAATTTCTTAATTTGTTGATATGACATTTCTTGTATACTTAAGTAAATCAAAAATTCACTGTTGAAGGAAATAAAGAAATAGTTTAAAAATTATTTCTGACTGTTTTAGAGATCCTTTATCCCAATATACATTATTCTGTTTGAAAAATAATACTTAAAACTTCAAATTTCAAATTTGATAAAGTCAAGAATTTCGGTCGATGCTTAATCAATAATTTCAAAAGCTAAAATTTTAAACTTCTAGCAAATCAAACAAATCAATTTCACAATTATTGTAGCCTGAATACACATCTTCATAAAAAATTTCCATATTATGCAATTTAATTGTGTTATAAAGACGTGAAAATAATTGCAATAGTTCTCATTGTAGGGAGTTAAAAAATCTCACGAAGAATTACATAATATTTACTTACATATATATGAAAATTATATATGTTTGTATTTGCAGCCAAAATGTGCTGTTAAGGATATGACAAAATTTTACGAAATCTTTCTGTAATAAAAAAGTAACAAAGCAGACAACAGCCCGCTAAATTACATAAACGTGATAATTTTATTAAAAAGAACCACCAATCACTTAATGCACTAAATCTATATTTTAGATTATATTTTATTTATGTTGTGTAGGTAGCACATAAAACAAAACATTTTAATTTATTTTTATTTAATATATTTGTATTGTATTAAAAATATTAAGTAATGAAATCAGTACAAAAATGCTGTTTGGTCAATTAAACAGATGAAGTAGTTTGATGGTATACTAAAAACCAATAAAACTTTACTCTACTCAAAGAAAAGATTGCCTCTTACTATAGTTTGTAATAAAGATATAATCATTTTTTGCAAACAAAAGCATATAAAAGTAACTATATATGTATATATTTGTATATTTATGATTGTATAAAATTGCATGCTTTATGTATGAAAAATGTGTTATCGGTGATGACCCTAATTTATAGTTCAAGTCTAGATATTACTGAAAAAAATCAAATTTCATCTTGTTAAAAAGTTTTATATTGATCAAAGAATGCTGTTAGATTGCACTTCTGGACGTGCTATATCGGAAAATTGTAGAGTCATCGACCTTTTAACTATGAAGAAATACATCAGCTTTTTGCACATATTCCAGACAGATTATTATTATTATTATTATATTCTTTTGTTTATGAAGTTACACTACTAATATTTTGTTGTTATTTGATAAGTGAAATTTTTAAGGGTTTAAAGATTTTAAGGAGTTTTTTTTTTCATATATCAAATTAGATATTTTATTAAAACGAACGATTTACCATGTAAAAGATAATTATTATATTTGTACTTTTTGAAATTTATATTAAAAACTTTTGAAATTTAGACCATAAAGACCTCATTCCTAGTGACCTTTAAAAAAAAGTTGTTTTCTCGCTGCCAGGATATTTCATGACAGATTCATTTGAAAATAAAAAACCAAAAATTTCCTCTTAGTAGATGGTAATGGCTCGTACTTGAATGCAGGAAAAAAAATTGAAATTTGCATTCTTGACGGAATTGTGAACCAAACGTCCCAATTTTTGTGTAAAATTTGCACCCTGTATAACCTGCAAAAATTACTGAAAATAGAGAAAAAATAATCTTTCGTTGATTATATAGGGAAAGTGTTCGAATTGGAAAGTTCATAACTCTTTGAGGAATCTTGGATACCGATTTCAAAAATAGAGTTTCGAGAAAAAAGCGATTAAACTTTTGCATTCAAATAAAACCTGGCCTAAAGGATGGACCTTTAAAGACCATATTTCTTAGAATTTTACATTTTAACGATTATAAAAATCGTTTGGGAGAATATTCTAGAGATATTGTATTAATAAATAAACAATTTTTTGAAATTTTGAAACCTGCTTACCCCTTAAGGAATTCAATCATTAACCAGAAAGTCTTTAATTACTCTCATACAAGAAGTAGTTGAATAAAATTTAAGGTTATAGATTTATCCTTGAAATAAACTATACCAAACTTTTCAATCCGGTTGCAATATTAAATTTCTTCATAAGCCAAAAACTGAAATTTAAAGGTTTTTGGTTCGAAATTTGATCTATAATTGTCATATCATCACAGGATTTTAACCATAGTTTAATAATTATAGCTAACTAATATTATCTAGCATTCACCTCCTGTTTTCCATGATTTTTGATGAATCTAGTAATTACAAATTTCATAAATAAATCATGAATATATGTAGATTAGAATGAGTAAATGCAAAAAATATTCTATATAAAAAATCATTGAAAAGTGAATTTTGAACATTTATATTTCAAAAATCTTACGGCTGGAGATAAAATCTTGGATTATTTTTTTTTTTATTGCTCTTTAAATATAACACTTACGTCTAATTTAAATCTAAGTATTGTAAATTATCTAGCAAACTAGTAGGCTGATACCTAAGTAGGTAGGTATAAAAGGGAACAGCTGTCATGTAGAGTTGAAGTTTGGTTTCGGTTTTCAGATCGAACAGTTCTAATGTTGAACAGTTAATTATTGTTTATGTAACGATTCTAATGTTTAAATGTTAGCTATTGTTTTATTGTAATTAAATATAAAGAGAAATATATAACAGTATGTAAGTACTGATTGCAAATTTGAAGATGATATCTTCATTAACTATCCTAATAAGTTACAATTGCTTTATTAGCTGAACATGCTCAGTTAATATTGGAATTATCAAAACATTCTTGTGTATTCATTCCTCTTATGTTAGATATTTTGTCGGTAGCATGTAACTTAATTATATAAAAATTTGATTTATAAAAGAGAATACTTTATGCATTAAAAATAATATTTAAAAAACTTAAAATATTTATCTAAAAATCTGGGACAACAGCTTTTTAATTTCAAATTTAATTTGCTGTATTTGGAAAAATCTTCAACAATAAATTAACAAAATCCCAATTATTAATCTTATTTTGACAAAATTAACTATAAAGTTTTAAGCTTATCATCTTTATAACCAAAAACTATTTTTGCCTTTTGCGACTATTAGGGCCAAATAACGCTTTATTCAAAGCTAAAGAAAAATTACGTTTTTCTACAAAATTATTATTAATTTTTGTTGATTATAACACTCAATCCAATATTATTCCGATATTTTGATTTAAATACAGTACAATTAGTTAATAGTGTCCAAATAATAATATTTTTTTGTTTGAAACTTTCTCATTATTGATGAGGTTGAACTTCTTCTTCTAAGCGTTCTTTTTTATGAATCATTCCATGACTTGTCTTTTTAACCTTGAATAAATCTAGGTCAAATATTTAAAATAATTGATTTAAGGCTATACCAAGAATATTTTTGCTTACTTGTGTAGATTTTTATGTGAAATGACCATGAATTTTGTTTTTAACTATTTTTCTTCAGCATGGAATATTTTAAAATTTTACAGGCATATCAGAAAAGGCATAAAGTAGTAAATTTCTTTACATGTAAACATCTTTAATACTTTTATCTCTTGGAAAAATATAAGCTTTTTGCCTAAATATAATTTCCAAACTTATTTTATTTGTCGAAATTGAATTTTTATCAATGGTTGGTTATTTCTGTTCCTCACTTTTGACATTGAGTTGATAGAAAATTATTAAAAGCTACTTAAGTAAACTCTATTGAAAAATTTTTTCCTTAACTATTAATTATACATTAGAGACTTTGGGCATTTTTATAGTTGGGTTAACAAGTGATCTTAAGTCTTCAGTGCTGTTCCAAGAACTCAAACACTAATAAACCAAAAAAAAAAGAAAAAAATCAACTTAAGAACATTTTTATCATTAAAGCAGGCTAGAATTTTAGAATTTATATATAATTTGAATAATGACCCCTTTTTGTCAAAATCCAAGAAAAATAGTCCTTGAATAATGGCAAAAAAATTTTATAATTTCAAATTTTTTTTTGTTGTTCTTGTACCAATTGCTCTAAGCGTATGCAAACAATTCTTAGCAACTTTTTTCTTTATATTGTTTGATATTCTCCTTCAGATTCTACAATTTTTTCGAGTAATGACTTGAAGTTCTTGACCTATGTTGAAAAATAAAAGGCCCAATTTAAAATGATGAGCAAAAACAATTTCACACCATGATTTTTTGCTAAATTTAATTCAAGGATTTTAATAATAAAGCTAACTACTTATATAGTTAAGATGCATGGCCTTCATGTTTTTTTTTGTTTTTATATTAACAATTATTTCATCTATAACTCTGACCGAAATTTCTATGCATGGTAATTTTTTTGTTTTTTTTTTATAATGAGTTATATGATTGCCTGAGAAAATTTTGTTTAGACAATTCTCAACATTTAAATTGCAATTTTTCGTTTTTTTTTGCTCATTTGAATTTATCAAATGAATCTTGATGAAATTAGTTTTGCTAATATTTTATTTTGTAAAAAATAGTATAAAATATAAATTATTATAAGAATTTTTGAAATTAGAAAGATTGAAATTTATGCAATTTACGTATAAAACATAATTTTTAAATTATTTTCTTGTTAAAAATACAAAAGTAATTAAGTTTTGCTCTTTCTAGAAATTATATATATTCTTTACTTCTTAGAAAATTTTCTAAGAAAACGTTACCTAAATTAAGAAACCAAAGATAGTTTTGACTCCTATAATATTTCAAATTATCTAAAAAACTTAAGACAAAGCGAAATTTTTTGTAAGATTTATCTTTGTAATATGGTGACCTTAAGAAAACTTAACAGGTTGATATGTTCTTTTTTGACCTTCATAAAAAAATTTTTTTATCTTATTTTATGAAAAAGATTTCACATGATGATGAACTCACATTTAGCCAGTGAAATTAAAGCTTTTCTTTTTTCTTGGACAAACACACTTATCTTTCACGTTTAATTTTTTAATCTTCTTGCAGAGCCTGAAATGTTAGTTTTTTTTTTTTAATCTCAATTAAACAATTTTCTTATGTTATTGCTTATGCAAATATTTATAGGTTAATTTGTGATTTGATCTCATTTTGGAAAATTTACATTAGCTGAGAAAGTGATCTTTTCAGATAGTTTAAAACTAATTTTTCTCTTCTTTGAAATTCTTTGAAATTCTTAAAATTTATAAAATAACAAAGATAGTTTCTTATTTTATAAACTTTTTAATTTTTTTTTACTAAAAAATGATTTTTCACATTATTGTTGTTAAGTTTATTAATTCATACAAAAAAAGGAAATACACTTTCAATGAAAATTATTTTTTCCTATGTGTGAGTATTTCCTTGAGAAGTACAATAATTTTGACTTAAAGTGTTCTTTAACCAATTAAGCGTCGAAGTTAAGTTTTATATGTTTTAAGTGTGCGGTACTAAAATCAAGCGATGACGTGTATAGACGACGAACGCAGAAAAAAATGGTCCTATTACAAATTGTATGAAAAACGAAGAACTACATTTTTACCTAAGAGAAACAATTAATTATTGCAAAAGTTATTGTTATTATTAACTCTCAAATTAGAATAAAATGGTTTTCATAGTCAATGCTAACCATGATGAGTAATAGAAATTTGGTTTGATGTGTACACATGTTGTTTAAAGAAATTTACTTCAGCTTGAGTGGATTAATGAAAAATATTTTATTCTAGATTAAAAATTTTGAACCAGATAAATATACATATATAGTGAACTAATACAGTAGGAATTTGATTACATAATATGTGCTAGTAAACTAAGTTCATTTAGATTTTTTTTATTTTTAATAAAATTTAACTAATTCCAGGAATTATTTTTTTTACTGGTGTCATTGATATCAATTGTGACATCAATTCGTGTAGACTTTAATACTAATAAAGGTCCAATAATACCGCCAACATCAACTGAACGTCCGATACCACAACCACCTTTCCGAGAGCCAGCACCCGTTTGGGAAGATCAAAGCAATGATATACCAAATCCAAATCCATATCAGTAAGAATATTTTTAAAAATAATAAAGTTTTGTTTTTCTTACATATTACCTAAATATTAAATAAATAAATTTTTATTGCCAGGTATATACTACCACCGCCAAGTCGTCCTAAAGTTAGTCCAATAGACTATTCGAAAAATGAAATAAAAACAGACCAAACAACAAATACACATTATAATCCAAGTAATAAAAATAATCAGATTACTACAGAAAATTCAAAGAAAAATCAATACAACACCGTTGTGAATGCTTTAGCTCCTTATTATATACCAAATAAAGGATTTAAATATGAAGCAGTCTTCCCAAGGAAAGTTCATAATGTTAAAGCAAGTGATTTTGATTATAAATATAACAAATTGAACGGAAAATATAATGCAAAATTGAAGAAATATAAGGCTTACGAAAAACAAAAATATTTTCCTTCTAGATGGGTAAGTTGACTAGAAATTTAATTTTAATTTTTGAAAAAAAACCATAGAAATGCCTTGTGAAAATACGTAAAGAAGTGGGAACATTTTTCTTTGTTCTTGTGGCGAAACACACCCTATCAGAAAATATACTAGACATTATTTTAACTGTTAGTGAAACTCAAGCAATTTAGTAATATTTCCAATAACTTTTGGAGTTTTAAGACTTTTAATTCAGAACTGAAACTTATTTTTTATTAGTTTACTTTTATACTAAGTTACTCATACTCATACTAATACTAAGACTATATACAAAGAACTTAAATAAAAACATTAATTGATCTTCTGATACCCTAATTGGCTAAAAGGGTAGCCTTTTCCATGAAGTTTTCAAAAGGCTATAGTAAGATATACTACATTAAAAAATTTGCCCGTATCAGTTTTGGCAAGATTTTGCAGTTTCTCTTGACAAAAGTTAGCTTCAATCTCAGAGATAGAACATTTTAATCTTAAGATAATGATAAAAGCAATTATAAGTGTTAATATAGAGTGTAGAACTTATTAGTCCCTTATTATAAACCTGCTTGGACATTGTAAGATGGATATATCTATAAAAGGATCCCTTAATCATTATATATTTCCATACAATACTGCTCAAAGTATTCTACGCAACATTTCATTACTGTAGAATCCATAAAAAAAATATCCATCCAATATTTGAAAACTGGTTTTACAGGATACAATTATTGCATCCTATACACCATATTATATGATGATTAAGATTCTAGTCCTTTAAAATTAATGAATTAGAACTACTTTTATCAGCTGCTTAATACTCAACTGAACTTCTACACAGTTTTGCAAGTTGTACTGGTAGATTTATTAATTAGTTATTGCTATGCATCAGTCCAAAAATTTATTTTTATCGTGCTAAAACAGCAGTATGTTCTTTTTGCCCAATTATAAAAGTAAATTTGCTTCGACGCATTAACAAGTGTGATTTGCTTCTCAAAAGTAAAGAAAATGATCTATTTTTGAAGCGAACTATTACTGGCGAAGAGAAATTGGTTGTTTACAAAATTGTTAAGCACAAGAGATCATTAAGGAAGCTGAAGGAACCTGAATTACCTCTCCAACAGAAAAGGCCCAAATCGATCAAAAGAAAAAGTAAAATGTCCCACCACGATAATGCGAGACCTCATACAAGTTTGGTAACTCACCAAAATGCATAATTTTTTGGGCGAGACCTTCACTTCAAATCAGGACAAATTTTCATGCCAGCAAAGATCAGAAATTTTATAAGCGTAATATCTCAGCCTCATGCCTGAAAAGTGGCTCAAAATATTGGACCAAAATGGAGATTAGATGTTTATATACTATAAAAAATCATGTTCCATTTTTACCTGAAAATGATTTTCCAAAAAAAAACCAATAGAATTGGCAGATGAATAACGCTTTCAGTTAAACTAATTAAGCTAACGTATGTGTAGAAAATTAAAAAACTTAAGTTTCAATTTAATGAACATCATCGAAAATTACATATAGTTTTTTAAATTCAGCTGGTAGCCTTAAAATTACTTATAAAAAAAGGTAAAGACAATAAAATTATTTAAAAATTTCACCACTTTAAAAGCGCAATTACATATAGAAGAATAATGTGCAAAATTTTCAAACTATTATGATTAAATTAACAAAATTTAATTAAAATGGGTTCATTGGCATTTAACTTGTGCTTACCATGACTAGGAAGTAAATGAGACGAGAAAACTAATTGATAAATTGGCGTTAAACGTGACATAGACTATCTAATTAAATGTTGTAACTTTTTCTTTTAGACCTAATGGTTTGAAATGAATGTGAAAAATAAACAGAAGACTAGACGAGTAAGAAACATACGAGTAAATTATTATTTTTTTCATAACAGTTGAAGTTTTTGTTTGTTATTTTTTAAATATTTTTTTGTTTATCTGTAATATTTATGTTATTTAATTCTTATCTAACTAGTTGTATTTCATAGAAATATTTTATAAATATAATATACAAATATTAAGATCTTAGACATTTAGCTTAATTTAAATTGCGTAGAAATGGATATAACATAGTTACTGTAATATTAGAAAGATAATTGTATTCCAATCGCAATCTAATTGAGCACAATTTATTCGATAAATTTTCCTTACTCTATAAGTGAATTTCTGTTTTTCATTTTTTATCATATGTTCGCAGTGATAAAATTTAATTATGTTTGACTTATTATTCAATTAATTATGCTAGCCTGAGTATAGTAGTTTTGATTTTACAACTCAAAATGAAATACCATTTAGTTACCAAAAATTAGCAAATTAAATGTTTTTGGTCTTGTTCCACATAACTGGAATTACGAAACATTTTCTTCTTCTAGTTTTTTTTTTTTTTTTGGCTTTTTCCTTTTGTTGAATGATGACAAAATATGTAATAAAAAATATGTAAATTTTATTGGACAAATTATTTTTAGTACCAAATTAATAAATCATATTTTTAATTTTTTAGCTAGTAATTTTTTTAAGCTTATATTATGCACAACATTTTTTTTTTTGAACTTATCAACTTTTTTATTATATTTTAATGACTTAATGAATAAGTTCCGGTATTATTTTATTTTTTAATTTAAAAAATACTTAAAATAGATTGTTATTAGTATGTATTAGTTTTTATTCTTTAATTGTTACCAAATAATGAAGCCAAACAGGTTGTAAATCCGAATGGAAAATCAGTTAAGAAAAAAGTCTTCAATGCTAAAGTATGTAGGAGATAATTTAAATTTTCAAAAATTATATAATTTTGTTTTGAAATTTTCCAATCTACGTTAGCTCAACTATAGATTTCAGTTTACAAACAAAAAACATACTAAAAAAATCTTTTTTTTCCAAATTTATTGAAGTCGTTTTATTATCTGTAGTTAAGAAAAAAATATGAGTTTAAATGTAAAATATGTAGGCGTATTTATTTTATTTTATTTTAAACCTATTATCAACCTCAAACACTTATTTGTAATGGTAAAATCTTTTTCACATATTCAGAAAAAACTTCACAAATATAAGAAATTAAAAATCCAATTATAAATTTACATTTTTCTTGTTGTGTATGTTCATTGAAAACTTCGTTTATTTTCTTTCAAATAACCGTTTATTTATCAATGGAAATGAATGTTATCGAAAATATTGTCCATGAAAAGTGGCAACTTTTGCCAAAAAAAAATTTCTAATCTTTCAAGGCAATAAGTTAATAAAGTCAATTTCTGATACCCTGTAATTATGTAAAGCGTATTCTGGAAAGAGTATTCTGCATTGATTCTGCTCTTAGAGGGATGAGGTAGAACTTCCCATTCAATATTTCCCATCTAGTTTTTAACTCGCACATCTACATGTCATGTTGGAAAATCAATGTCTCATTTATCATTTCTGGTCGTTTTTCTTTCTGATCATTTTTTGTTGGTAATATTCTACTTTAATGGTTTCTCATAGTAAGCTCATAGTATACCACAACTTTCTGATCCCACCAAATATATTACCTTACAACCATAAATATTCGGCCTTGGCGTTTATTTTGCTGAGCAATCAGACTTCACATACTACGTATTGCACTTGAGATTAATGTAATAAATTCACTTCTCATTATTATTGACAATATGATATAAAAATGATTTTTTTTTGCATCATTGTCGACATGCAAAATCGTCTTTCAACAGCTCTCGGTTTGAATTTATGTGACACCCAAATTTCTTGCTTTCCAATTAATCCTAATGCTATTAATCACCTGAAAACTGTTGATCGATTGACATTAAATAATTCTGCGAGCTCGTCTTACATTTTACATATTAAAAATTTAATTTTAGGTGTATAACGGCATAAATTATAACAGAAAAAGATTTACCAGCTTTCAGAGTATATTATTTGTCTCTATTGAAGATGAAGACAACACATCTAATTATTATTATTTTTTGTAATTTTTAATATCTTTTTGTGATTATTTATGTCAAAAATATTTTGCATCTCTTAATTAGAGTTGAGTTTTAACCAAAAAATATGCAAGACGTTGAAACTGTTGGTTTTTTATATTAAAAATTTAAAACTGTTTTGGATTTTTTTTACTAACTCGAATAAAAAAAATTTAATATTCATAAAGAAAATTTTATTGGTTGCAGTTTAAAAAGAAGAATGCAATAAAAATGATACTACTAAAACAAGCCAAATTTTATGAGGTTATCTACCCATATTTGAAGAGATATTTTATTTTAAAGCTGTCAGTTTTTGTTGCAATTCCATCTCAATCTTATATGAGAGCTCAGACATAAGAATTAAACACTTTGAAAATAATGAATACTATTATAGGCTCATAGCTCTTAATTAAATATGTTAATTTGATAATAATAGGGTCCAAAACCAAAAAATAAAATGTAATAAATTTTATGTATAAGAGAAAATTAACAAAATAGTTTCCCGTACATATATTTTATTTAGCTTTTGTTTGGTATGAAAATAATCAATTTTATATAGGTACATGTATAAAAAATATCTCAAAAATTTCTATTTAGGATTAGACTTATTTACGATTGATGTTTTTTGAAAATGGGAAGAAAGGATGCAAACATTTTAAAAAAGTATCGTGATTTAAATAAGCTACTAAAAGATATTAAAAAGGAAAAATAGTAAAACCAAATAAGTTCTCACACAGTAAAAACATTCAAATAATGTTTTAGGCAGTCTAACTTCAATAAAAGTTGAAGCACTATGTGACAATTCAGGAAATAGTATTTCAAAGTAAAATGTTATATCATTAAAACTTAAAATAAATAAAGCATTCACTTTATCTTTAAGGTAATACCAAAATTTTCATTTAAAACTCATGGAATTAATTGTTGAATCTCCACCAAAACTGTTAATTAAGGGAAAAATTAGTGTTAAGACCTTCTGTAATTTTTGACACTTTTAAGTGTCAAAAGAAAGCAAAGAAGCAGGTGAATTTTTAATTTTAATAAAACTTTGACCAATTAATTTCATGACATGATAGTTTTTTTTTTATTGTTGTTTTCTAAAAAGAGCAGAAAATCATAGAGATTTACAAAATTTAGTTTGAAAAGTAATTTTTGTCCAAATGATCAAGAGATTTATTTCATTCGTTTTGCTATTGCCAGAATTTTAATCTCTTTAAATCTTTTTTAATTAAATTACTTTTTATAATAGGCTTAAATAATTATAACTTTCCATTTTTGATTAAATTAGTAGTTTGTCTTTTTTACAAGACCACTTAAAGCTCAAAGCTAAAAAATTTTTTCTTTAAATATTTACAATAAATTATAAATGTTTAAACAAAACATTGAAGTTCGATGATATTAAAAATTGCAACAAAAAATTAAAACTTAACTGACAACAAAAAACAACTTACAACAATTTATATCTATATAAAATTATTGTATGTATTAAAAATTTAATCCGATTTAAAGTCAGCTGGTTATATTGATACCAAGTCCAAGTCAAGGATGACAGAAATTTAACAGAAGTTTTTTTTTAACGAAATTGAATTATTTGAAATAAAAAATAGGCATACTGTAAAAAAAAAAACTACAATGATTTTAGATATTTCTTGTTTTAATTTGAAAGAAAAAGTAAGTGTCAAATGTCGACCAGATATGTAAAACATTCTTTTTTTTTTTTTCTTTATATCAAAAACATAAAAGACGGATATAATCGAACATGTAAGGTGGCAATGATCTGGACATGTGATTTAAATCAAAGATGAATGATGCCACTAGAAGGTCATTAATTTTTATCACAGTCAAGGCAATATAATATATAATATATATAATATATATCTATATATATAAATATATATCATATATATTATATGATTGAAGTATTGATAACTAAAGTCGTGAACAGGAGAAGCCACAAAAATACAAAACCTGCATATCCTATGCTCAATTTATGATTACGGAAAAGCAAGAAAAAAGCCACAAGATTAATGATGATAATTAAAATTAGTATAATTACTTTGTAGCCTTGGACATATAACATGGATGATCGGCTTAGGGCTTTAGTTATCTTACATACAAGGTGATGGCAGGTGAAACAAGAGAAAACATAATAATATGGTTGTTATATTATTTTAATATATCAGTTAAAATTTGACAAATATTTTTTTTAATTAAAAATATTTTTTTGTCATTAATGTAGACGGATTTCATTTTTATTTTTAATTGCATATATTGAAAAAGAAAGGATATTTTATTCTAAAGATAATAGTTTGTTACAATGACAAATTGCTACAAAGGTGAAGCATTCCCCAAGTGTTGTTAAAATAGTAGAGCTGAATACTTTTAGCAGAACTTGGCCAAATTTTTGTGCTCCCTTAAGATGATGAGTGATAGAAATAATCCAGCAGACGATATTAAGACTTGAAGATGCCTTTTTATTTCTATATTCCTTTATTTGACTTGCTTTGTCTATCTGTCTTTCTGTATGTGCCCTGGTATGACTTTCAAAAGATCTGAATTTTGTTCTTTTGATAGTCCCTTTAATATCTAAATAAAAAAGTGTTTTTTTTGTTTCATTAAAATGTTGGGTGACTCTGACTGCTTGCGATTTTTTGGAATAATTTTTGTTCATTCCATTAAATTCTTATTATTATAATGACTTTAATAACTCTGACGAAAAAAAAACTTTCGTGATACTTTCGCTCAAAAATAAATTGCTATGCTTTTAGTTTTAATTATATCAACATATTTTTACAGGATATTTTTCAAATAATATTTACCCAAAGGTAAAATTTTATTTTCTCCTATTTGAAGCACTAAAATCATTAAATCCCATTGTTAATTTTTTAATTTATATTTTTACATCAAAATATAAATAGAATTGGATCGATTTTTTCAAGCCAATTAGTTTTGCTCAACAAAAACTGACAGAAATGAAAATTCATTTGAGAAAAATTTATTATGTTGAAATGCATAAATCAAAACATAAAATAAAGTAACATATTACCAAATAAATATTCTGTATTAAAACCACCAAAATGAAGCTTGAAAAAAAATGTTTTTTACCCAAATCAGAATAAAATTTTAACATAGAGAAAATAAGGAAGCAGAGTGGCGCAGCGGAAGCGTGCTGGGCCCATAACCCAGAGGTCCGTGGATCGAAACCACGCTCTGCTAAACTAATTTTATTTTTTTTTTCTAAAAATTTTTTCAAAGGGAACCGAAATAATAAATAATTTTTAAGACGTTTTTTCATTTTTATTCAATTACAGTTTTTAGAAGCTTTTTCAAAATATAACTTTCTTGTATTTTTTAAGTAGAAAATATCCTTTTCTTTTCAAATTCAAAGGTGAAAACGATGAGTTCGAGGAAAAATGTGTGACCAAAACATATTTTAATTTATGAACTCTTTTCACTAATACATTGAGAGCATATTACTTCTTTGTTTTCACGTTTATATCCCTTAGTTTGACTAGACGATAAAGATATAGAACTGGATTTTCTTGGGGTTGCGTGTTGCGACTAAACTGTTTTATATTTTTCTTTAAACTCTCTGTTCTTACTCCATGTCTTTTTAATATCTTGCTAATAAATCAACTTGAGCTCACAATGTAGAAGGCTTTAAGTAATTTGGCTATGGATCGTTTAATAAAATTTCGCATGATTTGATTTTAGGGATCTACCCTAATTAGACACGTCAAAAAAAGGTATTTTAAGGAATTTTTTTAATATGTTATAAATATGGATGTATTATTCATTAGGGTTAACAGATACACTTGTTTGCTATAGAAAAATAATTTTTATTATATATTTTTATAGTTTCTTATGTAGGTATTTAATCGGTGGTTGTAGACGAGTCAAAACGGAAACAGGAAACCGCGCTGTTGACAGTATCTTTGGGACAAATTGTCTGAAACAAAAAAGTCGTACAGTTTTACGTACATTTTTGTCAAATGATGAAAAAAGGCTGCATTTTCTACATTTATTGATAGAAAAAATAGCAAAAATCAAAATTTTGAAAAAGCCTTGGTTTGCGCTATAGCTATACTTACAAAAACTATGCCTGTTCAAATTTCATAAGAATTGGATCAGTAATTTCGGAGATTTTATCAACAGCGCATCCGAAAACATAGTTTTGAGAAAAACGCGTTTAAAGGTTTTTATAACAAAAAATTATCAAAAAACTTACTTGTCCTTTAGTCGGCGTTCCTGGGCTTTTGAAATTTTTTTTACATTAAGAGGGTTTTCCACTTACAAAATGGCAGAATTTTTTTTTGAAAAATTTTTGTCTTCACCATTTTTGAGCACCATTTTGTTCAAATAATGTGGGCAGGTAATACAGTAGAAGTCACTGAAAAGTTCTGTTAGACTGTTCCGATCTTAATAAAATACTTCTATATATATATATACTTTCAAAAAATGTAAAAAAAAATTGATTTTATGAAAATACTAATTAGGGTAGATCCCTTTATAACGAAAATTTCAAATAAGCCTCTAAAATTTTTATACTTTTACGGTTTAAAGGCAGTCTTGAAAATACTGGCTATCATAACGTTCAATTTTAGAAGATATACTGAATTTTAAAAACATCAATCTGAGTTTGAATTTTACAAAAAAAAAAAAAATGTATTGAACTTTACTAAAAAACTGATTGAAATTGATTTAGTTTTTTTTTAAATTGATATTTCGTAGGTTTATTTTAGTTATTAGAGATTAATTATATAAACAAAGTTAAAAAATTCTAAAGCTTCTAAATCCAAAGACAATGATAAAACTTTGTAATATTTTATAAAATTCAAAAAACCCAAATACAATAAAATTTTATTATATAACTTCAAGATATATTTAGACCAAAAATGAAGCATTCAACTCTCGGAAGTAAACAACAAACGCATTTCAAAAAGATTTAATTGCAATTAATAAAAGAATTACATCTTTAGCTAAAATAATATTTGAAGGGTTAATTAAGAAACATTCAAAGAAAAAACAAACAAAAGAAAGGAAAAAAATGAGCCATTATGTTTTGTAATTTTAAAAGTTAAAAATATTTTCACCAAGACATGTAATTTTTGACACTATCTGATGATTTCCAATTAAAAACCGTAAATAGCTTAGATAAATTTCTTGAGAATTCTTCTTAAATTATTTATTACAGCAGAAAATTTCTTTAGTAAATCAAACAAATCGAAATATATCTTTGATGTAATGGAAAACAATTTTCAAATAAAACAAGTCAAAAGTCAGTAGTAATCTTTTCATATTTATAATTATATAAAAAAAAAAAACAAAAAAATGAAAAATTACGCCCGCAAAATAACTTATAGGAAGACTTCAAAAGGTTTTCTTTTAAAAAATAACACACCGTTATTTTTCGCGATTTTGATCTTTGCTAGAGGCGTCGTGTTTTAGATAAATCAAAAGTGTTATTCAACTATTGAATTTCAAGTAATTAAAAATATTTTTTCCGAAGTTAAAAGTCTACGCTAATCATAATCTTAAACAGTTTTACATAACTGTTCAACAGTTATAATTGTAATTTCTGCATATTTCAAGCTTTAAAAAAATGTAAGCTTGGGAATCTTTTTTTTTTTTTTGTTTTTGGCTACCTTATGTGGGTTTAATGACTTGCTATTTTTTTGTTCTTTCTTTTATCACTTAAGAGCCTGCGGCTATTCAACTTTTTCAGTGTTTTAGTGTCGAATTTAGAATTGATTTGTTTTAATGAAATGAAAATGTAAAATAATTTTTCAATTTTCTTGTTTTCATTTTCATTTTGACTTTTCACAAAAATGCAATTCTGTCTAACTGAATGAGAAAAGCAGTACTGAGTTACTAAATAAAAATTATTATCTTTTACTTCTGGTAAATTATACTGGCAAAAATATAGTGTAAAATTTTAACCTATAAAGAAAAATAAATTTATATTTTGTACATTTTATATAAATAAATAATGTCAGAAATTCAATAAAATAATTAGTCTCCTTATTATATAAAAAAATTTTATGTCGGAGGGAGGTATGAGATGGGTCCGGAAGTAGGTGGTAAAGCGAACAAGGTGTGGTAAGCTCCTTGTCATCAATGTTAACCGTTTACACCCCAATTATTGGAATTACTGAAAAGTGCAGCAACTCTGAAACATTTTAAGTTTGGAGCATATGGGAAATGAACTTCTGGCTTGCTAAAAAAAGGATCTTAATATTATTATAAATAGTTTGTGATAAAAGAAATGGAATTTAAAATTTATATTTTGTATAGTTGTTGATTTCGTTTATGATTTCAACAACTAATTCGTCTATAAAAAATAATTTGAAAAACTGTAAAGGCTCTAGTCACACAGCATTCTGTTGCTATTGTAAAATCTATTCTTTCCTTTTGCACTATTACGTTGTTATCATCATTGAACGCAAAAAATTCCTTGTAACTATTTTAGGATTTCACTCATCAGAATAATCAGTGGCGCCAACGGAGATTTGCAAATAGTGCAATAACTGCACGTAAAGCCTTGCGCAGACCAAGGCGTCTGTAGCCGCTACAGTAGCGGCGTTTGTAGCCGCTACAGTAGCGGCGTTTGTAGCTGCTACAGTAGCGGCTACAGACGCCGATGAATGGGTGTATCAAAATCTGGTTGACAAGTTTTTCTTGATGTAGGTTGCTATTTTTAGTGGAATATTCTCTATTATTATTGACTATATTAGTTTTGTTTGATTATTATTGTGAGTTAAACTTAAATATTGCTAATTTTTGTTATTACTGTTTACAGTTGATATTTAGTGTTTATTTATGCCTCTTGCTATTAAGTTTTTTTTTATTTTTGCTAATAATTGCTATGATTTGTAGCAATTGTTGAATTTATTTTTTTTTATAGATCTTTTCTTTTTCTAAATAAGACTTAAATTCTAAATATTATTTTATTAATTAATTTTCTTCAATATTGTGAAGATGCTATTAACGGATTCAAATCCAGAATCTTCTTTGAGCTATTTTGATAAAGAAATGGAAAATGGACATCAAACAATTAATTATCTAACAAATTATAAGTTCAATTATGATAAAGAAAGGTAAATTTTTTTTATCTTTTTATCTTATTTGTAGCCAAATAATTTCTTATTTGCTGATCCGCTTGAAATGCTATTGTTTTATTGAATTATGTAAACGGGATGCTACACTTCAACGTAAAAATAATTTTCAGTTTGTTTTTATCATAATAATAAATAATTGAAAAGTAAAATAAATCAAACACATTTATTAGAAAAATTATGTAAAGATTTTGATTGGACCTATCAAGATGTTCTTGTTTGTCAGGTAAGTTATGTATTTTCAAAGAAAGTCCCGCAAGAAATAATCCTTTATTACTTTATTACACAGAAACACTTTAGAAACACATTTTTACTAGTTTTATGTTTCCAAGTATTTTATGGCTTAGAAAAACCCAAATCCAAAAAATTTTTTAATTTGCACTTTCTTGCACTATATGAGTAATCAAGTAATAAAGGATTATTTGGTGAGGGACTTTCCTTAAAATACATAACTTACCTGACAAACAAGAACATCTTGATAGGTCCAATCAAAATCTTTACATAATTTTTCTAATAAATGTGTTTGATTTATTTTACTTTTCAATTATTTATTATTATGATAAAAACAAACTGAAAATTATTTTTACGTTGAAGTGTAGCATCCCGTTTACATAATTCAATAAAACAATAGCATTTCAAGCGGATCAGCAAATAAGAAATTATTTGGCTACAAATAAGATAAAAAGATAAAAAAAATTTACCTTTCTTTATCATAATTGAACTTATAATTTGTTAGATAATTAATTGTTTGATGTCCATTTTCCATTTCTTTATCAAAATAGCTCAAAGAAGATTCTGGATTTGAATCCGTTAATAGCATCTTCACAATATTGAAGAAAATTAATTAATAAAATAATATTTAGAATTTAAGTCTTATTTAGAAAAAGAAAAGATCTATAAAAAAAAATAAATTCAACAATTGCTACAAATCATAGCAATTATTAGCAAAAATAAAAAAAAACTTAATAGCAAGAGGCATAAATAAACACTAAATATCAACTGTAAACAGTAATAACAAAAATTAGCAATATTTAAGTTTAACTCACAATAATAATCAAACAAAACTAATATAGTCAATAATAATAGAGAATATTCCACTAAAAATAGCAACCTACATCAAGAAAAACTTGTCAACCAGATTTTGATACACCCATTCATCGGCGTCTGTAGCCGCTACTGTAGCAGCTACAAACGCCGCTACTGTAGCGGCTACAAACGCCGCTACTGTAGCGGCTACAGACGCCTTGGTCTGCGCAAGGCTTAAGGAGTGTAAATGGTTAAAATCAATTTTTTTGCGAAAAATATTTTATCCAAAACTCAAGGGAAATATTTTATTGTTTTTAAGGGTAACAACAGTGAAAAAGACTTAATGGGGGAGACTCATGTAAAATTTTGAAAAAAAAAAAAAATTTTTTTTCTCTCAAAAAATATAAGTATAATCCTTTAAAAATACATCACCAAATTTTTAAAACATAATTTTAAGTATTTCTTCTGGGTATAGGTATAATTAAGTGGCTGACTCTTCTGCTTGTCTCTAAAATTTTTCTACCTTTTAGCCTTTCTATAGCTAAAAATTTGAAGCAACTAAATAAACAGAATGAGTTCTACAAGGCTTCAGAAGAACAATTCTATGGCGCTGGAATTGCTGACTAATCGTTGAGCAGATATAATCATTGAATTTTCATGTATTTAAACTTTAAGCGCGTTTTTCTCAGAACCATATTTTTCAAATTGGCGGGCATGATAACTCAAAAAGTTGTTGACCAATCCCCCTGAAATTTTGAACACATCTTTTAGATGATATTATTTTCTAGTTGAACCAACAAAATTTAGAAAAGTTTTTGAAAAAATAATTTTATCGAAGCATAAACCACAGAAAATTTCGGCTCAAAATCCATGTTATTCTTTTCATGTAGTTTACACCGACAATTTTTTTTGATTTTTTTTAAGTTCATCTAGAAATTATGACTGTTTTAAATACAAAGAATTTTGGTTCTTGGTTTTCAAATCATTAAAACGGATGCTAGGATGCCCCCGATTGAGAAATCTCGCTGCGACCTTCATCGAAGAATTTAGTATATATCAGCCATTTTTAATATTTGAAATAAAAAAAAAAATTAAAGTGTCAATTTACTGTTTTATTAAGCCATATGCCAGTTTGAAAAAAATTCATGAAAATCGAGCAAAATTTAAGCGTTTACATGAGTCTCCCCCCTTAACACAAAACTGCCTTGATTCATAAAAATAAAACATACGAAGCACAGGAACATATTAATATTCAATTTAATTTAGAGCTTGCGTGGTTATAATTTCTAAACGAATTTTCTTTTTATTCTATTGCAATAGTTTTCCTATTAATCTTAGTAATCAAAAAATTAACAAAGATGGTATCAATATAATAAAATAAGAATAATAAAAACTATAAACAATCATTAACAATTAATCTACCTTAAATTGTTTTTCATTTTTATTGTCATTTAAAATAATCTAACAATCATATAATTTAACATAATTGATATAATTATTTTCTAAAAAATAATTAAACTCATAAAACAATCGATAATTGATATTTTATTCACAGTATAAAGTATAATATGAAAATCTCATTTTAATATAAAATAACATTCAAAGTTTACATAAAAAACATTTAATTAAAATACAAAACTAAATTTTAAGCATAAGCCTAATTTAAATTTGAATATATAAATAGCTGATTTATCTAAGAATTATTTAAAACTAATGTAGTTCCTATAAAATATTATTGAAAAACATTTAAAACTTATCACTATCAATCTTGATCATTTCATTCATATCGTTAGTGATAAGTAGTTTGGCATCTTGTATATCCTTGACATTAAATATGGAAGTATTTCCAAAATATTTGTTAACAAGTTTTATAACTTGATTATAATATGTATTTTTATATAAAATTGCTTAGGTCTTAATATCAATTTGTGGGTGTCATTAAAACGACTTTAAAATATATTTCTTATACTAGCAAAGAAAAGTGGGACATAAAAAGTTGAATTACAATTTTGCACTTTAGATTAATTTGCTTCTATAATTTACGGTTATTCCTTCAATACAAAGATAAACATTGCTAAAACAAAATACCATTAAACGTAGTACACATGTATTTTCAAATTTATAGCTTATTAGTCGAGTCAATGAATACAAAAAACAGGCAAAACCTCGAAATTCTAAAGAACAGCTCCGATTTTTATGTTTTCCTTTTAAAAAATTACTATTTTTATATTACTTGAAATGAGAAACATTTTGGAACTGGGACAGAATTACTTATATTGCTTAAACAATAAGGGATACTTATATAGGGTGACCCAAAAATGTATGATCAAATGTTTAGGATGGAAAGTAAGTAAAATTTCATCTACAAAGAATACAAAAAGTGGGGGTCTAAATTTTTTCGTTTTCGAGTTCTAGCTTCTTGAATTTTCCAGGCGTCGTTTTTACCCCAACGCACTCTATCACTTATAACTTTTGAATCTATGTGATAATGAGTAAGTAAAAAATACTTTTTTATAGCTTGTAATATTGTTTTATTATTAAAACAGCAAAAATTGAAAAATAATAACAAATGGAGGAGAAAAAAATTTGTAAGTGAAAAAAGTTGCCAAAAATCCTTTGAATTTTTTGATGTTTTTTGCTTTTTTCTTAAAAAAGTATCAACATAAGGAAATATTTTTTTTATTTTAATAAACTTTAAATGTGTTCCAATGAAAAATTGGTACATTGAAATAGCATTACTCTTTTCCATAGTTCAATAAAAATTTAACAAAGTAAGCCTTTCCCCAAAAATTTGATAAGAGTTTTATAAATTTTAATTTATTGTGAGCACCGACTTCGAAAAGAATAAGCTCAATAATGCCTTTAAACTCATACAAAATCGTCGATTTTTGTTCTTGTCTACGCAAAGCTCTTTCTTTTTGAATGTCGTGTGCCGCTTGCTCCTCTGCTCTACTAATTCGTAACTCGTTAGCTTGTTGGGCCTATTCGTCATATCGTAGCTCTGTACCAATGTGCATAAAATTAAACAAAGCAAAAGAACATTCATTGAAAGTACATGCAGCTAAATTTTAACAATTTTAGGGATGCCACTAACGGGCTTTGGAAATATTTTCCAAATGGGCTTGAGCAACGAACACTCAAATGCTAATAATTTGGGCAATTTATCTCCGATTTTATATTTTTCTACAAAATCAAATGAAAGTTTTTCTGGAACATACATACATATATCTAACGTGCAAAAACAAAATTAGATGTAGAAAATTAGAGATAGATTCCTTTTACTGGTATCTCGAATTTATATGTTAAATTTTTTGTTTTTACCAAAAAGTGATATATCAATTTAAATATAAAAAAACTGTCCATATCTACCCTGTAAATATTCTTTGTCCATAAAAAGTGTAATTATTATCCATACTTAAGTTAAATTTTGCTTGGATTTTATTTTCGATTTTCCAGCTAATATTTTTTTTTGCAGCCTTATTTTTAACTTAATTTTCTAAAAAAATTGATAGGTAATATAAAACGAGCTTAGTTTTAAAAATTGGTTTAGTTGAGAATTGTCAGAATAAGAATGAAAAGTTAATTTTGAATGAAGCCTTTTTTGACATTCTAATTTCTGGTTCAAAAAACATAGTACAAAGTTTGGCTAGCAAAATTTTTTTAATGTAATTTTAAAGAAATTATTCTGGTTTCTAAAGGCTGTCTGTACTTTTGATTAGCAAATTTCACCTTCGGAATACGATTAGTTTATTTCTGTAAAACTTTCTGAAAAATTTCATCCAAAATTTGATTAATAACAGTAAAAATAATTACAAATTGAAAGTTTTTCTATTGAATCGAGATGTCAAACATAAGTAAAACTGTTTGCCTTTTATTGGCAATTTAATATTCAGCCCTACTAGGTACTGGAACTAAGGTACTGAGCTGTGTAGAAACTTACAAAAATAGAAAACCTTTTTTCCTCATATCTGATCCTTTTTTTTTTTTAAAAAAGTGATGATATAACGATATCTATTTAATTAAATAATATCAGCTACCAAATCTGTGAATAAAATATTGATGAACTAATTTTTTGGTTTTGATCAATATTTCTTTAATTTTTATGCGTATTTTTGTTTTTGTATTTTATAAGATAATTATAAGACAAGCCAACTTACTTTATAACCAAATCCAATGATAAATAATAGTAACATGTATTTAAAAATTTATCTTGCATAACCGTGAAAATAAGGTCCACTTAAAATCTTTTACTTGAGCAACTTAAAAATGATTTACACTTGATATTGTTTATTATGACCAAATTTTGGGTAAAATTTGTTAATACACTTGAAATTTCTTTTGATTTATACATAATTTTAACTAGGGCCATATATAAAAAACAACATTTAAGAAAAAAAGAGAGAAAAAAAAAACAAATATAAATTGATGTAGTAGTTTGTTGTATTAAGTAAACGTGACCTGGGGGTCTTAAGATAAAGAGAAATATATGTTTTGTTGATTATTCACCAAGGCAAACATGGCTTTAAGATGTCTCAGATTCCATCATACATTAAAATGAGTAAAAAACAAATCGAAGAAATTTCAGATAAATATCACTAGTCAAAGCGCTTTGCACATTAATTTTTACAGGTTTCATTTTTGTACTGCCTACTTAAGTTATTGCAAACTCATCTTTTGAACCTTGGGCAATTGGTTTTTTTTTTTTTTTGGCTCTTACTCTACTCTTTTGAGACAGTTCTCGTGATAGATAACTTTTTTTTTATTTAATTTATTTTTTACTTAAACACATTGGTTCTTTGGGCTAGGTGAAATATTTACCCCCTATTGCGTTATATTTATGTATAAAAACTTTGATTGACGTTTTTCAAATGCTTTGATAACCCTTCAACTATCTATTATTTAAGAACCACCCAAAAATTAATAATAATATTAAGCACCTAGTATTTATTTATTAAGTTTAAGATTACTTTTATTGTGATTAATGCCATTGTAAGGCTGAAAATTCACGGAAGTTAATGATTTGTAAATCATAAATACCACAGGTAAAAAGAGCTTAATTTTTATGCTGTTATATACAATAATTTCCTTCCAAAAACCTATTGTTTGATTTACTTAAAAATATGGCCTTATAAATGTATTAATTGTTAAATCTTATGTTTTTATTTTTATGATAACAAAATTAAGCAGTATTTAGATATTTTAGATATACAAAAAGAGAGGGCGTTGTATGGAATTAAAATTAATCTTTTGAGTACAGCTTGATATGACATAAAAATTTCAAGGTACTTACTAATAAAATATTTTTAAGATTTAAACAATGGACAAATTATTGATGGTTGTTTAGAATGCTAACATGTTAATTGTTTTATGTTAAGTAGTTTTAGTGTGTTATTTTTATTTTTTGATCTAAAAAACTCTGAAATTTGAATTTTTAAAAATTAGAAATATTTTCTTTTAAATGTTAACAAAATTTCTTAGCTACTTTTATGCAAAATCAATCTTAAAGGTTTTATATTGTCTTTCAACAATTCTTAGGGTGTAAGTAATGATAAAATAACCACAAAAAACCAAACCAATTTTCTATTAAAGCGTGATTTGTAATTGACATTTTCTTATTTTAATAAAACAACTATTGTTTAAAAAATGAAACCTTATTAATTTTTTATTTCGTTGAAATTTAAGAATACACTCAAAAATTAAGCGAATTAATTGATAAGATCAATACATGAATTTTTATTACTCTACTCAAATATAAAATGTTTTTTTTCTAACCTTTTAAGAAATTTTTGGTTATAATTGTATCATTTTAAATATTATTTAAAAATAAGAAACTAAATATTCAATTCCTCATCCACTTAAAAATGGTAGTAACAAAATATTATTTACCATTTCAAACCTAAATTCTTTATAAAATAACTTCAATAACAGTAATAGTTTCAAAATGAAGAATAATATTCTCAGTAATTACTTTTTTACGTTTATTTTTAGTATTTGGTAGAAAATAATTACTACAAACCTCATAAAAATGATGGCCAACTGAAGCAACAACAACAGCAGCAGAAACAGCAACAAGTACCACAACAACAAATACAAAATTATAATATTGTTAACACAAATACAGCTAGGCATAATAGTTTTACACATGAACAGGAATCAAAATATCTTATAAATTTAGTTAATGCCAGTTATCAGCCATTAATTAATAATAATCGACGTTTTGATTCATTGAATACAATTTTAAATTATAGATAAGCACAATTGGTCTGCAGTATCCTAAAACGCCATCCATTTTATCGTCATATATAATATTAATACAGCCAGACTCCTGATTTGACTCAATTTAAAATTTAAAAAAAATTTTTTTTTATTAAAAAAATTGTTTGTAAATACATCAAAATTGTAAATAAAAAAAATTTTGTTTTTTTTAAAAACAAAAAGCTTTAATGAAGTTTTATTGAAGTATTTTTACTAAAAAATAAGGTTTGTATTTGTAATATTTTTAAACACTTCTAGTTGAAATTTTGGATGGTTGTCCAGTATTCATTCTATTATTATATATTTAGTAAGTATATTTATAAAATTTTTAAAATCTTTTATTGAAAAATTTAAGGATTTTAATTTGCAGAAATTCAGCTTCATAAATTGAGAATCATAGACAAATTTTTATCTGGGATAAGTTAATTCAAGTCTTTTTTCATTTATTCATATTAATTACTTATTTTCGACAGTATAATTTAATATTACAATATTTTTCGAAATATTTAGTAGCTTTTATTGAAGTGACGTGTTTGATTCTACACGCATTTCCAATTGGAAATATGAGGAAACCGTTGTGCACTGGTTTTTCGCATTTACAGTTGTTTAGTAACTATTTCATGAAAAATGATTTTAGGAAAGCCTGACTCAGGTTCCAACATCCATTTCAGTTGAATGCTTCCTTCATTGCTTCAACTCGTTGTTCAATTTGAAGGCCAGCCTTATATAATTTTTAAACAAATCAATAGAACAATAAAAGCTATTATGATGGAAAATGCACTTGAAATACACTGTCATTTTCTAACCGGAATCAAAACAGGATCCTTTGTTTTTTTTTTAAATAAAATAAAATTCTCTATTCTTGAATAAAAATTAGTCAAAAAATTGTATTTCTAAGTGCAATATTGTATGATTTTTTAAATTAATAGCGAGTAACTTTTAACAAAAAAGGAACTAGATTCGTTTTCTGGAAATCAACTAATAACAACCAGTTGATGAAAGAATCAAATTAATTTTAAGTCATTTAAACATCAGACGAGTTGCACTTAACCCATTTTCATGCGAGTAATTTATTAAAAGGTTAATATTATAATTCAATGTTTTTATGCCTCGATAAATTGCAAAAATAGTAAAGTAATGAGTAATAAAGTTAACAAAATGTTGAGATATTAAATTTTTTCTGCTATAACTTGTGATATTTGACTTCGATGAACTTTACTTAATTTTGGTTTTTTTTTTAATTTTTTCTTTTTTTTAATTTTTATTCTTCAACGTATTTTCAACTTTAAGTACATTTGAAAAATTATAATCAAGCAAATAATAATTTGCTTCGTATAAAAATACTATCATGATATTATCATCTTTTTCCATCTTCCGTCCAGGAAGTAGCTTCTTTTTTTTTTTGTATTATCAAAAGAATATTCAAGTGATGATATTTACTATCAAGGTATCTTATAGAGCCTAAAATTGCTTAATAATTACGAAATTTTCACGGAGTATAAAATGACAAGCTAATAGTTCCAGCTCATTTCCAATTAAATTAAAAATTCATTAAAACAACTATTTCTTTCGTGAGGAACAGCTTTAAATACTACGAGTAGAAGTAATTTTTGAAAGTATATAAGAACTGTAAATAATCACCAAAGGAAGACCTCGGCTTTTAAATTGAAGAAAAGTAGCGCAAGTGAATGAAGGTCTTACTCAATGCGATCATATATGCAACAATCATACAATAATGTAAAGAAGATCATGATATTATTATTTTAGAGTTTAGTTAACTTCAATTTGGAATGAGGAATGAGAGGTAAGGGAATTCAAAAAGTCGCGTTGAACTGTCATCTTATAACCGAAAGTAAGATAGATGAGTCGTTTTCAACTTATGCAAGATGAGTTGAGTATTTTATTTAATTTTTCGTTTCCATAAATCACTTTTATGTTGGCAATTTTATTTATTAATTTTGATTTTTTCTGACAAGTATTCTAAATTTTATTTTTTGATAAAATTATTGTATTTTTGCTTTCTTCTTTTTTTTCTAAAAAAAAGGAAAACAAAATTTTTAAAAGAAAAATTACTAAGAATATACTTATCAAAATTTACTATTTTTGAGCTAACAAATATTTTCAACGTTCTTTTTTGCTATAGACTTCCACTAATTAATTTTTTATTACAATTAAAAAAACCTGACAGAGTAAAAATTTACCAAATTTTCAAAAAACTATGAACAAAGAAGAAAGAAAATTTTTGCGTGTAAATTTTATTGATCCCTCAGAATTTTCTAATTTCTGAACACTTTTTTACAAAAGAAATTGTTGAATAAAGTTGACGGCCCAAAAATGAGGAAAACTTTTCAAGAATTGTAAATGATTAATGGCAATTTACGCTTGATGCCCACTTCAACTCTTACATTTAACTCAATTTCAAAATCTTCCTTGTTATTGAGTTTTTTGAGAAAAACTTTCTACAATTTTCAAACATTTTAACTATGACAGATACTAATTTAAGATAAAAATATGATCTTTCTGAAATTATATTCAAAACTCATTTCAGTAAAAAAGATCTAAATCTTTTAGCTTTGCCTCTGGAAAATATCTTTCAAAATGAATGCTACTAGTTTTTATGTTACTCAAATAAATCTTAGATATCAACATATTCAAATCAAAAATGCCCCAGAAAGTTAGACATGCTTGGTAAAAGTTTATTTCAAAACTTAAACTACTTAAATATCTTCCGATTGAAATTTAAATCTTTTAAGAAATCAAATGATGTCTAAAGAACTATATTGTATCTATTTAAATCCATACCTCTCGGCTTTTTACACAACATCCAGTTAAGACTTGTAACAGAAGCAAAAATCAATTTCAATTTAAGCCCTTAAGCAGTATTCAATGTAAATTTGGCTTAAAAGAAAAACACAATACACGATTCTTTGAAAGAATAAGAAGCAACACGTTTACCACATTAATCAACCCAAACAGCCAATAATTTTAAATAGTTGGATAAAATCTACAACTCTTATTTGGGGCAATTCCAATAATAATATTTACAGACAAATTTGAAGATAAAGAAAATACATTTCAATTGTTTTTTCGTTTGTTGCATTTGACTTGAAAAATTTAGATGGTTTTTTGGTTATAATGACATTTTTCGTTTTTAAAAGTTTGAAATTTTGTTTACATAGTCAATCCAAATTAAATGTATAAATTAATGTGCAATCTACAATTTTATGGAAAAATCCTATTTAATTGATATTAAGATAGTTTTTTACAAGTTAGACTTTTAGGCTCAAAATAAGCCACCTTAAATTCAAGTCTTTATGTGCGATTGTATGCATGCTATCAAAATATTGAAAAAATTAAGACAATGATATTTGTGGGTAAAAAAGTCATTTAAAACTTACATTCATGTGCAATTTTTGTCTGCAATGACATAAATGACGTAAATATACGAAGTTTTTTTTTTAAATTTCAATACAAGAATATCAACATATTTTTGATCTAAATTGGTTTTGTTATTTAAGTGGGAGGTTCAGTTAATTTGGTGAAAAACAAGGATGTTTTCAAGAACATATGAACAAAATTTTTTCAAATTGTTATTTCAAAATAATAATAAGTGAGTGAGTGGTAATGAATGTCTGGAAGCACCTTGAAAAAAAGCTGTTTTGCGGTGTTCATCATAACTCACAACAGAATCATCTAAAACTGAAAAAACAAAATTAATATTAAAAAGGATTGGATTTTTCTATTTTTGGTAGCTTTCGGAAGTCAAAACACCGATTTTCGCTTATAAAATCGACTTCTTTGTAAAACTAATAATTATTTAAAAAGATAAAAGCTCTCATATTTACTTGGTGAAATATGTAAAGAAGTAATGAAAAAGTAATGTGCAAAATTTCAAAGCGTTCGATCCTATCGAGTTTGAGTTATCGTGAACTACCGACTTCGAAAATACAAAAACAGGAAAACGCTTTAAAGTTTATTCCCTTACTTCTTGTTCTCAAAAAAAGAAGAAAAAGAATTTCAGTCATAGCTTTGACAGTTTTGCTTTGATTGACACAATAGTTTTAAGATTAATTTAAAAAAATTAAATCCCCCCACAACGTCTGAACCTGTGAATTCACGCACCTGTTATGTGTGAGCAAGATTGGAAACTCATAAAAGATTATTTAAAACTCATATATTTTTAAATACACCTTCAAAAATAATAATTCCTTAGAAAAATATTGTTTTTATAATACTGAAGATTTTTCTCATACTTACCAGAACCAGCTACAGCCTAATGAGTATCATGCATAAAGAGCTAGTGACCGATAAGGATTAAAACGTTTTTATTTGAGTGTAATGCCAAATAATATTAGAAGAATTTGAGGTTTTAAAACTTTAGATGATATCTAAACAAAATTTAAGTTGATAAAAGTGGTAAAGAATAATTTTCTTGGGCCTATATGAAAAATATGAGCTATAGGAAAATGACTTAAAACTTTAACAAAAATAGAAAATTTAGATAAGCATAAAGAATGAAAAACTCACATGAAAAAACAGGTCATAATATTTGAACTTAGTATTAAAATAAAGATGTAAAAGTTTTTGGTTTAAAAATTCCAATTGAAAAATTAATTGAAGAAACATATATGAAAAAAATAAATCAAAGAAATCATTTTCATAATTTAAAATGCCTACATACTCGAAAACTGTTTTGAAATCATTAAAAAAAACCAAAAACTATGAAATTTGATATTTACAAGATTCTGGTGGAAATAATTAAATATATCTTCACAAAATATAAAATACAAGAAAACTTTAAAAAGCACAAAAACAAAAATGATTTCACACTAACATATGTTAGAAGATTTCATTTAAGCAAACTAAAACCTTCAAATAAATAAATTTAACGTCAAAATATTGCATACAAAACTATAGTTTAAATGATTTCATAAAATTATTTAAAATGTCATCTATCCAAACTTATAGTGATTTCAAGCATACAAGGTTACTTGCAGATTTTATGCTAATCAATCTTTTTTAAAATTTACTTAACAAGTCATTTATGTCAGCTTAGGTCCATTAGCATAAGTAAATTCAGTCTGATATGGTAAAATAAAATCATTTTCTATAGTGTTAAATCACTATCCTTGGTTTTATGGTTAACATAAATTACCATAAACTATATCTGATTTTTGGGATGACAACGGATAGATCAAAACTAAAAATTAACTAACAAATAGTTTTTTTTTTTTTGTATTTCATAATCTTAAACTATACCTACACACTTTTATGTGGAATTTTTATTGAAAACTGTGTGAGGCCACCATTTTAGCTTAATGTAAACAAACACTTTTAATTATTATATACAATTGATTAGTTGTAAAGTATTATTTTAAATTTGCATTACTGACAGCAACTATATAGAAAAATGAATTAAAAATTTTTAAAAGTCTTGAGTTATGCAACTAAGCATAATAATGAACACTTTACATCTTTAATAGACCTTTTGGTTCATCTGTTATGTTATTTGAAATGATAATATAGTTAAAAGGTAAAAATGTAATAAATTCATCTTACTTAGTTGTTAAAAACACAACTAAAAAATAGATTATACATAACACATAAGTCTTAGGATTTTAATAATATTAAATTGCGTCATGAGTGACTGCAAAAATAATAAAATATCGTTCATAAATTTAGCCCTTACTTGGTACACTTTTCTAGAATCACTTACTTGGCACACTTTGGTAGATCGCATCTCAAAGACCAAAATTGTTATAAGAAATAAACTATTAAACAGTTTAACTTAAAATTTTGCTTACAATATCTTAAAAGTTTCTTTGGAAACGATAATTGAGGTAATGTTGTTAATACTGAGGTGACATAATAAAATAAAAGTACACTCAAAAAATTGCAATAAAATTAGAAAGTAAAAGAATGAGTATTTTCACAAAGAAATTCATAATTTTTATGTCACTACAAGAAAATAGCAAACAGTTACCTGGCAATGAATAAAAGTTTTTGTTTAAATTGTTATTTTTACTGTAATATAAAATTTGTTCTTGCAATTAACGATAGCCCGGTCTAAAATGCCATAAAAAATTCTTATTGGTCATTTTTAAAATTTAGTGCTAACAGTGACACATTTCCCACAAAAACCATATTACGACGTATATTTAGTATGATAAAGTCTATTCTAAAGCAAAAACGTTCCATCTTCAAACGCAAGAACAGTGAAAAGTTGTAAAAAGGAAAGAAAGATGAAGATATTATAACTGAGAATTAGAAAATTACAATCTACGAATCATATTTATTTAAAGAGAAGAAAATAGATGTCATATATTATCATTTACGGATACCATTTATTCTTCCCTCTGAGGTCAATAAATACCCAGAAAGAAACTAACTTCCAAAAAGAAAACTCAAATTTAATTTGCACTCTGTGCCATAAAAACCCACGTCATCTCTATACCACTAAATGTTAGAGCAATCTTTGCATAATTAGACACTATATCTATTCCTATAGACTACTTTACCTTATGTTAAAATACTTGACATTGATGGAAAATTAAGAGATGGGATAAAGTTCACCCCAGAATGCCAAGTAAGTGATTACTTATCGTATTGGCTAGAAGCTTAAACAAACAAAAGTATTACCCATTTATGAGTATAGATAGAGTTAGCTTAGGGCTAATACTTAATATGGAAAATTTAATTTTTTTGAGAAAAAAAGTAACAGGTCTAAATAAATTGACTTCATAATACATTTTCAAATATAATTCTAGTAAACAATAAACATAAAAATAAAATAATAAAATTATTAATATAGTAGTTTGAATATTAAATAAGTGAAACTTTGACAAATTTAATATAAATAGCCTTCAATTAAATACTAAAAAAAAAATCACTAACAAGATTTATAGTTATTTATAAAAATGTTTATCTAATGCAGCAATATAATTGCATAAGATTTTCAAAAAATTCAAGTTTTTCCATTTGTGCACAGTACATGACAAAAATAGTAAATCATAGAAATAAATTGCATACGTGTTAAGCAGATGTTATTACCATAGAAAAGATTTACACTTGATATTTCCTCAAGTAAACTGATGATTATAAATTCGATAACAAAATTAACTATGGTCATAAAATTGTTAAGAATTGTTAACAAATCTTTTTTCATAGTATATACCGACAGATTTAATTGACAACATTTCAGTTCGGTGATATATGTCATAAAAGATTGAGCCATAGAAATTTTATATCCGGGATTAAGGATTAATGATGATATTTTTAAAATTAATTTAAAATCAATTGAAATTTTGAAAATTTTTGTTAAGTTTATTACTGATCTTTAATATTTTAACCAAACTGTTCAAAAGTTTAGGTAAAACTAACAATAAGAAACTTTAGATTGAGTATAAATGAAAAAATTTGTTGTCTAAAGTAACTAAAGATTTACAAAATATATTTTTCTTTTAATTTATTTATTATGATCCTCGTTATTAGATGATCAGTGTATATGATATTAAATTAATTCAAGGAAAACCTCCTTTCATTTAACCTTTATAGAGCACGGTACATATAAAGTTGATAATGTTTTCAAAAGATACTTAAAAGATGGAAAACGAAATTCAGTTGGTAGCCATCTTTAAGATTAACAGTGTGCATGATAACTTGATTGCAATTTGTCGTAAATAAACTTGACCTCGGTATGTATAAATGTAGACCCATCAATTATTATTATTATTATTATTGATTTTGTTGCTTTCTTATTCACTAAAAGCATATTTTTCTTTTTTTATGCAAAAATTGCTTCCAATATCCAGTTATTAAATGTAATTCAATATTTGATGCAATATCTTAAGCTGAGTATTACAGAAGTTTGACCAGTTAAGATAAATATCTAAATAACAAAATGTATTAAAATATTTAAATGATATTTATTTTTAAATTGTAAGGATATTTATTGCTTTTATAATCAAATAAAAAATGATATTGTAAATGAAGACGAAGATTCATCATTGGTTTTAAGTATAAGACTACGCTTTATATAATACACTCGAACGATTTCTCTAAGGAAACATGTTTCTAAAATAATTTATCACTATTGAAGATGATTGAAAGCTAATGTTATTGATTGAACACCTTTGGGTTTATAAAAATTTCCTTGAAATAAATGTTGATCGGCTAAAACTGAGAATTTAGAATTTCCTTTACTTAAAATCTATTATTAATCTTTTTAAAATTAAAACCTTTGATTTATCGATCAAATATTTAAACAAAGGTAAATGAATAAATAAAAAGACTTTAATAAATGCTTTAGTGAACTTGTTAAATGACAAGTTAATAATTCATTAGAATTGAACGTTCCAAATTTTCAATGGAATGCTTTTACCTCTCCTCATTATTTGTTTATGAAGATAGTCTAGTATTTTTTTTGTCTTTTTTTCGATAAGACCTTTCAAGGTTATGGTGTTAAAATTTAAAAGAAAAATGACACGAAGTGTAACGTAACGAGATCAACAAAAGAATGATATAACACGGTTAAATCGTAGCTCTTAAATTTTAAAATGCGTTTTTCTCATACTTAGCATTTTGAAAGATGGTTCAAATTGTAACTTTAAATCTTATACACCAATCCTTTTCAAATTTTACACACCTTTTCCATACATAAATTGTGAGTTTTTCATTTTTTATAATAATTAATAACACAGGTCTACAAAATAGAACTTTTTGAAAATTGTTTGTCTGAAAAGCACCTATATTAGGTAATTCTGGGATGCTGAACTCGAGTATCATATTAGTTTTTTTCTCTCACGTAAGATTTTTTAGATATATGAAAGATAAAAAAAACCACTTTTTTGCCTTCTTGAGATGGTTTTTATTAAAATTGGAAAAAAAATACACAACTAATTTACACTTTTTGACTCTTAAAATATTGAAACAAAAATAATAAAGAACTAAACTACTAGAAATCCTTAGAGTACCTCTTCCGTATAGCACTAAAGCTCCTTTTTAAAGATTTTCGCATGTGTTCACTTGTGTCACTGTCCCTCTTTAACATCCAGCAATAGTCTGCAATCATATTAACATTCCACCTTCCTTGGTAATGTCGTTCCATTGCCTTTATATCTTGATGGAATCTCTCGCCTTGGTCTTCGCTAAAATCTCCAAGATTTTCTGGAAAATGGTCCAAATGAGACTTAAGACAATGGACTTTTAAGCTCATGTTGCAACCCAATTTTCTAAAATTTTCTAACATGTTTGTGACTAATTGGACATAATTTGAACTTCTTTTATTGCCCATAAAATTTTTAATTACTTCTTTCAAAGAAATCCATGCTTCTTTTTCTTCAGAGCTCTTTTGAGTTACGAAGTATTTATCTTTCATTAATTTTCGAATATCTGGAATATTCAATTAATTAATTAAATATGCATACATATTACTTCGCATTTTTGAGAAACATAGCACGATCTTGATAGCTTGTGTGGCTTTTACCAGAATTTCCAAAAATTCTTACGTGATGGATTTTTTTAATTATTTTTCCCTTACTACGCACTTCGAAATCTTTAAGAAACCATTGTCCAATCTCAGACAATTTTTCCCATGTTGACCTGTGTAATTTTTTAACAACAAAATGACAGACACAATATTAAGTGTTTCGTTAAAAGTAAATTATAATTTTAAAACAAACCATATAGAACCTTAAAATATTTAATATGTTTGAAAACAAGAGAATTTATATTATATATGGCATTGTTTCTCTTATAGTTAACAAATAAACTTTGTTAGACGTGAATGTATAAAGAACCTTCGAAGAATTATAATCGTAGTATTTCAAATACAATGAAGTAATAAAATTTAACGGTCTCTAAGTCGTGTGGGCAGAAAATAAGTCAAACATTCTTCAATATATACTATTTGAAAGTTAAACAAATAAAATAAAGATGAAATCTGTACAGTATTTACATTGCGACAAATATTTGTTGCAAAAATAAAGAAAAAAAAACAGCAGAAAGCAGAAAATCTTATTTTACTATAAGAAAACTGAAAACGAGTGGAAGATGAACCTTAAATTCAACCAGATAGTTCATTACTATCAGTACTGTTGCCGTGATTCTAACACGTTCAGTAAATATCAAATAAATAAATTGATTGTTTTTCTTTGATCTTAATACATGAATAAAAAAAACTGAAAAAAATATTATAATTTTTGTTTTCTTCTTCAATTTTTTTCTGCGTTATAACACATTCTAAATAACTGGTACAAATTGATGAACTCTATAATAAGTGATTGTTGATTTAATCCAACTAACTTCAAGGTTAGGAAGTTAAGTGATATGTTTTATGTGAATGATATATCTTGCAAGGGATTCAACTTTTATTTATTCAGATGCGCATGACTTTTTCATATAAACTAAAAACAAGAATTTCATAATTGAATCCAAGTGATCTAGTTTTGACTTTTCAAGATAAAAGTTTAATACAAATAAAGTTATGGTAAGTTTGAAACATAAACAATATTGATTATATCTGGAATTTAGTGAAAGGAATATGGTCAAATATTTGTTAAATAATTTCATTTTTTAATTCTCTCTTGTATTTTTACAATTGAAGCAAACATTTCTTTTAAGTATAAGAAAAAGTTATGAACACTATGGATAAGGAAATAAAATTTTTCATATTTATGATGACATTTTTTTACTATGTCTTTTATTAATTTTTTTTTTTTACATTTTAGCAGACAAAAATTTTATGACTTGAATATAATTTAAATATAAATCAACAAAATAACAGATTTAAGAAATCTAATTGAAGTAGTAAAAGTTTTTAGAAATATTTCATAATTTGTGAACTACTTATAGGACTATAGTTTTATATAACTATTCCTAAGTTATTATTTTGCTTGAAAAATTACACTTTTTCAACTTTTATTTCTTATTATAAACCAATTTTCCACTTTACTTTTGATTGATTCTTTGATTCACATAATTTAAGATATTCCTTTTTTCTGTCTGATTTATTTCTATAAATGCTTTATTTTTGTTTATTCATTTCCTTTAAAGATAAAGTGTAAAATTCAAAAATTTTTCGGGTTTCCGTGACCTTTCGGGAAAAAAAACGTTTCACTAAAAAATCTCAATTATTAATCGATCAAATAATTACTACTCTAAATTTTCAATATCATATAATTATGATGAAAATTCTCTCATGATGAATAACATAATCAAAGGATGTTTGAAGATTTCTTTTAATTTATTTTTTATTATATTCATCCAAAATTGGCTTAGTACATGGTTATTTTTGTTTTTGTGGCTTTTACGTAAATCGGAATTATATTATTTTGCATGCTTGAAAATTGAGTAAAATTTTTGAGTTATGCCCATGTATTTGAAAAATTATTATTCTATAGCATAGATTTGTCGTGAAATTTTATATTTTCATCACGAGGATATAGAATAGTATAACTGATAAGCAATCAAATATAAAATAAAAGATGCAACACTAGATTTTCCCTGTAATTTATGGCACATACAACAGATTTATTTGTTTTCTCATTTATTTCTTTTGTAAGCTACCATTAATTTTTTTTTCTTTTTCTCAATCCATTTTTACTAAATTTAAGGATCTAATTTATATTTTTCATTTTTGTAGCAATGATTTTGGTATTTTTATCGAAAAATTTGCTGATTAATAACTAGAAATTATAACAAAATTTATTTTAATATGAAATATTTAGTTTAGTAAAAAGGAAATTGATTCCATTGCGTCTTCAAACTGTCTAATATTTAAATATAATAATAAAAAACTGATTTTTATTTTTTGATTAAAATAAAGATCTAATTATTTAGAATTTACCTTTTAGTTAATTTTTTCTGCTAGTTACATATACTTCTGCTTTCGTTAATATTTTAAGTTTATATTAGCAAGAATAAAGCAAATGCAAATTATGGGATATTAAGTTGACGATCAATGATTACTAGCAAAAAACTTAATAATTTAGATAGAATAGGCTGGATGAGAGCATTTTTAATGCTAGTATGTAAAATTACAAACAGATTTCAATTTGCTAGAAATCGTTGCTGTTTTTGTGATTCTAACTTCAGTTTTAAAAAATGTAATCAAAAATTGCAATTGACATCTTCGTATAATCAAAGACATTTCTATGGAAAGTTTCTATGCTTTTTATATAAATAATAAAATTTACCATGTTTAATCTTTTAGTTGGTTAGAAGATGAAGTGAAAATAACATGAAAATTCAAATTCCTTCTAGTAAGGATCACTCTTTTTCAAAGCAGAAGTGGCTTGAGATTTAACGACATTAAAAAAAAGGATGGCAATAAAAAAATTTTTTTTAACGAGAATATTCAAAAGAATAACTCATTCCAATTTTATCTCTCTTTGCTGTAGAAATACATTAAATAGTGAGCTATATTGCTTAGACACCATCTTTTTAGGGATACAAATCCAATAAAGAGCGCTAAATCTAAACTAATGGTGGTATATTATTCAGTATTGAATATTTCCAAGTATTATAAATTAATTATATCGTAAGTAAATAAAGTTACCACAGTTTTTTAATTCTGTTTTCATTCTTTTTGACGCGTAAACTGTAATTTTTGGTATTCTTCCTTAAACTTTTAATCATATTTAATCAAAAAAATTTTTTAACTAAGCCCTATTTTAGTTTAATAATAAAACATAATTAATAATTACATTAAAAACTAAGAATTATAGATTTAATATTTGTTTTCATCTCCACTGGGTCGCTCAGCAATTAAGAAACTTTTAAATTTAATTAAATTTTATAATATTTGTATCCTTATAATTTTACTAAATCCCATAGATCTAGATAATTTCTAATTGAATCAAGCAAATTTATTAGAAATTTTAATCAAAAATAAAAAAATATAAATAAAAAATAAGAAAGGATATTTAAGTTAAATAACGACCTTAATTTGATTTAATTTTTTAAAAATGACAAATTTTTCTAGTAACTTTTTGTCCCATGTAATTGTATTTAAAACATTTCAATTAAATTCAATATAAATGATAACGTATGAGAATATGACCTTTTTTATGTATCGAAAATTAATATATATGTATCGCAAGTAAAAGGGCTATGCATCTAATAATAAAGCAAATGTTTACTTAGCTTAAAGTTGAAAATAAGTCAGTTTTATATGTTTCGATAGATCAATTTATTTTTAGATTGTTGTTGAATAAAACTTTCTATCTAGCACACGTAATAAAAATACTATTATGGTATTGTTAATTATTGTTTAGATAGACAAGTGAAATAAATTTCTAGTTCCTATTTCTAAATATGGTTAACAAAACTCAGGAATAATGTTGTTAGCTTTATTTTCTTTTTTTGAATAGTAAAATCACAATGATCTGCTTTAATCTAATTGAATAGTTAAAAATTTTTTAAGCTCAATTTGTTAATAAAACAATTGAATGATTTTATGTCAATTTAATTACTATGCATTAATTTTTTTCTAATTTATTTTTGAAAAATACATATTTAAGTTTTCAAGTGCTCTATAGCAGGGGTGGCCAACTTTTTTCTACATAAGATCTACTTTTTCTCAAAAATGTATCGCGATCGACTTATTCTTATAAGCGAAGCCCAAAAGGCTAGAAAAAGTTATTAAATGCTTTTATTATAGGTGTGTTCAGCAAAGCGATTAGAATTTTCAAACTTAAAGAATAGGAGTTCTATATTCCGAGCCTCAGTGGCGTAGATAGCTTTTTAGGATGGAGGGGGGCCATGATGACGACCACTCTTGGTAGAAAATAACTTTCGGATTTTTTAGAATATTTGATGTGTAATAATAAAGCTTAAAAGTATTTATTTTTAAAATGTTCCATTTTTATTTGAATTCTAAACAAAACAAGAGTAATAAATTTTATAGGGTTTTAAATTGAACTTATTTTGGCTAAAAAAAACAATAAGAACCTCTTAATTTATGATCATAATAAGATAATGCTCTTTTTTTATAATGAGATATAAAACAAAATTTTTGATGAATCACTTAAAAACCAATTTATATTAAATTTCACTCTTTATCTGGAACTTAAATTTATGGAAAACAGAGATCCTCATCAGCTTGAGGACTATCAATAATTTTTGTACTTGATATTTGAAATGGTCTTATTCAACCAATATTACTTTTTTTTGTACATTTTTTGTTTTTCTTTTTTTGACAATGACAACTATTGTTTTATGAGGAATGTCAAAGGGTCTATTAAATATTATCTGCCACTTAAGCTGCTGATCACTTTAAATGATTTTTACCAGCTTCTGTAGCTCAATTTAATAGTAGGGGAGAGTAGCTAGTTGTGGGACATATTTCAATTTTCATGCACAGATTTCCACTCGATCAACATTATTGCATCATATATACACCGTTGAAAAGGTATTATTAAGACTTATATTCCTGTGAACAATTAGTATGATTGAATTCGTAAAAAAAAGTTATGGTCAAACTAGTAAATATATTCAAATTGCCAAATATGTGCCCGGTTATGGGACCCTGTTGTTAGGCCACGACTAATTCCAAATCTTTGAGTAAAATCTCGAATTATTTATGAAAAATTATCAAATTTATCAACAACAAAAAATAAACAGAAATATAAATTTAGTTAATTTAATAGTCCTCATCATTGTCTCAATTGACAAGTGAAAATTCTTTTGTTTTAACTTAATTGCATGTAGCATCGTGTTATTGGCTGCTTGATCAGATTTTTTAAGGGTCGCTAAGACAAAAAAAAAATGATAATTTTGGTGCATAATAATTGTTAAAATGTCAAATAACAGTGTCCCATAACTAGCTATTTCTCTGTCCCACAACAAGATTTCGACGTTTTTCGAGGCACACAAAAATATTTTTGCAGTCAAATATCATTATGAAAAATTTTTGTATAATAAAAAAAGCCATGAAATACTGCTCAATAGCAGATTTTAATTACGTTTTTAAATAATTTTTGATCATTTTTATAATCAGTGAAAAAAAAATGTAATCGTTTTTTTTTGTAAAGATTTAGCATGAACTCTTTAGCAATAATAAGACGCGCATCTATTTACTTATTAGTTTAAGAACTACCTTCTGTTAATAGAAATTGATGGCATGTAACCAATTCAGCATTTATATTGTGCGTTCTTAAATATTGTCCCGTCCCACAACTGTGTATGTCCCACAACTATAGCTACTCTACCCTACATAACTGTTTTCTTTTTTTTCGATTCATTGTAACACACATTGTAACACATTTATTTCTACCTAAATTTTTCTGTAAATTTATCAACATACTTTCTTTTTATATATTAAAAGTATTTGAAATCTCAATTAAACTAATTTTGCAGCCTTTCAAAACTATTTTATGGACCTTTATTACGTTAACCAGAATCTTCAATATATTGGTATACATACGACTGCATTTATATTCAGTTAAAGTGTCAAAAATAATTAATTACAATATCTTAATTTGAAGTCATCATAACTTATCATGTGTTTAACAAAATGTCTCAAAACCTAAAATACAAATATCTAAAATTCAAAATTTTTAAGGGAAATATTACAAGGATGTCAATTTAACACCGAGAAAAGGACCATAATGTTTTCATCTTAACATTCGAGAATGGTTTTCCTTGTTAAATAAATGCATTTTGATTAAGAGTTCAACGTTCAAATTTTATATATAAATGACGAAGTAATAACTGCAATTCTTTTGGTTGATTGAGCATATTTATTGAAATACAATATTACACATTTTTCCAATTTCAAAATTAGATTTTTTTTTCAATGTAATACCAGCTTCTATAATGAATTTAGTATTCAGTTTTTTAACATAAATATTTATTCTATGCACGTTTTGGACGGTGCAGGTTTTTCTATTTCACTTTCACCGGCACACTCTTAAAATAATAAAAATAAAAAAAAAAACCAAATACGAAATATTTTTATTTGCGTTCTCATCAAACTAACATATTTAAGGTAAAAATTCTTTCAAATAAATCTCGATTATATAATCCAACAATTCGCTACTACTTTGAGAAATTTTTTTCATATCCTCTATCACTGAATAGTAAACAAAATATAAATCAATGTCTGTTTTACTGAGATATCGCTCTTCTTCACATATTGTTGGATCTGATATCCATAAAAACATATTAGTAGAAATATTTAATAATTTCAAGAAACTAAAATTTAAAATTTCTGATATGTTTTTGGCAGAGTAAATACAATGGAGTCTTATAGTTTCCAGACCAGTACTGATATTAAATTTTGTAGTAGTAAAATTGAAATCAGCTGAATTGTTAATGAATTCAATTATTATTCTTTTGGTATCATTGACTTTTTTATATATATTTTTGTAAAATTCATCAACTAAAAACAAAATTTCTGCATTATTTTCATGAACATCATTAATCATTGATGAAACTGTAGCCAAAGATAAATTCCCATTCAATATATATGGGCATGCATTTAGAGTTTCCTTGTAAGTTATCAAACTAGATTCCCATGGTGATATTTGTCGAATACGATAGCTCCAATATTGGTAAAATGTCTCCAAAAATGAAGCGTCAAAATTAGAAACATAATTTATTAAATGCTGCGTTTTATTTTGTAAGGCTGAAATATTCATATAAAATAAAAAGCAAATGATTAAAGAAATATGTTTCATATTATAAAAAGTTGAAATTCGTTTGATTTTTTTTCAAACAGCGTCTCAAAAACTTTGATTTATTACTAATTTTTTTAAATATATTGAATTTTTTAGGCAATAAGAATTTTCAAATATGTAATGTCACAGGTAAATTGTAAATTTGAATTTTAAATATATAAAATTGATTTAATCTTTGTCTTTTATTTCCATATTTTCTTATCTTATATATGTGTTACGGATTCAATATTCTAAAGAATTAGACTAAATACATAAGACTTATTTTTCATACCTAAAAAAAACCGATAAGATTAAGATTTCAATATATAATTTTCAATTAAATCCAAAAATTTTATTGCAAAATTTTAATTAAAAATTATTATTCAATTTATATTAAAGAAAAAATTTAAGTTTTCTTTATTGCTTTAAACAGGATAACTATGTTTCTTTTACATTGCTAAGATAATGGCAGGCTGAGCAAGGTGTATTGAATTCAAAGAAATTTAGAATTGGAATTTTTTTTTGAAGAGCAAATAGGAAGTATTTTAAAAATTAACACTGTGTACTAGTTTAATTGATTTTATTTTATCGGATGTGGGTATACGGCAGTCAAAATAAAATACTATTCTATTATAGAAAATATATACCTCCGTTTAAAAAATTAAAATTATTATACTGTTTTTGAATTTTAAAACAAAATTTTATTTTTTTAAAATCCTGGCATATTCCAAAAATCCTTAACTCAGCCTAAGTATACTATATACAGTTTTTTAATCTTAAAACAAATGAAAGAATATTTTAAAACAATTCAGTCCGTTACAAACTAGTTTTATTTAACTCTAAAAGCAGGTAATGTGAAACCTACAATTTTTACAATATCATTTGTAATAATTATATTTTAATTTTTAGTAATTAATGTTCCTGTCATATATGACCAAGATTTAAATGCATAAAGCCCTTAAGGGCCTTAAAACACTTTCTTTATTCATCAATATATGATAAATATTTTATTGTTGTTTCAAGAACATTTTATAAAATTTTTTAAAACAATTTTATCATTTTTATTTTGTTTATGGTATGTTATGGTCCATACTCCTGAGGACCAAACATAGGCACGATCTGTCAGGTGTCGTTGCTCGGCAGTCGTAGCGAGCTTGCTAGGGCGGCTATAGCGGTAGAATTTAAAGGGGTGGTTGTTGCTGACGACAACCTCTCTCGCTACTGGAAAAAGGAATTTTCAAAGACAAGAGCACTATGGTCGAAATAAAAGGGGTTTGCACGACGCAGAAGCAGAAAAAAAAACTAAATAAGAGGAAAGCAAACTCGAAACAAAGGAGGTAAGTCCCTTTGCTTGACCATTTTACGATTGGACCGGCTGATCTATAAAAAGAAAAAAAACGTAAGGAAGGTGACTAGGACATCTTAAAATCAAGAAATGTTTTATTAAAACATTATAATAAATATCTCTTTTAAGGATAATACAAAAAAAGAATGTCAGTTATTAAATGCTGAAACAAAAAAAAGACTTAAGTTTATCACACAAATTAATTAAACCCAACGTCTAACCGTAATTATAAAATAAAAACTAATCAAAATAAAGAATTCAAATACTATGAGAGAATATTTCTTTTCTAGAAGAATCAACAAGGTCATAGAAAAATCGTAATCAAATAAAAATAAAAAAAAATTATAGGGACTATTATAGTAAAATTATGACTCCAATCCAAATCTAGAAATAAGCCAAAACAATTAAGCGGAAAAAAACTATCTACTAAAAAAAATATGCTACACTTTACTGTGCCAAAATAATTATACTTAAAAAAAATCACATCTAAATCTAAGAATTTATATTAAAAAAATAAAAAACACAATCAAAATTAAATTTTGCTTACTCGGCACTTTACTTTACTTCAGGTTTGTTGGGCCCAGTAAATTATACCAATTATTTTATATTTCTTTCTTTTTCTATCTTTCTATTATAAAAAATATTATTTTATATATATCTCTCTCTCTATTGTATATCGAAAAGCTTTCTGTCGACATGCACAAATTTTATTTTTTGTGTCTCTCTCTCTCTTTTTTATAAATTGAAAATTAAAAAAACAAAAGGAAACACATTTGGAAATGAGTTATAAGCGCAGGTAAGAAGACTGACCATGGAGGCTGAGTGGAGCGAAGCGAGCAGGGGATGGAGTGCACTAGTTAGATTTAAAAAAAACCAGCGATTATACTAAGATATTCTGAAAAAAAATTTTTTCCTGTTCCTTTGCTTAATTCCTTGTTATTTTATTTTTGTCTTCTTCTATGCATTAACCTTTTCTGAATTTTGTGTCAGAATTTATAACCCACTTGTATAGTCTCTCCGCATTCCATTCATAAACTGCCAACCCTTCAAACTAGGATTCAATTTGATTGGCGACGCATGCATACGACAATCATCCACTTCTCTAAGCACATTATACTATACTTCAATTGCATTTTTATATCCATTATTTTCAACACAATTTAAAATATCCTTAATATTTAAATTATTTAGATTTTTATCTCCCTCCGAACTCTTCCCAATGTACAATGAGGATAACATTTTTTTGAAGGCTATGATCACACACGGGTATCAAACTTAATCCGCCAGCAGCCAAACGATCCAACTCAAAACCCTCTACGTCCTTTAAACAAACTCGTCTCGAAAATTTATTTGAATTCTTCTTTTTCTAATTATTTTTTATCTCTCAAAACCCTATTCAAAAAAAACAGGCACGCCTCAAAAGTTTTTTTTACTGAAACTCTAATAAGGGTTATTACACTAGCATAAGTCAGAGCCCCAAAACCCCAGGGATTTGCCTTTTACCAAAATCTAATGCCAACCGACTCTCCTTTTCCAATCAAGAAAAAACTTGATTGAAAACTTGCTTGTTTTCAAAATAGATTTTTGCCAACGAAAAACTGATAAGAATCCTGTTGACAAAAATGCACTTCTGAATAAAACAAGCTGTTCACCCGAGTAACAGCGCCAATCCGGCACGGATCCGATTTGCCCTAAAGTCGATCAGGTCCGGATATGGAAATCGGATTGGGCCCGGATAGGTCTTGTAATGCTAGGTTATGTCCGGGCCGGATCAGGCTGCTTGATGCTGCCCTAATTGCGAATACCATTTCGCTTTGACTTAAATAGAAACAATTTTATCATATGAATATTTTTATTGAATTAGATTAAAAAGTACAAAAAAAGTTATAATTTAATATATAATACACAAAATTTGTTAATTTCTTAAAACAGAACATAATTGTACAGTAGGGATGATAGTTTATAGAGCAAAACTGGTTTCAGGTAAGAAATTAGATAACAGGGATGTCGGAGCGTCATAAACGACCAAAACAAAATGCCATATGTATTTTTAATAAAGAAAATTTACGCAATGTTTTTACACAATATTTTCTTTTTAAAGTAAATAAATAAACAATCATTAATTAATAACTACCTTAAGTATTTATATATGTAAACATATACATAGCATTTAAAAAACTATTTCTATTTATTTATATTAAATTAATTAAATAAACTAAATTAACAAAACACACTAAATAACACTATCAATTAAATTAAACACTAAATAAAAATTCCCTTTTGACAAATGAACGTCATATCGCGAAGAAATTGCTAAGACAACTGTCAACGACTTCAGAGAAAGTCAAAGAAAATTTTTGTAATAAAAGAGTAAGATACATATATCGCGTACACTAAACAAAAAGATTTTAGCGTTTTTTTGTTTAAAAAAAGGAAATAGCTTGTAATTATTAATTTAAACTTATCATAAATTATATTTTTATTAAATATTTCTAAAGTTTGGCTTAAAATATTCTTGCCCGAATAACATTTTCACAACATCCGGAACTGTTCTGGCAGACTGATCCGGCCCGGATGGAAAAGATTCGGGTTTTCCATATTAGGGCTTCATTTAGGTTGCCCAAGTCCGGCCCTAATTGGGAAAGCCCTGATAGGTATTTACCTATCCGGCCCTGATCAGAGCTAAACTGGGTTTTCCATTTCCGGCATGCCGGATAGGGGCCCAATCGGGCCCGGATCAGGTTAGGGCTCGCCGGATAGGCGCTTCTACTCGGGCAGGGGTCAACAAACAAGTGAAAAAGGGTTCGTTGTCAACAAAGAAAAAATCAGCCAATTTGAAATTTTTTTACTCTATAAATGGTATGAAAACTTAATTAGTTAATTGGTTAATATGTTCTCAGTTGATTTTTGATTCCATTGAACAGAAAAAAGTCACAGGGGGCGAAATCAGGTAATTCGTTGGTTTAGTTGGTATTCGTGTAGTTTCTAGCCAAAAACTCGATTACAGAAATTGCAGAAAACGTAAGCATGCTCAGCGGCACATGTACTTTCACAACTGTTGATGAAATGACGCCAAACTTTGGGGAGAATATCAGGGACAGCTGAGCAACATAAGAATCAAAAACTTGGCAGCCGAGCACCACACGGGGGGCCTCACATCATTCCCGGAACTTTTGATCGTACTACCTTTAATTGAATTTTTGTTCTTCGTAGCGCAAATAATCGAAGGATAATTTCTTACAAACACCAGTACACCAGTATCTTTTATTCTATAACAATTGTCTTTTATAAAAAATTTCAAATGTAATTGTCCATTATTTTGGAGAAAATTATAAAAAAAAATTGTGGAATGAAAATAAGTGTTTATTATATTCAAATTGCTAAACAAAGTTTAAATTTTAAATCTATAATATTCTAATATACAATACAATTCTTCTAAAACTTTAAGTGAAATTTTTTCAATATCAACAAATAAAAAATAAAAAGTTGCATCTAAGTCAATATCTGCATTTATTATATGAGACTCTTCCGCATCACAAATATCTGGGTCTTTTGTCCATGAATTAATATTCTGCGAGAATATTAATAAATTTAATGTATGAGACTTCAAAAATTTTCTTATATCTTTTGTTGCATTTACATAAACTGATTTAATAGCTTCAATACTTATATTTATATCATTCTTTATTTCAATAAAATTAAATTTAACCGAATAATTAATAAAATCAATAATAGTTCGTTTTCCTTTACCAATTTCTGTATATCCTTGATTATAAAATTGATTAACTAAACGAAGAACTTCACCGTTATTCTCTAAAATGCTATGAATCATTAATGAAACTTTGGCTACAGTTTTTTCAACATTTGATGGCTGTGGACATTTACGTAATACTTCTCTGTATTTTAGCAAAGTTGATAAAAGTGTATCATTGGCATCAAAATGATAATTTGAATATAAATCAAAATCTCCAAGAAAGTTAATATCAAAATTATTTACAAAACTTATGAGATCTTCATGTTGTTCATAATTAGCCAACACATTAGAGAAAAACACTACGCAAACTAATAAAATAATAATTTTCATTTTTTCCTTTTTTCAAGTGAATTTTTTAAATCATATGAATAAAAATTTGTCTTTTAGCTTGTCAAAAGTAGATTATCAACTCAACATGGCGTACAATTTTATATATTGAAATTTTTGTTTAAATTTAATTTTATTATCATATTTATCATATTAAGGCCAATTATATGCATATTGTTAGAATTACATTATATTGATTAAAAAAGAAAGGAGTTATTTGAGCGAGATTGATTTAGAAGTCATTATGTGTCATTCAAGTCAAAAATCTTTTTTTTTTGTTTTATTTTTGAAAAGATATCGATTTCACGGATTTAATATTGTGTAATTTCAGACAAGGTTTTATTTACATTGAAATTTAATGAAGATATTAAGCTTTTCAAATATAACAATTTCGCCTAGAAGGAAAATATATACTGGTTCATCTTTGGTATAAATGATACATGTATATATATATGTATATATATACATATCTTCATGTTTATTTAAAGTATTAAAAATATATTTTTGTACCTGAAAAGTAGAGATGCAACGAATAGTGGTTTCGACCGAATACCGAATACCGAAGGTTCGGCCAGCTTTCAGCTGAAGCTCCGAATATTTTGTGGAAGATAAACAAATAAAAAACAAAAATTTTTTATAAATATGTACTTCTTCGATTAAAAATAACTAACAACACTAACTAAGAAATCAAACTGAATTTGAGTGCAAATAGTTTCTCAACAACAAACAAATAAATATTTAATGGAGTAAACTTAAAAGTTATTACGAGCCTAACGGATTACGGATCTTTAAATAATTTGACACCGACTCAGTGGATTTTAATGAGCAATTCATCAAACTCCTGAAACCATTTGAAGAGATACCTAAAATAACTAGCTCAGATTTTGTTTGCATCTCTGAAGTAATTCCACATGTTGTCACATTGTTGAAATACCTGGAAAAGACAGATACTGCCGATGGAACACCAAATTAATTAAAAATGAGAATTTCGCTAAAAGTTGAGCATGAAAAACAGTTTGATTTTAACGGTAAAGACAAATATTTGGTTGCAACTTTTCTCGATCAACGATTCGAAACAAGTTTCCTGGGATTAGTTCTAACAGAAAGACAGCGAGACAAAAAATTATCTTAGAAACTTTGAAAATTAGTTGTGATGAATGTAGCTCTAATGATGATTGTTCTCCACCTCGTAAACAAAAAATTGAAATACATGACAGTTTCTGGAACTGTTTTGAGGAAATTGCTACAGAAACAGATAATATGCAAAGTGAGGCTTCGGGAAAAAGTACTATTGCTAATGAAATTGATTTTAATTTAAAAATTCCTCGGGTAGAACGGATGGCAGACGTTTTCAAGTGGTGGTCAGTAAACGTACAACAATTTCCGTATTTAGCAAAATTTGCAAAGATTTACCTATCATCTCCTGCAAGTACTGTTTTATTTTCAGAAACTGGAATTATATATGAGGAAAAGCGCAATCGTTTGCTGCCATCAAATGCTGAGAAAATGGTTTTCATTCACCATAACTCACCACTTGTTGATTTTAAGTAATAAAACAGCTTATAAGTTTTTCTTGAAATATATACAATTTTGAGTAACATGTGTTATTCTTTCATGAGTAGTGAAATGTAATATGTGCTTTTTATTCGGCATTTGGCAGAATATCGAATGTTAGAAAAAGTGGCCGAATACGCCGAATACCGAATAGTAGCCAAATATTCGTTGAATCTCTACTGAAAAGCTTATGAAAGAACAGTTATTTGACAATTACGTCCTAAAAGTTTCACTTTAAAGGCACAATAACCCTCTTTTCCTATAATAATAATGTCTTAGTGATATTTACCTAAATTTATTTTACTTTGACGTTTCTTGCTATGTTGGTTTTAATTTTATTTCTCAAACCAAAATACGTAGTCTCAATCAGATTTAAATATAATTAATAGGAAGAAAAAATAAATTTTGCCAAAATAAATTTTGGGATATTAATTTTATGATGTATCATTTTACATTGAGTCAATTCAGAAATGCTTCTACTTACATTAATTTCATAACCCCTAATTTTTACAAGGAGAAATTCATATCTTTCTTCTTATTTTTGTAATGAGAGTTTTGGCATATTAAAAATTTTACTTGATACTCGATGCTCATAAAACTGATTGCAAAAAACTTATTATTGGTTGATTTTTACTAAAAAAAATTCCTCGGAGGTGGTAACTACCCCATATTCATAATGATCAATAAAATTCTAATTTCATGCAAGAGTAGATATATATTGGACTTGGAGGTAATTGAAGATATAATTAATACAACAATTACAATCAATTAACAATTGAACAAACAATATCAAAAAATTTTAAGAAAAATTGTCTTAAAAAAGATTTCCATAATCAATAATTGAAAGTTGAACTCGTTATTTGTTCAACACTGTTTGATAATAGCTATAGCCAAAATAATTGTAATAAGCCAAGGAATAAAAGTATGTCAAGTTTTTTTCAAAAGCTTCTGAAATATAGTAATTCCTCATCTATGAAATCTTCATTCCCATGCCGAAAACATTAAAGAAATCTTGTTTGCGTGCTTGTTCAAAAAATATTTCAAATTTCACAAAAAATAATAACCATTCAAATTAATTTCCACGTTTAAGGGATAACATTTTTCTTTATTACAGACATTTTCGTCTGTTATCAATTAATGAACATTTCCTTCAACTATTCCTAGTCTAGAAAAAAACAACTCTTTTGAGATATTATTTACTCCATTTATTTATATAAAACAATCTACTCTTCTCAATAGTAATGTTTATAAGTGTATTTAAATAATAAATTTATATTTTTATGTAAAAACTTTCTATTTAACCAAGGTGAACTCTGTTTTTTCTATTTTAACATATTTTGGTATGAGTAATCTCTTTCTAGTGTAATATATTGATTTTAATTCTTTTCTAGCCATTCCATCTCTTTTTATAAAGGATTCCAGTGACTTCTTCAAACCCTTTTACTAGAATATTTTATAAAATAGTAGCTACTAAAGGGTTTTTTAAAGTAATAATTATTTTCGATGATAAATTGGTGAAATAATTTATTAGTTTTCTTCATATTGAGGCGTTCTATGCAATTTATACCTTAAATCTCTCGAGCAAAACTATGTAAAATTTGCTGCTTCATTTTAGTCACTTGATTTCATTTTTTTTATAAGAAAAGTATCATCTGTTGTCGTATACTGATCCAAAAAGTAATTTCTTCCTACATTAGAAATTTGACTCTATTTTTAGCAAAATGTGAGCAACACCCATACCAAAAAAATTTTCTCATTAATAAATTTTCATTAAAAATAGGGAATAAGCCGTCTTTCAATAGTTTCTAATAGTCAGCTATTTTTTACATCAATAAATTTCTAGATTGATTCTGGAATATCTTACTCGTATGGATTTCTTTCCATAAAACAGCGCCTTAATAACGCATTTCCTTAATATCAAAATTCTATGATAAAACATCATACCAAATGATTTTCTAATATATTTTTTCGAAAATAAAAAAAAAATACCATCACTGAAACTTTGAAACTAAATCATAAAGTTGTCATTACACTATAATTTATACGTTTCATCAAAACTTTATAATATAATTATTATTGAAGTTGGACTTTTTGAAAAATCGTAACTCTACATTGTTTAATTATATTACACTCACAAGATATATTATATCTAATCAAAGTTTGGTGAAAAAGCATTTTTTGTGGGGCTAAGTTTTATTTAAATTGTAGTTCCATCTAATTTAGGTATTTTTGTCTTTCTGTTAGCTAAATTTAGAGATGTTCGCGAAATGTGAGGTGAAAAGGTTCATCATTTTGGATTGAAAATGATGGATTGGATTTACATATTTAAAAGAAATAATAGTAAAAATGTTCTTAGATATTCTTAATTTTTAGATATATACAATTAATAGTTTTAATGTATGAGGTAAGATGTAGGGCAAAAGATACGGCAAAAGATTTTATCTTACTTGAAAGAAAACCCTCATCTTTGCAATTTTATTCTTTTTTATTTCAGTATTAAAGAAAAACAATTAAATTTTTTCAAATAATGTTAGCATAATATTTTATTTAAAGATATTTTTAAAATTTAAATAATATTTGATAGTCTATCTATAAGATAAGATTTAAAAATAATATGAAGTGAATGAATCTATGCATTGAAAACAATCATATGAAAAATCTAAGATATTGAAAATTGATAAAAATAAAATAGCATCTATTTTAATACTCCAATCAGCAAGTTTTCTAAGAGTTCCCTCTCCGTCACAGATATTCTCATTAGTCAGCCATGAATGAATGGTTCCTTCTAATATTTCTAATTTATCAAAATTAGAAGTCAATTCTTTCGAAATATTTTTGAGAGCATTTTTATAACAAAATTTAATATTTTCAAGAGTAATGTTAATATGTGAATAAAGGTAATTAATGCTCCTGCGGGTATTTTTGTTGATAAAATCAATAATTTTGACTTTTGCATCAAATAATTTCTGATATCTAAGATTATAAAAATTATAGATATTTGTCGAAATTTTTTCAGTATTTTCATTAAAATCTTTTAGCATTAAATTTGTCTTCGATAATGCTTCTTGTATATAAATTGGTTGCGGACAACTCTGTAAAGTATCTCTGTAGGTAACTAAAGTTTGTAGCAATGTTTCATTAACATGACTTAGATAGTTCCAATATACAATATAATTTCCTATATGTGCACTTTCAAAATTTTCAACATAATTAATTAAAGCTTGGTGAGCAAAAGCTAGTGAGCAAAATGAACTAAAAATTAAGCAATTGAAAAAATTCATTTTTGATAACTTCAGACAAACAAAATTTTTATTTAAAGACAAACTCGTCAAATGAGTGAAAACAAATGAGAAAACTTTTAACTTGAATTCAATTTTGTTAGTCATATTTTATATCATCATTTCTCAATTTACGTATCAAAGAATTTTTCGAAACCCTCAAAAATCTATATTTCATTGTTTTCTTTTTCAATTAAAGCAATCAATGTATATTTTTTTTGTTCAAGTTTAAATCTATTGCAAACATATTTTAATTATTGTTTTTATCATATATAAATATAATTAAAATATGATATTGAAATATTCATTAAATTTATTAAAAAATTAAAATTCGAAATAAGATTGACTTTTTTTTCTTTAAATTGAATTTTTTTAATTTAATTGTTTGTCTATACAATATGCTTGAAGTAATTATAATTCGGAAAGAAAAAGGAGCCTTCATGCATTTTCAAAAGTCTTAAAGAATACATATTATAACGTTAATTAAATCTTTTGTTTTCTGGAAATTTAATAATTAAATTTTTTTTTTGTAATATATCTCTGCTGTTTTTCTCTGTTAAAGATATAACGTCATTTTGGTTACACATTATGTGTCAAATACAGTAATTAAAAAAAACTCTTACTTTAATCATTATTGAAAAACATAATTGACCAAATCAAGGGTTAAATCTCTCGAAATGATATATTTTAAGCACATCTTCACCCTTACTGTCAGAATTATTACTGAACAAATTTTAGGGGTTAATATATGAGTCATCTTAAGTGGTGGTATCAGTAAACTAAAAAATAGTTTCGATAAAATGAAATATACATAAGAAATGGAGAACAAAACGGAGAACATTTTTATTTCTTGTTAACTAACTTAACCAAATAAAGCATAAGCTAAAGTTATTATTTGAAGAAATTTTTTTCCTTTTATATATTTCTGTGTTTTTTTTTTGTTTAACAGGTTCTATATGCTCGGCTGGCTCAAAAAATCGAAGAAATGTTTGGTGCTTATTTTCAAAGTATAAACTTGTAACAATGTTTATGCAAAATTTCATCGAGATTGGAGCACTAGAGCCTAAAGGTGGGCCCCACTAGTTAATTCATTTTATGAATCCCTCGTTCACAAACAAGGTCATACAGTTACCATAGTTTTTGTTTTAAATTTCAGTTAAGCCGTTACCGATATTTCATGCTCACCATAAGCCACTACAAACAAAAAGCGTTCTGCGGCAAGGAGTGTACCTCCTCCCGTTTTCTGAACTTTGACTCGAAATTTTATACGAATACTCACTAAGAAATGTACTTTTTGAAATATTTTATCGTACTTGAAGAAAACTATGGTAACATAACTAAAAAAAATAAATAAGAACCCTATATTTTTGCTGAGCACAAAATATATAACGATTGTCTTCTTACTTTAGTTTGTGTCAATGGAACATGACCGCGGGTGGATGGAGAATCCTTATCGTCTTAAATTAGACTTGTATCAGTCAAGCCGGTTTCGCTGACGTATCATTAAAATAGCTCAAAATATTTTAAATTGGAAAAAATTCTTGTCGAGACATATTCTTAAAGGCTTGAGCTTTGAAAATATGGACAAAAAATTCCTTGAGTTACACTAGTCAACAAAATTTTGTAACAAGAAAGGTGTTTAGGAATTTTGAAATGCTTCCCTACCCTCATTATAATGCCATATTTATTTTGGTTTGATCAGGTCTAGTCTTTGTTTTACAGCTACTTGAAGTAAAAACTGAATATTTATCGTTTCGGTACGTTCGCTTTTATAAAAGAAGTGTTTCTTTACCTTTTGCACTAGGGGGAAACTTTTAGAAAGTACATGCTGATATAAAAGCAGGTAGTTTAGCTAATAAAAGGATTTTCAAAGATAGCTATCATCATCTTAAATGCAAAATTTGCTTACAGATTACGAATTGTTGTCATTATAGTTTCACAAAACTAGCGCTGACGTGGCATAATAATTGTAGGAAAAAGGATCTTGTCAAATTCTTAAATTTTTCAGGTGAATAACATGGAAATGGAGTTAATTTTAGCAATTGTATCCGATGCATAAACAAAAAAAACCTAAAAGTGGGTTAAAATAAGCTTGGATAGAAAAAATTGTAGTAGTTTTAGATAAATTCAGTTAAATTTATTATCATTGGAATAGAGTGATTCAATTTAGGTGTAATTTCAGAGGTGAATAATGGTAAAAGTGGTAAAATGGGTTTGAAAATTACAAATACAAGGGAATTAGTTAGTTTTAGGAATTCGATAGTAGGATTTTGTTCTTTGTTTTGGATTTAGGCTAAAATTAAACCAAAGATTCAAAATTGTTTATATAACAACTACACACTCTGATTATATTAAATAATACTTTTAATTATAAAGAAAAATATCTCTAAAAAATGCTTACGAGTTGTAACAATTTCTGTGGTCCATTCGTATTTGTAGGCAATAAACACATATGTGCAACAATATAAAATAACATTTCAAGAAATTGACAGTTAAAAATATTTTATATATTTAAATGTTTTTCAAAAAGAAAAAAACAGATTTGACATAAATAACGAATATTATATGTGTTCTGTCTTATTGTTAGTCAGAAAGGAATATAACTTCAACGTTTATCAAAATAAGGAAATACACTCCGAAATTGATATAATATAAACATTTAACATTTTTATAAGCATTTCAATTCTAAATACTCCAAAAATTTCCAAATTGAAGAACACAGAAAGAAAACTTTTATTTTTCTCAGAAATCACAAGTTTTTAATTTATTTATACATATTTTTATATATATTTTTAGCAAATTAAATAAGAACTAAAACTTAGTGTCCAAAAAAGTGAAAAAACTAAAATAATCTAACAGGATATTCAAAAGGATACAATATTTTTTTAAATATGGCAATACTTAGTTGCTGAATTAACAACTAAGAGAAAAACTTGCTTTTTAAAACTATTTTTTAAAATTTAAATTAATTAAAAATCAAATTTTTATCCTTAAATTTAAAAAAAACACTTTTATTGAAATAGGAACAGTAACAATTATAACAATAATTTTGAGTAAGTTCAAAACTAATTTGAATTACAAATCTTAAACCTAAACGTATTTTAAATTTTTTTAAAATTGATTTAAGGAAAAAAATTACGACTAACAAAATTAAAAATTTAATTTTGACCTAAAATATAGAATTTGAAAATCCATGCAATCAAAACAAATTTGAGAAATATTATCTATCTCATTAGTTAACTCATTAAAACTAGCTACCAAGCTGTGATTTGCTTTGACAGTGATACTTTTTTCGATATCACATACGTTAGAATTATTTGTAGCAATCGATAAAAAAATATTTCTATTTATCGTGTCCAAATCATTTAAATGAGAAGATAAAGCTTCCTTGATGTGTACTGCAGTGCTTCGATAACATATTCTTATATCTTCCAGGCTCACAAAACAATTCAACATTAATTGAGTAAAATTGTAGCTAACTAAATCTCTGATATTTTCAATCATTTCCCATTTTATATCTATTGCTTTCCTAAATATAGTATCGTAGTAGCTATATAGATGTTTTGATGCTCTTTCAGAATTGGAATGATAATTTTGAATTAATGAATTGAACCTATCTGCAGATTCTTGGCATCCTGACATATTTATATATGTGTAGTTATCTATAACATTTGTATATTCTATCAAATTAAATAGTAATGTTTTATTAGGGTTTGAATGATAATTTATATATAAACTGTAATTGCCCAAAACGCCTCTATCAAAATCCTGAACATATCTGATTAAACCGTCCAATTGAAATTTTGTGGCCAAAATATTCGATAAAAGCAACAAAAAAACTATCACACCAACAGACACCATGCCTTTATTTTTATATAAGATTTAAATTTTACTAATTTTTCTTGTTAGCTTAAATTTAAACTAAATGACCGAAGTTTAAAATGTTATTGAAATTGGGCCTTTTTCACTTATCTAAAGCTTAAAAACACGAATAGCAAAGCTCTTTTGATAACCTTAAAAAGAGATCGCACCTGTTCAAATACTATTAAAATATATATTCGTTTTAAAAATTCAAATAAAAGTATATTTCCAAAAAATATGAACTCAATATGAATAATTTTATATGAAATTAAAAATTTTTATTTAGCGCATGAAATAAAAATTTGTTTATTTATTATATTTTTAGTTTATTTGGTTATATGCTTAATAAATACATTTAGTTGTTTTTCTGTCTATTTTTGTATTTGATATTTTGATAAGTTAAAGAATATATAAAAATTCAAGAAGACATTTAAAAGACCGCATATGGTTTTTCTACATATTTACATTAGAAAAATTTTATATATGTACTTCTTAAATTTGTTACATAACAATTAAAAAATTTATATTTTGTATATAAATAGATTGGAAGATAGCAAAACAATGCCAAAAAACCAATTTCTCTAAAAATTTAAATGAATTTTATACATGTCCATGAAAATAGAAAACAAGTATATAGACAAAAAAGGGTTGCTCATCCCTGCTTTGAGGTAAACTTAAAATAATTATAAACAAAATTTTTAATTGATCACAGGCCAGCGAAAAAAATACTTTTGAAAACTTTTTAAACCAATTTGCCTCTTTCTTATGTATTTTTTGGGGTTAAGGCCATATTTGATATCAGTTTTTTATTATCACTCACAGATTTCTCACAATATGACATTAATTAATTATATGTTTATTTTAAGAAATAAGAAAAATTTGGAAAATAATTCATTTTATTTTTAATTAAACTACAATTTTTACTTACAGTAATATTAAATTGCTAAAATGCGAATATTAGGTGTTTATTTGTTTATATTTTCTCTTCCTTTTCTCTGTAAAGTTTCTTGCAAAGCTTTTTTTCCGATGAGATGCATTTTTATTCTGTCTATGAAGTGACCAGCAGTAATCACCCATCATTTCGATATTCCTCCGTCCCTGATATCGTTTTTCCATTTCTTTTATATCCTGATGGAACCATTCCCCCTGCTCTTCACTCATATCACCTAAGTTTTCAGGGAAAAAGTCAAGGTGGTTGTGCAAGAAGTTGACTTTAAGGCTCATCAGACAATCTAGATTTTTTAATTTCTCTATCATATTAGCTACGATAATCTTGTAATTAGGGGTTTTCACATTACCCAAAAACTTGGTCACAACTTCTTTGAGTGATATCCAAGCCTCCTTTTCCTTTTTTTTCATCGTTGCTTCAAAGGTGGAATCAATCGTCAATTTACGAATAGCAGGGCCAACGAAAATCCTTTCTTTCCTTTCCCGTTCTAAAAAATATATAAATAATATATTTAAAAATATATTTAAGCTGTAAAATGTGAAAACTTTTGCTAGAAAGAGGTTCAAAGTTGTAAGGGGAAAGATTTATATTTATAGTGCAAAAAACCGAATATACGAAAATAGACATAAGACGAAAAATATAATTAGTTCAGAAAATAGTTAAAAATTATTATTATAAATATTTCTACAATTAAATTAATAATTGATGAATAATATAACATTAAAACATATAAATTTTAAAGTTGAATGCACTGTTATGTAATACATTATAATAAATTGATTTAAAAACTTAGAAAAGTCTTGTAAAATATTTCGGGGAGTACTCAAATAACTTTTGCTAAACAAATTACCTCATCTTTTTAATTCGTTACATCATCGAAACCAAGAGCTTCGTCATTGATCAATTTTTTGCGTAGCCTACAAATTGGAATGTTTTAAAAATATTTATAATATTCATTATTAGCAACTATTATTAAAACTATTCATCATTAACAATTAACATGAACTCATTTTTATGTAAAATTCACAAAGATTATTTTAGTCACCTATTGACATCTTGATATTGTAAACATTCTGAAATACTTACTTTCAATGTGCAGATACGAGAGTACACGCATGAATTAAGTTCTTTCTTTTGGTAAATGTAAAAATAATAATACCAATTAAAATTTACAAATTATATTAACCGTATCTAATGGAATTACATATTGCACAAATTTAGATTTTAATTTATACTTATTTGTTTAGGAATGTCAATTGTTAGAATTGTATTTACTTAATTTCTATTCTTTAGAGTACTTGAAAAACTTTCATGTACTTAACATATCTTTTGTGGTAATTATTTATTTCAGTCGATTGAGAAATTTAGAATCTAAGCCTTTTTGACCTACTGTTTTAAAAGGCGTCTAACTAAATATCCTAGTGACTATCTTTTGAGTCCTTTTCGTACTATACTTAAATAAATGACATGAAAGTAGCATGTCTTTTTTTTCAGAGAGGTATATAACATTTAAAAGTCCTTTATAACTTGCATTAAAAATGAAATTTTCTTAACATGGGATTCGATCTGGAAAAAATTACTATCTTTCAAAGAGAGGTACTTTTGGGACAGCTATATTTTTAGCAGATGCACACTTTTGAAATTACAAATTCATACAAGTCTCTTTTTTTAACATAATTATATTTACTTATTTCTTACTGCATTACTGCATTCTTACATAATCATACCTTAATATTTTAATAGTAAAATCTAATTATAAAATGATCCAATTAAATATTTGTGTCAATTTTAGTAAATCAAAATTATCATTTATACATATTTATCGTTTAAAATAGAATTATATTTTTACAAAGAAAAAGTTTTCATTTTAATTTGTTAATACATATTTTCCAAATTCATAATTACTGCAAATGATAACGTCAATTTTAATTTTTTATAAACGCAAAAGCTAATTAAATGTTAAATATAGTTAATATAATTGTTGTATTGAGCCTCTTAAGATAAGCAAGTAATTACCGACATTTTATTTTATTCAATCATAGTACTCCAATATCAGATCTATGCATTTTAAGCAATCAATTGTATACTGAGATATTAATCCTGTTAATAGAAGAAATTCGTCATTCATGTCAGTGTCTGCCTTAGCCAGATAGCTTTCTTCATTTTGGCATAAAGTTGGGTCTGTAATCCATGATAAAATATTACTTGAAATTGTCTCTAAACTCAAAATGTGAGAGGTCAAAAAATTTAAGAATGTATTTGTTGAGTTTTCATAGCATGCTCTCATTGCTTTCATATTTAAGCTAATATTATATTGGAAATCATAGTAATGTGGTATGTCTGTCGTGCTGATATATTCAATAATTTTAAATTTTCCATATATAACTTTTTTATATCTCTTTTCATAAAAGTTATTAATACTTAGTGAAATGTTCTCGGTATTGTGATGAAAGTTTCTAATCATTGTTGATATTGTGACTGTTGTCTCATTTATTAAAAAAGTATATGAACAATTTTTTAAAGCATTTTCATAGCTATTTAAGGTTGATAATAATAATGTATCATCTATTCCAGAATGGTAAATCCGAAGCATATCAAATTTTCCTAAAATGTTCATATCAAAACGATTCACATATGTGATTAAATTTTCATATGAACCCTTCCAGGCATAGACAGTTAATAAATAAACTATAATTATTAAATTTTTCAATATCATTATATTAATTCTTTTTAAATTTTTACACTAAATCCAAGTATTTTTCAAATTAGTAACTTGAAAATTTTAAATTGTTATGCCAAAATTTAAGACCTAACTAAGAGAGTTCTTAAAACCTTAGCTTTTTAATTGAATTTTATATCATTTTCTGATAAACATATTTGTTACATTTTTTGTTATATTTTTTGTTATATTTTTTGTTATAATTAATTTTGGTTCATGAACAATAACAATATAATAAATTAATATAATGTAATGCAAAGCTTATATTAAATGTGATGAGCTACTTTAAAAACTGACCTTAACAAAAGGTAATAAAATTGAAAAATTTGTAATTTATTCAATACTGTCCTATTTGTAATTGAAAATATGTCAAGAAAAAGATTTTTTTGTTTGGATACCTCTTTTTATCAATTATTTCATTAGTCTACAATAAATGGAAATTTTTATATTTATCGTTTCTATTTAATGTAATTTCTCAATCTCAAAAATCTCAAAAAAATTTTCATAGAATACGAGTATTTATTTAAGATCCACTTGTAGCCGACAATTTGAGTAATTTAGCAACTTTTTTCAACAGCTTGTGACAATTTTTATTCTTCATATGGGGCTATTTTTTCCCCATTGTTACACTTTTAGTTAAACTATGTCTAACAAGCAAGGTACCCCAATCTGAACTCACCGATTTTTTTCGAAACTTGGATATATGTATTGTAGTATGTACATCAAATCAAGTTTTCCCCTATAGGGGTTACTTTGAGGGTACATTAATGTGAATGTTGGCAGATAAAAAAGAACAATGTTCTTTCAGTTTTCGATGTGATTTTCGAAAAAAATCTGTGAGTTCGAGTTGAGCTACCTTCCTTTAAGTTCAAATGTGAACTAAGGTAATCCAATTTCACCAAATAAACAGTAATATCCATCTTTAGGGAATTTTTTGTGTTTCTTTATATATTTTATTTTATCAATAAATCATAATCAAATCATTATCAAGTTATATTACGTTCAATGTATGTGTGTGGGTATTTATTTAAACGGATTTTAGGACTAAATTCATACTCTGAACTTGGCACTTGCTATAAGCTTACTTTACCTTTTGTAATATGTAATTTTATTCAAAAAATAGTGTACTTGGCCTTTTTTCAGTAGTTTTATAAGCCTGTTCGATATACTCCTAATTGAACTCCTCAAGGCATTTGTAGCAAAATTTGCCATATATTTGTAATCCTGCTTTAAACTTGCTAACAGTGTGGATTTCCGGGAGTCCAGGTGCACAAAATGGGCAAATGACATAAAAATTTAAAATTTATCCAAACTTAAAAAATCACCATATCTTGACCTGGCCTCAATTCGAGGAAAAATGCATTTAACAAAACTTCATTTTTAGTAACGAAAAAAAAATTTAATCTTGATGATCTCGATGATTTGAATCACTATTGGTATGATTTGAGAAAAGAAAAAACAATTAATTCCTGAATAGGCTCTGTAATGATAGAGGCAGTTTTCAATCGGAGTGGCAAAAAATAGCGTTCATAAAAGGCAAAAACAACAAAACGCAGAGGCATACGAAGCCATATTGCACAACTTTTTCTTACCATTCTTAGAAAATTACAGTGAAGAAAATAGTATATACCGAACATGCTTATAGGTTACTAGCAACTGACCAAGCAAACGTTGTTTTGCTAAACTTACTGTCAGCGTGTGAGGATGTGGTATATGAGTGAAAGAAGCATGAAGAGCTGGGAACGATGATGGAATATAAAAAATAAAGTCCAAGGCGTTTTTGCTGGTTTTTCGCAATTATTTTACACTTTAAGGTGTCTGGCTGAACTTTTGGCCCACGGAAAGTCAAATAATTTATATTCAAACTAACTTAAGAATATAAGTTCTAAGATTGGTTATAAGAAATAAATAGATTTATTATAATTTACTTGAAATTAATCTTGTTATGAGCTTCTTTTTTTTGGTAGTTCCTTTTTCTTTTTAGTCTGAAAATTATTTCTTTTTTATATCTTCAAAATTAATTCAATTGTTAAATTAAAAAAAAGTAATTAAAGTAATTAAAGTTTTTAATATTTATTTTTGACGTCCATTGGCTTCAAATACAAAACGTTCAAGTTTTATATATATAGACTTAAAAATAAGGGAAATATACTCGTCTTTAAATAAAAATATTATATAAGCTGAAGTGGGCTTATATAATTATTCGCAAATTTAGAGCATGAATTTCCCAACAAAACCCCTTTAAAGTAATTACCGATACACATATATACTAATTACCTGCAAAATGTAACTCAGGCATATGGAACATAACCACATAAAATATTTTTGCTTCGAAATCAAATATATGAGAAACCCCAGAAAAATTACCTAGGGCATAATTACTTGCTGCGCTGAATTTATATTTGTACGATTAGGTTTAAAGTTATCTACCAAAGTTATCGATTTCTTCAATTGGAGCAAAATTCTACTGTTTAGACAATAAAAATAGTGGCATCAAATAAATAACCAAAAGTTCTTAATTAGGCTTGAAAAAATTATTATTATATATTGTTATCTTCTTGTATCCTTCAAAATATTCTTTAAGGCTAATAATTTTCTTATACACTTATTTTCTTAATTTTAATTCAATAAAAATTTCAAGTTTCTTTTTTTTGCTTTATTTATTTAGACAAAATTTGGAATACATTTTTTGGGCTTAAAGAAAAACTCTAGTTTAAAATTCTACCGGTTTTTTTTTTTTTAAATAACTTAATTTTTTACTCGAATCATATCTTTGCAAAATTTTTTAAAGAATTGGCGAAAATTGCTTAAATGCTATAAAATTTTGTGTTTTAGTTTGGAATAACTAAAATTAAATGAAGAAGTATTAAGATCAAAAATGTTGATGTTATGTGTGCAAATTTTAGAATAATATGTTTTATATCTAAAAATATGCGTGGACTTAAGAATAAAACATTTTAATCAAATTCAAATTAAATTTTATTGGAAAATTTAAAGTTTTCATGCTCATATATAATAAGCAATTATATTATCCATACAAGAACCATAATTTTGCCAAATTTGTTCTAAAATACTTTTCGAAACATTAAAAACACTATTCAAATTTGTATTAACTGTAATAGGGTATAAATTATCTTCACAAACAGTGTCCTCAATAATTCTAACCAAAGTTATATGTGCAATTGAATTTTTGAAAATTTTGTAAAATTTTAACGTTTCTTTAATACTTTTTTCAGCACTCTTATGACATAATAATATATTATGCATACTAATATTAATATTCCTAAAAATATTCAGATATTTCCAATCTTCAACCTCTTCTAGATATTTAATAATTAACTTCTTTGACTTTACACCTCTTTCAAATCCATTTTTGTAAAAGTTATAAATAAAATTTAAAAGTTCCTCACTTTGGCTGTAAGTACTCTGAATCATTGTGGAAACTATCTCTGTATTATTTGAACATTGTATTAATATATTTTTATAACTTATCAAAACTGGAATTAATGTTTTATTTGCATCTGAATAATAATTCCAATATAAACCATAATTTTGCAAAGAGCTTATATCAAAATTATTTACATATGTTACTAAGCCTTCCACTTGATAACTCTTGACAAAGCTAGTAAAATGAAAAAACAACCAAAGTATTAAATAACTGCACTTCATCTTTACAACTTCTTTTTTTAACTTTATAATAATATATCAATTTTGTATTATTACAGCTATTCCTTAAAATTAGCACAGGCCTTTTGACTTATCTTTGAAATATCGGATCACAAATAAATTTAGGCCATTTTTAAAAGAATAAAATTTTTTAAAATTCAATTTCATCAAAATTTCATCAGCCTTTGTTAAAATTTGTTTTTCCAAAATACATGCAGCACAATTATTTTTATCTTTCTTTACTTTAATTTTTATTTTTATCTTTTATTTAAAGGCAACATTTCCCTCAAACGAATATCAATTGTATTATTTAAAAAAATATATATTTGATGTTACGTTACCATGTAAGGTCTTTGACCGAAACTTCTTGAAAAGAAGAAAGTTTAAAAACAGCTAAAATTATGTTTTCACGTAAAATTTCTAATCTAAAAACTTAAGTTTCTAAGTATAACTTTGTTTTCATTTTGAAATTACGCCAAAATAATTTAACTTTTTTTCCTAAGAATGAAATTTCAGACTTCAGGCTTTTATATCAATTTTTTATTCAAATGATAGTTTATAAAGAAATTTTTAATTTCAGAAATGCTTTTAGGGGGTTTAAATATTTTCAAAGAAGTGCTTAAACCGAAACCAGTTTTCAAGATATTTTAAATCAAAATTTCATCCCGGGGAACATATGAAACTGTTATAGTCACTTAATTGCTAAAAATCATTGTAGTATTTTTTTAATCTTTTGAAATAAATGAATTTTCCCTTAAATACTACTAAGCCTCTCCTTTTTGTAAGCCAAAAAATTCAAAACCTACCACAGTGACATTATAAATGACTCCTATAGAACTTTTAATTTCGTGATTCGAGTTTACTCAATGAATATATATAACCATGCTGCTATAGACATTACCTAGCCTTTCTTTTATTTACAGAGGTCAAACACCTATTGAATCCAATTTATTCAAAATCACCACCCTAGCCCCTATACCAGAGATGGCGAACCAATGGAACGAGTGCCACAAGCGGCACGCGACAGAATATTTTGGGCACGTCACAAAATTCATAATTACATGACACGACTCTTCTAGTTATCTACCACTAACTGACTCAATTCAATTTTCTATTTCTCATCCATGCAAAACGAAAAAATAACTAAAATGGCAAAAACGAAAAATTCTTGAAAGTGTCAATGTGACTCTAAACACCTCAGTTTTATTATCAATTTTTGCAACTATCATCACAGGTGCACTAAAATTATGCGACACGGTGGCGCCGTGTCAAAACAAAAAATATCAGAAACATTCTCATAGGTTCCATACAAATTGTATGTGATGTGTGACGCCTAACCGAAACCTACGTTACAAGCTTATCATTTATTTAATTTCCTAGAAAAAAAAAAAAAAATTCTGACGACACTCAATTTTATGACAACTTTATAGCAATTCGCACTCTCATATGCGACAATAGGTTTTTTTTTTCCTTTATGTGCCATTCTTAAGGTTTTCTACAGTTTTGATTTATCAGCTTGAGTGGAAAGAATTGAAAAAAGAACCAAAAACAAAAAAAGTTATATCCTTGTTGATTTAAGAGAAATAAATGAATTAAATTAATTAATTACTGGAATGGTAAGTATTTAGACATTTAAGGTGTGAAGCCTAAATGAAATTCGCGCTTGCGGGTCCGTTACATAATCCGCGTTTATGCATAACATAAGAGTGAATTTCGTTGATATAATTGTATTTTAAAGTTTATTTGAGTTTTATCTGTGAGTTTAACTGTTATTTAATATGGCTAGTTCAGCAAAAAAATAAAAAGTGCAAGATAGAACGAGTATCAGAGAATTTCAAACTTGGTGGACAGAGAAATATGGCATGATTAGTAAAGGTGATAAAGCGGTGTGTGTTTCATGTTCTGAAACAGTGGTATGTAGAACATTGCCCGTGAAACGGCATTTTGAAACAAATCACGAATCCGTTAGTCGAAAAAGCGTACCAGAGCAAAAAGAATTAATTGCAAGTGCATTGAAAGACAAAAATAAACAGTCAACATCTATGATTAAATATGTTCGCAAAAATTGTCATACGAGCGCGGCAAGTTACGCGGCTGCAAATGTCATTACTCGGCATAGTAAACCTTTTCAAGAGGGAGAGTTTTTGAAGGAAGTCTGGCTAGCATGCGCGCCCTCTCTTTTTGATGATTTTGATAATAAAGATAAGATAATTCAGCGCATCAAAGATACTCCTCTGTCCAGAAACTCAATAAAAGAAAGAATCTTAAAACTGGCCGAAATTGTAACAGATCAACAAAAAATTAACATTATCTCTGCTTCTTTTATATCGCTTTGTCTTGACAAAAGCACTGACGGCACTGATATTTGTACGGCTGTTAAAAATTCGCTTGCTGAAAAAGAAATTGATTTGAAAAAAATTGTTTCCGTAACAACTGATGGTGCTCCAAGTATGACGGGTAAAAAAAAAATGGTTTCATAAGTTTATTTCAAACAGACGTAGGACATTCGATTCTTCATTTCCACTGAATCATTCACCAACAAGCCTTGTGTGCTAAGAGTAGTTTAACATCTCTGGATAATAGAACGGCGGTAGTCACAAAAATAGTCAACCTCATCTCGTCGCAGGCTTTAAACAAGCGAAAGTTCGATGCTTTGGTAGATGAAATCAACTTAGTGTACAATGGCTTACTGATGTACTATAATGTTCGCTGGTTCAGTCGCGGGACGTACTTCAAAGATTTGTTGATTGCTTGGAAGAAGTCAGACTGTTTCTGCAAAATGAGGAAAAAATTGAAGAATACCCACAGTTGTTGGATGTTATGTGGCTTTCAAAATTGAGGTTTTTTACACATATATGCCAACATTTAAATAAGTTGAACATGGTCGATCTCATTCACGCTTTTGAGGCTAAACTGCAAGTTTTCAGGAACGATATTATCACAATAAACTACAAGTATTTTCCAAATTTGAAAAAATATATCAATGATTTAGAAATATATGAGAAACCAGACGAAGACCAAGCTACTGAAGAATTTATTTCTGTGATTGATTTTTCAATCAAGGAATTTTCAGTGTGATTTTCTCAGTTCAAAGAATTATCGGAAATACTCAAGTTTATTATGTACCCTGATGTGACGTCAATTAATAAACTGAATTTGTCCCAATTTGATTGGTTGGAAATTGAAGAATTTGAAATGCAGCTGATTGATTTCCAGCCTAGTTCAATATGGATTCAAAAATTTATTGAAACAAGGAAACAGTTAGAATTAATTGAAACAGAAAGATTAACAAGTAATATAAGTGAAAATGCTAATAACAAAATTTTGGAAACATGGAATGCGTTACCAAACACATTCAATTGTTTGAAGAAGCTGGCTCATGCTATTTTAACAATATTTTTATCAACCTATGCCTGCGAGTCATTATTTTCAGAGATGAATAACATTAAAGATTCGGTTAGAAACCGTTTGACAGATGACTCCTGTTCAGCATGCATTCTGCTAAAAATAACATCTTACAACCCTAACATATGTTATTTGTCATCTCATCTGCAACAACAGAAGTCACACTAATTTTACTTTAATTTAATTACACGTATAATTGAAACATTGCAAAATGCTCTTATTTTTTGTAGTAAATAAAGAGTTTTTGGTTGATAGTATTTATTATTATTATTTTCCCAATTATCACAAAGTCCAAAGTCTATGACCTCATTATACATTTCTTTAAAAAAATGGCACGTTGATACGTAAAGGTTCGCCATCCCTGCCCTATACAGTATCGTCTAAATCAATGAATAGGAATTCATCATTTAGAGATGACTGTCTTTTTCAATGAGTATTGGCATCTATTTTTCTGGATCTCAAACAATTCAAACATTCTTTGGAAAATCCCAGAAAATCAAAGGCATGAATAATCATCAAAAGAACTGAAAAATATTTATTTACATTAGTCTGAAATATTCTTTTTAGCTTTTTTTAAAACAATAACAATGCAATTTTAATCCAGAAAATTTCTACTCCTGAAAGTTTTTACTAAAAAAAATTATAAAAAAGGCTTTGGAAGCTTGTTAAATAGAATAAAATAAATTTAAAACATTATTATTAAGAAAAGTGTTTCATTCTACTTGTCAAAGTTTTGTGTTGTAATTCTCTTCGACGAATAAATTTTTTTATCAAAAATATTTTTCTCTTTTTTGAATTATTAAACTGTGTATCTCATTTTTAGGCTATATGTTCATTGATCCCATTTGATATATGCATTTCTTTTCATTAGAATTTTTCATCAACTGATAACAGCCTGAAAAATACTTCATTTAAGAAATGTTTTAAAAGTTGGGTTGGTGAAGTGTTAAATATTTCCTTTTAGCCCTATAAAAAATTAGTAGCAAAAAAATATTCGTTTTAAGTAAATTTCAATGACATTTTGAGCTTAGACAGCACAGCAATAATTACTGAAGCATCGCAACAGATGAAAAAAAAGTCATTTTCAAGAATTCTTCAAATAAAGTTGTTCTGTATTATTCCCGTAAACTCATATTACCAGTTGAAATACGTTATACGGAATACGTTATTTTTTTAAAGGATTTCTGATTAAAAAAAGTATTACTTTAACAAAATTTGTTTTCTAGATTCAAAATGAGCATAAAATATTTATTGCTTATTATTTTAACTTTTTCTACATTAGTTTTTGGAAGAAAGCGTGTTTTTTTGGATTATTTAATAGGACATATTAATAACTTTGATATTAGATCATTAGGCAGTTATAATAATTATTGGAGTCATCAACTTACACAAAGTGAAACTTTAAAAAATTCCTTGACAAATTTATGTGCAAAGTTAAATAATTGTTCAAATTTTTATACTACACTAAAATCTCGAAATAGAATTTCAAATATATTTCATGAAATTGAAAAAATTGATGATGATATTTTAATAATGCTTTCAAATTTTGACCATAATGTACTCAATAAAATTGAAAAAGGGAAACAAAATATTATAGAAAAACTAACAAATAGTTTTTTCTATGTTCTCCGGGAACAAGAATTTAAGCAAAACTACACTATTGGTACCATAAAATTTTGTTATACATATACTCAAAATGAAATTTCTAACATTTTGGAAAGTTTACAAATGGAATATAAAGCTCTTTCAAATATTATTTCCTTATCAGCAAATATCAATGAAATTTGTGAAGGAGAAACTATATCAATTACAGCAGCTACATCTTTAAGTAATATTGTAAAATTTCCGAAGGATGGTATTAAAAATTTAACAATAAATTGTTTAAATTGTATTGACGTTTCGTTAAGCTATTCAATATTATAACTTTGAACTATGTATATATTATATTAAATATATGTTTAGAAAATAGTTGTCCACTTCTATAGTGGTTTTTTTTGAATTTTCATATGAATTTTAAATGATCTTAAAGGAGAGGTAAGGGTTTTAGCGAAAAAAAATACACTTTTTTCGTGATTTTTTTATAAATATATATAAATTAAGCAAGTTAATTCAACCCTTTTGCGAATTATTAAGCATGACTTTAACAGCATACTGAAATTTTTTTATAAGAAAATATTTACAAACAAACCAGTGATAAACCTCTTCAACAGACGTCTTGGGAAACAGAAGATTTTTGGTGTCCACTGTATCTCAGCTGAAAATTACCTGAAATCAAAAACCTATAAAATCTACAAAATATCATCGACTGCTCTTATCGACGCAAAATTCTGCTATTTTGTAAGTGGAAAACCCCCTTAATGAAGAAAAAAATTCCAATACTCAACAGTGGCTAGAGAAATGTTTTATGTTGAAATAGTGCACCAAGTTTGAAGTGAATGAGTAATGTAGTTTCTAAATAGCATTGAACACCGACTTTGATAAAGTAGTTTTGGGAAAGACGTGTATAAAAGCTTTGAAAGCTAAGCAAGAATAAATGAATGAGGAGAGGAGAGGAGACTAAATAATCAATAATTTTGAAAGTTTTTCTCTGATCGACTTCAAATTATGAGATTATAATCTTGAAATATAGCGGTACATCAAGAAAAAGAAAGATTTTGTTCGTAGAAAAGAACAAAAAGATGTTTCAGATATCCTTAACGAAAGCTCTTTACTTTATAAACCTCAATGACTCTGTGTGAGTATAAAAGAATTATAGACTTTTATTTTTAATTTTTTAGTGAGCAAAACATTAAATCGTTTTCCTGAACCTTGTTATTTTTGAAATCGGTGTTCACTATAACACAAAATGTACTACACTGATCGTTTAGAAATTTTGCACAGAACCTTTTTACATATTTCATCAGATATCAAGGAGAGATTTTTTGTTCCTTTGGATAATTATTAATTTTACAATAACAAATAAGTCGATTTTTTAAAGGACAATCGGTATTTTTACATCCAAAGGCTACCGAAAATTTAAAAACCAAAAAATATCCTCGTGATCACCTTGAATGGCATCTCTTTTAATGAATAAATTTTTAAGTTTTTGATTTTGGATAATTCTGTTGAGAGATAGCAAAGCAACTTTTTTCCTATTAGGTTCCTCCGGACATTTACTGCCACTCGCTCAATTAGATACTTTGCAATGAAAATGCAGAAAAATATTGTTAAAATTTTTATTATTATTATTATATATTATTATATATTATATTATATAAAAATTAATTAAATATACTAGAACTATCTGAATCGTTAAAGAAAAGATCTTGAAAACATGTACGAATCAACCCTTGCCCAACCTCCCTCAATTTACATACATAAAGTGGAATATTTTCAGTATAAAGCAATGTTTAATACAAAAAATATTTTTCTTCATTATTGTAGCCGTGGCTTATTGCTAAATATAAAATATTGCAAGAACGATAAAAACTTGATATATATTTAATATATATAATATTAATGCCAACTTTTATAAGGATATATTATGTATTTCTAACAAACCAAAAATTTCTACATAACAATATAATCTGAATTGTTAATTTTAAGTGAATTATTCTTGATCACTACATACATAACAAAATTGAAAAAACCATACAAAGTAAAGGTTAAATGTATTATAATGTATAATGTATATCGAAGGGATTAACATTTTTCTAACACATAAAAACGCTTAAAATAAATACCTTTGTTTATTTTAAATATTATCAACTTATTACAAAGGACTATTATTTTAATTTGTATATAAACGAAATTATTTGAAAATTTTACCTGAATTTTGAAGACATTTTAAATTTAAAAAGGAGTTTAAAATTAATTAAAACCGAAATTTAGGTTGCTCATTAAGTGCGTATTACAATCAACCGAATTCTCGAGCTATGCATAGTGAAAATTAAAAATATTTAGTCAATGGGTGATTAAATCCCACTGATCACATTCCTCAACTTGTATTTATCCTTACAATATATACAGTAATTCTATTTAAACATTTATATTCCAGTAAATTAAATAAATAGTTTTAAAAAACAACAGCTATTCCTCAATATATTAATTAAATATAGAAGGAAAACTACTATATTCTAAAGAAATAAAATATCCGATTTGTTTGAATCAAAAATACTATTTATTAAAATGTAGTGAATGTATCATTTGTTTCGTAATTCAAACAAAATAATACTAAGAATAAGCAAAGGTAATAAGATCTGATAAATTTCAAAAAATTAGATGAAGATTTATTCAGAGTAATAAGGATTTTTGTATGGTTTCGCAATAATTTTTCTTCTTTTTTTTAATAATGACTGTTTTGAATAACCTATGCATTAATTTTGGCAATTTATATTATTTTTGTAGAGGATGAAGTTCATTGATCCAAAATGCCCAACGCATTTGCCTTCTAGAAAAGTATAAATTTATTTGAATGTTAGAAAAGCCGATAAAAGCTCAAAAAATATATAAAATAAATGCATATTGCTTATGCCAAAAACAAAAACAAAGAAGATAACACATCAATTTCAGATATGAATTTGTAATTAATTAGAAAGTATTTTTGGTGTCAAAATAAATATTAATATTTTAAGAACATTTTAAAGCCACTGAACTTCACATACGTTTCTTAAGTCAAAATACGATAAGACTTTTCCATCTAATTGTATTTTTGTATCCTTTTTGGACATTTAAATTACCAGTTTGAGCTGAAATAAACCGAAAATAAACTCTCTTATAATAATTTCTGATCAAAAAAATTTTCATAAAAACTTCTATATTTAGTTTCTAAAATGAATGTGAAACTTTTAGTTTTTTTTACCTTCGTTAATTTTAATTTTTTCACCTTATGTAAAAGGCATGTTTCATTAGAATTTTGTTTTAAAAGTATAAATAGATATGATATTATTTTAAAAACAGATTACAAAAATTATTGGAATTATCAACCAACACAATATAAAAACTTAAAATACTCTTTATTAAACTTAAGTGAAAAATTAAGAAAGTGTTCCGATTTTCATTTAACAGATGCTTCTCAACAAAGAATTCTAAATATAATACAAGAAATTTTAAAAATTGAAGATGATATTTTGGTTCTTTTGAATAATTTTGATTTTTATGTATTACATAGAATTCAGCAAAAAAAAATAAATATCTTAAATAGAATTGAAACACTTCCCTTTCATCGAGTATTTGAACAAAAAAATAAGTTAAACTTTACAGCTAGTATCATTAAATCATGCTATAATCAAGCTCAAGATGAAATTAATAATATATTGTATAGTCTACGAGCAGAATTTGAAGCTCTTTCAAAAATAATATACTTTGCCGTTCTAAATAGTGAAATTTGTGAAAAAGAAACAATAACTATTACAGGAGCTACATCTTTGAGTAATATTGTGAAATTTCCTAAAGATTATATCAAAAATATTACACTTAATTGCTTAGATTGTATCACAAAGGCCGTAAATTATTACTTAATTGTTTATATGTGGCTGTAATAATAAAAAATTGTATTTCTTAAATGTAAAAGTATTTTTATTAAAAAAAGGACAATTTTTTTAATGCAGGTATATTGATATTACATATGGTTTTGTAATTCTCATATTGACAAACACTTCTTTAACTGGCAATCAATTCTGTGAAACTGATCAACAAAATTTACAAAGTAATTTTATAATATCGTTCACTGATTCTGAATTTTAAACAGAATTCTACATGATCTTAATTTAACGTACATTTCTGCATGCTCGGAACAATATTGAGCCCTTCCAGAACCAGATAATAAATGGGGATGGAAGCTAGACCCTTCCTTTTCTTAACCGAATTTGCCTTAAAATAAGGCAATGTCGACGAAGTTCAAGAGGAAAAGCATTATACTATATCATGATAATGCAAGTCCACATGCTGCTTTGAAGGCTCGACAAATATTTAAGAACTGAAGTGGAAAATTCTGCAACATCCCCCTTATTCCCCGTAGTTAGCACCTCTGACTATCATTTCTTTTTGTTCTTTCAAAATGTTTTGAAGGGCAAATAAATCAAAAATGAAGAAGATATCAAACCAGCACTGGTCCAATTTTCAATTAATAATGACAATTGCATTACGTAGTAAAAATTTATTGACGGTAACGAAAATTTCATTATAAATTGAATTGAATTGAATATTTGCAGATTTAGGAATTTTAATCTCTCTATATCCAACACTTTTATTTTTTGTGATAGAAAATTAAAGAATTAATTAATTAAAAGCATTACTTATCCCTTTGCCCGAAGTATTAAATATTACGTTTCTCCCTTATTTATAAACTAGCTGACCCAGCAAACGTTGTTTTGCCAAATTTAAATTATTCCTAGGATCATTTTAGTAGAAAAAAATGACTAACTTATTGTCAGTGTGTGAGGATGTGGTAGATATGAGTAAAAGAGGCATGGAGTGCTGTGAACGATGATGGAATATAAAAATCCATTATGTCAATTACCTGTAGTGGGATTTATCATCTTGATTGAGAAATCATACCCATCTTCACCATGCCAAAATATAATTGGATATTGCAGTGCATCATATGAGCGATGTGTTTCCTTAATACGTTGTAATTGATTATTTCGACGATGTAAAACAATATCACGTGACTCCAAATTTTCACCAACTACAACAATGGCAACTTCATCGATAGTAGGTGCATTAAATCGTCGTGCATGTTGGCCCACAGGAGTTTTATCTGCTCTGATAACAATTTTGTGATCATCAGATGGCATCATATCCATTGCAATTTTAAATAATATAATCAATTGATTGTGTTCGTGAAATAAGTTTTGTAATTGTTCAACTATTGACCTTTTCACTGAATTATTATGTGCACAACGTAGATTGATTTCTTGGGGAGAATTGCCCATAAAATAAATTTGCAAATACTTGCAGTCGCTATCTGGCACTGGTAACAAAGAACCTGCTGTGTGATATATTTGACCTTGTATCTGTAATGGGAAAATATGTATTGTAAACATAATAAGCATACAACTGCAAATACTATTACAAACCTTAAAAGTTGGCATGAAATTTTCACGAACTACTTTCGTTGCTCCAAATGAAGTCATTTGAAAGCAGTCGTTGTATTGTTGAATATTCTTGAAAAAGTGTATGGAATCTGGTCCTATTCCTGAAACCAATGAGTTCAGTAGCTCTGGAGGTGGAAGCAATGGTATCAATTTCACCTTTCCATTTGCGCAACACAATCCATTGGCTTCATTTTTGTATTTCAATGCTCTACAGTATTGGCAAACAGAGTTCATAGGTCCAGTAGCAACACAGTTGTAGGCACTGAAATCAATTGACATATCATAACAGAAAGCTGCACGTTTCAAACTTGCACTATTATTAGTCGAATGTCACGCTTCAATGGTCTGTCTTAACCGAATTCTTTCACGTTCATTGCGATCTTCATGCTCCTGGGCAGTACAATTAGATTGATAATTAATTTGACTCGTTGCATTTCGGGTTCTTCTGCCTAAATTTGTCCGCCGTTTTATTCGAGGCATATTTAGTAAGTCACAAACACAACACTTTTGCCATTTTATTTGTGGCTTTTAAATTAAGTAATATTATAGATAAGATAAGTTTAAGAAGAATTAAATTAAATAAAATTTATAATAAAACTTATTTTTTATTTATATAAAAACAATTTAAGTTTTGAAGTTTTGAAATTAATAATAGCCTGCTAGATGTTTGAATCCAAACAAACCATTGTTTTGCCTTCCCCTTTCACTAACACTTAAGCTTTGTGATATGGTATTAAAGTTCAAATTGACTTAACAAAATTAGCGGAATCGGTTCAGTTGCTCATAAAAATAAAATTTTGTCCAAAAAAATAAAAAAAAAAATTTGAGGTGGACCACCCTTATCACTTAGGGGTGTACAAAAAAGATAAAAAACTATTCTCAGACCTACTGAATATACATATAAAATTTCCCCAAGATCGGTCAGGCCATTTCGGAAAAGTATGGTAACAAAAACTGTAACACAAAATCCAATATATATTTCACTATTAAAAAATAGGGGTTAATGGTAGAAGGGTGAAAATTTATGGTTGTATGTATTTTTTAATGCTACATAATATAAAAATAAAAATAAAAATTTTTGTCCAAAAAATAAAAGGGTGGGGGTAAAAATTTGGGGTGGACCACCCTTATCACTTAGGGGTGTAAAAAATAGTTAAAAACCTTCCCGGGGATATTCCCAATTTATAAAAAAAAAATTAGTGGAATCGGTTCAGCTGTTCTCGAGTTTTACGCTTAGCAACACATTTAGCGACTTATTTTTATATTATAGATAAAATTCTATTTCTTAATAGTTCATTTAAATGGCGTGTGACCAGGAGAGAGGTAAAAAGAAGAGAAAACTTCGAACGAAAGAGTTAAGTACCTTTTCTTGTCCATACTCTAATTGCGCTTACTTGAACACTGAACCTAGTACCTAGTACACTAGTGTTAGTACTTACAATTAGTACATATTTCATCTGTCAAGAATTTGTTTGTTGTTTGTTGTTATATTTGTGTTAACTCTGTTAATTTTTATAATTTTTGTGTTAAATAAACAATAAAATAATTCGAAATCATATCAAATTAAAAAATTCTTACCTTTTAGTCAATAATTACTTTTAACATAAAGAGAGAATCCGCAAAATTAATCAAAATTGAGTTTGTCTAGTACTTGAGCAACGAACTCGAAAATAGAACAATACATATTCTAATAAAATAGTTAAATACTAAATTCAGTGAAAATGCACTATGATCTGAAAAAAAATGATTTATTAGGAAAAGAGATCAGGATATCTGAAGGGTGGTGGTCTAGACTCTAGAGCTCGAAAATTTAAGGTGTTTTAAGGAATATTTTTTTGTAATGAAAAAAATTAAAAACGCTATTGTAATTGTTTAGGCTTATAATTATCTGTTTTTTTTTTATACAAAAAAATTATTTTCCAAATTTAAAAAAAGTTTTAATTAATTATAAATGGTCCTCAATTTGAGTCTTTCGAGCAATTGGACCTGGACGCTGTTGACGATTTTGGCTCTTCTATTTATCTGAAAAATAAAAACCAAAAAGATTATTCATCAATATGAGGACAGTTATGGTAGGTACCAGAAGGAAGTAAACAAAATTAAAAATTAAAAAAAAAATTCTTAAAATTTTTTAATTAAAAAATTACGAAATAATTGAAATAAAAGAAAGGTTCTGCTACCTGCGATAGGGGCTAATGGTCTAAGTAACATATTAAAATTTCAAATGTTTCGAGTAAGTAGTTTTTTTTGTGTACCAGGCGAAAAAAATGATTTCGAGATAAATGGGTTTAAAATTTAAATTCACGGGGCGTAGCTACTGGGCGCTTCCTACAAAAAATACTCTAGTATCTAAGACACTACCAGTATGACTACAAAAATTGAACAGTATAATCTCCACAGACAATAAATCCGAATTATTGAAAAAAAAATAAATTTTTTCAAAATTCTAGACCACCGGGTCCCCTTAAATCAAAGATTATACTTTAGTAATCATTTTTTGTTTTTTTTTTCTTTCAAAAGAAATTCCCATGGTGTAAAAATTTTAAAAAATTAATTCCAATAATAAAAAATCTAGATTTAAACAGAATATTCAAATAATAATAGAACTTAATTGAATAAGAAAGATTTAAATATAGAAAACCATTCGATAAAAATTGAATTAATTCAAGAAAAACAATAAAACAAAAAGAGCTAATAAATGGGGACCAAAACGAAAAAAATTGTTAAATATGAAGATCTTAAATCCTTATATTTCTAACATGTATACTTGAGATACTCCTTGGCTCATTGAGCTCAGAAAATTTTTCCCGGAAAATAGCCAAAGCAAATATGAAATATTCTACATTCTACATTTATCACTGTTTGTTGATGAAGTTAAGACTGCTGACGAAGAATTTGTAGCTACAATTTGTCAGCTGGTATCTGTTACAAGATGTACCCAATTCAGTAGATGTAGAAACAATTTAAAACTTATTTTGTGTAATTTGTTGAAAGGTTTCAATAATGTGTATAATCTTGGTTAAACATTTTTTATTTTCCCCATAAAAAGGACATTTTTTAGTCAAATTTTTATTTTAAACACACCACTTACTCAACTACTTATTTTTGATATCTTTCTTCTCTTTTAAGTTTGTCAAACAACAGAATAACTATAGTATACCAAAATATATAAAATAATAATATATAATATTTTCATATAAAATTAAAAAATTCATAATTTCCAAAAGGATGTTTAAAACCAGAAAAATGTATTAATTTCCTTTTCTAAGTAATCAAGAAAGCATTTATTATTAATTATTTTTTACCATTAATACTCTATTTCCTCGCTCTACTTAGATTGTTAAAGCTTAAACAAAATGTAATAAGACTATAAAGTTTATTCAGTATCTTATTTATTTGTAAAATGTTACATTTTATTATATAGTTAAAAGTCATCAGTTCATTGATCCAAGTAGATTAACACATTTTTTTATTAACAGCGCATGATATTACCCAAACATTACTTATTTATAAAACATACTTAAGATATTTGCATTAATTTTGAATAACGTTTCAAAATTTATTTCAAAAGAAAGTTATTTGTTTTCGAAAATAAATGAATTTGTTTCTAACCTACATACTGAGCTCCAATAAAAATTTAATTCAAAATGCAAAATTTCAGTAAATACTAAAAACAAATTGGTACTTTTTTATATGTCATTAAAATAATGAAAAGACATATTTGAAAAAAAAAAACAGCTTCTTTTTTCCTTTGTTCAAGCCCCAATCATCAGTTCAAAACTGTATTCATCTATGGTATATTCTCTTTTTTAAATTGTTAAACAAAATCAAAATTATTTAAAAAAAACTTTTTTAACTAGATTTAAAAATGAATTTAATATTTTTCTTACTTTTCATTCTCACTACTTTTTGGACTGCCTTCGGAAATGATTTCTTAGAAAGTTTAATAGTTCGCATTATCAGTTTTAACACTAATTCCTTAAGCAATTACCAGAATTTTCGGAATTATAGTCCTTCAACAACTGAAGTTTTGAAATTTTCTCTAACAAATTTGAGTACAGAGCTAGATAACTGTCGTGATTTTGTGTTCACAATACCATCTCGATATAGAATTTCAAATATTAGGCGTCAAATTGAAAATATTGATTATGATATCTTGAATGATCTTATTAATTTTGAATTCCAAATATTTCGGGAAATTGAAAAAGGAAAAAGAATTGTTATAGAAAGCATGATGATAGCGTCTTTCCCCAGACTAATTGGACAGCAGTATAAGCTTAATTTTACAATTGAAAGCATTATAACTTGTTACACTAATGCTATAAATGAAATTATATATTCTTTGAATAGTTTGCAAGCAGAATTTGAAGCTCTTTCAACAATAATAAGTTTATCAGCTAAAAACAATGAAATTTGTGAAACAGAGACTGTAACCATTACGGCAGCTACATCTTTGGTTAACATTGTAAGATCCCGAGAAAATACGACTCAAGAACTAACACAAAACTGCTTAAGCTGTATTAAAAATGCAATAAATTTTTCAATATTGTAATTTTGAAAATTTAAGTAACAATAAAAATGTTAAAGAACTTTTATTACACTTAAATATTTTGAAACTTTTATCGATTTAGAGTGTTATAAAATGTTTTATAATAAATTTAAATAAATAGCAATGTTAATTTTTAGACTAATCTTTGTTGTTTCTATAATGCAACCAACTAGTTAGCCCTTTTATATTAAATTTAGGTTAATAGAGCTCCATTAAAAATATTTGAGTTTCAAGGAACTTGATCAATTTGGTTTCGTGAGGTTTCCTTGAAAGTGCTACTTTTTCACTTCTTAAATCAACTGATCTTAGCTCAAAATAACAAATTCTTTATATCTTTAACTTTAAAAATCAATATACCTTCAAAAACTAGCAATATTTTTTTATATTCTAATCAAAATCTTAAATCTTCCTAATATATTAGTTATAATCCGATTTGATTATATCAGAGACATGAGAATAGATCCTTTGACTATTTAGGGGTGTCTCGTTAGAGCTCCGATATTGATGTGAATCCTTCTGAATTATATTTTTGTATAAAATATTAAAAAGTTCATACATTTTTTTTAGTTGCTTATTGTAAATTGTTTTTGTTTATAATAAATTCAATAAATTTTTAAATTTATTTCTTTAAATCAGTGATTCCCAAAGTGGTCTATATAGACCCCCTGGGGCCGATATATACTCGCTGGGGGTCTGCAATGAAATTTAAAAAAATTGGGGGTCTAAGAGATGGTGGTGATCCCATTTTGGTTAGCGTATAGTGACTAAAATGTTGGCTTTACGTAGCATAAAACAAAAAAAAGTTTCTGCTCTTTATTTTATCTTTATTAATTAAAACACTCTGAGAAAACAATTTATTTGCATATTATTATTTGTTACAAATAAATTTTTTTCTCAGTGTATCAGCTGAATCAGCATAAATATTACTTATGATTATATTTTAATTTAATGTATCAATTTTTATGTGTTGATTCAACACAGTACAAAGACGTATTGATGAAGTGAGCGATGATATTGAAAGCTTTTTGTGTAAATATCTGCAAACAAATGGTATTTCCATTTAACTGCATGAGCCAACTTTATCTGGCAATGAAGCATTGTTATTGGCTTATGTTCGATTTGTTTTGGATGAAGAAATCCACGAAGAATTTCTCTTTGCAAAAACTTTGGTAGCAGACACAAAAGGCCAATCTATATATTTTTTTCATGGAAAAATCGATTCCAATAACAAATATTATATCAGATGGCGCACTTGCTATGGTTGGGCGCTATCGTGGATTTATAACCCATCTTTAAAAAAATGTGCCAGGAGTATTTGCAATACACTATGTCATCCATCGACAATATTTTGTTGCCAAAAACTTGAACGATAGATTGAATTATCTCTTCCATATGTCATTACCGTAGTTAGGTATATAAGAAGCAATGCGTTGAATACTAGATTGTTTGCGCAGTTGTGTGATGCAAATGATGAGGACTTTCGACGATTGCTGTTACATACTGAAATACGCTGGTTGTCAAAAGGCTCTTGTTTGACAAGATTTTAATCAATTTTTGAGACTGTTTTAGAGTTTTTGGATGCTAAAGATCGAAGTTTAAAAGAAAACTTAATCAAGTGAAAAGCAGACATTGCTTACTTAACAGATTTGTTTGAAAAATTCAACAATGTCAACTTGCAATTGCAAGGTGACTGCTTGAATTTGAAAAAAACTAAGTCTAACATTTCGGCTTTTCTAGGAAAATTGAAATTTATGAAGCAAAACATTGGTCGGCGCGAACTCTCCAGTTTTCCAATTTGGCAAAAGTGGAATGTTTGATGAGGATATTCAAACCTACATTCAATATTTAAATGTCCTGCACTTTGATTTTCAAAATAGATTTGAAGATGTTTTGACGATGGAAATACCACCTATTTAGTGAAATAAAAGAAACGGACGTTGTGTTACAAGAAGAGCTGCTCCAGCTTATCACCAATGAAGAGCTAAAAGTAAAATTTAAAAAAGTTTATGAGCAATTCTGGCTGCAGAGAGACATACCCGCTACATATCCCAAAATATTGACCATGGCGAGAAAGTATTTAATAGCTTTTTCATCTTCATACCTCGTCGAAAGAGTTTTCAGTGCGGTTACCAATCTTATGACAAAAAAAAAAAGGAACAGGTTGGAAATCACAAACCGAACAGACTTACGGTTGAACCTAACAAAAATAAAGACAAATATTAAAAATTTGCTATCTAAGTATCAAGTTCATCCCTTCCATTAAAATTTTTTATTTTAATTTACCTACCTATATTTTTTAAAATACTATTCTATTTTGTTGTTTAAGTAAAAAATTGTTGCCCATATTTAATTTTGAATTCTAACTTAATACATTGATATTAATAGTAAATGAACAAAACTTAATTATTTCTCTTTTTAACTTCTCTTGGGAAGTTACTATATTAGGTCCGAAAATCGAAATCAATAATTTTGTGTTTTCTTTACGTTTCAAGATCTGGAGAATCATTTGCAATTATTTTTAGAGTGTCCGTGTGTGTGTGTATGTATGTATGCATGTATGTATGTATGTATGTATGTATATATGTATGTATGTATGGATGTGAACTTTTATATGAGATTCGTTTTCTCAAAAACTACTAGACCAAATTACGTTTTTAATATATCAATCGATAGGCCACATCATGATTTAGATCTGAAAGGAGTTTGAGCAAAGTCGGTAGACATGTTCGTTTTTTATGAGTGAAAAACTAACGTTCTCAAGCATGGACCAAAAATCTTTATGTAACCAACATATTCTAACTATCGAGGGGTACACGGAGGTTTTCGGAGGTGTTAATTTTGAATCTTTTATGAGTTTTTAAAAATTCAAGATGGCAGACGCAATATGACGTCATTTATTTTTTTTTTTTGATAAAAATTCGTCAAATTGGATGAAATTTAATTTTGAGCGGGGTTTCAGGTAGATGATTATAAATTATTGTGTAATGTTGAAAAGTTGTTGCTTTTTTTCATTTTAAGCAGGGGCAGGTGGGGACTTTCGAGGGTGTTGATTTCGATTCAACTGCAGAAAAGGAAATAGACGAGTCATAGAATGCATATATTACACATGATACACATTTAACCGTAATTATCCAGTAAGTGTTTTATGATCCCGTCCTCTAGGACGGAAGTTTCAGTAAAACTTCAGGAATATGCCAAATTTCAATTGAATTTTGAAATTTCGTTTAATATTCGAGGTATCGGAACATTAAAAAAAATTTTTTTTCTCAAGAGAAGTTGCTTGTACGGTACCTGCTGCCGGACTTATTTCTATTTTTAACTCTCACCACTCTAAATTTAGAAATAAAACTGTGGTGCGATACTATGTAATACTTTTTAGTTTTTAACGATACGAATTTGCATCTCAATTTTGGTAATATATATAAAAGGCCGAAAACAGACAGATCGTATAAGAGGTCTATGAGAAAAAAAATTTTAGGGAACTCTCTTATAAGGGGTCTACGTGATAAAAAAAGTTTGGGGAGCTCTGCTTTAAATGAATGTATTTTCAACATATATAGAAAATATAAGCATAAACTAAGTATTTCAAAAGGGTTATTCAGGTAAGAACAGGTAGAAACAAGTACAGGGAGAGGGAAGCGGTAGCTATTTTAAAGCTTAAGTTTACTTTGCTTAACTAAATGTTTAATTACGTTTTTACGTTTTGCGAAGTGAATATATATCAAATTAATAATTATTTTAGTGTTAAGTTTATTAATTTAATTATAACCAAATAGCAATTACAAGAAAGTTATCAAATATTTTATCTATATAATCCTGCAATATAAGTATTATTATACGTTTATTATCATATTTCTTAACTTTTTTGTACGTAAAAAAATTACAGAAAATAACATTAGATATTGTAGGAAATATTATCAAATTTAAATAAAATAGTTAATTCTATTTAATTTTTACTTAAATCCTTTTAATTAAACATGGAAGAATTAATGGACAATGCAAATAATGACTCTATATATTGTATTATCTGCGACAAACTGGGATCTGATTCAGGATCAAACACAGATTTGGGAGATATTATAAAAATTACCAGAGGAATGCCAAATTTATGAAACGCCTCAAGTGAGCGAGAAGATGGATTATTTGAATTTTTACAAACTAAGTTCGTGCATGCACATAAAATCTGCAGAGAAAAGTATATCAATAAAAATTATCTTGAGATTTACAAAAATCAGAAGACGAAGTTATCTTCTCAGTCCGAGTTACGGGATAGCACTTCCACAAATTTTTGCTGGAGGAATAATTGTTTTATTTGGCGTGCGGGAGCAGACTAAGTGAAGAAGAAAAAGGAAAATAAAAATCAGCGTAAAAAAAATTCATACGTTGTAAGTGACACTTTTCAGGAGGTATGTTATTATATCGATTTTAATGGCAATTCAAGAAAGAATGACAACAATATGTGATCATTATGTCCGATACATTAGTCACAATTATAGTACAAATGTGTATATACCTAATATTTGACGGTTATACCAAAAGCAGCACAAAATCAGCTGAAAGAAATCGTCGTTCCTTGGTGAAAAAATTTGCTGATGTTGAATTTGGAGAGCATACTCCTCTAACTATTGTTCAAGAAAACTTTCTTGCAAACACTAAAAATAAGAGCCGACTTATAGAAATCTTGAGGAAAAAACTTTCTGAACATAATATTTTCACATGTCAGGCAGAAGATGACGCAGACAGATTAATTGTTGAAACAGCGATTAATTTACAGTCAGTAAATGTTACTGTAGTTTTGTGAAGATATTGACGTATTGGTACTGTTAACTGCACTTACTCCAAAAGACAGAGAAATTTATTTTAGACAGAACATATTCTCTTTTTGCATGCCTTTACTGGCTGTGATACGACTTCTGCTTTTTACCGTAGACGTAAAATCAAGTTTGCAACAAATATTGGAAAATGCATAAATTTACATGACGCTGCCAAAGTATTTAGTAATGTTAATGAAGATCATAGTAATATTTTTTGAGCTGATGTAACATGCATTTTATCTTTGTATAATGCTCGGAAGAGAACCATTAATTTAAATACATTGAGGCACAACTCAAAAGGTACAGCTAAAAAAACTGGCGTTTAGTTAGCTTCCCTGATACCTACATCTGATGCATCATTTGAACATTTAAAAAGAGTATAGTTCCAAGTGCAAACATGGCTAGGTAACGATATGAATATGGAAAATTGGGGATGGAGATACAGTTCTAATCAACTGGTGTCAATAATGGTGCACCAACTGGCAGCCGCAGATAATTTATTAAAAATGCTATTTTTCAATTGTAAAAAGGGGTGTGGAAATGTCTGCGAATGTAGAAAAGGTGGTTTACACTGCACTGCAGTATGTACACAGTGTAATGGAGATAGTTGTTTTAATGCTTCTCCTATTGTAAAAATCGGTGAAGTAGAAGACAATGATGAACAAATTTATTTTTTCTAATTTTCCACTTTGTCTTATGAAAAAAATAAATAAAAAATTTCTATGAACTTTCTTAAAGTTAAAAAAATTAGTTTTTCTACTTTTTTTTAAAGTTCGATTTTTGTAAATTTTATCCTCGTATTACAAGCAAAATGGATAAATAACTTTGAAATACTTTTTCTAAATAAAAATATGGTTTTTTACTAATAGTATTTGATATTATAACAATATAAATTTATTTACAATACCAAATGTTTTGAAATTAAACTATAAAATATTTCTCATACCATGAACCAGGATTATAAAAAAAAAATTAAATTGTAACAAAATTGGAGGTAAAAATTTTTGCTAAAAAATCTAATTGTTTGGCCTGCCACTGGCTTACGGTATGAAAAAACAAGAAAAAAATATGCTTAAGTAAGAATCAGATTTATTGGATGATTTGTTATCGAGTTACAGCTGCAGCAGTTTTGAAAAAAATATCTTTAACGGCATGTGCCTCTCAAACAGAGGGGTAGCTGCTCTTTAGAAGAATGTATCTCAGAAACTATTTGAGATTTTCACTTGAAATTTTGATATGTTATTTTAAAAAGTACAAATTATCAAAAAATAAAAAAAAACTAAAATTTTGAAAATGGCACATATTTGTGTCCTTCAACCTTGTAATACAGTATACTACACGTATATACATTATATCATATGTATATGTCTTTATCTATTTTTTTTTATTATTAAGAAAAAGCAACAAGCTTTAAGCTATAAACTTTTTAACATACTTCATTACCAAATAAACCCAAAAGGTTTCATTAAAATTTATCCACAATCATTGGATTCCAAGGTCTCTACATTCTGAGCGCTAAGGGGACTCCACTAATTTTCTGATTTACTGATGCTAAAATATAGTCCTGAATACATAATATTGAGCGTCAAAGTCATTTTTATTGTGATAATAATAAGTTTTTATAATATATAAATAATTGTAATGAAAAATTCTCAATAGATGTAGAGTTAAGAGAATTCAATTTCTTCTGAAATATTCTTTTATCTGGCTCATTGGATTATACAAAATGGACATTTGTACGACATAAATAATCCTAGCTTAGAAACTCTTTAGTTTTGAGAATAGATCAACTATTTTCCTTAGAGAAATCATCCTCTAGAGATGAGATCAATCTAATATAGTGATATAGTCTTTATGAAAGTAAGATAATGATTCTTTTGAGAGAGCTAACATCATTTAAGATCTTATAGTGAAATGTTTTGCAACAAAAATAGTATGAAACTCCTTTTTGAAGAAGAAAATAATAAATGATCTGAAATAAAAAAACCAAACAAATAATTAATCTGTATGTAAAAAAAAATCCTAAAACTTTAGAATTTTCACGGGTTATTTAATTAAATAAATAGGAAATAATAAAAATAAAAGAAAGGTTCCGCTACCTGCGATAGGGGCTAATGGTCTAAATAACATATTAAAATTTCAAGTGTTTCGGGTAAATAGTTTTTTCTGTGGGCCTCACCATAGGCGAAAAAATATGTTTTCGAGAAAAATGGGTTTAAACTTTAAAGTTTTTTGAAAATTCTAGACCACCGGGTCCCCTCATATCAAAGATTCAATCTATTCTTGATTACTTAATATAGCATTTATTATTAATTATTTTTTACCATTAATACTCTATTTCCTCGCTCTACTTAGATTGTTAAAGCTTAAACAAAATGTAATAAGACTATAAAGTTTATTCAATGTCTTATTTATTTGTAAAATTTTACATTTTATTGTATAGTTAAAAGTCATCAGTTCATTGATCCAAGTAGATTAACACATTTTTTTATTAACAGCGCATGATATTACCCAAACATTACTTATTTATAAAACATACTTAAGATATTTGCATTAATTTTGAATAACGTTTCAAAATTTATTTCAAAAGAAAGTTATTTGTTTTCGAAAATAAATGAATTTGTTTCTAACCTACATACTGAGCTCCAATAAAAATTTAATTCAAAATGCAAAATTTCAGTAAATACTAAAAACAAATTGGTACTTTTTTATATGTCATTAAAATAATGAAAAGACATATTTGAAAAAAAAAAACAGCTTCTTTTTTCCTTTGTTCAAGCCCCAATCATCAGTTCAAAACTGTATTCATCTATGGTATATTCTCTTTTTTAAATTGTTAAACAAAATCAAAATTATTTAAAAAAAACTTTTTTAACTAGATTTAAAAATGAATTTAATATTTTTCTTACTTTTCATTCTCACTACTTTTTGGATTACCTTGGGTAATAGAGATGATTTTTTAGAAAGTTTAATAGTTCGCATTATCAGTTTTGACACTAATTCCTTAAGACATAACCAGAGTTTTTGGAATTATAGTTCTTCAACAACTGAAGTTTTGAAATTTTCTCTAACAAATTTAAGTACAGAGCTAGATAACTGTCGTGATTTTGTTTTCACAATACCATCTCGAAATAGAATTTCAAATATTAAACGTCAAATTGAAAATATTGATTATGATATCTTGAATGATCTTATTAATTTTGAATTCCTAATATTTCGGGAAATTGAAGAAGGAAAAGGAAGGGTTATAGAAAGCATGATGATATCGTCTCCCCTCGAACTATTTGGACAGCAGTATAAGCTTAATTTTACAATTAAAGGCATTACAACTTGTTACACTAATGCTATAAATGAAATTATATATTCTTTGAATAGTTTGCAAGCAGAATTTGAAGCTCTTTCAACAATAATAAGTTTATCAGCTAAAAACAATGAAATTTGTGAAACAGAGACTGTAACCATTACGGCAGCTACATCTTTGGTTAACATTGTAAGATCCCGAAAAAATACGACTCAAGAACTAACACAAAACTGCTTAAGCTGTATTAAAAATGCAATAAATGTTTCAATATTTTAATTTTGAAAATTTAAATAACAATAAAAATGTTAAAGAACTTTTATTACACTTAAATATTTTGAAACTTTTATCGATTTAGAGTGTTATAAAATGTTTTATAATAAATTTAAATAAATAGCAATGTTAATTTTTAGACTAATCTTTGTTGTTTCTATAATGCAACCAACTAGTTAGCCCTTTTATATTAAATTTAGGTTAATAGAGCTCCGTTAAAGATATTTGAGTTTCAAGAAACTTGATCAGTTTGGTTTCGTGAGGTTTCCTTTTTCACTTCTTAAATCAACTGATCTTAACTCAAAATAACAAATTCTTTATATCCTTTAACTAACATAATTTTTTTATATTCTAATCAAAGTTTTAAATCTTCCTAATATATCAGTTATAATCGGATTCAATTATATCAGAGACATAAGGGTAGATCCTTTGACTATTTTACGATTTACTGATGCTAAAATATAGTCCTGAATACATTATATTGAACGTCAAAAGTCATTTGCATTTGGATAATAATAAGTTTTTATAATATATAAATAATTGTAATAACAAAATCTCAATAGATGTAGAGTTAAGAGATAGAATTTAAAAGAGAATTCAATTTCATCTGAAATATTCTTTTATCTGGCTTATTGGATTATACAAAATAGACACTTGCACAACACAAATACTCCTAGCTTAGAAACTCTTTAGTTTTTGAGAATAGATCAACTATTTTCCTTATAGAAATCATCAAATCAAATTTGTGAAAGTGAAACTATTACAACCACATCTTTAGATAATATTGTGAAGTTCCCAAAAAATTCTATACAAAATTTTACCATCATATTCTTAGATAGTGTTACAAATGCTATTGAATACTTTTTTAAATTTTGATTTAAATGTTTAAGAACTCTATAATATAAATAAAAACTGTTTTATTCAAGTTTTTATTTATAAAAAAACAATATATTTTTTAAGTTTCCAAAAAAAAAACATAAACCATACGAGGTGTGTTCAAAACATAACGGGAATTTTGTCAAATAACAGTGTCCCATAACTAGCTACTTCTCTGTCCCACAACTTGATTTCGACGCCACTTTTTCAAGACACATAAAAATATCATTAATCGAATATCATTATGAAGCACTTTTATATTATAAATTAGACATGAAATACTATTGAATTAAACTTTTTACTTACCTTTTTAAATAATTTTTGATCAATTTTATAATTAATGAAAAAAAGAAGTAAATGTATTTTTCGTGAAAATTTAAGATCAACTCTGTAACAACAATAAGACGAGCATCTATTAACTTTTTTGTTCGATTTAAAACTACCTTATGTCAATAAAAATGAATGATATTGTCCTGTCCCACAACTAGCTACTTTACCCTACTATTGCTAGCCATAACACAAACAATAGTTATCTTCCCTATAATAGATTATTTTCACTCTTGTAAGTTTTTAGAAAACTTCCATAGAACTCTTCAGGTTTTAATCCAGCCAAGACTTTTAACTAAGAAAAGTTTTGCTTCCCATAAAAACATATTTGCCAGATTCATTTGAGCTTATGTATGATTAAAGTCCAGCTTTTGTTAGCTAAAACTTTTGGTAATATAGAGCTAATATTCGAAACATTACTCTAAACAGCATCCATTCTGTTTTTCACAATCAGATATCTGGACAACGATTAAAGGCGAATATATCACAACTTTATTTTGTGGTTAAGATATTCTGTATGACCAAAGACCAGCTTATTCTGGTCAAAGCTTTGGTACTGACAAATATTGAGAATATCCCAATATAGAGATGAACTCTTGTACCAAGCCAAAGTTTTTGAAGTAGGTACCTATTTGGATAATATTCTAAGATCATCTTTGAAGGTCTTAGAATGATTAATGATTGTGAAATCAAAGGAAAGATTTGCCTTTTAAAGTAACAAATAAAAACTTTTCCTAAGGTGTATGATATTTTAATTCAAAAGATTACAATTTTTACATATTTTGATTGACGCTTTCTATTTTTAGAAGTAAAGCTCTGGATAATTTTTTAGAGCCGTTTATAAAGTATAATAGATAACTTCTACAGTAACATATGTAGATAATAAAAGAACAGAAAATATAAAATGTCTTATATCAAAAGCACTTAAAAAGTGCATATATTAAAACCCTTCCTTTTGGATTTCTTTTTTGTCACTTTTATCTCTACAAAGATACAGCAACCCGAAGGTGGGCATAAATTTTTAATAATAAAAATCCATAATTTATTGCTATTGATAAGAAACTCTTATTTTTCGTACAAATTTATCAACCATCTTAAATTTATTGGTAACATCAGCTTTATTTGTAATCACTAACATCATAATACTTAACTAACACATAAACAAAATTGTGTGCAATTTTATTTTAAGTATATTGTTTACTTTACTCGTTTCTACACTTTTATATTTCCAATTTTTACATTTATGCAACTGATTCTCTCTAAAAATAATTTCTTTTCACTCTTGACGTATATAAAAGAATTACAAAATGTTTTTACTTAGATGTAGATAAGACTTGGCTTTAATATAGAATAATAAATTTAAATTTTTGAAAATCAGTTATTAATCATCTTTTACCTAATAAATTTACATTGTAAACTATTCAAAGAGTTTAAAATTTATCAAACAAAAATTTTCTACAAGAAATGTGCTTAAAATTTTTTTTGTTATTTACTTTTGCTTATTTTTCTTGTAGTTTTGGCAACAATGAAAGCGAAAAAGAGAATCTAATAACACTTGTTAATAATTTTAATTTAAATACACTGACTAATAATAATATTTACTGGGACTATCAGCAACTTCAAAATGATACACTAAAAAACACTTTGGTAAACTTAACTAAAGTATTAGAAGCGTGTGAAGACACTGTTAATAGTTTCAAATCGCAGGACAGAGGTAAAAAAATGATAAGAGAAATTGAAAAAATCGATGATAATATTTTAAGATTTATTAATAATTTTGAAAATGAAGCACTTCATAAAATTTTAGAAGGTAAACAAAGACTTATTGATAATATTAGATATATTTCAATCCGTTCTTATATGAGTAAACAACAAAATTTTAATGTTACAATGAGTACTCTAAGAAATTGTTATAGATATGCTCATGAAGAAATTTCATCAGTCTTAAGATGTTTATGCACTGAATTTAATACACTTTCAAATATCATTTATTTATCAATTATAAACCATCAAATTTGTGAAAGAGAAACTATAACAATTACAGCATTTCAATCTTTGAGCAATATACTTAAATTTCCACGGGATTCCATTCAAAATATTTCAATAGATTGCTTTAACTGTTTTGATTTAGCATTCGATTTTGCAATGAACTTTTAAGACTTGTTAGTAATATAATATGTTTGAAAAATATAAATTTATATAAATAATTTATGAATTACTGCTGTTTTATTTTTTGAAGTTCTGAGATTCTCAAACCTATATATTTAAAGAGGACAATGTTATATTGAAAATTTTTTATGAGTGTAAGGTAACTGTGTACTTAAGCTTTTGTCATCGGATAATATTAAAAATTTAGATATTACAAATATTTTTCAGATTTTCGAATATTTCAATTTTGGCCTATAGAAAAATAATTACAACAATGAACTCATATTTTAGAAGACTGAGTTCAGAAACAAAATTTTTTAAAGTTTTTCAAGGTAAAAAATTCTAATATCTTGTTTTCTTTTTTGGTAAATTTTTGTGCTTTTTCTTAAGTTAGCAAATGCATAATTTTCAATATTTTTTATATCAAATTTTTCTTTTGGTTGTGTAATTATGAATTTCATTTTCAAATTTTAAGTTAAAGGTTTATTGAACCTCGTACCAAAACATACCTTAATTTAAAAAATAAAGATAACAATTCAAAATTTATAATCATTTACTTTGAATTCAACTTCAAAATTCACTTATTAAAGCTTAAATAAAAGTATATTTGTTCATGAAAAACAAATAAATTTCAAATGTGAATTTAAACAAAATTTAAATGAGGCCAGATCAATTTTTTTTATTAGATTTCTAATTAAAATTTAAGAGCAGTTTTTAAACTAATTGAAAAAATGAAACACACGACGTTTTTTTAATAATGTAAATACAAACATTTACAATACTGGATAAAATAAATGTTTAAATCTTTGTGTTACAAAGAAATCTAAAAACAGAACTTCAAGTACATATATACATAGAAGAATTGAAAAGTTTGATTATAAATTTAAAAGTAGAGTTACAATCTCTTTTACAGAAAAATTTCATTTTCAACTTTTAATAATCAAAATATTACAAATACAACCGCAAAATTTTTGATAAGTATATGGGATCCTCCTTCAACATTTCACGATTAACACTTTGAATTGTATTGAAGACACCATTGAAGATTTTCTTTTATGGCAGTTATACTTTTAAAACATGTAAAATATATCAAAAATTTGAACTAATTTATTTTATAATTTAAGGTAAACTGAAAAAATTTTTTTAATTCATTCAGTATATCCTTAGGATATTGAGTCCAAATTTCACAGTTGTTGAAATTACAGCATGTAGTTTCCATGAAGGTTATTTCGCGTTGTTGGGCCTTATGCAATAGATGTACTCCGATACAGTTCTCAGAAAAGTGTGTGACAAGCTGATAAGTTCTGAATTAGTAGAACAGAAGAGCAAGTGGCACACGACATTTAAGAAGAAAGAGGTTTGCGTAGACAAGAACAAAAAGATACTCTAGATTTCATTGATTAAAGCTTCTCGCAATATAGACCTAGGACTCTGTGTGCGTATAAAAGAATTATCGAGTTTTATTTTTAATTTTTTAGTGAGCAAAGCTTTAAAAAATTTTTCTAAAACTTGTTATTTTCGGAGCCAATGTTCATAAGAACTCAAAATATTCCCTTCCGATCGTTATGAAATTTTGTACAATACATTTTCACAGGTTCTGCCAGGCAACAATGAAATATTTTTTTTTAAATAGTTATTAATCTTACAATAATAAATATGTCGATTTCTTTTAGCGAAAATCAGCACTTTGTATTCCAAAGGGTACCAATTAACAAGTAATATAAAAAGAAATTTTTAAAAGTATATTCCTACTTGAGGTTGTTTTTTCTTTTTTCTGAATTCAGAAGTCGTAATTCGTTACATTCAGTTTTCTGAATTTTTTCTCTTATATAAAACTAAAAATTAGCTTATTAAATATAATGAATGAATTAATATTTGAACTAACTGTATTAACATCAATTGTATGCACTCCCAACGCAACAAAATTTATTTCAACTTGATTGGATGAATAGAAAAGAGTTTATTGACAATTGAAGGTTTTTGAGCAAGCTAATAGTAGGAATATAAAAAATCGAAAAAACAATCCTGTCGTTGGTACTTTGAACAACATATCCTTTAATACATAAATTTAAATTTTTTGCTTTCAGATGATTATGTTGCGAGTTATAAGGAACACTGCACAACAACATTTTTTCAAGGTGCCTTCAGACAATTACTGTCATTCGCTCACTTATTAATATTTTAACAAAAAAATGTAGAAGAATATTGTTCAAATATTGTATTATCATATAAAATTATTTAAACAAACTAGAACTACCTACATTACCCAAAAAAATTCTCTAAAATCTGCCCCTATTTAACCGAATCAACCGAAACTTTTAATTCTTCTCATCGAATTAATATAGTTCTATATACATAAAATAAGTGAAACTGGATTATTTCCACCTCGTGTGGCAGCACACCGAAGGGTTCTACCGAAAAAGCTAAAATTTTAGGAAATTCTAGTGGGCCAAAACCCCAATAAGCTTCATAAAATCTGAAGGTCTCTGACTGATGACTTTCGATTGTTTATGTATATGATGAAAATAATTTAAGTAAATAAAATTATAGTAAGTGTTTTGAAGAAATTGAGAGATTTAAATTTAATCTACAAAAAATTAAGTAGGCAAACCTGGGAATACCACACCACTAATCATAGTAATGTTTGAATGAAAATTTTTTCCAAAGGCCCAAAACGCTCGTATTTGTATTGAAAATAACTCAAAAGGCATTATCATATATTTTAAAATTATTAAAAGTAATTGAAATTTAAGGAGAATATATTTTATATAAAATATCGGACACTGATTTTTTATATTTGCAAATGAGTTTTTTGCTATTAATATTCGCTGATAATAAAATATAGACAAAGATAAAGATATAATGCTAGGTTTCAAAATCGACAACCAAATCGAAAATTAATGGAAAAAAAAACTCATTTTGTGTATTTGGTTGAAGTTGGTTCAAGTTAAACAAAAGTATGCCCTATATTTAAATTTTTTGACCATTCTCTTCGCAGTGACTTTTATGAAATACTTTAAGCACATTTTAACATTTTGTTGAAGACATTTTCAGCCTAGAAAAGCATAAAATAAAACTAATTAAAACAAAAGCAATACTTATAATTAAACATTTCAATGCTAATTAACTGTCTTTAATATTAATCGAATCTTATAGATTGATTTCAACAAATTTTGAAATCCTTGAATTTGAATCTATCATTCTTTAATACTTGCCTCTACATTTTTGGTTGATTTAAGAAGCTTCACTAACACGATCTTTTATGAGATCTCATTTTCTACTCTTGTTGAAAGCTTCGATTGGATTAAACCACACTCAGGACTACCAAAATAGGTAATTTCTTTTAAAAAAGATTAATTAAATATCAGGAATTGAGATAAAGCAGTCTAAAATGACAAATTTTAACTTATCTACTCATAAAAAAACAAAACTTAGCCTCAACTCTAAGAAAAAATAATTTCATATAAAAAATGGACCATAATAATTATTAATTTTAAAATCAACAAACACTTCAATTAAAAATTATTTTAATAATAAATTTATTATTTTCTTTTCTTGCATGATATTTACCAATTATGTAACATTAAAATTGATGTGACAGATAAGCTCATTAATCACAATAACAATTGATGAGACAAGAATTGGAAACTCAAATTAAAATTAAATTTTTGTATGATTTTCTTTTTTTTCTGTTTGTTCATGTCTTTATCAGTAAAGAGGATCTATTTTTTTTTTTCGTTTTTTTATTTTTTTTTTCTGTTTAATAGAAACAAAAACTTTCATTGTATACCAATAAAACTTTTTCATAAGTCCAGAGAAAATAAAAAGGCATAAAAGAAATTCAAATTCCAATTATATCCAGCAAGTACCTAAAATATTGGTCTGAGTATGTGCCTATTACTTAATCAACTACTTTAATTTTCTCTTTACAGGCAGACCTAAATCATGTCATACGGCATTTTATATTAACACTGATTATTCTGACAGTATTTAAAGGGTATACCAAAAGTAATAATTATTTGACGTTGGCCCAATATGTGGAATTTTTTGCTGACTACAAGAATAATCATGACGACAATCAGGTATTTATTTATGAAATTTTTCTTAAATAAAACTGGTATCATCTTTATTGGTGGTACGAATATTATGAAATATTTCATTTAAACTCTATAAGACAGTTGACCTTTATTAAATCTATCAGAATTGGTGTGAAAATGATATTGTAACCGTATCATTAATTAATTGAAAACAAAAAAAAAAACACAAATGAATGAATATTGTAAGAGATTACATAAAAATTCAGCTATTAATTTTTACTAATTTTGGTTCGATTTTTAGTGTTAATTGGACAGTTTTTTAAAAAAAAAAACTTGAGATTATTTTACCTTTATGAATAAAAGACAGTCTAGCCTTATTAAAATTGATTTTGAGAAACGCTTAATTGCCAACCATAATCTGAAATATTTATTTTAATGTATTTCATGGACTAAAAAAAATTAAAGTGTTTCTATAATTTATAAAAAATTTCAATTAGATTAAAAATGAAAAAGGCTTTAGAAATTCAAAATATTTATAAAAGTTTAAAAACAGAAATAAGTAAAAAGGTTCACATAAATCTAATCAAAGCAAATTCTATGAATTTTCAATTTCTATTCTAATAAAACCAAAATTTTATTTACTTATTAACTAAAATTTGATAAATAAAAAATCTAATTCTATTCCTTTTGGGAGCTTATTGACATAACCATGAAGTTTGTACAACACTCACGCCAACTATTAAAAACTTGTGGTGCTTTAGAATGAATCATAACACAGTTCCTATAAAATCTTAAATATACAATAAAAATTATTGAAGGTCATTCATCGAAATAAAAACTATTTTATCTCCTAAGTAAATTTTACTGAAATTAGCTATGTACAGGGTGATTCTTTTTGTGGTACCCGATGTTAAATACGTATATTTTGACAATCAAGTGTCAGATCGACATGCGACAATCCGCCAATTGTAAACGTCAGTTCAGTATAATTATTACCATAGAACACTTTACACTACAAAGCCGTGCTGACATTGTTAAGTTTAATTACCAAATACCTCCACAGATACTATAACGCAACGTGCATATAGAGCTAAATATCCTGTTTTAAAAGCACCAACACCGAAGACAATCCGATGCTTAGTGGCTAAATTTAATAAAAGTGGTTCATGGGCAACATCTAAGCCCAATACTAAAACACGCCAACGTCGAAATGGTGATGTTATTGAAGACGTAAGAGCCGATGTTGAACATAATGCGTCGGGCAATGATACGCAATTGTTTGACAATCCAGCTGGCTGACAATAGCAAGGCGAATTACTGGTTACAAAAAGATGGTGCAACATGTCACACCACTCGTTGAACAATGAATTAATTGCGGCCAATTTTCCCCAGACGATTGATTTCAGAAGGAATTGATTATGACTGGGTGCCACGATCACCAGATTTGACTTCTTCAGACTTTTTCTCTGGGGGTATTTAAAATGTAAGGCTTATGCTAATGAATCTGATACTCTCGCACAACTTAAAGCCCACATATGCCAGGAACTTGTTCAAATTACGTCCGAAGTGTTTCAAAAAGTGATGCAAAAACCCCGAAAAAAGAGCCGATATATATGTAGCTGCTGGCGGTGGCCATTTGCCTGATATTATTTTCAAAAAGTGACTAAAAAAAATTATAAAAGACGAAATTTACTGAAAATAAACGAAAAATAAAGAATTTTCGCATTTTATTCATTTTTTTTTTTGAAAAATAACTTCAGGTACCACAAAAATATCACCCTATAGTATCGGAGATTAGTGAAAATGAACATCGTGGTGCGAAATTTTCATATATATACCGGTGGGCTCCGCTCCCTGCTCGCTTCGCTCGCAAACCCCCGCTTCGCTCCGCTCAGCCACTTAGGTTCTATTTTATTTTGATTTAACCTTTTCATGCCCTTGTCCACATATGTGAACATTTGGTTTTTATAGTTATAGTAACTGTCAATAATTAATAGCGAAAGGAGAATAAAAATTTAATAACAGTTTATTAAACACAGAGTCCCTCAATAAGAGAAGTAAACATTTTTATTTGTTTACATTGATAGTCTTAAAATTAAAATGAATGAAGTCATTTTGTTTATTTCCATAACAAAAAATTGTCCCTGAAGAGGTTAACTGAAATAGGAAAAAAAATGAAATATAAGAATAAAAAGAAAAAATTTGTATTTCTTACCATCATCTCATTATTTTAAGGCTTGCTCTTATACTATATTTTTGACTACTTATCCTTTCAAGGTACATTCAATTTTTATTCCTGCTCTACTTCTACACCTCGACAGACCTACGTACAATTGACCATGAGTAAATATTGTATGCACTAAATGTACAAATAAACCAATTTTATCAAAACTTTGACCCTGTAGTTCATTTATTGTCGGGGCAAATGCTAATCTGACTGGAAACTGCAATCTTTTCAATATGAACGGCATATCTATATTGCCTTTTGTGTCTTAAGTTATTCTAAGAATATAAACTATATTTCCTTTTTTATTACCAGTTAATATTTCACAACTTAATATATTTTTCGTTATTTTTATGACTAATCTTGTTCCATTGCACAATCCATCGCCTATACATACACGGGATGGGCACGCTTCGCTCAACACTTCACAGGCTTCGCTCCGCTTAGTTTATTAATAATATTAAATCACAATTTTAGTAATAAAACTCAATTTTAATTACAATATAGTAACACTCATTAATTGAAAAAATAAAACAAATGAAATGAAAGACGCTTACTAATTTTGAAAAGATTCTTACTACCAAAATGTCAGTTTCTATCAAAAATTTCAAATAAAAACAATTCAAATTTATGTCAATACACAGCACAATTATAGGTTTATTAATTATATTATTAATCACGTGTACCTACCCGTTATTAAGTGTATTACAATTAATCGTGTATTACCCATTATATTTGACGGATAAATCGAAATAAAAACTATCCTATATCCTATTCGCGATTAAGTTAAGCACAAAATATAAACTTTTATCTCTATTAGTCCAGTAGTTTTTTAATCCATTGCAGTCATACATTGGGACACGGGATTTTTATATATATAGATGTATATAAATGATAACTGACCCAAGATAAAACGATGAGGAATTAAGCTAAGAGCTACATAAATGTAAACTGCAAAATATATAAAAATGTTTGTAATAACGAGAGAATTAAGCAATATAAAACAGTTTCAGGGGCTTTATGCACCAAAATCTCTAAAAAAAATTATATCTCATTAGGGTAAAAAAAAAAACAAATTTAAGGAATGTAATTTTTAGCCTATTATTCAAATAATGGATACTTCTAATTTTAGTCAAATGTGCCTAAAACAAAAATAAACAGCCTTTAATTAAGAAGGATTTTAAACTTATTATAACATTAAGTATTTTAATAGATTGTTTTGTTTTTTATGTTAATTAATTAACTTTTCTAACTGTTTATAATTTGAGTTTTATTAATTACTTCTAAGTTTTTTTCATAAATTCATTTTTCTAATACCCTTAGACTTAAGTTATTAGTTGCTATTAAATACAATTTACTTGATAATTGGAACTAATATCGAAAAGGTTCAAAAGTAGACCTTTAAATTTTTAACTCTTCACTTTTTCCTTTAGCAATAACCAATTTTAATTTATTTTTATTATTTAACAACAAAAAAAATAATTAATATTATAAAATAATCTTACCTTTGTGGTCTTTTATGAAAATTAATAGAGTAATGGTGATAAATTACTAAATTAATCAGTGAAAAAATAAGGGATCCATAAAACTAAATAGTAATTTGACTAGGTAATACTTTATTAATCAAAATCTATTGTTATATGAAACATATTATTGTTTTTTTTTTGTTTTTGTTTTATGTTGATTTTCTCAAAAATACTTTCTTAAATTTGCTGTTATATTAAAATTATATCCTAAATTCTCATGCATTGAATTATATCTTAAAGAAATTTCTAAAATATAATAAAGATTTTCAATGTTTTGCTCTATTGAAGAATTGTTATGACCTGAACTATTTCCCTCTTTGACTTACCCTTGTGCTGTAATTTCTTTTGAATATTTTGAAAAATCATCAAGTGTTTAAAAAAAACTACTAATCATTTTAATGTCTTGTCAATGATTTTGATATATTTAAGTAGTTTAATGTTAAAAAAATTAAAAAGAAAAAGAGTAGCTGAAAATTAAGGTAATAATTTACCCAATATTTAAATAAGTAAAAACGCAAATAATAGTCAAATTTGTAGATTTCCAAACATTTTTATCGATGAAAGTATAAAGTATTGTGACGCCAGCCTTGCAAGTCAGTTTGAAAGAAATATTGCCTGTTCAATGCAAGTACGGGCTTATAAAATATGTTACAAAAATAAAAGAATCCATCCAAACCGATAAAAGACACGAGCAAATATTAAAAACACTACAACCTTTTGTCAAGATTGCCCTAATTAACCACAACTTTGTATGGACTGTTTTAAAAAGACTGCATCTTTTTTCTCATATTTTTTTAAATACCCTTCAAAATCCCTACAAAACGTTGTAAGCACTCAAATAAGCGTCACCTGAGTACAAGTTGTCCAGTTATTGTATCAAACATGGTATCAGAACTTACGAACAGACTTTCTGTATTTTTTTTTTTTTCCTGCTACAATTCTTTTCATTCTTGTTAGTCGAAGAGCTAAGCGTTGTTTTCTTTATTATTATTTGGGTTCAACTTTTTGGATGCTTGTTTGTCAATTTTTTATATTTTTTTATAAAAGCAAAAAATCAACTAAGAACAATAAAATTTCCCTTGTAGTCTTTTTCCGTGAACTAATAGTGAAAAAACAATAAAACCTAAATTCCTTACAGACTAAATCAAGTTTGCTATTCTATCATAATATTAGTCTTGAACTTCGATATAACAAATTATCATCTATAAAAAACAGCAGCAACAAAATCAATCGTAAAGAGATGACATGAAAAAAACTAAATATTGTTCCTTATAGTCATACCTGAACTCAAGCGATTTGTGATTATGCGACTTAGCGACAACATACAGTTGAATTGTGCATAACTGTCGATAAATCCTATACAAAATGGAAAAATTTATTTGAAGAAGGGCAAGCTTATGAAGTTGCTTTACTTTCATTGTGAAAAAGGCTTGTATATTGAGTGGCCTGCTCCTTACTACAGAAACTTTTAAGTTAACTTTTTATTGAATCATGTAGAAACTTTAACAAAGAGTTGTAGATTGCTTACTCCAGACATGCAACAATCCATTGACTCTACTTCATCAATAAAATATATTTTTTAGTCATAAAGTATAAGTTTTTATTAAAAGAAATAAATAACTGCATAGGGATCTATAGATAACATTCTGGAAAAAATAGATGGCTCACTTGCAAAATCGATTACTACTTTTTCATGATTAAGGCAGTTAATCGATTTGGCAAGCGAAGTAAAATATTAACTCAAACTCAGTCTTCGAGTTATTCTTTTATTACGGAAAAACTTTATTATAATTGGTATATGTTTATTAAAGATTTTAGCAAAAATGTATAATAAGTATTCTGTCACTCTTACATAATATTATGAGCATTATTATCTCGTTTAAATTGATTTATCATCATCTTATCGTTATCTTCGTTAGGTATATTTGAGCTCCCATAATGTCGATTTGTCCTTAAAGTTTTATAATACTCGTATTTAATAGAATCATCATTATCATCATTAAAGTCACACTTTCGACTTTTCTAATTTTATCCAGTGCAATTTGAGCCAGTTTACTGGAATCCTTGTAACTGATACCTTTCTGTTATTGATAGAATTTTCCAAAATACTTGTAGAGAAAAAGTCCTGATGCGTCATTTTAACTATATAAAACGGTGCCTTCTTTTTGCAGGTCTTTATAATATTATACCAATCATCTGGCAAAAAAATATTCTGGGCTTTTTTTGCTTGAGATTCGATTATAGCAAATCGTGAATCATTAGTCAAATAACTGTGTCCTCTTACCAGAAATTCCATCTCAATTGATTCAGCTTGTATTTCTCTACTTTGAAGCAATTTTAATAAACTTAAAACAGTCTTAATATTTCTGTTTTGTCCCGTACATTAGTCTGAATAGGTTATTATATTTTTGCAGTTTTTAGCACACATCTTTATATAGTTTACTAGTCATGAAGAAATTTCCTGAGAACTATAAGATCCTTCAGTTTCTGGCCAAACGAACATATGACTTATATTTTTATTAAAATCATGGCATCCCAAATTATAAACATATAGATTTCGTTTATGGTAAGCTACCGATGTAGTCAATTTTGGAAAGGGTAAAGCTTTTTCCAAATTAAAAGAAAATACAAAAATATCTTCGGATGCTGCCATCCAATCTGCAGCCATATGACTACGAGCCTGTTCAGCCTTTTGCAAATGATCGTCCTTTTCGATTTTTGCCATTCTTATTTCCCCGCTGTCTAAAGACTCAATTTTCATTTGTACAGAATCACAAGTGTTGCATGTATCTTTGGACGGTTGTTTAAAATGCAAATTAAATTTAGTCGAGAATAACTTGTAATAATATTTTTCTTTCCCTGGCTCTATATTTTCTTCTGTACATTGCGCGATGTAGAGTTCATACAGTTTCCTAATATTTAAGTACAGATTTGAGTAGTTCCTACAAAAAATTACTGTAGACATGGAGCCATAAGCACAAGCGCTGTTACCTCTCTTTGATTTTAAAAAACACAGACTTTCGAGGGAGCCGACGCGACTCTGAAAAAATTATTGCGAATTCGGTTTCTACTGTATATTATAGTATGGAGTTAATCAGATTGGCGTCGGACAAAAATTATTTATTTTTCAATGGCTAAAAAGATTTTGTTACTTAGTGGTATTAATACTTATTACTAGACAAATTTGTTATGGATATGTAGAGTTTGGAGTCAATCAAGTGCTTTGGTATTAAAATTTAAAAATATTCAAAAAATGGAGTTAATCCATTTGGCATCCAACTACTGTTGCTATCGTAAATTTTTGATTCTCTTTTCACAATTTCCTTACTAGCAATTAGTTTCATTATTTATGAAGGATTTAGACTTCAAACAATCACAAATAAATATTACTGTTCTTTTTTTTTATAGTTTTGATTCATTTGACAAACTTTACAAATTTAGTGTATATTATTAGCTTCAAAATACCCCAAAAATTATTTATTGCATAAATTTATAAATATATTTATTTACTGTTGTTGGAGTAAAATTGCTACCGCTTTTCTATACTTTTCAAAAAGAGGCTTATTAGCTTAAATTAGAGATTTGTTTGATAATATTTCACCTTTCATGCATTTTGCATATTTTTATCAACTTCATAATTTCAAAGAGTATTATCTTCTCAAAAATTCTGAAAGTGCTACGTTATAAAAAATATATTTAACAAATAATTAAAGCAATAGAACTTTTGTATTATTACTTTTCTACTGTATATATAAAAAAAATCTTTGCATAACTCCTTTAATTAAAATCATATATGTTACTGCAAAATAAACAAAATTTTTTAACAATGAAAAATAAAAAGGAAAAAGAAATTAAATGAATATGCCAAAAAATAAAACAATAAAATATGGTTATGACTTCTATAATTATTCAAAAAATCAATTGTAAGTTTTATAAGTTATTAAACTAGTTAACAGTCTACGGTTGGCATTCAAATTCTACGCAAGACATACTGATATCAATATTAAGTCCCACTATGTCAACACCCTAAATAACATTTCAAATTTGTTATATAGGCTCAATGTACTTTGAATACCTTAAGTTAAGCCTAATGAAATTATACTTTAAGACTTTCAAATGTCAAATCATTCATATATACATCCATCAAATTTTATCAAAGGTTGTGAATAAATGATTTTATTTAATTGAATGGTGTCAGTAAAACGTACACTTTGAATTCCAAAAGCTATTCAAATAGTTAAAAAGAATTTTTATGAATATAAGGCAATAATGTCTTATTGTAAACTCTAATGGTATAAGTCAAAAAGGTATTATTAGTTCTATTGGCACACCCATTTGTTACATATATTTGTATAAAAAATATTAGTGGGATTAATATTGCCGTCGAAAACTTAGTCATATATGGTCTGACACTTATATACAACTTTTTTCCTTCATATATATATCTGCATAAGAATTTTAGGCTGCATTTGTAACTCTATCATTATTGTGATACGAGGTTATTGCAGTTAGCTAAGAGCTGCTAATCGATAAGATTGAAGCAATACATTAATTATAATCATATTTTTATTATAATAAAAATCACTTTATTCCAAAAATGTCCCTAATTATTATTCAAATAATTCTCAATAAAGTTGTTAATTTTAATTAAAAGAATTTTTTACAGAGAAACTAAATACTCAAATTATTAATAATTATTAAAAGAATCCTACAAAGTACAAAATAAATATTTTGTAAATATTTTAACACGTTCACGGCCACTAGAAATTTCAGTGAACTGCAAGAATAGAAAAGCAGTTTTTTTAAACTATTTTTACTATCCAAAATCTGATTAGACATATATTGTAATTAAAGTCAGAATATAAAATTTTAAGTGTAATATTTATTATATAATTGTAATAATGTTTTGAGTACAGTGAATGCTATAGCATTATAGATCAAATTTTTCAACTTTTTTGAAAGTTATGATTACTACAATCTTAATTATTATATTAATTTATTAGTATTGATGACTGATTTCAATGGTTGGGTCCAATGATCCTTCCTCCTTTCTAGCTAGTATGGTATAGTATGGTAGAGTAACCTTTTTTCATGTGCAATAGCATAGTGCTGAATTTCATCATCTATCCATTTTATTTTTAAGTCATCATATAGTTCTTTGTTGGTCACGTATCTAAATACGTTAGTAATTAAGCGGAGGATCTTATTTTGGCTTATTTGAATAATTTCTCTGTTTGATTTATGAGAGCACCCTCATGGTTGGATACCATACGTCCAGATGGGTTTGATTATTGCAAAGGACAACTGTCTTTTGTAACTGAGATTCATCTTAAGAGTGTTTGCCAATAAGCCAGCTCAATTTCAGAATTTGCAGATTTATCTGCTTGACTTTTTTACGTACATGATGTTTCCAATTCAGTTTGGAGTCTTATCTATAGACATGATGGCAATGTCATCTGCGAATGTACCTATGAATAAGTCTTTTGTAGTGAGTAAGTCAGCTGTGTATGTTAGGTAAAGCAATGGTCCCAGGACGCTTCCCTGGGGAGCACCCGCCCTTATTGGATAAAATCTTGACTTAGCAGCCTCCAGAGATACGTCGAGGAACACCGCTGAGCAGTATTTTTTATCTTCACAAGCTTGTTCTATCTTGCTATGATTCTATGGACTTGATCAACTGCAGAGTGTTTACTCCTGAAACCAAACTGGAAATCCGGTATGCTTACAGGAGGTTTTAAGCGTTTATTTAGTAGTTTTTCGAATAATTTTGCAATTATAGGTAATATTAAAATGGGTCTGTATGAAGTCACCCCCTCTGCTGGTTTATCGGGTTTAATGAGCTTAATGACTTGTGCTTTTTTGAAGTTATCAGGAATATACCTAATCCTTAAGCACGCGTTCTAGATATAAGTAAGCATGTAAATTGCTTTAGCTGACAACTTTTTAAAGATGATTGGAGTTAGTTGGTCCGCCCCTAGGAGCTTTTCTTTGACTGAGGCTGTCTATTTCCTCCGGCACTTCTTTCGCTGCGAATTTTTCCATATTTCTTTCCTTTTGGTAGCATGGAGCTACACTAGCTTTAGATTTTATGTTGAGCGGTTCGAAGACAGTCGATAGATATTTAGCAAATAGCAAATAGATGGATCAAATTTTATGACCTAGTTCAGATTAGAACTTTTAAACCATCACACAACATGAATTGATATATGTATTCATACACACAACCAAACAAATAGACAATAAACAACAAACAATGAAGTAAACAAAAGAAACAATACATACTCAACCACTACTAAAATTCATAAAATTCCTAAAATTCCTAAAATACATAAAATTTATAAACTTACCTGTAACCTACATATGTCCGTGATATAGGTAACAGCTTTTGAAGAAATTCAAAAGTATTTATATCCTTTCATTGCAAAAGCGCGAATTATATGAAGTTTAATTTTCCCACGTAAAAAACACAAAATATATTTGCGATTCTCTATTAAGGCTCCATTGCGACATCCTGATGTGTCCCTAATCAAGTGAAATCAAATATATTGCAAGAAGATCGACTTCAAACAATTATGATAAGGATTGGATCAGCAAAAAAACTTCACTCTGACGCACTTTGAAAATTTGATGTCGGAGTGTAACTAACGTGCCTTTGTGAGTTGCAATTATCAATCACAAAGTCACGATCGTTTGAATTCTGTAGTATTATAATAAGCGCATTTATTAGATAAATCAAAGAAACCAATATTTGAAACATTTATTTTCTTATAAATGTAATACGAATTCCATATAGAAATATCTAGTAGATGGTAAAAAACCTTTTTGTCCCAAGGAATAGATTTTTTAGGTAAGGAATAATATAATATCATTTGATCACATCTAGCTTTTTCTCCTAGGTAGCATATTTATTCCATGCTTCAATTATTTTGGAAAGGTTTTCCGTTGGGACACAAAGCATATCCCACTTGTCGTTCCACTTACTAACCCAGATTAAACTGCAGTAGTTTTGACAAAATATATAACTTAACAAGCCAGCTTTGAGTAGCTTAAATATGTTAAAATCTTCCAAAATATATGTTCTTATTTACAAAAAGACAAAATTTTACATATTTTTTGCGTGTTTTTAAAAAAAATAAATAAATATTGTAAAAGAAAATATTTCTAAAACTAAACCAGTTTTGATAATAATAATTAATAAAAATACGTCCCGCAGCAGATACCCCAAAAGCAACTTCTCTTGAGAAAACATTGTTCCGATACCTCGAATATCAAACGAAATTTCAAAATTCTTGAATTTTTATCGCTACCTGGAGGACGAGATCATAAAACTCTTACTGGATAATTACGGTTAAATATGTATCATGTATGCTACATGCATTCTATGACTTGTCTATTTCCTTTTCTGCAGTTGAATCGAAATCAACACTCTCGAAGACTCCCATCTGCCTCTCAATACTTAAAATTACGCTCACACGCATACACACACTGACATACATCACTTTAAAGTTGGCTGCAAATGATGCTCCAGGTCTTTAAATGTAAAGAAATTACAAAAACTAACTATTTCGATTTTCGGACCAATTATCATAACTTTGAAGCGAAGCTCAAAATTGAAAAAAAAACAACTTTTCAACATTACACAACATTTTATAATTATCTATTTAAAACCCAGCTTGAAGAATTTTTACAAGAAAAAAAATGACGGCATATTGGGTCCACCATCCTGAATTTTAAAAACCTCATAGAAAATTCCCAATCAGCACCTTCGAAAACCCCCATATCCTCGATACTTAGAATATGAAGGTTACATAAAAATTTTTGTTGCATCAATGAGAACCTTAGTTTTTTATTCATAAAAAACGAACCGCTGGGTTGATTTTGCTCAGACTCTTTTCAGGTCTAAATCATGATATGTCGTATTGATTGATATGCTTAAAATATAATTGGGTTCAGTAGTTCTTGAGTAATCGTATCTCATACTTGCGTGATTAAAAAGTCAGTTTTTTCTCAATAAAAAACGAACCGCTGGACCGACTTCGCTCACACTCCTTTCAGATCAAAGTCATGATGTGGCGCATCGATTGATATGCTCACATACCTACATACACACACACACACACAGGGAGACATCACTCTAAACATGATTACAAATGATTTTCCAGGTCTTGAAACGTAAAGAAAACACAAAATTTTTTATTCCGATTTTCGGACCTATTATAATAACTTCCTAAGAGAAGTTAAAATGAAATAGATATTTCAATTTATAAAATATAATTATTTTCAATCAAAAATTCAAATTTAAAAGTGTTGTTTAAATGAAAAATAAAACAATACAAAATAGGGATAACATCCATATAAGATATACACATTTTCGGAAAAAAGATATTTGTTGCTAGTGTATTTTAAAAGTTCCTAAAGAAGTTTTATACAACAATCTTAATCATAATAATTGTAATTGTTACAAACATTATAATTTATTAAGTTTTTGAATATGAAATATTTTATGTATTTTTTTATGCAAAAAAACTAGATTAATTATGGATTCCGTTACTACATAGACAATCCAGATACATCAGTTGCATTAGATCATTGGGAGGATCGTAAAGGACAATACGTTAGTGGCCAATATAGTCTCTTAGAACCAGATGGTTATATAAGAAGTGTTCGTTATGAAGTAGATGGTGAAAAGGGATTTAAATCATCTGTTAAAACTAGGACTCCAGGTAAAATTTTAATTTCAATCAAATAACATCATTTTTCTTTTGAATTATATAATATCTTTTTGATTAGCAAGTAGAATGCAACAATGGTTTAAATTGGAAAGACCACAACCAAAACAACCTTTTCAACACAAGAATCCTATAGCCTTTTTAGATTAAATATATTTTTCTCTTTATACTTGTAAGCGTTTTATGAAAATAAATTTATAAAAAAAAAAATATTGTATTAATTAAATTTCTAATCGTAATCAAAAAAAGGTTCCATAGTTTATAAATAAGACTTCCCTCACTTAAGGGGACGATTCGGTTAGTTCTTTGAAAAAAAAGGAATGTTTTCAAAAATTTTTTTGGCAATGCAGGTAGTTCTTTTTTATTTAATTAATTTTTATATAATAAAACAACATTTGAACAATATTATTCTAAATTTCTATTCCAAAATATTAATAATTGAACAAGTGGCAGTGAATGTCGGGAAGCACCTTACAAAAAAAATTGTTTTGTGGTGTTCATCACTCGCAACAGAATCATCTAAAAAATCAAAATTTATTGATTAAAGAAAATAACGAGAGGATTTTGATTATTCGATTTTTGGTTAGCTTTGGAAGCCAAAAAACTGTTTGATTTGATTATTACAAACAGTTAGCTGTTACCTGGTAAAATATGGAGATTAAAATAGATTATGAATTATTTTGAACACCGACTTTTCAGGAAAACGCTTTTGTTCACTAAAAAAGTTAAAGATAAAACTTAAGAATTCTTTTATACTCATATAGACTAGTCGATACTAGGCCAGTAGAGCAAAAAACTTTTATCAAGGAGATCTAGCACATCTTTTTGTTCTTGTCTATGCAAAACTCTTTCTTCTTTATTTTCGTGCGAGGCTTGATTTTCTGCTCTACTAGTTTGCAGCTCATCAGCTTGTCGCAACCATTTCTGAGAACTTGGCCGAATATCTGTATAAATGAAAATGAGTTTTTTCAGCCCATTCAAATTCAATTGGATTTCGTATATGAAATTTTTCCATAGTAAAAATTAATTTTTTTTCTGCGAAAATTAGTAAAAATTTGATTATTCTTAATACTTTTCTAACGATTTTTCAATCTCTAGGAAAACTATAAATTTTGGTGAAAAGGCAAAATTGAAATATTCTTAAGAGCATAACAAAGAGAAATTTCGGAAAATCTCTGTATGTTGGCGTTTAACTTACCTTTTGTGTCATGTAAGAAAAGTTTTGAAAAAAATATCTAAATTATGATTTTCAACTCCATTCAAATAATTTTTATATTCTCACGATTTAAAAAGCAAAACATTATCCCATTTAATGCCAACAATTTAGTTTTTCTTCAATTAAATAATTTTAGGATTTCTTCAATTAAATTTTATCTTTAGTTATAATAGATACAGTACTTATCTGATATTTATCTAAATTGTAATTTATTTTTAAAAACCTGTTGAAGACATTAACCTTGTCAGAAAATTCAATTAAATAGAAATTAATAACATATTCAAATTGAGTTTGAAATTTATCACTTATAAGTGCGGATGTATAAAACATAGAAATTATTTTTTCAAACATCGGTTCTGGTTATTTGCATATTTTAATTATGATCATTAAAACTCTTGAGTATTTTAAATAGTGTGACTTCCGTTTACCTTCAATGATATTGTACAAAAATAACATGAGCAGGTTATTTTCAATAATTTTTTTAATACAAATATTAAGAAATTTCCGCTTCATGCTGTAACTTCTATTAGAAACAAGAAATTTTCATACTTTTTTTTCAAAAACTATATCAATTTATTACCCTAAAAGGTAGAAGGTATTTATATATTTCAATTATTACTATGTCAAGAAAACATGCAATGAAATTAATAAATTTAATAAATTATTGTACAAAAAGTAGTTAAAAAACATAATATTAGAACTTTAAATAAATCGTTAGATGACTAAATAAGAAAAAGTTATAACAATTTTATTTTAAATAGATTACTTTAAAGTGTTGTATATGGATAATTGATTTATATATTACTATTTTATTAGTTTTAAGAGTGTTGAGTTATCTTTTAAAACTAAAATTTTTGCCTTCCTTCCTTCCTGTACATAAACGTTAGTTTAATCTAAATGAAATGAATAAAGAAAAGAAAGTTTTCCTTAGCAAATGAGATAAATACGCTTTTTGTTTATATATAAAACAAAAAATCATCAAACTTCTTCCAATAAATCCTTTAAATTTTGCAAAAAAAACGGTGTTTATTATTTATTATGATACTGAATTATTTTAAAAAACTTTTATTTTTTTTAAGCTCTTTTTATCTATTTTGTTTCTGGTTTTCATTTAGATAATTTCTAAAAGTTGTTATTTAATTTTAGAAATCAACTTATAATTCTGAGATCTGTCTGCAGTCAGCAGCCCGGAGTATTTTGCGTGCTTTTGGCCCTCTTATTATTAGTTGCACTATTGACTAAAGCTATTTTATAGAATCAGCAAAAGAAATGGATCCGATAACTAGAAATAACTCAAATGTCAAAATATATGATTATAACATTTATACCTTCATTCCTAAAAAATACTAGACGTTGCAAGACATAATCAAAAATGCAATATCAGGCTTTTTCTTTGAGATTTTAGCTTCTGCCTACCAAACTAAAGCAATCAATCAATCAATCCTTAACAATTTAAATAACATGAACTATCGCAAATAACAATAAAGTCATACAGAAAATCTTGTCAAACATATAACTGCAAATCTAGTCACAAATTCAAAAACAAAACTCTAGTGCAAGCTAAGAGCAAGCTTAACCACTTAAAGGATATATATATATACATATATATGTATATACATACAAATATAAAGAACACATATCTTATGATCATATAGGACTTATTTAGAAATCAATTCGGCTACATATAGGAAAGAATAAAATTAAGATTTGAAAAAAATTAAATATAATACGTTTAAATAAAAATTATTATTATTTTTACTATTATTATAATTGTTATTAACTGAAAATAAAGAATTTGTCTTTAATTTAAGTGGTTGGGGGTCAATTTTTTACATTTTCTTAAAGTATAATACCTTAAAAATATTCTCTGAAAATTTAAAGTGCATCCGACAAATAGTTTTCGAGTTATTCACAAATTAAAAAGGGCTCTTGAATATTATTTGTTACTTACCTGTGATAGTTGCACTGAGCAGTCGATTGTTGTGTGTTTAAATATATTAAATTTCAAGTGATTTTCCATTGGACGTGATTCTAGAAAAGTTTCAAGAGAACTTCGTAGTTCTCAAAATATTCATAAGTCGCGTTCAGTGAAAAGAAAAAATTTATTCAATCCTAAAACAATGGAACGTGATGAAGTGTTCAGAGTAAATCTTCTAAAAAATTGAAACAAAATACTGAGCTACTAGTATATTCAATTAAGGTATGAATTGGTTATTGATCATAATGAACACACTAGGACTTAATTGTGGGCCTAATTCTCATCGGTGTGTCGAAAAAACGGATGCTGCCCATGTGAAAGTGGCAGATAAGCGCGCTAACGATAACACTCGTGAAGGTAGAATGCTACGTAAGCAACAGAAAATCGATATTTTGGAAATTTCTACAATGGCTGAAAAACTGTTATATAGCCCAGGAATAGATAACTTGGTGTAAGTAATTAGATATTTCGTATTACTCTACATAATTTGAGTGTAAAACTTTAAAGAACTCCTTAAAAGTGTTCCGTTTGGTCTGATGGACTACTTTATCGATAAAGTTAATGAATTTTTCATTTAGCTGAATTTAGTTCAGGAAGAATAGCAATCAAATATTCAGATTTCTGATTCACTATACGTTATGAAGTTTTTGTAATTTAAAAGCTCATAAAGCTAAATATTTCATTTCAGAAAATTGAAATCAGAGCTTTTAGTTTTTATATCAAGTAAGTAAATTCGGCGTAAAACGAAGCAGTACAAAATTTTGTTAGAAAATTTGCAGCTAAACATTTCTAGAGAAGTTTCACAGTATTTTTACTTTTTAATTCGATACCTAATCAATTAATTTGATTACAATAAATCAGCAAAAATTTAATTTTTTTCACAGCTAAGTTAGTTAGAAGGTGCCTAATTTTTCTCGCCTAAGTTAGAGAATTTTCTAGTTAAAGCTTTATTAAAAATATATAAAATTCTCAAATAAAGAGCTTCTTAATATCTTTGTAATTGCAATGAACGGCTAAATAATTACATTAAGTTTTGTTATTAATAAAAAACAATTTAATTTTTAGCTTAAACTGAAAAAACCATTTAATGTTAACTGAAAATAAATTTTATATTAAGCATACACTACAATATATTTGCTCTTTTTTTCTACTTCCATAAGCTTCCAATTTACTATAATAAAATAATATTCCTGCAAAATTTTTATTGAATTTAATCTAATGGAAACCCTTATAACTTATAACTATAACAACTTTACGCAATATCACAAATCTATTAAATTTTTGTTTATATCTGTTTGCTATTTTATTTATAAAATAATATTAGAAAATTTAACACTATAAATTGATGTGATTAATTTACTCGAAATAATCATAAAATCTTGATTTAATTGAAAAATTATAAATTTAATTCGACCTATTGAGGAATAATAGCATGACTCTTAGAATACAAAACTAAATCAAACAACAAACTGGATCACACAGGATCCTTCAATTATCTGGGGTCTTTGGATTCTAAAATCTTCTTTTTTTACACTATTATGGTAAAATTATACTAGAAAGATACTTCAATTAAATTTTTTAACGATAGTGACACAAATTTGTAGACTCATTGAACTAGACAAAACTATTATTCACTGGTCGACAAAATTTAACTTTTTTTGTGCCACACGAACTTTTTGGTGTTTTTTTTTTTATAATAGAGGCTGTCACTAGTAAAAATAAGCAGCTTTAAAGTATCCATCACCCGTCAATTTTATTTGGTGGAGGAACATGGATTTTAAAGAAAAAATAACATTTTTCGAGAAAAGTTAACAGCACAGCACAGCAATGCACAGCATGGTAAATTATTATCTGGTTAAATTTATGGTATAAATATTTATTTATATCAGTATTTATCGTTATATATTAAAATCCACGACTTTCTGGAATATCCAGCTTTCGGTTGATCCCTATTGATCGTCCAGCAGTAGTCAGCCAACATCCTTACACTAAATCTACCCTGATAACATTTTTCTATATTTGAAATGTCCTGGTGGAACCTTGCTCCATGCTCATTGCTTACATCTCCCAAATTTTCAGGGAAAAGATCTAGTTGTAAGTACAGGAAATGGGTATTTAGCGACATATTGCAACCCAAAGTATTATATGAAAAAAGCAATTCGTTAATCAGTTCTCTATAGTTATCACTCTTATAATTACCTAAAAAATTTCCAGCTACATTCTTAAAACTGATTTTGCTGATTTTTCCATAACGTTTAATTTTTCTTCAAATTTTGGATCTTTTATTAATTCTTTGGCATCACTTATTCTGGGAATTTTTCTTTTAAGTACAAAAATCCGCTTCCATTTTGATGCATTGCCCTTAGAAAATTTTTAAAAAGGCCTAACTTGATATAAAGTGGTGCTAAAAGTACATCAGAAGGATTTACAAGTAGTAAAGCCTTCACATTTTTCTGCCCAGGGCGTAGAAATTCACGCAAAGGCCATATTCTTTCAATGTAATGATTTTTTTTGTCCCTGCTGTCCCATTCGCATAAAAAGCAGCAAAATTTAGTAAAACCCCCCTGTAGTCTAATTATAAGTAGTAGGGTAAAAACTTTTAAATCACCGCAAATTTTGTATTTGATTTTTTCAATCATATTTTCATAAGTTTCTTTCATATTAAAAGCGAGTGCTAGTGGAACAGATAGAAGTACATTGTTCTTATGGAGAAGAACTGCTTTTAAGCTTATTTTGGACGAGTCTATAAGGTCACAGTAGACTGATGTATAGATATAGCGCAGAAGTAAAAAGTATGGAGCCCGTGGCATAAGATGCAAATGCATTGAAATCAACTTAGAGTTATCACAAAAGAACTGAGGATGATTGAATTAAATTAAGTTCATTTTCGTAATATGGGTAGGTAATTCTAACAGAACTACATACCAAACTTCGTGTGGCAAAACCACTGTTGACCAGTATTGAACATTTTATATCAGCAAGACTCTGTTTTGGTTGGATTCGATAAAACAAATTATTGTACACTTTAAAGAATAAAGTTGAAGAGTCCACTAAGAATATTGGACTGAATATGCGTTTTAGGTAGCTATTAGAAATAAATATCCATTAAAACTAATAAATAGTACATAAATAAACATAAATTTATCTGTTCAGAAGCTATGTGTATGGGTATAATAGTCCTACCAGGAGAGAGCCCTGACCAACAAACAATTTTATGTTTCCTATTACGTAATCGCCCTTATAACACGGTAGCGTTACAGCGTTATAGGAGTATTCTCGTATAAAGCCCCGTATGAGCCTATATAACGGGTTATGCACAAATGATGCAAGTTTACATTTTTCTTTAAATGGCGTATAAATCAAATATTAAAGAAAAATTATGTAATGAACGAAATATGTACATTTTTTTAAAATCAAGCTAAGAACATTTTAAATAAATAAGAAATATATATGTAACTGAAAAACAGTTAATTTCAAATAAATTAAATAATTCCATAAATACAGAACTATGTGGGAAATCCTCGCGTTATATGGGGGGGAAATATGTATTATACGAGGGATATGAAATCATCTCTAGTCTTTCTATTAATATAGCATATATTAAAAATTAATTTTATGTCACACATATTAAGATTTAATGAAGTCAAACTATCTATAAAAAACAAATCATAAATAGAAGATGACATTTAAATTTTACATAGCATACAATGAAATGTATTAAATCATTCTTACAAAGTTTTAGGTCGAATATCCTTTCTATATTTTTTAAATACTATTTCATAAAACTTAACTATGTAACTATTTAGTTAACAAAATAATAAATCAATTAATACTATATTTATGTTAAATTTAAGCAATTAATACCTTAGCACATATCTTCGTTAGTAAAACGATAAATTTCATTAGTTCCTGTCACTTGATTTAAATTAACCGTTACAATAGCACTAATATTACCTAATTAGCCTTGAGATTTTTTGAAGAAGAAAAGTAGTGAAAATTTCATTACTACCACAATAAGAAATATGCGTTCAAGGTAAATGAATTGTTTATGCAAGGATGGGTGGAAGGCACCTTGAAGACAATCATAATAAAAAAAAATCATTTTTTATCTTTTGCAGCTTATTGTTTGTTTTTCTATAGTGTATAAAAATGATTTGTAAAGATTTTCTTTTTTATTGCTTTTTTAATTTTTCAATCAATTGTATTTGTTTTTTTTTGCTAAGTTCTCTTATAGTTTTTTTTTTGATTAAATAAAATACTAAATATGTGAAAGTATATTTTTGACTTTTATGACAAAATAGTATTATTGAAAAAGACTCGTTGACCAGCTAAAAAACTTATTTCTCTAGACTATTAATGATTGAAATTTTATACAATTAGCAGTGTAGTAACATTTTTTTCTCTATTTTTTATTAATTTAATCATTTAAAAAGAGTACTTCAATGCAGTCTGCACACTTTTGCTTCAATAAATTAATACTATTCATATGATAAATTTTTGGAAGACATGCAATATACCCCAAGCCTCTTTTGACCTTGGTGCTCCAAAATGTCTCCAGTAGGACGATTGAGTTTTATTTTCGAAGTCACCTATTACAACACGTTTCAGTAATTCTTAATCCCTGTTGACTTTATTTGGTGACTTCTGAGCGACTACTATTGATCGTTGTTTTGTTTGAACAAACAAATTTTCCTGCCACGCATTTCATATCAAAAAAATTTCATCCAATTAGCTAATTAATATGCCAACATCATCAGTGACTTCTTTGGTTCGATAAATAATTATTCGTAACCGTTTCTTTAACTTTTTCCTTCTTTTTTTTTTTGCTATCTTCAACGTATTCACGGCCATCTTGGAAATGCCTAGACCACTCATAAGCCATTCTTTTACTCATAGCATATAGGACTTTCTTAACATTTCACATACCATATTTCCATTTCTATGCAAAATTTAATACAATTTTCTTGATTCATTTTTTTTAACGAACAAAGACGCAGGGATCATAAAATCATGGCTATCCTTATCACTGCTACTTAAGCAGTAAGCAGTAAATTTTTATATTTAAAAACTCCGTTAATTTTTGAACACACCTCGTATATAATTATCTGACTTACTAAAACGCAGAAATATTTGTGACAAAAGCAAGTTATATATCCGCAATGTTCATGATATGAACATAACATTTTTGGCCGGGCTAATTTTGACAGTTTCCAAACTACGCTACATAGGGAAAAAAAACTGTGCTGCAGATCAAAGAATTATTTTCCTCAAATTCAATTTGAGCAATATTTGAATAACTTGACTCATTCCAAGTAAAATTTAACGTGAACTAAAATGCTTATGCTTCCTATATCTATCGACTGTTATATGCTTAACTTATATTTTGAAACTTTTAGTGCGAGACTTGACCAAGGCTCTTGTTCAAAAGAAAGTCATTGGTTTATATATTAATATTTTCAAATTTTGGCTAAATCAATACAATGGATTTGTTTGAAGCATCTGGAGCGTTTGTGAAAACATTGTTGCGAGGAAAACATATTTAAAAGTTTAATAACAAAATTTTCATAGTAAACTTATACTTAAAATATTTAGCTACGTCATCTGGTTATTTTTCTCTACAAATATATTTTATCTGTGGCTAATAAGACAAAACTTTAGATAAGGTAAACTACGTAAGTGGTCTTCGTATACTTGAGCATATACCACAAACTCCGGCTGAGTTGGAAAAATGAAAAAAAATTAATTAAAGCTACAACAACAATAACATTCATTGATAATTTTTCATTGGTATTTAAATTATTGTGCTTTAACTTGATTAATACCTTTAATCTGATAATGAAATTTTTACAGTGCATTCTTAACAAATTTTAACATATTTTTGACCGCCAATTTTACACTGAACTATCTCATGTCACCGGCTATTAAGTAAATTAGAAAAATCATTGTCGAAAAGTAAATCCGTTACTTTACTAATACTCGGTGCATTACTAAGCTCGACATATACACCCGAAATATTTGAATAATCCTTCAAGGTGTAATATCACTTTCAATCCACTCATCTTCAAACTCACTTTCACTATCAGATTCTACAGGGTTAGGCACTCGAAGTGTTACCAAATTGAAAGACTGTATCTTTTTCGTTTGAAACTATTTTCTATTGGACCAAAAGAAGAAAATTGTGAAAACATTCCAAAATTAAAGAATAATTTTAGTTTTGCTCAATACGACCTCCTTTAGCCTTAATTTTTTCCTTGAGACAGCAAATCCGTTGGACTTCTGCATTTGGGGTATATTGAAGAGCAAGGTAAACACTAAAAAATACCAAAGTGTGGATCATCTCAAGCAAGCACTTCGCCTAAAATGGGCAAAACTAAAATTATTCTTTAATTTTGGAATGTTTTCGCAATTTTTTCCTTTGAATCAATAAAAAATAATTTCAAATGAGAAAGATACAGTCTTTCAATTTGGTAACCCCTCAAATGCCTAACCCTGTAGTACATTTATTTTTTGCTGGTTTGCTGGTTCAATCTCAGACTCATAACTGTCTTCCGATAAACTATCACTTTTCGAATCACTACAATTTATTTCCCAATCACTCTGACAATCAGATAAGTCATCGGCGTATGATTCATTAAAAAATTCTTCGCTATCGCTGCCATGGTTGCAATTTTACAGAACTAAAATTGTTATAAAACTCTGAACATCTAGAAAAATAATTTTTTTATAAAAAAAGGAACATGTCTAAACTCGTGTTACAAAGCTTTTGCGGTATTCTAGATTGCTCCTGGTTTTATAATATGAAATAGCTAATGCAACCTCACCAACGAGTTAACTCGTAACCGGTCAACAATGTGTTAAAACATTTTACTTTTTTATAATTGTCACATAAAAATATTCTTTTAACTTTAACCCGTCTAATAAACTTATATTATTACAATTATATACACATATATTCATGAAATTTTATATTTTGTAAGTAACTTTTTACTTGAACTTATACTTTTCAGGCATAAACACCAGGAATCTTCCCTACTGGGAAATGCTATATTTCCAAGTAAGAACTTATACTCAGTACTAGTTCGAAATCATCAACAATTTGTTTTCAATAAAATCACTTAAAACAAAAATACATATATCAATAATAAATAACATATGTATAAGCTACATAAGTTCAAATGCTAAATTTGGTTGAGTTATAAATTTCCTCTTTATTTTTATTATCTTCAAAATTTAAAAATTGCCACCCAAAATAAAAATGATTATCAATAAGTAAATAGTAATAAAAAAAGACGAAAATCAAAATTTTATTTCATATTACTTATTGTTATTTAACAAAAGTCTCGAGCTTAATGGTTTTAAGCCTTAGTTATCTTAATCAAATGTTTAATTGACCATAACCGGCAAGTCAATCAAATTGATATATACTAAAAAAACAATAAACTATGAAACTAGTCGAGTGCATTGGCATTGAAGGAGCCGGCCTATACATATACTTTATAAATTGCCTCACAATATATTGCTTAACAGAGTAGCTATTACCTTTTTGCAGATCATTACAAACCAAAATTCAGGGACAAATATCATGCTATTGGCTCATAATCAGAAAATGGTATCAAATAAGATGATGATTCAATTCTAAACGACAAGTTTTTCATTATGAAAATGAAAGAAAAGACAAGGAACCAAATTGAATGATTTAATTAAAAAAAAAAAAACTAAAAAACCATAAACAAAAAGAAGCATTGAAATTAAACTAAGAAAAATCTACTAAAAAAAACGAGCTGGCTATATAAAAAAAAATAAGTATTTAAGCAAGGCCCATGCATAAAGAGGTTTTTATTTCTTTTTAAGGAAAACTTAAGCTTTTTTTTCGTTTTTTAGTTTTTATATTTTTATATTAACTAATTTCCGTTGACTTGTTGGATGACTTGAAAAATTTTAGTAACTTTTTTCCAATTGAAATTAATTCAGGGGACGAATATTATCATTTTTTGCACCAAATATTACGATATCGTAAGCAATATAGTACAATGGCCTCAAAATAGTGATCAAACTTCCTTTTTAGTGTTAAAGTGTAAAAAGCTACCGCTTAACACATTACTCAAATACTTAAGAAGGACGAGGGGATTTTATTGTTAATTTTGGAATAGCCTTCAATATCTACAACGATATATTCGTTTTTTTTATGTTTTTAAGTTAGTTTCCCCATATATATATACTTTAGATAGATAGATTATTTTTTTTTACTGGAAATTTGATTTACGGCATAGAAATACCAACACTAGGTCAGCTGTGCTTTAATTAAGTTGTTCCACAAAAAATAAAAGCAAAAAAGAAAAGCAGGGACATTTAACAGCAACAAAAAAAATTTTTTTAAGAAATTCAATAAATTGTTTGATCACTTTTAGTTTTATTTCATGTACATAATTGGTTTTTTGTTTGTGTTATGATTCATTACAAATTCGCATTGTAATAATAGATATATAAAGCGCAATCAGTTATATTTTTATGCAGAAAAACTATTTTATTAACTAGATGGCTAGATCACCTAATTTTTGATATCACTAATCAAGCTTAACTGTAGGTGGAATAAGAAATAAAAACTAATTGGATATTAAATTACCTCATAATAGTTTTATTCTACTATAAAATTGAGGTTTTTTTTTCACTATTTTGATTAGGAAGTTTGACTTAATTTATAACATAATCATAAAATGTATTTATCTCAAGGTTTTTGTGATTTAACCGCAATTATTCACTCTAAATCTCAATAATTATGCTCATGTCATAAGTGTCATGAAATAAATCCCACGAGACTTATAGTCATACCATTAAAATGTCATGGCATTTATAGGTATATGTCATGCAAAAATCAATGCACGAACCATTAGGCTATTTGTTCAAATTTTGACCTAATAAACCTATTCCAAATTATTTATTGAACTATTGTGTGCATAATTATACTCATAAATGGTTATTTAGCTTAAATATAATAGATCTATTGAACTACCAAACTAAAATATTATGCTGAACAACTTGATTAAGGAACTGTGACCGAAGCTAAAATATTATTTAGCAAACTACTATCCTCGTAGCTTTAAACACTGAGGCAACGAGAAAGTTTCTTACACTCTTTTAAATATTTCTAATGGAAAAAAATATTCAAAGAGTAAGAATTTTCTCCAGATTCTATGATTTTATTTTTTAATTTAGCAATTTGTTGAAAATATTGGAGTATAATTTCACTCCCACAATAATATCTTTTGGATTCTATTAGCAATAATGTAAATTTTAATTTTATTAAGTGTTAAGTATTAAGATTTTTACTGCGGTTCTATTTAAGCTTCTAAGCATGGAAAACAGTTATCTAGCGTCTGGAATAGAAATAATTCTGTTTCTGGTGTATTTTTATCTAACTCCAGACAATTTTCCATATATTCAATCCATCTATAGTCTTAAAAAAACCACATTAAGGGATGATAATTGATTTTTATGAAAAAATGCATGAGAAACCTCCTCTTGCTGTAGTTTGTGTGTGATCCAGCATAAATGCTGATACCAGAAGGAAGGCATTTGCATCATCTGGTTTGATGTTTGATGATCTTACCAAAATTTCTCTGTTTTTTCAATCTATTTACTCTAAATAAATATCGAGTGAATAAATGCAAAAAATCTTTTCAGTGGTTTCTGAGAGCAGATTTCAAGACACTTTAATAAGTAATAATATATTTTGTACATTTTTCATTAGTTTTAACTTTCAGTTTTAACTTTAGCTTTTGCTTCTAATTATTACCAAATATGTCTGTATCATTGATAAAAAAAAAAAGTTATTAGATAGCCCTTTTAAATATAAGCTCCTTAACATCTACACTTTACTGTACTTAATAAGATTATGCTAAGATAACTGAAAAATATCTACTGAGCATAGTTTAAACTTTTATACTGCATACTATTTCCTTTATATCATTATAGATCATTTATTGAAAAATTAATATAAAAACATTTCAAACAACGAATAAGAGACAGCCGAAGGATTAAAAGTCAATAAAAAAATATAAAATATACTCAGGGCAAGAAAACTTCCAGTTTGATACAAGAGATCTTGAATAATTTTCAAGATTTTTCAGCCACTTTGATTTACTTTTTATTTTGCACCTATGATGAAATATTTCTAGAAACTAACTTAAAATATATTTAGGCTTAAAACCTATATTTTAAGTCTTTAGGCAATTATCATAATAAATTCATGTACAAAAAAAAGATTGAGGAAAACTTTCTTCCACGTAATTATACCTAATATGATATATTTTATTTATATTCTTAAGATATCTTCAAAAAAAACTTCTTCGTTATATATCTCCTTCAATTAATCTGCGCAAAATTTCATTAAAGTATTTCTTTAATAAATAAATTTAGTTCAATTGATTTCTAAAACTTTAAACACACCTCTACAACATTTTGAAAGATTTTCTATTATCATAAAATCTAAATTATGATAGTATCTAATTTTTACCATGCAATTTATGGCCTCTATTTATTTAGAAAATAAATTTTATTACATCACAAAAAGAAGCTTTGAAATATTCCATTTTATACTAAACTATCTAAATATTTCTACGAACATTAAAATCCAATAATTAATTTTATAATGCATTAAAAAGCTATTCGAGGTTAAAATATTAATTTCACTTTCATAGTCTTCAATTAATCATATAGACTAGACTCATCAGGGTAATTCAACTTTTCAACACATAATTAAAAATTGACTCCCATTAATAAAAACTGATGATAATTCTATGCTATTATTACAAATTTATTTTTTTAATATTTTCCATTATAAATTGTATGATATGTAAATTTTCATTTATAGGAATCAAAAACTATTTTAATAAAAGTTTATACGCCTAGTTTTTTAAAAGAATATATAACACATTCTTTGTGAAATTTTAAGATAAATATATCTAGGGAAATTCTTTTTATCTGCATTCAATTAAAGTAGCATCAAAAGCAACACGATCAGTCAAATTCTATTCCAGCATTTCTATTCTTGTCTTGTTTATAGAATGACTATCAATTTGCCTTATACTGGTTTCTTAGTTGATTGATAAACTTGGAAAATTAATTTATGGAATCCAGCAGGTGTACGTAAATTATTTATCAAAATGTAAATCATACTGCCCGTTTAAGACGTTAGAATGTCAGTACATTAACGTTTTTTATGACTACTGATGTTTTATGCCTAATTTCAATCAATTTATGATTGAACTCACTAAACTAGATTTTTATTAAATATTACTTGATTAAAAGTACAATTTAATTTTTTTTCCTTTTTAGTGTACTGTAGAACATAAACTCTCCAATTATTTTATAAGTTACATAATTTCATTTTCTTATGAAATTAAAAATATTTTTCTATATTAATATTTTGAAAATTAAGTATCCTTGCAAAAACTCAGACCTTTTAAAAGTCACTAATAAGTACATGAAAATTGAGTTTAAATGACAGAAATAAACAAACCAACAAAGGAAATTAAATAAAATGAATAAAAAAAAAAGTAAAACTACAGCTTCAGGTAGTGATGAGCGAAATTGGTCTTGGTCTTGCAAATTTTGCAAGACCAAGACCAATACCAATATAGTTTTCAGTTTAACAAGACCAAGACCAAGACTCAACTTTGCAAGACCAAGACCAAGACCAGTACTAAAACTGATAACGCAAGACCAAGACCAAGATACAAACGTCAAGACCAAGACCAAGACCAAGATCAATGTGGTCTTGGTCTTGTTCTTGGTTTCGCTCATCACTAGCTTCAGGAGCACATCCTATTGCTAGATACATCTCAAGAATAAACTATTTTTTTATATTAATTACAGTTTGCCTAATCATCAAAGGAAAATCAAATGCTTTCAAAATTTTTTGAAAAAATGTGTTTTTAAACTCTTCTCATCCTTAACTGCCAGAAATTATTATTCTTAAAAAAAAAAGTTGAGTATATATGAAAAAGTACCAAAGAAGGCTCAAGATCTTTGGCTGCGAAATCAACTTAAATGAAATACAAAAAAAGCCAAATATCGCAAAATTAGTAGAAAGTATGCCATAACGCATCAGAGAAGTAAGAAAAAAATTAAAGCGTGAGCTTAAAACCACAGGGAAGAAGTAAAAAGTGAAAGTTTTAATGGAGTTAATAATAATTCATTATTATTTACGGTAAAATAACTTGAAAGGTACAAATTACACTTTTCTAAAAGATTTGTAATGTAATTATTGCAGTCAATACATTTCTGAGTATAAGCGCGCATCAGAACTCCTATAATTTCGCCTATTATCCCGCTGTCCAAAACTCTAATCCTTGTATCTTATCTTTCGGGTATAATTACACCAAATTGTAATTAATATGAATACTAAGAACATTTTGACATTTTAATAGCTAAAGCAAAAAATTAAATTCTATTTTGTCTTTTATTTTCCCTAAAAATACTTTTAAAAAAGTACTAAATACTAAGTACTAACGTCAGTGAAAACGCACTATAAGTCATAAACAACTTAACATAATAAATTTCCCAAGTAACATTAAATTAAATAGTCAACAAAAAATTTTAACAAAATACAGAACCGGTATAAGTAATTCTTTAAGAAAAACTAACAATAAGATACTCATATATTTTGTTTGGATAACCAAAAAAATAAAAATAAAATACTGTCACAAAATTCAATTTCAGAAAAGTACCTAACAGGAATTAAATTAAACACTTTATGATATGTTCTAAGAGCATAAATAAGTTAAAAAGAGTTGAAAATGCCTTCCATTCAATACTACACCGAAATCTGTAGTTGAATTTTTGCTATCATTTACCCCTCAGAAAAAGTGTAAAGTGCCCCTAAAGCCTTGTACAGACCAAAGCGAATTTTATTAACTAGAGCGGGTGGTGCATTCACCCTGGCCAAAGCTAGAAGAAAAATGTTTGTTTCATGAGGATCATTTAATGGTAAAAGGATACTTTATGGCCTTCGAAATTTTTGTATATGAAAAGATTCCAGGTCATTCGCATAGCCGGATTTTAGCATGAATGATTTTTTTAACATTCTGAAACAGCGAAATTATATCATCATATAAACGAACGCTAATATAATACAAGCCACTCTTTTCCATTGAATAAATTTCCAAAAATGTTGTTATTTTTTCTGATTATCAGGAAAAGTAAATAAAAACAAATGCAAATACAGCAAATTGATTCATTACTATTTATAATTAATTAAAAGAAATATTGAAATTATAATTTAACATTTGCTTAATTTTAAAACTAAATTAAATAAAAAATAAGAATTTGAATAGATTTTCAAAGTTCCGGTCTCATGAATCAAAAAGCTAATTTCGGGCAGCTCCAACGTGCACTTCTGTCATGTGTCGAGTTAGACATTTTTTTCTTGATAGCACAGATGAACATTTCGTGCATGGGAATTTCACTCCTTTGTGGGTTAATAAATGTAATTTTAAGGTGTAGTTATTCTTATAACTTCGCCCACAATACGGACATCCATACGTTTTGCCGTCATGAATCTTTTCATGTTGCCATAAACTTCATTTCAAGCCGAAACTTTTTCCACAAATTTCGCATTTGAACAGTTTAGTTGAACCTTCATGCTGTTTACCAATCTGAAATTAAATCAATTAATTAATTTATTTAATTTAAATAAACTTTTTTGTTTTGGTACTTACTTGGGGGGCGCTTGTACCGGCTCCTAGATCTTCTTCAAATTGGAGAAGATCCTCCGGCATTGTTGAGTAATATTCTAAACCATGAAATAATTTAATTGAAAGAAATTGTTTAATTTAAAGGAAAATTTATTTACTTCACTTTCATTGTTTTCGTCACTCCCTGCTGCCGGTTGAGCAATCTGAAATGATATGAATTAATTAATATATTTAATTTAAAAAAAGTTTTGTATGGTACTTACCAAACACAGCCCCTCGCCAAAAGATCATTTAAATTAATGACATTCCCAATACTCTGAAATTATTAAATTTTATTAATTTAAATTAACTCTTTTTTTATACTTACTTCATACTCCATCCTGACAGGAGCCGGTTGATAATTCTAAAATTACAAAAGTGATATATTTTATGGAAAATTAAATAAATAATTATTTTCAACTTACCGCAATCTAGGCTAATCTTTTCCTCTCCAACCTCATAGTCTTTTGCATAAGGAGGATATGACTATTTTCTCGCTTTATATGTTTTAACTTTCTCATTATTGCTGAAAATTTCCTCTTTAAATCCTCCAACTGCTTCTCCCTTTGAACAGGGGTCTCCTGCAGTTGGAGAATTTTTTTTTTATTTTATTTTGTTTTCTTCAATAACTTCCCGAAAGTTTTTCGGGCTAAATCTTTCTTTCCTTAATAATAAAAAAATAAATAAATTAAAAACGAATTATTTAGGTAGAAGTTTGAATAATTACATACCAATGTGCGGAAAGCGTTCCGCTGAACGAGTAATAATCCCTAAATAATTCAATAATTTCGTCTTTTTCTTGAACCGTTAACTTATTTTCTTGTTTCTTTATTCTGGAATTCTAATGAATTTATCAATGAAATAAAATTTTATTGAAATTGAATCAAATTGTAATAATTGTAAACATCAGGACAGTAAATCAAATCATTTCCGTAAACAGCATAAAGATGCTTTCCTTTGCCTGATGCAAAAACTTGACTTTATTATTAAACAAAGGCATTGAAAGAGTTCAGTGTTATCCTCTAGTAAAATGAATTTTTTTTTATATAGATATGTGTATGTATATTAAAGCCAACCGCTGGGTGAAAGGAGTAGGTTTTTGTTTTATTTATATTTACTCAAAAATTTATTTCTATATAGTTTTGGATCAATGTTAGTATCAATTTTGAAATTTAATTGAAAATATTTTTGGATCTTTTTGAGTTTTGCAAAAATTTTGAAAGCCATAAAGTGTCCTTTTAATGTCATAAATGATCCTCATGAAAGAAAATTGTTTCTTCTAACTGTGGCCAGAGAAAATGCATCACCCGTTTTATGACCTTAGGCGTCTAGCGAATAAAATTCGCTTTGGTCTGTACAAGGCTTAAAGAAGTTTTCACTTAAAAAATAAAGACCTTTGGACTGAATACTAAAATTATATTAACAAATTAATTTTTAGTATAATCGCCCAAAAATAGGCTGATGCATTTATATGTATATAGTTTCCTGGAGTTTAGCATTTAATTTATTTTTTTTCACATTGAAATTTATGTTACCTTAAAAAAACCTAACATAGAATAAGGACTAAAAGTTTCTTCAAATTTATATTAAAAATTTTATTGGCGTTTAAGTTGAAAAATAAAAAACCGTAATCCATTTATGAAGGCAAGTGTATAATTTTATAAAAAAAAATAATAATTAAAAACTGATTAAAATTTAATGAAAAATTAATATAATAATTACTTTCTCTGAAATTTAAATAAAAAATTAAATAAAAAATTGCATCTAAAGAATATTAAGTAAAACTCAAAAAGATCCAAAAATATTTTCAATTAAATTTCAAAATTGATACTAACATTAATCCAAAATTATATAGAAATAAATTTTTGAGTAAATATAAATAAAATAAAAAATTACTCCTTTCACCCACTTGAAAAATTGTTTAAATTTATTTATCTAACACAGAGAGAAAGAATTATTTCAATGTTAACTTTTGTTAGTCTAACGTATTAAATTAAACGCCCATAGCACTATGATTAACAAATCATTTGATTTAATTAAACCGAAAGTCATCTTAATTACCAATTATTCAGTTTGATATCAAATATAATACGAGTATATGCAATACTGAAGGCCTAAACTGAACTATCTAATGAAAAGGGTACCTATGGTATTAAAAAAAATGAAATCAACAGAAAGAAGAAACAAATATTTATATATAGTTATATATATATACTGAATAGGAAGATAAAAAAAAGAAATATAGGCAATTCCTTGTCTTTATACTATCAGCTACCACACTAAAAATTTGATCTCAGAATGTAGTCACTGAAGCTCAACTAACAAGTCATCCCTCAAGGTCTAGAGAATCGAAAAATTTCATAAGAAATTTTTCAATGTACAACAAAACTCTATGATGGATGATATAAAAGGTCCAGTAAAATAGACAATGGTCAACAGTTGATCGAGAGCTACCAAAATAGTTTGATTAGCTAGCTAAATTTGTTAATAAAATAAATAATAAAAATTGTTTATTTCGGTTTTTTTTTTTAGTTTCTTTAAAAAAATAAAATTTTCTAAAACAAAAATGATTAAAATAGGAGTAAGAAAAATTTGTGAATTTTAAATTCATTTATAAAAATAGTGCTGTATAAAATTTAGTGTTTTTATTTATTTTTTGTTTAATATTTATTTTCAGTTTTATTTATTGATATCATTGGCTATATCAGCTAAAGGAAGTCATATCGGTGGTGATCATGGAGGAAGCTATTCATATGTAACACAACATCAAGAACCACATATTTCTCATCATGATTCTGGTCATAATTATGATCATCATGGTAGCAATCATCATGGTTCAGGATATGAAATAAGTGTACATCATGGTAGCGCAGGACATGGAGGACATGGAGGACATGGAGGACATGGAGGACATGGTGGACATGAGGATCATCATGTAATTGATTATTATAGCCCACCTAAATATAATTATAATTATGGTGTACAAGATTCTCATACTGGTGATAATAAAAAAGCATGGGAAGAACGTCATGGAGATGTTGTTAAAGGTTTATTTAACTTAAATAAATCAAAATTTATATATATATATATATATATTAATTGTTAATTTATTATCTTCAGGTGGTTATATGCTTTATGAACCTGATGGTACTAAACGTATTGTTGAATATACATCTGATAAACATAATGGTTTCAATGCAATTGTAAAAAAAATTGGACATGCACACCATCCACAAATTTATGGACATAGCGCACATGAAGGTTATAATCATGGTCATGGCCATGGTGCTATTAGTCATGCATATGTTCATCAACATTAAACTAAATATAAAGGATATAAGTTCGAATCAAGTGTGTGCTAAATTTAGTAATTCAAAAGAAATGAAAAAACAAAAAAAAATCTTTTGTATGTACAATAGTACGAGGCTATTTTAGAATATTTATGTGATATGTGATCTATTTTGTATGTTTTATTATTACTATTTTAATTTTATTTTTCAATAATGTTTAGTAGCAAATTTAAAAATTGAATTTTATTGAATACTTTCTCATTATTGGCCTCCTATACTCACCAATACTGTGCTATAATTTTGTTTGAATTCCTTTTTGCTAATAGTGCAGTTATTTACATAACTCAAATATTTAAAAAGAAAACAACACAAATTATTCTGAAAAATTAGTCATATTAAAGGGCTTAAAAAGTTGAATCAAATCAATTCTCAAATTATTTTTCGTTTGACATTCTGTGCTAACCAGTTTTGTATATTTTACAAAAACATTTGAGAAATGTTTTTATTTGAATCTTTGGAAAGTTTTCTATGAGAGGATTCAGATTTCAATGTTTTGATTCATTTTTAATTTGATCAGCATAATTGACAGCGTATTGATTCCCTTATTTTTAATATGAAATATATGTTAATATTATGTCTTACAGTTCTGACTGCAGGTACTGCTAGTATTTGGTTTTTATACCACCTAAAAAAATTTCTAGATTATTAATTGTATTCAATCCCTTTCATTATATTTTTCTTTTTTATATGCCTCATATTTGAGGCATATAGCCTCAAGATCATAAACACATCCTAGCACAGAAGTGGATAATAAAACACTAGCAAAATTTAATAGCTCTCATTATCAACACTGTAGTGTATAAACTGTGACTTGTACACTATTGGACGTTCACTCAGTGTAGACTTTATATATATATATATATATAAATATTAACTTGATCTCCTTAATTTTCAGAAAAGTACAAACCAAGATAGAATTATTTTAAATTCATAATAAACTTTTAATGCAGGCAAATTATCATCCGTAGAAAGTTGAAACATTTTAAAGAAATCACAAAACTAAATTTTAAGCCTGAATCGAAATAAAGCTAGATTTTTTTGTCTATAGGAAACAAGTAATGTTTAACTAAGCAACTCTTCGTGATTAAGTAGAGAAGACAGCATGTAGACTACTACAAAACTATGCGAGAACCGTGTCCAAAAATATGTACCTAAGAACTGGTTTAAGGACCTTATTTCCAAGTTATGGAATTGATCTACTTATTTTAGAAAATTCAAGACATTTCTTAAGTAGAAAATAGATAATTTTAACAAAGTCAAAGAAATAAAGCCTAATTTATCTTTAAATTTTGTTTGAATTGTTGATGATTTTTTACCCTATAGTACTGTCGTTTTAATTATTACATCTATGAAACAAAACGTAAAGTTCTATCAAAAGATGTAAGGAAAGCCTACAGACTTGTTGCCAAGCTTTGATGGATCACATTTAAAAGACAATATACTTAGTTTGGTCAAATCTCTGCATAGCATGTCTCAAAATGCCGTACAATCGAACATTCATTTATCACAAAGCATTAAAGTCTTAAGCACATGGCACCTAAATAGTTAAGCTTATTTTTGACAGGTTATTTTAAATTTAAATAGTAGCTGAAAATACTACATTTTGACTGACGAACACAAGATATATCTCCATTTGCCTAGTGCCAAAATTAAATCTAAAGCTTTAAGGATGTGTTTCTTGAAATTAACTAAATGCTCAAGTACGGTAACCACTATATCTAAGAGAAAACTCAGCTCCATGAAGGATCTGATTGAAATTTAAATAGGGCATTTTGAACATTAATGTCTAGGGCCCGATTAAAGCTTACTTTCTGACCTATATTGGTTTTTTAAAGTAAAAAGTGGATTTCCTGGACCAAGCTAATGTCATTTCAGTTTGAAGGGTAACTTTTCATGGAATACAATAATAATAAGACTTTAATGATATTCTAAAATAAACAAAAAAATGTTACTTTTGTAAATGCAGATGAACTACTAAAACGTTATGAAAGTCACCGCAAACAAAATTTTCGATAATTTTAGTCAATCAATAATAAAGCTCTCAGAGATAGAGCCTTGGAAAACTTGGCCCATTGCATTTTCCGCCTGGCTTCGATAGTTTTCATTCTCGTTTTACTCTAACTCTATTTTTGAAGTCGGTTGCTATGAATCGTTTTAAGCTTTATACACTAATGTTTTCATAAAATTATGTACTTCTTGAACGAAAGGCTTTTTTTATAATCACAAATAATTTTGAAAGGCTGTAAGTCATAACAATTAAACACCAAAACTGAAGTGAAAAGTAACCTGAAATGGCTGATCCCTATTTTTATTCTTAAATAACTTATACATTGAAAGCATAATTTTTAGGAGGTATTCTTGTCTGGAGACCTGATATTTTTTAGGGGCAATAAAAAACAAAAACAAACAATATTTTTACCGTCCATTATTTCGCAAGATATTTTTTAATGTTCGAAGAATGCATGAAAAAAAGAGTGAAAAAATTCACAAGTTTAAAGGCTAATGAAGTAGCCCTCTTTTAGTAATCTAAAGTTAAAAATTATTATTATGGAAGAATACTGCTAATGTAGTAACTAAAAAAAATTTTAAAAGAAAATTGCGGCTGTCTGAAAAGAAGAGTTTATTTTCCGAATTTTTTAAAAATAGTCAAAATTGAAAATTTGTTATAATCTTAGTTCGTACGATAGAGAAATGTATAAAAAAAGACTTACCCCAAATTTCAAGTGAATTGTTTCAGTATCATGACAAGAATTTCGAAATAGGAAGTTTCGAGAATAATGTGTTAAAAGTTTCAGGTAAAATTACGCGCAGTATAAGTTTTACAATACAATTTCTTTAATCTGGTCATTACACTAGGCTAATATATTCGGTTATTGTATTTCAAAATATAAGGGTACGAAATGCTTTACGAGGGAATAGGATCGCAGATAGACGGAAAATCTCTATTGTCTTTTGTTCAATTCATTCCGACCGAGCTGGTTTAGGATGATGCATCACTAAAACAGCTTTATCTTCAAAAATGATTTAAATTTTGAAAAGTCCTTAAAAAAACATTTTCTTAAAGGTTCAAACTTTGAAAATATGAAGAAAAAAAAATTTAATTTTTTTAAATTAAGTTAACTCATCTTAAACGTAGTTTCCTTTATTAATATGTCTAGTTTCCTTGCTTGTTTTTTTCATTCTTTTATCTCATTTTTAATATATTTTATCTTAGATCCATTTCTGATTCTTGAAATGATTAACTTTATCTTAAACTCCAAAAATGGAAGAAAATTGTTTTCTTCCTTCTCTTATCTCAATGATATATAACATTCTGTTAACCTAATGAGAATAAAAGTAATTTAAACCTTGACATTTATTTTCGCTTATACTTAGTAAAATATATTTCAAATAAATAAATGTAAATTTAAGTACCAAAAAGTTTGCTAATTATATAATAATTACTGTGAAAATCATACAAAAAAAAAACAAAACTTATGAAATTTGATTATGAAATCTAGAAAAATCACATTGGCCTAAAAGCTTAGATAAATGAAAAAGACTATGGCCTAAATTTAGATAAAAAAGAGAAAAGATGACTATCCGATATTAGTTAACAATAATAGGAAAAAATTAAAGCTGGTGGCTATTGTTATTTTACCTAAGAAGTAGTCGTCTAACTTCGATATATTTTGTTGATCATAAATTTTAAATACGCTTAGCAGCTCATTTGGCTAAATTATAATTTATGTTAGTAGTAATTAATTATTCATTTTTTCTTTATGTTGAAATAACTTACATTGTGAAGGATAATCTTTTTGAATTAGGAAACAAATAAAAACTTATAGTTATGAGTTATTCACAGGAGTTATACGTATTGTTTTGATAAAAATCAACTCTTGGAGAACTTCAGTTTACGAAAAAAGTGTAATTATAGTTATCATTATTTTCAAAAATTATTCTAATTGACAGAAATTTTCATGATTGTACGTTTTTAATCGAATTTTATTAAGTATTTTGATAGGTTTTTTTCTAGAGAATTTTAAGTGTAATATGTTATAAGTGATATGAAATATAGATCAAAAATTTGTTCAATATTTTAAAAACTAGTTCTGTTTTATTTTTGGAAATTAAAAAATTTCCTAAAAATTTCTATAAGATTTTTGTTTATTATCAGTATCGACTTTTATATCTAAGTGTATAGATTAGAATATTATAATACGCCAGGATTTTTTATAGTACCATGTTTTTCTGGACAAGTCAATTTTTTAAGCATGATTCCATATTTGTTAGATAGGCAAAGCTCTGTAGTTGTACCCAATATATTCATTTCTTTTAATTTATACACATTTAAAATGTTAATTTCAAGATGATAACAATTTAATTGATATCAGTGATGCCACATATACAATGGAAATAATTTCCTTCAGACTAGCAGTTTTGTATTTGAAATCTCTTTTCTAAACTTTTAAGATAAAGTCTTAAAAACCCAGCGATAAAGGCATATAAATTGAATAAAATTTAATTTTTGTAATATAATCAAACATTTATTGTTCAAGACTATTTAATTCAAAAGAGTGTCAAGTTTTTACCCTATTATTAAATTTTATGTGGCTTAATTTTGATGTAAAAAAGTAAATAACATATTTGAAGGCAAAGATATAAATTTTCTTGTACACATTTTTTTGTTTTCTTGGACATAATATGTCGTAGAGAAGAGTTTGGAAATGTACCGTAACAATAAAAATCTTAAAAATTAAGCTCTATAGTTGTGTAAAATATATTTTAATATTTTTATTATTTAATCATACATTAATCCTTATTTTTATTTATTATTCTTTATTCTTTATTATTCTTAATTATTAAGGCAAAAAATCTAAATTAAAATATTTCGCCAAAAAACATTAACGGATAGTAATGTTGAGAAAAAAAATAATTAGTTAACGTAGTATGTAGGTAACAAAAAATTTGCATGATAATGAAACGACTGATGTATTTTCTGATACCTTTCAGAGCGGGATAATATTTTTTGGTTATAAATTACCTAACTACGTTGATCAAAAAGCCCCCGAAAGAACGTGTGGTACTCCTCCTACGACTCAGCTGTCAATTTTTTGATAATTCTTTTATATTGCTCAACTGTTACTGATATTTCCACCAAAGTTTGGTACCATTTCATCATTTGATCAGAATTTTTGATAATTTTGGTGCCATCATTATCCGAAAGTTTTTGACTAAAAACAACACAAATACCATCTAACAACCACCAAATTCACCTGATTTGACCCTCTGTAACTTCCTCTTGTTCAATTGAATCAAAAACCCCATGAGAGTAATGCGTTCAAAGAGCCGAAAGGAGGAAAGGAAAAGAAGTTATTAAATAAAGTTTGCTTGATTGATGCTTTAAATATTCTTGATTCAAGGTCACCAATTGTAGGCAGTTATTATATAAATATTTCATTATTTAATTTATAAAACATATTGAAAATAATTTAATATATAATATCTATTGAGTATATTGATATTGATAAAATTTAATTGCAACTTAATCATGACACTGTCTAGCCAGCATAAGGGTGCCTTAATTTTAATCAAAATCAATCCAACCTTAAAGCACCAGATTTCTTAGGATGATTTTATTACAGCGTTTTTCAATTCCATCTACACCACGAATTATCTAAACGTAAAATTAAATCACTTAAAGTTTTGTAACATATGATCAATATGTAGACCAGTGAGATAACTAACTATAAAATTACGTCTTTCATTCTCTTCTTTTCTAAATACTATAAGTATATGCAGTCAATAAAAACCTATTTTAACTTCATCTTAATATTAGTTTGATTAGTTTGAAAAAGCTAAATAGGAGGGGTCTAAAAGGAAAACTGATATCAAGTTAATTTGTGAATACATACTATTTATGATGATTGTCCACTTTTCTACAGCCTTGTTAAGAATTTAAATGAAAATAAATGCAAATAGTAATCATAATTGATCGGTGGACTCTATCAATTAGTACAGCAAGTTGGATTTCTATTAATAATTTGTATATTTTTAAAAATATCAATTTTTAAATAATATCAATTTTTTAGCAAAAAAAAAAAATGTTTAATTATTCTAGTTTAGGTTTTCAGCTTTGCAATAAACAATTTTCTAACTATTTTAAATAGAGTAATACTAAGAGTATTTTTTCAAAAAAAAATCTTTAAAAATTTGTACCTAGTACTTTATAGAATAAATCTAACAGCTAAGAAAAAAACAATAAATTATCTTGAAGTAAACTATAAAAATAAAACATGAACACAACAAATTATGAAAAAACGGCTTTAAGTAACAATTTACCTTTCATAATTTCCAGATTAAATTATATCGAATAAATTATGAAATATCAAATTTTGCATCCAAAAATGTTTTACTATCTACCAGTTGCATTGTTTTCAAAAAATAATTAAAGATCAGCTTAGCTCAAGCTCAAACGAATCCAATTTTACCGCTTTCATATCTGATCTCTGTACTAGTAATTGTACTTATTTATATTGTTATTATTTAACAAAAGCAAAAAGTCCAATTTTAAGCTATTAAATTAAGAATTATAAATGAAAATATAATTCATGTTTTCGAGCACAATTTAATTATATTAAAATAATTTGACATATATATATATAAATATATAAAAGATGTCATTAAATGAAAATTATACTTTTTTAAAAAGAAATATAGGCCTTCTTACTGTCTGTAAAAAAGCTGGCCAAATCGCTAATCCAGACACCACTTAAATGATGAAATTAAGCTTGCTTAAAAGTTAAACTAAAGCCGTGACTAAAGCTAATGATGACAGAAGTTATTTAATTTGCATTATAAAAACAATGCATTAAATATTTACAAACAATTTTTTTAAGCATAATTTAAATACCTATAATTTAGTACAACAATTTTACAATGAAATTTTGATTCATTTTTATTGCTTGATTGAATTGAACCTTGAAAAAACATTTCTGTTAGAGTGTATATTTATTCGTAATATTTTTTATTTTGTTAAATTTCATGTTCAATATATTCCAACAAGAAATCATTTGACCTATCTTAGAGGCCATTGAGAGAAGCCTTTTTCATCTTTCACGAATAGTCATAATAATTATGAAATATTCTCTTCATTATTGCTATTAGGTCTGATCTGATTATATACATAATAGCTCTATTTTGTATTTATTGTTTAAAACACTTTAAAATAAGCAGCATAGGTAACGTTGTTTTGGTAAACAATGCTGTCTAAATCCCTAGACATTCTATTAGTACTTTAATAAGTGCTATATCAAATATATTTGATTAGTGAGGTAAAAAATTAGTAATTTAAATAATTTCACTGTGTTGACATTAATAGACAAATAAAAAGAATACAAATTATGAAAATTTATACATCTAAGCAGAATATTAATCTTAGACACCTAAAGTTTTACTAATTTTAGATTTAGAAAAAGCTGGCTATCTATATGTCAGCTGATTTGATTGCAAGAGTAACAACACAAAAAGACAAATAAAGCCATGTACTTTCTGTTTTCATAAAAATGATACAAATGTTTGTATAGTATTTTCGAAATTAGCATTCAATAAGTGTTACCAATAACCATAAACGTAACCTTATTAAACGTCTACCGACGTTATCGACATCTACAGTCTACCGATAACAAATTAATTCCTAAGTGATTTAAGCTACGCAGAGGTAGAGATCAAATTGAGGATGAGTTCTTGCATCCATAATAGCGGAAATTATTAAAGTCATTCTTTTAGTTGAGTTAGATATTTTTATTTGGTGTCAAGAAAAGCACCATTTGCCAAACAGTGCTGTCGAACAATAAAGTCAGGTTACAAAAGATATTTGTAAACTCCTTTAAATATTTGGGATTAACGTTACAAACTGCAGCAAAAAGTCTTAAGACATATATTCATCCCTAGAAATTTTATCCTACATTATTAATTGATACGGTTTTATTTCTAAAATCAGTAAAACAAATTAAGCACATGTAATAGAGCTAGAAATTAGTCTAGAAATTTGAAAAAATTGATTTTCTCTTTTTTTTTTCATATTTTCAAGGCATAAACCTTTAAGGAAACACTTCTAAAGGATTTTTCAAATTATTTTTGGAGATATAGCTGTTTTAATGACGTATGGCTCATAATGCGCCTAACGCTATCCGAAATTTTGAAGGTGTTTTTCTCGAAAATACTTTTTTCGACGCAGTTGCCATGATTTTTAAAGTTCCACTGAACCGATTCTCTTGAATATTGGTGTGAGTCCTTTTTATACATTTCCCTATCGCAAGAACCAGGATTATAAAAAAAATTCCAAAACGTAAAAAGTAGTAATAAAACGTCTCTTGACCACAACTTCAAGTATCCTAGTTCCTACCATAGCAGTACTCCTCTAAATTAATTATTTGCTTTGTGTTGTACTTCATATTACTTAAGAGGGTTAAAACCGTGGCAACCAATGAGCACCATTTTTTTACACCCCTTTTTGATTTTTTTCAATTTTTTTTCTTTTTGTGTATTGTGTAGGAATCAATAAATATTATACAAAAAACGAATACAAGAAATATTGTTTGTTTTTTTTTTATTGCTCCTCAAAAAGTACCTAAAATTCATGTCTCTAGACCAGAATACCCCCTTAAGTAACAAAGTAGAAAAGGATAGAAATATTTGCAACAGTTAAATCATCCCTCTTTAAAAATTTATGTGCATCAAGATTAAATAAAATCCAATAGCTTTAAGTAAATAGAAACATCAAATATAGAAAAAATAAAGTATGTAACTTTTACTTTTTAATTAAAAATGAAACAACTTCTAGTTCTTAAAATGATTTTGTCAGATGTCCAAAAAGCAATGTAGAGTAATGTAGACTGCTATTAGTGTATTCTATCCAAAAAGATCTTTGCACAATAAACTTCTTCTTTTTTTTATCAATTGCTAAAACTAAAATTCAAGTTTTCATTGCAAACAACTAGTTCTAATAAAAAAACAATTTAATGTTAATTCTGAGAACTTAATATTTCCAGTAAAATAATTAATGCAAGCATTACAATTTAAAAGTGTATTAAAAGAAAAGTTAACAAAAAAACGATAAATTAACAAAAATTGAAACACTTATATAAAATATGTTAAGGCTGTTGAAATTTTCTATAAATTCTAAAATACTATTAAATGCAATAAATAATAGTAAAATCTAAATAAAATATATTTGTGTAAAATTTAATTGCACAAACTTCATAGGCCTATTAATGTCTGATTACTGAAATTGGAACGATGGTAGATTATATTTTTAGTATCACAAATTCACCTTCGAAGAGAACATTACCATTTCTAGTATACAATTATTCATTCGTTTAAAATATATTTACATAGTGTACACCATTTCTATATAGTACGCCCACCTGATTTGATAGCCTAAGGATAGCCTTTATATTTAAATTGCATTTAATGAATTACTAATCTACGATCTGTCTTTATGTGAAAGGCCATAAAATCAGAAATAAAAGAACATAAAAAATTTGCAAAAATGTTTTAATTAAAAAAAAATGGGTTGGCTAAGGTTTGTTATAAATAAACCAATGACCCGGATTTCTTGATTATTATGCATGCATTCCATATACTATTTTTAGTGGCGCCAATGTTTGGAAAGTGATCTCCTTGTAGCCTTATTATGCCCAACAGGTGATCATTTTTAATCAGATACAATTGGAATATATTCTTTAGTTTTAAACAAAGTAATATTGTTAAATGATGAACAAACTTGATAAAGGGCAATAACTGCTTAAATTATATCTTAAAAACAATATCAGTGACATATTGTCCTTGAAGTTAATTTAATTTAATTGAAAAAAGTAAACATGTTATTAATGGTATTTACAAGGATAAATTTTTCTAAGTTTCTCATTTAAAATACACTTTTATCATAGAATTTTTTCTATAAGGATTTGACTTACATATTATAACAATAACAGTTGAATTTCTCTAAAAGAGCTTTTTAGTTTACGTAGAATATGTTTATGTATTTTTTTATATTTAGATTTTATGGCGATTCAACAAGTATAACATTTATGACTTGTTTTGTTTAAAAAATCCACGATTGTGAAGACAACTTTTCTAGTTTTGTTTAGAAATCTAAAGCTACTATGGTGTCTTCAAAGTTTCTCTTTCTAAGTGTTTGACAAAAAATCAGAGCTCTTAAACTTTGAATAATTCAAACTTGCAAATGTTAGTGTTTGCTTCAAGCTTTTATGGTGTTTGAAGAATTGTTAAATTTCAAAATTTGTTTTGATTTTAATCTATAAAATTGGTAGAGGTAAATTTTCAACCTCCTCCAAATCAATTTTTCTACGATTAAGCAAATAAAATTTGCTATGTTACTTTTAAACTCTTCTCATTAGTATTTAATTTGAGCTTTTTCTCACCTTTCTTACAATATCTATATCGTAGATATACTGGGTGTCCTGAGATTAGTTGATCAAACGCTTAGGGTAGAAAGTACATAAAATTCTATTGACAAAAAACACAAAAAGTGGGGGTCTAACTTTTTTCGTTTCCGAGTTACAGCCTCTTCAATTTTCAGACTTCGTTTCTACTCCACGCACTCGATAACATATAACTATGAAATCTATGTAATAATGAGTAAAAAAAAATATTTTTTATAGCTTACAGTATTGTTTTATTACTAAAACGGTAAAAATTTAAAAATAATAATATATGGTGGAGAAAAAAATTTTTAAGTAGAACCGCTGGTAAAAATTTTGGGCATTTTTTGCCGTTTTTTGCTTTTTCTTTTTCATTTTCTTAAACTTAAAACTTTTTCCAATAAAAAGTTGGTATATTATAATGGCCTGTTTCCCATAATACAATAAAAATCTAACAAAGTAAGCCTTTCCCGATATCTTGATAAGAATCTCCAAATTTTTCCAAAAGACGTTTAGTGACCCCACCTCTCCTCTATCCCTTATATACAAATTTTGCAAAATTGCAAACACTCTTGAGTATCACTCAAACCTTCAAAGAAGGAATCATTGATAATGAGGTTTCTAGTCCCTATCAAATTTTTCTTTACAAACAACAATATCAAACTCCAAAGTAAAAACACAAATCTCTTGTAAATTTTCCCATTAATATAAATCCTATATTTTTCAGTGATATTTATCTAACAATAAGTCATTCAATACTGTATTTTTCTTAAGGCAATAAATATAAATAAAACAAGTACTAAACCACTAAATTCTAAATTGCAGCTGTAATTTTTTATTAAGTAATTTAAATCATTTTTAATGATTTTATACCTTCAATAAATCTCAAAAATTAGTTTCTATATTTTACATATCCATCAAAATTTAAACAAAAACTCAAATAGAATGGATAAATGCTTGAGAGACAATTTAATTATTTTGGTAAGGTTATAAATTGATATGAAATACTAGCATGAAAGGATTTCATGACTAATAGCTAAAGGATATATTAAAATTGCTCATTCAAATACATTCAGATACTCATAAATTAAATAAAAAGACTTTAATTAATTTCATAATAATTCATATAAGTAATTATTTTTGATTGAAAATATTTAAGGCATAGATAATTGTGAGTTAGTTAAATATTTTAGATACACAGCAAAATTTTTAATACTTAAAATAAAATTAAGTTTGTTTGTAATACTTTTAGAACTTTTGATAGTTATATTAATTGTAAATTCAATAACCTAAATAACTAATCATAAAAAAATTACTAATTAGTATTTAATATTAAATCTTTTTATTATTAATATTATTCTAATTAAAATAAACAAGCATAAAAATCAATTTATTTAACCAAAAAACTAAAAAAAAAAACAAGAAAATCTACAATTTAATATTTTATTTTATTTATTTATGCGTATATCTTTCTAATTAGAGATTCCAGACAAACTGCCTATGACTTGTTACCAACGAATATGTAATAAACCTATTTCTTCCGGATAGAAACTGGCATGCAATTAAGTAAAATAACTTGAATATATTTTTTCTAACATACCAGATTAGAAGACTTACAAAATTAATTGCTGTCAACAACAAGATATTATAAAATTAATTTTTGACTATAAAACAAATCAAACTAATTTTAGCTACATGTAAAGTAAAAGCAAAACCATGAAATGCAACCTATAAGTTAGTAGGCTATAGCTACAATTTTTCCATTATTGATTTTATAAGACTTGCATTGATAGACTAAAAAATACCTACTTTTTTGTTGTTTGCAACTTGTCATTTTGCATTGATTATAAACACTAAAATCATAACTTTTAATACCCTAGTTATATTATCATTATAGAAATATTTTCATGAATTATAGCAGGATGAGACTCTGTATATATACTTCCAAATTATAAGTTTTCTGTTTAACGTATTTATATTTCTTACAGCAAAAGTTTAACAAAAATTCTCTTAGCCAGATTATTTTAATTGGAAATTTTTATTTAAAAAATATCTAGATATAACATCTATTTTTAATAGTTTCAATATATAAAACCGGCAATTGAGTTGACAAAAAAAAATCCCTAAAATTTTTATTGTTTATGTCATGGACAAGATTCCATATTAATTGTATTTTGTTTTTAGCTAATAAGCATATCTATTTATACTTTATGCCTAGGACTCACTAGCGATTAGCGGCACAAAATTTAGGACCCAAATGCTAATGAGTCCATTAGTCTCCATTGAATTGGTATATAGCCCGAATTAGGGACTAGTTAGCGCTAGCTTGTCGGTTTTTCAAAGAAGATCAAAGGAATTGGCATTTTGCTTTCTGCCAATGGAAACAGTAATATTCCAGTGAGTCCACTACAATTGGGATTTAGGGAAACTCTCCATTTTTACTGTGCTAAGTCATCCCATACGCTAAGCGCTAGTGAGCCCTAGGCATTAGAATACAATGAACTTGATTGCAGCTATTTTTTCTTCGAAAATATTATAAGTGTTACCTAGGTCTAAGAAGTTTTACAATGGACTCCCACTCCTAATCCATCAATGTACTAAACTTAAGTACATTCATGGATAATACTTAATTCATATTTGATGTTAACCTTGATTCCAAGTAGATAACATATTTTATTTTCTTTCCAGAAGTTGAAGAATATACTTCTTTCCAGTTATAAAGAAAAAGAAAAGATAACTAAGATAGCAAGATATAATTACAATAATTATCATATTAGAAAATTTACTTAAGCTTTATTAAGTCTATGGTATAGCCATAGTTAGAATCATAGAATCCAAATTTCTATTTTCTAACATTACTTTTTTTTATAAAATCTTATTATACTGTCCCAAAATCTAAAATATATAAAAATCAGGTAACAAGTCAACCTTAATCATTACCTTGGTTCAATTAAAAGAAACTAATTCCACGAATTTTTACATCAAGTATTTCTTAAGTGATATTATAATAAGACAAAAGTGGTGAAATACTACATTCCAACACTACTACATAACTAAGATTAGCCTAGCTTTAGGCCTTGTTAATGTTTACATTTTTGTTTTTTTTTTTTTTTTGTGTCCTACTAGACCAATATTTTGGATTTTAAGCATATAATTAGTAATATACATGCATCGCCTCAAGTAATAGAAGTTTTAATTAAAGTGTAGAGATTTCATTTGAACCAAGCACACTATAATTTAGACTAATTTTAATTTTTTATTATATCTACTGTATATTGATCAAACACCAATCTTGAAAATTAAATAAATTTATTGGTAAATGTTACATGTAGTTGATTTGTTTTTTCACTTCTTCTTGGAAATGAATAACTTAACTCAGATTTCATTTAAAATTGCTTTTAGCTTTTTGACAGACATTTTTAAGCACTGGTGCGCATATCTCAATAATTACTTAAGTAGAATGCATTTACCAAGAATTTTGTTATGCAACTATATATATAAAAATATTTCAATTTTGATTATTATCTAATATAATTATTAACAAATTTTTTTCTAAGGAAATTGAAAAAACGGGTTTTAGTGAAAAAAGATTATAATGTAGTGTAAAGGAGGGTTCAATATTTATTTTTTCTAATTAATGTATAACATCTCAAAAATATTGTGTCAAAATTTCAAGTCTGATCGGACCAAAATTACCAAGTTATAAGCACTGAAGCGTTCTTTGCTTTAGAGTAAGGAGTGAGTGAGCAAAATTTAAAAATGTTTTCCTGAAACTTGTTATTTTCGAGCTTAGTGTTCACGATAACTCAAAATCTACAGGACTAATATAATTTTGAAATTTTACACCCTACTTCTTCATATATTTTACCAGGTAACAATGAGAGCTCTTTTTTTGGTTATTTTTATTTTGAAAATAACAAATAAATTCGATACATATCGGCGATGTGATATTTGTACTCGAAAGATAGATGGAAAATCAAAAACAGGATGTTCATCATGTCATCTGCCCTATTTGCCAAATTCATAGATTCACTCTGTGTGCCTATTGTATAAATAAATCAATAACAGTATAATCACAAAAAAACTAAAATACTAAGATAAAAAAGCATTTTGAAGTACGTGAAGTGAGGGTTAAGCGAAAATCGATATTTGGATCAGAGGCTACCAAAACTTTAAAAATTAAAAAACAAAAAAACTCTTGTTGTTACCTCGAAAAATATCTTCTTTAGTAAACAAATTTTGACTTTTTGGTTTTGCATGGTTCTGTTTCGCGATATAATGTGCACCGCAAAACAAACTTATTTTAAAGGTACCTACAGACATTCACTGCCATTCACCGCTTACATATTATTATTTTTAAATATCTTATTTTCATAGCAATGATTAAAGATTTGAAGCAATGCTTTATATACTTTTGTTCGTTGGATGCTTAAAAGGAAAAATTGATTTTATTTTTCAAAAATTAGTTTGTATGATATGTAAATCAAAAAACTATCACAGCTGGAGCTTAAAATTCCTTAAATTTTTGACAAAACCTTTTCGGTGTAGACTGTAGCCATTTTACCATTTTTTTTTTAATATGAGCATAAAAACAGTGAGTTTTGTGCATTATCAAGGCATATAACCAACTATTTATGCTCAAAATTAAATGAATTGGATCAAATGATCCTATTCTTAAGCAAATAAGTAATAAAGTAATTAGTTTATTAAAAATTAAAGTTTGGCATTCATTTCGTTTATCGTAATTTTGATGTAAATTGACCTCAAGATCTTCTAAAAAGTGAAGTGTATATTAATTGAGCCGTGGCGGTCATATGAACAATATTGTACCTATTTTCAGTAAGGATAAAAAAATTTCTTTGAACACATCGGCGATACATCGTTCTAATGAACGATTTTTTAAAACGATACCATTGGCTTTGCTTTGTTGTTTGTTCAACAAAATATAAGACAAAAAAATGTAATTCATCATGAAAATTATATCCCTATATTTGCTTGCTAAAGTAACCATTTGCCTGGCAGACCCAAAATTTGTGATAGTACCTAAACGCTGGAAACAAAAATAAAGGGAAATAAGGCACGTCACTTATATGCTATTTAACTTTCTACAAAACGTTGAACTCAATTTTGTGTAAATATTAAAAAATTAAGCAGTTTTATGATATATTGACCACAAAGAACTAACTCATGACAATATAAAGAAGAAAATAAGAGTCAAAACAAAAGCAAAATTAGAGTTGCACATGTTTTTTTCATCCCCTGTAGCTCCAATCAAAGTATAAGCTAGCTATGAAATATTTATGATCTTTCTTTAATTTCCAGCTTGTACGTAATAAATTTAATGGCGAAAATAAGTACATTCTATTTTTATTTTAAAATATTAATTTAAATTATTTACTACTAAAATTTTTAAATTTCTTTTGTATGTATTTACTTTTTGCTATAAAGTTTTCTTAACTTGTTATTTAAAATGTTTTATCACCATCGAAAATAGATAACAAAATTAAATTTATAATTAAACGAAGATCATCTAAATTTATATTTTATTTCAGTTTTGGTATTCTTTTGAAGAGAATTTAAGCAAATTTAATTTTTTTATAAGCTAAAAGTAAAAATTTTTCAAGAAAATTGTTAATTTTTTATATTAGAAATTTTGTAAAGTAACAAATTAATTAAAATGAAAGTTATTTTTATAATGTTTACAGTTTTAATTTCAACTATAGTTTATAGTGAAGAAGATAATATCCAAGATTTAATTAGATATGTTCATGATTATGATATAACTTTTATTGGAAATATTAGTTTATACTGGCATTATCAGTTAAACGAAAACTTTTCACTGTTAACAGCTTTAACCAACTATAAGGAAGCCTCAAACTTATGTCTTAATACATCAATTGTAGAATTCTCATTAGTTCTTGTTTCAAAATTAATTCAGGACGTTCATGAGTTAGATAATCTTCTTTTAGCTTCAACTAATGAATTTTATAACAAAGGATTTGAAGAAATCAAACACATAAAGCAGATAATGATCAAATATATTAATGATTCTCAAAATTTCAACTCTACTATACTAAAAAAAGATATTGACAAAAGGATGGAAGCTGTAAGCTTATGTTACACAATCGCAAAAACTGAAATTTCAAATGATTTGAGAAGACATTCTAATACACTAAAGACAATTTCACACAATATTAATATATCAATAGCAAATTATTCATTATGTGAAAATATATTTTATTTATTATTAGCAAAAAATGGATTCCATCCAATTTATAATTCCTCAATAAGAGATATAAAAGAGAATATAAATGTTTGTGTAAGTTGTATAAAAAAAGAGCAAAAACATTATGAAATATGAAATAAATTAATTCTATTCTAAATTTTGTAAGAACTATAAATAAATTTTTGCATATAGAATTTATAATCAAATTTAAAAATAAAATATTAAAGTAATCTTCATTGATTTTTATTAGATTAATCTGTTTAAAAAATATGAACAACAAAACTATCTTATCCTATATTATCCTTACGATTACAGTAAGCACCCAAATGTTTTTATAAGTCAAATGGCTAAAATTTGTTTGTTGTATCAAGCCTTAAACAGTAATCGCTAAGATTAATCGTTAAGAATGTGTTGCTTGAATGATAAAGTTTATTTATCAAACTTTTGCCAAACTGAGCCTTTTTTGAGTTGAATGTCTGGCTCTACTGCGTTTTCCAAGAACTTTATGAAAAATGTTCTGATATACTATTGATGCTTCCAAATGATAACGTCCTTAAAAATTGTTTATGCTTACATTTTATCATCAAAGCGATCAAAGTTATGTAGTGAAATAAAGATCTCTATTAAGAATTTAATGCCAAAGTTGATTGAAACAATCTCTATGAGTGATAAATGTAAGGGAGAAGATATACTAATTCCATACATTCCAATGATTTCAACAAATTTCATTTTCGAAGTACAATTTCTAGCTTTTGCGATTACAATAAATATAGCGTATGGAAAATCACTCAACTTTGCTCGATTGATTTAAGAAAATCCATGTTTTACCCATGGTGAATTGTATGTTGCTTGCTCCAGAGTAGAAACACCCGAAAATGTTAATTTTTGCACTAAATTGAAATAACATTAAGGTTGTTTATCCACTTATTCTAAAACAAAACATTTAATTAGTGGAATTACAAGGAAGAGAAAGTAAACCAGACCTCTGATATTGATGTTGATATGAAGGGAAATACAAATATATTTCCGTAAGAGTTCTTGTTTTTCTTAAATTGCCTATTTTAGACTAATTACTGCCTTATTTTATTTTTATGATAGATTAAAAAAAAATCATCAGAGTTCAAAATAATATAGATATTAAAGGAAATTACGGAAAATTTTGTTTCTGTTTTCCCATTTTAGGTGTATAAATTTACAATAAGACTCAGTGAGAGAGCGAAACTATGGATATTTTAATGATTTTCATATTAAAGAAATAATATTTGTAAAAAATTTTATGGTTTTCTTAAAATAATATATAACTTTGTTTCTTAGGCATGAAAAAGTACGCCGGGTATTCAGCTAGTTTATATATACATGAAAAGGTATTTAAGCAGACATATATCTGCTTTTAGTTTTTTATCTCATTATAAGCTTGTAAGCTTATATTATGTATCGAAATATATATTTCTATATAAAGTTAAATTGACGCTTATATAATTATATTAATTAATGGCTTTGGAGAAGAGCCAGAAAAATCATTTAAGCTTTGTACTGTCCGTGACTTGAACCGCGGACCATGGTTAATCTAGTCCAGGGATTCCCAACCTTTTCTGTCTCACCACTCACTTTACAAAAAAGACGGTTTCAGCGCCCCTTCCACAGTAGTTATACCAAATATTAAAGACTTATTATATTTTATCTACAATTTGTTTCAAGAATTGCAAATTAAATATTACAAAAAGATCGTCAAATGGTTTTTTAAAATTTAAAAACAGCAAAAAAGAGGCTTTTTGATAAAATTAATAAGATTGTTGAGGCTGGTGAAGTTTTACAAGTTTGTGAATGTCGGGTTCCAATTTGGTCAACATCAGTCGCAAATCGCCACGTTCAGTGATATGCAGTCTATTCCTCGTTTTGGATAGTAAATTCTTTAGTGCACTAAAGCCACGCTCAGCCAAATATGATGAAGGAAATGCAATTAAAAATTTCTACACTGCTTCCCACAACTTAGGGTAGAGCGCTGGTATTGACTTTTGAAGCCAGAGCTCTTCATATCCATTTTTGAATTTTACTTTTAGTTCGTCATTCGTTGTAAGTTCTATGAGTTCCTCTTCTAAATTTCTATTGTATGTGTATTTGTGAAAGGGTCTAAAATCCAACTTGGTATATTCATTTCCAAGATATCCTGGAATCGCTCCTTGAAATCAGCATAAAGATCCTCCAAGTGTTGGCAATAAGTAAGGAAATCTTCGCCTTTTGCTGGAGCTGATGATAGCTTGGGAAATTGGTTGTATATACCTCTACCTAGATTTCTTTTAAATATAAATAGCTTCCCCACAAAAGCAGCTAGAACAGTTTTTGTTTTAATTAAGTTCAACTCATCACCTTACAGTTGTAAATTTAATTCATTAAATATATTAAATAAGTCTGTCAAGGAAGCAATATCAAATTTGGATCTTATCAGGTTGGCACGTAGTTTTACATCTCTCTTTTCAAGAAAATTCAGTACTGAATCAAATAGACTGTAAAATCTATTCATACAAGTACCTTTCGAGAGCCAACAAACTTCTGTGTGTGGGAGCAAGTGATTGTAATCTTCATCGTTTTCACATTCAATAAATTCCTTCTTATCTTATTAACTTCTATGATGATTTGAAGTGACGTATGTAGACGTTCATTAATATTTTTTGCCATCAAATGCTGATGGTGAATAAGACAATGTACGGTGAATACATTTCGTACATTTCAAAAACGCTATGAAACCCTTATGAAAACCTGTCATGGCTAGAGTGCCATCAGTAGCAACAGACAGAAAAGGGATCTCTTTCTCTTGAAAAAAATTGTTCATTGTGTTAAATATGGATTCTCCCTTTGTGTAAGTTTTCATTTTTTTACCAAATAATAGTTCTTGACAAATTTTTTCTTCTTTTATGAATCGTATGATAAGAGTAGTGCTTCATTTTTCGGTAAAATTGATTCATCGAGTCAAATGGAAAAATGGCAATTCTTCAAGGAATCATATAATGTTGTTTCAACGTCCTGGTGATATCTGATGGCGCCTTATGATGGAGAACAGTTGTTAAAACCCATAATTCACATAAATATAAATAATGTTGTAACGAATATCAAAGAACGAATTTTGATTTAGTATAATGATATACATACTTATTTATTTATTTATCTATTCTCTTTAATAATGAAAATAAAATTTAATTAGCGTTTGAGTATATAATGTAGATATTGAAGATTCATTGGTTTTGTAATCAAGTATAGCAAACTACTTTATTTTCATCGAAATATACTTGACACTTTTACTAGCTTGCAAAAGCTAGTGACATAGGTAGAATATTCACCCCAGCTCCTTGGATGCCCCAACGCCCACCAACATAGGTTCCAGCGCCCCCGTTGGGAATCACTGATCTAGCCTGAAACCCTACCGCTAAACTAAGACATATATATATATATACATTTTTCCCAATGTCTTTTGAACTCCTAAGAAAATTTTATTGTACTTATATAATTCCATATATATTTAGAATTTCCAAGTAAAACATATGTCGAATCTTTTTTATCTCGGTTTTTAAATGTACAGAGTTTACAATTACATTCTTATCTAATTTTTTTATATATAGCTTTCATATTATGTAAAAATCGAGTAATTTTTCTATTTAAAAATATTTCCATAATATATAAAAATTTAATATAAAAAATTTGGAGAAATTTGATTGGTTGTTTTAAAGCGTTTATCATAATTCGAAAGGTTGTTTCAAGTCAAAGACATATTTTTGTTCCACAATTTCAATCTAATTAAAAAAATATATATTGTAGGTCTACAACAATAAAATTTTGACAGTCTTTTTCAAAAAATTATACCAGTATCATTAAATTGATAAATTATTTTTGAAAAAATAAATCAAAATTTATAAATTTTAAAATTTGTTGAAATGAAACTATATTTTTTAATATTTTTAGTTTCTATTTTCCTTAAAGTATTCAGCCAAGAAGATGATAGGAAAAATCTTATAAAATATGTAAATGAATATAACATCTTAGTATTTGGGAACTACAACTTATACTGGGATTATAAGGACAGAGAAAATAAAACATTCATAAGAAGTTTAAATAATTACAGAGATGTTTTAGTAGAATGCCCTAATTTGCAAGCCTCTCAAAATTTTTCAATTGAAGTTTCATATATGATTAAAAACTTTTATGAACTGGAGAAAGACATTTTATTTCTTGTTAATCAATTTTACAACAATGGATTTCAAAAGACTTTATTTGGAAAGCAATTAATTACTGAACATATTAACAGATCAACAAATTTCGATCATTCCCGAAGATTTGCTGTTAACGAAACAATGAGACATATTAAACTTTGTCTAATCACGTCAAAATATAATATTTTTGGTCATCTGAGAAGTCTAGCTACGGAGCTAAAAATTAGTGCATACAATATTAATTCACGGATAAGGAGATACCCAATATGTGAAGATGAAGAATTTCTTCTATTTACAAAACAAAATTTTTACAGACTTTTTCATTTAATAAAGGAAAAAATTGAAAAACGTACAATAACTTGCTTAGATTGTATAGAAAATCAAATCCAATTATATTTAATATCATAGATAAAATTTTAATTATAAAATATAAATCTATTACTTATATTTAATAATATAAATTTTACTTTAATTTTTTTTTTTTTTGTTAAAAAGAAACAAAACTTGTGAAATTTATAACTTTGTAAAATAAAAAATGTTTATAGAAAAACTTTATTTTACTTTCTCTTTTTCTAAATTGGTTTTGGATTAGCTTAAGTATACAAAAAATTATGTACTATAATCGCCAGCAAAGTGAAAAACAGTAGCCCTTTTTCATTGGCTTTTAACGCTGTCTAGGCGTAATGCTTTTTTATTTAGCATATGATATCGTGCTTTACCAATTTCATTTATTTGAAAAATTAAATACTACACAGTAATACGCGCTGATGAAGTTCTTTTGTTTCAAAATATTCTTTTAATAATATAATATCATCCGCGAACTATGTAAATTTTTGTCAGTCTAGCCAACCCATAGTTGGCTATTTGTTTGTTTTTCGTGTCATAAAATCATTTCAATGTTTTGAATTGAGTTTTTATATTTTCAATAATTGAAAACTTACGTTAACCTCCAATATACTTTCCAGTATATTAAAGGCAAAAATAATAATATTTTATTGTATTAATAAATAATCATAAAAAAAAAATATGTTTTTTTATTAGTCAAATCCTTTGTTATCTTAGGGTTTCGTTGAACCATGAGCGAATATTTTTAAACAAGATAAAAACATCACTTTTAATGAGAACAATTGATTTAAAAAATACATGTGGGATTTTAATTAAGTTGAACTTCTAACACTTACTTAAAAAATGTATTTTATTTGTTGTTTTTTTATCATTTATTATAACAAAATAAATTAGAGATTGGTAGTAAATTTCAGTTTTATATCAAAACTTTGGCTCCATTGCAAACTCAAAACTATTGGGAAGTGAATAACTAAATATTTGTAATTAATTGCTCATTGAGTTTATACCACACTTAAATAAAAACAATTCAAGAAATTCTTTGAAAACTGATTGAATGGGTATGGCATAGAGTATAGTGTATCCATGAGTATATTTTATTAACTAAAAATGTGTTAGCATAAGTAAATTGTTTATTGCTCGAAAAAGACAAACTTTGCGATTAAAAAACTGCAACCCTAATTTATAAAAATTATACGAGTATTTACGCGAATGAATAAGTTTCAGGATTTTCATTAGCAATTTTTACATTAGTTAACATTTAATGTTCCAAAAACTGAATCGATATTATTTGTAGGAAGGTTAGACTTAAGAAATTGTATATCTTAGTTAAAATTGTTCCAACTGATCAACCTGAAGTATGAAAAGTTCACATTTATTCAGTTATTCAGTATGATGTTAATTGTAATTTAATAAAACCAGGCTTAAGTTTTTTCTTTTCAATGAAACCAAACTAAACCTTCTTTATTTTAGTATAGAAAAGTTGAATATGAATTCTTTCTGTATAAGTTGAAATATGAAAAGTTTTCTTACTTCAAGTGATTTAGGGTAAAATCAATACATAACTACAATGACTAGGATGATATTGGTATGAAAAGTTTTAACCTGGCGATAAAAAGGAGAAACATACAAATAAGAGTTAACTTAGCATAAGTTCAGTTTCAAATGTGCATCAAACCATCACTACAAGAAATGTGAAAAAAAACCCGACAGTACTCCTACATGTGCTCTCTGTCAAGAAAAAGGTCACACAGCTAACTACAAAGGCTGTGCAGTCTACCAAGCAAAAATCAAAAGCCTAGAAACAAATAAAACAACAACGGTGCAAAGAATACAGGCATATAACTCGGAAAGTAAACCCCCCATGGCAACTCTAAAAACAAACTTATCGTACGCACAAGAGGCCACATTAAACACCGAAGAAAAAAAGATAACCCCGAATAATTATTATTACAGAAAATACAAATACATATTAACAATCCTATAGACAATGAAATTGTCTCAATGCTCAGACAAATACAAAACACATTAGCCCAATTAACCTACAGAGTGGAAAACTTGGAACTCAAAACTCAAAACCAAAAAATTTCAAATTTCAATTTAGACTAAATTCCTTTAAAATTTATTTCCATATTTCAATTCAATTAAAGCTAAAAGATTGGAAAATATATCAAATATTATTTATATTTCTTTACTTTACAGTTTTCTTCACTTTGATTAATGTAGTATATGAACAAACATTCTCAAAAATTTACCTTATGTATTAATTATATGATTGGTGGTTTCAAAGGCAAATGAAAAAATTTAAGAAATCCTTTAATGTATGTAATGATCTAAAATTGATAACATTATATGGTATATAACTTTTATTGGATGTTTTAAATAATTTCATATTCATATGATAAAAAAAAGTTCAATTTTAACACGAACTTCAACTGAAATGAATATATTTTAACTCTCCGAGAAAATCTCAAAGTATTCCAGACACTTTAATTTTGTGCATTTTAAAATTAGAATTTTATTTAAAAATCAAGAAAATGAAGTACAGTTTTTTGATAATTTTGTTTACTTTTTCCTTAAGTATTTTTGCTTATGGATATCAAATAAAAAATATGTTTGAATATGTCACAAATTATAATATTGTATTCAATGAAAGTTATTATTTGTTTCATAATTACAGCGAGGAAGTAAACGAAACTCTTGTGACGCGCTTGAGAAGTTATAGGGATGTTCTTAACCAATGCTCAGAAACGCCTATCGTACTAAGTACTTTACAAATGGTTTCATGGATGATTGAAAACTATTATATTGCAAATGAAAAAATGTTCGTACTTTATGATAATTTTAACTATCAGTTTGATAAAAAAACTCTGGAAACAAAACGTACTTTTATTGAATTTATTCTTAGATCGGAATTTTATTTAGAAAATTACAAATATTTTTTTGATATTGGCATAAATATTTTGAAATCTTGTAAACAAGACGCATTGGAGAATATTTCAAATATGTTAAGTCAATTGAAGTCCCATATAAATCAAATTTCTAATGATATTAATTTTGCAATTTTGTTTCCGATTTGTGAAAGCGAAGGTTATCTTCTCCCATCAAAAAATAATTTAGAAAAAGTTTTTAATCATTCATTAGAATATTTCAAAAATATAACTTTGGCAAGCTTAGAATGTGTAGAACAACAAATCAATTTTACAATTGAATATTAAAAACATAAAATATTATAAATGATTTTAAAGTAAATAAATATATATTATAAATATGAATTAATAGCTGTATTTATTTTCTTAGTTGTAAGTAGTATAATTGGTGTTATGTAGTGTGAAAAGTGTGAAAAATAGAAATTATTTTACTCTAATAATCAATTTTCGAAGTAATTTTTAATCAGCATCAAATTTTTTACAAAAAAACTCAATCATTACAACCTTCACATATCTAACGACTGAATTCTCAATAATTTGAACTAAAAGATATTTGGATTGTAAAAATGGAAGCATCTGTGATTTAAAAATTTTTTCAAAACCCTTTTGACCCAAATAAACATTTATATGAGCAAATTTAAGGTTAAAACATTACGATAAACTATTGATTGTTTAATTTACTAATATAATCTTAAAGAATGTTATTTTTTCTAATTTATTTGATTGATAAATATATTTAAATATCTTAAAACTGATAAATTGAAAAAATTGAAAATATGCTTCTACGGTTTATACCATAGTTTATAGAATTTTAATTAATTTTTTCCTTGCAATTGTGATGAAAATCAAAACCAACTTTATATAAATTACGATTATTGGTAATAGTTTTTTGCATTAAAAACATATTACCCAACAAAAGCATAAATAATTCATTACGGTTTTACATATTTTGATTGGGTTTACTCATATTTTTATAATAAATTCTAACTTTTATAGTTGCATTTTTTCGTAAAATGTCTCTTAACCTTTTCGTTACTGGTGCCGCGATTTGGCGGCAGCCGTATTTTGGAATGAAATAATTTGTAGATACAAAAATAATATATAAGAAAAAATCATCCTTAGAGCATTACGAGAAATTGGACGATAGTTATTAATGCCTCAAGGCTAGTAGTGGTTATTAGAAAATTAGAAATTTTCATTATTTTTAAATCCTTATCAGAATGCTACAGAGAAAGTCTAAACAAATTCTATTCTTTAACGCAGCGATTCCCAAAGTGTGTTCCGCGAAACCCGCGGGGTCCCGCCAAGAAATTTAGGGGTTCCGCGTGACAAATTTTATTTCATTAAAACAAAATAAGAATAGTTTTTAATATATTCACATTTTTGTTATATGTCCTTTAATATAATAATATAAATAATTGAACTTCTTAAGTATAAATTTTTATATAATAATTTCAACAACTACTTATTATTATGATTTTTAATGTTTTAATTTTTTATTCAATCATCATTGATGTCAGCTATCAAATTAAATTATTAATTACCAAATGATGAAAGCTTTTACTTTCACCGTATTTTGAAAACTAAATTTCACTGCCAAACTATTCATGTTTATTGTTATTTGCAGCCTGACTCCTTCCCCTGACTCCTATCGACTGACTCTACTCACAATTTTAGTCGTATTCTAGTCGTATATAATATAATACAAGTTACCTGTCGTTTGGATTTACTAGTACTGGTGACGAGGAAGCTCCAGATGCGGTTTGTTTGCTTGCAACAAAATATTGGCAAACAGCTGCTTAGCACCAGCAAAACTACCGAGGCATTTGGAAAAAAATCACTCAACAGATAAAGGCAAAGAAAAAGAAAAGAAAACTTGAAATCCATAATAGTTCCAAGAGTTTTATGATAAAAAAATGCAAAACAGATAATCAGAAGATAACGGAAGGGTCTTATAAAGTATCTTACCGTATTGCTCTAGCAGGCGAGGCACATGTTATTGGCGAATCACTCATTAAGCCTTGCGTTTAAGATATCGTTTCGTGTGTATTGGGCAAAGGGTATTGAAAGTGTGTCTCTTTCAAACAATACTGCCAAAAGGCGTCTTAAAAATATTGCCGATGACATTGAAATAGAACTTGTTTCACGGTTGCAAGCGTGTGACACTTATGCATTACAGATAGATGAATCCACAGACATTGCAGGATTAGCGATTTTGCTTGTTTTCGTTCGGCATGATTTTAATAAAGGAATTGAAGAAGATTTGCTTCTATGTGAAAGTGTGAATACTAACACCACGGGGGAGAATATATTTAACTGCATTAATAATTTTATGACAACGCATGAAATTGACTGGGAAAAATGTATTGACATATATAGCGATGGAGCAAATGCAATGATAGGAAAACTGAGTGGTGCTGTAGCACGGATTAAAAATGTTGCAAAAAACTGTAACAGTACTCAGTGTATTCTTCGCAGATATGCATTAGTAGCAAAAAGGATTTCAGTGACATTTAAATCTGTTCTAGATGAAGCAGTGAAGATTATTAATTTTATTAAAAGTAAACCATTGCAATCTCCAACCAAAAGGATTTAATTCCATGGATTATGAAAACTTTATTGAGCTAAGATCGGATACACAATTAGAAGCCAAATTTAAAACAGTTTCAGTAACATTATTCGGGTCAGATGTATTCGATGAATATTCAAATTTATCAAAACAGGCTATTCGAATTCTATTGCCGTTTGCAACCACTTATTTGCGTGAAACTGAGTTTTCAAAATACGTTGCGACAAAAACCAATTATCGTAACAAACTTGATGCTGCACCAGATATGCGAGCTCAGTTATGATTTATTATATTCCTACTATTAGCTTGCTCAAAAACCTTGAATTGTTAATAAAATCTTTTCTATTCATCCAGTCAAGTTCAAATAAATTTTGTTACGTTGGGAGTGCATGACAATTGATGTTAATGCAGTTAGTTCAAATATTAACTCATTAATTATATTTAATAAGCTAATTTTTAGTTTTATATGAGAGAAAAACTTCAGAAAACTGAATGCAACGAATTACGAATTCTGAATTCAGAAAAAAGAAAAAACAATCTCACTTAATGGGAATGAATCAGAAATAAAAGTAGATATATACTGTAAAAAATTTCTTTTTACATTTTGTTTTAGTTTATGTTTTATATTTTCATTTATTATATCTATGATGAATTGTTTCTTTTTTTTGAGTTTTTTTTAATTCAATAAAATCTGAAATACCAAAATACTACTTGTTTGTTTGTTCCAGCTATTAAAATTTGAAAAGTGGTTGCATAAAGCATATTCAGGGTTCCACGCTCACCGGCAAGAAATTTGAGGGTTCCATCACCAAAATAGTTTGGGAAACGTTGCTCTAACGGATTGACTGATTCAGATAAAGAAAATCAAAATAATGTTACACTACATAAAAAAAATAAGAAAACAAGAATTGTAAGTAGTACTTCAGAATTAGAAGATTTTAGTTAAGATCATTATAAGAAGAAAGTGCATTATAAACAATAACACAATTGTACAAATAGAAAAGGAGCCAGAAAAATATTCTAAGAAAAAGGAGAATAAACCTGTAGAAAATAAAAAACCTCTATAAGAAATAAAACAGTAGAGAAATTATTATTTAAATTTATGAGTTTTCACATTTTGCAAGTATTGTCCACGAAGCTCTTTTTTATATCTAAAAAGCACGATTTTAAGTTAAAACTAGTAGCAAAGTAGCTCAATTTAAGTAAATGACGTTACTTTCATACAAAAGATAAGAAAACATTTTTTCCAATGGCTTTTGAACTCCTATAAAATTTTAATTTAATTTATATAATTCCATTTGTATATTTAGAATTTTCAAGTAAAACATATGTCGAAACTTTTTTATCTCGGTTTTTAAATGTACAGAGTTTAAAATTACATTTTGATCTAATTTTTTCATATATAGCTTTCATATTATGGAAAAATCGAGTTATTTTTCTATTTAAAAATATTTCCATAGTATATAAAAATTTAATATAAAAAATTTGTAGAAATTTGATTGGTTGTTTTGAAGCGTTTTTCATAATAATGTAATTGTATTAGCCTGAATCTTCTTATTAGTGGAATATTTGCTTTTTTTTTTGTGTCATAAAATGAATTCAATTTTTTGAATTGAGTTTTGATATTTTCAATAATTGAAAACTTACCTTAACCACCAATATACTTTTCAGTATATTCAAGGCAAAAATAATAATATTTAATTGTAGTAATAAATAATCATAAAAACAAAATATGTTTTTTTATCAGCCAAATCCTTTGGTATCTTAGCGTTTCGTTGAACCATGAGTGAATATTTTTAAACAAGATAAGGCTTAAGTTTTTTCTTTTCAATGAAACCAAACTAAACCTTCTTAATTTTAGTATAGAAAAGTTGAATATGAATGCTTTCTGTATAAGTTTTCTTACTTCAAGTGATTTAGGGTGAAATCAATACATAACTACAATGACTAGGATGATATTGGTATGAAAAGTTTTAACCTGGCGATAAAAAGGAGAAACATAAAAATAAGAGTTAACTTAGCATAAGTTCAGTTTCAAATGTGCATCAAACCATCACTACAAGAAATGTGAAAAAAAACCCGACAGTACTCCTACATGTGCTCTCTGTCAAGAAAAAGGTCACACAGCTAACTACAAAGGCTGTGCAGTCTACCAAGCAAAAATCAAAAGCCTAGAAACAAATAAAACAACAACGGTGCAAAGAATACAGGCATATAACTCGGAAAGTAAACCCCCCATGGCAACTCTAAAAACAAACTTATCGTACGCACAAGAGGCCACATTAAACACCGAAGAAAAAAAGATAACCCCGAATAATTATTATTGCAGAAAATACAAATACATATTAACAATCCTATAGACAATGAAATTGTCTCAATGCTCAGACAAATACAAAACACATTAGCCCAATTAACCTACAGAGTGGAAAACTTGGAACTCAAAACTCAAAACCAAAAAATTTCAAATTTCAATTTAGACTAAATTCCTTTAAAATTTATTTCCATATTTCAATTCAATTAAAGCTAAAAGATTGGAAAATATATCAAATATTATTTATATTTCTTTACTTTACAGTTTTCTTCACTTTGATTAATGTAGTATATGAACAAACATTCTCAAAAATTTACCTTATGTATTAATTATATGATTGGTGGTTTCAAAGGCAAATGAAAAAATTTAAGAACTCTAAATGATCTAAAATTGATAACATTATATGGTATATAACTTTTATTGGATGTTTTAAATAATTTCATATTCATATGATAAAAAAAAAATTCAATTTTAACACGAACTTCAACTGAAATAAATATATTTTAACTCTCCGAGAAAATCTCAAAGTATTCCAGATACTTTAATTTTGTGTATTTTAAAATTATAATTCTAATTAAAATCAAGAAAATGAAGTACAGTTTTTTGATAATTTTGTTTACTTTTTCCTTTAGTATTTTTGCTTATGGGAATCAAATAGAAAATATGTTCAAATATGTCACAAATTATAATATTGTATTCAATAAAAGTTATTATTTGTTTCATAATTACAGCGAAGAAGAAAACGAAACTCTTGTAACGCGCTTGAGAAGCTATGGGGATGTCCTAATCCAGTGCGCAGAAACGCCTATCGTACTAAGTACTTTACAAATGGTTTCATGGATGATTGAAAACTATTATATTGCAAATGAAAAAATTTTCATACTTTATGATAATTTTAACTATCAGTTTGATAAAAAAACTCTGGAAACAAAACGTACTTTTATTGAATTTATTCTTAGATCGGAATTTTATTTAGAAAATTACAAATATTTTTTTGATATTGGCATAAATATTTTGAAATCTTGTAAACAAGACGCATTGGAGAATATTTCAAATATGTTAAGTGAATTGAAGTTTTATATAAATCAAATTTCTAATGATATTAATTTTGCAATTTTGTTTCCGATTTGTGAAAGCGAAGGTTATCTTCTCCCATCAAAATATAATTTCGAAGAAGTTTCTAATCATTCATTGGAATATTTAAAAAATATAACTTTGGCAGGCTTAGAATGTATAGAAAAACAAATCAATTTTACAATTGAATATTAAAAACATCAAATATTATAAATGATTTTAAATGAAATAAATATATATCATAAATATGAATTAATGGCTGTATTTATTTTCTTAGTTGTAAATAGTATAATTGGTGTTATGTAGTGTGAAAAATAGAAATTATTTTACTCTAAAGGTGGGCACCCACTTAGTGCGTATATCTCAGCGGGTAACTTTTATGACGTCATAGACTCACGCTAAAGTTCCCCCTCATATGTGGATATTACAGCGTGAAATTCATGTTTACGTCATTTTGACGTCAAAAAAGTTACCCGCTGAGATATACGCACTAAGTGGGTGCCCACCTTAATAATCAATTTTCGAAGTACTTTTTAATCAGCATCAAATGTTTTACAAAAAAACGCAATCATTACAACCTTCACATATCTAACGACTGAATTCTCAATAATTTGAACTAAAAGATATTTGGATTGTAAAAATGCAAAGATCTGGATTACAAATGTTTTTAAAAATCTTTTTGGCCCAAATAAACATTTATATGAGCAAATTTAAGGTTAAAACATTACGATAAACTATTGATTGTTTAATTTACTAATATAATCTTAAAGAATGTTATGCAGCTGAGTTTTTTAGCAAAAACGTTAATATTTCCTTGGTTTTGTAATATCTGTAAGGTAAGACTTTACAAGTTTTCTTTCTTCATGAGGTATAATAAACTCTATATTATTTTTTCTACTTTATTTGATTGATAAATATATTTAAATATCTTAAAAATGATAAGTTGAAAAAATTGAAATATGCTTCTACGGTTTATAGCACCCCTAAAAGAAAAAAAGAAAATTATGCTTTTGATAAAAAAATATTTAAAAAATATCTTTAAGAAGTTATACGTATATATACTTAAATATTGAAGCCTGGTGTTTTGGTTATGAGTATAAGTAAAACAAAATGTATTGAAGTCTTTCAAAAAATATAGATTTCAGTGAATGATCAGAAATGGTTTCAGAAAATGGCTCTAAAAACTTTATTTTTACAAGACATTTTTATATATATTGCTACTCAAAAGTATAATTTTATTTTTTCATTTTTAGAAACTTATAAACTATAAAAGCATATTTTCAATTTATATTTTTATTTCATTCTTTAAGTTTCAGTCTTTAGTTATTTAATGTTAACATACTTCCAGTTTCAAGAATTGATGAAACAAAACTATGAGTTTGTTCAAAAATTCCATGAACCAAATCATTTACTTCGTTTATAACAAACTATGAATTTTAATTAATTTTTTCCTAACAATTGTGATGAAAATCAAAACCAACTTTATATAAATTACGATTATTGGTAATAGTTTTTTGCATTAGAAACATATTACCCAACAAAAGCATAAATAATTCATTACGGTTTTACATATTTTGATTGGGTTTACTTATATTTTTATAATAAATTCTAACTTTTATAGTTGCATTTTTTCGTAAAATGTCTCTTAACCTTTTCGTTACTGGTGCCGCGATTTGGCGGCAGCCGTATTTTGGAATGAAATAATTTGTAGATACAAAAATAATATATAACAAGAAATCGTCCTTAGAGCATTACGAGAAATTGGATGACAGTTATTAATTCCTCAAGGTTAATAGTGGTTATTAGAAAAATAGAAATTTTCATTATTTTTAAACTCTTATCAGAATGGTACAGAGAAAGTCTAAACAAATTCTATTCTCTAACGGATTGACTGATTCAGAAAATGATTCAGATAGTAAAAATCAAAATAATGTTACACTACATAAAAAAAAAATAAGAAAACAAGAATTAGTAGTACTTCAGAATTAGAAGATTTTAGTTAAGATCATTATAAGAAGAAAGTGCATTATAAACAATAACACAATTGTACAAATAGAAAAGGAGCCAGAAAAATATTCTAAGAAAAAGGAGAATAAACCTGTAGAAAATAAAAAACCTCTATAAGAAATAAAACAGTAGAGAAATTATTATTTAAATTTATGAGTTTTCACATTTTGCAAGTATTGTCCACGAAGCTCTTTTTTATATCTAAAAAGCACGATTTTAAGTTAAAACTAGTAGCAAAGTAGCTCAATTTAAGTAAATGACGTTACTTTCATACAAAAGATAAGAAAACATTTTTTCCAATGGCTTTTGAACTCCTATAAAATTTTAATTTAATTTATATAATTCCATTTGTATATTTAGAATTTTCAAGTAAAACATATGTCGAAACTTTTTTATCTCGGTTTTTAAATGTACAGAGTTTAAAATTACATTTTGATCTAATTTTTTCATATATAGCTTTCATATTATGGAAAAATCGAGTTATTTTTCTATTTAAAAATATTTCCATAGTATATAAAAATTTAATATAAAAAATTTGTAGAAATTTGATTGGTTGTTTTGAAGCGTTTTTCATAATAATGTAATTGTATTAGCCTCAATCTTCTTATTAGTGGAATATTTGCTTTTTTTTTTGTGTCATAAAATGAATTCAATTTTTTGAATTGAGTTTTTATATTTTCAATAATTGAAAACTTACCTTAACCACCAATATACTTTTCAGTATATTCAAGGCAAAAATAATAAAATTTAATTGTAGTAATAAATAATCATAAAAACAAAATATGTTTTTTTATCAGCCAAATCCTTTGTTATCTTAGGGTTTCGTTGAACCATGAGCGAATATTTCTAAACAAGATTAAAATATCACTTTTAATGAAAACAATTGATATGAAGAAGTAATTTAAAAAGAAATTTTTTATAGTATATTCCTACTTATATTTCTCATTCATTCCCATTCAGTGAGATTGTTTTTTCTCTTTTCTGAATTCAGAATTCGTATTTCATTCCTTTTTCTGAAGGTGATTCAATTTTTGTTAAATGATGAAGCTGGGCCAAAAACTTTTCAACCAGATTGCATTCTTATATAAGGAGTTTCTGTTATACTGACTTAAAACAAATAGCTCATCGGCAGATGTTTTAAAAATTAGCAACAAGCCTCTGCAGAACAAGAAGGAAAATAAATAATAGTCCTTTAAAAGACATAATTTTCTATATTTTCTTATATGCATCAAAGAAATTATTTATAATATATTATGAGATGATTAATAGAAATTATTTCTTGATTTTCACCTTAAAAATTAATGAAATACAAAAAAAATTAATTACATTCTTAAATTCTGAATAACGCACAAAGCAATCCAATGTTTTCTATATTGAAGTACATACATAATTAATTGAAAAAAAATATTTTATCTAAATTTTATTATTTTCATAAATCTAACTTATTTATTTTTGTGATTGCACTAATTAGTTAAGGAATATATTCATGTGTTGAACAACACACATAATATCCAGTGATAATTGCTTTTATTGTTGATTTTCTATGCAAAATGTTATTTTTATTGTATGCTAATTTCTAAAAAATCAAGTAGGGTAATACGATAAAAACATAAGAATAAAATTATTTAGCTTTTCATAAATTTACTTTTTAATATTTCATATAAGGTGAATTTTTTTGTTACTGTATGTGTCAGTTATAATTTCGGGTGTATTTTTAAATAGCTTCAATCTTCAAACGCAGTAAATATGTTTTTGTACAACAAGAGCATACAGTTAAGTAAATAACCTAACAAATGAAATTGAAAAGCTGAATTTTAAAAGAAAACAAGATAAATGAAATTCAATTAAAAATTTTGTTACAGAGATACAAAAAAAATAATAAATGAATTCTTCATATATTCCTAAAATTTAACCTAACATTAAAAAATTTAACAAAAAGTAAATTTAATTGGTTCTTTGCAAATTTTTTATCATATAAAAAACACTCAAAAAAATCTATAAAATTTGTACATAAGCTTATAAAATATTTGCTTGGACGTTTGAAAAAAATTAGCTTAAAACAAGCATAAATTTTGACTAAAATCATTTAAAATTATTTTCATATTTCTATTCTACAGTAATAAGTCTAAGAAATATAAGAAAATTCAATTTAAGTAATTGAAAAATTTTAATTATAAGAAAACAATATTAAAAATTAAAAAAATTTTAAGAAAATGAAATACAATTCTTTAGTAATTTTATTTGTATTTTCCTATAAAACTTTTGCTCAAAGGAATCAACTGCAAAGTTTGATAGAATTTGTGGAAGATTATGATATCTCATTAAATGAAAACTATTATTTATTTAATAATTACAGTCAAGAAGAGAACGAAACTTTTGTATCACTCTTAAGAAGCTATGGAGATGTGCTGTTCAAATGCATTGAGACACCTATCGTACTAAATTCTCTACAACTAGTTTCATTGATGATTCAAAATTATTATAGTGAAAATGAGGAAATTTTTTATCTCTATAAAAATTTTAGTAATATTGTTCATGAAAAAGTCCTGGAGGTAAAGCAAACTTTTATTGAATTTATATCTCAATCAACTCCTCGTAACTTTCAAAATTTTAATATATCTCTTGAAAATAGTATGAAGCATGTTAAATCTTGTAAGCGAATTGGATTGGAAAATATTTCTAGTACTCTCAGTCGTTTAAATTTACATTTACGGCTGCTTTCTCAAAGTCTTAATTTTTCTATGCTGCTTCCGATTTGTGAAAGTGAAGTTTATCTTTCGGTATCAAAAAATAATTTCAATAGTGTTCTCAATTATTCAAAAGAAAATATAAAAAATATAACAATGGCAACCTTTGAATGTATAGAAAAAGAAATTCAGTTTTACAAAAGAACCTAAAAAGGTATTTTAAGATTAAAATAAAATCATTATTATCTTATTAAATGTTAGTTAAAATTTCTTTTATATATCATAAATGGAAGATTAAAAATTTAAATATATAGCTCTGTCTTTTTATTTCATAGTTATAAGAAACTGATGGTGTTGTCTCATTATATTTATGTACCTAATATTAAGTGCTGTTTAGTCTAGCCTGGCAATCGTCAAACTGTATTAATTTGGCACCTTAACTGTGGGTCTTCAACAAAATAGAATGTCGGGGCAAGTACGTAATGTATAGTTTCTCTAAAATTTTAAGCTTTATGTAAAGTTTATTTAGTTATTTTTAGGAGCGTTGAAGTTTAAAAGACAATGAAATATTAAGGATGAATGAAAAGAAAAAAACTTTTACATAACGAAAATAATTTGAAGATAATTTGAAAATAATTGAAATATTCCTACATCAGCAAACTTATTCCTATAAAAATTGAGTTTATAAATATCTTGGTAAAATTAATGAAGTTTTAAAAAATTGGCTCTCAGAAGAAAATTCATCGGTCAGATTGAAGTGAAGGAAAGGGAAACACCTGGCCACAATGATTTAAAATAAAAAATATTAAACTGATCATTGTTCTGTTTATTTATTGCCCTAATGTGAAATAAAATTAAACAATTCGATTAAAACAATTGTTAATTATTGCTAAAAGTGAATAGTTTTGCATCTATTTTAGACAACCCTGGCTTTACCCGTATTCCACTATTTATTGAATACTGAATTAATTTAAGAATAACTAAGTATCCCAGGTTTTAACTGATTAAAATATAAAATATTGGTTTGTCGTTACTTTTGAACTACAAAAATAATTTCTTTCATTTTTACATTGAATTTTCAAGCAATAAGAGTAATTAGTTTTCCTTGCTTTAGGCAAGGATTCCGTGAAAACGAATGGAGCCGTAGACTATTTGCTTGCATGGTAAAGTACCATTAACGAAATGCAAGCTGTACAGCACTACATTTGAAGCAATTCTTCTGATTGAAAAAATTATTAATTGTTTGCGTAAAAAACTTTTTCGAAAATGTTTTTGATATTATTTTAAAGTTAGCCGATAATAATTTAGCTTTTTACATTTAGTCAATGAATTTCCAAGCTATAAGAATGTTATCATTACATTGTAATGAGCACAGATCCTTAGAGAATGAGAAACGTCGTAAACTATTTGCTTATGCATTAAATTAGCATCCAGAAATTGCAAATTACCTTAAATTTGAAATGATTCTACTTCGTGGTTTTCTTGATTTTCAAAATTTTATTGCTATTAATTTAAAATCCCTATTTATTTTATAACTATTTGTGCAAGAAAAAAACATGGTAAAAAGAGTAAGAATCAAAAAATATAGCCTAAAAATTACCAAAATTACTTAATTTTATTAAAACTAGTTGAAACTAATGTTCTCGCCGAAACCAAATCAACCTTTGATACACTAAAACTTCATTAATAAATTTAACAACTTTATCAATATAAAAATTAAATATTTTTTATTAATTTTATCCAGGGGCGGATCCCGAGCTAACTTTTGAGGGGGGAAAAGTGACTTAAAAGCGGAACTCGAGATTTTTTGCAGTACTTTGATAAGTCATATTACTCTGGAGGGGACGGATACCCGTTGTTTCCTCCCCCTGGATCCGCCAATATTTATCAGAATAAAAAATACATTTACATTTGCCAAATATGACTTTATTCAAAGCAATTATCATTTGATTAATTACCCTTCTTTCCAACAATTCATATATATAAGGATTGTATGTATTACAATTTTATGATATATTCACTTCCTATGATCTAAAACTGATAAAATTATATATAATTTTGATTGGTTGTTTTAAATAAAATCTATTCAGAATAAGATAACAAAATTCAATTTAAGCACAAACTTTGGCTGAAAACATTTCTAGCAATTTTCCTAACTCTATAACAAAGTTCAAGTGACTTAAAACAACTTCAATTTTGATAATTTGAACAATTGAAATATATTATAAAGAAAAAAGGATAAAAAAAAATGATGTACAGTTTTTTGATAATTTTATTTATTTCTTCTTTAAGAATTTTTGCTCAAGAGAGTCAGCAACAAAGTTTAATCAAATATGTGGAAGATTATAATATCTCCTTAGAAGAAAGTTATTATTTATTTAATAATTACAGTGAAAAAGAAAACGAAACTTTTGTATCACTCTTAAGAAGCTATGGAGATGTGCTGTTCGAATGCATTGAGACACCTATCGTACTATATAATCTACAACTAGTTTCATTGATGATTGAAAACTATTATAACGAAAATGAAAAAATTTTCAATCTTCTCAAAAATTTTAATAATCAGTTTTACGAAAAATTCCTAGAAATAAAGAAGGCTTTTATTAAAATTATTGCGCTACCATCTGTTCTTAACTTTCATAATTTTCAAATTTCTTTTAATATTAGTATGGATTCTGTCGAATTATGTAAACGAACTACATTTATAGACATTTCAAATTTGTTTAATTTCTTAAACTATAATTTACAGCTTCTTTCTAAACAGATTAATACAACATTACTTTATTCGATTTGTGAAAACGAAGTTTATATTTTGGTATCAAAAACTAATTTTGATCGTACTTTTAATAATTTTAAAAAAAATTTAAATGATATAACTTTGAACTGTTTAGAATGTTTGGAAAAGGAACTCTAGTTTTACATATTACAAGGAAAAAATATATTAATTTTTAAGTGACTTATTGAATAAAAATTATAATTTTTAAATATTATATATAAATAAATATAAATTAAACTAAAAGCAATCAAATAAAAATTTTATTTTTGTTAAAAAGCTCGCCTTTTATTAATAAAATTAGTTAATCAATCATATATTTAATACAATATATGATTGCAAAATTAGACAGAAAAATGTTAAATGAATAATTAATTCAATTTTGAAACTAATAGAACTAATTTAAATAATGATTTTTTGAGAGTAAATAGTTCAAATCATTGTAATTAAAATTTTTCTAAAATAAAATAAAATTTAAGTGTCCACCTTTTAGATTTTTCTCAAATTTTTTTTTAAAGGATATACCTTAAGCTAAAGTTAAAAAAAATTAGCTTAAATTAGTTGAAGTAGTATTAACATCCCGTCTGACAATAATATCAAAATAGACACAAGTATTGAAAAGCCACATACTGAATTAAAAAAAAGTGTAAAGAATAAGCCAGAAATTAAGCAATTTTCATACTTGTCCGATCTACATATATCAAATCTAAGATAATAAGGAAACATGTATTAATCATTTTTAAGGCTTTAAACTTATCCGTTATCCTATACTTGTATTTGCCTTCGGATATGTATATACTTGGAAGAGAAATACAGACCCTTACATTGCCATTCACAATGACAAAAATCCTTCAAGATTACAAAAATGGTACATAATTCTTCTTGGAGTGCAGAGGTCCATGCCCCTGAGAACCAAACATAGGCACGATCTAATTAAGAAAAAACGAAATCTTAGTTTTCCTTACCCAGGTCTTTTTCTCTGTTGCTGTTTTCCAGGTTTGTTGGGCCCAGCAAATTCTCCTGGAAAGGAAATCTTTTTTTATTTCTCTACTACGCTTTCTACCCTTTTTTTTCAACTTACAATATACATATATATATATTTGTATATTATTATTAAAAAAATCATATAAATCTTAAAATCCTAAATGCAACAAAAACTTAAAAAAGAATAAAATGTGACATTGGAGCCCCAAAGAAAATAATTCTATTTTACTTAGCTTTAGGTAGACTCCTTTAGTACCCACACTTTTTTTTACTTTCTGAGTTTCTAAGACTTCTTCTCTCAAATATTTTTCATGATATAGGATCATCAGCTATAGTTTCAAACCAAAAGTTTTCTTGTATCGTGGATGATATATTTTGAATATCTTCACATTCGAAAATATCTAACATTTTTTATTGAATATGTCAAAAAAATACGACATTTCATTTTGTATATTTAAAAAAAAATTTTATATTCTTTAAGCATAAAATTTTTGAGTTTTCATTCGGAAAACCAACACCAAATTGTTGAATGAAATGAAGAATTTAAATCTTAAGTAAGTTATAGTAAAGTATAATATAATTTTCTTATGAATAATTTACACGCTTGATGCAGCCTCACATCAAGAAGTTTAGGCTTGGTCCAGTGTAAAAAAAACTTAAATATTTGTTACTGAAAATTACCTAATGAAAAGCATAAGTTTTCTTGAAAAAGCTGAAAACCTGATTCTTGATTGAATTTTCACTTGATTCTTGATTGAATTTTCAATTGATTCTTGATTGAATTTTCTTTATTTTGAAGAATTCTTGAAAAAGAATAAATCTTGATTTTTAATTGAGCTGAGTTGAGTTGTGTTGAGATGAGCTGGGGTTAACCAATTCATCAGCAATACTTAACAATAGCCTTAAAGTTGAAGATTCGCTTCAGTCGGGGGTCACCAATATGTTATGATGACTACACCCGGAATCTAACTTAGTTGTCCTTTTTTTTCCGTCGGGGTCACCAATATGTGGTAGTTGGTTTAATTATTTTACCACATGAAACTTATATACAATATTATTTCACCCAAAAAAAAATATATGTTTCTTAAATTAAAACTTAACTTTTATTTGAGATTAATTTAGACAATAATAATTATATGAGCTTAATATTTAAAATAAGTTCACAAAACTGCTCAACTCACTAACTGAACTTGTGTACGTAATATGTCAAACACGTAAACTTTCAACGCCTGCTTGACATATTACGTACATGTCTAAAACTACTACGCTAAAAAAAATAATTCAAATAATTTAAATAATTTAATAAAATTTAAATTAAATATTTCCGCCACACCCTTAAACTATATCAGACATAGCAGAATTCTGCATGGAAAGCAATCAATTATATTATTGAATATATTAATGAATCGTTAGCTTCTCATTTAAATAATCTTCAAACTGTTTTACAACGTTCTGAATTTATTTTAGAGATAAAGTGAAAGTGAATATTTTGAAATATTTAAAGTATTATTTAAAAACTTCTTAACAACATTCTGTAAACTTTTTGAACAAAATTATCAAGTAATAAGCCAGATACCCTAAGTCATCCTTAGCCTAGAATTATCTGAAATCACAAAACCAAATTGATTTAAATAGAGCATAAGTTTTTCCTCCTCCCAAAAATCTGATTTTCTTTTCCCATTTTTATATTTTTCTTGTTCGTTTGAAGTTAAAATTACATTTTTTCCACGAAATTTTTTATTCTACAACTCTGAAAACGGCGCAAAAAAGCAATAGAACTTCATTTGAGTGCAGTATTGAAGTGAAATTTTTATATTAGGGGGACCGGAAAGTAATGTCGTTTTTTACACTAAATTCAAAGGAATAAATTTTTAATAAGTCTTTATTTTTATCAATAATATAATCACTACCATTATTAATAACCTTTTGTTATCTAGTGTGTAAATTTCCAAACCCGTATTGATAGAAAGTAAATGGTTTTTAAGCAAATTATCCGGAAATAGCGTTTTGGACACCATCCAAATTTTCAAATTTTTTTTCACTTAAAAAATATTGTAGGGACCCATTTTTCATCTCTAGTGATCAAACGATCAAAAAACGATTCTGCACGGTGCCGTTGAAGCAATAAGTTGCATTTGATAGATCGTTTGGCTTTGTTCTCTTCGGTTATATTATGAGGGGCTCAAACACCTGCTTTACTAACTCTTCCAATCTGCTGTAAATGTTCGTGGATAGTCGACCAAGGTTCGTTAAGGGTGTTTGACAGTTCCCCGATTGTTTGACAAGCATTTGCTTCCACTTCTGCTTTTAGCACGTCGTTGTCTAATGTTGGTCTTTCGATAAGATAAGAGTCATAGCGGTCAAAATACCTCGATCTGAGCTTGGAAAACCATCTTTGGCATTTAGGAACATCTAATGCATTTGGATAAACAGCACAAATATTTTTGGTCGCAACGGTTACGATACTACCCTTGCGAAACTCAAAAAGCATACAATGCCGGCTATGCTCTTCTGCTATTTGGCTGGCCATTCCACCCCAAACTGCAAAAAAAAGGTTTAATATTGAATTATTTTGAAGTAGCCACAAAAACTATAAAATGACTTTGGCCTGCCCTAAAGATACAAAATGAGCTGACAAATGACAATCAAATATCGATATGCTTAAAAATGACATTACTTTTCGGTCCCGCTAATATATTTATCACATTATAAATTTTACCTAAATTACATTTTACGGGTAATTACTTCTATGAATGTGTGTGGGCATTTACTGAAATGATATGACTAAATTCATACTCTAAACCTGGAAATAATTATATGTATGTATATATGTATATAATACTACAAATAAATTGATACAGTAATTTTTGAATGCCGATTATCATGGATTTTTAAAACGTCATTTCGAGAAAAACGTATTTAAAGTTTTTAAACTCTAAAACAGGCACAAGAGTTGGAGAGATTCAAATGTCAATAACGACGATAGTTTTGTCCCAAATGATTTAAAATTTTGGCACAACATTTTTAAAATGTTATTCAATACGAAAATGCAATAAAAAATTGCAATTATTGAAGGGGTTTTTTGATTCATACTACATAATACTAAAAAGAAAATTTGAATACAATTAGGGTACAGCTTCTTCTGAAATATAAAGTTTTAAATTGTATTCATTGAAATATACTCAGCAAGTTATTTTCTATGACCTGGTTTGCTAAACACTTTTCAAGTATATTTACTTTACAAGTAAAGCTTTAATAGCAGTAAGTATAAATAGAAATATCTGAAAATTAATTAAATTGTAATTTATTAAAAACAAAAACTAAAAACTTAAGAGGTTTAAACGTTATTTTACTCATTCAACGCTATAAAAATTAGCTGAGCATTAACAAAACGGAAATAATCTACTCCTAAAAATTGACCAAGGTCAGTTTTCTTTAGTTTTTATTGGAATGAGGTGACATTTTTATAACTAATCGTTTTCTCAACCTGAGCAATGGGTATCAACAAAGTAGTAGTTGAGAAATGAGTAGTTGAAAGGTTAAAATAAAATGTGATAACTTACAATTAGTTTGCAAAAGTTAAGGAATCGAATACATTTCTTTAGATCATTTCATTTCATAGATCATTAAAATCATATCTTCAGCACAAAAACAAAAAATGTATGTAACTAATATCATCAATACCTTAAAGATAGTGCTGAAATCTTAAAGTTAACATAAAAAATGCTCAATAAACATTTTGAAAATTAAAAAAAACAATTAATATATAACTAGACATAGAAAACTAAGATAAGATTTTAAAACAAAAAACTTATTCTAATTGTACTTCAGAAAACTTGTAGAAAGTAGTTTATTCAAACAAATCCATGAAAAACCTGTTTGGCTCTAACTGAAGAGTATATTTTTCAGCAGTTTATTCACCATCTCCTGAAACTTCAAAAAAAAACAATAATTCTCCCTCTGCTGCAATGATTCAGGCCTTCATAGTGCCTGAAACCAAAAGAACCAATAAGATCGTATTGCCCGTACAGTGATCTACAATTGTGGAAAAAAATTAAAATGTCACAAAATGATGGGTTTTAAAAGAAAAAGGATAAAAACTTTGCTAAAAAATTGGAACATTCTAAAACTAGAATTGAATCGATGATTTGTTATCGAGTTACATTTGTAGCAAATTTGAAAAATGTAGTTTTGAGAGAAACGCCTTGAAAGACTTGTGAAACTTGTGACTTGCAACAAATATATCAAAAATCCTCTCGGGTATGTACATATGTATAAGTGAAAAATTACTTAGGCATACAAACTGTGTATTTCAAGATCAACAATAGCGTTCTCAATTTTATTATTATAATTATTCACGAGATCAACAACGTCCAACAACAATAACCCAGGTACAGGTCAAGTAACTTGCCTTTTTTAACTGACGAGCAGTTGCTCTTTAGAAGGATGTAACTCACAGAAACTATTTGAGATTTTCACCTGAAAATTTAGTATATTGTTACTAAATTACAAATTATCAAAAAATGCGTAAAAAATCGCAATTTTGAAAATTTTAAACTACTTATGCGCCTTAATGTCACCATGTAAAACAAGAATTCAATTTTGCTTTGTTTATGATATGGAGCTATAGGTAAAATCACCATAAGTATCAGAACTCTTAAAAATGAAACTGTAGTTAAATTTTTTGCTTGTAAAGTATGAAATTGTTTTTTTTTTTTTTGATAACACTCCCGAAGTATAAAATTCTATATTCTAATGTTAGTGAGGGTCAAGGTAGTTTTTCAAAAAAAAAATAACCCAAAAACAGAAGTAAGAATCATTAATACTAAAATTAAATGTTACTTATATAACTTTATAGTCTTATAAATTCTTATAAAGTACAAAATTATCATAAAATTAAATTATATTTTAATAAAATAAAGAAATTGTTTAACAAGTTTTATTACCTGAAATTCGAATTATTTTAAAATGAAATCAAAATTCAAATAAAATTTAAAATTATTCAATATACTGCAATGTTTGTTATTTTAATAATTTAATTTAATCTATATAAAAATGTATCTACCTAAATTAGGTCTTTTCAATTTTGTGTATTTTTTTAGCACAAAAAGGAAACAGATAATCCTAAAAAACACAATGTACAAAAATTGATAAAATTTGAAGAAGAAAAAATAATTATCATTTTCATATTGTTAATAGCTTAACAATTTTCAAATTCAAATACTGTGAACAAATAACTCCTTTCAATATGTTTGGAGTAATAAAGGCTGTACATATATATTGTTTTATTTTAAATTTTTAGTCTACTTAAAAACAAAAATTTTAAATTCGGTTAAAACAATATTTAAATAACGTATTGAAAAGAATTTCGAATAAATAAAAATACTTTGTATCAATTTTTCTTCTTTTGATATAATACTGAAAATTTTTTGAATGTTAAATTTGTAAGAAGAAATTTCGTAATCGAACCAATGAAATTTTAGAACGTTTTAACTAAGTAAAGAAAGCAGAAAACCATCAATATGTATGTGTAGGTTTCTAACTAAGCCAAAAATAGAAAAATTAACGTTTTATTTAATAATTTTAAAAAGATTTGAATTTGTATGATTTTTCCAATAACCAAAAATTTAATTTGATTATCATATAAAAATTGGAATAATAAATCGAATCATAGAAACGAGTGTAAGTTTATATTGTATTTTATCTGAAAAACTAAATATTCACCATTTTCCTTCTTTACGCCCCCTTTCTATACCCTTTTATTTCCCCATCTCGGTTATCTATCTATCACTCTATCTCTCTCTTCTATTTGCAAAAGTTTACCCTGTCAACTTGTGTACAACAGCACAATTTGTTGCCAAAAAAAAAATTTTGTTCAAAATATAATGAAATTTAATTTAAGTCAATACAGCCAAAACAAAATTTCATTTCATTTAAAGTCTATGACTCAATTTGAGCACTATAAAAGTTATATTTTTGTGGTTTTTTTTTTTGGGAGTTTCAAAGAAACAAAAAATTTTAAATAAAAACAAAAAAAAATGAACTATAGTTTTTTACTAATTTTAGTTAATTGTTTTTTGAATGTTTTTAGTCAGGAAACTCCATTACAAAATTTAATACAACTTGTACTAGATTTTGAGACGACAATGGAAGAAAATAGTAATTTATATTCGAATTATATAGAACAAGAAAATGGATCAGTAATATCAAGTTTGATGCATTATAGTAATGCTATGATAATTTGTGAGAATTTAGTGACAGTGCTACAATCTCATATTGTTATACCATCACTCATTCAAAATGTTAATAAACAAAACAGAAATATTAAATATGTTATTGATAGTTTAAAAAATAATGTAAAACAAAAAATTATGAATGGAAAAACAACGATTATTCAATTTATTAATTCAACATCTCATAATAGTATTATAAATCTTCAATTTAATGTTAATATTACTATGATAATTTTTCATTCATGTTATACAGTTGCATTTGAAAGCATTTCAAATGTATTACATTTTTTATCTATTAATTTAACAACAATATCACAAACTATTAATATTCAAGCTAAAAACTCTTCTTTATGTGAAGATGAAGAATTTATTGAAATAATAGAAACCACTCTTGATAAAGGTTTTTCAAATGTTATAAAAATTTTAAGAAAGATCATAGAAAATAGCTTAATATGTATAGAAAATGAATTGAGTTATTATATCAACTAACAGAAATTTTTTTATAAAATGAATTAAAATTTTGTTTGAATATTTGAAATTAAATAAAAATATTAAATATACTAAAACTTCGTATTTTAATTTTTTTGTGATCTATGAAATTTTTTTTTTTGTTTTCAATAAAATCTTTGGTTTCTTACAACATTAAATCAAATTTTTAACTCGTTTCATAGCAATTTGTCTAATTTTTCTCAAACTTAAATATTAATAAAACTATAAGAATAATTATGATATAACAAGTCAATAAATTTACTTTACACCATCACCCACAACTGTCGTCTGCCATAGTTTATTGTACTCGATAAATAATAATGTAGTTCAGAGTTTAGATATTCGCATTAGATCAGAGCTAGTATTTTGTTATACTTTTGATTACAATTTAATTTAAAAGGTATGATAATAATTTACCATTGGTAATGTATTATATAATTATCTATCCAATCCAATAATTACAACTAATCAACGATTTTAACGAGACATCATGCACTATTGAAGCTAAAATAGTGCCTTAACGTTTAACCATTTGAAAATTATACCCATTATAACCAACATTAGTATTACATAACATATAGAAAAGATTTGACCAGTTTGTAATGTACTTAAGAAAATTATAAGACGCAGCTGCGTGAATTTGGTAGATATTTTAACTATATAGGATTTAATGAATATTGATATAAAGAAATCAATTTAAAGGTAAAGATATCAAGAGGAAATAAAATGTTATTAAATTCATAAATCCTCAAAAAATATTTTACACTCCTTTTGTTTATTCAAAAAAAAACCACAAAAAAATTAATAAAAAACGAATCTAATAGACATAGAAATTTTATTTACAACAAAATATATTTTCCAAATATCCATTAGATTCCGAATTGATAGCAATAAGTAAATTTTGAATGCATTAAACAAAATAATAAATTGATTAAAAGGAATGCAGTTTTTTATACCACTTTATACTTTTTCGATAAATGAAATTATATTATAAGATAATGTATAGATAAAAGTTAACTCGTCACTGATTAATAAAGTGTTAACTAAAATATATTTTTTTCAAATGCCGTTATCCTATTCAACTCTTTCAAAATCTTATTTCAGTTAATCCATTTTGGATACACGAAATTCATAGGTAAATATGCTTAACCACTTTGATCTAATTTTTTTTTGTTTTTTTTGTCTTTTACACATTTCTTTGTCATGCATTTTTATGCCTTTAATTTTGAGCTTAATGCATCATAATTTTTCTTACCGAATAGCAGTAAGCTAGGAAGGTTCAATAGAAAAGCTGACCATGTGGTTGATAGACCTGCATAGCGAGCTAACTATAATAACAACGCCAAATAAATGACACCCGGTAAACCATACCTATGTATGATCCTAAGGGTATGGACCTTTGTTAAAATATGTGATTATATTAAGCTATGATAAATAAAAGTTCTTTTATTTTTTAATTGTTATTTATTAAATGATTTCAAAAGATCTGAAAATATTTATATGTGGCCATCATAAACTCAAAGTCCAATAGTTTTCATATTTAATAGAAATTAAAATATAGCTCAATCCTTAGAAATTCCTATGCTATATTAAATCGTAAAAAATAAAAATAAAAAAATCATCCAAATAATTTTTGTTGATAAAGATTACATCATAAAATCAACACCCACAAAACAGTAAAACATTCCAAATACAGAAGAGAGTTAATCATAGTTTTAATTTACAATTTTAACCCAAATTGTAAACTTGGTAAACACCTCAACATTTATATACACAGCATGTGATCGAATCATTTTAATTGCAAACTGAAAGTATATAAGATAGTAGTGGACGTTTGATCAACCAAACCCAGTTAAAATAAATGGTAACGGCCCTCTTTAACAGTTCTTAAGTTGATTTTATTAAAGCAACAAATTTATTCATTTGAAAAGGCCTATAGATCTTTAGTTCATTTCAAATACCATATCTGGTCTATATAAAACTCTTTGGGTATACAAGTTGTAAGTGATTAAGATGAAAATTTATGCGACATCTAATTGGAGTATAACAAACCCATAATTTACAGAGCTTCTGTCTATTGTATAACTATTATAAAAAATTATTAAGCTAAAATATTTGGTATGATCTTTATGATTTCATTTTAATATTTCTAATTAGTATTGTCTTTTGATGGATTAAATGATTGCCATGTCAAATTTTCTATGTGAAAAATAAATTAACTTAACATGCAATACTTACTTTTGCTTATTTCAATTAAAGTCGTTAAGAGATTATTTTTGTAGTTTTCTTTCTTTTTTATTGCTAGATTAAAACTAGAGCAAAGTAATAAAACTGTCAGTTAACAAAAACTATTCCATGTGTCTTTTAGGTATCGGTGATATAGAGTTTATGTAAGAAAAACTTTACCAAGGCTAAAAATAAGGCTATGTCTCTACATCTCAACATAGAAATTTTAAGTTAAATCGTAAAATGAGTAATTTTACTTACTAATATCAATTTTATATGACATTAAATATGAAGTGAAGCAATAATATAAATATAATAAAATACTCATTTAATTATCGGTTATAGTAAAAAATAAATATTTCATTTTGCCACAAATTAATTCAAGGGTTTCAAGTTTTTTTGCTTAAAGCTTAGAAGCCTCTAAAATAGGGGTTTTTCGAGAATTTTTCCTGAGAAGACCTTTAGATTCATTATTGTAAAAATCAATACACATCTTATAGTAATAGTAACTCTTAACTGTATTTTAACATTTTTTAATATGTAAAAATAATCATATTGAAAGCTGCTATGGCTGATCTTTTGGAGCTGCACTTAAAAAAGACATCTTGCAATGACCACGAAATCTCTGGATTGGATCATCTAAATTCAAAAAGCCATATAAATTTCACTAAAGTAATGTATAATCTCGGGTCTGATCGTAAGGAATAAGCAAAATAAACTTTTTTAACAAAATGGCAGCTTCTCAAAAAAAATTGATTTCTGACAAAAAATTTGTCTTAAATTGTTTATAAAAAAAAATATTTATTGTTTAGAAAAAATCCATGATCAGATCCTAAAAAATATAATTAAGAAGCTTGTGTTAAAAATTCAAGCTGATCGGTTCAGCCATTTCGCGGTCACCGACTTTGAAAATAAAGTTTTGAAAAAAACACGTTTAAAGTTTCAAAAGTATCTTCAATCGCTCTGACACGTCTTTACAAATATGTGTGTCATTTGTACAATAATTGTCGGATTAAGTTGAAGTTTTCTGTGTGTGCGTTTAAATATATGTATAATATGAAAATGAAATATACACAAAAATTCTTTTGAAAATTCTAAATGTATATAACCCCTTAATTATAGATATAGTGCTAAAATTTCAGGTTAAAATTCAAATTATGAACGACGTTATAATATATAAAACTGAGGATCAGTTCATTGCTGAAACTTTAAAATTCATTAGAACGATTTGGCTATGGTTATGATTATGGATGAAATTGCATAGTTCTTATTCAAATGAAAGCAACAAATCCTAAAGCAATAATCAATTAGAAATGAAATGATTGCAACTCGTTTTTTCCTGTTTTTCTTCTACTCTGATTCCTGGGACTCACTAGCGCTTATGCCTGGGACTCACTAGCGCTTAGCGACACAAAATTTAGTGCTAAATGCTAATGAGTCCATTAGTCTTCACTGATGTTCCACTCCACTGGTATATAAAAAAAACTCTCCATTTTTACTGTGCTAAGTCGTCTCCACACGCTAAGCGCTAGTGAGTCCCAGGCATTAGGGGCACAAAATTCAACCCTAAATGCTAATGAGCCCATTAGTCTCCACTGAATTGAGATAGCGACTAGTTCAGTAATTGCTATTAGGTCCACTCCGATTGGTATTTTGAAAAACTGTCCATTTTTACTGTGCTAAGTCGTCTCCACGCCTAAACGCTAAGCGCTAGTGAGTCCCATACATGACAGCATAAAAGAAGAAAACGTATGAATGAGTGTTGTGAAATTTGTTTGCGATCATCCTAGCTGCGCCAAATAATGTTGTGATATTTTGCTCTCCTTTGATGTCACAATCATTAATCATTCTAAGTTCCTGAAAAAATGATCTTAGAATGTAATCGAAATGAACTGGGCACCTGCTTAAAAGATTTTGGCTTGGACAAACCAATCTTTTTATAAGACAAATTAAAAGTTTTTCTCTATAAAGAGATATTCTAAAGATTTGTTAGTATTAAAGTTTTGCCCGGAATAGGCTTGTCTTTGGTCACATAGAATATCTTTATCACAAAATAAGGTTGTGGTATATTCGTCTTTAATGGCTGCCTAGATGAGCTATCTATGATGAGCAGAAGTCCTAAGTCCTAAATGACCAAAAGTTTTAACTAGAATATGCTGATCTTTAGTCGTATATACTGAGATTTATTCATAATTTTTGCTGTCTTTTATATTATACATCTGACCTAAATTAAATTTTAATGAAAGTTCAAGCTCATGTTATCAATATCAATGTCAATCAATATTGATCAATATTATGAGTTTATACTTTCATTACTTAAATTTAATTTGTGTTTTACAGTTAAGAAAACTTCTAATAGAATTCAACTCGTATTATTGCTTACGAAGCAATCATAGGAGTTGAAGACAACATATTTCAATTTTATTCTGTAAAAGTAGCAGATTTCAAGATAAAATTAATGAAATCAAAATCTCTTAATTTGTTAGTATAATTTATCCTAACAACAGTATAAAAAAATTGAGAATCAAAAATTTGCCGTATAAAAAATCTCACATTTTTTATTATATATTACAAAATTACAGTTTAATTTTTGTTTTTTCTAAGAGGTAGGTTTTTCAAAATGAATTTTGCTAAGTTCAACATTCAAATCTCCAAAAATCCAAAATTTTCTTAAAAATAAAAATGCGAACAAAAATTAAATTCCTTTCGCGGAAAAAATAAAAAAACAGAATACTATGAGCATCATAATATCGGTTATCATGTGTTAAATGCTACTCAACATGTGTTGAATGCTATTTCCCACCACCACCGTGAAAACTTAAATAGGCCTTAAGCAGGGAATTCACTTATGCGGAATAAAATGCCTCGGCCATGTAAAATATATGGCTGAATCATTTGATCATCATTTATTACGCACATAGTGAATACCTCGCTTTAGATAAAACGTCATTTTAAGCAAGTTCACTTTTTAACACCAGCCATTTTCGTATGTCTTGAGATTTTGTCTACAAAATTCTACTTACCATTAGATTTATTAATTAGCTATTTAAGTACGTTTTCAAATTTAGTACCTTGACGATCAAGTGTGTTAAGAATTAAATTAAATTAGCTACACAAAACCTCACTTCCATATTTAGGAAAAGAATGTATCAAACAAAAGTTGAACTGCTATTTAATATATGCTGATTTTAACTCAATTATAAACCTCTGGTGTATACATATATATTGCAGAGAAAGATAAGACCTAAAAAACCACACCAGAATTTGGTTAAACAAGATTGGAACAGTTTTAATAAAAGATTAATTAGCAAATTGATTCAAAAAAATGAAGCTGTTAATTAAAAACAAAAATGACCATATATAATATTAAATTTTGGATAATATAGTTAAAAAATATTTGTTTAAAATATTTCTATTTTTATGTAATCTCTCCCCGAATTTTGCATTAAGCAAATATTTGAAATGTTTAAAATAAGCAACACCTTTGCTTTTTATTAAATTTCTAAATAAATTATGTTAAGATAATTTCTTTATGAACAGTTTTACCTTACTACATAAAATGAAACCATGAAGAAAACGTTGCTACGATTAAGATTTGCTAATATGTTACCGATGGTGCCCCAGCCATAATAAACCAAAACTGGGGGCTTTTTAAGTTAATAGAAAACGACGCCATTGCAATCAAAAATTCTCGTTTGATAAATTACCATTGCATCAGCCACCTAGAGAGTTTATGCGGAAAAGCTTTAAAAATAGACCATGTTATGTAAATCGTCGCCAAAGCGGTAAATTTCAAAAGAGCTTGAGAATTGAATCATTGCCAATTCCAGAAATTTCCTTAAAAGCTTGAATGCTGAATATTACGGTGACATATACTTTAAATAAATAAGGTGGCTCAGCCGAGGACAAATGTTAAAAGAAAGATTTTATAGCCTAATCGAAGAAATCAAAATTTTTTAGGCACTAATAAGAAAAACCTGTACCAGAACTTAATGCTGACAACTGGCTAGCTGATTTAGCCATTTTTAATTGATTTAACTGTCCATTTAAATGACTTAAACATCCGTCTTCAGGGTACGAACCGCCTTCGTATAAGTATAAGTTCATAGGAAATTGAAATCATGGCAAGCCCCAGCAAACATTAACAATTTTTTTGCATTGCAAAACTTTGACCAAACGTTTTTCTAAAAATGATTAAAAATACGTCATCTTACTTTCCCTTTTAGTTGAAAAATTTGAAAGTCGATTTCAGGACTTTTGGCGAAATAAACAAATTATTTTGCATCTTTGCTACCATCTACAGTTAATAACGGATATGGTGCCATCAAATTTTCGAATAGATTACATACAGTTACGTTCTGACATCCAACTCAAAAAGAAATTTAATCACATTTCATTGTTGGAATTTTATAAGTCACACCTGTCCAAAAATAAATATCCTTCACTTCATAGTCATGCGTTATTAATCGCATCACTATTTGAAAGCAGTTCTCAAGATTAACGCAAACCAAGAGTCAAATTAGGGTTAAAATTTGAAAACTCTTGAAAACTCTCTGAGAATTGCAGCTTCAAGCGATCCAGACATTGATGCATTAGTCTCAAAAATTCAATGCTAAATATCACATTAATTTCATAACCCCTATGGTTATGTATATAGAATTTATAATAAAATATATATGCTAACTATAAATTATACTTTTTTTGCTCATCAACTAATGTTGAGTGACCACAAAACAATTCGTCTTCTTTCAATGTGTACCAGGGAAGCTAAAATATTGGACACCCCTGCCAATGAAAATTTTTGGGGCAAAATGGAATTTTCAGTAAATTCTTCTGAGGTAAAAATATGACAAGAGATGTTAGGCCTATTTACCCAAAAGACTTTTATTTTTAACTTAAATAATTCAAATATATAGAGAAGATCATACAGCATGAAAAGATTTTAAAAGAGTAATTGAACTTGCCATATACGTTAAAAAACTTTTAAGAATTTTAGTTCTAAATCAAACACAGCATATCTACATATGTATCAAAAGATATATTTCGAAAAAGTGGATGGTAATGTTTTTAACTAAATAGATAAACAGAACTAGATTTTTTAAATATTTAAGTTATTTTTATGATTTCATTTGACAATCCATCACCTTGAAAATGCCATAACTAACAATGATTACAAATGCAATTAAAAATGCATTAATTTGTATGTATGGAGTATAAATATTAAAAAAATGCCCATAATGACATTGCACTAAATCAAATCATTTTAATCTTAAAGAAATTCCTTAAGCACAAACTACCATTTTTGTACTAAATTCTATATACGTTTAGTTGCAAGCTACAATCATTTTTGCCAACAAATTTAAAAATCTGAGTTAATCTGAATTTTTTTCTCAAGTATTAAGTTCTCTACATACAGATTACGATAATATTAGTAACTGGTTTTTTTTTCTTGTTTTTGTCCTCCTCTCCTTTCACTTTCATTACACGACAACTAAAACGACATTATCCATAAGTTGGAATATATGCCGATTACAGCGCAATGAATCCCAACTGAAAGCAAAAGTATTTGCACGGATTACTGTACTTGATTTTGTTGATATTCTATCCTTTTCATTTGAGTTTATCTTTCTTCTTTTTTTCATGTAATTTTTTTATGGATTATTATTAAATATATTTTTTAGATAGTTCTAATTAAATAAATTAATCTAAAAGTAAGATTAAATTTTAATTAAATTAAATATTGGATTATTAATAGAAATTTCTTTTGTAAATTATATAAAATTTTATTTAATTTAGTTCAATAGGCATTATTAAATAAGCAGGTGACCAACAGCTTTTACCCGTTTTGAGAATTCTTTGATTATATATTGGCAGGTTGTTGTTTTTCTTTTATGCATTTTTTATATTAGCAATAAATATGTTGTTTTCAACTAATATGAAAAAATAGTTTACGTTTTTAGATATATCTAGTTTAGTATACATATATATATATACGCAACTGGAACACATACTTAAAATGAATGCTTTCAAGTAGTATGCAAAAATTAAACAAGGTTTACACATATGGGGGTCGAAAATAAGAAGGGATTATTTGATCTTGTTAGGAATAGTATATTTTATTTATTTTGTTTTTTTTTTTTGCAAATTTATAACTGTTTATAATTACTTGATTTTACATTAATAAAATCATTGATATTGAAAAAAATACTAAATTTATTGAATTTATTTATTTATTCTAATAAATAATATGATTTTATGATCATATATGATTTTGATTTAGTTTCATCAGAGTAAAATTATAACAAAGTAACAAGATTCCATGTCACCTGATACAAAAAGTTGTATACTACTATTTTACTAGTTAAATTCTTTTTCTTTTTTGTTTTTGTGTCGTTTTACAAAAACAAAACATATAAATAAAGTAAAAATCTAAAATTATATCATTTTTGAAATTACTTTATTTTTGTTGTTGTTTTTTGTAAAAGACAGGGTGGGGCTAATTAATAAGTAATATGGGGCATAATAGTATTATAAATATATATATACTTAATATATATTACCGTATGATCATATAAAAGCGCTTTTAGGGCTGAACCGATCATCAGTATAACGTGATACTCTATAAAGTAGAGTAATTATTAAATTTTGAATATATTTTTATTATAATTATAAAAAATATATTCATAAAGTTTATTTAAAATATTTAACAACAAAAAAAATATTTTGTGGTACTTTGAAAATATCTAAAACGAACATTTAGTGAAAAAAAAGTAAACAAAAATGAAGGTGAGTGTTCTGAAAAAATTTAAATTTTAACCAAAATTTTTTAATAAATTAATTTCATTAAAAAATGTTTGTGATGTGAATTTATTTAAAATTACTACTAATATTTATTTTTGAGTTAATAGAATAAACTAAACTGTTTTTTTTTTTGCTATTAAAACAAAAAAAAAATGTAATAATCACAAGGAGATATTTATAAAGTGGATACTTAAAAACGATATTCACTGAATATTAAAAATATATATAATTAAAAAACAAAAACGCACAGTTTTGGATTCATTAAGAATTTCTATCGTTTATTATTATAAAAATATTAATCTAATAATTCGAAATGAAATTATACAAAAAGTTTAAGTAAAACATCCTTGATAATATTTTTAAAATTTGATAAAACACATTAGAACTATATACACCCGCAAACTTAGACTTCATTTCAATTATGGCCCTTGTTTTCAATGTAAACATTAGTAGTAAACAATTCATTTGGTAAATGCAACGATTATGATCCGCGTTTTATCAGAAAAATATCTAATTATGATATTGAAAATAACGAAATATCACCTAATATCGGATCTAAACAGCCAGAATACAAATTTAGAATTCTTAAAATTTCAAATTTTCTATGGAAGATGTTCTCAGAATAACGAATTTCAAATTAGTTTTCTTTTGTAGTCTTTTGTAAAAAATATTAGATAATTCATTGCAACACGTATGGGAAATTTTGAGTACTCCTACTTTTGAGAATTTCTTGATAATGATTAACTATGAAAGTTAAGTTAAATTTAATTGTAAATATAGTTTAAAAGACTTTTTATAACAACAAACAATAAGAAATTTGCAAGGATCCTACATATGTAATCAGAGATTATAAAAAAAAAACTTGAAAATATTGTGGATTTTAACATTTTACTCTACGCAACAAATATTTTGATTGCTCAAAGTTAGTGTTTGTCTCTTTAACTTTCAAGATTATTTTGATTTTTAGCCTTGCGAAACATTAGAAATATATGATATGTATCTGGATGAAAGTAGTTTTCAATAAATTCGAAAGATCTCCAGTTTTAATTAAAAAGTTAAGGCGAAATTATTTATGATTATTTTTGCCCCGCTTAATGTACTACAAACTACATCAAGACACAAAAAAGAAAAAAAGTTCTAATGATCTTCATGAATGTATATAATACATTAAGCCATCAATTGAAAATTTGTCATACCCTAGCTGGAAAAATGGAATACTCTTCCTAGATAAGTATCAAAAAGAGCATTCCAAAGTACCACGGGTGAATGCCAAGTGGAATTAGTTGGCACACATATTCTTATACACGTAAAAGTTATTTTATTCTACCCTCAATTTGAACCGCAATATACTTTAGTATGAAAGCCGTAATTCGGTATATAAAGTATTACAGCTTTTTCTTTATGTTTATAACACTTATATATGTGTGAGTTTTTCATATAAAATTTACACAAACTCATGTAAACCTTATTAAGTTGATATATAATGCGACCTTGTAATACTAAATAAAGCCTAGAAAGAAGGTGGTTAGTAAGGGGAGTGGAAGGCCGATCCACCTTCAATGTGAGTAGGTTTGAAAGCCTTCAGCCAGGACAATTTTCTCTGCTGGGCTATATGCAGGTTATAGTGTTATTTTATAATGTAATAAATTGAATATTACGCAACAATAAATTTTTATTTGGAAAATTTAGCACCAAAAAAATGCATTAAAGTTTGCTTATTATGTATAAAAGAAAAGTAAAAAATCATCAATCAATCGAGAGACATTCGAAAGAAACTCCAAGAATCTAATTAGGTAGCTTAAAGAATATTTTGGCTAAAGTTTTAGATTTCAAAAAACTGTGTGTTAATATTTGATAAGAATAAAAACAAAAAACAATTCGAATGTGACTTTCTCAGCAACATTTAGAACGTTTTAGAAACAGAAAAAAAGGATTTTATGCATCGTCTCATTACTAATATGGATAAGAAATGGGTTTTCCAAAATTATTCTCAACCAAGATTATAGACAAATAAAGCCAAAAAATTGGCATGAATGCGTTACTTCATCATCCAAAAAAAATAAAAACAACCAACCTTTTCAACTAACATAATAAAAAAAATGAGAAAAGGGAAAAAGAATTTTTGGCAAGACATACTTCCTTCTAAAACCATAGCAAAAGAACATTTCTAAATAAAAATCTCTTTACAATTACGTTATTAGCTCGTTTAATTAAACACACTGTGGATACAAGAAAAAATAGTAAATTAGACCACAGATGGATATACAATTACTATAAACATTTTCTTTTAAACAAATTATCTTTTTTTTTAAACTAAATTGACCATGATTTCATTTATTTATATCGAAAAAGTGTCATTTCAAAATACTCAAATCCAAAAAATTTCGTAAAAAAATTTTATACATAAAAAATAAAAAAAATTTCAATCATTACCTTGACCCTTTTTTATTTACGATTATAACTTTTAAAAAAACTAATTTACAAGACAAATAAATTTTTAATGTACTTTTTTGAAGATTTTACAGCTGTAACTGAAGAAAAAAAAGCAAAATAGTATTTATAACAATAGACGGTTTTTATGATATTTTCACATTCATTTTTATTTTGATTATTCAATTTTCTTAATAATGAAAAAAGTAATTTGTTGGTTGAAAAATTTATGTAGGCATAATACTTTGGTGTATTTAGTTCGTCTCAACTATTAGTGCATTAATAGATTTCATAATTAAATAATTATTTCCCGAAACACAAGATTAACAATTATGGAAATATTTTTTTTAAAAAAAAACCAGCAGAGCTTTGATTTATTAAGGAATTAATAAATTTTAGAAATGTTTTTCTCTATAAAATACACTAAAAAGTAAAAAAGTAGAATATTTTCAAAATTGATTTAGTAGATTAAATTTATAGTAATAACTTTTTTTTTCATTTTGCCTTAACTAAGAGTAAAGATAAAAAAACCGAAATTAAAAGCCATTTTCAATTTGTTTAGGAATTTATTAAGTGGATTAAATTTAATTTTTATATTTCAATATAGTCAGTTGCTAGTTGGAAAAATTTCAATCTTGTATTTTATAAATTAGTTGACACTATACTAGAGCTAGGCTTCAACTGCCCAGACTCATCTTCCCAGATAATCAATTATTTAAATAACTTTTAAAATAAAATAAAAATTAGATATGATATAGATTCTGTACTTGAACTAATTCCACCCTCTTTCAGTAAGTTTTGTACGATTTCCTCATTCATATTAACATTTAGTTTTTGGATGTATTGTAGATAAAATATTTTCTAATAAGGACATTTTATTTATTTTATAGTATTAGCAGACAAATCCAAAATCATTAAACAGAGATTGTTGTGGCAGAAAAACACTTAGACAAGATTTACAACATAAAACAACAACAGTCTCCAGTTTTAGAGAAAACAAGCTACAAGTTTTTAGTTTTGTCTCTAATTCTTAAAAAAAATCATAAAAAATATACTTTCAATTATTTTTAATAATTATTGAGCTAAAGAGGAAAAATAAATTTCAATAAAGTTGAATGTGAACAAAAGGATAAACAAATAAATTCTTTATGTAAGATTTATTTACAATTTTATTGTTATGTAGAATAAAAGTGTGAGCCATCGATCAATAGTTAGTGTATAAAATTTTACTGATTTTTTTGAGAGATGACAATCACTAATCATTATGAAAAGCGCTCAATCTTTTATTTTTCATGACATGAAATTGTAAATAAATCTTACAGAAACAATTAATTAATTTATCCTTCTGTCTACATTGCCCTCATCGCAAAATATAGTTATAACTATCTCGTAAAATTTTATATAAGACAGAAAGTTGAAACAATTGAGTGTTATGCAACTATTTCTAATTACATTGAATTACCATCCAAGCAGGTTATTAATTTGTTGATTCAAATCTTAATAACTCATTCCAAATTAGTTTAAAGCCTGATCACAAGATTCCATTAGATTTCTGACTAGAACTGGGAACCAACAAGTTTTTTTTCTGCAAATAATTTAGTGTTTTGTTTAATTAATTAATCAAATTAATAATTCTAATTTTATTTTTTTGGACAACCTGGGAAATCACAATAAATGTATTTTAATACAGTGTATAGCGGTTATGGAGGAGGGGTATAAGCAGTTTATGTTAGCAAAACTTGAAACAAGTAGCTTATTGGCAAAGACTCGAAAAACCGAACGCAAGCGGCTAGAGTTTAGAGAACAAAAAACGATAATACTAGAAGAAACTTTCCTTCAATAATTTTGGTGCAGTCTTTACCGTTGGTATAATGAAAAATTGCATCCTTTTTATACTTTTATACATCGGAGATGAATGTTCATAGAAATATTTTCATAGAATATAATTTGACACAGACAGATAAAGGTAGTTTATCAACATCGAATACTTCAATAGAAATATCTATCTGTATTTTTGTTTTTTTTTTTTTTTTTACTTTTTATTATGTCTTTACTTTACTTTAATAATAAAATATGAACAAATATTTTTACTTCATTTTAAATGTAACACAATCTACTTTATAATCAATTTAAGAAGCTAATTCAATTGTTTAATATGAGCTAATATTATATTCATAATTATTTACTTTTTAGATATTGTCAGTATCATTAAGTATACTGAGTCTACTATTGCCAACATGGGCTGGATTACCAGACTGCTTAACAGGGCATGTTTCTGGCTATTCATATTCAGAACCATCTATTAAAGTAGCTACAGCCCCAGCTATTAGCTCATATAGTTTACAACCTGCAATCACAACATATTCATCAGAACATGCTAAATATTTATCATCTCCTAGTTACTCAGCAATATCAACAGGACCAGCTTATAAGATTTCTAGTGCATATTCCCCAGCTTTAACTAAAGTAGCTGCCTCTCCATTATATTCAGCTAAACTTTCAGTAGCACCTGCTTATTCTATTGCACATACAGCACCAGCATATGCTACATATTCTGCAGCCCCAGCAATATCAAAAATTTCATACTCCCAAGCAGCAGATGTTTCACATTCTTATATTTCAGGGCCAAGTATAGCTAAGGTGGCATATACTGCGCCATCTGTTTCTAAAGTAGCAACATATAGTGCACCAGCCTATGCTACCTACGCATCGGGTCCATCTCACGCTTCTTACATTGCTCCAGCTATTTCTAAAGTAGCAACATACTCAGCTCCAGCTATTTCTAAAGTGGCAACATATTCAGCTCCTGCTATAGCATCATATGCAACAGGTCCATCTCACGCTTCTTACATTGCTCCAGCTATTTCTAAAGTGGCAACATATTCAGCTCCTGCTATAGCATCATATGCAACAGGTCCATCTCACGCTTCTTACATTGCTCCAGCTATTTCTAAAGTAGCAACATACTCAGCTCCAGCTATTTCTAAAGTGGCAACATATTCAGCTCCTGCTATAGCATCATATGCAACAGGTCCATCTCACGCTTCTTACATTGCTCCAGCTATTTCTAAAGTGGCAACATATTCAGCTCCTGCTATAGCATCATATGCAACAGGTCCATCTCACGCTTCTTACATTGCTCCAGTTATTTCTAAAGTGGCAACATATTCAGCTCCTGCTATATCATCATATGCAACAGGTCCATCTCACGCTTCTTACATTGCTCCAGCTATTTCTAAAGTAGCAACATACTCAGCTCCAGCTATTTCTAAAGTGGCAACATATTCAGCTCCTGCTATAGCATCATATGCAACAGGTCCATCTCACGCTTCTTATATTGCGCCGTCTATTTCTAAAGTGGCAACATATTCAGCTCCTGCTATAGCAGGATATGCCACTGCACCAACACTATCACATGGATCACACGGTTTTTACACTACTTCTGGTATTCATGGGGGAGGTTATGGTAATCTTTACGGTGGTGCTATTCGATATGCGGCTGCATCACCTGCTATCACCACATATAGTGCAGCTCCTACGACTTATATTAAAGCCGCTCCCGCTGCAATTGTAAAGCCAATTGCTACAAAACATTTAGAATATTACGTAAGAAATTTAACTTTTTATCTTCTAATTTTCTACAAGAAAAAAATAAAATAAAATAAAATAAATTTTTATTTTTTTTACAACACAAACATAGGATGAACATCCACGTTATGCTTTTGAATATGGTGTAAATGATCCTCATACTGGTGATATTAAGCAACAAAAAGAAGAACGTGATGGAGATGTAGTAAAAGGTGAATATTCTCTTGTAGAACCTGATGGTAATGTTAGGACTGTTAATTATTATGCTGATTGGGATACAGGATTTCACGCAACCGTTACAAATAGCAGAGATCAGCATGCCAAAATTATTGCTAAACGAGATGCCATCAAAGCGTAAAATCATTTAAATTCAATTATATAAAACACTATTAAAACTATTAAAGATGTAGCCTTATATGTTTGATATTTATTCTAAGTTTTGTCATGCTCTACTCTCACAACTATTTAAATTTTTACAAATAGTACAATTGATATTTAACGTAATTTTGTTTTTTTTTTGTATTTTAAACAAGGCGAAAATTACGCTCTATTGAACTATTATCACTTCTTTTCTTTTTTTTTGTAAATACTATTTATTAAAGCCGTAAAAGAAATTATTTTCAAATTCAATCAAGTTATTTATTTGTGTAAATAAATATTTCACTTGTGATAAAAGTGTCATGCGTAGAAAATTATAATTATTAAATTTTTTAAGAATTTTAATCCATTTTAAAAAGAAAAATTGTGTAATATATTATTAATATAAAAATGTAACCTTTTGTTTTCTTTTCTAATTTTATCTCCATTTTAACATGATTGGGAGTTACGTGAAGCAAACCATTATGTTTCCGTGTTGATAAAAACAAATATGTTGAAAATCTTAAAACAAAACATTCTCAACTTCCAATCTGATTTTGTAGTAGCGTATATAAAAACTTAAATAGAATTTGATAACAAATCTATTGTAATTAAAACATAAATTCACTTTAAATAAAATTGGAACTCATAACCCCTAAAATGGAATCATGTTTGTTGCATACTAATCAGACCGCGTATATCTCTGATCTTCTTCTTGCTGATTTTGTTCTAAGCTCCGTTTCTAATCAGCAGATCCATGAAGCTCTGTATTTTTTTACAAATTGTTTTTAAAAATCTGCAAAAAAATTGTAAAATTGTAAAATGATTTTTATGAAACTACAATGTCCTAAATATTGTGATAATAATTATTGTGAAAACAAAGACCAACTTTTGTTGAGTGCTAGTTAGCTTTATAAAGAGATTTTAAATATACATACTTATTTTTCAAAAAACATTCTAAATAAAACTATTGTGAATTATGTCTTATTAATTTGACAATTTGAGAAGCACAAATGTCAAAACAAAAATATTCATTAATCTTAATTTAAACGTTATGGAATCAAATACTACTGATGATTCTTTTGATGATGACCTTGTAAGAATTACAAAAAGTGTGGAAGAGCAAACAGGATCACAAAGTAGTTCAAATAATTCAGTCCAATCGGGTAAAAATATTATTAAATCATCAGGACCAAATCCACATTGTATACTTGTTAATCCAAAACAACGTGGAAATCCTATAATTAAATCAATAATTAATGTTCCACTTGAGTTTAGAGAAATAATTCCAGATTATATCGTAGGACGCACAACATGTATCTTATATTTATCACTTAAATATCATAATTTAAATCCAGATTATATATGTGAAAGAATTAAAACATTAGGTAAACAATTTGAGCTTCGTGTTCTTCTGGTACAAGTGGATACTCGAGTAAATGACAAATATAAAATTTATATCATTTAAATAAATAAAAACATAGCTGTTTGTTTGTTTTAGGAACCACATAATGCATTAAAAAATTTAACAAGAGTTAGTTTATTAACTGATTTAACACTTATGCTAGCATGGAATGCAGAAGAGGCAGGAAAAATTATTGAAACATATAAATTATTTGAAAATAGATCACCAGATTTGATTATGGAAAGAGCTGATTCAGACCCACATCAAAAGGTATTAATGATTTTACAAAATAATAGCTTTTTTGTTTGTTTTCATTTAAAAAAAACAAAAATTTTTAATCCAACAGCTTATTACAGCCTTAACTAATATAAAGCCAATTAATAAAACAGATGCTCTTACACTTATACAAAATTTTGGAAGTTTGAAAAATATTATCAATAGTTCAGAAGATCGTTTAGAATTATGCAGTGGTCTTGGTAGGCGTAAATCTACAAAATTATTTAAAACATTACATGAACCATTTCTACAGAATAAACCAAAATAATATTTAATCGAATTAAAATTGTATTTTTAATTTAGAATTTATTAAGCAAAATATAAAGTAAAAACTTTTATATGTAATTAAATTCTTATGTTACAATAAAATGATTTTGATCAGGAAATAAAAGAGGAAAAGAAAAAATGAGATATTTTTGGCACGATTATCGGAATTGTGCGATCTCAGCTTCTAGGTCTTTTGAAATGATTTTTGCACCAAAAATTATTAATAAATAATAAAAAAAATATTGGTCATTTCATTTTAGTTAATAATAGCACTTTTTTATTCAAATTTAGGTTATGTTTTCATTTTTAGTTGTTTTTTTAACGTTTTCTAACACTTTTCGAACAATGTTTTTCACTTTAAAATGTTAGTTATTATTAATAGTTTTAATTTTAAACGCTAATTACACGTGGCAATGTACAAAAACTTCATAATTTCCCCGGCTGAATATATGTTTTGAGGATAAATACACTATAGACACTTAAAACTTACCCAAATACTTCAGGAGACCGTCAAATATTATCACAAAAAGCCAAAAAAAACTTATCAATATTCTGTACATACATGATATTTTGGCTTTTTAAGAACGAAGATTTCATGGCCAATAAAATTTCATTAAGATTAGCATTTTTATTTTTTTCCGCCTTGTAATTTATCTTACCTTAAAAAACTCCTAAAATAAAATATTTACTGAAAATTTCTTTAAATTTTTATAGGTTCAATTGCAAATTGTCAAATTTGACAATTGCACTAAATATAGAACTGTGAGAATAGAACTTTCTGTCACTTGTCACTTTTGTCACTTTCTGTTTCTTGATAAATTTTGTGTTTGGAAAAATAGTAAAAAATTTTTATGTTGCGTGTTTCAGTAAAAACAAGTAAATAATCATATTAAATGATATTGAACTAAATAATTGAACTTATATTGTATTTCAGATGGACTAAAAATATGGATAGAAAAAAGAGAAATTTGTCCGCGGGCGAAACCTTCGTATTTATAAAAATATGGCGTAAATTTGTTAAAGACCTCCGTCGAACAAAACGAAATGCTCCGATACTCCTTAAATTTAAAAAAATGCTGGCTGAGGAACAAAACTTAAAAATAGATGTTAATGAAATAAGGAATAAAATAAACAATCTTACAAAAAAATACAGGTAATAAATACGTTGACGCACCTTTAACATTAAAATTGAAAGCCAAATTGTCACCGAGTATATTTTAGCTTTCTTTAAATCACTATGCCTAATTCGGATTATGTATTTTTTAAGTGAGAGCACTCTTTGGATTTTGAAAACATAATGATAACTGTTGTTAAAATCTATACATCCTTGAATAGATTTTTAAAGCAATTTCATTTTTAGGAATGCTTTATATACATGAAAATAAAATTAAATAGATTTAAAAATCTCTGTTTACAATTAAATTATAATAAAATACAAAACTTATTAATTATAATTTTATAAGCATAAAAAATTACCTGATTTGCATTGGTAATAATAAAAACATAAAAAGCGCACTAACTAAATCTGCGCTTAATCGCTGCAAAATCAGAACTATTAACTAAATGTCATTTCTCAGCTGTTTGGAGGCTGCGACTAAGATATTGATCGAATAACAGTTGAAATTATCAAACAGCTAAAAAAAAGTTTGATTAATATTACTTTATTATTAAACTGTTAATATATAAATAAGAGCAAATCTTAGAATCTTGACTAAAGCCATTACAACTAGGCTGAGAATTTAAACGATTCACTGCGTGCTATTCAGTGCATTATTGAGCCTCAGGACTGAGAACGTAAACAAAGATTTAGAAAAATTGTGATGATAGAAATAGAATTTTACGCGATTTATTTTTTGGCACTATTGAAAATTTTGTTTTTGACTTAAATCAAGCATGTAATTTTAAGAGAAAATTTAGATCAAGTTTAGCATATTCCAATTCTTAAAACTTAAAGTTTTTGATTTCTATTTTTTACAAAATTTATCATTGAGATCGACTTAGAATTTTTCGGCATTTTAAGACAATTTGAGGTTTGTTAATTTATAAGCGGCTTCATAGTCATCAATTTTATTAATTTATATGTTTAACATGGGTGCTTATTTTACAAAAACACCAACAATATTTAACTTTACCCTAAACTTACCATTTCAAGTATGATGAGTGTAGGGAACCAATGAAAGTTGATAACTTCCAATTCCCTTTATTATGTAAACATTGTTTTGATTGTTGTAATAATTCAAAAATATCATAGAGCATATTTTTAAATTTTTTAGAATTGAAAAACGTAATCTTATGGCAAATAAAAGTACCCCTTCAAATTGGATGTACTACAATGCAGTACATGAGACGATTGGGGATTACAAAAGTAATTTTAAGGGAGAAAATACTAAGGAAAAGATTGAAGGTAAAAATGAAATAATATTTATTATCAACAATAAATAAAAAATACATACATTTTTTTTTATAATAAATTGACAGATACAGATACATTGACATTATCATCAACGTCTTCTTGGGAAATGCCAGCAAATGCTTCTCCATCACAACCGATGCTATCACCAAAGGTAGAAATATCATCCCCGTTGCCATCGCCGCCATCACCAACAGGATCAATTTCATCGCTAATAGGATCTAGGAGACGTGCCAAAGAAGATGGAGCTGACAAAATATTAATTATGATGCAAAGGCAACTTGATTTATATATTTCTACAGTAGCAGAAGAAAAACGAATGGATTGCCAATTACTAGACCTCTTAAAAGAGCATAACAGTCTCTTAAGAGAGCATAATACTATTTTAAGAGATTTAGTTAATAAAAATACAAATAATAATAGTTGTAATTAGGATTAAGATCTTATGTTTGTTTTATAAAAATATATATATATATTTTTTTTAATTAAAAACTTTCGTAACGCTATAAAGATTTTTTGGTTTCTGACAGTTTGCGACGAGTATATCGATCGATCAGAAGATTAATCACTAATATTATTATATATCATAGTTACTTTGCAGGGCATATAGTAAAGTGGCTAAAAAACCAATAAGGTAAAACTAGAAGATTGAAGTTATTTGTAAAATGTTTATTATTCAATTGCACACAGGCGGATTTTTCAAAATTTTTGGCCAAAACTAATTGAATGAATTAAAAGCTTTAAAAGTTTAAGTTAAGTTTTTCAAAATTTTGTTACATTTTTATTCAGTTTTTTTGTTGTTACGTATTCATATCTAATAAATTCCTCAATTCTTTTGGAAAATCATTGATTCTTCAATTTTTCGTATAGTATTTTTTTGAAAAATTTGTTATATAAGGATCTGATGAAACTAGAAGGTTATTAAATACATCTTCTATGTTTTGAATCCTACTAAATTTTAACCAAAAATAACGAAAACGCATTTTTTATGCTTTTAAATTGAAATAGTTAATCATCTTATTAGGATGAGAGTAGCACATATTAGCAATTCAAATTTATATTAAGTTAAGATATATAACTTTATTAAAATCTTAATGAAGTAGTCTGATTCTGATGAATTTATAACTTTATAACTTATTTACTACAGTTAAAATCTAAAATTTACCATATAAATTAATTTTACTCTTGTTTTTACAACTACTCTAAAAAAAATAAGAAAATCCATTTTAAATATATAGATACATACCCCTAGGTTCACAATTCATGATAAAAGTTTAACTTAACACTTTTGAAACACGACATAATGTTTTTAAATGACGTCAAAAATAAACCGTGAAAAATTTTTCTACAGAAGACGACACTTTGGTTGGCTGCGTAATTCATAAAACATGCGTTTGAAGTAATATATATACTATCATAGAATGTAGTGAAACCATTAGATTAAAAAAGAGCCATATACCCTTTAAGTCTCACTTCGTATATTAGACTTTTGGCCAAAAATTTTGAAAAATCCGCCTGTGTGCATTGTGCAAATTGGGGCTGTTTTAAAAAAAAATAATTCTTCTTAAAATTTATATTACTTAAAAAAATTAACATAACAAGTTTTATTGTCGTTTAAGTTGAAAAATTAAAAACAACAGGCCATTTAAGCGGGGTATTCACTATATTTCCGAATCAATGATTCGGCTTTTAGTTCCCATTTAAAGTATATGGAACACAGGAATAAGAGAGAAAATATCCAACATATGTTGGTTTTACTCACAAATATGGGCTGAGAGAGCCGAATCATTGATTCCCATTTATAGTGAATACCCTGCTTTATACTCACCAGTGTATAGAGTACCAATTATTTGTTAAAAAATTCATTTCTAGGAAGAATTAGATTAATTTTTCAACTTTAACTTTTTAATTATATCATTATATTACCTTTTTCAAAAAATTTGAAAATTATTTAACGCTAATTACTGTTTTTTTATTCCACTAAAAATTGCTCTACCGTAATTAACAATATACTTTCAATATATTAATGAAAGCAACTTACGAAATAGACAAGATTTGGTTGGACATTTTTCTTCAAAATCTTCATTTTACCGTATTGCAATAAAATTACTTTGAAATTTTTTCCAATAAGCATTTTTATGAACAATGCAATTAAAATAACAAAATTTTTTAGTAAAACCACTTAAAATATTAATCATTTTTTTATTTTCTCATTTATAAAAATTAATGTGCAGCTTTAGCTGCCAACCGCTTGTCACGTTCTTCAGCAATACTAAGTTTAACACCTTTGCCTCTTGGTAAAGAAATGTAAGCTTTATTACCTTTTCCAATAATAAAAATATTTGATAATCTTGTCGCGAAAATATGCCCTTGGGTATCTTTAACATGAACAATATCAAAGGAACCTGGATGTCTTTCTCGATTAACAACAGTACCAACTCGACCTAAATTACGACCTCCAGTTATCATACAAATATTACCTAAAATTTAAAATTTAGTTAATATATTTAACATTTTAAAGAAATTCAAATATGTTAACTGTTTTTATATATTTTTCTAATATAAATTAAGCTTATTTAAAATTTATGATAAAAATTTTAATATTAGTTTATCTTTTGCCCGTTTATGTTACTGAAAATATTTTTATTAATATAATCAGTGACCGTCGTGCAAAAATTTAATTTTGGCTTATTTTGAACCACAAAAGTAATAAATAACTTTTATGATCTTCGAAAAGCCAAATAATTAGATTTTTTTTGTTAAAAAAAAAAGAAAAGTGACTTCACATACCAGAATCAAATTTAATGTGGTCTGTAATTTTTCCTGTTGTTAAATCCAATTGAACAGTGTCATTAGCTTTTATTAATGGATCAGGATATCGAATAGTTCTTCCATCATGGGTAACAACAAATGGAACGCCTTTAGGTCCTAATTGTGTTTTTCGTACTTTACAAAGTTTATACTATAAAAATTAAAATTAAATTTATAAAAATATTAACACATTTATAAATAAATATAACCTTAGCTTCCTCCAATGATATACGATGAATGGCAAATCTTCCCTTTACATCATAAACAAGACGGAAATTTTCACCTGTTTTCTCAATAGAAATAACATCTGGAAATTATAAAAAAAAAAAAAAAAAAAAAAAAAAATGATATTAAAATAAAGCATACTTTTTACATTTTAAAAGTTAAAAAGTTAAAACTTTTCCATACCCATAAAGCCAGCTGGATATGTAGGATCTGTTCGAACTTTTCCATCGACTTTTATTAGACGCTGCATAACAATTTTTGTTACTTCAGCACCAGTCAATGCATATTTTAGCCGATTTCGTAAAAATAATAATAGAGGCAACGATTCACGTAATTTATGTGGACCTGTTGAGGGTCTTGGGGCAAAAACACCACCCAATTTATCCAACATCCATGCTTTAGGAGCATTTAAACGCTTTAAGTGTTTTTTAGGTCCTCTAGCCTAAAAATAAAAATATATCATAAGGTTAATTTTTCGTTTAGAGTTAATTATTTACTAGATTTATGATAGCTATAATAAATAATATTGTTTTAAAAATATATTTTATATATTATAATACTTGGATTACATGCTGCAATATGTATAATTTAAGATGAAACAACTTGACTACTAACCATTTTGATTTCGACGGCAGAAAGAACAATCTAGAGCGGATATGCTATTTGACAGCTCTATGCACATCGTTCTTATATAGGATACTAGCGACATCTTTTTTTTCATAGTCCAAACAGTGTAAATTAACAACTAGTTCACACTAAAAACAAAATCAAAACTATAATAATTCATAAAATTTTATTTTTATAATTTATTTGCATTTAGTCTTAAATCTGATCAAAAGGAAATCGATAACATAATTAAGCCAAATACTTAATTAAATGATAAACATACTAACAAAAACCTTTTATAAATATATAATAGTTTATAATTTAGTTTTAATTTGATTTCATTAAATAAATAAATAACATTCAAACTATATCATTAAATATAGTTAGTGCAAAATATAACTAACCTTATTGGACCTATACCACATGTCGGGTAATGGCCTGTAACATATATATACCCGTACATTGACCAATCAACAAGATGTCGCTTGTACACACGAATTTTTTTTTATCACTTTTAATTAAACCTGAAATCTGAAAATTAAACCTATAAAATCCTGCTTGGCATTTTCCTACAAACCAAAAAATCTTCTTTCTTTGAATTGGTGCCAGTGTGATATCACAAAGTTTGTGGGGTTGCCACAAAATAATTATCCTGTAGTAGTCTTCTAATCACACAATCGAAATTAATTTAAAAAAAACAGCCAGTTAACTAGAAAATCATCGAAATCAAATTAGAATGATTGTTTTTTCCTTAATTAAATTAAATTTAAAATTAACGAAGATACAGGGTTTCAAATGACTGCTCCTCATATTAAAAAACCTCGTATAAAAAAATTTAAATCGATTTTCACACAAAAAGCATTTTTTGATCCCGGAACTAAAAATTCACTAAACCGATCCGTTTGAAATTTTGTACATTTTTTCTACATATAAATCACCAGGTAACCACGAAGAGGTTTTGTTTTTTGACATTTTATAATAACAAATACACAGAAATTTTGGGGTAGATAACGCAAGCCCTGCGTAAATTTAAAACTTTGCTTTTTCGCCGTTGGGGGTGTATAAAACGTGTCGTGACATGCACTAGGTAATTTGCGCTATAATGACATTTTAGCTTACATTTTGATTTTTCTCTTTATTACCTTTAGAAATTTCCATTTTCCCACTTAAACTCAATACTAAAACAATTTATTGTATTCAGTACAATAAAATGGACTAAGGCCAGCCCAATTCCGGTTGAACTTAAACAAAATAACAGAATCTATAATATATTGTAGATGGTGAAACTACACGTACAAAGTTAAATATCCTTTTGTCCTATAAATTCGAATATTTGAAGATAAATTGCCCCTCATGTAAATAGTTTCAATGTAAAATTACCATTAAAAATTCTTTGACTTATTTTTAAAGAAAGTTTTTTACTCAACTTAATCTAAATAACATCGTAAATTCTAAATACTTAATATAAATAAACATCGTTAGTTCCATTTTATTTTCAACAGTCTATTCTCCTAAACGAATTGTAAAAATTAATTTCACAAATCACGAAAAATAAAATAAAACTTCTAAAGTGTTCAGTAAATTTGTTGTTGTTGGTCAGAGCTATGTAAAGTTCTTGTGTTTTTACCTGAGATTCTTTTAATTTCTTGTTGTTGTCACTCACAGATAGTCACGAATTATGCTATGTCAAAATTTGAATAACAGAATTAACAGCAATCTATTTCTAATGGATCCTTACATCTATATATAGATATCGATTTATTCTGTGATTAATAGAAATTGACATCATTTCTTTATCTTTTACCCTTTCTCCACTGACGCTTATACGCTTCCCTAGTCGAAATGTTTGATGATGATTTATACTGTTCATCCTTTTTCTTTATAATCAAATCAGTATAATCTTTTACATATAATCTTATGTTAAAAGTTCGTACTGAATTCATACTGAAATATGAAAATATCTGAATATGGGTTGGTAAAATATTGCAGATAAAACGTGTATATATAAATGTTTATTAGTAAAATGCCTAGCAGGAGGCAGAAGCATGAGACTTCTTCACAATTAAGAGTTTATTAATTTGATATTAGTCAATAACAAAAAAATGAGCATGTAAGGGAAGTAAATCATTTGCATATAAACAATTTTATTTAAAATATAAAATTTAAAAGTTATTAAAATGTCAAACAAGATCCAACAAAATAGCTGCCTTACAAAAATGTTTCAAACTTTCGTTAACCCGTCCTGTTTTTTTCATTTATTACTTATCTATTGCAATAAATTATTTATAATTATTATTTAAATATTTTCCAAATTCATTACTTATTTAGAGGTAATAAAATCTAGATAATTTTTACCTTTTCGTGACGATTAATATTGTCAATTAACCACTACACACGCAAGAACTGTATAATTGCTTTAGTTTTATGATGTTTCGTATTTTTAATTGCTTAATTACGTTTTGCAATTTTTTTAAAAATAAAACAACGTTAATGATATTTTTAATGCTTTTAAAACTTATATTTCTAATATTACAATATTTGTTTTTTCCCTTTGAAAAAAAGAATACCTATTGGATGGATATACATATATGAGAATAGTCCATGAGAAACAGCAAATGGCATCCTATATACATTATATATATATACATATATGGCACTACTAATGAAATTAAATTATTAAAATTAAATATAAATATAAAATAAATCCATTTACAATTAAATAAAAAAAAGTTAAATAATATAATAATTTTAAATACTCTTATATTAATAAAATATTTAATTGTTTTGATTTTCAATAAAAATAATTTGTTTTATTAGTTTATTTATCAAAAATACTTACATGGTCTTTACTATAATAAATATATAACTTGGTTGAAGAGTTTAAAAATAAATTTTTAAGTTTTCTTTTATAAAACAAAAACATTTTACGAGTTTTTTGCCGCATCAAAATTCTGAAAAATATAATTATTATTTAGATTTGATTTTTTCTTTAATTTTAGTATCGTTTTTTGTAAAATTAAATTACTTCTATTCGACAACTGAATAATAAGCTAATTAGATAAAATATTTAAATGAATGTTATAAATTAGCTTGAATTTAAAAAATTAAATTGTTAAAAAAGAAAATATATATAAAACCGAAAAATTTCATCTTGTTTCTAATTTTTGAGATAATTGTTCTCTAATAATACCATTTATTAGCATAAATTTTTTTATTTCAAAGCAGTTCCAACAATTTATCTGTTTTTAAATTTTTTATTAAAAATTTACTTAGCTGCCTCGTTGTAGTATTTTTATATTCCATTTTTAACAAAACAAAAATTTTGTTGTCTCTTTTATTTGTTAGATATTAAAGGATATATAAAATAAATATCCTAGTTGAAAAGGTTGGATTCCATCATTAATAAAACAGTAGTAGTTAAAACGGCAACTTTTTTGGAGGAAACATCAAAGAATTTTATTTTAGAATATACGCCAAATTAATCATATATCTTAATATTATATAAGGCTTCAGAAAAATGTTACCTTTTTGTTGTTTATCAAAAAATAAATAATTAAATAAAAAACATATAGGTAATTTGTTGTTAAAATAAAATCCTGGAACAGGATCACTTGCAACCATCTCATGAAGAGGAATGCTGAACCATTAAATACAATTGCTGTCTTCCTCATTGTGTTATATGACCCTTTAATAAGGAAAGAAAACACCAATAATTTTATTTATTTTTTTCTATTAAATTCATTATGTTTTTATACTCATTTATTTAAAATTACATTCATATTATTAAACTGACAAAATAAAAAAGAAATAATATTTAAACGTGGTTTTTTTTTTAATTTTAATATTTTGAAGTTTTATTTATTTTTATTTTCTAAGTAATTTAATATTTCTTTTTTATTTGATTTAATGTTTTTAGTCTAAAAACAAACAAAAAAAAAATATTTTTGTTTTTATTACAATTTTTAAAATTTATCTTTATCAATTTTTTTTGTTCTCGTTAATTATAAGTCTCATATAATCTAAACGTTAAGAATAACATTCCTGATTTTCATGGGTAAAAATTCGTTTACACGCTAAAAGCAGCAACAGAACAAAAAAAAATCCAAGATGCTCAAATTTTGTTGTTGTGTATTTTGCTATTACTATAATTTTAATTATAATTATCTTCATAGAAGTGCTCATTAATTCTTTTCCTTTCTTTTTTTTTTTTTTTTGTAATGATTCTTGTCAACCAAGAACCAAAAAGACGTTATTCTTAATTTTATGAAATTGCTTTTTTTGTTTTTGTTTTATAGTAAATTGAATATGATTTAAGCCTTATATTTTGCATACAAAAAAAAAAAACCAAAAAATAAAAGTAACAAATCAAAACCTAATCAGAAATACTTGTTTGTTTTTTCATTGATTTTAATGCACGTTCACGTAATTTCTTTTCTAGATCATCATTGATAATTGGGCCAGTTGTTAATGGATTATCATCATCACTATCGGAACTTGTAGTACGTTTATTTTTCCTTTTACGCTTTTTATGTTTTTTATGTTTTTTACCATGTTTCTTATGTTTTCGATGTTTTTTCTTTTTTTGCTCAATATCTGATTCGGATGAGCTATCTGTATCTTTTCGTAGTTTTTTTTCCTTTTTACGTTTCTTTTTAGGTTGTTCTGAACCAGATGAATCATCTTTGATTGATATTTTTGAACGTTTACGATTATTCTTATCATCATTATCAGTTGAATCACTATCAGTTTTTCTAATATCCTTTTTTTCAATTTTAGGCTTTTTAATTATTTCTGATTCTTTTGTATCGGAAAATTTTCGTTTAGTTTCTATAGTTTTTTGTTTAGTAGTCATCTCTTGTTCTTTATGAAATTTTTTATCCATCTCCGAATCACTACAACTAGATGAGTTTCGTCGTTGTGTATTCCTTTTTTTTATACCTTTAGTATTATCATTTTCACTATCACTAGCTGAACTATAATCTGATGATGTTATACTTCTTTTTCTTGTTAATTTATCTTTTTTAATTGATAATTCAGATTTTTGGTTTGTATCAAGTTTCTTGGTTATACCTTGTTTTTCAAGCAATAATTTTTCTCTTTCATGTGCTTTAAGGAAGGGCGAAGGTGTACGTGATAGACTTATTGAATATCTAGATCTTATTTTAATATCTTTATTAGATTTTTCATTTGGTAAATTTTCAATTTTTTTTCCTTCAATACGTTTACTTTCACTTGATTCATGCTCATTCTTTTTAATATCTTTTCTATCTTTTGCTGTTGTAGTTGATTTAACGAAACGTTTCTCAGTATTTTTACTTTGTAAATTTTCTGGTTTGGATTTCTTTTCGGAACTTCCATGTTTGATTTCTGTTATTTCTGTACTCTCATCCGAACTTGAACTGTCATCATCACTAGATTCAGCATTTGAACTAACACGCACATTTTTGCTTATATATTTATCTTTTTGAGGACTATCCCAATTAGAACCAAAATCCTTACCTTTTTCTAGATTTTCTTTCCTATTCCTTCTAGTATCGCTAGAGTTTGAGGCTATATCTTTGTCATCACTTCTTTTCCGTCTCTGATGATTGGGGCTATTATGTTGATTACGTATAGGAGATCTATAGTCACGTGATTTTTGTTCACGTAATAGTGATCTTCTATCCCGTATTGGAGATCTTCTGTCACGTATTGGAGATCTACGTTCACGTATTGGAGATCTTCTATCACGAATCGGGGATCTACGATCACGGATCGGAGATCTTCGTTCACGAATAGGAGATTTGCGTTCACGTATTGGTGATCTACGATCTCGTGGCATAGGAGATCGTCTTTCTATAGGAGATAATCTTCGTTCACGTGAAACTGAAGATTGTCGATCATGAGATGATGGCCTGTGAATTGGTGAAATTCGACGATCACGAAGATTTGAAGATCTATGATCTTTTCTTGGTGATCTTCTATCACGAGCTGCTGGCGATCTACGATCATTGGATGATAAATGTCTATCCTTTGATGGTGGGGAACGACGATCACGATGTGGTGAAGATCTACGATCACGTGGTAGTGGTGATCTACGTGGAGGTGAAGATCTTCGATCCCATGGTGATGATCTTCTATTTCGTGGTGATTGATTACGACGCATTCTATCCCTACTTGGTGTCCTCCGTCTGATATTACCACGTCCTCTATTTCCACGGCCACGTCCCATTGGAAAAGGTGAGCGTCTTCTATGAAATCTAATTAACAATAAACTTTCATTAAAGTTTTGAACTTCCTAATTTAAACTTTACTTACCTTTGTGGTGATCTAGAATGGCGTAATGGTGAACGCGGTGAATAACTTCGTTCTCTTGATCTTGAACGATTTCGTCTTCCTTGTTGTCCACCGCGTGAAATTGACCGTCGTCTTGGTGGATCTGGACGACGTTGACCTGGACGCCGATTAGAAAATTTCTCTGGAGATGTACTTGTTGATGAATCTTTATTATTACGATAATGACGTTTATTTTGAATACTATTTTGTTTTTTTTGTATTTCAAAATCATTTTTAACTTTTGTTGGTGAAACTGATACACTACTTCTTTTTGATGTGGATCGTTTTTTTGGTTTTTTCGATGGCTCTGTAGCACTAGATGATGAACTTGCTGATGAGCTTGATGAATGTGATCTTTCCTTTTTCTTATTGTTTGGAGATCTGTTAACATTTGAATTTTTTAATAAAATCAAAAAATAATTGAAATTTGTTCTTAAAGCAAAATTAATTTGTCAAAATTTTTAGGATGTGAAGCTCATAATAAATTATTTAAAATTTTAAAAGTTAAAAAAAAAATAAACCGAAAATAAAAATCTTTCAAAATATGTACCTCGATAATGAGCGACTAGTACTTTTTTTACGTGAATCCGAAGATCCAGTTTCACTACAACTACGGCTTATCTTCTGACTGATACTAGGGCTACATTCTTTTTCCTTAGGTTTTGCACCACTAGCAAGATTTAATAGTTTCTCTTGAACCTTTGTTAATTTTTTAGGAATATCGTTTAGAGGAGCCAATTTTTCACCATTTGTCTCAATTATAGATAAAGTTTTTTCATCGCGTAATTTGGACAAAGATCTAGATTTTTTCTTTGTTAGTGTAGATTTTGTTGTTGTTATATTATCACGTCTCTTAGATAGTGAACGTGATTTTCGATTTTCTTTAGTTTTTTTATCCCTTGAACGTGTCCTTCGTCTTTTATCGGATGATCGTCGTCTATTACGTGGTGATCGACGTCTTTCAGGTGATCTTCGTTTATCTGTTAATCGGATTCTATCTGATGAACGTCGTCTATCTGATGAACGTCGTCTATCTGCTGAACGTCTTCTATCTGACGATCTATGTTTTGATAATGAACGTGATTTTCGTCTTTCTTTTGATTTACCACGCGAACTAATACGTCGTGGTGAATGAGCTGTTGATATTCTTTCATTACCTTTAGATGGTCTATCATGAGCTTTTGATGTTCTATCTTGTGATTTTGGTCTTGGTGATCTTCTTAAATCCTTAAGTGTTATTGGTGATTTTTTTGTATCTTTATTTGTAGATAATTTTTCATCTTTACTATTAATATTATTTATATCGATAGATCTTGATCTTGTTTTACCTCTTGAATCCGATTTTTTACCATTACTATTTGACAATATTAAATTTTTAGTTATTTTCTCAATATCGATTTCACGAGTTTCTTTAGAAATTTCTTCTTCTCTTTTACGAATTTCTTCCTTTTTTTGATTTATAAATTCAGTTGGTATACCACTTTCAGAATCTTGTGCTGATAAAAGTAGTGCCCAAAGTTCTTCCATAAATTGTCTAGCATTACGACCATTTAAAAATCCTGTCATATTTATTTGCATCTTTTTTGGACAAGGAAATTTTTCTTCTTCCAGCTGATTATATACAAATTCGACAACAACATCATCTTCAATATGTAATATATCTGTGATTTTTTTACTTATCCATGGACGTAATACATCTAATTTAACCTTAGACATATCAACACGTCTACTAAGGCAATCCCCAAAACGCATTTGTTTCATTAGTTTTTTTTCTTTGTCGCTAAAGCGAGTATCTTGTTGTTGATTTGTACCCTAGAAAATATTATTAAAACTTAATTAAAAATTTAATAATTCATTAAAAATTAAATAAGCTTAAATTATTATGTTATAAAATTTGGAAATAAAAGTAAAATAAAAGGACAAGCAAATCACTTGTTTATGGGAATAATTAATAATCCTAGCAGCTAGCCCAAATAGTCATCGAAGATAATAAAAAATTTCATAAAAACTAATGAAAAAATATCGATATCGCAGCAGTTAATGAAATATAAAAACATCAATGTTAAGAATTTTAATAAAAAACGGTTATTATAGATTAAGTAAATTATGAATTTGATAATGAAAAAAATAATTAATCCAAATCGCACACAGTCTCTATCAATTAATCTCTAATTTCTTCTTGGGGCAATATATGCAAGAAGTAAGGAGTAAAAACGAAGAGATTTAAAAAAAAAATTAATACCTTACAAATAGCTTTCACTTATTATTGTTTTTGTTTTCAGTGTCTTCAAAGACGTAAGATTTGCAAGATTTCAAATAACAAAAACGGATATTATTTAGTTGGTCGAAAGCTGTGTGCAATTCATGACATAATAATTAACAATATTTAACAAATGTTTATTTACAAATTTTGTGTGTACATATTTGAAGGTCCTTAACTTGCTCGAATTAGTTCGAGCGCGCTAAACTGGACAAACTGTGCACACTCGAAAATTCAATAACTTAGGTTTTTCTGTGCTTCGTCACATTATCGAGGTGAAATTTTTGAATCTGATTAAAAGAATCTGCTCAAACTGGCTAGTTAGCAGGCTCATTAAGCTTATAGCAGGTTCAACTTTAACATTTACTGCTATCATTTCTAAGAGTTAATTATGTTAAAAATGTGATATAATTAACAGTAAGTGTAGAGGAGATTGGGATAATACTAAGGATTTGCTTATTAACCAGTTAACTGTTTTTGACGTGTATACACGTCAAACTAAATCTATATTACGGTCTGTTCGACGTGTATACTCGTCGTAGTTACCATTGTCTATGAAAACTATTTTATTACTATTTGAGAATTTTTAAGTTTATAATAACAATAACTTCATTGTTTTTCATAAAATTTGGAATAGAGTTTACAGCAACTAATAAAGAGCATATTAACAATGAAAATGAAATGATATTACATATAACTATCCTTCTTTCTTATATAGCTCACGATTCTTCCTCAGCAGCCTCAATCCATGTTAACGAAAGTTCGCATTTTAACAGCTGTTCAATACATACATATCAATAAAAGAACACCTTATAATTATTTTATTTATAATTACCAAATAAAATATATAATTTTTAAATTATGAGTTTAAATAAAAGGGTTTACAATCTTTTAACGATTTTGTTAAAATTTCATAACATTTCATAATATAATTTATCATTAATAGCACTGGGATCAAAACTAATTGGTAATTATTTTAAAAAAATTTCCTCATTAACTCAAAATCTTACGAAATAAATGGAAATTTGATTTTTTAAAAGAAATCGATACATAAGGCTGCAGCTACTTGGAATCTAATTTTTGGTAGACTGATTCAAAATCGTTTTCGTCACTTAAGGATACTAACTTGCACTTGTTTATAGTTACCATGTAGTCCTCGGTGATCATTTATTGCGAGCATGGTAGTTTTTTTTACTAGACACTTCTCCGTACCAAGATATATAACATTGAAACTCCTTTTGGAATTTTGATGTTCTTTCAGAACTGGAAACGATTGAAACAAAATGATATTCTAAATGCGTCATTTTGGAACTTACCATTTTAGATGGTGAACATCCTTTAACTATATTCTGAGAAGGCCTTTATTCAAAGCATTTTTAGTTCATTGGATGGAAGTTATTGTGTAAATGCCTATAGGCGCAAGGTATTTTTTTCCCATATATTTGATATCGAAGTAAAAATATTTTATCAGATTATTTTGCCTTTTACCTGAGTTACATTTTGCGGATAATTAGTTAGGTTTTATGACTAATTTCGTACTCTAAACTTGGAAATGGCTATAAACTCCCCTATTTCCGATTTCTTTTTGAGCTCGTTAGTAGTCCAAATAATTTTCTTATCTCAATATTAATATTTATACTTTAATTATTCACTATTTTCATTTAATTTTAATTAAAAAAATTATGTGTAGTGAATTCGTGAGGTAAAACAGATATTGAAAAACAAAGAATATTAGATTTTAAAAGTGCTGGCTTATCACAAAAACTAATTGCTGCAAAACTTAAAAAAATCACAATATCCTGACTTGCCTACAATTCGCAAATAATGCATTCAACAAACTTTATTGTGTTCAAGAGTCATTTTTAGAGACAAAAAAAAAAGGCTTAATCTTGATGGTGACAATAGTTTGAAACATTATTGGCATGATTTGAGGAAAGAAAAAACTATTCCTATTTTAGAAGAGTTCTAGAAGGCTCTTTAATGATATTGGCAACTTTTAATCGGAACGGCAAATCTAAAATGGCTTTCATAAAAAGCAAAATAAACGCAGAAGGGCACGAAGCCATTATATAAAACTTTTTGTTAAATTCTTAGAAGATTACTGTGAAGAAAGTAATATATTCCAGCAGAATAATGCTCCTATGCCTAACGTACGACGAATAAAAGAAGAGTCATTGCAAAGTTATGAGACGTATGGGACATTATTTGCCATGAAATTTGTGCACCTGGACTCCCGCAAATACACACTATCAGCGACTTGTAAAGTATTATTACCAATGTAAGGGAAAATTGAGCTACATATATTTTAGGGAGTTTAATTTAGCAAATTAATTTAGCTTTAAATTTGCATTTTTTACGAAGTATTTATGTCAGTCTAGTTTTTCTGTGGAACATTATATATATTCTTTTTATTGAGGAGAAGTAGATAATTTCCAGATATACCTTCCTGAATTGAGTGTGATAAGTAAATGAAAAACTAAAACAGTACGTCAAAAATGATAATAGAAATATAGTTAAAAATATATTTTACTAAGAAAATAACGCGAATATAATAAAGTTACCCAATAAAAAGAAGTCAATTCGTTTAAATATATAAACGATGACCCAAATTTTTAGATTTCATATCAAAGGCAGTACCTCAGGAACAAATTACACTAAGATTACATTTACAAATTATCAGCTAAGAGAGTGTTTTATTTTAAAACTTCACAAGCGAATTAGATTTGATTTGAGAAAAACTGGGTAAAGATACATTCCTTAAACGCCGCTCTTTGTATATCGATTTAATATTTTAAATATTACCTATCTAGAAAACTGAGGATGAAAATACTTTAGCAGAAAGTAAATAAAGACATATGAATTGAAATCTATGGCACGAAGGCCATAGTGAACAAAAGCTACACTTAATCAAACCAGTAACTAAGATACCTGAAGAAACTTTTGGAATTTTATTGATTTTATAGAATAATATTTGTTAGAAAAAAACTGATCACAATGCTAGCGATAAATATGTGAAACGAGTTTTGTACTAGCATTTTGCATTTTGGGGATGTTTTATATTTGGATCTCGAGCAGGTATTGATGATTGGAAGAACTCAATAAGAATAGAATGATAATAGTGACAGCCACTAGAACTGCTTGTTATCTTTCAAATTACGAGAAAATTCCGTAAAAACAAAAGAACTGATTGAATTAATAAACAATGAAATTAATTATTGGAAAAATTTACTTAAAAGAATCGAAAGCATGATTAAAAAATTATCGTTTCGAGGACTTTCTTGTAGAGGACATACAAAAAAATTTTGATATGTTCAGAGTGGAAAGTACATTATGTTCCGCAAACTTTTGGTTAAATATGATTCTTTTTTGTCGGAACAAATTAAGACGTATAGAAAATTATTTAGAAACTTCTATGAGTCAAGACAGGTTGAAAATAAAATTACAGAGTCCATCGATTTTAATGATTTGATTAAAAAATTTACGAAAAACAAATGTAGAAAAAAAATTTAAAAAAGCTTTAAATTGTATCGTTTTCCTTCCTTTTTTTAAATGTTAATTTTTCAAACAATTTATTTCTGTGTATACGGGAGGGGCCGGCAAAAACGTTGTATTTCGAAATGAATTCCACATTTTTTCAAAAAAAAACTTCCAAAATTTTTTTCCTACTTATAAAAAAAAGTGATTTCTCCCATAAAGAGAAACATCAAAATCATAGTTTAGTTTCTGTCACTTTAGGCTACCTACAAAGTGCCGGCTTACAGCCGGGCTAACACCATTTCCAATACCGAAGACTATAAAATCGTTATAGGTAAATCAGTAGGAATCTGCTGAAAGTGTTCAGAGTGCAAGCCTACCCAAGATTAGAATATCGTAATGGAAATCGGCGTCAGCTCGGCTGTAAGCCGGCACCTTGTAGGTAGCCCTAGAGAGAACACATTCATAATTATTATAGTTTCCGTGAGTTATTATAATATTATTTCTCATATTCCAATAGCTATTATATTGAATAGTAGATGGCAGATTGGCTCTCAATTTATTCGTCTCTCTGATTTTTATAAATGAAATAATGATCATTTAGTTTTTCTTACTTTTCCTTAACTATAACACGGTTTAATATGTCTAAAGCTTTGAAGTGGTCAATAAATACATATTATTGTTTTATATTCAACTTTTGTGCCATGTGTCATACTTTAGAATCATTATTCTATTTGTAAAAGAATTTTAATTTTAGAGTCTTCCCATCCTTCTGCTATGATTTTAAATATCATGCATTTAATCATTAAAAACCTTTATTATGTTTTATGATATGGCGATTTAAAAACTCTTAACAAAATTGTATATGACTGAAGAAATACTTAATTTATTCACAGATATATTTAATTTTATTAAATGAGTTCTTAACAAATAATATGACGAGGTTGTATTTTATTTATTTAGCTAAGTATATGAAAATTAAAAGACAGTAAAAGTAAGTTTTTCCCTAGCAGATGTAGTCATTTTTTACTTAAACAATCAAAATATCCTTGGAAGTAAGCTGAAATCAGCAAATAATTGCAGAATAAATTTTTCCATTTGTAATTTGTGCCATTTGAAAACTAACTCTGACTTCTACAAATAAAATTCAGTTATAAAAATAATGTTACAAAAATTTAATATAATTATTTACTTACTTTTCAGGGGAATGATATAAAATTGAAACTTTAGATTGAGTTTGTAAAATTAAAAAAAATTTAATATTTAACTATAAAAATATGAATGAATATATCCAAATACTGTTTACAATATTTAAATAAACGTGGTTTGAATTAATTTTTTCACATTTAACCAACCTAAAATACAACAAGTCTTCAATTTAAAAAAGAATTCTAATTAAAAGCCTAAGAATCTCTAATTATAAGGAGTAATTTTTCGTTTACATAGGTGATAGGTAATATATAAGGTTATAGAGATTATGGGTAATTTTACAAATTAAATTTTCAAGTTTATCAAACTGAAATAGGTATAAGAAAAAAAAATAATTAAATAAAAACTAATATTGTTTGAACTTTATTTTCTAATTAAATTTACTACAAAAATTTTAAATTAAAATTAAATTATTTTCTTAGATTTTTATTCTTACCGTAAACATCATTTTGACAATAATTAGTCCAATTCACATAGAATAAAAGAGAATATAATCCTTTATTAATTATTTTTACTTAGCACATAAATTGTCTTATTAATACAAGCTGCATTTTAATATTAATAATTAATGCCAACTAAGTATAAATTTTTATTTAATCACGACCACACTATATATATGTATATATATATCTATATACATATGTATATACGAGTGGGACAAAATTTATATTTATATAAAATTCACATTATTTTTTTGATTTTAATAATATATTAAATAAATATAATATATAATTTAATAATTTAAATATTTTAATGAATTTAAAATACAATAAGTTATTTTTCTACTGATTTATTACCAGTCCGGCTCATCAAATAAAATGGCGGAACGTGTGTAGATTGTAAATGATTTTTGTAATGGTGGCACCATTGATTGAATAGATTATAATTACACTGCCAGCTACATGTGAAATCTTTCGAATTTAAGTAAATGAAATATGTAAGATTGATAGGCTGCATTTGTTATTTTTAATAATGAGATAAAGTAAAAGGAAAAGATGTGTTTTTAGTATAAAACCGTTAAAACTTTTAATTTCATTATAAATTTCTAAATCGTGAAATGGCTCTCTCGTCCATGTAAAGTATATGGAAATGGTCATTTGTGAGTAAAAACATAAACATGTTTAAAAATTTATTCACAAATGGCCATTTCTCATATACTTTATATGGGACGCGAGAGCCATTTGACGACTTGGAAAAAACAGTGAATAGTCCATGTAAGAGTATAATACTCAGTAGAGTGAGTACCAATTCTGTTAATATATGGAATTCCTTAAGTGCAGTTCACATATTGATGTTTCCAATAACTTTTTTCATTTAGGTTCTATAGTTTTCCTCGGTCTGCAAATGCCTACATATATTTTTTTTTGTTTTTATTATTAACTAGCTGACCCAGCAAACGATGTTTTGCCAAATTTAAATTTTTTCCTAAGATTATTTTAATAGGAAAAAATGACTTACTTATTGTCAGTGTGTGAGGGTGCTGTATATATGAGTGAAAGAGGCATGGAGCGCTGTGAACGATGTTGGAATATAAAAATAACACATACTAAACATTTATATTTTTAATTCATTGTAATTTATTTTTTTAAATTATATATATCACTAATTATTGTATAATAATTTTACTAAAAAACAATATATGTCCCTTAACGCAATAGAGTGTACAATATTTTTTGTTATCCCATCTTAAGCTAACACAAACAAACTGGATGGTTTGCCCAATCGAGAGCATGCCGCGTATAATTGTCCATGTGAAAAATATGGTGTGATCAAATCTAAGCCACAAACAGACATCGTTTGGCCTTGAGACTTATTGATAGTCATCGCAAATGCCCATGTTATTGGAACTTGAAGACGTTTAAATTGAATTGGCACATCTGTGGGTATAATAGGGATCCGTGGTAATAATATATTTTCACCTCGAAATTTGCCGTTTGAAATGATGGCTTCGACAACGTTTTTCGTTAACTTTTTAATAACTAAGCGCGTGCCGTTGCACAGCCATGGTGGGTTCAAATTACGAAGCAAAATAACTGGAGATCCAGCCTTCAGTTTTAAATTATGCAGTGGCATGCCTGATAAATCTAATGAGTTTAAGAACTCTGCTGGATAATTCACAGCTTCGGTAGCATCGCAAACTGTATCAATAGATTTGTCACCTGGCAATAAATGTCCTGTTTTGAGATTTAATTCGTTGACATCTACATTTTTTGCTACTAAAATTGCTCTTTCTGCCATATATCTACATATAATATTTCATCAAAATCGGTCAAGCCGTTTCGGAGGAGTAATTGTAGCAATAGCTATGACACAAAATTTCGCTATTAAAAAATAGGGGTTGAAGGTAGAAGCGTGAAATTTAAGAGGTGTATGTATTTTTTAATGCCACATCATATAAAAAAAAAAAAATATTGGGGTTGACCACCCTTATCACTTAGGGGTGTAAAAAATAGATAACAACCTATTCTCAGACCTACTAAATATACAAATAAAATTTCATCAAGATCGGTCAAGCCGTTTCGGAAGAGTATGGCGACAAAAATATAAAATTTTCGTGTCGCTATTATAAAATAGGGGTTGATGGCAGAAGGGTGAAAATTTGGGTTTGTGTGTATTTTTTAGTGCCACATCATATAAAAATTAAAAAAAATAAAATTTTGTCCAAAAATTAAAAAAAATATTTGGGGTGGACCACCCTTATCACTTAGGGGTGTAAAACATAGAACACAACCTATCCTCAGACCTACTTAATATACATAAAACATTTTATTACAATCGGTTCAGCTGCTCTCGAGTTTTACCTTTAGCAACACATTCAGCGATTCATTTTTATATTATAGAAGATTTTGTTTTTAAATATTTTAATGTAGTTTATACCGTAATACCTTAGTTCTTGTATATATCTATACGATTATCGGGTAAGTTTGTTATCAAAAATAGTATACACCCGTTTCAATATAAAAAGGCTTAAATGATTGTGTCTAAAAATCGATTAAGAAGCTTTAGTTGAAAATTTTTAATATAAAAAGTTAGCTATTGAGTCTCAAAACTTGGAGAAAGCACCACTATTAAGAAATCTCTATGATTTTTGAATAGATGGTATGTTTGAACTAAAAATTTTCAAGTTATTTCGAAGTTATTTTCAAAAGAAAGTGATGTTTCACCAAAAATCTGCTCCACTGTAAATAATTGTCATATACTAGAAATGAGTTTTACAATGCAACTGCTTGTATTATATTTGATAGATCTTAAATAGATGCTTCAGTGAAAAAATTTTTAATTAAAATGTGAGCTATTTCAGAGTCAAAAATAAATCATTCTCCATGGACGGAATGAATGCATTTGAACTTGAAGAAAGTTATGTTGATTATGTTGAATATTGTCAAGAACTCGTCGTTAATGACCGATGTGTTATACGTGTAAATTTTATCACATATTTTCTCAGCTGTCACGAAAAAATTTTAATTCCTTTCATTTTTCGTTAACCGATTGAGAGTTTCACAACAAATCAAATAAGAAACAATTGAATTAACGATTAAAAAAAATAAATTTATTAAAGATTTAAATGGAGAAAGTTTGGAAAATTACAAAACTTCGTCTTGCTAACACTATAGAGCTTATAATACCTACATCCGTAAGTATTTATTGGTAAGTAATCAAACGTGAACTTTTCTTTCACTCCGTTTTCGCCTTCTCGAAATCATGCATACGCATTTTAAGGAAATTCAACCGCTAAGTAGCTATACTTCATTAACTTCACTACTTTTCGGACATATCGCCTACTATTTCGGGGAAATTGTCGTAAAAATCGATGTCATGGCGACCTTTTGCATGAAAATATAACTGAAAAGCTGGCTACTTTTAGCATGCTGCATTAATGAATGTTTCATAAGTGAAACTTTCAATTATGATTCATATATGAATACATGCATGAGAAATTAACTGATGAGAAAATCCCAACCGTTAGTGAAGTTAGCTGCCATTTGTGCATTTTTCGAACGTGTTTCACAAAGCAACCAAGTTGGTTAAAGTGCTCATTTGGTTTACAATGAGAGGCATAAGAGTAAGAGTAATGCGTTCAATAACTCATACCATACCAATAATCGCATAGATATGTTAACAAAAATTAAGGTATTAAGGTATAAATTACATTAAAATATTTAAAAACCAAATTAATAATAATAAAATAAATAAATGTAGGTCATACAATTTGCAGACCGAGGAAAACAATAGAACCTAAATGAAAAAAGTTATTGGAAACATCAATATGTGAACTGCACTTAAGGAATTCCATATATTTAAAGAAAGTTTAACGTGACGCTAAAAAAAATTAAAATTAAAATTATATTTTGATCGTATCGATAGATTTTTTAATATTCAAATTGCAAACAAGCAGTAATATATTCTAAATTGAATTGTTGGCTATATATTAAATCAGAGAGTACCTAAACGTGATTTGTAAACAATTTAACCCGTAAAATACTAAACTGATGAGCAAAAACACAAAAAACAAAAAAAATTATGTACATATAAAATTAACTTTCCATGGAGTCTTTAGGTCAAGAAAATATATTTTAGTGTAATTTAAGTGTAGCTAGAAAGCAGTCATAGAAGAAATTTGAATTGATTATTTAAGAAAATACAAGATTAGCTGACGCATTAAATGATTTTTTTTATGCCCAAATGCTAATATGGTGATATATTAGCTTCCGGAAACTGATATTTTTACACACTTCTAAATCTTGTGTAATTAATTGATTTTAAATTTGTTGAAATTTTTCGTAAACTTAATAATGTTTTGATGTTAGTGTTATATGATCATAAGCAACAATCTCAGCTGCTTACTCTTTTCTATAGTTCAATTTTGATTAATTTGGCCAATGTTATGTACATAAATGAGAAATATAGTTTTGTTCTCATTTAATGGCAAACTTTTACTATTTGAAAAATTCAACAGAAATCAACAATAAATTGATGTTCTAGAAGTCTGTTAATTCCTTCCGGTTTGAACAATAAAAATTTAGACCAAAATTTTGTTTAATCAATAAATAAACATTCATAGTGATTTTTAAGCACACTCGAAGTACAGATTGCGTTTCTGCAAGGGAGTATTTTGTTTCTTTTTTAGTTAAATTTTCTATCCCTTATTCATAGTAAAATATGTTAAAAACAATTTCCCCTATAATCAATTTTTAAGTTATCCAAATAAAATAAATTTAACTTTTTCAAAATAACTTATTTCAATAATTTAATTTAAGTAAAACTGTGGTCAAAGGACAGCACAACACTCTTTTTTAAAACAAAAACAAAAGAAAACTTTAAATATCAAATATTTTCTTTGTCCCTCGAAAATGTGTGAAATAAAACTTCCATTCTAACTTTCTTAGAAGTATGTATGTATTTATTTTTAAAAAGGGATTAATTATTGGGAACAATAACGTGCCTAAGAAATTTACAGTTAGAAAACGCAGAGACGAAAAAAAAATACTTAAAGGTACATGATCCTTTACTCAGTCAGTTTTGCTAAATACCAATCGGAGTGCACTCACTAGCATATTACTGTTTTCATTGACATTCATTCAAAAATAACATATCAAAAATAAGCTAATAAATTAGATTTAAATTAAATTTTTAGCTAATAAAAAATTCATAATTTAATAAATATCAACAATATTTAAATAAAGATATGAAGTGAAATCAATTCTTCCCGAAATAAAATATTTCTTTGATCTTCTTTGAAAAACCGACAAGCTTATTCAGCCAACTAGTCGCTAATTCAGGCTATATACCAATTCAGTGGAGAATAAATGGACTCATTAGCATCTAGCGCTAAATTTTGTGCCGCTAATACCCTTTCTTGACTGACGCTGTGTACATGCTTGTACACCGCCTCCTAAAAAACCGATTCTTAACAGAGAAACCATGTACAACATGGCGGCATATTAAAACATATGATCGGAATGTCTACGCGGATCTGTCAATCAATTACTCTTAGGATATATAAATCACTGTAAAAATCACTAATCAGTAATTATTCAAAATATACTTTTAAAACAAAACAAACTAATATACTTACAAATTTGCCAACATTTGCATTATAATTTTGACATAAGCCCATACGGAATTTTAATTTTGATTTGGTACACAGCCTTAAAATTTACAATAGATGTGAGATTTTCGCGGAGTACAGCGTTTTAAAGGCTGTACTGTGTACACGATTCCAACAAGTGAAGTACATGATTTTTCCATACAAAAGTGTCTTTTTTCGAACTAAATGCGGTGTACAGACTTGTGTTAAGAAAGGGTATAAGCGTTAGTGAGTCCTAGGCATAAGTTTGTAGAAACTTTAGCTGCATTTTTTCTAGAGGCAGTACAAGGTTGAACTATTTTCATTATTAGATGAAAAGGAGAAAATAGTAAAGGGTAAATTACAAAAAATCCTAAACAAATGAGATAATAAAACCATTTTCATTGGTATCAGGGGAATATGTAACAGTAATTTATTTCTTTAATTCCTACAAACAAAAGAATTTTTTCATCGATGTTCCTTCATAAACGTCTAGTCTAAATAATTAGGACATTTGTCCTGCATATGTGTTAATTACAAATCAACATAATTATTCTAGAGTTTAGAAAAAAATTCGGCAATAATTCGAATTGATGCTATATCCCAATTGTCAAAAATTAAATTGTATCATCTCAAAAGAAAATAATATAAAAAAAATAAAATTTTATATTGAATTTAAAAGAAATATTTTAAATAAAAATATATACTTTATATTGTAAGCCAACTTTTCTATGCTGCATGGTTAAAGAAAATTTGAACCAATGACAGTTGGAGGGGCATCAAGTTCAAGAACGTTGAATGGATGAACTTGAGGTAAGCACATTAAACCTTTTTTTTTGTGTTTTGTTTTTCTTGTTTCTTTGCTTCCTTTTCACCATCTCTCCAGTATATGTACCTGAGAACCAGTCCAAATATCAGAGCTCAGCTTACTTTTTAGTTTTAGATAAGATTCACTGGTTGATTGTTGAAGACTTTAGTTTTGATTTAGCGGTTGTTTGGTAAAGTTTGGCGTTCAAAATACATACATACAGAAGAATACATTTTTCAAATAAAATAACAAAAATACTTTTATTTTTCGGTTTTTTTTTGTGGTATACTTAAGTGAATTAGTTTATAAAACAAAATTTTAATTGTTTTTACTTTTATAATTATTGCTATTTTTTTTTTGTTATAGTATATCTCTGGCATATTTGGTACACAAAAAATTTAATTTTAATTAAATATTAGTGCATAAATAAAGTGCTTTCTTGGATTTATTATTGTTCATTTGATTTTTATCAATGCCCAATCGTAAATTAACTGTATAATTGTGAATTTGATATAACTTTGTTTTGTTTTTTCTTCCTTTAATATATATATATTAACATTCTTAATTTATAAAAAAAAAAAATCGAAAAATAATAAAATAAAAAATAGAAAAAGAAAAACAGATTTATTTGGGTTAGAAAAAATTGTCTAGAGACCTACTTACAATGGAATATCGACACTTTAGCAGTTCAGCAAAAGTAAGTGACCTCCATTTGAATGGTTTTATTTTTGCTAAGTAAGAAAAACTGTTACTCACGTAGCTTAAATAAATTTTGTGGCTTTTGATAAATCAGTAAAACCCTTTTTGTTTTCGTTTTGTTTTTTTTTTAATGCTTGCGGCTAATAAGTTATTGGTATTTTGGGAGTATGGTTTTTAGAGCAATTGATTATGCGGTTTTTTTCTTCTATTTAGTTTTTGTTTTTTTTTTAATGTTAGGGAAATTATAACAGAAAAGAAAAATGGAGACAAATTAAAACTAATTTTCGCATGTAATTGATTTAAAAATGCATTTAAAAAAAAAAACAATTAAGAAAAACAAAAAAAAAATCACTGTTTTGGTTGACCTACAATTAAGGTCAAACAGTAGAGGTGTTAATTAGTTGATAAAAAAACCATAAAAAAAGTATCCATGATACCCTTTGATATTGTCTTCTGACACAGTATACCACTTTACCGTAAAGAATTTTTGATTAAGAAAGTTAAGCTAACTAATCGAAATGTTCACTTTGTTTTTTTTTTTTGTCTTTTATAATTATGTTACTGCGACAAGTGGACGTCGTCACCTGTATTGAAATTATAGTATAAGATCAGGTTTTCATCGATTACTGTTTCGGTTTAATAGAAATGATATAAATATATATATTCGATTGTACATAAATATTTTTGTGTATGTGTATATGAAATATACTTATACTGAACAAAAAATAACTGTTAAAATATATTTTCCTTTGAAGCGTTTATGTGTATAATCATGGTTATTTTATATATTTTCCCGCTATGCAAAGAAACTATAACTTATGATCCTCAAGAAAAGCAAAAAAAAGAAGAGGTTTTGATAACTTCTTTCGTTGAGCAAAATAGAATTTGAGTTTGTAAATCTCATGAATTTTTGTATTTTTTATTTATTTATTAGTTGTTTTTTTTGTGCTGCATTAGTATATATATTTGTTATAAAAATTTATATATATATATATTTCTATGCATGTGTAAATATATTAAATATTTCTTCCATTTCGTTTTTGAATATGCAACAATGTGTAGAAGACAATTCTTTGTGTTCAAGAGACTGACTTGATTGATAAAAGAACATAGCGGATTAGCTATTAATATTTATGAATGAAAGCATTCTTTTGTTAAATGAATGCAGGTAAATATATTATTTGAAAAAACCACTACTGAGAGTATTTTCTAGTTATGATTTTTATACACATGATAATGTATTATGTATTTATTTTTAACAAATATAACTGTCTTTTATTGTAATGTGTTTAGCATAATTTATTAAAGTTATTAATCATATTTTAACAATTTTTAAAATATTTTACAATTTCCGTACAAATAGACAATAATTAAATTTTAAAACTGAAATATGATTTTAAAGTGATATCAAAGGTATCAATAAAATCCTTTAATATGAACTTGTTAATTATAAAATAGAATAAAAATTTTATGATATAATTTTTAGATTTTATATTATTAAATAATTGACTGTAACTTAGATATTTTTTAATAACTGTAATAAAAATATTAAAATTTTATATTAGATATTATAAAAAAATGAAGTCAGTAAATTGATAAAATTTATGATTTTTTTATACATAATATCAAAATGTTCGTTTTTAAAGCAAAAATTTTATTTTTTTAATAAAAGATTCAAGAAAATAATTTAATAATATATTTAATAACAAAGCTGATAACTGGTTTGGAGCTGCTACAAGAGTCTTCAACGCTTGGCTGAGAGGAACTATGTAACACTAATGTGGGCTCCTGGCCACGAATGCATTGAAGGAAACGAGGTGGCTGATAAACTGGCAAGAATGGGTTCATGCGTAGCTTCATTGGCCCACAACCCAGTATCCCATACTCAACTTGCATGCTCAAGCAGTATTTAAACGATTGGTCTAAAGACTACAATGCCAGAATCTGGGCTGAATCCTCTGAATGGACTCAGTCTAAGGCATTATTCAACTATAATATAAGAGATTTAAACGAAGCAAGGAAACTGAACAGAGTGTCACTCAGAACGTTGACCTGGTTCACTACGGGACATGGTCCTTTCCTCAAATTCCTTTAGAAGCTGGGAAAATCAGCAACTACACGTTGTAGATTCTGTCAGGAGGTGACGGAGACACCGACCCACTTGTTATTCGAGTGTGGGAGGCTAATAACAAAGAGACTCAAACACCTTCTCGCTCGCTACGTACCCTGTACAGGGGAGGATGAGTTAAGATTAAAAGATGTTTTGGCTCTGGCAAGGGAGCTTGATATGAAGTTCCCTGCATAATTCAAATGGGGAGCACAGTAGATCGATTCTGGTCACAGTACAGCATAGCCCTCTCAATGATAGATAGATAGATAGATAGATAGAACAAAGCTGATCATACATTTTAGCGGTGAGTTGATCACGGAATAAAGTCATGTTTGTCGGACCCATAGGACTTCAGAGCTACTGCTATTCTCTTTACAAAACAAAAAAAAGTGTTGTGATTAGTAAAGATTACTATTTCTAGATTTGAATTATATTTATTTTATTTTTTATGGCATGCATATAGAACAAAGTTTTTGGTTTTTTTAATTTGATTTGAATAACTTGATTGATAAACATTTAGAGTAGAGTAGAGTTTTTTTAAGAAATCCTTTCCTAGTAAGTGTCAATATAACATAACTTTTTGGTTATAGCCTTTCTTTATTGAGGCTTATTATAATACACGGAAAGAAATTTTGTATGGAGAATCGTGTAATACATGTGTATTTTAGCCAGATGTAATCGTGTATAAAATACAGCCTTTAAAAACCTGTATAAGGGAAAGTTTGGCATCTTTTGTGAATTTACAGGTTGTTCAACAAATTAGCATTGAAAACGTCCCTATTCATTGTGTCATTAAATATGTTATTTATTTACTATCTAAATTATTATTTTTTTGTTATTTAATTTATTAATTTAAATACTATTAAAATATTATTTCAGTGTAATTAAATAATTTAATATTTGCTTTTATGACATTTATTTTAAAATTTGTCTAATACAGAATATTGCCAATGGAGAAACAATTTTTTTATACGAGAGGCTAATACACTGTATAATACATACAATGGAGAAAGGGTATTAGGGGTACACAGAATTTCAATCAAAATTTTTCTTATTTTTGATTCATAATAAATATGGAATTAAGTTTCAAAAATTCATAAATGATAAACTTGATATTTAAAAACACAAAAAAAACTCTTACTTTATATTAGTAAAAATATTTTGTTAAAAAAGGTCCAGCATACTTGCCACAAATTGAAAAGAAATAGTTTTGAGATAAAAATTTAAGTATCACGTATTTATTGAATCTTTTGAGATTGTTTCAAATTCCTGGTGTAATTCTAAGATACAATTTTTAAAACGTTTAACATATCACATATTTCTTGGTAGATGAAAAGAATTCGATTTTTGAAAATTTTTGTGTTTTTCCTTTCTTTATCGGGTTTCAAATAGGGGTGTAAGATTTTCATTTTCATCCTAATCAGCCTAATAACTGTTTTAAAAAATGCTAAATAAAATAATTGAAATCTGTATTTTTATTTGTTTTTTTTTCGATTTTTAAACTTAATTAAACAAATCAAATTGAAATACTGCCGGAATTCAAACGTTCACATGATCTAAGCTCCGAAAAATATATATAATATATAATATGAAATGAAGTTTTCCTTTGAATTTTTCTTGTATTTATTATTGCTTGCTTTTATCTATAGTCAATGTTTTATAATGTTATTATAGTAGATTCTTCTATTTTTTATCATTTGCACTTCATTTTCAAGAAATTAACCTTTAAGGCAATTTTTAATGAGATTAATAAACATTAATAGGTTAGTTACATGCACTTAAGTTGATGTTATGTGTATGATAGGCTATTTTACCGTTAACTTTCCTTTATTTAGTTGGTACTGTGTTTTTTTTTTCTTCTTTTGCTTTTTGCACACTCAAGATAATTCCAGGCTTCTTCTATTATATGTATCTTCATAAATCTTCTCGGCTGACTAACAATTTAAATTCCTTTTTATTTGAAATTCTATTCTGTTCTTCTTATCGTATACTTAAAATTTCTTTATTATTATTTTGTATTTTTAATGATAGTAAAATCAATTTACAAAGAAGAAAGATATGAGAGATTATTTTCATTATAAACTAATTTTTTTAAATTTTAATAGTGTTTTTATTAGCATAACAGATGCTTTGAAAAGGAAAGGTTTTCAAGCTGCATTCTTCAATTTCCTTGGAACACAGATATGCTGTAGTATCAAATACTAAGACACCCGTATTTTTTTCATCTTCTATTATTATGCACTCTTAGGGGCTACAAACCTAAGTTCCCCTCTAAAAATAAACTTTCCTCTATAACTCGAGTAGATGTTAATATCTTTTTATTAAATTATTTTGATTTGTTTTATTAGTTAAAGGTTTTTAATAAAAATTAAATCCGTGTTTGTTTATACTTTTATAAGGGAAAATCTTTTTTAATCAATTTTTATTCTTTTGTTCATAAAAATGGAAAAAATCATTAAAATTGAAACTGACTCCTTTTCCTTAAAACATGAGAGCTCTAATTTATGTATGCATTTAAACTGCTTTTATGTAAATTACATTCTTTCTCGAAAAGAATTTCCAATGCCTAGTGTTGCACTTTTACATAAAAGATACTGTTTAAAAAAATCATTACATACTTTTTTTAATTACCAAAATTTTTTGAAAATACTCGTATGAGGTTGGTTATATTTTAAATTAAAATTTTTCCTTAAAATTATAATAAATAAAAAACAAAAGATTTTATGCTAATTGAACTTACTTTAGCAAGGATAGATTTTCTTAAATTCTTCATAGTAAATGTAAGTTTATCGCTTTTGTCTGAGCCAAAACTAATAAAAAGATTCAAATGTAGACAATAGTAAAGACTTTATAAACATTTTAAAAAAAACCAATGAATGATTTGAAAATTGAAACCATTGCCAAACGGAAAGATCTCTCTGATCCGTATGAGCAATTAAATCGGATTATTTTCTTTTAATATTTTCATAATTTCATCAAATTTATTGCAAAGTATTTGTGCTGTGATCGATGAGCAAGATTTCATAAAGTTAAATAGGATCATATCTAAGTTTAATCACAGAATATACCTCCTAGGCTTCTTTTAAAATATATATATATATATATATATACGACGTTGGATTGTGTTTTGATGGATAATTTTTATCTTGTCATTGTGTTGAATATTTGCAATTTTCATTCAGTTTATATGTAATCTACTTATTATTATTTATCAGTTTAACGATTTAAGCTAAATAAAATAATAATTTTGGTTTATCGAGCCAGGAAAAAATAACAAAAATAAACGTAAAGCATTTAATTGCTGCACAGTTCTAGACCTTCACATATATAATTACATTTATGCATGGATTCTTCCATAAAAGTAGGGAAGTGAAGATTTCAATTCACAATAGACACTACAGGGCATCCACACAGATGATAAAAATTCCTAGGGTAGCTATATCATATAGTACACAGAGGCATTAGATAAGAAGAAATTTAGTGTCACTAAAATTAAGCAGTTCATCGAAATATCCAACTAATTAATCAAACTATTACTAGAGATGTCAAAAATCTATTTATTTATTATTAATTTAATTATATTTATATTTGTATTTGAGTATACCTAATTCGAAATTCCTGAACCTACTTAGGAGGTTTAACATTTTGATTTACGCTTATATATCAAAAGTTGATCCAGCCATTAACATGATGAGCCTACAAATAATTCCTGATTCTTTGTCAGCAGGCTCCATTCAAGTTGAGAAATTGACCAAATTTTTTAGTTTGAGCAGTTTCAAGTCAGGTTCAAAAATTATCCAGAAAGCAATGTTCTATTTATGTGTGCCTAAGTATTGTATAAGTTGTCATCAGTGTGTGAAGATCTATATAAGATGTATTATTTAATTAATTTCGATTTGTATCTACCAAGAATTTGTTTTGCTCTAGGAGCAAACTTTTTTCACAACAGAAAATCATTGATTTTTCTTCTATAATTAAAATATTCTTATAGGATTTCTAAATCATATACTCAAAAGTAAAATGTTTTAATGTCTTTAAAGATGAGGAGTGAAAATTTAAATTTGCTACTTAACAAATTATTTTCTATTTGTCTTGCATTGATTATAAAATAAAAAGTCACTTGCCCGTTTTGAATATGCATCTACAAGGGAATATATATATATATGTAATATAACCAATTTTATAAAATTGGAATCCTTGGAGCCATCTGACGCATGTAATACATTTTTGTATTTTGGGGGGCATTTTAAAATGAAATCTATTGAAGTTTCTCTCTCTCTCTCTCTCTACTGGAAATAGTATCACAAAAGTATTTCCATTAAATTTTATTCTTATTAATTTTAATCTTATTTTAAACGATAACAAAAAGTTGAAATTTTATAGTTTAAAAAAAAGGCCTTCCTAAATACCAATGCAAGGTTATTGAATCCTGTAAATTAATATGAAATCTTCAGATTAAACAATACAAGTTCAAGTTGAGTTAAACATTTTTTTCCAATAGCAAAATAAAAAAGCAAAAATGAGTTGGTAACATATACAATATCTTAAATCTTTGTTAGATTATGAAAAATTCTTGAAATCCTGCACATCATTATTTAACAACAGCAACAACTACAAAAAAAGAGTAAAACGTGCAAATTAACTAAAAAAAAAAGACGAAAAAAACCTCTTAAGTACTCTACTCGGTAAACGAACTTCTAAATTGAAAAGGTTATTGACTGACTTCTGCTATTGTCATTAAATGTTCAGACTCGTTTTCCATTTGAGACACCAGCTGACCGTGAAATATTTTCTTCTTTTTTGGATTTTACTAGAATTCATCTTATATTCCTGAAGTTTTAATTAATTGCAATCAGTTTAGCAATTTTTTTTTTATATTAAATTTTAATTGTTTTTATTACTGCAAATATGTTTTTGTTAGCAGTTTCTTGTCTTTTTTATAAATGTGAAAATTATATTGGATTGCAGTGGATTTCTTGAAAAACAATAACTAGAGAATTAGAAGAGACTTTTATAATTAAAAAGAGAAATCAGTTACACGACTATATTTAAGCCTTTTATGACTATTTTGTAAAATTGCGGCTCAATTTTATCTTTTACATCGTAGATGATTGCAGTTTATTTGGTCTAAGCGAGAAACTTTCAAGTTAATATTTTTATAATGTAAAAAATTCAAGAAAAATTTTATTTTATAAATCAATAATATAAATTTTTAGCTTATTTTTATATAAAGGAAGTTTTAAGTTTTTTTTTAAGTTCAAAAATGCCAGATATGTTTGATGAAAGACTAGATTTTTCTAGTTAAGACTTTTGTTTACTTATAAAACTAAAATATTATTTCAAAAATTTTAAAGTTAATTTACATGATTTCAAGTTGGGAAATTAACTTTACTTCATCCATGAAAGAGAGCAACTTTACAGTCATAGGGGTATATTTGACCATGCGTCAAGAACCTGAATCACTTTGGTGTTTAGGGTAAACATTTCGACACCTTACCTGGTGTGTCCCGACCCTAACCAAAGTGAGTCAGATTCTTGAGGTGCCGTCAAATATACCCCATAGCGCCTACTTTCTCTGGAAAAAGACTAATATATTTTGTTGATTAATAGCCGTCATGTTTACTTTTTGCATGCATACATCATACATTTCTTAACTTTTTAACCCATAACTGGGTTTGGTTGATAAATTCATTTAAAATTTGAATTTTAGTTGTTAGGACTACCCTTGAGTGTCGTGTTAAATACGCCTAACCTATCATATTTTTATATTGAAACTTCTAATATTAGTAGTCATTTAGTTCTATTTAACAATTAAAATTTCTATTCAATTTTCATTATTTATTTTTTTTTAGTCCAAACAGCCAAACAGCTGATAATTTAATTTTGACTTGAGTTTATGAAAACAACTTTAATAACATAATTTCTTAGACATATCAATAAGCCTTTTTTGTTTTGATTAAGTATTGGCAGAAATATTTACATTTTTTGATATTGAATCATGTTAGACAAATGCCGTATATCAGCTTATAATAGCCCTGCAAATATTTTGAGCCAGAACTGTCTCAATATAGTTCCAACAAAGCTGGACACTAAATTGACTCGATTTTAGCTTCTCATTGGGCTATTTGGTATCCGAATTTCGATACCAAATGTGGATATTTTGATGTGTTAGTGCTTTGTAAATGTATAACATGATATTTTCTCACATGCGTGATATATCACAAGCTCAAATTGCTTACCGGAAAAATTTTTCTTAAATGATTGTAAAATAGATTTATAAATCTGAAAATTACAAATATATGGAAAAGAATTTGTATTGCTAATTTAAATTATTTTATTAGCTAAAATGCATTTATTTCTGTCCTTGAAGCAAATTTCTAATAAGTTCAAAATAGTTATGTGTTTAGACAGGTCAAGTAGTTGTTTTTTTTTGTAATATTTCTTAGTTTTATTTCTTACATAAATTTTTCTTTTATTAATTTTGTTTTTTTAAGTTCATTAATAGAAATAATAGCTGATGAATTTTTATTAACTGAAAGTCAAACAATCACATATTATCCTGTAGTACATGCTTATTACAATGACAAAAACAACCCCCTAACACCTTTAAAAACAATTATGATTATCAAAATTTATAGTCAATTTGGTTGTATTATAGCATGACTACAATGACTACAAATCCTTTCGATTAAGTACGAGCAACATGGAAAAAATGAATATAAGAAATTATTTATTTATTTTTTTCCTTGGTAACTAATTTTCTCAATAAAATAAAAAAAAAAGTGTTCATTATTATAATTATTATTATTTTAAAATTTTATTTGGCTAATAATCAAAAGTATCACAAGCTCAAATTAGATTTCCACTGATAAAAATGAAAAGAAAACATGGTAATAAATTAATAATTTTATTTAAACTCAATTTTTTATGCTTTAAACATTAAATTGTCATACTATAAAAAATTTGCAAATTATTTGTTTGTTATCCATATTAGAACAAAATGATTTTTAATTTTTAATTAAATTTTATTGTTTTAATTAACTTTGATCAAAGGTTTAGTTTTTATTTGATTTTTGAAATAATAAAAATTTCAATTATTGTAAAAATTTTAATTTTGTCATTGTGTAGCAACATAAAAATGAAAATATCAATTTAGTCATTATATTTCTTTTGTTTACTAATTCATGAGCACATTTTTCACTACCGTGAATTGCATTCAGTATTGATATTGAAGAATGTAACATGATTTTCGCCACAGATGTGAATTGTTAAAAAATTGCAGTCTTTTTAGTAAAACTACGTAAATTCTAGTTTGATATTGAAAATTATAGTTCTTTTTGTTCTTAGATCTTGAAATTGCCTCTTCACCTTAAATTTATTCCATGCCTAAATTATAGTCAACTCTGTATACTAGCCACAGAAATGCAGAGATTTTTCTTTCATATTTAAATATGAACCCACGGGTAAAGAGTCTTGCAACATTTTACTAGGTAAAAATGTCCGTATGTCTTTGTTATATGTAACCAGCTGCTGTATGCTGGAAAATAAAAGAACTTGCCATATAATTTTATAATCAACTTACATTGATGAACTTAGCAGTTTCAAAAATTGCGCCTATAATTTAATGGAACTGTTAAAAAAGTCTTAAGTGCTTGTCAATCAAAATCGATATACTATCACTGCAAATCCCTGGTAATAATGGGATTGAAAGCAACAAGGAGACTAATAGATAAGTTTAAATGGACTCTAGCAAATGCTATATAAGGTCTCTACTCTATATGTACATTCAGTAATGGTTCATAAACACAAATGCTAAATTATGAACTAAATCTACCGGTTCCCAGCGAATTTTTCATTTTCACGATTAAGAATTTTGATAAGGCAATAAACCAGAACCTAGAACGTTGACGTGGCTTATAACGAAACATGGTTACAGTCACGGTTTAACAAACACATAATAGGAATAATAATAAATCTGAGATACTGATTCTGCCATGAGATAAAAGAGGTTAATCTTGATGAGAGCAAAATATATGACATTATGTGCCACAGATCGAAAGAACGGAGCTAGCTTGAATAATATTATAGTTTTGGAATGAATTTTTCAGCATTACGGATCTAACGAGGGGAACTATAGCCACAATACGCTCATAACCACCAGCATGGTCGTCTTCTATTAATATTCAGATTGATTATTGCTTGTGTAGCTTGAAGCTTGTAATTTTTGGATTTTATTGAAACGTTTAAGCAAATTTGCACCTTTTCTTTCTCATTACATGCCAAAAACTTTCAAGGTGTTGTATTCCCTGATTTTATTCATTTGATTGACAAATGTCGATACATCTCAAGCAGTCAGGACAAGTCACAACTAATCATTTAAATTCATGAAAATGTATGAAGTTATTTCCATAAAGACCATAGCCTTAAAAGAATATTTTATCGAATAATGCAATCAACATAAAAAACAAAGTTGTTAAAATATATAAACTGGCCGCTCCCTATCAGCATTATCTAATAGTAGAACAAACTAATATTACAGGAAAAACTTTTAAATTAGTTTATGCGAAAAGTTTTTAAGTGATAATTCTTCTTGTATAACTTACTGACAAAAAAAAGTTTTCTACAATGAAACACAGAACAAACAACAACAAAAATAGTTCCATAAAACAACATAATTAATATCTATAAAATTTTACCTAAAAAAATCCAAAACAATTGTGTTAATTGCTAAATGACTCTGATTTTATGACAGTGATAGATGCCAGAGGTTACAATTAGCCCTCAGGTATAAACCAATCTTCTGTCTTCAAAACAATAATTAAAACTTTGTTAAATTATCTTATTATAAATATAATGACCCTCAAAATGGCCCTAATTAAAACATGATTAACATGTTCCTATTTTATTTATAAACATAAATAACTGCTATTTTGTGCATTACTTTCACTTTAAATACATTACATTGGATTCTTTTGACCGAATTAAATTACAAGTATATAACATCACGATTTGATAATAATTTTTATTTAATTGTATTTATTTGAATTTTTTAATTTTGTTTTTTTTTTCTTTTTTTTTTTTGTTTTGAATTACAGATACTGTCAGTTTTTCTAGTCATAACAATACATAGGCATACAGTTTCTGCCGCATTATGGCCAAGTTTTACACAAGAAAAATGCAGTACTGGAACAGGTCTTAAATATTTATCTGGTGATGCTCTTAGGGATTCACCAAACTGTTTAGGTCCTAATAATACACCATATCCAAGGTAAAAAATTATATTTTAATTAATTATAGAGTTTTATTATTTATTTTTTTCTATGTTTTATAATAAAATAAATTTATTTTATTTTTATATTATTTAGTGCAGCAGTTGCACGAACTTTTTCAAACTGGAGTGGCTCAATTAGAAAAGGTAGACAAAGCCAAATGCCAACTTTGGACCCATATGTTACACAAAGTGCTCTATTAAAAGCATATGAGGATCATAATTCAGAATTTCATCCAAGCTCAAGAATCGGTAAGTACATTTTTAGTTTAAATTTCGAACTTATAAACTTTGATTTATTGTTGTATTGATTATGATATATCGAATATACAATTTATATGAGGCGAGTAAGCTGGATTGCAAGTCTTTAAATATTTTCAACAGGTTTCTCATGGGTCATAAAGCAATTAATAAATTGTTTAGAAAATAGGGAAAGCAACAAATGATAGATAGAAATTTTTCGGGAAGCATATTAGATGCCAAGATTTTTATTTATATATTTTATATTAATGAACGGCTTGTTGATGATCTCTAAGGCTGCCTGCAGAGTGCCGGCTTACAGCCGAGCTGACACCGATTCCGATACCGAAGATTATAAAGTCGTTATGGGTAAATCAATACGAATATGCTCAAAGTGTTCAGCCTACCAAAGATTAGACTATCACAATAGGAATCGATGTCAGCTCGGCTGTAAGCCAGTACTCTGCAGGCAACCTAACTGATCCTTGCTTATATAATCTTTTTTTATGGTTTTTCCTTTTGAAATTTTTAACAAATACTTTAATGATTCATTGGAAAGATCTATTTTGTCTTGGGCGAGGATGCAAAGGATTGCATAAATATTCCTTCATATTTTTTATAGTTTAATTGAAAAGCAGAAAATGAATACCTAATCAACCGTGTTACGCACATCTTATTAATTCGACCCTTAATGTTTTGACTGAAAAAAGACAGCAGCTAACTAACTTTTTTGTTTTCTTTTTCACATAGGAAGTCACGCATTACAATTAACGTGAAAATTTAGAGTTGTTTATAGTTTTATGTCTTTTAATAATTAATGAAAAAATAATTGAAGGCGAATACTTGTCAGGTTAAATTTAAATATAAGAATTTAAAGAATAATAAGAACAAAGAAACGAAAAAAAAAACAAAATATGTGGGTAGTAAAATAAATTTGAAAAATATATGGCTATGTGTAGTCAAATTATACATGTGGGAGTTATAATCATAACTTTGGTTGTTTACTTATTGATGAAACAGTTCCTTAATTCTTACAATTGAATAAATAAAAATACAAACACCTAAATTTTCAGACTAAAAGAATTTTAATTATATGTTTTCCAATTTGTAAATGACGTATTGCATATTAAGAATGTATCAGAAAATTTTTTAGTATTTTTTTAGCATTCCAAAAAGACCTACATGAAAACAATTTAAGTTTATATGGATATATGGATAAAAAAAAACTTTTTAAATAAATTGCGTAGAGGTTAAATATTTATTTTTAAAGAGCATTTTCTAAATTTTTTAGTCTATGTAAAATTTCAAAATATTTTTCTGTTTTATCGGTGTGTACATGGTCTTACTTTTTGCTTTCTTTGAACTTTTATAATAGACCTGAATGAAAAATTTTCAGGATATTAATTCATAGTGTACTGAAAATAGGGTAATTTTGCAAAATATTCCGAAAAACAATCTTCTTGGATTTGTATTGTCAAAATAATCATTTTTAAGTGGAAACAAATATTTTGTGCTTGCTAAAAATCAATTTTTAATCGTTTCTAATGGATGATTTTGTTTCAAAGTCAGCAAGCTTATATTTTTATATTATTATTATATTTTACTCAAATTTAAAATAATTAATATTTATTAGTTGACAATTTAGCTTCAAATTCTTTTGCTAAGGATTAAAATTAAAAGATTAGAGCTCTTTACAAAAACTTAGGATTTAACAAAAATTGAATATTTATTTATTTATGCTTGTTTTTTTATCCTTCTTCTTAAACTTAGACCTTATAAGAGTATTAGAACTTTGTTTTCTTTTTTAATAAAAAAGATTTGCATACATTATCTAAAGTCAAAAGCTAACATTTAATCTATTGATATTTATTTTAAATATGTACATAAATTCAAGGATATGATGAGCCACGGGCGTTTTTGAAAAAATAATTAAATAAATGCTCAAAAAAATATAAATTGCAAATCGGCTGCATTTAATTAATCAAAAATAATTAATAATTAAAATTTAAATAATCAAAGAGTAAAAGAAATATTAAATTTTACTTTCGTTTTTAATTTTCTTATTTATTAATTTATTTAGTTATAAATAGCACAATAAAAAATTTCTTTTCTATGAAAAACAAGTACTTTTCCCATATCTGAAATACTAAAGAAAGTAAAAATATGAATTTCGGATCATTTCCAAAAAAAAAAACCTGACAAATTATTCATTTTAGGACTATGTAAAACAATACACAAGAGAAAGCAGTCGAGACGCAAAATTTTAATAGCTTATAGTGAAAACAATTCTTAAAATCATATTCAAATATTCTCACTGGTTTCTGTTTAAATTAACAAAAAAACAAAAAAAAACACAACAATAAAATACTTAAGACTGCTCGTAAAATGCAAACTAGAATTAAAAAAAGTAATAAAATACTAAAACAAGTTCCGTACAAATTGAGGACAAATATATTTAATCATAGATTTATGGATAATTTATCAATTTTAAAAAAAAATTTAAACCCTATTAAGGGCCATCTTAACATAAAAATGAAAGCTAAAATCTATTAGTCAGCCATTTCATAGTTTTAAACTTAAAAGAACTAAAAACCTATATTTATGTGTTGATTTCAGAAATAAATAAAAGATAAAATAAACAAAAAAATTACCACAAAAAAAAAAAGAACAGGAAATCTAAAAATATTAACCAAGTTTGTCATTAAAAACTATGTGTGCCACATGATTGGTATGCAAAAAGCATGCCGAATAAAACATCGAAACAGAGAAAGGCAATTTTTTTTGTTTTTTATGCTAAATAGGAATAAAAAATCAAATTATAGTCATATCTTCATTTGCAAAACCTTTTAATACCTTAAGTAGAAAGTTTAATCTGGAATTTGATAAAAGTTTTTAACCCTTTGAATTATTATTCCACATTTATCAATTTATTTTATAGAAAATAATTCTTTTAGTTTTCAATGAAGATAAAAGCCAATCAGACTTCTTAAAAATATTAAAATTGTTCTGGGAAAAGTTATTCCTTTTCGTCCTCCAAGGGTTTTTGCAGTTGTTTTGCTTTAATTATCGCTAAGAGAAGGGGGTAGGGAGAGAAGGGGAGTTGCAATACAAAAAACAGGCTCATAAAAGAACATTAATAGATCTTTACCTCAAAAACTTAAATTTTATTGTCTTGAGCCTTTAAAGTTGTAATATTGGTCACCACTTAAAAAATTAATTTCAAATTTTTGATAATTTGAAACCTCTGTGGTAAACTTTTTTCTATCCATTTTCTGTGCAAAGCCTTGTCTGCGCTTGATAATTTGTTCTACATGGGACTCAATGCATTGCACTTACTTTAAGTGCATTTATTGTAGAGTGAATTCGAATTAAAATATGTATTTCGAGATATAGTAAACTCACATTTTTCTTCACCAATAATCGAAGAGAGTTGGTAATTCTTTCTCAAAAATATGGCATTCTTCACATTTACAAATTTTCCGTCTGCTAGCAAAATGCATGAATCTAACCAGGGGCGGATTTAGGATTTTGGTGCCCTAGACTTTAGAGCTCATACTGCCTTTATCATAAAATAAAACTGACGTAAAAATCAAGAATAATTAGGAAATTATAGAAACGATTTTTCATTTATTTATTGTAAATTGAAAATTGAGAGATACTGCGGTATTTATCGAATCATAATTTTTGCTTTGTTATAAAATGTTTTTTTTTTTTCAAAAATTTTCCGTCCTCATAAGTCGCTCAAAATTTGGCGCCCTAGGCTGCAGCCTACTTAGCCTATACATAAATCCGCCAATGAATCTAACCGACATTTGTAAAGCTGCCTACAAAATCATTTTAATATTGGATTCTATATAATTTCGAAAAGCAGCTACATTCCTTCTATTTCTTAAGGTGCAAGCACAATAACGCGTTTTGCGGAGCGGAAGCGGTTACAGTTGTCACAGCTCTAAGAATTTATATAGCTGAATATCGGAATTCAGAATGAATCCGTTTCGGCTCCGCAAACCGCGTCATTGTGTTTGCACCTTTATATTTCACTTCTGTATTTTGGAAAAGTCGTGAAACGTGTAAAATACTCATGTTCCATGATTCAATGTGATTAATAAAATTTATTTGTTAACTTTTATTCGGGACTTATACCAATTTTAATTAGTTTAATAATAATTTCTGTTATATAAAATTAACATAACTTTTAAAATCATAATTATTATATTAAAACTTTACATTTATATATGACATATGAAAATTCAAAAGACTTTAAAAATTTACTTAAGCTTCATATTGGGAAAAATTACCGTCCTTCCAAGTTTATTCTTTTTATAACGGACTAATTCCAAGATTTGGTGTCCAACTTTCTACAAATGTGTTCAGATTTATTAATCACACTTATGTAAAACATCGTTCAATAAGTCTTGGGGATAACATACAGTTTTGGCTAAATTTATCTCTATTATTTGGAATTACATAATCTATTTCTAACTTAATATCTTCATTCTAACTCTTTAATTTTTTTATATCTAATGGGAGAATGCAATTTTTAAAAAAATTATCAAATTTCCTTAAAATAAAACAAAAAGGGTAAAAATTGTGTAAGCAATTGTTTTGATATTCTGATTTGCATTAAAAAATATTCCCATAAAAGGAGACTGCCTGAATTTGATATACAATAATTCTTGTGTGTACTAAAACTTTGATACCAGAAAATTCAGTATGATATTGGATTCTTTGTAGCTTCGAAAAAATACTAAATTTCCTCTGCTCCTTATACTTATGACATGTAATTTTGAACAGTTGTGAATATGAGAGATAATATGTCCCATGTCCCATTAAATAAGTTTTCAAAAGTTCAATCCGTAGATCTTAAAATTCAATTTTTAACAACTTTAAATGGAATAAATAAAATCAATGTTATACATTTGAGCGACAAGTGTCTATTAATTCCGTAAAAATAAGAAAAATCACCTTCTGCATTTATGTGAAATCCTTTTTATAAAGACCACTCCCTAAATATTCTTGATATTCCGGAAATTAAATGAAGTAAACAAAAACTAAACTTTTTTATTAAATATAAAATAAAAGAATTTTAAATACAATGAAAAAAATTTCTTTTTGTATTTTTTAGATAGTTTGAATTCATGTTTGCATAGCTTTTTCCCATAATTTTATTATTCCTATTACCAGAGATCTAACTAATCAAATGAAAAATTTCAACAGATTTATATTTCCTCAATATACGAGTATATCAAATGTTAGCCTTAGGTCTCAAAGTATAAATAACTAAAGTCACGAAATCACTCAATTATTTGTAAACTGAAATTGTGATTAGTAGTAAACTTGAAACAAATATATATAAACATAATTAATTGTAATATAAGTTTGCAATTTGATTGGATCATAATAAATGATCGTAATCCTAATACTTGTTCCTTTACAGGCCGATCATTAAACAATCCTTCTGAACAATGTATTGGAACACCGTCACGACTTTGCAAAACACGTTATAATACAACAGCACCAATGTATGGAGTTAGTTTAACATCTGGTCAACCAGTTACAATTGTACAAAAGTTTCCAGATCTTCTACAACAAGTCGTCTTCGAAGTATGCGAGTAAGTATATCATCTGAGAAAGTTAACTTTCATCTCCTGATTTACTAATCTAATTCTTTAATGTTATTGACTTTTGACTATATTTGGTTACGATATTTTCAATAAAAATTTATTCTTGTTATAAAAATAAATTATATTAACCTAAATACCATATAGAAAAGAGATTTTAAAAGAATTAATATTTTAGAATTGCCAGACAATCCATGTAATATTTGCTTACATAAACTCGTAATTTAAAATTGGTTTTATATCTAAATGAAAGTATTTCAAGTATTTTTTACTTGAAATTTTTACAATTTTAAGATACCTTTCAACCTTTGTTGTTTTTTCTGGTATTATCCAAACGTTAATTTAAACCATTTGATAAGTAATCATAGTAAATATTCTCGGCTTCATAAAATGAGTAGTGCAGAAATAAAATAAAATGTGAATTTAAACTACGAGTATATTACAGCATTAAAGTTTACTAATCTTGTAAACTCTGCTAATATTCTGCAACACAGCCTAAATCTCTATTACGAAACTTATCTAATATTTTAATGTAAAATTGTAAAATTTTGCCCTCGAAAATGTTAAACTTTTAAATGTTATGCTACGTTTTAACGGAAGCTTAATACCATATTAAACATTGATGAGACCAAGAATCAAAAATTATTAGTATAGGGCCTAAATTAATTGAAAGATTATTTCTTTTTGATGAAAATATGTATAAAAAAAATGATAAGAGTTTTAATTTGAACGAAATATTAGAATTTTGTAGTTCACAACTAAATAGTTGTATTCAACTTGGTTCTAGTGTAGCCACTTTGGTATAAAGTTCTCGCGTTAATTTGATCCATTTAATTAAGCGTTAAGAAAGCCTTAGCATTAGAAATTAAAATTTGCCTTTTCACTCCATTGTAGTACATTGTTTAAATCGGTATCTAATACATAGTATCTAACCAACAAACACTTTAGTTTCAAATGGTGTATACTGACAACGTTGTGTTTTGTTATTATATAGAAATTAAAAAATAAGCTAGAGCTACTTCTATTACAAAAAAAAAAATTCCTGTAAGCATGCCTTTTTTTCACCGAATTAACTGAACAAGATTTTTAATTGTCCTGGAATTTGCTTACCATATGCCTGAACTTCAAACTTTTTCTACTTAATCCTTCTTCAAGCGCATTTTTTGGTGAGAGCCTTTTTGTAATAAAATCATTATATAGAATACAAAACTTATCCTGAATAAAGGAATGCATACCCATTTTATAATACCAAAGTAGATTTTAACCATGAATTGATACTATAATCTTGTCAGGCATGTAAAATTTGATTGATAAGCAAACATATCTTGCTCTTCATAAGGGAATATGACCTGATCTAACAGCATTGTTGAAATTTGCTATGATTTAAGTAAATACAACGTAAATGTAATCAAAAAATTTCCTGAAATACAAATTTCATAACATAGAGTTTCTCATTCTTATTTGCCATTATAATTTCCATTAAATCAAAAACAAAATAAAAATTACTGATTTGCTTAGCTATCCTATTACTTAGGTAAGAATTATGATTGAAATAAAAAATTCTTTAACGTGTTTCTAAAACCTCTTTAACTATTACAAGATTTATTTAGTATTTTTATTCAATAAATCTTCCTCAGGTTTTTCTTATTTCATTTTATTCAAATTTAATTTAATTTATATTTATTAATAATTTTATTTTTATTTTAGATCATCAGAATGTGAACTTGTCCGAGGAGAATGTACCCAAACATATGTTCCATATTTATTTCTTGTAATCCCTTTGGGACCGGTAACATTGACTGGACAGGATTATGTACTTGTTGAAAGTGGTTGCACATGTAAACCTAAGTTGTCAAATGGAATTTCACGAGAGTCGACTACAGTACCTTAGATAATGACTTTATATAAGATATAGAGTAAAACTATATATATATATATATATATATATATATATATTTATACTAAAATTAAAATAATTGTTTCTTATCGATTCCAGTGTTATTTTGGCCCAAACAATAATGGACTGAATTGTTTTTTTGTTTTCTTTTAAGCAAAAATTTTTATTTTAATCTTCATATTTTCATTTTATTAAATATAATTTAGTTGTATATTAATTTACTTTTATGGTAGGACTATTAATTTATGGAATATTTAATTCATTGAATTAAAAAAGAAAAAAAAAATTGTTTTCCACAAAATTCAAATCGAAAATTAAATTAATTGCTGGAAGTTTTTTTTGCCTAATTATTTGTTAGCAAAAATTATCCATATATAAATCCAAATATATTAAATATAAATGAAATTTTTAATATTCCTCAAAGAAATATTAAATAAGCTGCACTTTTATTTTAAATTAATTTTATTTTTCTAAAGTATCAATCAAACATACTAAATGAATAAAGTGTAATTTAATTAATTTTTTTAAAGGGTGTGTTGCAGAATGTTATTGGTTAGCAGAAATTTTAACAGATTTTAATCCTTTAGTCAGAAAAAATAATTGACTTTAACGAAGTCAAAGTAACAACTTTATTTGTGTTGTTATTTATCAAAGCTTGAGTTGTTATTTTTGCTTGATTCATCAAAATAATTATTTACTTTTAAGGGAAATAAAAGATGTAGAAAGTAAACAAGTAAAATTTTAGTTAGATAGTTTTTTTTGGAAATAGAGCATTATATTTGCTAACTTTTCTTCTTTTTAATTTGTTAATTTTTTTGAGATTTGTTAATTTTTTTATCAATATTCTTTAATTATTTTTGTTGTATCAAACACAACTGAAGTTTTTTGTTGTATTTTTTTGAATTGGCCTTTCTTTTTTCTATTTTTTTTAAAGTTTCATTTATATCGTTAATAATTATCTTAAAACCTACAAATAACTTTTCTGAGTGATTGTTAAAATACCTCCTTTTTACAACAAACATGATCACTCATAGATATAAAAGTTAAAAAATTTCAAATTTCCCACAGAATTACTAGAATATTTGTTGTGAATTTTGTTCCCATCTTTCATAAATCTGATCCATAAAATCTTCTTGTTTTTAAAGGTTTCTTGTAAAAACAAAATTTAATTAAAATCGTTTATGAATACAACTTTTAATGATTTAATGGATTCTCTAAAAGTATTTGAATTTAAAGCGACTGCACTTTTCTAAATTAATTGCCAATCTCTGAATTTTAGAATTAGATTTTTCGAACCATCAATATTAACCTTTTTGAATATCCATTTACTAAATAAAATTAAAAAAATATAAACTAGATGAATTGCTAATATATATTCCTATATAAAAAAAAAATTAATTTCTGATTTAAATAGTTCCGCAGTACTTTCTTCTTTCTCTTATTTTGAAATCAAAGCCATCAGTGGGCCTGAAATTGAGGATGATTTAATAAGAAATAATTTTTTTTAATCGGAACTTGGGCATATAAAACATAAAAATTTTAATGTCCATTGGATATTTATGTTCTGTATTCATTGACATTTCACCATAAATAGACTTATGGCCTGAAGATTCTTTATAGTTTGTGGAAATTTATTTCAAAATCAACACTTTAAATGTTGACACGAAAGCGAATCATGTGAGAACTATATAGTTGCAGACAAAATTTAATGGAAATTTACTTCAAATTTTAAATTTCATAAGTCGAACTATTTACTAAGCATAATTTTGGATTATTAAATAGATTTTTGTGTTTTATTTTTAAGAATAATACAAAAAACTTGTAAACAGGGTAGTAAAAAAAAGGAATATATATCTAAGCTAAATAAATTTATTGAATACCATCAAACATAAAAGAAGTACAATTTCTTGTTTTAAATACAAGTCTAATTTTAATAAGATTAGATTCTAAAAATTTAATATCTAAAATTTGCCGCCACATTGTTTCGAAATGTCAAAAAATTTACTCTTAAAATACATATAGTGTCATCTACATCTCAAATTTTTTCAAAAGTAATTTTCGAAAATGTAATATGAAGTGTAAAAGGGATTATGGGTGATGAGACACGATTGATGACTGTACCAGTACAAAGGAACAAATCTACTCCGTTTTTGTACTTTGTACCACCAAATTATTATAAATTTCTAAGTCGTCAAATGGCTATGACGCCCCATAAGGAAATGGCCATTTGTGAGTGAAAATTTAAACATGTTTAAAAATTTACTCAAAAATCGATATTTCGATGTATACATAACATTGAACGAGAAAGCAACTCAACTATATTTGATAGTGCATCAAGAAGCTGACCCACTTTGGGTTTTTGGCTAGGGAGACACCAAAATGTTGCTGTCTTATTAAGTACCGTAAAATATAGCCAATTGACAAATGCCGGCCTCAGAGTAAGAACTCATAGCCATATGATATAGTGCCATCTACATGTCAAATCCTTTTAAAAGTAATTTTCGAAAATGTATTTGACCTCCTAGAAAATCAATCTGTCGTCATTCATTGGACAAGCAAGCTACCATTTAATAATTTCAGCACGTGTTGTGTTTTACATTTAATTTGTTAATGAGTTTTAATTAAATTTTAATCGAAAATGGCAGCAATTCATGAAAAAATGGTATTAGCATTATGTTTAGAGTGTATAAATAAAAGAGATCCTACATTAGGAACAGTTTTCCAAACTAAATTTAAAGCTGTAAGTATACAATATGAAGAAACAAATTAAAAGTTTTATAAATTTTATTATTTAATATAAATTATAAAATCCATGAAAATTCATTTATATATTTGTTACAATTTTTGATTTAATTATAAGCTGTGATTATAATTCAATTTTAGAATTTTTAAGTAACTTTATAACGTGGTTCCGGCATTATCTTGCACGTTTTCATGTTAAGCCTTTTTCTTTTTTTTTTTGAAACAAAATTATGTGTATATGTTGAAATTCTATCAACTTTTGTTTGATTTTTTATTTTTTCAGTCAAAACTAATGAAAGGATCACCCAATTTGGATGATATGCTTACTTATTTTCAAAAAAATAGTAAAAAGAAAATACAAATTAATGAAGAAAAAAGCTCTAGTGAAGATAGCTCTGAAGATGATAGCTCCGATGAAGACGATGAACCAGCTTCACAAAAATTAAAAACTCAACAGTTTGCAGCAAAGGTATGTATCCTATTTTTAAAGCTTAATTAAATAGCATAGAATTTTCTGGGTGGGTGGGTTGCAGAATGTTATTGGTTAGCAAAAATTTTAACAGATTTTAATCTTTTAGTCTAAAAAAATAATTGACTTTAACGAAGTCAAAATATTTATTAATTATGTGTTTATTAAATCAAATAGTGAAGAATCTAGAAAATAATAAAGACTAGGTTATCAATGATAAATAATAATTACATCTAATTATTTTGTCCAAGTGAGAGATTTATTCAAATCCAATATATAAAGACATAAATAACTTGTAAGTACCTCAATTATCTTATATGCTTTCTTATATTCCACCAACTGTGCTAAATATCTCGAACAAGAGGTTAAAAAGACACTTCATAATCTTTTTGATCTTAGAGTGTTGTTGTTTGAGAAGATTATTATACTTCTGTCACAAATTTTCCTTGCTTAATGCGGATTTAACGGAAATTGTTGTAATAACTCTTCATCTTCATCCCAGATTTTTATTGTTCAGATAATATATAATTTTTAAAAAATTTCATGTAAATCACAGAAAGTCACAACATTAAACCTAGATACCACTAAACTCTACCAGGAAAAAATATCAGACTGTCGTTAGTTTTGACTTTAACTTAACTTTAGTGTTGATGAGATCTATAAAACAGCAAGCCTTATGTGGAAGTTGAGGGATATTGTCGTACCTTATTAACTTATTACATTTATTTAAATAAAATGTTCTTCTGTTTTGTACTATTTTTAAAATTTCCAACCATATAATAACTACAACTAACTGTCAAAATTACAATTTAAAAGTTACTACAATTCATATCGCTTAAAATAACTAAAAAAAAATAATTTTCCCGCGCCACATGACCAAAAATTCAAAGGAATTTTTTTGGACTTGTATTTGACACATCCAGAATTTGGTGAAAAATAGTGCTTCTATTTTATTATCTTTCAAATTATTTTAGATCACAAACGGGAACAAAGCACTAAATGGGATTGCAAATTCAGAAACAGCTGATGGTAATATGCCACAAAAAATTAAAACTAAAACATTAAAAGCTGACAAAAAAAAAGCAACAGAATTAAATTCTAATACAACTGAAAACAAGAAATATCCTAATTTTGTAAAAGGAGGATACATTGGTACACCGGTATGTTTGTTTTTTTTTTTTTTTTGAATTTTTTTGAGATTTTAGTTTATTGTATAAAATCGTTTTCGTAAATTAAAAGACGCAAATTCTACTCCCTCGCTTACGAATGTTTTATTCATATTCAAAAATATCACTTATAGATCTCATCAGAAAAGTTCAGAGTATTTTCGCGTGTTTTAATTGAATATAATTTTATACTAAAAATTATTAAATAATTAAATAAATTATATCCTCTGTTTACATAAATAAAAGATACATTTTATTAAATGACAATTTTGGTTTTTTTTTTTTTTGTAGATAAATGGAAAATCCAAAGAATCTTCTAGTGAAGAAGATAGCTCAGATGATGAAACACCGTCAAAAAATAAGAAAACTCCAATCATAGCTAAAAAAACAGGAACATTGCCGAATGCAAAAAAATCCTCAAGTGAAGATAGTGATGATGATTCAGAAGCTGAGACAAAGATGCCAGTTACTAAATCAATTACGAAAGAAACACAAGCTAATAAAAAACTACAGCCACAAAAACAGGTACAAAATCAAAGATCTCTTTTTTAAACTTTATTAAATTTAAAAATGCAAAAATTTACATAAAAAAAATTTCTTAATTATATGTTATATAATATCGTTGATAATGATCTTAAAAACTTTAGTTTAGGATTAGAACTTGCTATAATATGTAGCATCAAAAAGTATATGGCCTGAAAATTCTCAAGGGGAAACAAATATAAAAGCATATCTTATTTTTCTAAATTGAAATTCTCTTTTTAATATAATCTCTGCCAAAAAAATCGCAAGCAGTCTCATATTTTCGAAAATATTCGTGTCACTTGACACGACTTTGTAGCACAAATGAAATGACATGAAATTTTAATAGCCGTCATTTTATAAAATAATATATATATATTTATTGTTTGAGAAGACATCTCTCTATCAGTACTGGAACTTTTTAGCTCACGTGTTAATTTGTTTGGTTATTAGTAATTATAGTAATATTAAAATTAATCGTATAAGTTATGTATTATTAATTTCGTGCTAAGAAAAAAAAGGAATTCTGCAATAGTTAATTTTCATTTAAAGCATAGAAAATCGACTTCATCCTGCACAAGCTAATGGTGCTGATTTAAAACTAAGTGTATCTTTATCAGTGATATCTAACGTGACCATTTCATTTTTTTGTCAGAGCGGGACGCTGTAGGAAATTCCAAAAATTAAAGGCTATTTTTCAAAAAAATAATAATGCTATTTATTCAATTACAAAGACAAGTTAACTGAATTTCATTACTTCTTTACTTGATATAATCCTATACGTTAGATTGCAGTTTTAGACGTATTTGTTTAATAATTGTCGGCGGAGCAAATCAGTTTCAAAATATCGGGTCTAGTTTTCAAATAAGAATAGAAGTTAAAATTGCAAACTTCAAAACTGCAACACTTAGCTGTGATTTTTCACTTGTCCATACTTTATTCATTAGAGAAAAAACTCTTTCAACAGGTGCATTACTTCCCGGCAGACAAAGCCGTTTTGTTAGTCTACCTGCAAAAGCGGGACATTTTGGCTTTCACAGGGGACAGCGGGACGTATGGTCACCTTAGTGATATCTCACAATGTCAATTTACATAGTTCATAAAATCGTGATTTTTTTTTTAGTTAACCTGTTAACCGGACAGGACGTATATATACGTCCAACGTAAACAATATCGGGTACGGGTAGAACATATGAATACGTCCTTGAAACATATGTAGTGCTTAGGAACCATTGCTCTTCTGCACCATTTTCCTTCACTGCACATCCTGGAAAAAAGTTTCTTTGTTTTATCTTCAGAACTTTTTAGATATGTTGCCTAAATAAAATGGAGTTCCCCGGTTAACAGGTTAAGTGTCAGCTATTTTGGACATCACTTATGTATGATACTGTACAATACTAACTAACATCAAAAGAAATTTTCAATATCAAACTAATAACAATTAAATCATTTATTTCCTTATTATATAAGATAAATTTTACAATAATAAAAATTAATTATATTTTTCAGACATTGCCACAAAAAGGAAAACCACAAGATTCAAGTAGTGAGGAAGATAGCTCAGAAGATGAGAAGCCTGCAACAGTAACAACAAAAAAACCTATAAATGAGACAATTCCTAAAGTTTCTACAAGTGAGGATGAGTCTGATGATTCAGATGAGGATGAAAAGACTCCAGCTGTTAAAACAATTTTAAAACCAGCAGCTGCAAATAAAAAACAACAACAAATTACAAAACAGGTATATAAAATAATTTATGAATGATTTTGTTTATCAATTAAATAATTAAAAAATTTAATTTCTATTAATCATTTTTATAAATTTATTATAGGCATCAGCTGCAAATGTGAAATCTAAAAAATCTTCTAGTGAAGATGACAGCTCTGAAGATGAGAAGCCAGCTACAGTTATACCCAAAAAACCAATAGCTGTACCATCTGCAAAAAAATCATCAAGTGAAGAAAGTTCTGATGATGATTCCGATGATAATATTAAAACTATAAATGCAAAACCAATAGCAAAATCAACTCCTGCTGCAAAACAGCAGCCGCAAAAAGAGGTAAAAAAAAAATCGGATTTTTCAGTAATTTGATCAGAATTGCAGAAAAAGAATTTTTTTAGTGAGGAAAGATACATAATAAGTTGGCTTTTTTTCGCCTTGATTGAGGATCAGATATTATTGTTGATAAATATATAAAACAGTAAACTATCATGAAAAATTTTTCTCAAATCTAAAGATATAAAATATCATTTGAATTTCGAATTTTTCAGTATATGACTGATTTTTTTTTGACAGTTCAATAGTTCTCCAAAGCTGTTGAATGTTGAATTTTGTTCGATATTAACACATCAGTCAATAAGCCCCGAGGCTATCACATTAAAATTCTTTGTTTTTTTTTTTGAGCAAAATTTAAATTTATTCATTAATTAAAACTCTTTAACCAATTTTTTTTAGTTAACTTCGTATAAATATTACCAGAAAAATAGTCTCGGAAGCTTATGAGATATTTGGAATAAAAAATTTAATGTATTTAATAGAAATAATGTTTATCCATGATTATTTTATCCTTCAAATGATATAAATATTTAAAAATTTATATTAATCATGGCCATCATCCCAAACATAACTAAATAATCATTAAAAATTAGAATTAATTTCGATATTTTGTAATTTTTATATCCCATGCATAGTAAATTTATGTTTTAAGTTTTAATTTTATGGTAAAAAATTTTGTAATCATAAATTTTATAAATTCAAAGGAAACATCTAGTGAAGACAGCTCAGAAGATGAAAAGCCAGCAGTAGTAATACCTAAAAAACCTATAGCTGTACCACCTACAAAAGATTCTTCAGATGAAGATAGCTCTGATGATTCAGATGATGACACAAAAACTCCAATGGTGAAATTAGCAGCAGATACTGGTAAAAAACTACCACTAAAACAGGTAAATAAATATAAACAGGTAATAGTAGTAATAAATTATAAATATAAATTGTTAATATTGTTATATTTCTTCTCTTTTATCCTTAATTAACTTACCTTTTTTTAAAATTAAAAGAAATAATTTCTTTTTTTTTTTTCTAGCCACTACAACAAAATGGTAACAAAAAGGATTCATCAAGTGAGGAAGATAGCTCAGAAGATGAAAAACCAGTTCCAATAATAACTCCTAAGAAACCTATACCAACAGCAAAAGATTCTTCAGATGATGATAGCACTGATGATTCCGATGATGATATTAGTAAACCAGTTGCTAAACCAATTGTGAAATGTGCACCTAGTAATCCGAAAACACAAGCACAGAAAAAGGTAATTAGTTTCTAATGTTAAAATATAATCCAAGATTTGTAAATTTTAACTGCCATAGAATATTTTTTTAAAATAAATCCAATTATAAACTATGAATTTTACTAGAGCTCCAGTATTTTCTACTTAAATTTTATACCAAAGCGGTTTTTTTCGTTGCTGTGTGTAAATTTTTTAAGATTTGAAAAGGAATGCTCTTTTTAGAAACAAGCATTTATGACTTACGAATCATTGAATAAAAAAACAATATTCTGTCTCAACAGATTTACAATTGTAAATGCAAGAACGAAATAAATGCTGAAGTGTTAACTTATGGAAATTTTGAAAAATGAAAAAATTTGTTGTAGAAAATACGAGTTATATATGGGTATATTGATTGATACATAAAATAATTCCTTGTTTTACTATTTCTCTTGAACCAATCTATATTTATTTTTTCATGATTAGAATTTTATTTTTACAATGGTTCAACCTATATTTTATTTTCTTGAAATTTATAATTTTTTGTTTAAATAAACAAAAAGAATTTTTGACGTGATATGTTATGGCATAAGTTTTGTCTTAAAATATTTATTATATATATTAATATATATTACAATTTTTATTCAAGTTTCCTGAGAACGGAATAATTAATTAAGTAATTATTGGTCGAATTTTAATTACTGCAGTTTTTTAGTCTTTGTCTTTAATAAATTGATATAAATAATCATAATACAGTTGAATATTTGACTGATAATATTAGTTATTATTAACGTGACCATTTATTTTTTGACTCAAAACGGGACATTAGTTTATTTAGGTTAATTAACAGGTAGTCAATATAAAAAAAACACTTTTTTAAAGTTATTTATTCAGAAAAATCAGTTAGCTTAAAAGTTACGAATTAAAAAATATATATACTCGAAACGTTTAGTTATATTTATATTTATCAGAGGAACAAATGGTGATGATTTTAATCAAGAATGAAACTCTTGGCACGTTTTTTTATATACACCTTAATTATCAACATCGCCTTTAGAACTGAAATTTGTAACTGGGTTTTCTCAGATGGCCACAATTTGTTCATCATAGAAAATACTCTTTCTACTGGAGCATTTCTAGTAGGCAAACATAAAATATATTCAATTAAAATAGAAAAGTTTTCATGCTGAAGATTGTTGGCTTGAAAGTGTTTGAATACTTCCACCCAACGAGTTTCCGTGGAAACATTTAGATTATTCCATTCGGTTACTTTCTGCGTTGTAATGTAGTTACAAATTAACGAAAATTCGTCAAAAACTTCTGCATCTTTATTACAGTCAATATATTCCTTTTCAATTAATACATCCGGAGATTTTTTAACGTTTTCCCATGCGGGGACCTTTTTTAAATCTCCCCAATAAAATATCTCCATTTCTTTGGTAAGAAAGTAAGTTCACTGCTCCAGAAATTCACGGCTTGTTTGATAGAATTCTGTAGCCGCCTTTTTCACAAACTCTTCATCTATGTCAGTAACATTATCTTTCGATTTCACTATTAACTGACGGACCATAAATGGAAGAAATTGATTGGTTTCTTTTTTTAATGGCTGATACATTTTTAAAACCTTTTCCAAGGCAGACATAAGAGCAAGCCATCTAGTTTTGCTATAGCCGAGTATTTATTGATATTCCCTTTCAGTTTCGGCGCAAAACTCCTTTAGAGCTTCAACTCAAACCATGTAAATATAAAAAAATGAATATATCTTCACAATATGGCTTTCGTAATCTAAGGGTAGCTTGTCTGCAGCAGATTTTTTTGCATTATGAATTACATGGGCTCCACATTCAATACCTATCAATGGCTTTTTCAGTGATGATTGTAATTTCGTTAACACATGATGTCCAGCCGGCTCGACTACTCAAATTTTCACGCCGTTTCAAAAAACGGGACAATTTTGCGTCCCAGAGTTCATTTCGGGGACACCGGGACTCGTAACTCTAAAAAGGGACAGTCTCGTTCAAAACGGGACGTCTGGTCACGTTAGTTATAATATTTTTAATATGAATATAATTTTTAATAGTAATTTTTACTTTGTTTATAACTCCCACAAAGTATTGCTAAACATTGAAATAAATTCTTGGAATAGTTAATTGAAGTGATACTAATAATTAGTCCTTATAGCTATTTTTCAGTCTTATTTTCATGCAAAAAGTCGCAATGAGTTTATTTCTTTAAAAAATTCATTAATGCTTTCTTCAAGAAAATAAATGTTAAAATTCCATTTCATTCATGAAGAAGTATCACATTTCAGTTCACTGTTTTTAAATAATTATGCTCAATGTTCAATGGACTTCATAATCGTACACAAAGTAAAGAAAAATGCAGTAATACCATTGAATATGTACACGAAAAAAATTTTTAACAAAAATTTAGCTAGTTTTGATTCTTTTTTTCAATTTTATATTTTTTTTGTTGTTGTTTTTTTTTTACAGATAGTTAAGAATGGCAAACAAGAAGATTCAAGTGATGAAGATTCATCTGATGATGATGATGATGATGATGGAAATATTCCGAATGTGAAGAGAAAAAGAGATTCAGATGATGATTCCGATGATGAGGATAATGATATTCCTTGTGCACAAAAAACTTCTGCAAAACCGAATAAGAAAAAATCTAAGAAAGACAAGAATTTAAATGATGAAAGTTTGGAAAACGTTAATGAGTCGTCACAAAAAAAAAATTCATTTATGAAAACACCAAATTCATTTAATAATCAAAAACAAAATAATAAAATGAATAATAAAAATAATAATGAAACGGTAAGTGTTAATAAGAATTATATTTTTGTTTTTAAAATTTCCGAAATTTATTATTTATTTTTATTTATTTATTTTATTGTTGTTAAATAACCAAAATCATTTTAGTCACCCTTTTTAAATAATTCAGTAAATGGAGTTATGAATAATAAAAATGGAAGTAAAGGAAAAAATGAACCATTTAGGAGAGTTCGTACCGAAGAAGTTTTTATTGATAAACGTCTGAAAGATAATTCCTTTGAAGCTAAGGTCAGTGCCCAAATTTAGTTAAAAAAAAAAAAGAAGAGAAGAGAAAACACAAATTGGATATTTTTATGAACAATTTAAAAATTAATTGTAAATAAATTATTTGGGCACTGTTTTTAGTCGATTTCTTTATTTATTGTTTTTTGTTTTTAAGATAATATTTAAAAAAAATTTATTGCCATTATATAAGGCAAGGAACTAATTTGTGTTTTTTCTTCTCTTTTATGTTGACTTTGGATTGAACAAACAACAAAACCTCTACATTTTTCTTGAACATCAATTGGATATATTATCTATATGAAATGGTTTAAAAAAAAACTAACTCTTAAAATTCAAAAGGACAATGATAATAATAAACAAAGTTCATTTAATAATAGTTTTGGTGGTGAAAAGAATTTCTGGGGACGTGAAACTCAAAGAGGTGGTAATCGAGGGGGTAGAGGCTTCCGAGGAGGAGGTGAAGGACGAGGTCGAGGTGGTCGTGGAGGTTTTGGTGGTGGTCGTGAAGACTTTAAAAATAAAGGAAATTTTAGAAAGTCATTTGGTGGTAATAATGATAATAACGATAATAATCGCGGAGGATTTAGAAAATCATTTGGTGGTAATAATGATAATAATCGCGGAGGATTTAGAAAATCATTTGGTGGGAATAGTAATAGAGGGGGAGGTGGTTGGGGACAAGGAAGGTCATCATTTGGAGGCGGTGGAAATGGCCAACAAAATAAAAAGATTAAATTCGATGAATAGAATATTTATCGATTTTTATATGTTTTTAATTTAAGCTAACGGTAAGAAGTTTAATATATTTTTGATTGTTTATTAGTACATTTAGTGGTTATTTTTAAAATTTTACAACAATTCGAACTGCAAATCATTCAAAATCATTGTTGCTGAAAAATTTCAATTTCATTCTATAAACGCCTCGTAAAAATTTGCAGTAATAGCAGTGCATACGCAAAATCAAGGCCAAAAACTTCCTGGTTAATGTTTGATTGTTTTTTTATCGTAGGGATTTAAGCCACATATTACAAAAGACTCAGTTGCACAATTAATAGCTTCTATTTGCATTTTTCGTATTAATTATTTAATTATTTAATTTGATAAAATTTAATGACATTAACAGGTATAGCTGATGATTTGCAAAACTTTTAGGTTTTTTAAAAGTATTACATGCACTTAAAAACGTCTATGCTGCTATATCATTAAAATAAAAAATTAGACCTCGTCACCATAAAAATTTAATTTAAATTTTTTATTCCATGAAATTTTATTCAAAAATATTATTACTAGGGCGACTAAATACGACCCATGATCGATTAAATAATTTTTAATATTATAGGCTAGAAAATATTTAAAAATAATTTAATTAATATTTTTAAGTATGTTTTTAGTTTTTAGGGAAACGTATCTTTCGAAAACGTTTCTTTTGATATCAATCATATTTATTGCAAACTTTTTTATCTTTTTATAATCATATGAAAATATAAAAACCCCAAAGTTTTTTTTTAATATTAAACAAAAAAAATTAATAAATTTATAATCAAACTTTAAATTCCTACAATTTCGTTCATACAAAAATAAAATATATTGAACATCTTATTTCAAATATTAAACCTTTTCAGTTGAAAATTTATCAAGTTCCTAACCTAAAATCATTTTGAAACGTAAAAATGTTTTATTTTTCTTCAATAATTATTTAATCCAAAAAAAATTTCTATAGTAGGTAAAACTTTTTTAATTCCTTAGAGCTTTTTTTGTTGGATACTTGAATCTTATCACTAGGCTTTTAATTCTTACAGTTTAAAGAAGTTGAAAACTAAGAATTTACCCTCAAGTATATTAATTAATATTATTAAAATAAATAGTTAAATATTGTTATTTACTTTAGTATAAAAATTAAATTAAAATAAATCCTTCGTGGATAATTATAGTTTTTGAAGAGGTTTTGTTCATTTGTCTACTTTTAAATTTCACAAACATTTATTAATAATTTTTCAAATTTAAAATATTTTATTTTTTTTTTTTTGTTTTTTTCTTAGAAAAATGCAAGAGGCTCGTGGGGTGAAAGAGCTAATCTAGATCTTAAAAATACACGAGGAAAATCTTTTAAACATGAAAAATCTAAAAAAAAACGTGGAAGTTATAAAGGTGGCCAGATTGATTTATCTGTTAATTCTATTCGTTTTGATGACTAATAAAATATATTTAGATTTAAGTATACTATCAGTCATTTAAAATTAAAATAATATAGATTTATTTTTACATATATCATTTTATAAATTCTACAAAAGAAGAAAAAAAATTAGTTTTGTTCATATTAATTATTTTTATGAACCACTGATTATATGAATTTTTATTAATTATGATCTATAAATATATTCATTTTACATTTAATCAGATATTTAAGTTAGAAGCCTAAATTTATATAAGAGAAAAAAAAAATAAAGTTCGATTAAATTTTTTAGTTTAAAACACTAAGTTTTTAAATTTTTACTATTTGTTTATACATACTTAAAATAAATTTAATTAAAATGTTATTGCTATAAAAATTTTCTTACCTTCTGTTAATGCTTGGGAAATTTTATTTTAACCAAAATTGAAAAATTAACAAAAGCAGTACAAAATTTTTCAACGTCTACTGAATATTTTATTTTTTTAATAGTTTGTTTATTAAGCTTTTAAACTAATTATTTTTTTTATTGTAATTCAAACGAAATATATATATATATATATATCTCACTTTCTCAAAAGTAGTTGTTCTAAGCTATAGCTGCCGGAGTGTGGGCAAAGTATGAATGTAGAAAATGTTAAAAGGCTACAAATATAACTACATTAAACGTACATAACTTTAAATATAATTTTTTTTTAATATTAATTTGTTAATTTTATTTTTTATTTGGTTAAAAATCACTTTATTTTTTTGATTAATGAATCAGTAATATCTATCAAATTGCTAAAAGTTAACACATCAAAAATTTCAGGCGAGATTATATTAAATTTAATAATAAAAATGAAAATAATTTGTTATATAACTTTTAAACCACATTATATTGTTGTTTAAGATATTAAGGTTTGCGAATTTTGGTCTCCAAGCTTGATATACAAATTTTTGCGGTTGAAATATTACTTAATTTATATCAAACAGTAGTTTTTATTCCTGAAGGCTTGAAAAAATGCTTTAAATTTACATCTAACTATGTAAAAAAGCATTAAGAATTAGCCTTCGGCAAAGCTGCCTCTCGTAAGTGGCGACTAAAAGGTACAACAGACTCATATGATATTTCCTATCTTAAGAGGCAACCAAATGTACGATTTTCTCAAAATTTTATTTACAAAAAACAAAAAAAAACTATAAAATCGATTTTTTTTTTCTAAATTATGCATCATTATCTTGACTGCCTCTGCTACTAAATTGGATTGAAAATATGTAGATTGTATCATATGCACGTTGTAAAGAAATAATAATGAGTGCAATCCAATACTCAGAGTGTTTACTTATCTTATGCTGGACGAATGTGTTAACAGTAACAACTTTTGCTGAATTGTAAAAAAATAAGTTCTAGTGATCTTCAATTCAAATCTATTTAAATAAAAAACTTGATAATAAGCTTTACTATTCGTTAATATTATAATTATAGAATTGCATCTCGGCGTACTAATGTCGATGACAATGTTTAGAAAAAAATTAAGAATCATCTCATGACATGTCTCTTATTAGCTATAAAGATACTTTAAAATTCGAATTCTCGAGCATAGGATCAAAAAGTTTAAGGATGTAAAGGTACAGCAATTTTCGCAACTATATTCGAATAGTAATGTTACAGATGCTTGTTTAAAGAAACAAATTAGATTAAATATTGCCCATTACCAATACAATAATAGTCAAGCCTGCGAATTTGTATTATCCTAAATTTGAATCCGTTTATTTGGCTATAAAAAGGAATCCAATTGTTTCGAGTAGTTCATAATAATAAACGTGTTCAAGAAATTCACACAATTATTAATAATTTAAACGCCAATAATGTTTCAAGTAATTCAAGGAGAATGATAAGCAGTTGGTCAGGCTGACATTTAATCCATTTGAATTTTGAATAAAAACGATGAGATAAGTTGACTTGACTTCGAAATTCTAGTTTGTTTTATCCGACGACGATGTTGAAATCTATAATTGCTCATTGAGAGCTGACAGCAAACTGAAAGGTTTGCACTGTTTTACACGTTTTGCATAATACGTACACTTCGAAAGTAGTTACAAAAATTTAGAATAGAATTTACTATTGAGGGACGTGGTTAATAAAACTCGGGGATGACTCAAATTCTTATAGCTCCTAGAAGACTAATCTTAAAAGATTTATGTCAACAGTTTTTTATGTTTACTATAATATTTCATTTGTTACTTGTATAATAAAAAAAATTTTACGTGAGTACTACCTTCAGAATAAAAATTGTGTGAGTGGAGAACAGCCAATTAAAGTCAAACGAAAGATCAGCGGCTATTAAATTGTGTTTGAAATGAAGAAATATGTAAAAATGCTCCCATATAAAAGCAGAAAAAAGAGTTATATTACCAAGACAATTGTCACAAATCACCAAAAACGTTGACGAAATTGTGTAAACTGAATTTCGAGTGGCTTCTTCATTCATTATACATAGTGGCTAAATTTTCTTTCAAGCCGATGAATTTCTTCGTACCATATCCGAGATCTATTAGAATTTTTGTCTTTTGTGTGAATGTGAAATATCAATGCATTTGAAGGTCTTTGAATAGGTGGCATAGGAAAATTAAATATAGTCATTTGTGACATCATTACGCAATCAATAACATTTAATTAGATAATTGGGATAGTAGCCATACCCTATTTAAAAGCAGATATAATGCAATACTTTGATTTGTTTTCATGAGTAGATGGAATAAATTGCAAAAAACTAAATCAATGTGATAAATTTTATTAAACACAATAGAGCTGCAATAAAAATAAGAACGAAAATGTAATTAATCAACTTAACTTAAAATCACTTATTTTATTTGTTAATTATATCAATTACATTAGAAAGTAAATATATTTATGACTTAAAAAAATATTAAAACAAAAAACTTGAATTAAAACAATGATTAATTTTCTTTAAATATTTTAAAGAATTACAAAATTTATTTGTTGTTTACATTAAATTTGAATGCATCTTCAATACATTTTATACATTCTTTTGAAAATCGTACTATATTTCGCTTGGTATTATTGAAAATACTATCGAATTCCTCAGATAAATTTATTTGTGATTCATTTTTACCAAACGTATTTTGGTTATACGTCCAGTTGACCCTTTGAAGAATTAAACTAAAAGTAGAAATTTGATTTTCTAGAATATCTGAAATTTTGTTGGCAGCATTCAAATAACAATATTTTACAGTCATTTCAGCGAAGCAAAGATTTCTTTTTTGATCTTCAATATCTGAGTCCAAAAATATGATGAGGAAATTTATCTTTCCTTTTTCAATGCTTTTGTAAACATTATCATAAAAATTACTAATAAGCAATTGGATTTTATTGTTTATCTCACGGACCTTTTGAATACTAAGTAAGACTTCGAATAGAAGTTCTTCGGTAAATGATGAATTGGGACATTCTCTTAAGGCATCTCTTAAAGTTCTTAAGCCTGATGCTACTGTCACAATTTCTTGAAGACGATAGTCACGATATAAATTATAATTTCTAACATAACTTACATTGAAATTTCTTACATCTGTTATAAAATTTACTATCTCACTTCCTAAAGCCTTTGAATTAGAAAAAATAAAAATAAAAATAATATAATTTTGGAGTTTCATTATTTTACTTTAGAAATTTATATTTTTCTTGTTATCACACGTTTAAGATACTCAAGTGAAATTACATTAACTCGAAAAATTTTAAAACATGAAAAATTTCAAGTTAAACTTTGTTATCTTTTTGCAAAGCTTTTAGAATCGACCAAAAGGTATTTTTTCCATAACTAGATCATCATGTATGTATTGCAGCAATTATAAAATTAATTGTTGTCAATTGCAATTGTGCAAACAACAAAATATATTTCTTAAAGAACAAAAGGTATAATTTAAATTTTCAGAAGCTGTATCTATTTTCTATACATTTATTTATCTTGCTTTGTCTGTATGCCTGTTTTTAAAATTCAAAATTTTTTGCTGACATTTAAGTTAAATTTTTGTTGCTTAACAATTTTAATTTTTTTTATTTTCCCAATAGAAAAGCATATATTGGCTTTTATAAAACAATATAATAGAATGTTATATAAATTAAAAGCATTAAATTTAATCTTCGAAACCAGGTGAAAGGCGCATGCGAAAAATTTATTTATACAGATATAAAAACACAAAAATGATGGATGGCTTTCTTTTATGGTTCTATTACATTCAAAACCTTTAAAAATAAAAATTAAATAAATGTATAATGGCTAAAAAAATAATTTTCAAAACTTTAACGTTGATCTCTGAATTTAATACAAAGAAAAATCATAAAATCAATTAAAAATTGTTTTACCAGCTGATTGGCATAATGCCCTTAAAAAGACAACAGATTGGTTTAGCAGAAATATAAATACAAATTTGAGTATAATTTAATTAAAACAACGGTTTCCAAGAGTGCTGGGTTTGTTTAAAGTATGTGAATTTAATTAAGTAATTCTATTTAACCAATCTGTCATTCTTCTAGACCATTTAGCCAAATTAATTGTTATACAATTTGATGTTAAACTTTGTAAAATACTTCCTCATACTGACCTCACATGATACCAGCTGCTGTGTTGAACATTTCTGTCACAGGTAATTGTTTAGAAATTTTGAGAAATTTCAAAACGATATATTCAAAAAATAGTAATGATTTTGATCGATATATCGGAAAATATCAATGAAAAATTTCATATATATAGTAAAAGATATTGGTACTTTTCATGCATGATTATTGGCAACAAGAAATGGCTTTATTGCTAGAGCTTCTGGCCTAATGCATTCAATGCAAACAGTGCATAATACTTTTATATTTGAATATATCTAACTGTTTAAAAAAAAACATTTTTCAAATATTACCAACCAGAAAGAATTCTTAAAAGTCTAGGAATTCATTTAGTGCTCCCAAAATGGAATGTAAAATTACATTGGCCAAACCACAAATCTTCAACAAATATATTTAATTGGAACAAAGATATGTTTTTACTTAACTCAAGAATACCAACAAAACTTGCTTTAAGACCTTTTAGAAGTCATAATTGAGTTTGCTAGCCTCCAAACTTATTGATCGATAAGTTAATATTGTATTAGATATATTTTATAAAAGCATTTACTATAAATAATACGCATTTTTTTTTTTAATCCAACAATTTTATTGTAACAAAACAATTCATTAAAAGTCAATATTAATGGTTTAGAAAATATTTCATTAAAAATTTAAATGATTTTTTTGTTTTCGTTTTATATATAAACAAAATCAATGAAAAATAAATTTGTGAGTTGAAAAATAATCAAAATAAATTAGTGAAACTTGATCAACCAAAACAATTTTAGTTTTAATTTTCGAGTTTAAAACTATGATTTTTTGTTAAATTTAATATTTTTCTTAGGTGCATCAAGCACTCTGTATATTTCTAAAACATTTTTTTTTTTATTTTTTTGACAATTTTAATTAAATACAAATACAATAATATTTTAGTATTTTTAAGTCTTAATTTTGTTGACAAATCGCACCTTAGAATTAGTAATGTATATATATATATATATATATATATATATTGTTGCTGTTGTATCCATTTGAAATGTAAACAACTAAAATATTTAAATACGCTGGACCCGCCGCGTTTTCATTTTTGTATTTCAGCTTTGTTTTTAGGTTTTTTTAAGTGATTAAATTCATTTTAATTGTTTTCACAGACATTTACACTAATCTAATTTGTTTTTTTTTTTTGCTTTTGAAAAGTTTTTTTTTGGTTTGTTAATAAAACAATTAAAATTACTAAATTTTATTAGTTAGTGTTGTAATAAAATTTATTACTTTATGTTTTTTTCAGCAAGAAATTATTATTCCTTTATAAGTCTTCAAAATATAAATTCCTTTTTAAGGATATTTCAAATTTTATTTTGAGTTTCAATTTTGATCAACAATTTTAATTATGATTTTATTATTTGATTTTAGTCACAATTATTTTGATATAAATAACAAAAAAACAACAAATTTTACATTTTATTGTTTTGCACCGATCTATTTGCATTTGAATCAAATATTTTTGTGATTATATTCGAAATTATTTTCTTTTTTTTTTTTTTTTGTTTTATTAAACTAATTTCAGTGCTTTTTAATTAGATTTATTGATTTAATGACACCGAATCAATGCATATTGTATTTTAAGATTGCTTTTGCGCTTTAAATATGACCTTTTGCTTTTTTTTTGTTTAAATATCATAAGTGATATTACGAAATATATTTTAATGTAATTTTAAAAATAACTAAAAAAAAAAACCAAATGATATTAATTTTATGAAAAATTGCTGATACTGATTATAGAATATTTCTTATAAAGCCTCTCTAAATAAATAAATAGAAGAAGACTTGCTAATTTAGCATTGAAAAACAAATAATATAATTAAATTGATAGTATATGCTACCATTAATTATTCTAATATTTTGCAAATCATGCTAACAATCATAATAATGATTTAAGAATATATTTATGAAGAGTTTTGAATTTTTTGAAATTTTGCTATTTCAAATCACGACGCAGTTTGAAAAAGTTAAATGTTTCATATAAATTTAATGAAAAATTAAATAAATAAATTCACAAGGATATAATTAAAATGTAACTAGCCCAATTTAACTATAATTTATATAATTATAAATTTGTATATTTAAAAAAGCAGAAGAAATAAGATTTAAATTGTTACAAGCAAAAGAGAAAACTAGGATATATTATTCCATTTTTAAAAGAAAAAAAAACTGAGTTCCACAATGTTAGGTGGGTTAACAGAACATTTACAAAATTTTAGTACTAAACTTTCAAAATAAAATAGAAATTTCTGTTTCGCTCTTGCAAATGCTCAATTTTTTAAAACCAATCAAAGTCAAGAGTAAAATAAAAAAAAAAGTTAACAACCTACTTTAGAAATAGGATATTGAATTTCGCTAACGATATAGTTTTTACGTGACCATATAGATATTCATCAGGATTTATATCCTGAGTCTTAAGAATGGTTGGGTAATTATTGTTTGTGATGCGTGATATTCAGCTAGCTATGTGAAACTATTGTGGTAAAGTATTAATGGTCCTTCTAAACTTTTGGGTTATTCAGAATTGAAAAACTACAGAGAAAAAATGTTAAATTCAATACTGAATCCTATAAAATAAATTTATTGGGTATTGTTCAATTTTAATCTGAATCATTGGTATGTATGTTCTGTAAAATTTACATTTAGTTTCTAGAAATTGTATTAATGTTCATTAATATATGGATTGATTATGTAATTGTGTGTGTGTGTGTGTGAATTATTAGACTCTTCAATTTTTCATAAATGCAAATCTTAACTGAATCTTGTTTTTATATGTATTCGTTAAGGAAAAGAAATTGTTAGCTATTTGATAACAAAATTAATCATTTGCCTAGTAAGTTTTAGGAAGAAAACTTTGTATTGTGCATTTGTTAACTGTGAGCAAGGAAATTTAAAAGCAAAATAATTTTAATAAGTTTGGTATTTAAGTGAGAATTTTCTAAGATTTATTTATTGTTAAGTTTAACACGTTGAGAGCCGCGTGTACCACCGGTAATATCCATCGGCTATAGTTTTGTATGTTTGACATAGCTGTTTAGTACGTTGTCTTGGGGCTTCTCTCATTACACCTGGAATAATTTTTTGCTTTGGTACTGACGATAGTTTCTTTTTTCTTCCATATGTGCTTTATTTTTTCAAGCTTTACCGAAACCAAACCTAAAAATGGTTCAATTGTCCGTGATAAGAACCACATTTACACTATATTGATACATACCAAAGAAATTAGTTGAAGTTTGGATTGGACCAACAAAAGAAGTGTGGTCTGTCTCCATTTGAACGTACAGGAAATTATAACAGAATTAAATATTCTTCAAGTAAACTAGTAAACAATCTATGAATGAGTATCATATGGAGTGATTCTATTTTAGTAGCAGAAGATGATATTAAAAAGTTGAAGCTTAAGTAGAAAAATTAAAAATTGTTTGAATTTTAATTTTATTGAATATAATGAATATATTGAATTTAAGTTGTACTGAAATAAGCACCAAACCTTAATTTATGTTCTTTGAAACCAAATTATGGTCAACAAAATTAGATGATGCTGTATGAATTATTAAATTTAGGTATTTCTAATGAGTTTTTTTTTTTTTAATATAAGACCGAAGACTAAAAACTGAAGGAAGACTTTAACTGGCATATAAGTTTAACATTTTTAAAACTCATTAGGTAACATTTTATTTATTTTGGGCTAATTTGTTTAATTACTAAACAAAAAATTTAAAAATATTTGGCAAAATATCACTTAAGATATAAAAGAAATCATATTAATAAAATTTATATTATGTAAAATACTTATCCATATTTACTTATTTTATTTTATTTACTTATAATTAAAGTTAATTATGTTGATGAGAGTTTTACTTAATAAGTCTAAAGAATGTGGATGCCATGTTTTTGCTCATTAACTTATGCTATTGCTCCATGTTATTTGCTCCATATAGTTACCTTTTGTCATTATTTAATTTAAGTTAATTTTTTTTTTGTTTGTTGTATTATACTTATTTATTTCTAATTTTATTTGTTTTTTTTTTTAATAAAATTCCAAATTTTAAGGTTCTGCATTGCTAAATTTGTATAAATAGATATTTCAAAAATAAAACAAACACAAAAATTTCTTTGAGACCAGCCCAATTTCAATAATTTTTTTGAAAAAAAAAAAAAAAACAATGAACAATATTGTTCAAAATTTGTGCATAGATTTAATATTATTTATTTATTTATTTTTTAAATAATATTAATATTCAAAAAATTCTTTTGATAAATTTTATTTTGCAGTTCTATAGATAACCACTTCAATGGCGTATGGTACCTGAAAATAAAATAAAATTTATAAGTTTTATTATAATTATATTAAATATTTGTAAATAATTTCAATTTTGTTTTGGTTTAGTGTAAAAATTGATTGCGTTAAATTTGTAAAAATTTTAATGTGAACTAAAAAGTCCAGATTCTGTTATTTATGGTCTGCGACAATATTTTTCGTAAGGAGCGATATTTATTTAGTACATAATAATACAAACTCAGATACTAAAATTAATAACATTATTGCTTAGAATTAGAAATTTTTAAAAAAGATAAATCTATTTGAATGAAAATTTGGCACAAGAGTGACGACACATTTTTTCGTAAAGTATGTTTTGTACTAATTTTGATCGAGTTTTTTAAGGTTAACAATTTTATGAAGATTTATTAATAATATCTCCTTTGTTTTTAATTACTTTTAAGAGTCTTGCAGGCAAGCTTTGGCTCAGGTCAATTAGAACTTGACGTTTTTCCTGCATAAGCTTTACAGCGGCAGAATTAATTGAATTCCATAGATCATCTTTTCTTAAAAAATGTGCTCCATCATAAACTAGATTAGAAAGCATTTTCCAGACGTTTTCGACTGGATTTAGGTGCAGGGCTACGAGATGGCCACTCGAGGATGCTGTCGAAGTTTGCATTAAGCCATTGCATTGACCTTGAAGTGATATATGAGTCGTTCAGAAGCCAATGTGGATAAGTCCAAAAAATCCAAACTGAGAAATTTAATGTTTCTTAATTCATTCATAATACATAACACATGCAGAGGCTATTAAAAAAAGAGTTTTTTGAACTACAAAAAATGAAAGTATGAGTAAATCCTTTTTATGCCAAGAAATATATTATTTATTCTATTAAAATTTGCAAAAATCAGAAAAAATGAAAAAATGGACTTATCCACATTGGCTTCTGAGCGGCTCATATGGCTTAGCGTTATCTTATATATTTTTGACATCAAAAAGTTGATCAACTTTCGGTAGAGCCTTTTAAGCAAGAAAATTCATATATTTTTCAGCGTTTAATCTTCCTTGAACTTGATCTAAGATCAAAGTACCATCAGGTAAAATTGCTAGCCAAAACATGATAGATCAACCGCCCATTTGGCGCTCATTTCGATATATTTTTCTGCTTTCATTAGCCCATGAACACCAGGAGTCAGGTCCATCGAAATTGAATTTTTTTTCGTCTGAAAATATTGATTTTGTCCAATCATGGTTCGATGATATCTATTTTTCGGCAAGATCTATTCTTTTTTTTTTTTTTTTATGGATTTTGCTCAATTTTATCGATTTTTCTGCATTTTTAAATTTAAAATTTAGCCTTTTTAAACATCTTTGAATAGTTCTAACTGAACATTTTAGCCCTAAACTTGAAATAATTATAGGCGCAGTAGCCTTTTCGTTACGGGCAATAAGCGCACAAACTTCCTTTTTTATTCGAGTTTCGTCTCTTTTAGTTACTAAACATATAATATTCAGCAAAATATCAATAAATTAATTTTTTCCTTTTCAATTTTAAAAGATGTTTGTTATTCGTTCAGTTAATTGTTTACTCAATTAATGAAATTCTTTTTACTATAAGTGTCCGTTGAAAAGCCTTCAACATGTAATCAAGTGTTATACTTAATCGAACTTATATTGAAATTGGGTCAAAATCTACTCAACGACAGATGTAATTCGAAATGTGTTGGTTTTATAGCATCGTCAAGTTTCATATAAAAAATTTTTTTCTTTAACTAAGAATGAAAGGAAATCCTTGGTTTTCTTGCAGTAAATAAAAATAAAAGTAAGTACCAGTTAAGGATAATGACCTCATATACTAATTTGCAGTTAATACTTGAATGATGTTAAAAATAATTATATATAGAATGAAAGTGTTGGATCATAAAAGGAGAATACTGAATAGTATCCCTATTGAAATGTACTGAAGAACTAAAAATAAAATCGAATTAAATAACATGACTTAAACAATAAAAATTTTACCTAACAACAGAGACTAATAAAAATTCTATTTGGATTTCAAGAGTAAAATTTAAAGCTGAACAAAATTGTCAGAGAGTGTTTCACATTTTATATTTTTTTTTCAAATAATTTTAAACTATTTCAATGAAGTAATTTTTTGTTTTGGTAAAGTCAAATTTCCCTTAAGTTCACCTTTTCATTTGGAAGAAGATTTTCTTCAGAAAAACTGTCAAATTAACAAATAAAACAAAATTAAAATCCAAATATCATTCCATACGGCAAATTTTTGAACAGCCAAGTAATCTAGGTTTGGCAAATACAGTGCATATGGACATAATTTTGGTAATTTGGACATCATTTTCAATAAATTGTGGCATAACGTCTTATCCTGGTGAAACATTGTACATATCTTCTCTATATTTTTGTAATTTTTTTTTGCTAAAATGCATTAACAACCCAATTGTAATAGGGACCAACTAAGAAGTTTAGTTTTAGTTTTTGTTGTGAAATAAAGTTCAAATTCAAATTTTATATTTTATGTTAGCAGCCTTAAGTATATTAGAGTAAAAATCATTAGAAATATAAAAAGCATGTTAATTTTACCAAATTACCAAATATGGTCATAAACGCGAACATTGCTACTATAAATAAATATTTATAAACATAAAATTTTGGCTCGCATCTTTGCAGATTATGAAAGATCGCACATTTGCAGATGAACTTTTTGAAGAAGTTTTACAGTGCATAAGAAAGTTGAATTTAAATTCGAAAAATCTTTGCGGACTAACAACAGATGATGCACCAAACATGATTGGTTCAAAAAATGGATTAGTCACAAAAATTTTGCGTCAAATGAACACTCAAAATTTAGAAGAGCCATTTCCTGTTCATTACATTATTCACCAGCAGGCTTAATGCTGCAAAATACTCGAAATGGACCACGTTATGAATGTTGTTAGAGACATTGTGAACTTTATTCGTTCGCATGGCTTGAATCATCGGCAATTCCAAGCATTTTCGTAAGAAGTCGGCAGTGAATTTTCCGATGTTCTTAACCAAAACCAGGTACGTTGGTTAAACCGAACCCAAGTATTATCACGCTTTTTTAATCTTCTTGCTGAGATAGAGATTTTTATGACAGAGAAAGGAAAAACATTCCCTCACTTTCTGATTCATTGTGGATTTGGGGCTTAGCTTTTTTGACCGACATATTTAGCCACTGCAATGATTTAAATTTAAAACTACAGACACAAGGCAAATTCATATTTGAAATGACGTATCTGCTTTTGAGCTGAAACTAAATAAAAATTTTGTACACTTTAATTGCTGTACAAAAATACAAGAAAAGCATTTTTTAAATTTTTCAACTGAAAAATTTTCGGACTTGTTGGAAAAACTAAAAACTGAATTTCATACACGTTTTAAAAAACTTAATGGACAAAGTATGTTGTTTCGATTGATTGAAAATCCTTTTCAGATGGATGAAGCTGTAGTTCAGGAAAATTTTCAAATGGAAATAATATAATTGAAAACAAATACTTCACTTAAGGACTTGTACGAAGAAAATCAAAAGAATTTACCAAACTTTTACAAAAATCTTGACGAAGAAAATTTTCCTGAAATAAAAAAAACTGGCTCAACGTGTTTTTTCAATGTTTGGATCGACATATCTGTGTGAACAAGCATTTACAAAGATCAAATGTATCAAAAGCAAAGAAAGATCTCGCCTTACAGATGATCATCTTCATTACTTACTGAGGGCTATAACTACAAAATTTGAACCTGACATAAAGAAGCTGGCGCTACAAAAACAACCTCAAGTTTCGCACTGATTTTCTGTTTCGCAATTTTTTTCTGTCATATTTGAAGTAAAGCATTTATCAAACCTTTCTATTTTTTTTATTAGTGTTTGAAATCTAAATTCTAAATTAAACTACGGGCCGCACGTTGGTCATGCCTGGTTTAGGATGACTATTCAGATGCTATTCTTTTTTTGAAATTTGAGGTAAAAATAACAATAAGGATTTGAAATAATATCACCAAATTTTAAGTAAACGTTTAATAGTTAGAAGTAAATGGATTTTGTCTTAATTTAATACGATTTATTAAAGGATTTAATAGAAAGAGCTATTATCCTTCTTTAGTAATTTGTATGACTGATTGAATATATTAAGGATTTCATTAGTAAAACAGATAAAATATATTTCGTATATCAATAAATCTTAAACTATTAAAATAAATATGGAAAATATAACTAAATATTAAAGATAAGATTTATTATTAAAATTTATTATTGCTCCTATTTTGTTTTGAACAAAATCTATAGCTCTTCCATTAATAATTTTTTCGTAAAGGGATGACAAATGTCTATTTATCTACATTAACAATATTAAGTTTTTATTCAACTTTAAATTCAATTTCAATTGATTCTTTTATCATAATTCTTTGTTAAAATTCTATTTTATGAAATATTTTCAACAAATATTATTTTCTTTTTTTCTAAGTAAAATTTTTCCTTGATGGTTAGAAAATACATTAAAAGGATTTACTTAATACTTTAAAATATTATATGCTTAGTTTTTGTTTACTTTATGAAATTGAAATTGACAAAAGAAAATTTACTATAACTTTTTGCTATTCTAAAATCGTAAATCCTATTTCGTGCACTCTTTTTATACTACAAATTGACATCATCCATTACGTGTTTCACTTATATAAATTGTAAAGTTTTTATAACAAATATCTAAATATATTTTCCTTGTTTTGCTTATTAATTTAAATACGGCAAGGAAAATAGATAAATTTTTTAAATCACACAATAAATTATTTCTTTTAGTTAGAACATGATAAACTTTTCTTTATTTAAATTAAATTTTTTTAAATGAAAGTAGTTATAATGAATGCATCAGGACTTATTAAAAAATGTTTCATTTTATTTGGGTCATATTAATTAGAAACTAAAAAAACAAAAAATAGAGAGAAGGAATATAAATAAAAAAAATAGCTATTTACCTGTATGGCATACTGTTAAAACTTCTACGGGTAATGATCCTCTTCTCCTTGTCAAAAATGATTCAAGATCATTTTTTTGTCGATCATTACGTTTTAAACGATACCAAGTATTTGACATTGATGATGTTGATGATTCTGATTCAGCTAATATTGGACTTAATATTTCAGTACCACCTGATGATCGTCTACGTAATATTTTTTTACGATTTCGTGTTTTACTAGTATAATTTGAATGATTATTATTATTAGATGATATACGATCACAAGGTACCGATCCTCGTCTTTGAAAAGGGCTAACACTAGTTGTACCAAATAAAAGCTGTTCAATTTGTTGTTCATTTGATGCTATTAAAATTTAGAAAAATAATACAAATGTATTAAAAATTTTTTTTAATGAAAAATCTTATTAGTAAATTTTTACTAACCTGTATGCATAACATCAATTGGCATCGATCCACGACGCATAAATTTATCACAGGTACGGATAAGTAATGAAACAGATTCATCATTAGTTGTTTTTGATGGTAATGAAACAGCAATAGTAACTGGTGCTGATCCTCGTCTACGATTTAAATTTTTTTTAATAACTGATGGATCAACATTTTCTTTTTGGCCAGGTATTGATAATTTTGCCATTTTAAATGATTTTTCTTGATTTTGTTTATCTTTTTCACGTTTTATACTTTCTTTTTTACGTATTTTAAGAATACTACGTTGATCAATATCTGCCTGTGAGTCTGATAAATTTGAAAATTTTCCAATAATTTCTGGGCATACTGTCATTTCAGCAGTAGCTGACATATAACGTGTTCTTATAATTGGTTGTAATGGTGGAAAAGTCTGTTGACGTATTAATTGTTTATTTAAACAACTTATTATTGTTGTATTATTATGATTGGAACCATGCATAACAATATTTAATTTATCAGCACAATCACTATTACTCATTGTAGCTATATTTAAATCTGGTACTAAATTTTCAGCACTTAATGGTCTTTCATTATATTGAGCACTTTCAATTGATGACTTACGTGGTCCACTATCAGTATCTGATGAAAATAATGAAAGTGTATCATCTAATTTTGTTTCATAATCTTCACGAATAATTGTATTTGTTGTATTATTATCATTTGGTGGTAAAATTATTTTTGGTGGATTCATTGGTACAGAATGTCTACGATCATAATTTAATTGACTAATTGATGGTACTTGTAATGAATTACGACGTAATATATTAATATCAGGTAATAAAATTTCTGTGCTATCTGATATAATTGTAAATGATTCATGACATTCATCATCAATATCTTCATCAATAATTTCAGCATCTGATATTTCAGTTTTAGTTTCTTCAGCTAATTCAGCAGCTAATCTATTTTCCCATTGTATTTGATTCTTTTTTAAATGTTCCATCATATATTTTGATAATTTTGTATTTAAAAAACGATGCCATTCCATAAATAATGGTGTTACAACAAATTTAAAGAAACCAACTTGAATTTTTGGTACAGATGTTGTAAAACGATCACATAATGATGTAACTGGTAAATTTAGTTGACGTTCATAATCACCTTGTCTAAAAAATTCTTCACATACTTTTTGACTCCATTTTTTACTAATATCCCATGGCCGGCATGGATTTGATATATCAGCACATTTAAGTGATATTTGTAATATAAAATGTCTATGATCAGCCTTTTTCATATTTAATGTATTGTTGTCTAAATAATTACGAAATTTTGTTATAAATTCATTTTGTCGTGTTATATCAGTTGCCAAAATTAATGATGCAATTTGTTTTTCTAAATTTGGTCTAATATTATCAATTTGTTCAGCAACACCACTTTCTAATAAACAGCCAACAGCTGAACGCCAATGATGATTTTCTAATACAGATGTATTTTCATAGAGAGCAGCTAAATGATTTGATGTTGCTATTAAAAATGGTTGATTAACACCTGGATGATCAAGATCATGTGTAACAGCACCAATTAATGATGCCATTATTTCAATTGGTTCTAAATTTTCAAGTATAATACGTTCTTGTAAAAAACAATGCATTGCTTGTGTTACATCAGTCGCATGTATTGAATTATGATACGGATTAGTACTGTGATATCCTTCTTCTATTAGGGTGAATAATTTCCATAATCTAACTACATCTAAATTAAAATAATCCAAAAGGCCGTACCAATGGAACAAATGAACACATAGAACTGGCAGTGAGCGTCCTAAAAATTTTAAAAATATATAAATTTTTAACAAATTTTCATGAACAAATTCTGTATTATGCTTAATATTAAATATTTAATTGAAAAATTAGAAAAAGAACAATTTATTAGATGAAAGTGCAACAAAAAAACAAAGGAGAAGTTTTAGCTTTATTAATTGCAAAGACTATAATTTTATTACCAAAATTCTCATTTAGAAAATTCCACGGAAAATTGATTTTGAATACAAAAATAAGGATAAAAAATATAACTAATGAGCTGTTCAGGTTGGAAATTGGGTTGTTAAATGTTTCAAATTTTCTGTAGTATTCCATCTTGTTTTCTGAAAATTTTCTAAAAAATTTGTGCCCAAGAGTCATAAAAAAAAACCTATACTCAATGTTCTTGGAATTAGGATTTTCAGAAGGTATGAATGATTGATTTGAAATTTTCAAACCAAAATGATTCTGTTTTGTTGTCAAACAGTTACACTGCTCAATTAGTTTTCAAAGGACTCGAAAAACTTGTCATAACTATTTTTGGAATTATTTGTGGTTTAATCGCTTTCCCACTGATTAATTGTGAATCACAATCTTAGCTTCAGAAAACAAAACATTAGCAAATCATATTTGCTGAGAATTAAAGATATCAGGTAAATTTTTTGAATTTTATTCTAATCCTGAGGTAGCTCTTATTATATGTATAACGACTACGATTGTGACGAACAATGATTTATGGCACATTCATAATTTTTTGGTAGCAGCTTTTCAGTTTGGGAGCATACATGAGTCTATGTTTCTACTACATAATAATGTTTTCCTAACACATTTGACAGATGTGTTTTGACATTGATCAAAATGTAATCTGATATTTGGTTTTAATAGTAACACTGTTCGAGAATTCGGATGATAGCTGGATCTTTTTAACTTCTGAAAGTAGTTATAAAAAGGAATTTTATAACGAGCTGTGTTCAAAAAGTAATCGGAATTTTTAAATTTAGCGGGTTTCGAGACTCCGATTATCAAAAGTTTCTTTTTTATTGTATTTATCGGGTTTTCAGATGTATTCATTGTTTAATTTTTAAGTGGGAGCCGCTTTGGTTAGAGGTGTTTTTATGAGCTCGGTAATTTTTGTTTGTTAAAAAAAATTGAACACAGAATTTGAATTTTGGGTGAAAAATGAAATAAAGCCTATCAAAGTATGTGGAATGTAATAAAGGCCAATGGTGAGTCTGCTATTAAGTCGCTGATGACGTTGGCTAATTTTTTCGAATATTTTGTATATGAAACGCGTCAAAATTATTAAATTTTGAACAAAAACTACAGCGAATTTTTGGTAAAACTGTAATGATGCTTCAAGCCTTCATATTCGCCAGACATGACTCTATGTGACTTTTTTCTATTTCCAAATATAAAGAAAATCTTAAAGGGCCATCGTTTTACAAGCATAGATGACATCAAAAGCGCATCCCTGAAAAAATTATATCAAAGGGTATCTCAAAGATCGAGTTTGAGAAGTGTTTCGGTGAAGCGCTTGCGTAAATGCAGAATATCCAATGGGGACTATTTTGAAGGCGAAAATACTAATGTAGACGAATAAATAAATATTTTTTTGTTTTGAAAAAAAAAAACGAAAATTCTGTTTACTTTTTGGACACACCTCGTTATGTCATGGACCGATTACTTTTTACCTTTATTTAATATTAACAGAATTTAAATTTCTTTTTGATTCAAACAAATAACATAATTTTAAAAAATTTTGGTTTTTTTTAAGTTGAATATTATTAGAAAAAAAGAAAATGCTAGTCACGACAAATTCAGTTCTACCATTTACTAAATTTCTTTTCTATTTTCAACCATAATGCGATTTTTTCGATAAAAAAAACAAAAAATTGCGTGGCAAATGCTCTTTTTTATTTCTTCTGTATAAATTTTATATTTGTAAATGATGAAAGACGTAGCATGGCACGTTTATCTAATATTCCTATAAATACTAAAACCATCACAGCTTATTGTTCTATAAATATACAAACATTGTAAAAGAATTTAAGGATAATATTATTCAAATACAATGTACAATTGAGTTTTTTTTTTAACAAAAGGATTTCTATACGATTGTAATAATAACAAAAAAAGGTTGTATAACAAGGACTAACTAATTTTGGGCAACTGATACGTTCAAAATTGAGTGACTTTAGATAAAAGTGGCTTTATAATAAAGACGTGGAATTGTTTCTGACATTTACAATTTTAAATATAAGATAAATGTGATTTTATTTGAATAATTTTGAGGTTTATGTGTGCAACTATGGCTGATTTTAATGGAAATAAAAAATATTTATGAAATATTTATTCCTTTAATCAAAATACAGAATCATAATTTAGTTTATAAGAATGATTGGAATATTTCATAGATAAATAAGCATCTTTTAACAATATAAATTGTCAAAAGAAAAATATATACGGATTTTTTTGAATATTTATTGTTTTTTGATTTTTTATTTGATAAATAGCTATAAATTTCTGGAGGTTTTTTCTCTACTATTTAAATAAAAATTTGTTTTAAATGCTTCGGTGTTTTGGTTTTTTTTTTTGAAAAAATCTTGAATAGGCCTAAGTTATTTAAGGAATAAATATTTTGAACAGTTAAAAAAAACATTAAAAATTAGCATTATATAAAAAATGAGCTTTTTTACATTTAAAATTATTTTAAATATAAAAGAAAAATAACAAAAGTTTTTTTAAATTACTTAAATTGAAAATTAATATTAAAATTTAATTTACCTCCTGTGACCGTCTCTAATGTAAACGCATTAAATCTCCAATTACAAACTTGATTTAATATACATTGGACTTGACCATGAAGGACATCATCTAAAATGGCAACATCTTTTACTAGAGTACGTGTTGTTAACTTCTTACGACGTCTTTTGTGCATTGTTAGAAAGCGACCACTACAAACATGTCGTCTTTTTAAATAATCATTTTTATCATTATCAATTAAAGCATCTAATAATGGACGATCCAGATCATCATTAGACATTTTACGTTTAATACAATTATCATTGTCTAATTGAGATTGTCGTCTTTGGTTTTGTTGATTAGTTGCAGCTATAATAAAAATATATATATTTAAGATATCTTCGGATAGTAAAATATTTATTAAATATAAAGAAAATTAAAAAAAATTAATTTCTAGATGGAAGTTAAAATTTTATTTAAAGGTTTTAACTTTTTGTTAAAGAAATTAGTTTATAGCAATTCAACCTTAAAAAAAAACACACAAGCTACAAGACTTTTAGTGATATTCACAGTTTTTCTTAATTAAATGCTTAGTAAGTGTTTTTCAAGTCAACCACCTTTAGCTTAAAAAAAGAAACTTTTTAATTAAAAAGAAAACATTTTAGTCAAATTCTAGAGGCTTCTACTAACTTCCAGATGTTGGATAAATATTTATTCAGATCTGTTAAGGGACACAGTTATCGCCATGGAAAAAATTAAATCTAGTTCATAAACAAGTCCCTGAATATAATTTATAAATTTTAACTCTTCTGTATTCTACAAATTCAATTATTTCTATAATATCTGAGGCTGTATTAAAGCCTTTGCTACACTATTATCAACATTTGTTGGTATATTTTAACATAAAAAATCATTGTTTTCGAAAATTAATTTACAAGTCTTAATGAAATTTTTTGAGCATATATTAAACAAAAACGGTCGTTGTTTAGCTAAAGCTTTTTATTTTTGGATCATAAAATCTTTGTTTTTCAAATAAAAAAACGATTGCTTTAACAACAAAAATTAAATGTTAAAGTCTATCATCTTGTTAATTTCCCGACTGGAAATTAATTAAGGGAAATCTGAACTTGATCCGGATTGGATCAGGCTGTACCTAATTAGATGCTTTGAATCAATCCTTGGCCCGGAACTAATCCAGAAATATTTACTATTGCAGTGCTCCTCAGGAAAAGACTTCGATAGCCTGATGATTCCTTTAATAAGGTTTTGAATATTTCACCTGGATCCGTATTGGGATCTTATTAACGCCTTATGCAGAATAAATGTTTTTCGCTGATGCAATTCTGATCCTAATTGTATGAAGTCGATTTTATTTGCAATATATTTGATTTTACTTGATCAGGGACACATCAGGATGTCGCAATGAAGCCTTAATAGAGAATCACAAATATATTTTGTGTTTTTTACTTGGGAAAATTAAACTTCATATAATTCGCGATTTTGCAATAAAAGAAGGATATAAATACCTTTGAATTTTTTAAAAAGCTTTAACATATAATATAACGGACATAGGTTACAGGTAAGTTTATTAATTTTATGTATTTTATTTATTTAAGGAATCTTAGGATCAATCTTCCACCAGATCCACTTCTGATCCTATCCTTAACAATTTTCTAGTCGGGTTGAAATAAAGATATGGAAGGTAAAAATTCTTTTGAATACTGAAAAAATAATCAATAAGCAAAAAATACTTTTATTTCACTAATTTTGATCAAGCCACTGTTGGCTGTCACATAAAAGTTTTGCAGAGCAACGTGCTAAAAGTTTCTATCTAACTCCAGATAAAAAATTTTGGTTCGGAATTTTGTTTTTTAAATTTTATTTAGATTTAAAATTTTTTTTATTAATATTGTAAGAGATTAATAAATTATTATTGCGACTAATAGTTAAGAAATGATAAAAAAAAAATTTTTGTTTTCCTTTCAGTCCTGACTGGGCCGGCCCTCATTATCATAAATCAATATTATTTTTACATAGTTCTTTTAAAATTCTTTTTATAATTCATTCAAATAATGTCCCTATAATAAATCGTTTGCGGTATAATTTCAACATAAAATAAAATTATAAAAGCTATAACCATTTAATTTAATGATTATTTAAATATTAAATAAAAACATGAATAGTTAAAAACATCAAAAATGATGTTATCATGATCTGTTCTCTAAGTTTAAAATCATTTGAAAAATTGACATCGGCGACACCCCAGGGTATGCAATATATTAAAAAAGCAATAAAAACACGCTTGTTTCCAATTAAACTTGTTTTTGTTTAATAAAATATATTTGAAATTAAAAGTTTTTTTAGGTCTTTAATCATATATAATTTTTTTTTTACAAATGCGTAGTTTAAAGCCATTGACAGATCCTCGTATTTAATCTAGAGAGGTTTAAAACAAGGTTAGCAAAATCGGAATAGTTTAAATATAAAGTGTCGTTTACAAATAAGGCATAAAATCTGACAGTATATTAACACTATTCCTCCACTCGAGATCTAATTTGCCTGCAAAATTAAGAAATTTTTTAAATGTCATTTCCTGCATGTATGCAGGGCACTTGTAAATGAGATCTTGAACTGTGAAATGTTGGAAATAATTAAATATACTAAGAAAAATTTGATAAAACACGATCTTAAGTGATTTATATTCTATCAAAAAATGACATCAAATATTAAGTAATCGATGCACATCCGGTAAAAAGTTTTTAAACTTTAAACATAAAAGAAAATAATTTAATATGACAAAAAAAAAATTATTTAAGTCTCTTTATAGACGACAAAATCAAAAAGACCTAATTTAATTAAAACTTTTATTATATATAAACATAAAGCTGATATAATCAAAGTCCAGTCTATGGTTAATTTCAGCATTTTCATAATTTTCCAGTGCAATAAATTTAATTTAAATTTTAATCAAATTTTCCACATGCTAAAAGCAAGAGAAGAATAAACCTCTATTTCTAGTTTACTCTTTGTTCTTATGATGTTGAAATTAAACTAAAGCTATAGTTGCTTATTGTAAAATGAAAGCAAATGTAATTAATTTAATTACATGCATCCAATTCAAAATTAAGTCGAAAATACTAATGAATATAGTAAACTAGTCTGGAATTAAGTAATAAAAATAACAACATTTTTTGGTTTTTATATTCTTAATGCAAGAAAAATAATGAAATTTTATATTCAGTTCCAGCATGGATTGTAAAAATAGTTTATTTGTTTTACTAGCTATAAATAATAAGATTAGAGTTTTTTTTAATAGTTTTTTTTTTTGTTTTTGTTTTAAATTAATTTAATTTTTTAAATATAGGTACATTTAAAAATTGACATATGAAAATTAATTGAGTTAAATGTAAACCAAAAAAATAAAAACTTTAATGCAAGCATCTTTTTTTCTCTTTTCAGTTGTATAAGATTAAGCTCCTCTTTTTTGGTTTTTTAAGACGTAAAATAAATTCTTCATTGAAGAATTTTCGTGGAAACGATTTTTTTTTTGCTCATAAAAGCGTCTAACAGATAAATTAATCATTATTTTTCAAGCCTTTTTATATTTTTAAATCCTTTCAGTGTGAATGAGTCTTTAAGGGTTTCGTATTTTTTCCATTTTTTTTATTATTTGAAATTAATGTACAGTAGAAACTGGTTAATACGACATCCAGGGGACCATTATTTTCGGTCGTAATAGCCGATAGTCGTAAAAAGTGGAACCATTATTTTTTTATCTAAAAATGTAGCAAGGTATTTGTAAAGTTTTATAAAATTATAGGCATAAGCATAAGTGCATAAGTTTTGAGAAAAATTTAAAAAAAATTAAGCCAATGTGTTTAAGCGTTGCGTATGGCATCAAACTGTGAGAGAAGTCATTCACTAGGATGAAAAGTTACCGTCAAAATTCCCAATAACTTTTTCAGAGTCACGTCGCTGTAATACTCACTCAAAATTCGGTGTTTTTCAGAATCAAAATGAAGTAATAGCGCTTGTGTTTATGGCTCCATGTCTACAGTAATTTGCTTTATTTTTTTTATTTTTTTTATTTCAGTTGACGACTATACCATATCTAGTGCAGACATGCCCACAGTGAATTTTTTAAAAATCTATTAGCGACTATTGACTATAAAGAGATTCCTTTAACTGAGCTACACGTTTACTAATTATGAACATAATATTTCTGAAAATAGATGACACACAAAATGTAAAAAAATGCTGCATGTTGTTATAACCGATTAAATTCTTTGAAAATATTAGAAAAAGCGTTCGTTCAAACCGGTATGTCGTTGTATTCAATGTCGTGTTAATAGGTATATTATATTGTGCAATTATTATATGGAACCCTGCCGGGACTATTTGTTTTGGTCGTTTTCACCGATGTCGTATTAAGCGGTTTTAACTATATTTTACAAATATTGTGTCAAAAGTTTAAGTCAATCGGAGGAAAATTGTCAAAATTATGAGCATCCTTTGCTTTCGAGCCAAGAGTGAGTAAGAAAAACTTTAAAGCGTTTTTCGGAAACTTGTTATTTTCGAAGTCAGTGTTCATCATAACTCAAAATCTACTGTACCGAATGTTTTGAATATATGCACCCTTTTTCTTCACTTATTTCACCATGTAACAACGAAGGCTTTTATTTTTTAATAATTATTAATTTTACAATAAAATTTTTTTTATCGAATTTTCAAGCGATAAAATCGGTGATTTGTCTTCCAAAGGGTACCAAAAATTAAAAAATCGAAGAGCAAAAACCCCTTTAAAAAATATCATCTTTGATAATAAATTTTGATTCTGTAGCGAGTTATGATGAACAAAGAAAAACAACGTTTTTTCAATGCACCTGTTAGGTATGAAGATCTTCAATCTTCATATTTTCTTAATTGTTAAAATCAAAAAAAAAAAGAAAAAAACACAATTAATTTTAACAAAATATACAGGTATGCTATAGAACTTTGATTTTGAACCATAATGAACCTTTTAAATGCGGAATTTGGAAATCAAAATATATCTAATTGATTTGCAGATTTCGCAAAAAATATTATGGAACATGAAAAAATTGTATTGAGGAGTGGGAATAAAAATTCCTTATAAAAGTAAGTTAATTGTAATAGTTAAGCTCAGTTCTTGTTAAAATTTAAAAAAAGACAAACCAAGGCCCTACTCGGTAGGTGAGTCTGACTCTACACTAAAATAAACAAATTGTCCCAATTGGCAATTAATGATAAAATCAACTTGTGTTTTTATTTATACAAATCTCGGCTTTTTAGCCACTTTTAGCTGCCCTACAAGGCAAATACTTTACATCTCGGCTTTTTAGCCACTCTTAGCTAAAAAGATTTCAACAATTCTTGAAACGCTCTGTACGTTTGGTTCCGGACCCTGTTTTTTTCTATATTTTAAAGCTGAAATCTGTACCTTGCAAAAAGTGCCACGAACCTAGGCAGGACGTTACATAACACACCTCTAGACATTCAGACAAAAGAATATTGTTCAGATGTTGTGTTATCATATAAAAATTAATTAAATAAATTACAACTACCTGTATTACCGCAAAAAATTCTTGAAAACATGCCTTTTTTCACCGAATTAACCGAGTTAATTGTTTAATTATATTTTGTATCACTGCTCTTCGTAGCTCTTCTTCTGGTTGCACTAAAGCTCACCTCTATCTTGGCTGTAGAAAGTCAACATAAGTGTTTTTCTTTTAAGTAAAGTACAATTAGACTTAATATATTGAAAATTGGATTTAAATTCAAATTTAAATATCATCTCTAAAATAAAGTTTACGTTTCACTAGTTTTTAATATATTTGATTTATTTTCAATTTTAATTCAAAAGCAATTTTCAGTACTACCACAAATTAAATAAGATTAGTAGGGTTCAAGTCTAACTTGATTTAACTATAAAACACACAATTTAAACTTAGAAGTATGCGTACGCTTACATCCAAAGCGCTGACTTCTTATGGAAGCAATTAATAAATTTTTACGGGTTTGCTAAACAGTTGTCACATTTATACATATATGGCAATAATTAAGTCACACGATCAAAATTCGTTTATATAGCAACTTTTCAATTTGTAAATTCCATTATTAATATTTTTTTACTCAAATGTATGATATCGATAGAATGGACGATCTAAGGTCGTTAATAAAGGCTACGGTTTTAAGTGCATTTCGATTTATTTGATATGTCAAAGTCAAATATATAGCCATTAAGTATTAAAAAAATTACATCACAAAAGGACTATTTACTTATTGTTAGTCTATATTCTATTTGAAATAATTTTTGTCGACTTTTTGATTGTGAAATTTATGCTTTTTCTATAAAGTTTGGTTTTGTGATCTCAGATAATTCTAAGCTGAGATATGAGTCGTTCAGAAGCCAATGTAGTTAAGTCCGTTTTTTCATATTTTCTGATTTTTGCAAATTTTAATAGTATAAATATTATATTACTTAGTTTTAAAAGGATTTACTCATTATTTCATTTTTTGTAGGTCAAACAACCCTTTTTTATAGCCTCTGAATGTATTATGTGTTATGAAATTTTCTGAATTTTGATTTTTTGGGCTTAACCACATTAGCTTCTCTGAACGACTCATATGGTAATAGCTGTAATTGGGTTTTTTTTTGAAAGGCGAGTTGGGAAATGCCTTGCCACCGGTTTGTTTTTTTTTGATAATTTTGTACAAAAATTTTATTGTTATTCAACAATATTTTGAAAATTTTAAAATATTAAATTTCAGCATATATCTTAAATAAAAAGTGTTTTTCTCAACCATTATCGCGCCCTCATCCTTCCCCTTTGAGATCTTGAAATTTCATTGAAACGTATTTTTTATAAAAAAGTATTATTTTAGTTTTATTAAATCAATTCTAAATAAAATAGCTATATTATATTACATAAAGATACAAATATTCTACTGAGCTTATTCGTTTTTGTTTTGTAAATTTAACCTTCTTCCTTTTTAGTAAGTATATATTTTTGTTACTTTACTAGTTAAGTACTTCGTTTAAGTAGCCATTTTAGTAATCTTGAGCGATATTAAAAAATACATTTTATTTTATATGTGGTTTAAAAAGCTTCATTAATGGATACTAATAAATTATAAAATATATACTTTCATATTACCTCATTTCCAAGATTATAAATATTGCTTCCTTTTATACTAGTTTATGGATTTATATATTTTAATATTAAAAATTTTTATGAGAAAATCATAAAATCATAAAATTGTTTAAAATTATCTTCGTATATTATGTATAATATGAAATATTATATTTAATATCTCGATTAAAATTTCACTAGAACTTTTTACCTTAAGGAAATATAAAGAAGCTGAAGAAAATTTTCCTTGATTTCGTACATACAATATATAACTGTCTTAATTAGTAACAATGTTATATCCTTAAGGAACGATCAAAGATTTTAATTAGCCTGATTAATAGCTTTAAGGAATATGAACCAATTTAGCAAACAAAAAAAAAAAAAAACAAAGACAAAAAAGTAAAAACGTACAACGTAATTTGTAGAAATTTTCAAAGAAATATAACAAAATTATCTTTGTTTGACTTGAAAACTTATTAGTAGCTAGGATTAATGTCAATTCTGGTCTTTATATTTGATACACTTTTGTTTTGGATATTGTTGCCGAAATCTAATCTTGCACACGTGTTTTTTCCTTTAAAGCGATAACAAATGGACATCAGAAGAGATTTATATGAAATATTATAAGCTTCTATGTTGTTAATGATAAAAAGTTTAGGTGTAGAAATGGAATTAATTGATGGAAATAATTATATTGTAGCAATTTGTAACAAAATCTCTTTTGATATACATATAAATAGATATATAAAGAGGATTTTTTTATGTTTAATTCTTATATTGTATCAGACTAGTTTTAAGTGTTTTATTTTTTAGTTTTTAATTAAGAGTTTATGTATGTAGTTGTGTGATATTTCTTATAACAAGGATTGTCTTTTGTCAGTTGATGGAAATGATAGTATATGTTACTGGACTTTTTAATTAAATTATACAATGATTTCTGTTTTTGACTGAGAATATAGTTCTTTGGCCAGGATCGGCCGGTCTTAATTGCTTTCGTAGTATCTCAGCTCTTATGGTCCAACAGTTAAAGTTTTGGCCAGTATCGGCCGGTCTTAACTGTTTTCGTAGTAACCGATAAGAGAAATGAACAAACAAGGCTTTGAACTAAACAAGTCTTTTTTTTCACTTTTACTTTAAAAATATTCTGTCTTTTATTTTAAAAAAATATTCCAAGTCGTTATATAAAACTTTTTATTATTAAAAAATTATTCTAAGTCCCCTTTTTATTTTTTTTTTTTGTTTACACTTTTATTTTAAAACTATTCTGTAGTTTGTTTAAAATAAATATTCTAAGTTGTTTAATGAAAAAAATTATTCTAAGTATAATTCAAAAAATTTCTCTAAGTTTCTTTTTAAAAGTACACAAATCACATAATTTTTTCTAAGTTTAGTTTAATTCTTTAATTATAACAAGATCAAATCTGCTTGTTAAGTCTTGGCCAGTATCGGCCGGTCTTACAGTAGCGGTTCCACCTTCTTTAAAAATTTTACAAACACTCTCCTCTTCTAAGGAGAAGTACTTTCTTTTATAGTACCTTTCTTTCATGCAATTTTTATTTTTATATAATGCAATATTATTTTTTGCTATAACTGCAAAACAATATTGCTTTTATTATTATTATTTTTTATTTAACAATAATTTTTCCTCACTATGCAATTTTCTTTTAGTTCATGGGACATTGTACCTTGTAAATCTTTATACTTAACCCTAGACTTAAACGTAAGCTTTCAATAGATCTTAAGTCTAGACAAATTCCTAATTATATAATTTTATTGTAGGCACATATACCAATTTTTAGTATATGTACAAATATATATATTTATTTAATATATATTATGTATTATCATTATTATTATTATTATTAACATTATTAATGAATTTATACAAAATAAAACCCTTTTCATTTATTGTTTTATTTCAGACTTAAGCTTATATAATTTATACAAAATTCATTTTCATTTAAATAGTTTTGCATATAAAATGTGGGAATTGGTACGAACAAAGACAGATTATAGTTACAGTTGATTGAAAATTAGATTATTTTAATAATGTCAAAATAAAATTGACTTAAAATATAATAAACAAGTAATTTAAAAAATTTTTTTTTAAAGTATATTCCTACTTGAGATTGTTTCTTCTTTTTTCTGAATTCAGAATTCGTAATTCATTGCATTCAGTTTTCTGAATTTTTTTCTCATATAAAACTAAAAATTAGTTTATTAAATATAATTAATGAATTATTATTTGAACTAACTGTATTAACATCAATTGTCATGCACTCTTAACACAATAAAATTTATTTGAACTTGATTGGATGATTAGAAAAGGGTTAAATTAACGACTGAAAATTTGTAAAAGATATTGGACATTATGAGCTAACCGTAAGAATAATATTTAAACCAACTGTATAAACATCAATGGTCATTCACTCCCAACACAACAAAATTTATTTGAACTTGATTGGATGAATAGAAAATATTTTATTAACAATTGAAGGTTTTTGAGTAACCTAATAGTAGGAATATAAAAGAGGTTCATGTTTCAGAGATTCTATAATTTTCCTAAATTACAAATTTGTTTTGAAATCTAATTTTAATTTTTGTTATTTTATCGAAAATGAAATTTAAATTATCTAATTGCTCTTACTATACTTACTACCTCAATTTATACTTTTTTTCTTTAGTAAATTCTTACTTTAAATTTATTCAAATGAATTTAAGTTTTATTTATGAGATTTTAAGATTCACTTAGTACAAAATTAAACTTGATTGATTACTAATGCTTTGGTTTTTAACTAAAATTGATGGTTACTTTTTAATTCACTTAGGCTGAATTTTTAACATTATAAAATGGCTACAGTACATTAAAAAATGAATTTTTGATTATATTTTTTTAAAGATATTTACTTAGTTGAATATACATATAAAAAGCTTTAAATCAGCTGAGAAATTGATAATTTAAGTTAAGGGAAAAATTGTTTACGTTTTAACTGCATATTTTTTTTATTCCAAAGAATAACCTGTTTTTCCCCAAAAACCTCGTAAAAAATTTAGCTCACAAGCAATTCTTTTTTATTATAATTAAATAAAATTTATCTCGGACAGGTAATATTTCTTAAATTTAACAAAAATGCCTCTGATAGATATTTATAAGCAAATTTATCAAAAAAAAATTAAAAAAAAAACATTTTTTTAAAGATATAAGAACAAAATCAAAATTTGAAATCTAGATTACCAGTTTTATCTTATTCGTCTAAGAATGATAACTATTTATTTATAATAATAGTATTTAATATTGTTTGATTTTTCATACAATATTTAGATTAATTGTGAATATAAATATTTTAGAATTTTAAAATTTTAGTTTCATAAAACCGTTCAATTGATTGATATCAACCAAAACTGATTTTTGGGGGTAAAATTTGTACATATGTATTTCGAATACGTTTCATTTGTAATTTTAATTCATGAACTAATTAATTCTGTTTACCGATGCGAATGAGTAATTATAGCAAAATTTCTGAATGTTGGTTTGTTGGTGTTCAGATCTACTTAAAAAAGGAAGTAAAACTTTAAAAAAAGTTGCATTCGATTTTTCATTACTCAGCAAGCAACCGTAAATTTAAAATTAGCTACAATTTTGTTTTTTGTAAGGTAAAAAAAAAAGAAAAGCTTTCATAACTTTAATATTTTGGAAGTTATAATTATATAGTTTTCAATTGTTTTACTTTTTCTTTGTTTTTAATTTAATGAAGTTAACTTACATTAAGCAAAAAGTTTAGCTCAAATCTGAACAATATCAGAAATTCCTTAGATATAGCACACTTTGAGTTTCTTCTTGTTCTAAAACTTATTGTTGAAAACATAAAAGGTTTTATTTTACTATGAAAGCTACTGGAAAAATCAAAATTTGTCGTAGCTAATTTTCTATATTGTTAAACAAATTAAGTTTTTGGTTGGTTGACTTGTTACTATAAAGTAAAAGAAATTTTTTGCAACCTTAAACTCAAAAATTGTTAAAAACATTATAAAAAAGAATATTTCTATTTAACTATACAAGGATCGCCCAGTTGTTGAAAATTTCAATAATACATTGAAACAAAAAAACAAAACAAAATGGAATATTATATTCTTTGCTGTTTTGCTCTGTTTGTATGAGTAAAATTTGTTGTGTATTAGCGAAGAATACCGAGTAATTTATGCTTGCAATATAAATGTATGGCAAAAAGAAACATAAAAATATACACTCGGTTTATCCACGACGAGCCCAAAGAAAAAGACAACAACAATATAAAGGCAAAAGAGAGCTGTTGAATGGACGTGCTGGATATGTTTTATATGGGATAATGGGATAATGTGTGGAATTTTGAAATAATTTTTTCATTCTGCACATCTTGGCGACGTCATCTTTCGAATGAAAGCAGTTTGAGTAAAATCGGTTGAGTGAAAATGTCTTTTTAAATGGATGACAAAAAAACGCCTTCGTATTTAGAATAGGAAATCTATGTGTTACTAATTTTTCATAATACATGATATTAATTAATTATTTTCTTAACTCTGCAATTGTTCACCAATAGAGAAAATAACTTAAGCTCAAATTAAAAAATTTTTCTTTTTGCTAAAAATAAATTTATAAATCTTAATTAAAATTAAGTGTTCCACTCTCTTGACCTAAACTTGGCATTTACATTTGTTTAAAAAGCACTTAACATATTTTCCATTTAAAGATTTTCTTTTTCATAGAAAATTTATCTCAATTATAACTTTTATGTCATTTTGAATACCAGAGTAATGTTAATAAACCATTTTCATAATCCTTCTTCACATAAAATAATCCATAGACGTCGGAGTATCTCTAAAGGCAAATATTAAGTCAGACTATATATATTATAAAATTTCTGTTACTCAAATATGTTGCCATAATTTGAAAATTCCTAAGAGAAAATAATTTTATGAATCGTGATAAATTTCTTGGGATTATTTGTTTGAATTTTAATTAGGAACAAAATTTTTCTTTGATTTTAACTTTTTCTTGTTTTAAGTAGAGTGCTTGTAAGCATAATATTAAAAAGTTTAAAGTAACTTAACTAATTAAACTTAATTTTTTTATTGCTGTCATTTACGTTTAATTTTTAAAAAGAATTGTTCTACATAAAGCAATTTTGGTTTATTGTGGCTGTCATAAATGGGCTAACAACATTATCAGCTATGATATTGCATAAAATATTTTATTAACGAGGTTACATTTGAGACTTTTCACGCCGCTGACGCCGATTTCTATTGCAATAGTCTAATCTTTGGTAGGATTGCACTCTGAACACTTTGATCATATTCCTATTGATTTACCCATAACGACTTTATGGTCTTCGGTATCGGAATCGGCTGTAAGCCGACACTCTACAAGCAGCCTTAGCATGCCAGAAGCTACAATTTTTGTCTTAATATCCTCCAAATATCCCTCTTCAGTTGCATGTGAGACATGAAACTGGTCTAGAGGACTAATCATCAGTGTTTAATTTTTTAAATTCTAAAGTTTAAGAAATTTTAATGTAGACCAGTGTATTTACTAATAAACATGTTATGGTTTGAAGTTTATTCCAAGATCTTATGTTGATTCTCCAGTACTCAAACAGCAAGTAAGGTAGGTATCTCTTTTAACTCTGCAGTTGAATCTTGATGATCATCTAATATTATAGATGGTCTTGCCTAAAAAAACTGTACCCATGATGAATAATGTCAGAATTCTGTAAGTGACATTCTATCGAATTTGTTTGCCTAACTAGATTTTAAGTATTCTTGGGAATGTGTTGAGTCAGTGAAAGTGATTCATAAGTTAGAATCCTTGAAAAAGATTGTTTAATAATGCTTCAACGCAGTTGATACTGGGGTCTCGGCCCACGTACAATCTGAATGAGTGTCAAAGAATGCTACCAAAATTACCGACCAACTAAATTAAAAACCTCAACTACGAGTACGAACGTATTGAGAATGTTTGGGTCTTAATATGTCAGTCTTATAATTTTCTCCATTGGTTTTAAAAGTAAGGATGTTAGGCTAATGGCGGATCTATAGGCCTTTGCATTTTTATTATAGCTTTTAAAAGGCTAATCTGGGGCTTTTAGTAAAAACTTTAATAAGGTAAGAAAGAAGAGTATCTAACAATGAGATACTGTGAAGATATCTAATTCTTTTTCACATGTGAAATATAGTTTTTGGTTCTTAACGTGTATTCGCGAAATTTTCTGTAATGTACAATATTAAATTTCTAAAACTTCAATTGTATTTTTATGCATTATTTTTAACAACATAAAACAAAGAAAAAATAGAACATGAATGAATTGAGCTTGCTTGAACGATTTCCCACATGCTATTTTTTGCTAAGCTCTAATTTTTACTTTGCTCTAATTTCCGCTTATATTGTTTTCTGCTGCTGTCTAAGCAAAAAACAAAATGGATTTGTATATTAAGTTTTAAGATGAAAATTTTCTTCATTTAAAAAAAAAGAAGTTTTATATAATTATTGTTTATATTTTTGCTGAATTTTCTATTATTTATTATACATAAATGGCACTCACTTTGTTTTTAATTAATTTTTGAAACAAACAAAAAAATTCTTTATGCTGAAAGATATATATGTATATATATATATATTATTTTAATAATTAATTCGTTTGTTTTAAAAGTAATTCCTAGTTAAAAAAAAAAATTTGACAACAACATCTGTTGAAATTTTGTTAAAAACTTCGAAGTAATTCAAGAAAGGTTTTTCTTGTTTTGATTAGATAAAAAAGTAAAACTTTTTGGTTTGTATTTACAAACTTTTTGTTGTTGGGGTTTAGCTATATATCTGAAATATAAGTCGAACTGTTTTTTTTTGTAAAAACAAAAAGAAGAAGAAATCTTTCGCTGATATGCCTAAATTTAATAAGGTCAAATATTGTATTTATTACTGAAACCAACTTCTTTAAAATCGCGAAAATAGTTAATTTTTTTTCATTTAAAATTTGTATTTTAATAGCACTTCTATGAAAAATTTTTGATTTTACTTTAGCTAAAATCCTTAAACAAATAAAATTTTATTGTACGTAGATACTTTATTTGTTTCATTCATCAAAATGCTATTCATTCTTGTCATAATAGAATTTCACTTTATTTTTTTGTGTTTATCAAATCCCTAAAATGAATTCAGGAAATATATTATTCTTTATTGATTTGCTATTTATTGTACTTTTCAAAAAGCTGTTGGCATTTTTATCCTTAAACAACAAAGATATTGTGAATATTCATTTATTATACTAAGGCATATGACAAGATTTTTCAAAAAAACAAAAAAACAAAACAAAATGATAAACATTATTTAATAATCTCGTTAGACATAATTTTATATCATTTCCTGCGTTTATTATCTTTTAATATTTGTTGTTTTTTTTTTTTGTTTTTTCGTTTTAATCAAAAAAAAAATATTTTATACATCTCCACAATATTAAATAAATTTAGAGTGTCGAAATTATTTTTCAAAATTTTTGCCCAACAAATAGACAAAATTTTCAATATTTGTTTTTCAGTTTTCTGCAAAATCTCTGAAATAGAAATTGATTCTTCGTAGGATGTAGAAAATTGCATAATTACATAAAAAAACTATTTCATAGTAGTTTTATAGAGATTTAGCGTTAAAGATATTACTGACGGTCAAAATTTTTTTTTTTTTTGTTTCAAAGCCGATTTGAATCATGGAACCACTTTGACGATTTACTTGAATAAAAATGACATTTTGATGAATATTTTTAGGAGAATTTAATTAATTAATTTAACAGATTGGTATTGGGTAATTCATCAAAGTACTATGCTCAAATTAATTTGTTTCTTAAAGGTGCCCTTTACATGTAATATTCTTTTTATACAAAAAAAATCTTGAAATAAGGATACAAAAAATTTAAGAGAATTTAACAGTTCAATAACATTTTGATGGTAAATTTTTTCTTATTTCCTACGATTTTCAATGGGCAGTGGTTAAGCAGTAGGCAATGTTGCTACTTTTATGGGTAAAAAAGAAGGCAAAATTTTCGAACCTTTCTTAAAAGCTTCATAAAGACGAGGTTTTGTAGCATCTCGTTTAACTTCTTATCAATCATATTGACGTCAAATGTAGCGGGAAATTTGATTAATCAGAGATCAGAGTTCCACGTTCTCTGAACATCTTCTGTTTTTTGTACCTATTGTACATACTTCAAAGTTTTGCGAGAATTTCTTTTTATTTATTAAATAAAATTTAATAAATAATTTCTATGTTATTCATCATGTTTCATTTATATGAAAAAAATTCAATCAAATCATAAGTTAAAATGTCCAAAAATGATAATATACAACTTTCATCAAAAAGTTCCCAGAATTTATTCAAAAAATAAACATTACCAGTTTTTTGTTACAAATCAATATTGTCCCCTTCAAAGTATTTTCTGTCGACTGCACCGGACTTATGCCAATGTTTAATCCAGTCCTCAAAAATTTTTTTAAAACTATAAATGTTATTTATCTCTCGATTTTACCATTATATCTTCGCGCCTACTGAAACGCGTCCCTCTCAGTAGTTTTTTGATTTAATTGAACAGGAAGAAATAACAAACGTTCAAATCAGGTGAATTCGGTGGATGGTATTTGTGGTGTTTTTAGCCAAAAACTCGCGAATTATGATTGGAAAACTTCTCAAAAACCGTAAAAATTCTCAAAGAGGATTGTCGTTTTATTTTTCTAAATATTGTACTACTGTCTGAAAAATATTGTTAAATAAATATTTACTATAAACCCCAAGAGAAGTCATAAAAAAAGTAAAGAATAGCAAACAATTTTATATTTACTTTAGTGATCATTTTTTAAATCATTTTGATTCTTTTTAAAGTCTCACAATTACACAAATAGTAAATTTGTAATAAATTTTATGAATTAATTTATCAAGAATTTTACTACAGTTATTATTTATTTTTGTACGCTCTATATAAAAAAGCATTATTGAAATCATTGTTAAAAGTATAAAATTTTCTAAAACAAAAGTTTAATGTTTAAGTTTTAGAAATCGAATCATTAATTTATTTTTTATTTCAAAACAAATAATATTCTAAGAATAATCACCCATGTATGATTTTAGTATCTGCTATAAAAAAACAACATAAAAAGCTCATAAAATGATTCAAGGCAGGAAAGGAGTTCATGTGAATACATATTATGCCTAAATAAAATTCTGATTTTTTTTGCGTAAGTTTTTAAAACTAAGAAATGGTGGTTCTCTCGGTTTTTTAAACTTGAATTTTGTTAACCAATTTCTAAAAATATCATATTTCAAAGGGAATTCAGGTTAGCCCACACATAACAAAAATTTTTAAAGATCATAAACATTTTTGAATTTTTAATATAATGTCACTTTTCTTTATTTGAATAACTAAAAGACATTATAATAATTTAACAATATCATGAAAATGAAAGGAAATCGTTACAAAAATATTTCCACCCACAAATTATAAATACGTTTGAAGTTTTAGCTTGCTGTTTTTTATGGGTTAAATTTAAATAAAACATTTTTCAACTGTAACGTTTATGATTATATAAAAGATATTGATGAAAATATCAAAAGTTCATAGAAATGTTAAGATTTTAAAAGGGAATATTTGTTGCCTTAAAAATTAGTTTTTATCCTTTATCTGAGGGTTAATAATTAAATTACCGTCTTAAAATATAAGGGCAAGAAAATTTCAAAGTATTATATTTAATATTCATGAGTATAATTGAGTCTATATTTGATTTTAATAGAAAAAATTTGCTTTCAAAATTTTCTATTGTTAAAGAAAAATAATTAAGAAACATAATTTAAATTTGATTAAATTATCCAGGGATAAATATTTATTAATTTTAGATTGAAAAATAATCCTTACAAAAATTAACATTTAAAATGGGAAAAATAATCATATAAATTTAAAAATATGTATTTGGCAAAAAAAAAACCTTAAGGGGGGACTATGGTTTAGCACTTTTTAAAAATCGAATTTTTTTTTATATTTTCTTATAGTTTAACATTTCAAAAATATAATCCCAAAATTTGAAGCCAATCCAAGCAAAAATGTCAAAGTTCTCAGGTAATTAATACCAGGTGACTAAAGCGATAAATAAGCTTTTAAAATTTTTAAACGCATTTTTCTCAAAACTACTTTTTCAAAGTCGGTGTTCACTGCCATTCAAAAACTACATTACCGATTCACTTCAAACTTGGTACACACTTCCTAAATAAAAAATACCTCCCCCCAACGTTGAGTTTTAGAATTTTTTTTTACATTAAGGGTGTTTTACACTTACAAAATGGTGGAATTTTTCGTGCAAAATAGCAGTTTTCACTTTAAATAAGCCCCAAAATTTTTCAAATAAAAAAAAAAGTAATCAGACAACATTGGAACAAGAATTTAATTGTAATTTAACTAAATTTTAAGTGTTTTTGATTTCAGGTAATTTACAGCTGAGATACAGTGAACACCGCAAATTATCTTTTTCCGAAAAGGTTCCAGGAAAAGCTGTGTCACCGGCTTGATTGTAAATATTTTTTAACAAAAAAATTACAAAATGTTGCCAACATCATGCTTAATAATGTACAAAAACTTTGAATAAATTTCCTTAATCAATATTCATGAAAAAAATTCACGAAAAAAGTGATTTTTTTAACGCTTCAAACCCTAGTCCCCCCTTAAAAAAAATCAAATCCCGAAGTAAGTAAGTAACATTTGAAATATTAATAATGTCAATTCCTAGGTAAATTAAAAATTAACCACCAGGAGTACACCAGGATCATGATTAACCATTTGACGAATTTTTATTTTAAATTTCAGAGAAATCATAAAGAAGCCTAAAGTTTGTAAAATTTTACTTAAAGTTTAAAATCAGCTTTCAGGTACACACAGGTAGTATTAAATCTTTTGCCTTCATCCTTCTAGCCAACAGCTAAAATTGGTTGTGTGATAGGTGTTATACCTATAATATATTTGAGTCTGTTTGACAGACAGCTTGACAGGATAAACTACATAATTGTAGGAGTGAGATCGTTAGTCGTTTAATGACTGAAAGCTTCCTAGTATTCAAATAAAATGTGTATACAGTAATAAAAATATCATATGATAATTCAAAATTAAAAAAAAAAAAAACAAAAACTTTCTAAGGTATTTCTTTTTGAAGACCTTTGGTGCAAAATTCAAATTTTTTCATTTATTATTCTTATCTTATTTTAAGGCGTATTTAAGTCTTTATGAATTTTTTTGCTTCTTAATTTAATAAGGTCTAATATTTCTTATGAATTTTAATTTATATTTTACATTACTTTGATTTGCACGATTTTATCAGGAAATTAAAAATTTTATAAATCAAATTATGACTTTATATTGAAATTGATTTACGGAAAATTTTCAAAATATTAATTAAGCACTTTATATTTAAAAAAAAGAAATTCAAATATATATACGTCCTTGTTTCAAAGTTCTAGTGATTTTTTTTAATAGCTGACATTGTTAAATTAAAGGAATATTTAAAATTTTTTAAACATATTTGACACTGGAATATCTTGCCGACCTTAGCTATGATTATAATCAAAATAGAAATTCTTATGCAAAGCGCGTGTTTTATAGTAACACACATAAGAAAATTAATTTAGATTAATACTAATGGCATAAAAAAACAAAAAAAAAATAATATAATCTAAAAATAAAAATAAGTTTAATTTATTGCAAAATTTTATTAGATGTGTGTCGACTAGTTAAGAATATTCATTAAAAATTGAATACATTGTTGTCTTTGTTGATAAAATAGAATAAAAAAAAATATAAAAGAAAGAAAATCATCGAAGTACACTGACACTAATCATTAATTATAATATTACAACTTCCGTGGATATGTGCCAAGTCAGGTGATAACAGGTGGAGTTGAATAAAATATCTCAGTTATTGGTCTAAACACAGGTTAGTAAATCAGATATATTTTTTTTTTTTGTATATCTGATAAAATTCATTGTTTACCTGTTGGATATTTGTGCTTATATTCTATCTAAAGACTATAAAAAATAATAATTAACGTGTCTTACCTTTGAGAAAATAAACAATTGATACTTTGGTATCGTAGAAAGTCATTGTTGCCTTCTGTTTTGTTTTGCAGGGAAAGTGAATAAACACAATCTTAAGTTACAGCCAATTGCGTTTTGTTTGGGGTCAATACGCTTTAAACCATGTAAATTTGTTTAATTGAAATAATTTTTAAGAAAAAAACTTTTAGACAAAGACAACAAATCTGCACTTTAATCACTTTTTTTTTTCTTTTTTTTTGTTTTTGAAAGTTTATACAATCTTATATAATAATATGCTCTAAATATATTTATATTTTATTAAAAGGCACACAAAACTACGTCTTGACTTAACAACACAACAGTATCACTTGACAGATGAAAAACAAAAAAACAACAACAAAAATTAGCTTTAAACGGCGACGACGAATCGAGTTCAACTATCTTAGGTGCCTTCTTTGGTGTGCCGTTGGCCATTAAATTCAAGTTTATAGCATATATTGTGGAGAGCGTGTTATTGCAATTTGTTGGGGCCACCGAGGCCCCCAAGCTGATTCGAAATGGCAAAAGAAGAAAAAAATTATAAATATAAATATATATATATATATATATGTACTATTTATATAAAAACATATTACATTCTTGTCACATTCATTTTCAAGACATCGTCGTCATCGTCTCAAGGAAATTTGTAAACAGAACTAAAAATTTACAATGTTTTGTTTTGTAATTATAAATTTCGATTTGTTATCGGTGTAAGTAAATTTTTTTATAGCTATTCTATATGTAAATATGATTTTATTATTTTTAAATTAGAACAATACTTTTTGGAATATTATTAAAACTCTTTTACTTCGTTTTTTTTTTGTTTTTTGACAAGTTTTTGTATACTAGTCAAAAATTTTTTTTTTTGTAATTTCAAGGAGCAGTTCACCTGATGATGGCATACTTTTTAAATGGGGTCAAGATTTTTTTTGATATTATCTTTATATGTATGCTTTTTTTAATATTATTTTTATATTTTAATGTGCTCATCAAATTTATTGCAATATTTTTTAAATTGAAAAATTTAATAGTCAACTGTAAATTTACATTATCTGTTGAAGTAAAATCAAGGTTAGGGTAAAATTTATACATAATTTTTGTTAAAAATAACACAAAAAAAAAAAGAAAACAAAAATCAATGTCACAATTTAATATAAAAAAATGAAGGTGAACCTTTTATCTATTTTGAAAGGATACTTTATGCATTTGATTTATCCAACTAGCATAATATGTACTCTATTCAATTTCAGGCTAATTAAATTTTGTGGTCTTTCTTCTGTTTTCAAGTAATCAACTTATGTTGTTATCTTTTTTCTTCTTTTTTTTGCAAGTAAAGAGCTAGCCTTACTCAACATTTTGACAAGTTTGTTAGCTTAGTAATTAGATAAAATTAATTGAAGCTCTAATTTAGGACGTGAGATCATGTTTCAGTTTTATTTAATTTTTTTTTTAAAGAAAAAAAACAAAAAAAAATCCATATTACGTTTAATAATTACTTAATTTCGTGGAATTTATTAAAATAAACATATTAAAAACTATTTTCAAATGGTTTTAAAGGATTTTAAGTTTAAATTTGAAGGTTGTTTTACATTTTTAAGTTATTGCTTTCTTTATTGTGCTCTCGACGACATTTTTGAAAAAAAAAAACAACTAAACAGATAGTAATTAGTTTATTGATAATCCAAGTGCTAACAGCCTGAAGGTATTTTAATCAACGATTGTGACACTTATTAGTAAAAATATTCTTAGAAAAAGAAATCATTTTTAAATATGAGTAAAAACTAAATTGTACTCTTGGTTGAGTTCAGAAATGCATCAATACCGTAACAATGCAATGTCATGAATTCGTAAAAGTCAAAATGCAAATCTGATACAGTCATGAGATCGAAAACTTCTATGATTGTATTAGATGCGCAGGAATCACGCAATAAGTGAATTAAATTTTTTGTTGATGCAATGTATCATCTGTCAAAAGTATCTAGATAGTATTAGTACTATATATAAATGCATTTCCGAACTCAACCCTTCACTAATATTTATTGGCCTCTTTTATTTAAATTACTTAAAAAATTAAAAACTAAAATTGTTATTAAATTAGTATCAATTACAGGCGTTAGAGCACCAAAAATGAGCAGTAAAGAATTTTTTTAGTTTTATATTTATATTTAAAGTTTGTTTGTTTTTACTAAAAATTCTATTAAGAATCATATTCTACGTTCAGGATTTCAATTACTTCAGGCATGCATCTGACTACATGCAGAAGAACCCCATAGTTTAACATGCTTTAATAATTCTACCAGAACATTGTTCAAGATGTTAGTCACAGGTGCCTGCGTAAAGTTAAAAAATTACATTTAATTTTCTTCTTTTAATTTTGCAGATTTTGTACATATTTTTGAAAAACATTTAATTGCAAGCAAAATAAGAGCAACATCATTTTACCATCGGTAATTATGTAGTTTATTCACTTTTATTTAAAAAGTATCATCAGAGAAAAACTTTCTACATCTGCCATTGGAAAAAAAAGGTATCCTTCAGGCCAAAAAAATTTCAATGAGTTTGGTTCAATAACCATTACTGTTTACAATCGTTTTATATTATGATGGACATAACCTTACTGATAGTATTATATAAATTTTAATTAATTATTTTTTTTTCAGACAGCTAGATTAACAGACTCCTTTTGATTAATTGCATCTGGAATAAACATGTATAATTTTTTCTTTGAATAATAAAAAAATTTGAACTCTGTGTAGTAATTAAAAACATCAATTTACAAAGAAATAAACTTGAATGAAATTAAGTTTATTGTGTATCTGAAGTAGAACTTGAAAATATTCACGATTGGATGAATGAATTTTATCGTGGCCATAAGTTCCAGAAAACAAAACACCATTCAAGGCATCCAACTAAAAATTGCATGACTTTTGAGTTACTAGATTGTTAAGTTCAATTTTATTTGTAAGTTTATAAAGTAATATTAGTTTTACAATTGATCTAAAAGATGGCGTCTTTGAATACTTCAAATATTCTAATAATAAAGGAATATTGTTAGATTTAGGTAACTATGAGTGCGTTTTATAGCATTTTTTGTCCTAGGTGTATTGCATTTTTGGCATAATATAATCAATATTCCGTTCAGATCACATATATGCTGGTTACGGTAATATTTTGATTGAATTAAGAAGTGAATTGTTCTAAGACTTTACCCAGAAGTAACAAAATTTCTTCAAATAATATTATTAAATATACGTTGTCCAATACGTCTTAAATGGATTAAATGAAGAGGGCGTTAAAAACATTTTTCATTTATTTGCTAATTATTTATTTCTTGATCAAATGCTATACTGTCATATATACATTTGATATAAACAGATATTAACAGAATTTTTATACCTTCATATTGTCACAGCTCATCTGAATCTTTTTCTTCGCCATAAACTCACAGTCAGACATATCAAAAATTTTATTAGTTTTATTTGAAAAAAACTTAAGTATGATTTTGGATAACATAATAGCAAAAATAGCTTTTTTTTAGTATAAAGCAGCCAACAAATGCATATTCAGTTGTGTAAATATCAATAAGTGATGGTATGCATGTTTTTTTGAAAGAAATGTGAGTCAACAAAGATTTTTTTAATACAACATGTAAAAAGTAGTCAAAACGATGGTTTATAATGGCCATCCTTGAACCAAATTTACTAAACATTTTCTTGAGAAAGATGACATTATGAGTAATAAAAACAATCTGCTTTTTGAGGATAGATCATTGTTTTCTCAATTAGTTCAGGAAACATTTATGTACATAAATTTGACAAAGTGTATGCGGATAAAATATAAGATCAACAACAAAAATTAATAAAAGCCAAGTGTATAATTCTTCACTAATCACTAGGATAAACAAATATTATCCTGTTAAGAAGGAAGAAGTAGTTTAACGTTTTATGTTAAGTCCTTTCTTTTAAACTTTTTCTTTCAAACATCTTAATTGAACTTTAAAAATTAGTTTTTAACAAAAGTGCATCCTATTTGTCACTTTCTATGTATTTAATTTTTTATTTGGCTTAAGGTAAAGATTATATCAAAAATTAGACATTTTTTCCTCCATAATCAGACCTTTAGTATTCTTATGGTTGTTTGATTAATAATAGGAAAAAATCATTTTTTTCAATCATTCAATTTATGATCGAATTGAAAAATACAAAAAAAAACAAACAAAGCACTAAATCTACTTACATATTAAACGTATGTAAATTGGTTTATCTGTGGTCTGCATTGTGACTACTTGTGGCACCTGAAATAATTTAAAATAAAAATTAATTTAATTTTTGGTTGTCTTCAAATTCATATTAGATTAAGAAATTTCTAAAAATATTTTTTAATTGTACTTGGCTTTTGTTAATTTAGTTTTGTATAGTCCTTTTTTATCTTGAAGTTTTAAAAATGTTTAAATTCAAGAAAGAAAAAAAGATTAAGCACGTGAAAAATGGAAAACATTCAAAGTCTAAGTTTTGCTACTAAAATGAAAATTAATACAATAAAAAAGGAATTCCAAAGCTTAAATTTAGAACCTTAGTTTGAAATTGTGTATGCTTATTTCAACATATGTAAAATATCCTTGCTGTATATTAAGTACTTTTAGTAGACAATTTAGCATAATCCTCAAGGAGTTTCACATTTAAAGCTTTTGAACCAGAGTTATTTAAGCACTTGCAAAGTTTAACAAATTTTCTCAAAATATTTACTTCCTAACAAATACTTTGGGTGATATTCTTTTAAAAAAGATTACAAGAGAAATAAAATTTGCAGACGTTGTAATTTTAAAATGTAGACTGATTGATTTCCTAAATTGATCTTAAAAAGCAGTCAAGAAGAAAATTAAACAAACTATAAAAGTTCTTGTCTTGCTTGAAATCATTTTCTGAAGTCATTGCAGGTCATGAAAGCAAAAAAAAAAAAAAAAGAAGAAAACACAAATTTTGGCGACAAATAAAAGTAATCAAATATTTTATGATCAATTCAAGATATATATTTTTATCTGTAGTTCAATTTTAAATAATTTTACAAAGTTACTGCACTCAAAACTAAAGTTTGTGGATAAAAGTTTTATTTTAGCTTAAAAGACTACTTAGCAGACATAATTTGAATAGAAAACATTTTTAAATGTAATGGTATGCAGCATTTAATTTCAGAAATAAACATGATTTTATGAAAAGATTTGATTCTAGGCTGCAAAATATTGTTAATTTAATTAAATAGAAAATTAGCAAAGGAACTTTTATCGCAAATTTTTATCGAATTAAGAGTTTCTATATTGAAGATTTAATTCTAGAAAAATCGTATTTAACCATTTGAGTCTCAAGGAGCACGTTGAAATTATATGTAGAAAAAACCAAGCAGATTTCAAACAATGTGGACAAATAACGGTGTGTTACTTGGATGCTTGGGCCTTTTCCTACTCATTTAGAAAAAGCGTAGTTCTTTTTTGACAATATTTGTTTCAAAAAGTTCAAGTCAAAAACTACTAATAGTAATGAATCTAGGATCTAATAATATGAACATTAAGAATTTGTTTGCTTATGACAATTTTTCAAATGCTGTTTTGCTATTTAATAAAGAAATTTATTTATTGGGTATATAAAGCTTTTTGGTGATAATCTGGGAGGTTTAAAAAAAAAAACCAAAAACTTAAACATCAAATGAGGGTGGAATATTTTAGATTTCCAGAAGTTCAAATCCGAGATATTAATTTAGTATGAATACTATATTTTTCTTTGTTTCCAAAAATTTATCTCATCATGTTGTCCTATATAAGAATTAGTTAAACAATTTCTTAAATGCAGTTTTACTTTTAAAATTTTTTATTAATTATGTAAAAATTTCTAGAAAAATTTTCAAAAAAATTTGCTTTACTTTTCGATAAATATTTTTATTTTATTTAAATTTTTCGTAAAGATAAAAAATGTATTTAGCAACTTTAGGTTGAATAAAAAATTTGAAATAATTTTTTTTTATCTGTCATATGATAAAATATAGCATCTTGCGGATTATAAATAGCAATATTGATTTGGAATTTTTTCAAGCGGTAGGTTCAATAAACATTTATCTTTGAGAATAACGAAGCTTCATTTAAGTACGAATTTAAATTATAATTTTAATTGCTTATCTCCCAAATTTCAATAGAAAATTTCTAGTTTCAAAAAAAGTTTATAAAATGAAGTTAATTAATGTAATGATTTTGTTATATTTTTATTCTAATGTTTTTGCGCAAGAGGAGCATTTAAAAGATTTAGAAACATTTGTGAATTCATTTGATATGACTTTTGTTGGAAATTATAATCTAAACTGGAACAATTACATAAAGGAATATAGAATACTGGAATTAAATTTAATAAGATTTAAAAACACCTTGAGTATATGCAAAAATATTTCTAAAGCAGAAATATTTCTAAATGGATTTCCTTCAACTATAGAAAATCTTTTAAAAAATAACAAAGTGTTTTACGATTTTGTCTCTAACTTTTATACCAATGAAAAAAAAAAGATTTTACATGGAAAACAAACAGCTATTAAATTTCTTGATAAAAAATGTGATTTTGAATTTGTAGATATTATGTATAGTATCAATATTAGTCTGAATATTGTAAAAAATTGTTTCAAAAATTCAATAACGAGTATTTCAGATGCTTTGAATAATTTAACTTTTGATATAAATTTGATTTCAAACAAAATTCTTTCATGGATTGCATATGAGAATATATGCATAGAAGAATTTGTTTTTTGGTCAATGAACAAAATTTTGATTGGTGTTTTTAATACTGGAATACAAAATATCGAAGAGATTCCAAAAAGAAGTACTGAATGTATAGATAATGAAATAAATTATTATAAATAAGATCTAAAAATTAAAATTTTTTAAAATTTATTTAGCAAGTAAAAACTTCAAATGAAATTCAGCTTTGAAATTAAATAAAAAATCCCTTATACTTAGTTTGTTACAATTTTAAATTTAAATTTATAGTTTTTAATAAGCATTCTTATGTTCTCTTTAGCACTAAAACAGTCTAAAAAGTTATATTAATCCCACTTTCTATTTTGCATGGTATTTTTAATTTCTTTTTTGTAAATTTTAATGAAAATATTAAATTAAGTTAAATTTAATGTTTATGCAGGGTGTCCCAAAAATATGGGATAAGCTATTAAGAGAAGAAAAGTAAATAAAACTTTATTGTATTGACAAGAAAATTTTATTGTCCTCTTTCCTTCATCCTTTTTGAATTATGTATATGCCTGTTAGTATGAAACAAAAGTCTAAAATACTTCTTTTCAACTTATTAAAAAATTGAAAACTTGAAAAAAATTTATTAATTAGAAAATTCGTAAAAAAACTAAATATTTTTTTTAAGTATTTTGTTGTTTGCTAAAAAAATACCCAACAAAATTTCATGCTTATCAAACTTATTTTCGTAAAGTAGTAAAAATTTAATGGAGTTATATTTTTAACCATTTATTGGCATTCAATTTGAGCTTATTATTATATTGTCAAGTCCTAATTATTCTATAAGCCAGATTGGCAGTTATTACTCGAGTCGAAATTTTTAATACTGATTTGTAACTGATAGCGTTGAATCGTAATTTATCTAAACCTTTGAGGTTGCATTCATAAAGTAGCAGAATGAAAAGTGTGAAATTATCATCAAATATTTTGACTCGGATATAAGGTCAAAATTTCTTTTTGTGACAGTTAAAAATAACATAAAAAGAATCCAGATTTTGATATTGTTAGCATGTATAAACTATCAAGATTTGAGGATATCTTCAAAACCAGCAATTTTACGGATCTGTTGAAAAGTATAAAATATCTTGAAAGGGAGAGATTAAAATATTATGAGTAATATTAAATTGTTATTTAATAACTTATAAAGTATAAATTTTTAATTTCGTTAAAGATTTTAACCCTTTCAAGGCAAGTGGTCATGCTACAATACCACATATTTCATTCATAATTTTTATTGTCTTATTTGTTTTTGCGCGCGACTACACTATTATTTACACAGTTTTAACAAATATGCAGCATATGCCACTGAATCAAAATGCGTTTATGTAGATACACAAGAGTTTAATGCTACTTGAAACTTCCAGAGTGGGTCTACACAGGACAACTCACAGCAGAAGCTCACAGCGATTTTGTGAGTTTTGTATGAAAAATAATCGGTTTCGCTAAGAGTTTCTACTGTGAGTTGTCCTGTGTAAACCCACTCTTACATGGTTCATAACTTACGCGTAGTTTTAATTATATGAAATTTTTCGTTTGGGGTTTTTTTAAATTTTGTGCGCGAAATTGTTTCTAATAAATCTCTGGAATATATAATTTTGGAAGAACTAGTAAATTTTAAGTAATATTTCTCAGCATTCATAAATTTTTAAGTGGTATTCTGTAGTAACCACTGAGCACTTATGCGTAAAATTTTTTTCTCAATGAGAAATAGCAAAAAAAAGTTTGGAGAATGAGCTCACTAAAAACGCAAACGACAGATGAGATAAACCAATATCTGGAGAAAATACCAAGTGACTGTGAATTGATTACTGAAGAAATTAATAGCTTTATAGCGAATGATGGAGCTGACTAAACAGAAATATGTGAAACCAATAGGGACTATTCACTATAATCTTCAAGTCGTCAAATGGCTCCTTCGTTCAATGCAAAGTATATGGAAATGGCCATTTGTAAGTAAACATTTAGACCCGTTTAAAAATTTACTCAGAAATCGTCTTTTCATATACTTTACATTGAACAAGAGAGCCATTTCATGATTTGAAAAAAATAGTGAATAGTTCCCTCAATGCAGTTCTTGTGATGTTGGACTATGGCTTAAGAATGAAAACAACTGTTTTGAAGCCTTTCATTTGAAATAATATCATTGAGCTCCGTATATTGTTTTTATATTTATACATATATTTTTTTCGTAAAATACTTTTCAGCTTAGTGGTATCGTAGCGTAACTTAACCACATCCTACAGGACAATGGATGAACATTTTATTTTCAGTTAGTCATTCATTAGTTGAGCTGTTTTTTTTTTGAAAGTGGTATAAGTCCATTTTTTCATGTATCGAGATATTTAAGGGTTTGAATTTCAATTAATTTAAAAATATTGACAAATGTTAATCAATCCTAGTGATGTTTTTAACACTATACACCTTTTATATTTTATTAAGAAATAATAATTATTGAAAATATTTAAAAAGTAAACGATTTTTTTAGTTCCAAATGAACTTATACCACTTTCAAAAATAACATATTATAAAAAATAAAATCGTGAGGGATTTTATGTAAGTCCATATTTCTAGAGACATTAGATTCACTGAAATGTATTTTTTAATGTAAAAAATTGAAATTAAAATGAAGATACTTAAACAAACACACGCATAACTAAGTTCCTTAAGGATTTATTTTAATTATATTGAAAAGAGAATACAAATAAACAAATGTTGAGGTAACAATTTATATAACAACTTATTTTTCTTTTACAGTTAGCATATTGAAATATTCATGATAAATTGGGGGTATGTGGGGCAGTAAACTCATCATATCGTTGTATTTATCTTTTGTTATAGGTCTTGAAGTTTTATATAGTTGCGACAAAGTAATTTTGCTGAGGTTTTTAGGTCTTCCTTTTTTCCCAAGTAATAAAGAAATTATTTTAAATGGAGCACTTTTTTCCATAGTAGTTTTGTAAAAACTTTTGTACGGCGTATCCCTTTTAACTCTCATCCAGCATATTTCCAATCACTTTATAATTTCTCCATCTGTGTTTTTTTTCCTGTTTGATATTGCCTCCTTTAGAGATTTGGTTGAGATAAAATCTTCTCTTTTCATTTCATAAAAAATAAAATCATAAAACACCAACATCAGATATTGACATATTATCATCGTTTTTATAGTTGTGTGAATTCATTGTAACTCTTTATAATAAACAATAATAAAATATAAAATTAAATTTTACAGTATTTATTTACTCACTTCTTAACAACTGACTTTACTTATTAAGTTATATTTTCCTAGCCTACTCAGGCACAATAAATACCAATACCGTTATCCTGATGATATCTGTTAAATTTCTGTTAGTATATTGAAGTCATAATCATCAATAATAATTGCAATAAGAAGTAGTTTTATAAAGGAATGGAGTTATACCAGTTTAAAAAAAAAATATTTGTGCGATAGCATTTTATGTTCAAAATTCTTTCGGTTATTTTATGAAAAGTTATACTCCATTTAAAATTATGATTATAAATATGAATAGAAGGTGTCTATATCTTACTAAAATTACCGTTAACTTATGTTTTTTAAAAAGTGGACTTATACCACTTTCAAAAAAAACAACTCAGTTATTATTTCTTCTAATAATAAATAAAACTAGCTTTAAATTATCAATTAATAACAGAAAAATTAAAGCTGCCCTGAAAGGGTTTAATTAAATAATAATATCTTTGGAATAATTTTCAATGAAAATGAAAATTTCAAACAAATAAGAATATAAAATTAAATTTAGAGATTCCAGCTCAAAAACCGAATACAATTTTGCAATTTAATATGCAGAAAATATTTGAAAGAGATAAAAAAATTTTTGGCTATGTAGAAGATTGATGTAAAAAGAAATATTATCGAAGAATAAACAGTGTATGTGAGCCATAAAAATACAATTAATGTTTAACACAGAATAGAATTTGTTCCTAAAATATCTGAAATTTATTTAACAAACATTGTTATAAAATTGGTAAATAGCATTACCAAACAAAAAATATTAAAATAAAAATTTGTATTTAAACAAAAAATGTACAGATACATTTGATATTGGTTGATATTATTTCTTTACTTGGCATTCGATAGAAAAATAAAATTTTTTGAATTTTAAATAAGTATAAAAAAAATTTAATTCAAAAATTATATGAAAAAAGGTGATCCAAATTTTTGACATTATTTTATCAGTGAATTTCAATTAATCACCAAAATAGAAGTCTTATGGTTGAATTTTTTCTGTTAGTTGCTAAAAAACTAAATTATAAAATTATATTTAAACGCTAGTTTCAATCAATATTTATTTTTAAATTTCATCAAAATTGTGTAACTTTAAATTAAAACTTAAAAAAAGAGCATGGAGTTAATTTGTTTGTTAGTTTTATTTATTTCTTGCAGTAATGCTTTAGTGCAAAAAGATCAGTTGAAATACTTAGAAAAATACGTGGATGACTTCAATATCACATTTTTTAGAGATTTTAATTTAAACGAGAATTATTCATTACAATTAAATAAGGCACTAATAATAAGTTTAAAAAATTATGGCAAGATTTTAATAGCATGTCCTCACTCCCATAATAGAGATGATTCTTTGTTCAGGATTTCATTTATGATTCATAGTATTCAATTATTTGAAAAAAAAACTATAACAATGTTTAAAAATGAAATTCAAGAAACTCAAAACAGAAAAAAAATTATTTTAGAATATATTGACAAAGCATTTGGCTATGATTTTGAGAATCTCCAACAGAGCACTAATGTAAGTTTTAGAATTATTGAATTATGTTACATAAATGGAGTAAAAAATATCTCAAATATTTTGCAAATATTATCATATAATTTGAATTCAATTTCTAAAATAATGGATTCATGGATTACAAAACACAATATATGTACAGAGGAAAACTTTATTGCTGATATAAAAAAAGTGTCACAAAGTTTATTAGATCACTCAGTTCAAAATATAAAGAAAACTTTAAAGATAATTTCAAATTGTATAAAAAAAGAAGTTCAGCATTATATAAATGATATTTAAAATTTTGTAATTTGTTGAGAAATTAATAATGTTTAATAAATAATTTTCAAAAAAAAAATAGAGAGTTTGATATTGACTTTTGTGTAGTATCAACTGAATTGCTAACTTGTATTTTGTTTTGATTTTTGATATCTTAATAAAAAATATTTAAAACAATTTGACTTTTACTTTTCAAATATTAAAAGGCTATTAATGACAATCGACTTCGTACATTTAAGAAGTTTTAAGAAAATAGTTACTTTTCTTATTGATGTGAGAATAACCCACGCTTGTCACTCAAATGTATACCATCCATAAGTGGCTCAACGAAAAGTGAGTCTCTTTCGTATATACCACAGTCAAATGTTCAACTAACAATATTGCTTTAGTTTTTTCAATTCAAAGCCATTTGAAATTTCTACCGGATTGAAAGTGTGTACAGTTATGGAATTTCTGCATTTATTTAAAATGGAATTTTCTTGTCCTTTTTGCTGATACACTTCATGAAAATGTATTAAAAATTTAATAAATTAAAAATAAACTTAAGCAGATTTCAAAAAAATATACCAACTTTAGAAAACATATTGAATCTTTGACAGAAAGTTTTTTAAGGTGTTACCAGCTTAAAAAAGTTAAACCATTTTTTCAAGCCTGAGTCGGGGGAAGTTTAATTTACAATTATGAGAATTTTTTGACCGGTACGGTAGCTTATAACAATCATTAAATAGCAATAAAATGCAAAATTTTTTGTAAATTCAAGGTAAGGAAGAGAAAAATTTACTGCATTCGCTTAGGTAACATGCATGCTATCAACATGCATCCTGTAATGACTTAAAAGATTTACGATAATTTTTTCCAAACACGGCTTTTTCTCGTCAACTATAGTCCACCACAGTTTACACGATTAAAATGATTTTCACATTCGTTCATTACATGAATCAAAATGAAAATCTATAGAAAACAAAATTTAGATGTTAGGCTGAAAACGTCAGACTTCAAAAGGTTTCCATCCATTGCATTTAATGTCTGGGACTCACTAGCGCTTAGCGGCTCAAAATTTAGTGCTAAATGCTAATGAGTCCATTAGTCTCCACTGAAGTTCCACTCCACTGGTATATAAAAAAAACTCTCCATTTTTACTGTGCTAAGTCGTCTCCACACACTAAGCGCTAGTGAGTCCCAGGCATTACGTTACACTTCTTATAGGTAAAATATTCATTCGTAGTAAAAACGGAAATAATTTTTTTCTATAGTGTGCTGGTGAAATTCATGATAGCTCTCACGTGCAATATTTTTAGAATTACCAGCATTGAAAACGTGTTGCAGAAATGTCAACTCATTTATTGGACAGAGTACACAACGTGGAATTAAAAATCACTCGTATCTGATCTTGATTGATCTTAATAATATTCTCGGGTAAATATAAGATTGGTTAGAAAAGAATAATAGTTTTTTGACATTATAACTCCTGTAAGTCTTCGGTTGATACAAGCGGAGGTACACAATCCTGGCTTGAAATGGCAAATACAGTAAAATATACGAATATTTATTTGACGTGTTTGGGATTATTGCAACCAACGTTCTACTGACTTGTGGTCAAATTTTTAATTAAAATTAATTATTTCCGAGAATCATCACGTTTTTTAATTCTATTAAGAAAACAAAAAAATTCATTTTTTTTTGGTGAAGCTAAAATTTAAAAAATTTTTTTGTTTTGCTTATATTCTCAGTAAAACAGAATGTTTATGAAAATGTTGATGCTTGGGGAAACTTTCTTTTAAAAATTTTTAATCAGGTTTATAGAAATTTGTGTATTTTTGATTTTTCTGCAAACTAAAAGTATATTATAATAAATTGATAAATTTTTTTAGCTATAGAAAAAATATCTTCAAAAAAACAAATAATTTAATTTCAATTAAATTAATGCTTAATTTAATTCAGGCAAATTTGAAAACGTTAAATTTAGAAACGAGCAAGAGATAAAATACGTTTACAATATAATTTTTTTGAATTTTAATGACAAATAAAATGGGAGCAACCACACGTTTTGAAATTTTATTTGTTCAAGAATTTTTACCAAGAAATCTTATTTCTTTTTTAATATAACTTAAATACAATATATTTGAGCTAAAATAAGAATTATTTCTATTGGTTGTTGTATTTTTAAGAATTTTAAAAATCATATTCTGCAAAAATCACCTGAAAATTTCGAGTAAGATATAAATCTTAGATGCAAAGAATAAAAATTGACGGTTAAAAGTAAACAAAACTTATATACTTTAAATTTTAAAATATATTTTTCCAAGTTCTATTAGTAATTTCTTAATATGGCTGTATTTAAAATTACAATTTTAAAAACTTTAGCCACCCGACTTTTACATCCTAAATTTTCATATTTCTATAAGAAATTGTATTCTCTGTTAAAAATGTTAAAGAGTTTAGTGAACTTCCCAGTGGTTAAAATTCGCTCCTTAGATGCTTTTTGAAGGCAAATTTGAGGCAAGCGTGTTAAATCTATGTATCCCAGCACGCATGAAAATTAACATTGCCTTAAACCATAAATAGAAAGCAAAATGAAAAATGAACAAAATAAGCAATAGTCCATGGCTTCATTAAAATTTCTTTGAGAGTGTTTCAGTTTAAAATAAAATTTTAAATTTTATGTAAAAATGCTTCGAATTCTTTTGCTTCCGGTCTGGTAAAATTGCTGCCAGGCAAATATTTTTTTGTGTTATTCTAGTTTTAATAGAAATTCTCTTATAAGGAAATATATCAAATATAAGGAAATATTTCAAAACTTTCTTATCGGTTAGTTGAAAATTTCTTTTTTAATTATACAACTACCAAATTTAGAAATGAAGTTTGATCCATTTTTCAATATGAAACAATTTCTATTCCAAAAATGTATAATTACATTTTATGAAATTTTTATTTTGTCTTCTTTTTCAAATTTAAATGAATATTTTTTTTATATTCGTATACCTTAAAAAAATTAGTTTAATTTTTATACGCAATTAATCCAAGCCCACATTGAAAAGAATAAGATCTTTTTCTTTGATTGGTCGTTTCCAAAAATCCCCTCCAAAGTATAAGAAAATGATTTAGAAAATTATTTTAAAGACATTGCCTTAGGTGGCAAAACAAATTCGTTACTGTTGTGATTAGGCTAAAAATTAAAAAAACTCCATACATTTTTGATATTTTAAAATGAAGTTTATATTTTTAATGATTTTTATTTTTAACTTTTCTAATGTTTTATTAGATAAAAATTATGTAAAAAGTTTAACGGATTTTGTCAATTATTTTCAAATTGCTTCTTTCTCAAATTATTACTTATATTGGAATTATGAATTAATAGAAAATCATACTTTGATTTCAAGTTTTATAAACTATCAAAATGCCTTAATGATTTGTCCAGAAACTTTTTTCTCAAAACAATCTTTCTTTATTGTTTCTGCAATGATTCATGCAGTTTCAGAAACAAATAAGGAAATGTTGAATATGACAAATAATTTTTATAGTGCTGGATTAGAAAACATTTGGAATGCAAAACAAATTATAATTAAGTATATTAATGAAACATTTGATTATAACTACTTAGATATAGAACTCAATGTTCCGCTTACAATGATAGCGATCCAGGATTGCTATCTAAATGCATATCAAAATATTTCAAATATAATGATATCGCTGGCAAATGATTTTAGAATGAGATCTGTGGAAGTTCAATCAAAACTTGCAGTAAATATTTGTGAAGATACTTTGTTTCTTAGATCAATTGATAAAAGTTTATTTAGTATTGTCTCTTTTTCTTTAACAAGCATAGCTAATATTACAAATAATAGTATTGAATGTATACAAAATGAACTTATGAATTACAATAGAGAATAATGAGATATGTCAATTGCATAAATAATTAAATTTTATATTAAATAGTTGCAAATAAATTATTTTAAGGATACAAATATTTGGAAAATGTGAAGTTTTAATTATTGCAAATATTTTAAGTGAAATAATTATAAATCTATTACGAATAGAAATATCTTATGAGAAGCTAAATTTAAGATTATTTTAAGTTTTTGTGGTCAATTTTAATAAAAACGTTGTCAAGAAATAATTATGTTGTATTAACACAAGCCAGCGAAAAGAAAGACTTTTTTTATATTTTTATAGGGTGGATTGTATCAATTTTGGGACGTAAGAAATGATGTTGTTTCCATCTTTTTGTATTGCGTAAGGTTTTTGGAAAAAAAAAATTAACGAATTTTTTAAAACCAAAATTAAGAAATGAGAATGATTATAAGTTAAATTTTATTAAAAAATATTCACTAAATTAAAATAAAACTAACAAAAACAAATTGAAAATAAAAAAAATTATGAAGAAAAACGACCAAAAACTGTTACCACAGATAAAAATACTAAAAAGGTTCACATATTATGTTAACCCTTAACGAACGACCGCATTTTTCTAAAACTATGACCAGTAGGGCGACGGATTTTTAGGAAATTAAGTGCTTCATTTGTAGAACGAGAAAAGGTGCACAATTAATATCGCTTTATTGGACTTTATAAAAACTAACAGTAATAATAGGTAGTATATGAACAGATATGTCCATATAAAAGAATACTGAAATGTATATTTTCGCGACAGAGCAAAATCAGACTTGAATATTTTTTTGTCCTAAAATGTGTGTGGTCGCAAATTGACAATGGCTTATAGTAACGTTTTAGCATGCATAGGTTATGCATACGGTAAAGAGCACAAATTAACCGTTGGGTTATTCTGCGGAAATCTAAAATTTTCTAATTTTTTACATAAACAATTACCCAGAGCCATAAAGAATTTTAATTCTAAAAATTTTAAAAGAAATAAATATGTGTTGATTATAAAGAAATTTTTTTTTAAGAAATAAATTTTAAGTAACTAAAGTCGATTATATTATTTTAATCAAAAAAGATAGCAGTACTTTAACACTTTTAATATTTCTAAATTTGAACAGAAATAGAAGTGGAATGAAATATGTAAAAATCATTAATAACAGGAGATAATATTATGTAAAAAAAAGTTTTAAAATAAATAAAATTGTTTTATATGTATAAATTTTCGTCTTATATAAGAAAACAAATTATTTTAAAAATGCTAAGTAGTAAAAAACGTAAATTGAGCAGTTTTTTAAAAAGAATATTTGCTGTTAAGCAAATGACTTTCCGTTAATTGTAATCGATGGTAAAAGAATAAAATGACGAGCCAAAAAAAGTTTCTCTCAATTTTTTGTTTGCAAAAAATAAAAATAAAAATAGTATAATAGGAATTTTATTTGAAAATGTCTGTCCAAATAATACTTTTTAAAAATAAAATATTATCATTTTAACAGATGTTTATTATAATGATAAAAATTTGTTACTTAAAAAAATGATACATTTATCTAAAATTAGTTTTAATTTTTAATAATGTCAAACTCAAAAAAAAAAAAAAACTTTCAATTTCCCCCTACAAAAAAAGTTTTCAAAATAATTTCAAAGCCAGTCTACATATATAACTTTTCAGTGTAGTTTCAAAAGTGTTTTCATGCGATTGTTTCAATTTTAGAAACCAAATAAAATAAAAAGATAAATTAGTGAAATTTCAAAATTTCAAAATGAAATTTATTTATTAATTATATTCCTACTATTAGCTTGCAAAATACAATATATGTACAAATTTTAATCGTTAATAAAATTTTTCCCATCAAGTTCAAATAAATTTTTTTAAGCTGGGAGTGGATGACAATTGATGTTAATATAGTGTAGTTCAAATATTAATTATACATATTTAATAAATTACTTTTGAGTCTTATATGAGAGAAAAACTTCAGAAAAATGAATGCAACGAATTCCGAATTCAGAAGAAAGAAAACACAATCTCACTGAATGGGAATCAATGAGAAATACAAGTAGGAATATACTTTAAAAATTTTTTTTTTATTTCTATAATTCATATGTCGTTGGCAATGATGCTTTTGTGAAAAATTTAAATGATTATGTGACTGATTATAATATAGTTTCTTTTAAAAATTATAGTTTATACTCGAGTTCAAAGAAAATCAATCTTTGCTATACAGTTTGATAAGTCTTCAAAATACCCTTATATTCTGTCCTAAAAAATTTCCTTTACAACAGCCTTTAATTAAAATAGCAGAAATGATTGATGCAGTTAAATATAATAATGCAAGTACATATTTTACGTTTAATCAATAATTATTATAATAATTGATTGAAAAAAATCTCAGATGCCAAAGAAAGAAAGTGAAAGAATATATAATATATTTGAATATTCCATACGAAACATATAAATAATTACACATAGTAGCTTCAGTTGCCCAGAAAATGAGTTATAAATTTCAAAAGTTTTAAATTAAATGTAGTATCATACTTAATATTATTATTATAAATAAATTAATAATATTGAAAAAAGTTAGGCCAGCTACAACTAATTGAATTCGCATTATTCACCTTAACGTGAAAAATACTGAAATCCTTGCATTTTACAGATTAGGTTACTGCTACAATTGATTTCAGTTTTCTTTACAAACTGCTAAAACTCTTCTTGAAGTATTAAAAATTATTTGAGTATACTTTATAGTCTTTCCTTTGAATATAATTTAGGGGGGATTAAGCATTCTTTCCAATTAATCGTTTACCAAACTTCACCAAAAATAAAATTTAAAAAATGTTTTTGTTTTGCTTAGGTTTTCAGTAAAAAGGAATGTTTTCCAAAATGTTGATGTTAAGGGAAATTTCATTATTAAAAATTTTCAATCAAGTTTATAGAAATTTGTGTATTTTTGTTAGGTTTCTGACTTTTCTGCAAACTAAAACTATATTATAATAAATTGAATTCCAGTAAATTTTTTATAATTTAATTTTTTAACCATAGAAAAAATACCTTCAAAAAACAAATAATTTAATTTCAATTAAATTAATGCTTAATTTAATAATCGCAAATTTGAAAACGTTAAATTTAGAAACAAACAAGAGATAAAATACGTTTACAATATAATTTTTTTGAATTTTAATGACAAATAAAATGGGAGCAACCAAACGTTTTGAAATTTTATTTGTTCAAGAATTTTCACCAAGAAATCTTATTTCTTTTTTAATATAACTTAAATACAATATATTTGAGCTAAAATAAGAATTATTCCTATTGGTTGTTGCATTTTTAAAAATTTTAATAATCCATTGGATTGGTTCTTCTAAAATTTCAAATATCAAAAGAAAGATAACAAAATTATATTTAACCGAATATGTGTTATCTTTAATCTTTAGAATCGGTTTTTGAATCTCACACTGACAGTCTTATTAGAAAAAAACATATATTATTTTATTTTTTTTTAAAATTACATTGAATTCTGTAAACTATGATATCAATTTATTTCATCATTTTACTTCAATGTTGTTCCAATGTCATAACGCAAAATAGTAATTCAAAAAATTTGAAAACTTATGTAAGAGGTTTTAATTTATCATTTTTGGGAAGTTTTGATTTATAATCGAGGTATTATCGAGAAGAAAATATGACTTTTATAAAAAGTTTAAAAAAATATCAAAATGCGTTGGAAAGGTGTCAGCAGACAAATCAAGTACTAAATTCTTTAGACCGTATTTCATCTTTGAAAAAACTTAATCGTAAGAAAAATCAACAGATTCTACGTTTTATAAATGACTTTTACACAAGGGGGTATAATAAAATTATTGGGAGAAGTAAGGAGAGGATCATAGAATACATCAATGAAATAATATTTGATTATGATTATCAAAGTCAAAAAGAAATATTAAAGAACAGCCTGTAAATTATAAAATTGTGCTATACGGATGCATTAGAGGCTATTACATTCAGTTTGCAAACATTATCTTTAAATCTAAAACAGTATTCTGAGCAATTAAATTCATTATCTTCAAGTGGAAATATCTGCCAAAAGCATACTATTATTAAGATAACGAATACTACTGCCCATAGATATTTTATGATTACAGTTAATAACATAAATCAAGCTTTAGACGAAAGTGTGAATTGTATGCAAAATGAATTTGAAAATTATAAATAAATTATAAAGTTTTTATGAAAAATTTAGCATGGTTTTATTCTATTATAAATAAAATAATAATTTTTGTCATTATTTTTATGATTAAATTTCTACCACTACTTGAAAATTGTTGGTTGTTAAGCTTTCTTACCCTAAATATGCTTAAAAATTTCGTTTAGTTCTTATTGTTAAAATTAGGGTTTTAAGGTAAAGTTCATGTTTTTCAATTTTTCTTTTTAGGAAACAGATTTGACTTAATATAATTAATTATCTTATAATATGAAATAAATAACAAAAGATTAAAAATCATTTTTATTAGAAATATAACTGTCTATATAATATCTTTGGATATTCAATCAAAATTTGCAGTAAATGTTTGTGAAAATATTACATTTCTTAGACTAGTCAAGCCACGATGGGTAAAACAGTAGCAAGCAGTAAAACTTTGACGATTTATTGAATTTAAATGCAAGATTTATAGAGTTTTGACGGTATTTCTGACGTTGAATTCTTATTCAATTCTCGACTGTCAAAAGAAAATTGTATCATTTGATTTGACCAAAAAAGCATTTATAAATTAATTTTTGAGCTAACTTTAAGCCTTTGAATATACTAAATGCTAAATAGTTTAAGTTGTTAAGGAGAATAATTTAATAAAATCGAAATTCGTTACTCATAAAAGCCGAAAAAAAATTTTAAACTCTTTTACAGCTATCCAAGAATAATTTAACCCAGGGATGGGCAAACTTTTTCGGACGCCGGCCAAATATCGAAGAAAAAAGGCTGGCGGGGCAAGATAAATGCTCATCTGTCAGTACTTCTGAAATTATTCTTTCTAAGGTTCATAGTTGAAAACACTTGTTCACATATATATAAGATGAAGCAAACATAGCACTGATTTTCTGGGCGTGAAATATTAAATTTGAGAAAGTTACTTTCGATAATGATTTGTAAAACTCTAACTTTGGCATATTTAGAAACAGCTGCTTGAGATAATTGTTAGATTGCAGCTCCCACGAGACCGAATAATATTTACAAGTTTCACGACTGCATTAAGCACGGGTTTCATATTCAATGCAGATTTACACAGAGCATCTTGACGAAAAACACAATGTAGAAAAACAACATTGTTCCCGGGGTAGTTTTGATTAAAATGTCCAAGAAATCCAGATTTTTTTCCTGTCATATTCAAAATCTAAATATATTAAAAATCTATTCACGGGCCGCATAAAACCTTGCGGCGGGCCGGAGTTGGCCTATCCCTGCTTTAACCCATTCAGTGCCAGATATACGATATAAAAGATATACGAAAAAAGAAGTACTACATGAATTTTTTATTGCTTTAGTAATTAGTAAACTTAGTTCTTAATTTTTCAGTTTTTTTTATGTAGGATAAATTATTAAGCTTAATTCTACGTTTATGTCTTTGTATGATAGTTCCTAAAGTATACACCAAGCCAAAAAAGGAGTATTATAAGGGCATCCTGTTTAAAAATATTGGCTTTTCTTGTGTTGTTTTAATTTGATACTAACCTGGCATGATTGTATCTGCTTCGTTTAATTTTCTTAATATAATTCTTATTAATTCTTAATAAAATCGTTAACCAGGGAAAAATCTGGCATCAGGGAAAGTTTTAAAAATTCTTATAAATCATATTTTTTGGAAGACTTAAAGTATTTACATGTTTGTTAGGAATCAGGAAATGTACCCTTTTGAAAAGGAGTCAAGTAGAAAAATGTCATGTTTTAAATGCTAGCTCTTAATTTTTAAAAAATTAATCCATAAATAGAAAGCAAAATAAAAAATGAACAAAATAAGCAATAGTCCATGGCGTCATTAAAATTTCTTTTGTGGTTTTGTATTAAATAAGATTTTAAATTTTATGTAAAAATGCTTCGAATTCTTTTGCTGTTTTTCATACTATACTTGCTGCCAGGCAAATATTTTTTTGTGCAATTCTAGCTTTGATAGAAATTCTCTTATAAGGAAATATATCAAATATAAGGAAATATTTCAAAACTTTCTTATCGGTTAGTTGAAAATTTCTTTTTTAATTATACAACACCAAATTTAGAAATGAAGTTTGATCCATTTTTCAATATGAAACAATTTCTATTCCAAAAATGTATAACTATATTTTATGAAATTTTTATTTTGTCTTCTTTTTCAAATTAAAATGAATATTCTTTTATATTCGTATACCTTAAAAAAATTAGTTTAATTTTTATACGCAATTAATCCAAGCCCACATTGAAAAGAATAAGATCTTTTTTTTTTTGATTGGTCGTTTCCAAAAATCCCCTCCAAAGTATAAGAAAATGATTTAGAAAATTATTTTAAAGACATTGCATTAGGTGGCAAAACAAATTCGTTACTGTTGTGATTAGGCTAAATATTAAAAAAACTCCATAAATTATTGATATTTCGAAATGAAGTTTATATTTTTAATGATTTTTATTTTTCACTTTTCTAATGTTTTATTAGATAAAAGTCGTGTAAAAAGTTTAACGGATTTTGTGAAATATTTCCAATGTGCTGCTTTCACAAATTATAATTTATATTGGAATTATGAATTAATAGAAAATCATACTTTGATTTCAAGTTTTAGAAACTATCAAAATGCCTTAATGATTTGTCCAGAAACTTTTTTCTCAAAACAATCTTTCTTTATTGTTTCTGCCATGATTCATGCAGTTTCAGAAACAACTAAGGAAATGTTGAATATGACAAATAATTTTTATAGTGCTGGATTTGAAAACATTTGGAATGCAAAACAAATTATAATTAAGTATATTAATGAAACATTTGATTATAACTACTTAGATATAGAACTCAATGTTCCGCTTACAATGATAGCGATCAAGGAATGCTATCAAAATGCATATCAAAATATTTCAAATATAATAATATCGCTGGCAAATGGTTTTAGAATGAGATCTGTGGAAATTCAATCAAAACTTGCAGTAAATATTTGTGAAGATACTTCGTTTCTTAGATCAATTGATAAAAGTTTATTTAGTATTGTCTCTTTTTCTTTAACAAGCATAGCTAATATTACAAATGATAGTTTTGAATGTATACAAAATGAACTTATGAATTACAATAGAGAATATTAAGATATATCAATTGCATACATAATTATAATATATTAAATAATTGCAAATAAATTATTTTAAGGATACAAATATTTGGAAAATGTAGAGTTTTAATTATTAAGTGAAATAAATATAAATCTATTACCAATAGAAATATCTTATGTGAAGCTAAATTTAAGATCATTTTATGTTTTTGTGGTCAATTTTAATAAAAATGTTGTCAAGAAATAATTATGTTGAATTAAACAAAAGCCAGCGTAATGAAGGTCTAGAAAGTCTTTTTTTATATTTTTATAGGGTGGACTGTATCAATTTTGGGACGTAAGAAATGATGTTGTTTCCTTCATTTTGCATAGCGTAAGGTTTTTGGAAAAAAAACTTAACGAATTTTTTAAAACCAAAATTAAAAAATGAGAATGATTATAAGTTAAATTTTATTAAAAAATATTCACTAAATTAAATTAAAACTAACAAAAACAAAATAAATATGAAGGAAAAACGACCAAAAACTGTTACCACAGGTAAAAATACCAAAAACGTTCACAATAATAAGTTAACCCTTAACGAATGAGCCCATTTTTCTAAAACTATGACGACGACGGATTTTTGGGAAATTAAGTACTTCATTTGTAGAACGAGAAAAGGTGCACAATTAATATCGCTTTATTGGATTTTATAAAAACTTACAGTAATAATAGGTAGTATATGAACAGATATGTCCATACAAAAGAATACTGAAATGTATTCTCTTTCTTCTAACAGATAGTGCTCCGAAAATGACGATAATAAACTCTATGCCGCGTGTATGGCGGCATTCGTTCGTTAACCGTTAAATGATTGAAGGTGTATGAGATATTTGAGGCAGTGTCCTCTTGGAAGACACATCTTATATTACAAATGAAGTGTAAAGAAAGATGGGTCTATAAAATGGGATAGTATGAAAAAGATTCTCCCAAGAATTTTTGTAATATTTAAAAAAAGTGCTTTTGTGCAGCACTTTGCTACTAAGGATGAGTCTTGGTACCACCACTAAAACATCAGAAACTACATAACAGTCAAAGTAGAGAGTAAAAAATAACCAGTTGTGCACCATAAAAAGTCAATTTATTTCAACTACAGGTAAATCTAAGCTTGGAAAATGCTAAAGGAATTACATTAATTGTTTATCTTGAAATGAGGAAAAAAAGAATAAGGAATATTATTCACAGCTCCTGGATCGCTACTTTTTTTGAATAATTTGTCAAATAAATATAAGACCTATCAATTTAAGATGAGTTGATAAGCGCTTAAAATTTCAAGAACGTAGATCATTGATTCAAGGCTCATAGAAGTACATGATTATTGCTATTGCATCCCTTCACCCTTAGGCTGCCCACAGAGTGCTGGCTTACAGCCGAGCTGACACCGATTCCATTGTAGGCTTGCGCTTTGAACACTAAGAACATATTCGTATTGATTTGCCCATAACGACTTTATAATCTTCGGTATCGAAATCGGCGTCAGCTCAGCTGTAAGCCGGCACTGTGTGGGCAGCCTTAGAGTATATAGAACAAGAGCGTAATGTCGGAGATTTTTGTTTTCTTGTGTTGAGTACTTAAGTTGCGTTTCTTGTACCATTATCTTTGATAAAATAAACGATATACCCCATAGCATTATATCTAAAAAGAATTTTCAGCCTCTTGGAAGTTGTCTGGAATGAACATATGTTTCCAAAAAATTAATATATGCTTAAAAGACTAAAGCCAACAATAGAAAGAGATTTCCTTACCTTAGATTCTTTTAGACTGATCATGCTTTTGGAAAAAATTTGATTGGTAAAACAAATGTCTACATAAATTTCCGCTAATAAAATATGATTTAGTTACTTACAATATATCTTACTTAGTGGCAGATTATTCAGGTTTATAAAACATGATTAATAAACAGAAGGAAATTATCTTTGGTTATATTTTATGTAATTTTTAAAAAAATGCTATTTCAGAAATGGGTGTTCTGGCTCCCTCTACTATTGTAAATGACACAACATTATTTAACAGTTAGTAAAAATGAAATTTTTGTAACGACTGTATTGAAAAAACCTGTCATGAATTGGCTAATTAGAGAAAGAGATGGAAAATCAAGATAAATTTAATTTACATAAAATTAGTTATAAAAATTACTTAAAGAAAAAAATAATGCAATAGAAATAACTATTCAAAATTAGGCTAAAAATCTAGGTAGTTATTGTGCTTGATAGAAAACTAAATACAAAAGAAAAATTAAATTCGAATTGGAAAGGAATTTTCGAAAATGCTATTAGTTGCGAGAAAGAAACAATTTCAATCTAATAACATATCGCATAAATTGAATGTTTCATTGTTTGTATCCAATATTTGCAATTTGCACCTCATTTTTGAATTTTTGTTATGAGCCAATTAAAAATACTTCATATTTGTCAAGATAAATAAACGTTATTTTTTTTTTGTGAGTTCAATTTCCCTTTGGTGTTAAATAATTACAATTATATTTTCATGCAATCAAGACTTTTCGAATATTTTGTTTCTTTTGTGAAGGTTTTTAATTAGTCACTTGAAAAAAAATCTATATTCTAAAAGAGAATAAAAAAAATTTCAATTGAATATAATATTTTGTATAAATTTGTTTCTAATTTGAATAATTTCAGTCATTTAAAGATTTTGCTTAAAAGTAAGACACTAGAAAAGTAAATCAATTTTAAAAATTATTGGAAAAATGAAGTCTTATTGTATTATAATTGTTCCATTTATATTTTTTTCTTTGGCTATTAAAGAAAATATTTATTTAAAAAATCAAGTAAAAGATTCGCATATTTCTAGTAAAAATATTTTTGAAAACAATAAACTATACTTGAATTATAAAGTTGAAGAAAACGAAACTCTAGTATCAAGTTTGAAAAGTTATAAAAATTCATTATTGGCATGTACTAATTTTTCTAAAATACAAAATTTATTAGATATAGTATCAAAAATGATTGAAAATGTTTATCAGTATAATGAAAACATATTAATTAATATTAATGAATTTTACAGAAATGGATATCAGTTATATATGCATGGAATAACAACTATAATTAATTATGTTAGCTATCATAATGATTTTGATTTGAAAGATTTAAAATATCATATTGATATTAGTATTGAATTTCTGAAATTATGTTTTACAGATGTAGCTGAACTTATTTCAGATATTTTAAGTTCTTATACTACTGATTTGATGAAAATTTCCCAAAGAATTTATTCATGGACTATATCTAGGAATATATGTGAAGAAAACTTATTTCTTTCTTCAACAAAGATCAATTTTAATAATATATTTTATTCAATAATAGACAAAATAGGAAATAATTCAAGATGGAGTCTTAGATGTATGGATATTGAGATTAAAAAGTATTGTATTTAATTTAATATTTTTTTGAATATTTGAAATATAAAATTATAATGTGCATTTTACAAATGAAAATAAAAATTAGATAAAATTGGATCTAAATATTATTTTGTAATCTGTAATTTAAAAAAAAAAATTACGTTCTCAAATTTGAGAATTTTACAATATTGTGTTAACATTACAATCTTATAAATAAGACTTCTTTATTCGCTGATCTAATAAGTACATAATGGCGAATGGAATACCACGAGATGGGTTCGAACAGAAAGAATCAAGTGACATTCAGGAATTGCTTAAATAAAAAGATGAAGATTTGACTGAAACTGACTTGGAGGAAATGTTAAATTCACAATCAATTGAAGAAGAGGCTTCAACAAGTACTGGAAATGTGACACTTAACTTGAAAAATCTTAGTGAAGGTTTAAGAATGGCAAATGAGCTTTGCGATTTTTTTATGAACATTGATCCATCTATGAAACGAAGTCTTATTTTTAAGAAGCAAATTGCTGATGCGACTGCTGCGTATCAGTCTAAATTGAAGGAGATTTTAAAAACTGCCAAGCAAGAGAAAATTACAAAATTCTTCAAACCATTGCCTATGCCTTAAGTAATTAATCAAAATGTTCAAAAACTTCAATTAATTTTATTTTTTTTTTATTTTGTAACCTAGGAACGTATCCCCTATATTCCCATATAAATTACCATTCCGTATTCACGGTTTCTGAATTCGCGGCATGTTTATGGAACATATACCCCGCGAATAAAGAGCTTTTACTGCAGGTATTTCAATGGTTTAATCTACTTTTATCGTTAAGTTTTTATAATTATAAAAAATATCTTTTTATTTAGGGGTTAGCATATTCAAGATTTTATATTTGGGAAAAGATACTTACTAAATTTTGGAAATTTATCCAATTTTGTTAGTTGAAAAAAATCAAAAGTTGTATTAATTTTTTTAACAAAAAATTTTTAGTTTCGATTAAAATAAAACTAACATAATTAAAAGATATCTTATAAAGATAAATTTCTCATTTCACTTTAATATTTCTAACATAATCTTTTTCTATTACATTTCATTGCCATCAAAAATAGTTTATGCGCAAAATTTGGAAACAATAACTGAATACAAATTGGTTTAAATATCCAATTCGGATAATATGACGTAAAGAAATATCATTAAAAACTTGGACGTTTTGATTTATGTTTCATGGTAAATATCTGCTACATTAAATTTTTGCCGCATAGCCGCAAATAATAAAACCTAAATCGGGACAGTAAAAGCTTAAGGATTACAAAAGTGGGTACCATATTCAAAAATTGACCAAAAATTTTTCTCGGTTCCACTATAAGAAAAACGAAAGAAAAGTCGATTGAAAAAATATTGATAAATGCGCCAGTCATAGGGAAAAACAATTCTTTTGGTAGTATTGTAGTCATAGTTCTTAACATTTTTTAAAAAAGAAAAAATATTTTTTGAGATTCTAACAAATTTTCAATTTATAAACATACAACTATAAATTTAATAGAATACAAACAAAAAAAACTTCATGACCTTGAATAAGTTTAATGTGTTATTGTACAAAGCTATTAAGTTAAGCTTACAAAAAAATTAAATTAAAATTTCTTTTTAGTTTGATTTCAATATGATAAATTTGAAAGAGAGAAAATGAGCACATTAATTTAATAAATTGGTCTCTATTTATTAATTATAAACTATCAATGATGATACATACTTTCAGGCGCATAATAACTTAAGGATTAAAGAAGACATGAAAGTTTTATTGATTTGAGGTATTTCTAACTAACAAGTTGGATTTCTATAGACTATATTTGGGGGTTTTTTTAAGAAATATATCTGACGTAGGATATGAAGTTAATAGAATCCCGGAAATTTTTCAAAATTTGGAAGATATCTTAGAAATAAGCATTTCATTAGTGACTTAAACCATTCAAGCTAAAATGTACCATTTGTAACACTTGTGCAACTGTCCAATCAGGTGGAAAAAACCAAAATCATAAATTAATTAAATTAAAACAAAATAAAAACATTTAAAAATAATTGTCTTTCATTTTTCTGTAAAGAAGTGGTAACTCTAACAAACTTTCCATAGCAAATCTCGTTTAAGTGGAGTGTAAGGGTAATACCCTAAAATAAAAATAAAAAAAAGAATTATATATATCTAAAATATATAATTCTGAAAAAATTCTATAGAAAAATATATTTTCGCATAGCTTGCAAAAACACACCTTCACCGAGTTCATTTGCCTCAGTGAAATTGTGTTTTCGCAAGCTATACGAAAATATATAAATAATATAATTTCGCTTAACTCGCGAAAAAAATAAATAATAATATTTTTAGCTTAACTTGCACTGAGGTAAATGAACCTCAGTGAAAGTGCACTTTTGTATAATTTTTCTTTTTCTAATTTCAATATAATAAATACCTGTAAAACTACTTAAATAAATCAGTTGATATTTTAAATTCGAAGTGTCCATTGTTTTCATTTGGTTACCAAAGACCAGCGTTTTCCGCTAAAACTTTTGATGGTTGAAAAAAATATCCAAGGATAGTCTTCCTTAACAATTGGCTGAAATCAATCTAAACGCTACCCGCTTTAGCTTAAGGTAATTGGAAAGGATAAAAAAAAGGTTGCACAGATAATAAGAGGTCCACGTATTACACAATAGGAGTAAAACAGTATGAATAAAAAAGTCCATTTAGTACCTATTATTATAATTTTCGCTAATAAAGAGATAAAAGTTTTGCAAATATAAATAGCTTAAATGTCCAAAGTCCCATTTTTTCTCGAATTCTGGTGTAGATTCTTTTTATAATAAATTAAAGTCAAATTTCGAAATTATTGAATTGAAAAAAAAAAAATAAAAAATTATTTAACAAAAATCATGACTTACCATTTTATAATTCTGATTAAATTTCCCTTGATAATTATTAACATTATTAATTTTAATGTTTAGTTTTTTGCTTGGCATGAGCACCATATTTTCGGCTTTTCTACTAATGATTATTTTTTATAGAAATATAGAAGTTTGATTTATTTTCGAATTGTTTAAAACACAAACTTGAAAAAAATTTCTTAATATTTAATACGTACAAAAAAAATTTATTTTAGTTTTTTAATTAGATCTTGCAATTTTTGTAATCACCAAACATAACTTTTGAATGTTATAAAATTTTAACATTAAATTCACTTTCTAATTTGTGTTATTTAGTTTTAATAATTAGTCCTAAGTAATTAAAGATTCATTTCATTTGAACACATTTTTGGTTTATTTTGTTTTTAAATAAAAAATCTTTAGTACTTGTCTTTTATTTGTTGTTAAATTTAAGCTGCTAAGTCCACTTAACATTTAGACTATATACAAACTGTTCAATCGTATGACTTAAGTCTGAATGAATACCAAGGAAAAATTATGAATTTATTATTATGCTTGCTATGCCACAGAGGAAAATTTTTTTGAAAGTTTTGTAATATGTAATCGATTTAACAAGCCTAATTACCATATGATAGTAAATAGAAGTCCATATTAGATAAATTTTAGCAGAATATGGTGTTGATGTTATGTTTTCTTTTTTTTTTCATATTTATATATTAATACGCAACTGATTTTATATGGTCATATTAAAAAATAATACTAATCAGTTTTAGTAAAAAAAAAATTAAGTAAACCTGCTCAATTTTTAAATAACAAGGTTATATGCTTTACTTATCAGACATTTTTAATCTGTTCAATTTCTATTTTTTTTTGTGTGTTAAATTTGTGATTTTTTATTTCATAATTGTTTTTTTTTTTACAAAATCAAAATCATATCATAGAATATTTATATTTGTAATTTTTTTAATTCATTGCAAGTGCCCAAGATATGTTGGTAAAAGGTCTATTAAAGGTTATCATGCTTTTAGCAACATAAAACTAGATCAGAAATTGGTTTTAGTTAAATTCTAAATGAAATAAATTATTTATTAATCTTGAAGAAAAAAAATTGTTAGATAATTGTTGAAAAAAATAAATGATTTTTTTGTTTGTTTTCAGACAAAGTACGCAGTGTATGCAATGAGGCCAAAAATATTCTACAATATAATAGATTTTGGGATATTAAAAAAACCAAGCTTTTAGAATTTTGGCAAAAATAGTTTTTACTTTATCACATAGCAATGTTAGTATGTATATTCACCAGATGTTCCATTTTACTTGTCCGTAAAAGTTGTTTCTTCATTTGACGAAACCAACTATATTTTACTGAAAGAATTTTTTCGTTCAGTGCGTTTTCACTGAATCTAGTACCTAGGACTTAGTACATATTTCATCTGTCAAGAATTTGTTAAAAAAATTCTTACCTTTTACTAAATAATTATTTTTGACACAACCTATCTTCGACAATTAATCACTGTCAAGTTATTGCCGAAAGAGAAAGTTCGAAAAAATTATTCAAAATTTTCGCTGCGTACTGCCATGAGTTTCTCAAGTACTTTAGCAATGAACTAGAACAAAGAACTAGATTTAGATTAGTTCTTTGAGAAATATACTAGAGATTTCCCATACAAATTCTCACAAAATAGTACTAGCTACTAGGTTCAGTGAAAACGCACTATTACCCGGAATATTTCTGTTAAATAAAACATGTGTTAAAAAGATAATAAACAAAACAATTTAAGTATCTTTCTCATAAAGCCCAGTCCAAATTCAGAACATCTTTTATATTGCTGATTGGCAAAAAAGTGATTTTTAACATTTTTTAAGAATTTTTTTTTGAAATTCTTAAGATTTTTGGGAGTTGGAATTAATTTAATTGTGTAAGTTAAAATATCAAAAGTTACTTACGTCACTTACAAGATAAACGGATTATATAAGAATGATATCCTTCTAAAATTGAAAGATTTGCAGTGTTAATATGATTACTCAAAATGTAGTTTGAATTTAAGTCTTAGCATCACAAGAATTTCTGGTATTTTTGCTTCTTAATGTAAATTTTCATATTGTAGAAACTATAAATTAGTTATTATAGCCTATTTTTTTTATAAATATTGTGATACTGCAAACAGAATTTGCAGATTGATTTTTATTCTAAAGGTAGATTTTGTTTCATTTATAATGAGAAGAAAAATGGAAAACTTTGTTTTCAATTTTTTTCCCCATTCAATAAACTTACTATCTTGATACTAAAATTAAACACACTTTCAATACCATGGAGGTAAAAATACAATTATTTTCTTAACTAAAAAATTTTTAACTAGAAGACTGAGAGGTTTTTTTGTTTATAAGCTTAAAATCGACTTCTTAGCATTTCAAAAAGAATCCTTGTTAAAATGTAAAAACCTTAAAAATTTGATAAAATATTTCATTTTTTTTTAACTTCCCTTAAATTTTTTAGAGCCCTTTTAGTATAGTTTTCTTTTCTTTAACTTCCTCAGACACAAACTTTATTACCTTGTTTAGAAATAAAATCACACTAAAATAATATTGCTTAGATTTCACTTTTACGAAGACTGCTTAAACTAATAGTATTTTTATTGTATATGAATATTTAAGTGCAATATTGGTATTACATAAACATAATTATATATATACAAAAAAATAAAAATATAATTGCTGTCATTTGTTCAAATAAAGATTTCTTTTCTCATAAATCTAAAAAGTATTTTTTCAAGGCTGGTTGATTGTATTAAAAGAAAGCTACAAGCTTTTATTACAAAATATTTTTATCATAATTAAAAATTCTATTAGAGGTTAAAAATAATTTTGAAGAGAATGTGTTAAAATAAAAAGAAAAGAAAAAATCATTTTTCACAGTATCTACCTAAATAAATAAATTTGTTTATATTCGATATTAAGACTTAATAATTATAAGCGACACATCTCAATTTCATTTCCTTTTAGATGCCACTATATTGACTATGAATTTTGTATTCAAATATATAATCTACATAGATGTCATTCAAATTAAGATCATTACTTTTATGATGAGCTTAAGTTATATGAATTTATCATAATTACATTTGTACATTTGAGTTAAATGTTAAATTAAAGTTGTCCTCAATAAATCCTTCATTGACATAGTTATTATTCCTTTTGTTATTAACTAAGTCAAATATTTTACAATCATAAGAGTTCCTAAGTACACAATTTATGAGAGAAAATTCAATTGATTCTGAGACACAAAAATAACAGAAAAATCAAAAAAAAAACAAAAGAAAGGGTTAATTTTCTGAAAACTTTTCTTGTTTTTAACCAACATAAGTAGTTAAATAGATTTTTAGCTTTTAGTTAGCTATTCATCACTAAAATAAAGAGGTAAATCACAATCATTTCTTACTTATAGTCAGCACTACAAAATACTTATTTTCTTAATGTGCATCAGAAGTGCTTTTAAATCCTTTATTACCCTTCTGTGAATAATAGTTGTACAGCATATACATATATGACTTCAACTGCACAAAGCTCCTTTGCATCTTTGGATTATACAAAAACTTTACTCATAGGATAACCATAGCATTGTATAACATATGCAGACATCCTTTTTACAAAAGGAAAAGTAAAACTTTACAATAAATATTTGGATATGTTCCTTAAAAACATATTCCTTGAGCTATGATTAAAAGCAAATTATTTTATATAATAATAAACAAGCAATATAAATAGAAATTTTTTAAAGTATATTCCTACTTGAGATTGTTTTTTCTTTTTTCTGAATTCAGAATTCGTGATTCGTTGCACTCAGTTTTCTGAAGTTTTTCTCTCATATAAAATTAAAATTAGTTTATTAAATATAATTAATGAATTAATATTTGAACTAACTGTATTAACATCAATTTCATGCACTCCCAATATAACAAAATTTATTTGAACTTGATTGGATGAATAGAAAAGATTTTATTAACAATTGAAGGTTTTTGAGCAACCTAATAGTAGGAATATAAAAATTAATTAAAATACATATCTCAAAGGGCCATATATATGCTAAAATTTTATTCCTTATAGCTGAACTATTTTATAACAAGAAAATCATCAAAGTAAAAAAAAAGGGAAATATAGGAAATAGAAAAATTTCGCATCTTTTTATATTTTAATAGATAACTGAGCCATGTTCATCGTGTTTGAAGTAACGTCAAAAACTTTCTTACTCATATTCCTTTTAATATTTTTATTGTTGCAATTTTTGCGTCATTTATTAGATGAATAAAGAAGAAGAATCATTTCCATAGCCTTGAGTTGAAATACCCAACTTAATTCAGGCAGAATGACTTTACTTGTACCCGAAAATATACAATTCGCTATGGAATTAATTTTATATACTATATAGCAGTCATTTAAAATTCATGTTTTTTGGGATCATATTGTCAGCTACCAAATTTTTGATTTTCACTTCTTGTCTTGAGGGGGTATTCTGGTTTTGACGCTCGAATTTTGTGTTTTTTTTTCGTAGGGCATAAAAAACAACCAATAAATATTTTTATCTTCCATTTTTTTTATTTATTATTTTATTGATATTTTAACAGTATACAATATTAATAATCGAAATTTAGAAAAATACAGGGCAACAAATTGCAGGCTCATGAAAAAATTACGTATCCCAGCCCTCCTTTTTTTTTAATTCTTCAAGAAGAAGGACGCCATTATAGTACTACTAGAAATTTTTAATTTAAATAAAATTTTTTTTCACAAAATTCCGACAGTTTGAAAAATAAGTTACGTTTTTTCCGTATTTCTTTGCCTTTCAGAATTTTTTAAAAAAAAAAAAAGTTTACTAAAAAACTCGTATTGCAATGCTTCAATATATAGAGAAGCTCTGTGCCAAATTTCAATTGAATCGTTTAAGTAGAATTTGAGTTATCCTGCACACCGTTTCCAAAAAAGTAGTTTCGAGAGAAAAGCCTTTAAAGGTTGAAATCAAGTTTCGCGCAGTGTGAGTCAGGTTGCAAAGCGGTTTTATCAACGTGTCACAAAATGATTTGTAGCTCCGAAAATTATTTAAATTTCGAAAATCCTCTTAGGGTTAAACTATGCAAATATGCAAAAAAAAAAGAAAAATACCTTTTAACATTGTAATTCTACATCAGCTTCTGATCAATTAAGTAAGTTAATGCCTAAAAATTTAATAATTTTAATCCTTAACATAAGCAAAAGAATAAAATAAGGATGTACTTTTGGGGAATAGATACCTTTTTTGGTAAAATTGAAAAATTTCAGACCTGCTCGCTTTAAATAAATGTCACACGTATAGTAGATAGGAGAACTATAGCTATTGCGTTACACTACAGACAGTCAGTTTTCCTTGTAAGCCGACGATACCCAGCGGTGAATTTCCCCTTAAACGCCGACGCGTGAAAAAGTTCACGAGTAAAGCATGTGTAAAATATATGAAAAAGTTTTAGCACAAAATATTCTAAGTCCTAAAGAATTTCTGCTCAACTCTCAAACATGCACTGTCTTGTGTACAATTTAAACTTCTCTTTTCCAGTGTTAGTGTTTTGTTATTGCTTGTGAGTAGTATCATGTGTTAAATTATACGTAGTTTTCAGTGTATATTATTTTAATAAGTTTATTTTTAATTAAAAAAGTTGTGTAATTTTTATGTTACTAATATAAATAAATAAATATATTAATATAAAAAAATATGAGTTTCCTTTAGTGTGAAGGAGAAAGAAAATTATTTCATTTTCAGGGTAGTGGGAAGCAGAAAGAACATATATATATTTCCTCTTTTAAATATGACAGCCTATGCACGCACACTTATCCGACACGTGAACTTTCAGCGCGCATTTGCCTTTAAAATGTCACTGGTGCGTGAAATCTATGACTTAACATTGATAAGTGAACACTTCCTTTGTTCACCCATCGAAGAGAAATTCACCACTGGGTATGTATATGTGTATATATATGTATTTACTACGTGAATAAATTAATTTTCAACTGTAAGTTTTCTGACTTCGTGTAATTCGAATACCTTGTTATTCGAGGGTTGTCGGAATTCTTAACCGTGCTATTTGAGACTGCGTGTAATTCAAGTACCGTACTATTCGAGGGATGCCTGCATTTAGAAATAATGTTTAGATTTTTCCGAATGTTTTCAAGTGTACATTTAAACATTTTACAATAGTTAGCAGCAAATATTAAACCATATTTTAAATAACATCTAAGTCAAACACTTTAGATGACCGATTTTATGCTTCGTTGTCAAGTTTTGCTTATTTTAATTAGTCTCATGTCGTGTTGGCTATAAAACAAATTAAGTTACTTATTTGGATTTTTTTACGATTATTAACAATAAAATGGTTTGTTTTAATCACGGCATCAAAAAGATTGTTGAAATGGCATTGGATATTTTAATCGGTGTCCCAATAACGGTGAACACAATAGATCTACAAGAATAAAAAAAACTTAGCATAATGTAATAAGCAAAAATTTTAGCCGATTCTAATTTTTTAAGTAAGACATAATAATGCTACTATTTATATTTATCAAGTACTCTAAACTAATTCTTTGTTTCTCCTGGCGGACTTGAGGTATGCATCTTTAAGCCCCTGCAACAACATTGATTCTTTAATTTCTCCTTACAAATTAGTAGCGGAATTTAATTCCATCTCTTAATAATAAGAAAATCTACAATTTCATTACTTTAATAGGTAAAATATCATGGTTTCTAATTCCATGAAGAAAAGAAAAAAATTATTTCTTTTTGGTAATATACAGTCGCAACAATTTGCAATAGCCTAAAATTATAAAAATATTAACGTTTTGTTTAATTTTTCAATAAAAAGAAATTTCTTTAAAAAAGTTAATGCTTAGAAAAATTTTTTTTTTCAAAAGTTCAAATTATTATTATAGAAATTTCTTTAATTTCATTAACAATTGAATTCTTTTGCATATTAAAAATAAAGTGAATATCTTCAAAAAAAAAAATAATTCAAATGCAATTTTGGCAATTTAGAGTACGTTAAACCTGGAAACGAGCAACACCTTTACTCTTTCAAATTTTAATTAGAAATAAGATGCAAGCAACCGTGTATTTTAAAACTGTATTTAGTTTTTATTTTATTTTACTTTATTATGCTAAGCAATTGTATATATATTTTAATACCACTTAAATAGAATATATTTGAGCAGAGTTATAAATATTATTCCTATTGGTTGTTGTGTTTTTAAAAATTTTAAAAATCCTTTGGATTGGTTGTTTTAAAATTTCAAATATCCAAAGAAAGATAACAAAATTGTATTTAAGCATATGAGGTTTATCTAAAATCATTAGAATCGGTTTTAAAATTAAACTCTGACAGTCTTATAAGAAAAAAAAGCAAAACTTTTAAATATTTTATTTTATTATTTAAAAATAGCATTGAATTTTGTAAACCATGATATCAATTTATTTAATCGTTTTACTTTATTGTTGTTCCAATGTCATAACGCAAAATAGTAATTCAAACAATTTGGAAGATTATGTAAGCCGTTTTAATTTATCATTTTTGGGAAGTTTTGATTTATACTCGAGGTATTATCGAGAAGAAAATATGACTTTTATAAAAAGTTTAAAAAAATATCAAAATGCGTTGGAAAGGTGTCAGCAGACAAATCAAGTACAAAATTCTTTAGACCGTATTTCATCTTTGAAAAAACTTAATCGTAAGAAAAATCAACAGATTCTACGTTTTATAAATGACTTTTACACAAGGGGGTATAATACAATTATTGAAGGTAAAGAGATGATGATAGAACACATCTATGAAATAATAGTTGATTATGATTATCAAAGTGAAAAGGAAATATTGAAGAAAAGCCTGGAAATTATAAAATTGTGCTATACGGATGCATTAGAGGCTATTACATTCAGTTTGCAAACATTATCTTTAAATCTAAAACAGTATTCTGAGCAATTAAATTCATTATCTTCAAGTGCAAATCTCTGCGAAGATCATCATATTATTCGGATAATGAATATTTCTGCCCATACATATTTTTCGTTCATAGTCAATAACATAACTCGAGCTTCGACGAACAGTATGAATTGTATGCAAAATGAATTTAATAAATACCTATGAATAAATTAAAAAGTATATTTTCTTGTCCTATTTTTGGTTTTAAGCTTAAGTTAATTTTTTTCAGTTTTTTGATTCAGGAAACAAATTTTACTTTATCGTTGACTTAATATAATCTTATTTATTGTTTAATAATATGATCTTAGAATATAAAATAAATAAGAAAATCATTTTTATTAATAATAGGTTTTTTAAGATGAGAGACCAACACAGAAAGACGGCACTGGAGGCTATGCTTTACTTTTTGTGACACAATTAATAGCTTCTGATAATAATTAATAGCGGTCAGTGTTTTAAGGAGGGGGGTTCGGTTAGTTCGTTGAAAAAAAAGGAATGTTTCCAAGATTTTTTTTGGCAATGTAGGTAGTCCTCGTTTTTTTTTTGATTTTAATATAATAACACAACATTTGAACAATATTTTTTTTAAATTTCATTTCAAAATATTAATAAGTGACTATCTTGAATATCTTGAATATCTTGAAGCGCCTTGCAGAGAAATGGTTTTGCGGTGTTCTACACAACTCGCAACAGAATCATCTAAAACAAAAAAATCAAAAGTTATTTATTAAAGGAGGTAGTGATGGCGTTTTTTTTTCAATTTTTATATTTTTGGTAGCCTTTGGAAATAAAAATACCGGTTTTCGCTTAAAAATCGACCTATTTGGTATTATAAAATTAATAATTTAAAAAAAAAAGCTCTCGTCATTATCTGGTGAAACATGTGAAGAAGTAGTGTGCAAATTTTCAAAACGATCGCTTTATTAGATTTGGAGTTATCGTGCACACCGACTTCAAAGATAACAAGTCTCAGAAAAATGCTTTAAAGTTTTGCTCATTCACTACTTCTCTAGAGCGAAGGATGTTCAAATGGTCATAGCTTCTTTAATTTTACTCCGATCAACTTGAACTTTTAACACAATATTTCTAAGATGCTGCACATTAATTTAAAAAAAATTAACAAAAACAAAAATTAAATACCCTACCTCCCCTTAAACATCATTAAGGGAAATATAGTTTAAGGCATCTAGCTAACGCTGCATAATTGTGTTCGATAATGCAGAATTCATTGTGTAGAAAATGTCACTTTTGGTGTTGCAAAATGTACTAGAAAAATCTATTACCTTTTTATTCATATATACAAAAAAGTGTTTATACTGGGCCTTAGTACATTTTGATTGGTACATACTTCGAAAATTTGCTTATCTTTGTCTTTTTTCCCTCTTTGTTGCTATGAACACGGCAACACATTATGTCGAAAACATTGCGCAATAAATTTAAGAAGCAAACTAGATTTAGATTAGTACATTTTAGAAATATACTAGAGATTTCCCATACAAATTCTAAAATGATATAATCTCCATGTAAAGACTAAAATTTAAAGATTAAAAGTCATATATTTGGACATTATTTTGTTTTTTTAAATAAATACATATAAATTGTTAATTTTTATTCTATCAAATTACATAAAAAATCATTTTCTGACAACTTGAGCTTAAAACTATTGATCAAAAAGGGAAACCTGAGAATTAACATGACCCATTGAAAAGTTTTTATGCTATTTCTAAAATTCATAAACCAATTCTGGGTTTAATAAAATCTATAACCAGGAAATGAATTTAGTTTCAAATATTGGAAAAGAAAATTTAGAAAAAATATATTTAAAATTCAAAATTTTATTTAGAAATATAGCAGCAGCTTAACATATTTTGAACTCTTAAATTTTAAGATATATAGAAAGTCAAATAAAATATATACAAAATGTTAATAATTGGAGCAATAATCTATAGCTTAGTTCAAATTTTAATTCTTTTTTAGGGGTTTTGTATCAATCATAAAAAAAGAAATTAAAATTAAAATAAAATGCTTTGAAAATATGTACTTTTGTTTCGTGAAGAAAATGATACTAAAAATGTTAAGTAAATAACATGTGGCCCCAATTGAGCTCTCTTTTTTTTATGGAATATTTGCTAACAGGCAAATGTTCTTTAATTGTTGTCGGCTTGGTTAAACAAAAGCTTTTCGAATTTTAAAAATTTGGAAAAAAAAGTGTATTTATTTATTAGCTTTTTCGTGGTAGCAAATTGAATTGTTCAGAAGAAATAATACTCAACTTCTCCAATATATTTTTAGGCAATTTTTTGTTAACTAGTCTTTTTCCAATAAGGAAGAATTTGGTTGAATTTTAATTATTTTTTTTATGCCATTTTATTAATTTAGATTTTGTCTCTTTTAAGTGTGAAAATATTAACAATATTAAATATAAAAGTCTTTTGTTAAATAGTAGGTACTATTAAGACCCGTAAAAATTTTTTTTAATAATTTGAATAAATTTCAGAATTTCTAGTATTCGAAAGGCTTTAAAGACAGTTGCAATAATTAACCCAATCTAAGATTAGACAAATTTTCCATTACTCAACACCCCAAAATTAGGAATAACAAGTATTGGCTTTTCCATTTAAACAAAAACCGAATTCATGGCTTTGAAAGGGTATCAGAAGTTATTTGCCAACTAAGTTATTCATTGGCACTTGTTTACTGAAATGGAGTCAATTTTGGAACTGTTCCAAAAAAATTCCAAAATTATAAAAATATAGGAAGACAAAGATATCTAAATCTTCTTTTGGCATTGCTTGGCAATGATAGGAAGAAGCTGAAGACTTCAAGTTCAAACAAAAGTGTAGCTTTTTAAAATAATACATATTTGACATGTGGTTAATTAATGGACGAAACTAAAGAAAAAACGTGCACTTTAAGTGATATTATGAGCTTAAAAATTTGCTGTAGCAGTATTTCATCCTTAAGCACATACTTTTAAGCTATTACCTCCTTTCAAATTAGTAACAGAATTTAAGGTGCAAGCTCACCGAACGCAGTTGCGGAGCGAAGCGAAGCGCGGTTTCATTCAGATTTCTGCTTTACTTTCACAGCTGAAATTCGGCATATCCTATCCCAAGATAATTGACAAAAATACATCCGGCAGCAGGTACCGCACAAGCAACTTCTCTTGAGAAAAAATTATTTTTAAAGATAAAGATAAAGATGCAAAATCAACACCTTCGAAAACCCCCATGTACCCCTCGATACTTAGAATATGAAGGTTACATTAAAATTTTTGTTGAATGCTTGAGAACGTTAGTTTTTTATTCATAAAAAACCAACCGCTGGGCCGATTTCGCTCAGACTCTTTTCAGATATAAGCTATGATATGGCGTATTGACTGATATGGTCAAAAATGTTTTTTATCAATAAAAAACGAACCGCTGGGCCGACTTCGCTCAAACTCCTTTCAAATCTAAGTCATGGTGCGGCGCATCGATTGATATATATAACACGTAATGTGGTCCAGTAGTTTTCGAGAAAACGAATCTCATAAAAAAGCTCACATCCCTACATACACACACAGACAGACATCACTCTAAAAATGATTGGAAATGATTCTCCAGGTCTTGAAACGTAAAGAAAACGCAAAATTTTTGATTTCGATTTTCGGACCAATTACAATAGCTTCTCAAGAGAAGTTAAAAATATTAAATTTAATTATTTTTATTGTTTCTAAAAATAATCTATTACTTAATTGACATTTAAAAAACCTTTCGCTTTGCAAGAATCTCCACCCCCCTCACACAAAATAAAGTTAATAACTTTAGTTTGTATTTTTTTTTTAGAAAGTTGTCATGTCTTTTATAGTTTTGTTAATTTGATGACTTTATAAAATAGATAAACAAAAAAAACTTTTAAAGTTTTAGAGTGCTTGTTAACAAACTTTTTAATCATTTGTGTGTATTTGTGTGCTAATATTGAACTTCAAACTGATTGTATCCTTTCAAACATCATTATTTTATCCGTAAATCATTAGATATAAATTTTTCGACATATTTATTTTGAGTCCTTTTATAACAAGAACATTTTAAATTATTTTTTTGGATATGACTGAACACCCATTGATGTGAATCTGTTGTTTTTTTTAGTTTCAAGGAATTGCTGAATTAAAAAATAACAGAGAGAATATTTTATCCTTATTATACTAGGACCCTTTATTTGTAGGCATTATAGACTTTTGAGTGAAATATAATTTTCCGGATGAGTAGTTATTTTTGTTTTCTTTTCAAAACTCATATATTGTTATTATTTAATGCTTTCATGAATTTCTGATATAGTAGGCAAATTTTTGTATTTATTTTAACTAAGGACAATCATTAGTTATGTTTTTAGTTAGGTTATAAATTATGTTTTTGAAATTGTGAATTTATGTGACTAGAAAAATAAAATAAAGAAGGAGTAAAATTAATTGGAATACATGGCTATATTTTGGATTAAAAAAAAAATCTATCTATCTAAAGAAGACACCAAATTTTGTCCATTTTTTTATTTATATATTTTAGGAACATTTAAATTAATAAAAAATAATATATAAACATTCATTGCTTTTTATTTGTTCTTGTAAGTAAGCCTATCCTATTAACCACCTTCATATAAGTTTTCTGCAATTAAGCCTTTTTAAAAGGATTTCACACTTCTTGCAGATACCAGATAAGGTATATAGATTTTTACTTTTTACACCCGCAATGTTCTAGGGGCCTTGCATCCGAATAAAATGTCGCATTTGTACTTGTAACATTTGAAAATTCTTTGAACCTATCCTATATGAATGAGAGTGTATAACCATCAGCTTGAATACTGTCCAGCCGATAGTCCCACAATGTCTTAAGGGGGTCTTCTAATTTAGACGCTTGAATTTTGGATGTTCTTTCGGACGCCATAAAAAAGAACCAATAAATATTTTAAGCAAATGTTTTTAGGCTTTTGTTTATTGACGTGTTGAAAATATAAAAAATTAATAATATTAAAAGAAAAGTCAAAATTAAAAATACTACAGGCCGGCAAATTGGGAGCTCTTGAAAAAAGGTTGTGTCCTGGTGTGCACGATTCCTGCCTTTCCAGTAATCTGAAGAAAAAAATCTTTCTTAATTATTCAACTGGAAGAATGTAGTTATGACACTATGAAGAGTTTTTTTAAAAAAAGGGTTTAAAGTGAAAACTTCTTTAGGCGCACTTTACATTTTTTCAGGGGGGCAAATTCAATTATATCGTCATGCTCGTGTGCGTTGCGCTGATTCGGATATATTCGGTTTCCTAATGCTCCTAAGATTATTTTAAATACTGTCATAGTATTTAAAAAAAAATAATTTAATTTTTGAATAAACGAAAATTACAAAAAGTCAGAAAAATTATTATGTTAAAAAAAGCGTGTTTGAAATTTTGCTAAAGAACTAGCGTTTTAGTTCTGTTTTCCAATATCATCAAATGAATACTTTATTTATTATCAATATATTCCTTGAATTGTCAAAGCTTACGTGCACAGGCCTTGGAACTCGATGTCAGAGTTGTTCACAATACAACTATATTGTTCTTATCGAAAACATGGATGAATAATTAAGAAAACATTCACATTCCCAATTTCCATTGTGTTACTAAATTTAAAAGGCGTGACAGCAGAGCTGCTATATATCAAAATAATAGAGAAATGACAAATACTTCCAACTCAGGAATAGATGTAGCATTCAATACTTCCGAATCATATGGAATTAATAAAAAACACATATGAGAAATTTGTTTAGCAAGATGTAAAGCAGAAAATGGACAGGTAATTGTAATAACCACAAAAAAATGGAAAAAACTCTTCGTTGTGCCATACCCTGATTTTTAAAGAATCTCTGTGCCAAATTTTAATTGAATCGGTTGATTAAATCTTGAGATATCATGCACACCGTTCATAAAAAAGTAGTTTCGAGAAAAACGTGTTTTGAAAATTTTAAAGACTGAACTGAACTAAGCACTAAATACTTCACAAAATGGACTGTAAGTCCGAAAATAATTCGAATTTCGTTAAGTTAAGCTATGAAAATGTACAAAAAACTTGATTTTTTCGAATTTATAAACTAGAAGACCCCCTTAAATGTTTCAACACACGACTCATTTTTTCAGTAATTCAAAAAAAATAATTCCTCAGAATTTTAGATACCTTCAATTCTAAATTCTTTATTCAATTATTTATTAAATTTATTCACTTATTAAATTTAAAAAAATTATCCATAATAATAAAATTAATTTTTAGTAGTTCATTAAAATATTTTGTCCACGTACGATATAAATATTTTTTTATAGTTAACTGAAATCATTGACACAAAATAAAATTTAAAAGAATCATTCATCAGTTAACTGAAATCAGACTTTCAAATTCTTTGGTACCCTCAGTTCCAATTTATCTTCTAAAATTTTTAATTTCATGGTATGTAATTTCCAATCAAGTATAAACTTCTATGTGTTCATACCACTCAACCATTATATTTAAACTTATTAAATTCTTTTAAAGAGTGACAAATAAGAAGCAAATGCAAAGAAAAATTAACTCAATTCAGATATGAGGAAAAAAGGAAATTACTTTCATTACCACGAAATAATTTTTTCTTGTTTTTGTTGATAAAAACAAAAAACCAAAAATTTATTGCTATATTACTTGAAGCTAGTAAAGAAAATTTTTGGTTGTTAAATAGAAAATCATAAAATTTAGTAAGCAAAATTTAATCAAGCATAAAACTTCTAATTGAACTTTATTTAGCATAAAAGTTGCTTTGATCTATTCACACCCCTAGGCTGTAATTTTTTTTTTTTAAGGCTTTGATGATATTTAAACGATGTAACCGTAGACAACGTATTTTAACATGAACCAATAGAATGCTAATTTTTTTCATTAAGTTTTTTATTTCTTTGTATTATTATAAATAGGTAGACAGATTCTAATGAAATTTTATTATTTCTTTTGGTGAAAATATTTCGTTAATGTGCCATAACAAAAAATCCTGACTAAATAAATTTACTTTGATTTTATATTGCTCTTTGGATATGTACTTAAATTAGAAATAAAATTCATTTGATTACATTATTAATCTGAAATTTTGCCATTTAATGTTTAGTCTTAAATTATTTGAAGCAGATTAATTGCAAAAATTACTCATTGATCTAGAAAATGAGCCAAAAAATATTGCTTTTAATTCTGCTTAGTTTTAAAAATTCTAAACAGAAAATATATATTCAAATTTTGTTTGGTACAATTATATTAAATCAAAATTTATTTATATGAGGTTCTTAATGCAAATATTAAAATTAAAAAAAGAGACAGGAATAGTTTGTAGAATTTTATAAAGTAGCTTTTATCTGGTACATAAATAACTACCTTTTAGTTCTTGTTTAGAGTTCCAGTTGACAGCGGAATTGGCTTCAATATTGCGAAAGGATTTATTTCAAATTATTTAAGCAGCTATGAATAACTTACAGCTTGGTAATAATGCATGAATAATCACACTGTGAATTAGGTATACCATCCCAGTGGGAAAAATGGAATGACCTTCCTAGGTGAGTGTTAAAGGGAGCATTCCAAAGTACCTGAGATGAGATGAGATGAGTTGGTACATATTTTATGCTACTTTCCATTTGAACTGCAATATACTAAACAATGGAATGCCGTATTGTTTTTCATACCAAAAAAAAAACCCCTTGTTACTGCCTTCCATTCTGTATATGAAAGAAAGTATGAAAGTTTTTTTTTGGTACGTTACGGCATTCTATATCTTAGTAGATCGCGTTGCAAATGACAGCTGGCATAGAAGAACTTTTTCATATATATTGAATATGCATACACATAAGCCTTATTACGTTTATATGTATTTCGGTCTTTCCTCCAATGAAGTCGTAATGTTAAATGAAGACTGGAAAGAAAGTGGTTTGAACTGAAAGTGGAATACAGATTCACATTTCATGCAAGTAGGTTTGAAGGTATCCAGCGAGTATTATTTTTCACGTTGAGTAATTTTAAGCAACTTTTTTTTGTTTATTTATTATTATACACTATTTCAAACACGACCAAACTTTTTGTCGTAAATTAAAGTTAAGAAAATATATCCTAGTTCTAGTTCTTTTCTCTACTCAAGTTCTTTTATTTATTTTTTTTCAAATTGAGCATAATGTGCGATTTTAGAAAAAGTAGGTTTAACACACAAATTTTAAATTCAAATATAAGCATTTTTTTATTTTAATTACTATTTACTTTGTTTTACATAAAAAAACATTTTTTGTATAAAAGAATTAAAATATAAATTAATAGCTGGAACGCTGAATGTGCTATCAGTTTATTCTTTATTTTATTTAATAAATATAAAACTTGAACGATTGTGTATGCAAATATGGGTAATTTTGTATGGAAATAGTTTAAGTGTTTTCAAAATTTATTGGTAAAATGCACACTTTTTAATTAAATTAAAAATTTGGATAAATTAATTTCCAAAAGTTTTCGTTGTTATTTTAATCTTCGACTCATAATCTACCAATAAAACGTAGCGAGAAAGAGATGCATTAAAGTAAAAATATTTATAGAATTTTTTGTGATTTTATTATAAAAACAAGAAATATAACAAAAAATTGTTCAAAGTATATTCGTACTTATATTTCTCATTCACTCCCATTCCGTGAGATTGTTTTTTCTTTTTTCTGAATTCAAAATTCGGAATTATTTTCATCCAGTTTTCTGAAGTTTTTTTCTCATATACAACTGAAAAGTAGTTCATTAAATATAATTATTGAATTAATATTTAAACATCAATGGTCATCCACTGCCAACTCAACAAAATTTATTTGAACTTGATTGGATGAATAAAAAGGATTTTAATAACAATTTTTATGCAAGCTAATAGTAGGAATATAATAAATATGCTTTGCCTTTTAGACATGAAGCTTATAGAGAAGCTTGAAGTAAAAAGTAATTACACAAACTATAAAAGTTTATAACAGAAATATCTAATTTTATAAAACATGACTTTTGGAGGTAATTATAAAAAATTTAATCATAATACATTAATTTTTAGAATTGTTAAAAAAAGGAAAGCGCTAAAAATTTGAATAGCGTAGTATGGCCTCTATGTTTTAGAATGAATTTGGGAATACGAATGATTTTCTATATATTTTCATCATTGTCAGAGGTTAAAGTTTTACTGGATAGCTACATTCCCTTGGAAATGTATTGTAAACTTTTTAAAGTTACGCGATATTAAGGGGGTGGTATGGTTTAGCACTTTTTAATAATCGAATATTTTTTTTTTTTATCTTCTTTAAATTTGAAGTCGATCCAAGTAAAGCTGTCAAAGTTATCAGGTAGTTAAAGCCATAAATAGGATTTTTAAATTTTTAAACGCGTTTTTCTCAAAACTAATTTTTCAAAGTCCGTGATCACTGCCAATCAAAAAGTACATAACTTATAAACTTGGTACACATTTTCTATATAAAAAATACCTCCCCCCAATATTGAGTTTGGAATTTTTTTTTTACATTAAGGGTGTTTTCCATTTACAAAATGGCGGAATTTTTTATGAAGAATAGCACTTTTCACTTTAAATGATCACCGGAATTTTTTAAATAAAAACAAAAGTAATCAGATAACGTTGGGGGAAGGATTTAATAGTACTTTGACTAAATTTTAAGTGTTTTTGATTTCAGGTAATTTCCAGCTGAGATACAGTGGTCATCGCAAATCTTTGGAAAAGCTGTGTCACCGGCTTCTATATAAAGATTTTGTAATGAAAAAATTACAAAATGTTGCTAACATTATGCTTAATAATTTACAAAAACCTTAAATAAATTTCCTTACTCAATATTCATATAAAAAAATTCACGAAAAAAGTGATTTTTTTACGCTTACAACTCTCTCTCCCCCCCCCCCCCCCCCCCCTACTACGTTACTTTTGGAAAATTACATTTACATTTTATCCAGATAAAATGGCTACACACTGATTAAATGGATTTAGCCATCTGTGTCCAAATGGCTATAATTTGTCAAATATTTTTTCTATTGTTTTATTAAAAAATTTCAAAAAATTTAACGATTTGACTTTAGTTTGTATTTTCAATTCTTAGGTATTAAAGTATTAAAAAGAAATTAAAATAAATATTTTTAGAGAATTTTTACTTTATTCTATTGAATATAATAAACTGAATAAATTGAAGACATAACTTAAATTGAAAATCATTGATTCTATAATCCCAAGTAAATTTAAAAGAATTATCATTTTTGTTTTAAACAAATTATTTAAATTCAATATCTTTAGTTTGAATTTAAGTATTTTAAGAAAATATTTACCAATTCAAATTAAATGTAAACAATCTAAAATTAAACATCAAAATTTCCAACATGGTTAAGTAATAAATCAAAGCTCTACTTATGTTAGTTAAATATAGTTTCAAATCTTAAATTACCTCTTCTTGCATAAATATTTCTTAAGTTAAAGAATTTTTATGAAAAAATTATAATATCAAGTTTTTGATTTCTAACTGATTAATGTTAATTTTACTTTGATGCTAATTTGCTTAAATCAAAATAAGAAGCTGTTTTAGTTTAACATTTTAGCTGTTTAAGTGCTGTTAATTGTTTAAGATTTTTTTCTTTTATGGCAGTGAAGAGTTAACAGAAAACCTGAAAAAAAAGTTCTACTATTCGAACTAGTTATTAAATTCCCCTTTGTGGTATTGTGCCTTTGGACTTGTTGGTATTTCAACTTGGATGGCCCATATAAATTTAAGTGTTACTCATAGTGTTCATCGTTTCAGGAAGATATTGGAATTATATACAAAAAAATATATAAATATTTTGAGCCATAAAACACGAATTGTAAAATTCAAAATTATAGAATGTTCTAAAATAGAAACAGCTTCTTATGCCTGGGACTCAATAGCGCTTAGCGGCACAAAATTTAGCGCTAAATGCTAATGAGTCCATTAGTCTCCACTGAATTGGTATATAGCCTGAGTTAGCGACGGGAAGAATTGAGTCATTGAATATTAAGATTTTGTATTTAAAGCAAATAACAACATACAAATCACAAATAGAACTGTCACTTTAGCATTTTGCTTTCTGTCAATGATAACAATAACATGCTAGTGAGTCCACTCCGATTGGTATTTAGAAAAACTCTCCATTTTTACTATGCTAAATCTTATCCACACGCTAAGCGCTAGTGAGTTCCAGGCATTAAACATTAATTTCTAAATAGTCATTCGAGATATGGGTCCAGTATTGGATATTGAACTAAGTATGACATAAAAATAAATATGTATGACTTGAATTACTGATGGGATATTTGTAATGTTAAATATCTTCCTTACTACTTGCTGGTTTCTGATTTTATATTGAAAAAATATCTTGTGATTTCTTAACTTCCATTTCAATAGTGCACATTTCCTGCACAATTTAGCAATAAATGATACTAGCACGTTCTATAAAATCTACACGTCCATGTCGTTAAATTTTTGATTGAAAAACATTTATTAAAATTACAACTTCTATTTGAAATGCAGAAATCCATGACATAAAAATTAAGTTGTTTAAAGTATATTTCATTATATTTTTATTACTTTTAGGTATTATTCAAGTTAAAACTAAATTTACAAATTTAACAGAAATTCTTTACCATTAGGCTTTTAAGCATTTTTATTTTTTATACTAGATTAAAGTTTAAGAAGTCAGACATTTAAAATCATAAAATGATGTAGTAATAATGTTAAAAAAAAAGTTTCAAACTCATATATAATAGACTTATGGGGCATTCTTTTACAAATCGTACAAAAATTGACCGACACATTTTTGATTTGGCTGAATTTTTTTTTACGGTTTTAGCAATGAAAAAAAAGATATACGTGTTTGAGGATTTTTTTTTTAAAAATTTATTTTGGAAAATGGAGGGGGTCAAAGTTTTGAGAATTTCGTGATTTTTGCTCGAAGAGTAGTTTTCAAAAATTCATAACTTCGGTTTTATTGGGGCTAGGAGCTTTTTGTTTTTTTTATTTTACGGATAAAAGATTGAATTTTTTAAAAAAAATATTTCAAAGAAAATAATTAAAAAGTTTTTATTGTTATAAACAAATGAATTGTTTATATCGATTTTTAACTGACATACCACCCATGTAGCGAATTTTTTTTACTACCATTGTGTTCACCGTTTAGTTTTAAATAAAAAACATATTTTTAATTGATGGAGAAACTATTTCTACTATTAAAAAAAAAAAATATTTTTCAAGCGCCCCACCCCATATTGCACTCCACTGTGTACGCATTTTCTTATTAAATATTGTTTTTCTTCGTAATAAATATGTTTATCTTAATTTTTTATTTTTTATTTATATAAAAAAATTGAAAACAATTATTAATAACATTAGTTATTAACAAAAATAGCTTAATGGAAAATGAAAAGAATTAAAAAAAAGCTTTATTTAAGGGGGTCTTCTGGTTTACGTGCTCGAATTTTGGGTGTTTTTTCAGACGCCATAAAAAAGAACCAATAAATATTTTTAATTAAACTGTTTTTATTTTTGGTTTACCAATGCGTTGAAAATATAGAAAATTAATAATATTGAACAAAAAATCACAATTGAAAAAACCACAGGCTTGCAAAGTGGGGGCTCTTAGAAAAAAAGTTGTGTCCTGGTGTGCACGATTCCAGCCCTCCCAGTAGTCTGAAGAACAAAATCTTTCCTAATTCTTCAACAAAAGGAATGTAGCTGTGGTACTACAAAAGGTTTTTTTTAAAAAAAGTCTTTTTGCACAAAATGGCAGCAGTTTGAGAAAAAAGTTACGTTTTTTTCCGGTTCTTTTCACATTTCGGAATTAAAAAAAAAAAAACTAAAAACTAAATTGGGATAAACTCTTCGTTGCACCATTACCTAATTAATGGAAAATCTTTGTGCTAAATTTCAAGTAAATCGGTGAAGTAAAACTTGAGATATCGGGGCCACCGTTTCTAAGAAAGTAGTTGAGTCCAGTCTTTGAAACTTCAAACGCGTTTTTCTCGAAGCCTTTTTTTTAGAAACGGTGTGCCCGATATCTCAAGTTTTACTCAACCGATTTACTGCAAATTAGACACAGAGATTTTTTATTAATTAGGCTATGGCGCAACGAAGAGTTTATCCCAATTTAGTTTTTAGTTTTTTTTTTTTAAATTCCGAAATGTGAAAAGAACCGGAAAAAAACGTAACTTTTTTCTCAAACTGCTGCCATTTTGTGCAAAAAGACTTTTTTTAAAAAAAACCCTTTGTAGTACCACAGCTACATTCCTTTTGTTGAAGAATTAGGAAAGATTTTGTTCTTCAGACTACTGGGAGGGCTGGAATCGTGCACACCAGGACACAACTTTTTTTCTAAGAGCCCCCACTTTGCAAGCCTGTGGTTTTTTCAATTGTGATTTTTTGTTCAATATTATTAATTTTCTATATTTTCAACGCATTGGTAAACCAAAAATAAAAAAAGTTTAATTAAAAATATTTATTGGTTCTTTTTTATGGCGTCTGAAAAAACACCCAAAATTCGAGCACGTAAACCAGAAGACCCCCTTAAATAAAGCTTTTTTTTAATTCTTTTCATTTTCCATTAAGCTATTTTTGTTAATAACTAATGTTATTAATAATTGTTTTCAATTTTTTTATATAAATAAAAAATAAAAAATTAAGATAAACATATTTATTACGAAGAAAAACAATATTTAATAAGAAAATGCGTACACAGTGGAGTGCAATATGGGGTGGGGCGCTTGAAAAATATTTTTTTTTTTAATAGTAGAAATAGTTTCTCCATCAATTAAAAATATGTTTTTTATTTAAAACTAAACGGTGAACACAATGGTAGTAAAAAAAATTCGCTACATGGGTGGTATGTCAGTTAAAAATCGATATAAACAATTCATTTGTTTATAACAATAAAAACTTTTTAATTATTTTCTTTGAAATATTTTTTTAAAAAAATTCAACCTTTTATCCGTAAAACAAAAAAAACAAAAAGCTCCTAGCCCCAATAAAACCGAAGTTATGAATTTTTGAAAACTACTCTTCGAGCAAAAATCACGAAATTCTCAAAACTTTGACCCTCTCCATTTTCCAAAATAAATTTTTAAAAAAAAAATCCTCAAACACGTATATCTTTTTTTTCATTGCTAAAACCGTAAAAAAAAATTCAGCCAAATCAAAAATGTGTCGGTCAATTTTTGTACGATTTGTAAAAGAATGCCCCTTATATGAAAAATAAAAGAATATTTAATTTTTATGCTGAATTTAAGAACAATAAGGCCAACAAAATTGTTTTTATTTCATTCATCATTAAATTTCATGTTGATACTTGTAATAGAGGTGAGCAGAATATATAAAGATTACTTACATGCTTAAAGGAAGCTGCTTTGGGAGAAGGTGGTGAAACCTGTAATAAATAACATAAATTTTATTTCTTTGTTTGTTAATTAATGAGAATTATATTTTGTATAAAGTATAACAAAACTTTATTTGAATTAACATAAATTTAGATTTAAGTTTTCAGATAAAATAAATGAATATTTTACTACAGAGAAATAAGTCCTATCTTAAGCACATATGTGTATGTCAATTTAGTGACAAATTAATTGAAGATTAATTAAAATCTTTATTAATAAAATGACGTTAAAGAAGAATTTCGCGTCATCTGGCCGCAGTGAAAATTTTTGTCTTGGACAAAATGTTGTTTAGCAAGGAATTAGAAATTGATTTTAATAAAAAAAAATTATTTTTAGCTACATAAAGATTTTTTCATCTAACAAAACTATAGCGGATGTGAGCCACATGCGAATGTTTTGTCTGGCGGCATGTACCACACGCCGTTCTCAACATGTTAAGCTCGATTAGGTTTTTATTCTAAGCCATATGTTCCTAATCATCTTTATTAACGTAACTTTTATACAAGATGGGGAAAGATGGTAGATGAATGTTAAGTCTGCTTGATGGTTGATGTAATATCCAGCTTGTATATTTTTAGTTGCACGATATCACTCTAAAGATGAGAAGAGGATCACTTAATTATAGCTGTGGTTCTAACTGTAAGAAAGATTGTGACTATGGGACTGGATTTTGGAATCATACTCTGAATTCTGGACGTGTGCTATAGGAAGAGCAGCAGATCTGCTTATAGATACTTCAAAGCTTATCAGCTATAACAAATGTCTCAATACTATGAAGAATGACAATAAGGTTTTAATCTGTGCTGCTTAAGTTTTTGTTGATTTCTCTTCTTTTTTTTCGTTTAAATATTTTTAGTTTGTTATAGATTTCAAAATTCTAATATTGTTCTAGTATGACAAATTATAACTTAGAAACAACTTATAACATGAGAAGGAAATCTATTAAATCTAAAAGCTAAGACTTATATCAGTTGCTCAATTAAGCATGAAACGAGCAAATTATGGAATTATACTACTATTCAATTTGCTATACCTGCTGGAATTATATCTATGCTCACGGCATTAAATCAGAAAAAAATAAAATGAATTCATTGTTTCATAAGAAAATATCTGTTTGATATACATTCAATTTTTGAAAATCGGGACTGATTAAAACAGTTTCTTTTGTTGGATAATCAAATAGACTAAACGTAAAGTTTTAGATTGTTTGATTGTCTACAAAGATTTAAAGCAGTAACAGATATAAATTTGATTTCATGAATAGAATTGTTGTAAGATTTTTTTCAAATTTTCCTCAAAGAAAAATAAAGTTAATTTAAGACAAAAACTAGAGTTAAAATCAAAAATTTTTATAAATTCAATAAACAGTTAAGAAAAAATCTTTTAAATCTCTTTATTAGCTAAACAAGGTCTTGGGAGTTTTTCCAAATAATTCAAGTACAAAATCAAAGATTTTATTCAATTGCAAAATTTAAAATGAGATGCTCTTTTGATGTAAGATAAAGGATCTAAATATCTTATTTGAGATGTTGTATTATTGGAAGTAAATCTTTGAACAAAATATAAAAGTCAAAAGCAGTTAGAAAACAAGTACCCATTTGATAATGGAGTGTATGTAAGTAATGCCAAAAGGAGATAAAAGATTTTTTTCATAATCAACTGTGTTTCGATAGAAAAGGAGATATATTCCTTAGAAAGGTTAAAAATTTGACAAAGTATCTTGTTACTTTGTATTGAGTACAATAGATATCAACTAAAACTCACAAAGATTTAGTTAAGTATAAATAAATGATGTACTGACAGGATAGAAATTGAACTATTTTTACAATGGTATTTTACAAAATTTTTTAAAAGCGCAGAGTATCTACACTAACATAATTAAATTTATTGAACTTTTTCTTCTTTTTTTAATAAAAAATATGTACTGTGACTTTGCAGATCTACTGTAATCCCTGATTTAAGCGCTAAGGATCTCAAGATTTCATATCATTATAATAATCTTTGAAATGTTGACATTTTCCTCTTATCATGCACTGTCAAAACTCAAAATTTGTATAATGTAATCATTATCATTAAAGGAAAAAATGCGATTATTAGAGTAATGATCATTAGTGCCTGTGTGACTAAAAAATATGTGAGGCAAGTTTGAATACAACACATACAAAGATTGCCTATACAACATCTAGAAACTGGGAACATCTATGATCCTTATAAAAGCTTTGCTTTCGAATGCCATTTAATTAATTTCGATATCCAAAACAGTTAATTTATGGTTCTATATATAGAAAATTCACGGATTTTGCCAGAATGAAATAATCAGATCGTAGACATTTTATAATATTTGCTATGAAACTAATGATGAATTCACTTTTTTGAATTGAATAATTACATATATGCATTTTAATGTTTAGCTATTTTTGAATTTTTGTATTGAATTTTGAATTTTAATTTTCTTTAGCTTTATTTTGTTTTTAAAAATAAATTTTGATGTATTTCTTGTTTGCTGAAGAGCGCCAAACTTTTGATTTTATAAGCACATATTTTATATACATAGCTGCCACTTAACAAGAATTTTTTTTCCTTATAGTGAAATTTTATGATATGAATATTAGATCAGATAGAGTAAGGAAATAATTTGAAGAAATTTTCAGAAAACTTTCTAACTATCAATTAAAGTTCTAATTCATTTAATCAAAATGAATATTATATCAACTTCAAGTTAATATTTAATAAATTTGGGATAAATTTGCTTGGGATGGATACTTTGAAAAAGAAAATGGATCAAATATTTTAATTAAAATTATTATTAGTCATAAATATTTTAGAAAAAGCAAAACTGAAAATTCCATTCTCTATTTATTACATAACTTTTTTAAGTTTCAAAGCATTCCTTTAAATTTCCGTTTGTAAAAATGTATCTAGCCAAAAATATTCAATTAAATTTTAGGTACGAATAAAATTAAATAAAATTTAATTAGTTATTTTAAAAAGGATCTAAGAAAAAGGGTTAGAAAATAACAATGATGTTGTTATTTTTAAATTAAAGACGACCATAAGAATTTGCGATTTAAAATTTAGTAAAGCTTTTTGGTAATTGAATATTTCTTGTTTTTTATACTATCATAAATTAATTTTTCAAAAATATTTAATCTTTTTTAATGAAAATATTTCCCTAAGTTTTATATGTATATTATTTTATTATATATAACCATCCCAAAATATTATTTGGGTATTTAAACTTTTTCATAAAAAAAAGTAAAATTGCCAAAATTATGAGTATTTGAGCGTTTCTTGCTCCAGAGTGGTCCTCTATATTTGCTCAAAAAATTTATTTCTTCATTTTTTTTGAAGCGTTGTGTATATTTCTGGGCATGGTATATACATAAGTTGATAGTTGTACGCTGAGCCGAGCAGTAGTATTTGACGTTAACTTTTGAAACCTTTTTCTTTCGTGTACGCTGTTTTTTTTTTTTTGGGTGATTTGTACTGTTTGTATTTATATTGAATAATTTTAAAAATTCTCGGAAAAATTCCAAGACAAAATGGTTAGGATAGTTATGCATATTTGTGCTGACGTACACCTCCTCACAAGGAGAATTAAAACACGTCTGCGTAAACTAGTAAAAATTAACACAAAAGCAAAGCTGGAAAGATCGTAAAAAGAAAAAGACTTTCTGAGAAAGGTAAGCTTACTGCGAAAATTATTGATAAATTGACTGTTAAATATGTATTGGGTATTCGACGTGTTTATGATTTAGTTGAGAATATAAAATACGCCAACTTTAGTAAGCTCAACAAGCAAGAGCCCAAAGACTCGTGGTGCGGATTGCAGAAGGCTACAGCTGCAGACACCCTAGAATCATTCACAGCACACAACACAGCCCTTCCTACAGATGTTCTTTAAGCCATAAAATCTATTTCCGAAGACTTAAGCAAGGACGCCCTTTTACAGCGATATCTTGCTTGTCTTACGAAAAATAATATTGAGAGTCTCAATAGGTTGTTTAGAAAATTTCTCCAAAGTCTGTTAGTGGCACCTCTGCAATTGTTGAAATTACAGCTAATGTAGCTTTCAAGGAAGTTTCTTTTACTTTATTGAAGTTCATGCAAGAAATGCATATTGATACACAGCCACGTTCTCACAAATGGGCGTGACAAACAAGTTGCGAATTATTAGAGCAAAAGAGCAAGCGGTACATGACATTTAAGAAGAAAGAGTTTTGTATAAACAAGAAAAAAAACACTCCTCCTTAATGAAAGGGCACCCACTTAGTGCGTATATCTCAGCGGGTAACTTTTTTGACGTCAAAATGACGTACAAATGAATTTCACGCTGAAATATCCACATATGAGGGGGAACTTTAGCGTGAGTCTATGACGTCATAAAAGTTACCCGCTGAGATATACGCACTAAGTGGATGCCCACCTTTAGGTTGCCTACTGAGTGCCGAGCCGAGCTGACACCGATTCCCATTGCGATAGTCTAATCTTTGGTAGGCTTGCACTCTGAACACTTTTAGCATATTCCTATTGATTTACGACTTTATAGTCTTCGGTATCGGAATCGGCGTCAGCTGGGCTGTAAACCGGCACTCTGCAGGCAGCTTTAACCAGGTATCGATGGTGTTAGTTAAAAAAAATATCGAGCTTTATTTTTAATTTTTTCGTGAGCCAAACTTTAAAGCGTTTTCTTGAAATTTGTTATTTTCGAAGTCAATGTTAAGAATAACTCAAAATCTACTGGACTGATCGTTTCAAAATTGTGCACAGTACTTTTTCACGTACTTTACCAAGTATTAACAGGAGCTTTTATTCTCTAATACTTATTAATTTTACAATAACAATAATATGCCTTTTCTTTCAATAAATTATCCCTACCCTACCATTTTATAGTTTACGCAGTGGAAGAAGTAAGAATGTCACATAAAATTGGATTCTATACATAAAAATAAAAATCTTATTATTTCACATTGTTTTTTTCTAAGAATCTTGCTGAAGTGAAACGTATTTTATTCTCCTTTGTTTTAAGATCAGTTAAAAATATAAAATGTATCTAAGTCCATAGCACAACAAAATAATGAAAAATTCTTCCACGAAAATCTGTTACGTCTTTTTAAAATATTTTTCAACATCATGTAATAAGGTGTTTATTTAATCAAAATATACTTCTATAAATATAAAATGTTTCTTGGAATTGTCACTAGTAGCACTTCAAAAAAATGTTCGTTTAATGTAAGCAAAGTAAATTGCTAAATTTTAAATTTATAGATAGTGGATGATAAATTTAATTTTTGAATATTTTCTTCTTTTTGAAAATATTATAAATAATTTACATCCTTCAAGCATCCATTTTAATATAATGACAATTGTGCACGTGTGTATAAAACACACGCAATTCGAATATATCAAATTTAATATGAAAAACCAAAAAAAAATTTTTTTTCTAGGTATTGTTATCCTTTTATTTTAAAACATTTTTGTGAATGAATAATTTTTCTATATATTTCTATCTAAATATTTAAGTAATTTTTGTTTTTATTTCCAAATAAGCAATTCTTAAGAATTTTTTGCACTTTTGCCTGTTCTGAAAAACAGACAAAACAGGAGACATAAATAATTTTTTCAAAGGGTTGTTTAAAACCAATAAAAAGAGTTATTTTATTTTAAACATTAATTTTTATTTTTGTTATTGTATATGAAAACTAAAATTTTTGTAAACAATAATATTAAATCTTTGTTCTTATAAATGATACCTGAAAAGTAGGTAAATACTTAAAACTTTTTTAGAAAAAATTGATATGTACTTATGGTAAAAAATTTCTTGTTATCAAGACAAATAAAACATACTTGAGACAAAGCATTAGTCAACCCTCAAATATTTCAATATCCTTTATTGACTTCAATCTAAGACTTGATGTTTTTCTTTGTACGTTTGAACGTTTTTATATATTGTATAATTTTTGTAAGTATTTCTCGGCAGTTTCTCGGAATAAAACTAGAGTTTACAGGACTTTAGTAAATTTTATTACTCTAGTTCAAAAGTACATATGCTGTCACTTTTTTTTCACCCTTAAAAAAGACAAGTAAAAAGTTCAGTTCAGTTCAGTTCAGTAGAAAATTTAAACGCCTTTACATCTTTACGAATCTTTAGAATTTACAATTCTGGATTTTTCTCTATATCTTCTCTATGAAACTCTTCTAATTTTTGAGATGCTTATTTAGTGAAAAACTATAGTATTTAGTTTTTCGTTGAAAGAAACATAACAGTAGTTAAATGAGAGTTAAAAAAAATATTTTCAACTTTTTTGTATCTAAGATCTAGGTATTTTTATCCTTTTATTCTATTTTACGTCCCATCCAGACTTCTATAGAAACTATGTCAGTTTTAAGAAAAAATAAATTCATCCTTTAAAATTAGTGAAATTGTTCAATATTCAAAAAAGTTTCAAAGTATTTACAGCTAGTAAGAACAATAATGTTGAGATTTTTTCATTAATATCTTATCCAATCAGTATCTAAATATAAATATAAATATAAAGAATAGCAAAATATAGAATATATGCGTCCAGGATGCACTTTTGTGGAGGTTGTAGGTGCAAATTTATTTAAATTTTTGATGTCTCTCTTGTTTAACTCATATTATCATTAAAACAAATTGGAAAAATTTGAATTTTTGCTAACAAAAAACATCTACACAGCAAAAAACATAAGAAACAATGCTTTAATCATTTATGAATTTTTATCGTTTTTCTTTTACTAACAAAAATGCTTACATTAACAATAAAAATCAATATACTTAAGAATCCTGAAAAGTTTACACTAAAATTTTTCTCTACAAACTTAAATGTATATCTAGGTTCATTGATTTCCTAATCGTTTTTTTTTTTGTTGTTTACGATTTAAACTTAAGGAAAAAATGTTCTTTTCCTTGAAGGGGTGTCACCATTAGATTTTGATTTCTTTTGTTAATGTTTGCTTTAAGATGCTTGTAAGTAAATAAATCAGAATGAGGGTGGAACCATGACTAGCCCCTAAGAAATTTTTCATTATTTCTTCTTGTTTACTTAATTGAAGGATTTTATTGATAGATTTTTGACATGAATTTCTTAAAAATTTTCATATTATAAAAAAATAATTTAAATTCAAATCAGGAAATATTATTTAAAATACATTTAAATTTTTGTTAGAAAGTTTTATTGCTGTTTTCATGATATTGTTTTCAACAACTGGTAAATAAGATTGTAAAATAATACAAAACAAAATAGAAAAAGGATTTCTACCTATAACTTAGGAAGTTGTATATTTATCCTGTTTCCTTTAACTTTAAAGCATGTGAAATGTGTTATATTACTACAAGATTATGGCTACTAAATCAGTTCAACTACCATCGATTGATACTATATAGTAAAACAGGATAAAAACAAAAAAAAACAAAAGAACTACCCTAAAACCACATAAAATGGAAATTAATAGAAGAAGCAAAAGCTTTTTTTGCTTACTCTACATAAAATAAAAGCACAAAGTATACGGAAATGCAGAGAAATTTTATCGCTAGACAAAGAGTAGGTACCCGGTAGCCATTCAAAACCGATCGATGACTCATTCCTTAGATTTTATTTCAGGCTGTCGTTAGCAAAATGTAATAAAATTTAGGTTAAGTTGTATATAGCGCTACCAACAAAAATTTTGTCGAAAATTTAGAAATTTTTTACTAACTATTTGCCAAAATTTTATGGAATGCTTCCTAAGAAAAAAAATTTATTGCTTTTAAAAAATTAATTGAAATAAAAGCGGCTGAAATTCATGAAGGAGTTGATTTGAACACAAGCCAGGTATTTTATTGTTAGCATCAATAAAGTTTCAAGTTTTTATTTTTAGAATCAAGTAAAATAAAAATTTATTGTTTGATTTGTTGATTGTAGCAATATTATTAATAGCTTACGGTAGAAATTGTAGGGCATATATTGACGTTTTTTTTATATTTGTAATACGAGTACAATTATAATAAATTCGAAAGTTTGGCTATCGAGGTCAAAAAAATTATGCAATTTTGGTTTTAAAGGAATAACATTCTCTAAAATTTCTTTATGAACAAATTAAATTTATTATGTCTAAAAAAAAAAACGTCATTTAAGGTTATGAATTCTAATATTGTGGTTAATTTCAGACAAATTTTGAAAAACCCCAGAAATAATTTTGAAACATATCTCTGGCAGCCAGAATAAGTTAAATATGAACAATTATTTGAAACTCTATAAAGTTTACAAGTTTTGGTTTTAGTGTTTTATATTTCTTATATAATATTCAAATTCTTAACATGCGTATATGTATATCAATTTTATAGAAGAGAAAACAAACAAAAACTACCCTCAAAGTTATCACATATTCGTTAAACTTTACATCAAAATGGTAATGATGTTGTTTAACCAATAAAATAAAAGCAATAACATTTACAAGTTTCAAATTTGTTTTTGTTGATATTTCAAAAAACAAATTAATTCTCTTTTTATATATTTTGTGTTGATTTATATATGCACACTTTTTAACATAATTAACTAATAAAATATTTTGGTATTTAAATTAGAAAGCAATAATTATTTTTTGTTTAGAAGCAAATGATAACCGTTTGAAAATTGTCAAAGTTTGTAGTGAATAAATAAAATTGTTTTTAAAGAAGGAAATTGAAGATTATAAACTTTTTGCTTTTCACTTTAATTAAATCAGTTTTAAATTGAAACGAAATTAAGCAATTATTTTATTTTGAAATAGTTAAGATTTTTAAAAAAACAGACAACAAGTTTTTGGCATAAAACAGAAGGTATATAAAATCATACTTTATCACTGCTTGGTGTAAGATATTCAAAATAAAAAACCAAAAGGATAATAAATCAGTTAATCTTAATGTTACTTAGGTGAAATAGGTCAATACATATTTTCTACATCCATTTCAAAAATAAGTGATTTGTTCCAAATACTCACAAAAACACTTGCGGGAGAATATAGACATCCATCCAAAGTACAAATAAAAACGTAAAAAGAAAATTTTAGTATACAAGATACTTACCAGTGATCTTCAGAGTTATAACAAAATTAGGGATCAATGAGTAGTAATTTAAGGTTTGATAATAATAACTGAGTCAGATTGAATGGTAAGTGGAAAGTCCAACTACTATAAATTGTCCATTAAAATAGATTATTACAGCGAAAAGTTGTGTTTTCGTTAAAAATAAGACAATCAGACATAAACAATAACTTTTGAACTATAAGAAATCTTACCAAACGTAGAGATAAGAACATATTTGAAAAAATACTTTAAAGATTTTTAGACTTTATTTCCAGACTTTTTTCTATCGAGATACTTAATTGTGAACAATCATTAAATAGGAATTTATGTTAATATTTATGATCATATTCCTGGTAAACTTAAAGATAAGTTCTTTTATTCACTTTAAACTTTCCAAATTCAGGTTTTTTTAAGGGAATGTTATAATATCTAGTTTCCTTAAACAAGATCCTCTTACGATCAAAAACTAATTGGCATCCCGTGATATTGTTAAGTTCTTTTTATAGCCTTTTTTACAGCTTTGAAATATCAAAAAGTCATTAAAAATGAATTAATATTATTTCTTAAAGAAAACAGGCTAAGCTAGCTCACAATTACCACTTTATAAGAAAAGAAAGATTAACTAGTTTGGTATGTTAATATTTAACTTATATTACGATATTCTTAACTTTAAAAAAAAAATTAAAACTCAATTATTTAAAATTTCTTTAAGCCATAGAAATGATTAAATTGTAATCATAAAAGAGGTAAAAGTAATTTTGTATTTTTGTTTCATAAAATAAAAAAATTAAAATTAAAATTTTTCATATTTTTTGATACTTTGGATTAAGTGAAACCAATATTCCTTGTAAAGAAAATTAATTATTATTCATAGTCGGGTTATTTTTGCTTTGAGATAATCTAAATATTAATTAAGTGGTTGTATGAATATGTTCGTATTTGTGTATGTATAACTTGTACACTATCAAGAATATATATTTATAGTTTTCTGTAAACCTTTACATGAAGGTGTTAATTAAAATTATTAGAGCACAAAATAACTTGCAAATATTTAGAATGAGAAACCTTTAATTATGTTTTTACCAAGAAAAAATATTATTAAAAAACTTTTAGCGTATAAGTTCATTCATTTCTTAATTTGCAAAATACTTCTCAAAAATTATTTTATTTACATAAAATATTTAGGTCTGACATATTTGCTTTTATTTTATATTATGTCGGTAAAATATAAATTTTTAAATACATGTTTTATTTTTATGTTAGTTTTTTACTATTAACTAAACCCAGCAAGAATTTTTTTTTAAACAAAAAAGATCGATATTTTTTATGATTGCTAGCACTAAGATATCTTCAATTTCCAAGAAAATTTTCTGAAAATTATAAACTAATTAATAATACCCTGGAGATTATTTGCGTAAATTTTTGAAACGAGTAATCTGATTAGTGCTTACTCACTTATATCTTTAAAGTTTATTGATATTATTATACACTTTATCGGTCTGTGTAACTATAATTTGTAATCCTCTGCTTCTCTTCTTTTATTAGCTGAAAAGGTTATATACTTTTGAGTCACCTGACAAAATAAAAAAAATCGATGTTTCAAATAACAGGATATTTTATTCAAAGAATGCCCTGTTAATGAATTTGGGGCACTTACAAGTACTTACAATCATGACTGATTATGTCGTGTGTAGAGAGGTATCAACATAATTTCTATAGAATCTCAGTAGGAAAAATAACTCTGCGTCTTCAATGAAAGTAAGTTACCTTTTGGTCATAATGCCTGATTTCTCAGGATGAAAAACAACTAATTTTTTTAACAAATGGCCGCAAAAGACACTGTCATACCTTCTGTATTTAAATATGATTGAAAAGTAGCTATAATGGTTATCTTCTGCATGTTGTATTCACACTTGTATATACACTAAAAAATTTTTAAAGACACATTTTTGTTTCTTTTTTATCCTACTAAGCTTTTCTTTCTTTTATATCTTCCGTTGATAGCGTCAGCGTAGTTTAGCGTATAGTATAATGCTTAAATAGCACAAATATAATTATAAAAGAATTACAAAAAACTACATTTTTTAAAAAAATTTTGTGATATCCTGATAAATTTTTGCAAGAAAGACACACCACCGTACGGTGTGAAAATTGTCGAAATTCAATAATCATTAACATCGCCGATACGTACCACTCATGGTTCATAAGAGTATATGTCATGTGGCAGCAACCTTGATCAAAAAGTTCCTGGAATTATGTGTGGCACCCGTAGGGCAGTCCTTGTCTGTCAATTTTTTTTTATTATAGTGCTCAACTGTTACTGATATTCCCAACCAAAGTTTTATCATCAATCGTGAAAATTAAGTCAAATTGAGTACATGTGTCTCCGAGCATGTTCCCGAATTTTGAAAAGTTTTGCCATCAATATCCACGAGTTTATGGATAAAAACAACACGAAAACCATCCAACAACCACAAAATTCACTTGATTTTGGACTTTGGACTTTGTATCTTCTTTTGTTCAATCGAATAAAAAAAACATAGAGTTATTGGAAAAATCGAGAGATGACCCCAAAGAAGATACTTAATATCGAGTATAAAAAATGTTTCTAGGAATGGATCAAGCATTAGCATAAGTGCGTTACAGTCGACTCGTATAAATAAATAACTTAAAATTATGGAGCTCTCTGATGTTGTTAATTAAAAATACAGGCACCGGTGGGAATGTGTTCAAATAATTCAGCAAATAGTAAAATTTTTAAAAATAATTCGAGAATTACTATTTTACTAAATCGTGAAAAAAGTAGCTATTTTGGTGTGATTATATATACATACTCAGCTTTAGGTTAAAATCTAAGCTCCACTACACGAGTTTTCTAAAGTATCTAAAGAGTTCAAACAAAATTCACCTGAAAGTATGCACTTCAGCAGAAATGTGTTTATTGGAGAAGAATAAATTTTTTAAAGTTTTAACTATAATCATTTACTGGCTTATCATTTTTATTGGCACAAGAAATGGCGACATTTCATTCTTTTGACGGATGAGGCTTCTTTTACATAAATGAGCTAGAGAAAACCCACATGCTATTCGGCCTTCAAGATTTCAGAACCAATTTTCCGTGGGCAGCTATGATAGATGATCAACTGATGGGTTCTTTGAACTATTTCAGGTTATGAATTCATTAAATTTTTTAAAATTTCTTCAAAATGATTTTGTAGATTTATTGGAAGAGGTGACGATTCCAACAAGTCTCTGGTTACACGGTTTTCCGGTTCATTTTGGCCTCATTTCTTCAGTATCTTGACAAACACTTTCATCAATGGATAGATGGAGGTAGACCTGTAGTTTAGCCTTCAAGATTTTCAAATCCAACCCGTTTGGACTTTTTTCTAGGGAAAACATAAAGAAAATTCTTATTAAGTTATCGGGAAAGGCTCACTTTGTAAGATGTATTGCACTATGGAAAACAGTTAGGCCATTACAATGTACCAACTTTTTATTGGAAAACATTTACAGTTCAAGAAAATAAAAGGAGCAAATCATGTTGGCGTTTTTTGAAGAAAACGCAAAAAACGTCAAAAAATGCCCGAGATTTTTACGAACGGTTCTACTTATGAATTTTTTCCTCCACCATTTGTTAATATTTTTAAGTTTTTTTTTTTTAATGATAAAAAAATATTCAAAACTTAAAAGTGATCGAGTGCGTGGGGGTAAAAACGAAGCCCGAAAAATTCAAAAGGCTGTAACTCGCAAACGAAAAAAGTTAGACCACCACTTTTTGTGTTTTTTGTCGATGAAATTTCATCTACTTTCCACTCTTAACGTTTGACCATCCAATCTTGGGACACCCTGTATATATATAAACTCTACAAGTAGATTAATATCGACGATATTTTATATTTAAAAAAATAACCAGAAAAATCCAGTTATTATATTCCTGCTATTAGCTCGCTCAAGAACCTTCAATTTTTAATAAAACCTTTTTTATTCATCCAATCAAGTTCAAATAAATTTTGTTGTGTTGGGAGTGCATGACAATTGATGTTAATACAGTTAGTTCAAATATTAATTCATTAATTATATTTTATAAACTAATTTTTAGTTTTATATGAGAGAGAAACTTCAGAAAACTGAATGCAACGAATTACGAATTCTGAATTCAGAAAAAAGAAAAAACAATTTCAAGTAGGAATATACTTTAAAAAATTTCTTTTTATATTACTTGTTTTTTTTTGTAACTTAATGAAGTATTGTTTATATATTTTAATTACCCAAAAATTAAGAACTAAAATTTTGAAATTATTTGATTGAGAACTATATAAAGATATATATATATATATATATGTACATAAATATCATGTATTATTCTTGATTAATTTTTGTATTCCTAAAAAAACAATAAAAATTTATAATTGAAAAAGTTTATAGGTGATTAACCTAAGCTTGTTTAATTTTAAATAAATAATTGAAGGAAATAATCTATCAAGTTCAATACTTGATGTGGTAGAATTCTAAAATAAAAGGAAAAATATCGGCAAATAAAAAAAGGAACGTTGCTTGATTGTAGTTTAATAAAGTTGAAATTTATATTTATTAATACCTGAGGGTATTTTCATCATTCGAAATATAAATTATTTGTTATTATCTAATAAAAGTTTTCTTATTTATTTCTTTTTCAACTTTACAAGTGTAAAATATGTCACCCAAGTCTTGAATCAAATTTGAATATAAAATTCCATCAATTTGATTTTTATTTTAATGTAATATTCTATATATTTTTTTCAATTTTCAAAGATGTTGTATTAGTTTTGAATATTTTAAAGTGAAACTTTAGGAACTTTTTTTAAAAAAAACTTTTAAGTCCCATATTACGTTTGGGACTAAAAGTATAGATTTATTTCCATTTGAAAAGTTTTTGTATAGAGTTTTTTATTTGTAAGAAAACTTTATTTGTAAGCATAAATTATTACTTTTTTAAAAATGAATATAATGCAAATATGATACAAGAACTGATATCTCAAATGATATCTTTAATTAAAAGTTCACTTACAATTAGGTAGATTTTTGTCTGACAAGAAATTCTATCAGATTCAAACCTTTTGAATAAAAAAGAAAAACTTAAAAATATAGATGCTCGTACTACAGTATTTTTACTGAAGTTTTTTAACCTTGTTTGTTTTATACCTAAATAGTTTTGTTATAAACTATTTATGACATAAATGTGTAAATAAAGTATTGAAATGTTTCTACATCAATATTCAATATTATAGATTCAATACAAATTTTCATTTCTTTAAATATAAGTAAGATAACATTATTTTCAAAAATATTAATTTTTATTTTAATGATTCATCTCAATTATTTATTCTTTAAGAATATTAAATTGTTTTTTTTTTTTGCAATAAATTTATATCAAAATAAATAATTTTGACCATTAAGTTATGATACAAACTACGTGAAAATTTTTCTTTAAACTGTAGTAAGTTTAGTTCATAAATTTAATAACATTTGAAAATATTTTCTATTGTTACTGATAAAAGAAAGAAAGAAAAAAAAACAGACAGTGAATCTCCTGCTAAAATTATTATAACAAATTCTCAATGGAATATCAGTTACTATAGTGTATTAAACTCATTGAAGTGGGAAAATGTTAATGTTAAAATGCTCTCAACAGCTTACCACGGAATATTTTGGATGGTCTTAGGATAGAGATCCTTTCAATATTCTACGAAGCATACTAAAGCTATTATACTCTGTTAGCTGTAGTAAATTTTTCATCCCTTATAAAACTTATTCCATAATAAAACTCTGTAAGCAGAAAAGAAAAAAAAACCATAGAACTAATGGTTTAACCAAATCCTTGGACACTTTATAGATATCTTAGGGTTTGCTTCACAAGTACTTATTTTGATAGCAAAACCAAAATATGGAATGATGGAAAAGTAAAACAAGTCCTGCATCAATAAATCAGGTGATGAAATTTAGGATTTCTTTTCGTAAATTATGTTTGACACTGAGAAACTTAATTGAAGTAAAAAATTGTGTATTAAAAATTTTTTATTTATATTTATATCGTTTAATATTATAAAAGTATTGCAACAATAATGCAAATAAAAATATAACAAAAAACAAATTGTGAGAACTATTTTATATACTATTTAACAAAAGATATAGTTTTTACCATGCGGTTTTAGTTGATGTCAAAAACAGAAATATTTCAGTCTGTCACTAGCAATAAAATAAACTTTAAATTTTATTATGTCTCCCAGTTCAACACTCAAGTGATTTAGGTTTTATATTTAAATTGACAGTTGAATTGAATTTAATCTACTGATTACTTATATGTGTGAAAAGATATATCTTTATGTTTAAATTGATAATAAAATAAGGGTATATACTAAATTACATTAACAATGTTTTGCTTGTTAAAAATAATTGTGCTGAGCTAATAGCTCAAGATTGAAGTGAAATTAGTTTATTTTGCTTTGATTTATTTTATACTACAAAAGGTACAGATAGAAAATTAATTGCTTGAAAATAATTATTCATAATCAAAAATTATAACACGTATTTATTTACCATAATAATAGTTGTTTTAAAAATAGATATTGGTACCAAATTTGAATACTTTTAAATTAATATGCAATATTTTGTCATATTTGAGACTGAGTGAAGAACATAATTAAAAATAATATTAGAAACAATTTTCGAAAACTATCAGTATTAATAGAAAAAAATTGTTTTTTCTCCAACTTAAAATTTGAAAAGAATTTTGCTTTTCCCAAACAAAAAAACAGGTTTTGCTCCAATCACCTCGACAAAAAAAACCATACGGTATCTTAATTCGTCGCGATGTCTTCGAACAGTGAAGAGTTCCTTTACGGTCCTCTTCCTCCTTTTTCTTTTCTGGCTCCAATCGATGTAGTACATTCAAGAAGGTTCACCCGTGTGTCACTCAATTCCCTCCTTTAAATTAGATTATTATATTTTCTTTTTTCTTTTTTATTTTTAATTGTAATTATAATTAATTATTTATTACACTGAAGTTGGATGTTGTAAGTCCTTACTGATACACTTTGCTTGGTAACAGAGGTTAGATGGACACAAACAGACATGCTTTTAATTTTTTATTAATAATGTCACAAAGTTTTGCGGCAAAATGTTGGCAGTACTATTAAAAAAAATCATTTGATAGCTGTAGTTTAGGATTTATAAAAAAAGGGAGTTAAGCCTAATGCAGAATAAAACCATAGCTGTCGCGATAAAATTTTGGGCCTAGCAATAATCGTGGCTCTAGTCGCCTATTCAACTATTTTTGCTGCTAGAAAAAAGGTATATCAAAATCTGGTGCAAAAGATTTTCTTGAATATAACTTATTTAGTTAAATATTGTTTTCGCCGCTACTACTGTTGCTACTGTAGGTGCATAGATTAGATGCCTTTAGACGGTAGGAAAGCTTATTTTCCTTGTTGAATATTATTAAAAATGTAATGAGTTTAAACCAAACTATTTTTAAAGATAAAGCACATTTTTACCTTGACAGCTTTCGTAATTGTCAAAATTTGCCGAATTTAGTTGTCAGAGAAACCACATGTGAGTGCCAAAAAACAAATATAAGTATCTTACGTGTAACTGTTTGGTGGCAAATTTTAGGCGCTAGGCATCATCGGATTATAATTTTTCAAAAATGAATCTGATAAGCAGTAAATCTTTCTGAAGCATTTATAACACAGTGAATATGTGAAGGATATGGAGTTCTACCACACTTTTTGTCAGATTATTTAAATTTAAAGTTACATACATATACACCAACAATACCGCAAGCACGCATGAATTAGAAAAAGAAATAAAATGCTACATAAACGAATTTCAGTCACATTAATGCTAAGTGTTAATGGAAAATTCCGACAAAAGGGTAAGTTTATACCAGCCCAGCAATGGAAGCCATCTGCTTTATATGGTATTTTATACAAAACCTTATTCTTTGTATTTTACAATTCAAAACTAAAAATTTAAATTAAAAGTTTCATTTCAATTTAGACAGTTTAACAGAGAATATGTTTAATAAATTCATAGCATATAAGTTTAAAATAGAGCTAAAGACAAGTTATGATATTTGTGTATGCTTGGAAAATTTTTATTACGAATAAGTAAGGTGAATTTCATTTAGTTAGTAGTTTACACGACATAGAGCACGTATATAGAAAGTTTTCTAGTCAACAAAGTTCCCTTTGTTGGTAACTTTATAACTTCAAACTGAAGTACTCCAATGAATTATAAAGGAATTTGTATTTATGTATATATAGTTTCAATAGAGGCTGATAAGTATATAATTTTAGTTTAGAGATTTATTGCAACTGTTTCCTGATGAAATGGTTATATATTATACAAATATACTATACTATATACACAAAATGTAAAATATTACTGACATTTAATGTTTATGAACATTTGTCTTTACCACTTCAAACAAAGAACTTTTAAATTTTAGATTATTTCAAAAAGTTCTGCAGAAGATAGGCTTAAGGTATAAGGTAGGTTTATACATGTTTATACATGCTTTTCGATAATTTTTTTTTAACTTATTACTATAGATATTAACATGAAAAATTTTTTACCTAATAAATACGCTCTTGAACTAAATGGAAAAATTTTTTATTATTAATTTTTTATAGTTTTTCTGCACAAACATGGCAAATTAGTGTAATGACTTAAAAATGGACATGTCCCCCGTAGGGGTGATATGTCGATGACGCCTAACATGAAATGAAAAAAACAAAAATATTTAGATGTAGTATGACTGTGGCTGCCATGTGAGCCACGATCAATTAAATTTATTGATTAAAACAAAAATGGTAGCAATTTACAAAAAAAAACGGGTGTTCTTTTCACAGTTTGATACCGATAATATCCATTATCTTTAATACTGGATTAATTATGATTACTTGCACACTCATCAGTAAATTGATTTTTATTAAATTAACGTTTTTTACCTGATCTACCCGGACGGTAATTAGAGCCTCTTTTAGATTTTCTATCCATCGTAAATACTTATAAAAATAACTAAGAGTATTCCCCCACTCGATTCTGGAGTCAGCACAGCCATTATAATAAAATGTTTCAAAGGCATAATTCGTTACACAATCCTGTGATTGTTAAATTCTATATAAAAAAGACAAGCAGCTATAGTAGAGCTAAGGAGAAAACATTTGACAAAATGACAAAAATAATATATTTTGACTTCTCCGATTGTTTTAAAATTTTAACACAATATTTTTAAGGAATTATACTTCCGAGAAATGTAAAAAAACACAATTCGATTTTTAATAATTATAAACCTACATGATACCTTAAATTTAATACTAATATTCTAGTAGATTTTTCAGTATAATTGCTTTAATAATTTTTATATTTAGAATTATGTGTTCAAATTATGAGATATTAGGATAATTCAAAACTATGTATTATATTGAATAAAAATACTAATTTAATATAATTTATAACAATTTGATCGCTTTGATAGCTCTAGGGCTCGGTATATATTAAATTTTCCACCCTGTGTTAGTTCTTATTGTAAGCACTTTGACAGCCCCGCGGTGTCTGATGCATCTCTTTGTACCATATATTCGTTTTTTTCTTAACTATTTTCAGTAAAATATAATATTTACTTAATAAAGGTAAAGATATAAGTTGAATTGCAATAAAAAATTATAAGCGATTTCCTTTTTTCAATAAAAACATTAAAAATGCTATAAACACTTTCGTATAGCATCATAGGCGGTGTATGTCTCATTTTTCAATAAGATTAGTTTTGCATATTTGTATTCACTTAATAAAAATTTTCATTGTATTTATTCAACTATGAACAAAATTTGAACACTTTTACAAATATTTTCCACATGAGTTTAATTGATAAATTATCTTTAATTGCAAATAAGAAAAAAATCAACAGTACCAATAAAAAAGACTTTATAAAAAAAAATTTTTGTATTCTTTTTATTTATAGTTTGACTTTGAGCTAAATTTTTGTTATATAATTTTGTCATTTTGCTTTTTTTTCAAATACGATCAAGAAAATTACATTTATTACCATCTTAACTGATGTTCGTATTATATAATCACTTTTAATAACTAAAAGTTGTATACCCCCCAACTGCTTAGGGTAATCTAAATTTATAGCTGTGGTTATTTTCTTAACAGCAATCATTAAAAACTTATAAAACCACAAAGTAGAATGTTGCAAGTCCATTTTGAAAAAATTTAGAACTATAATACATATATAATTACTTGTAATTTGCGGAGATTTTATATTTATTAAAAAAATAAAGTAGAGGAAAAATTTTCTAACTTCATAATATTCAAAATATTATTTTTGTAACTAATAATATTTTAATGTTATTAAAGTCAAATGTTAGTATCAGAAGGTGGTTGTAAAAAACTAGAACTTAATTACTATCCCTATTTATAAGAAATTAATTTTTTATGTTCGCTGTCTTTGCCTTGGTACGATGCCTTGGTAATTTTATTAGATTTCAAAAGATATTTTTCGCTTTAAAATTTTAATTAAAACAGATTTAAAGTAAAAAACAAAAATGAATCTTTGATATCCTTTTTATATAGTTAAATCATATCCCAGTGATAACATTTTTTAGCTCTAAATTTTTCGAAAAATATTTCCAGATAGTATCTCTTTGTATCTAATTTTCTTTCTTACTTAAAATTATTATTTATTAGGTGTATAATGTGTTCTTAAGGGGCACAACTAGTGTGAATTTTCAAAATTCCGTTTTTTTTCACATTTTTCGATAATTTGTACCTTTTAAAAATAAAGGTGGGCACTCACTTAGTGCGCATATCTCCGCGGGTAAATTTTTTGACGTTCCAAATGACGTACACATGAATTTCACACTGATATATCCACATTTGAAGGGGAACAGAGTCAACAACTTAGCGTGAGTCTATGACGTCAAAAAATTTACCCGTGGTGACATGCGCACTAAGTGAGTGCCCACCGTAACATATTAAAATTTTAAATAGTTTCTAAGTTACATCCTTCTAAAAAGCAGCTAATCATCAGTTAGAAAGGCTTGTTACTTGACTACCGTATCTGAGTAATTTTCTGGGCTCTGTCAACCTCGTAAATAATTTTAATAGAATTAGGAACGCTTTTTGTGACCTTGAGATACACAAATTTGTATGTATATCTATTGGTTTAATGATCTTTTTGTTTTTTTTTTTATTTCAGGCACGCTGAAGACCAAGAGCAATGCAGCATTGGGAGAACATTTTTTGGAGATCTAGGAGATGGTGCATAGCTTGCCAAAAAATGAATATTTTATATTCGGAGCAATACTTTTTTTTAAAAAAAATTCACAAAAAATCACCCTTTTTTTAGATGGTCACACTTCGTGTTCTACAAAAAGCCATATTTTGATCGTTTGATTACTGAACATGAAAAATGAGCCGATTCGCTAACAGGTTTCTATTTCGTTTTTAAATAATAAGATTATAATTTCTTGACGTTTTGTATGCTCATGATATTATTCCTTTTATCTAATATTATATTTTAATAGATAAGGAATTTTTAGAATGCTTAAGCAAGAAAACTTCCTTATTTTATAAAAATTAGGTTTTATCTTCCAGACACGGACGTGCCAACTGAAGAATTTGGCAAAATTCAGGTCTATTTAAATGTTAGAAATAAATCTATCCCTATAATCAGTACTGAAAAGCGTTAGAATTTTAAGTATATTAATTACAATAATTACAATAATTTTATAATATCATTAACTGTTCAAAGTAGCTGTTTATTATTTATATATATGCGTTAAATAGTAAATCAGTAAAAAGAAAAATGAGATTTTGAAGCTGTCAAAGTTATAAAAAAATTCAAATACTTGAGAAATAAAATTTAGTATGTCTACTTTCTAGAAATATAAGAAATGAAACAATAACTTAAATATTTTATTTATATATTTGAAATATTGAAGGAACATAATAAGGAAATCAAATATTTCAACAACAATACATAAAGCTTTTGTTTTTTTAATAATTTCACAATAACAAAAATTTTTCGAATTTTTTAGGCTTTTATCTAGAAAAATTCCATTGAATTATAAGAAAACTAAAAAGAATTTTAACAAGCACAATATCACATTACTATTAAACATTTCTTCCTTTTTTAGTAATTCTGTTAATTGTTAAATTTTAGATACTATTTAAGCTTTTATGTTTTACAGTTTTAGATAAAAATTTTCCAAGACTAATTCTTGCCTATTAGTTAACATTTAGCAGATGTTATTTCTTGGTAATTTTCCGGGCGTTTAAAATCAACACTACGTGACATAGAACGAATGTTATAATAATTAGCGCAAGGTAACAACTATTTAAAGCATAATAGATGTATACTCAGAAGCTAATTAGCGTCTATTTATGTTAACTCTAAGAAAAAATATTAATTGTTTGCTATTTTATTTTCATTTTTAATTTTATTTTCTTATATTTTATTTATAAAAAGTAATTTTACATTGTTTTTCAATGATTTATTTAAAAATTTCTCAATTTTTATTTAGGATTTAATAATAAAAGATGAGAATTCAATCTAAAATCAAAATCAATAAGAAAAGGAGATATTTATTCATTTATGATTTAATTGTTATGATAAAAATTTAAAAATTTTTAGTTACTCGACAAAATAAATGATGGTGGGGTATTCACTTTTTTTTTTAAAATTAATGTATAATATTGTTTTGAAATTTTGCAGGCTATTTCACCAGGTATTTACGCCTAAAGTGAAAACTTACTGGGCAAAACTTTATTAATTAGAGAAACTAAATCTATGAATATTTACATTTTTATCTAAAACTCTTCTACAAAATTTCAAATCTTCCTTTTGTGTTTTTTTGCTTTAAATAATTTTCATTAAAAAAACTTTATCTTTGCTGTTAGCTCTTAATGTATTGAAGCAAAAAGCTATGAAAGAATGTTTAGTTTTTTTTGGCAATTTTTTTCATAGACTCCTTAAAATTTGATTTTAATTTTAAATGAAAAAGCCATATCAAAACTTTTACTAAGCAAATCCATTTAAGCCCAATACTTAGAGTTTAGTCAAACGATAAGAAAAGTTTCGTTAATTTCAGCTGTAAGTAATCCTTCAAAGATAAAGTTTAGTTTTAGTTTTAAAGAAAAGAAAATAACAAAATTTCTTTTGAGTTTTTCTTATTGAATTCTGTGTTTATTTTTCATTTAGTAAAATAAAAATTGAAAATATATAGAAAAAAAATTATACGAACAAAGAAATAGTTCTTAAATTAAATTAAATCAACTGTAAAAGGTGAAAAGAATAGAAAAACAAAAATATTTTCCCTAATGAAAAATTTCTTTTAACTCTGTTAACAACTTTTGATATTTGAACTTATGCAAGAAGAAATTTTCGACCAGAAATACTTTCTTTCTTTTTTTTTTTGCTTATTTTTTCTTTCATAACAAATTTTTTCTAGCTTTTTATTCTTTTAAAACGAAACCAAAAAACTTTTTAAAGTTTTGCAATAAAATACTCAGAGAACAACTGTTAGAGAGGTAATAAATTATGGCAATAACACAAGTTCATTGATGGTCTAAAAAGAGAATTAGGATGTTTTAATGCACTAGTTTTTGCATTGAATTCATTTTGAGAATGTGAAAAATAAAATAAAGCACATACTTTATATCAGGGATTCCCAACCTTTTCTGTCCCAACGCCCACTTTACAGGAAAAACGATTTCAGCGCCCCCCTCCATAATAGTTATAACAAACATTAAAAACTTATTTTATTTTATATACAATTTGTTTTAAGATACAAATTAAAAATTACAAAAACATCGTCAAATGTAGTAGAAAATTTTTTTTAAATTTAAAAATAGCAAAACATAGGCTCTTTGATAAAATTAATAGGAATGTTGAGGCTGGTAAAGTTTCACTAGTTTGTGAATGCCGGGTTCCAATTTTGTTTACATCAGTCGCAAATCACCACGCTCAGTAATTTGCAGTTGATTCTTTTTCTTGGATAGTAAATTCGTTATTGTACTGAAGCCACGTTCAGCTAAATACGTTAAAGGAAATGCAATTAAAAATTTCTGTACTGCGCGGATATTGATATTTGAAGTCAGATCTCCTGATATCCATTTTTGATTTTTACTCTTAGTTCCTCATTTGTTGTAAGTTCTATGAGCTCTTCTTCTAAATTTGATGATTCCATTGTATCTGCATTTGCGAAAGGGTCTAAATTCCGACATGGTATATTCATGTCCAAGGTATCCAAGAATTACGTCCTAAAATTAGCATAAAGACCCTCCAAGTGCAATAAGTAAGTAAATCTCCTCTTTTGCTGGAGCTGGTGATATTTTGGGAAATTGGTTGTATACACCTCTACCTAGATTTCATTTAAAAATAAGTAGCTTCCCCTAAAAAGCAGTTAGGACGTTTTTGTTTTAATTAACGTTGCAGTTGTAAATTTAATTCATTAAATATGTGAAATCGGTCTGTTTTATAAACGATATCCCATTTGGACCTTATCAGGTTAGCAGGTAGTTTTTGGTCCTTATTTTCAAGAAAATTCAGTACTGAATCAAATAGAATGTAAAATCGATTCATAGAAGTATCTTTCGAGAGCAAACGAACTTCTGTGTGTAGAAGCAAGTGATTGTCACTACAGAGCTGGCCAAAAAGTCTGTCATCCAATGAATTTCTTTTTATCTTATTAACTGCTTCTATGACGATTTGCAGTGACATATTTAGCGTTAATTCATATTTTTCCCACCAAATGCTGACTAACACAATGGATTAACAAAATGTACGGCGAATGCATTTGGTATTTTTTGTTTTGAATTTCGATTTAGTATAGTAATATACATATCTATTAATTTATTCATCTATTTTTTCTAATAATGAAAATAAAGTTTAATTCGCGTTTGTAGATGCTGAAGATACATTGGTTTTGTAATCAAGTATAGCTAACTACTTTATTTTTATCGAAACATACTTGATGCTCCTATTAGCTTGCAAAGGCTAGTGACAGAGGTAAAATATCTACCACAGCTCCTTGGCTGCCCCAACGCCCACCAACAAAGGCTCCAGCGCCCCCTAGGGGGCGGTACCGCTCCGTTGGGAATACCTGCTTTATATGTTTATTTTTTATTGTAAGTTAAAAAATTCTCTTTTTAAAAATATTTTTTCTATGAAATTTGGAAAATTTTTACGTGAATGTAAAAACTTTAAACAACGTGTTTTTTATACTTCTGGTTTCATACATATAAAAGTAATTTGATATGATATAGACGTCCTTTTGTTTTATTTTATAATTTCATATTTTGCAAATATATAATTTAATTTTATCACAGAAGACGGCAGTTTTTCTAGAAACTAAATATTTAGATCAAAACTGTAAAATCAAGATGTATATGCAGCAGATTTGGGATATCAGAAATTATAAAATTTAGCCCTTAATGTAATTATACAACTAGACAGCCGTGTCGCAGTGTATTTTAATAAACTATTATAATTAGGATGTAATTTAGGCTTATAAATTTGATGTAAGTTTTGGCTTATTTTGACAATTACAGAAAATTTACTTTATGTTCTTTAACACACCAGTGAAACTTTTATTACTAAAAATATTAGATACGTTTATTTATGAAAAATAAATAATGTTTCTTTGGAATCAATTTTCATTTATTTTCTAAGGAAATTATTTCACTTAAATTTTAGTCAAATTATTTGAATAAATTCTGCAACAATGAAAAAATATCATAAATAAAATTGCTTCAAATTCTTAAGAAACATTTTAAAGGTAAAATTTTTCTGACAGCTTAAAAAAATTATATAAAAAAGATTCAAATTGAAAGTAATATAAAAAACCTGGGTTTTAATTTATAATGAAGAAAGTTTTCGTTTTACTCAAAACCAACTATGAAAAATGAACTCGCTTTTTTTTTTTTGCTTTGCTTTTTATTTATTTATTTTACTAAATAGGAATAAAGAAGAAAAAAAATATATTTCTTAAACTTTTCCCATAAATTCAAATATATTCTAGTCAGCTATCTCCGCAGAAGCTTCATAAAAAGTTTACTTAGTGCAGATTCCCATGAAAGTCAAACCACGTTTCGTGAACAACATAACTTGTAACTAGAAATTCAGTAGTTTATATATATATATATATATATATACATATATATTCTATATTTGCTTTTACAATTGCATCTTGCAGCAATATTTGACGTATTTATATTAGCTTGGTTAAATTTTGAAATTGTCTTTTTTCAACTAGAAGAAAATATGACTGGAAGACAAAATGTTGAATACATGTCAAACTTAAATCCAATTTATACTACATCAGAATAGCAAAATTATTGAAACACCTAAAGCGGGTAATAAACTCGTCTGGATTTTATAAATATGTGTGAGTAAACTACACAATTTATTCCAATCCATTTGATGTTAGGATAATACAGTCATGACTCTTAAGAGTACTTGTAAGTAAATCTAAATGTTTGATTTAACCAAGAATATAAAAAAAAAAAAAACAAAACAAAAAGATAAAAGACAACATAAACTTTGGGATATTGTAATATTAAGTGCTTGCTACTTGAATTGTGTCCTTGTACATCTAGTTGTATTTATACTTGTAGATAATGTGTTTAAACAATTGAAAAAGTTTTCAATTAGAATATAGTCTAAGATATCTTGAAAATAAATTATAGAATTCTATAATTCAAGGACTAATAGGACATTTAAAGGGTAGCTTTATTTTATATGTATATGAAACAAAAATTTAATGAAATAAAATTAATTTTTGTAAAGGAAAATTAATTTATAATTCCTGAAAATTTTCCAAAAAATGGGATCACAGATTTTGTACTGAAAATATACAGTTACATAACAAAAAATAGAAATTTAACAATTAATAAGAAGTATTATTAAAAAAGAGTATCAGAAACGCCATAAAGTATGCAACCTTTTTTACTGGTAAAAAAATAAAAAATTATACTGCTCAATGTCTACTTTAATCAAAATTTCTATGTATAAAGGGTAAAAAGGAAAAGTACTAATTGAACCCAGACTAGATTTTAGTAGTAAATCAATATTAACCCAATATGATATGTGGATGATGAGCACTAATATAGGGAAATATTAAACGAACTCTAGACAGATATTAATTTGTTATTAAAACATCTAAACGAAACTTGCTTTTTAAATTTACAGAAATTCCGGTTGCAAAAAATATTGTTAAGAATTTTGTTTATTTTAAACGAAGGCAAAGAGAATAACTTCCGTAAATTTCAAACGATTTCTTATAATCCAAATAATTTTAGGTATCTTTGAACATCCTAAAATAAATATTTGCTTCTTCTGATTATGTGAATTTGTGATTCTAGTGAATTTACATTACAATATAAATCTTAGACATAAGAAGGAAATTTAAATTCATTTTGAATTCTCATCAAAATTTTTATTTACAATATACTTGAAAAAATATTCTCCATGGATTTAAAGTAATAATAAGTCATTTTATATTTCTATCCTAACTGGAACTAGTATAATCAAAAGTAATAAAATATAAATTTTGTTATTATTGTTGACAAGAATGATAGCATTCATAGACGATATTTTGGGTAACTTTAGTCGTTTGTGTGATGACATAAAATTTTGAACCAGATAGCGCACTAAAGCCGAACCCTTTCGACCATAATAATTTATAAGGGACTAGAGGTCTTTGGTTTTGTTTTTTTTTTGTTGCTTCTTAAGCTTGACAAATGCATAAATTTTCTTAAAATGTGTTTTTCCTGTCAAGGATTTCAACTCTTATTTTTCCTAATGGTAAAAGACAAGTCAACCAGAGGTTTTTTTCTATATTTTAAGAATATCTTGGGAATGATTAAAAGGATGAAAAAATGCAAAAGGTATATCTGTAGTAGATCAAACAAATTGAAGCTTTTTTTGAATAATCTAGTGTCATTTTCATAATATTTTTTTTTATCTTCAATCAAGAGTAGTAAAAGTTTTTTGAAATATTTTGGCTTGCAATTAGCTTATTTATAGTAGTAGTAGTAGTAGTGAAAGGGAAACAAGATGCACCGCGACCAACTTGATCTATTGTGCTCCCCGCCAGAAATGCTACTGTGGGAACCTGATACCCAGGTCCCTTGCCAGAGCTAGGATTTCTCTAAGACCCATTTCCAACCCCCCTGTGCAGGTTACTTGTCGAGTGAGAAGATGCTACACCCTCCTTGACATCACCCTACCACATTCAAAGAGTAGGTGAGTAGGCGTCTCCTTTACCTCGTGGCAAAATCGACACATAGGGGTAGCTTATTTATAACTTTAAGGCTTTTATAAATTATAAACAAATCATTTCAATAATTATAGTATAAATGCTCATATAAGGACACTTTACTTTAAAACATTATTTATAAATTCAGTGTATTTTCAAAAGTAATTTCATCTTGTTTAAAAATTAACGTCATTGAAAGATATTCAGAAAAAAATTTAATCTCTGTTTTTCTTTAAAAAAAAAAAAAAAAACAAAAACTCTTTCGAAATGATTTATAAATTAAGGTAAAAAATAATAACCAAATACTGTCAATTCCAATAAAATTCCCTGTAGACAAGCGACAAGAGCATATCTATATATAAATTGATTTATTTGAAGACCTTTCTTTAAACATTTGCTGATATGCCAATAATCCTTTCAAAATCTAAATGGGGTTTCAATAACCGCACAGAACATGCCTAAAACTGTCAAGGTAACACAGTATAAAGTCATCACTTTTAGGATTTTCTTTTTATCTTTGGCGTAAATTTAGTTTTATTTTTAATGTTTACGTAAATATATTCTTATTTTAGTAGGTAGGGAGGGGGGAGGGATATGAGTATGCCTAGTGTTTTGGTAAGATAGCAAATTTGCAGAATAGGTTAAATTATCTTACGACAGGCTTTTTTAGTAAAAAAAAGAAAAATAAAAAAAAACATTGAAATAAAAAGACATTTCATCAAAAATATCCTTGAACATTAATTATATCAATATCTTCGAATATTAGTACTATATGAACTTATAGTTAAACACAAACGATACCCAAAAAGATTCTAGTTTTAATTAGAAATATGTAACATGAAGTTAATAATATTACTAAAGTTTCCTACTTTCAGTATTCTATGAAGTCAGTTTTTTATATTTTTCTGGTTGTTATAAAGATCAATGGAAAAAGTTTGAAATAGTTCATAACTTGGAAACATTAATTGTTACATTAGTAAAATAGCTCAATTAATTAGCTATGATTTTTTATATTAATGTGTTTAGGGGTTATATACATTGATTAAAATAATATACTAAAATTTCATAAAATAATTAGTTTTAATTTCAGGTTTTTCTTTTTTAATTTTTACAAGTAAAAGAATACTTTTTCAATTTTTAAGTATTAAACACATAACAATACAGTTAAAGGTCTTTTTATTCTAATGTAAGCTTTGTTACCAGTTTAAGATCGCGTAAGTTTAAAAAACTGATGTTTTATTTTTTACAGTACAGCTTTATGAGAGGGAAAACCACAATTAAGGGCCTATGGAATACTCTTGTAGTGAAAGACTCAAAAAAATCAATCAAAAGAAGAAGAATATTTTTTTTTTTTTACTTGAGTTACCCGTTTAAAATGTCGTCTTTAGAAAAAACCGTTGGATATTTCGTTTACACCCAATTGAAATTAACTTAGATTGTAATTTTTAAATATATTTTTTGTAAAAACTTTGACTATAAACATTTTTTCTTTTTCATTTCTTCATATTTTTAACTAATTGTATTTTTATCCAAAAATAAAAATATCGCGAATTTTTAACGAGTTAAAATTTATAAAAAATTTCAAGTTAGTTAAATTTATAATTTAACAAGTTATTATCCTCAACACATTAAATTAATTTAAATTATTAACAAAATAAAAACAATTATTAAATAATAAAAACAAAATAAAAATTTTTGATAGTCAAAAAATACTGTCACGCAAATTGGCGTGTGAAGTTGTATCGATTTTCAATTTCGACAGCTATTTCCGATTTAGTGGCACGCAAACCTCACCGATACTCTGAAATGTATCCACTTATCAATTCTATTTGACTTCCGTATAGCATTCCATAAAATCGTGCGATATTTTTTCAGGTTATATAAAAATCACCTTTCTGTTATTTTATTGCATGACCATTGTTTGTGATAATTTTTATTGTATTTATGAAAAACATATATACATATATTTATATTCCGAAAATATACCAAATAATATTCGTAAAATATTTATAGTTTATTTAGGTTTTTAGTTTTAGCTACTTGTTTTATAAAAATATCTATATCAACATATAATTTCTTATATAAACATATATATGTATGTAGGTCACACGCAAATTTTTATGTTTTGTTTACAAATTGAAATTCAATTCATCCCAAATATATAGCAATAGCTATATTTTTATAGGGCTATTATAAAGATATAGAATTTTACACTTGTATTAAAGTGAGAGGATTTTATCAAATTGACAAAATCTTTATCGCTGTCGGCTATTGATCGGTTAACAAAAAATCAAAGAAAACCAGATAAGCAGAAAGATTTTTATTCTTAAATATTACATAAATATTGTTTTTTTTTCTTTTTGTACGTTAATTACTATCTTTTTGTTATGTTTAATTTAAGATATAAGTACCGACACTTGAGTAAGTTTTTATGATAAGTATAAAACATCAATTAAATATAATTTTTAACTTGTTCTAAATAAAATATCACGTGTTATTTCTAAATAGAGACCAAACATTATTTATTCGAAGTTAAATAATTGAAATAATAAAATAAAATTCTAAAAATAGATTTTCTTGTTTACTATTAACGATAAATGCTTAATATTTATCAGTCAACTTTTGAGAGATATTGATTAAATTTTATAGTAAAAATATTGCTTTTATAATTATATAATTTTCGATGTATATAAAAAATGTCATTAATAAAATTAAAATAAAGGTAATATTTCTATAATATATTATAAATACTAAATATTAAGAATATATCTAGCGTGATATATAAAATTAAATGTTTAAGTAATTTTTCTGATTAAAGAATTCTTACGTAATTCCAATGCTTTGAATAAGGCAATCATTTTAAGATACTTTTATAATTAATTTTAAATTTAAAAAATTGATAAAGAAGTCACTAAATAATATGATACATATATTTAATAAATTTTATAGATTGGCTGCTATAATCAATTTAATTTCATTTGGAATCATTTGGAAAAATGTTATTTTTCTATATTGTAATACGTTGCCGACATTTCACGCGTATTCGGGTGCATCGAAAATCCTGATTAAGTCACGTTATGCGTACTCATATGACGCTTATTTAAGGGTCTACGTGATAAATTGGTAGGCATCTTGAAAGTTATTATAAGTTATTTCATATGAGACCATTGAATTTGTAATAAACGTTTATTAAAAAAATATTACAATGGAATGTTTTAAAATAGTCCATACAAAGTTAAGGTTGATCAGGTCAATTTTAGCAAAAAATTGTAGTTTTTTTAGATATTTGTTTGTCTTTGATTATGATATGGATTTTTTTATTTTTATAGTATATTTAACGCTTCTGATACTTGAATTTTTAATGGCAGCATTATTCTGACTACGTTTTCTTATCAGTCAGTCGTAATAATTCCACGGCTAATAACTTCCTAAATTTTTTAATATTCATATTTTTTTGTTGTTGCAATCTTACATAGTTTCTTGAAGGAAGATTTTCCGATACGAATTATAATACTAATATAATTTATTACTAGTAAATATTACTGACCTGACAGAAATTTTCTTACAAAGTTATCTGGCAATCAACGTGTTTAAACGATTGAGTCTTTTGTGGGTCATTACTAAGATCTATGGAATACAGTTGAAAAGACAAAAGCAGAGAAGAAGGTAATTGAAAAAGTTGTTCTAAATACACCCTTCCTGAACTGTAATAATTAAGAATAAAAGTCCTACTACTATCGACTCCCAATTGGATACACATCATAATGAAAAGGAAATGTAGACAACACATAATTAATGTACGATAAAAGTTGGGCACAAGCGACACAGTAATTAAGGCTGCCTACAGGGTGCCGGCTTACAGCCGAGCTGACGCCAATTCGGATACCGAAGACTATAAAGTCGTTATAGGTAAATCAATAGGAATATGCTCAAAGTATTCAGAGTGCAAGCCTCTCAAAGATTAGACTATCGCAATGGGAATGGCTGTTAGCTCGACTGTAAGCCGGCACTCTGTAGGCAGCCTAAGAAACCTGCAGCAAGCTTAGATCTTTAAAGAATATTTTTTGATATTTTCAATTTAGTTTTTAGGCTTTGAAAATGTTTTTAAATTTATTTTGCAACTGTTATTTGCATAGTTTTAGCTACTGGAAATTGTTTGCGAAAGCTTCTCATTTCTCATGAAGACAGATTCATACCTCGTTACTTTAAAGTGATCAACCAATCAAGTAAATTCTAAAAAAGTAAACAGCTTCAAGATTAAAGACTTTGTAAATTAGCACTTTTGATAGGCTTTAATTAATTGCTAGGTATAATTAGACGCTATATTTGCAGAAGAGAATCATAATCAGCTTATATACACATAATTATATATTGTAAATAATAATCCCTTATATTTTACGTGTCTATTTTTTTCTTATTGATTTTTTTTTCAATTTCAATTAAATTAAATGCGAATGCTTTCAAAAGTTTTCAATGTAACCATAAGCTCTAATTGAATTCAATCCGTTTGATAATCTATGCTTCAGAATTGATTAAAATCCTTAAATTTCTTTGAAATTTTATTATATCTTTCATGTTATTAATTTGGAAGTACAGAAAATCAATATCTACACAAATTCGGTTTTCAAAGAATTTCAAAAAGGAATACTAAATAAAGCTAATCAACCCTTATTCCATTATATTTGTCCACTTGAAACAGTAATTTCGGTTTAAACTTTTCCAAATTGAAACAATAATCTGAAAATTTAGTTAACTATTACACAAAAATTTTATTTACAATTCCTTTTCAGATAATTCTAAGGATTCACTCTAAAAGGTATAATAAATTAGTATTTTGTATAAATTTAGTTAAATTTCATTTAGCGCTAGTTTCTAATAGAAAAAATTTAATTAAATATAAAAGAGTGCATATTTAAAAGGATACAAATTACTGACAAAAATTTTAATGTAATTAAATCCTTTATATAAAATGATGTACTTTTATAAAATTTTTGATTAAGGAAAAATCATGGGAAGTCTAAATTTGTTATCACTATACTTTAGTATAGAAAAATTTAATGCTCTATACGATTATTTACTTTATTTTTAATACAGCGAAGACCTAATCATGTCAAGAGGGAAATTTTTTTTAAAAAAGGAACTCAAGAAGTAATCTGTTTTAATTAAATTTGAAGCAGGAGTAAAAATATAATGTTTCACTTCAGTTAGTATCACTTACGTACTTTAAAATTAGATTAAGTTTATGTAGTAAAGTCCCAAGGACAATTATTAAGTGTTTGAGATTGAAGTCTTAAAAAAAAAATAATTCAAATTAAATTGACTTAGAAATCAGTATACAGTTTAAGAAGTAGTACATTAATACAAAAAATGAAAATCTGATGCTTTGATCGTTTATACTCATTGAAAAGTTTTATTTTTTCTTTCCTTAGAAAAAAAACGTTGTAACCAAATTATTAATATTGAATTTTAGCATTTTTATATTCTGACAAGACTTTTATTTAGAACCAGTAATGGAAGAGCTTGATCTATTAATATTACGTGACCATATTTTTCTTTGCTATAGTCTCTACCCCTGAGGAACAAACATAATCAGGTGTCCACGTAAATGACATCATAGCGAGCTCGCTATGCACAGTTATTGCGGTAAAAATAAAGGTTTGGCCCTTGCCATTGAAAACCAGACCTTATTCTCACTACCAAAACATTGAATTTCAAGAGAAGAGCGCTAGGCTCGAATTAAAAGGGCTGCAGGCCGCAGAAAAAAGGGTAAAGAAGCAAAGCCAAAATATAGACACCTGTTGACGTGGATGCACGAGTAACTAAAAGCTTAAATTATGCAATTTTCATTAACTGGGTGAGACAGTAGTATTTTCAATTTTATACAAGGATTTTAAAGTAAAATAATTCCTAAAACAATGAAATCATAACTGATGCAAGTTTTCTCTAATGCCTGCTTGGGTGACCTTCATGTAGATCGTATTTCCACTATCTACTCATTTAAATATAACAAAAAATATATAGTATTGGTATTGATAGTTTTACTCTGCTAAAAGTAGTCAATCAATAGTGAACATGTCAAAAATAAGCAGTTTTTAATCAACATTATACAGCATTGTGCAATTTTTTAACGATTTAATTTATGTTAGCAGTTTTTTGTCGTCTTTTAAATGATCTCCTTTTAATATGGTCACTTTTATTTTCATGGCTTAAATTTTTGAAATGTTAAAATAAAAAAGTATTAATGTCTGATGCCTTCGAGACATCCATAATGAATAGTTTCTTCTTTGTAAAATAATCTTCAATACAGGACTAGTGCTACGTTAATATTGTTGACAATAAATTACAGTAAAAATCCAAATATGTATTTGTAACAAGTGACAAGAAGAAAATATCTAGTAAAGTATTTCAATGACAATGACGAATTTTTCAAAATATCTTAAAAAACTTATTTTCAATAGTTTTTATTAACTATTACAGTGAATAAATATTTTACTACGGTAAAGAAATAAATTACAAATAATAAGGAATACTTTGACCAAAATTCCGCATTCAATAATTGAAAAATCCATCATTTTTATTTAATTCTACTATAGTTTCATAATAAAATTATAGATCGAACTGTTTATATTTTGTTTGAAAAATACAGATCGAATAAAGCATACATGATTGTAGATTGATAATATAATCCTTTGCCAAATTTTCATTATCTCATTTATCTCTAACAACTAAAAGAAAATTAAAATGTAGTTTCAACTAATTAGATTTGATAATTTGATATAAACAAATAGAAAAGACAATAAAAAATTAGCCCCATAACGCCATGCACGAGTCATTATATAGCCAGGGAGAGGCCAAACCCTAGTTTCAATTTCCAAGAGATAAAAAAAATAATGTAAATATATTTTCTCAAGTAGCACAATAAAAATTTCCCTTTAAAACTTTATGTTTAAGTTTTCTAATCTAAAATCCATAACCAAATGGATCTTTACCCAGTTTAAGTATCGGTTTCGTTATTGAATAAATGAGCACTTTGTGTATGAAAATATGTTTTAATTATGAAATTAAATTTCCTATAAGGATATAGCAATTAAAAAGGATAACAACACAAAAAACTATTATGTGGATCATAAAGAAAAAAACAACAAACAAACTAAAAATGTTTAGCGAAAAACAATTAATTTTTTTTTTGTTTTATGACATAATTGGATTTTTATTCTTATAAAAGAGAAAATTTCAACTTTGTTTTTTTATTGTAACTTAATTTTTTCGTTTAGGCAAGATTATTCCCCAAAATAAAATAAAATTTTTGATTTCTTAATGGCTTTTAAAAGTCATTATAAAACAACAAACATTTTAATTATAAGTTTACTGATTATGTAAACCCTCTAGGCCAATTTTAATCTATAAAATCTCAAAATTATTTAATCAGTAATAGCTAAGCATATTGTAAATATCAATTAGAAAGTCCTTTTCTATATTATTCATACATAGAATTCTTTCCAGACATGTTTTAGTTATTTTAATAAATACATTTTCATGTTCACCAATTCCAAATTCATATATCATATAAGCCTAGGAAAATTGAACATTACAAAGAAAATTTTGTTCTTAGTATTACATACATAGCTTTAAGCCAGCCAATAAAGCTTTCTAATGAGGGTTCACCAAATTCTACAATTTAGATGTCCTCATAAAAGACATAGTTTCTAGAAAATAGCTTAACGCACACAACTATTTACTTATAGATCTGAAAAATTATGACAAGATTATCTTTAATGCGTAAAGAAAAACCTTTGCATTAACAATTTTTTGTTAGTTTAATGGAGTAACCCAAATAATAATAATAAAAAAACAAAAAAAACTAAACGCTATCTATGGAAAATAAACAAAGATTTTATTAATATTTATGTCTAAATATTGAACATGTAATTTAATATTTTTATGGTATATTTCAATATGAACGTTATTTTGATACGGATATTGACGTAACTTTACGGATATTGACATGTCTCTTAAATTTTAAGCAAATAAATATAAAAATTAAAGTAATAAATTTAATAATTATTGCTTAATTTCCATTATTATAGTTCAATTATAAGTTTTTTTGACGATTTTTTGAATTTTGTTATATTTCTTCAAGTGGTACCTTTGGAAGTTTTTTTTGTTTTACTCTATGGTGCTAATTTTGACATTTTGATGGCTTTGTTAAATATTGGCATTATTTCATTAAAAATTATTTTGAAATTTTGATGAATTTTTGTTTAGTTAATTATTCCACAGAACTTTTAAATTTATACTTAAATTACAAGGGATGCTACGATAATAATTACAATTAAAATTTGGTAAGAGAATTATGGTATAACAGTATATCAACAAACGCGATTTATACTGAAATATTAGTGAGTAATGACGAAGAAACAACAGTTTTGTTTACTTTTAATTCAAGCAAAGAACTAATTGGTGGTCAGCTCCGAGTTTGACAAACATTTACAGTCATTAACAACAAAGCTTGCAGATTTAGATATGAATTGCTGATCATATAGACAGTTATAGTTTACGTTTTCTAGAACTTGCAAAATCATAAAATATCTTCATATGCACCCAGGAAATCTAACAATCGAAATATTGTATACACACAAGCAATGCGAAATTCTTTGTTTAAAAAACGTGCTGTTTTCTTTGTTTTTTGTCATTTGACTGCTGCAACGTTCAATTAGAGCTAAAGTCATTATAATTATTTTTCCTTAGTTGTAAAACATAAAAAGTTTATCTCAAATTAAACTAAACTTTTTCAATGCAAAAAAATTCCTTGAATAGAGTATTTAATAAAAAAGTCTAACATTATCGACTTATTAGGACACTATAATAATTTTTATTTCATTAAAATATACGTACCCAAATCTTGGTTATTTTTAAGAGAAGCAACTAAAATTTTCATTTTAGTACCAAATATCAACTTACCTGAAAAGAAAAATGTTTTCAATGATAAACTATTTTTTTTCTTAACTTAATTATAATTATATTTACATCGCAAAAAAATTGAACTAAGTTAAATTTTCAAATCAAGTTCTAAGTAAAAAATTCCTTATTAAATTAATAATTTTACTGAAGAAGATTAAAATTCAAGGCTTTGTAAATACCCTTGGGAGCTAGAACTAGTCATGTGAATCAAAAAAAAGTCTCATTTTTAATTATAATTTTGTTGATATTTAACAACATTTTTAAGAATTTTATTTTATCTGACAGTTACAATCCCCTTTGAGTAAATGCCATTAAAATTTTATTTAGACTCAATTTAAGACTAAATTTTAAAAGGCCTTCTCAATCGTAGCAAGTAACTAGCGGATACTTTAAATGAAATTTTGTAAAACAAATTTGAATAAAGGATAATAATTAGTAGCTTTAATTAGTTAACCAATTAGGCTGCGATTTTTGTTCGGGCAATTTATCATTATATTTATAGATTTTCGTGACCAAGGGTAAACCAATTCCATACAAAAGTCGCTAAAGTTTTGCAAATGTATGAAATCACGGAAAGTTGCTTAAAGTCACTTCCATACGGACAATAATCTTAATGTTTCTATGTGATAAAATATTTAACTCACTGTAAAAAGAAATTTTTAAAAAGAACCAATCAATATAACCCAAGAAAACTACAAAAATTGTTGAAACTATCCAAGTATAAAATAATTAAAATTGTGTCATATTAAGCGGAAAATGAGTGGGAAACAAAAAATAGTTACAACTCAGCAAACCGAATTTTTAACTTTAAAAAAAAAATTAATTTTTGGTCATATCGCCGTCATATTAAGTATAGTAAAGTTACTATTGGTTAAAAAAAATATAAGTACAACGATATTGGTTCCATTTAAAGAAAGAAAGGCTCTGGAAAACTGCTGCAGCTCCAGTTAATAGAATATTAATCGAAAAATGAATTAGTTTTTTATGTAAATTTCAAAAGTGCAATAGAAGAACTAAACAAAATTCACTAGATCTCTTCTAATTCCTACCATGAAAATTTCCAGATGGCAGATAAAAAATAAAATTATGTTTTAGTAAGATGCAGGGAAAATATTTTTTTCTGGAACGTTTCTAACAATGATACCAAGCATGAAGGATATTTCGTAAATTTTTTGAGCACTCTATTTAATTACAAATCATTTAAAATGAAACTAGTGTAGATTTTAAGTTAATTATAAAGCACGTGACACATTTTAAAAATATGATTTAAACAAGAAAATAAATATTTTCGGAATCGAATTTACGGAAAGGAGGAAAAAAACCTGAAAAATCCAAGAGTATATTGAAAACCATAATATATTTGCCACAAAAATTGTTTCTAACGAATTAAAATGGCAACTTTTGAAGTGAATTCCCACAAATATCATAATCTATAGGGGATAGCTTTTAGATATTCCAACATATATAAAAGATATTTTTTTCTTTTTAAATAAAATTGTTAGCAGATAATAAAAAAGAAATTTGAAAAGTTAACTTAAATTATCCTTTGGGAATATATACTTTCGAAAGTTATTTTTATATTGTTCGAAAAAGATTTTAGATTTTTAACAACTATTTAAGTATTGAGACTTAACTGGAAGACTTTTTTAAAAAAGAAAATTTTTATTTTTACCGAAAAGTATTCAGAGATTTTTTAAATATATGTATAATCGAGAAGAAAAATGTGCGTTAGTAAATGGTTCTTGTGAACCAGCCAAAAATTCATAAATAATAAATGAAAAAAGTAAACAAGACAACGCCAAAATTTTATTGATATTTTCCACAAGAAAATCATCTTTATGTCTGAAAAGTAGTCATCTTTCATTAATGATAGATCCCCATTTTAGATACTAAAATTGCAACATCCTATATGCTAATTTTTATTTCTGAATAAGACACAGACTTACCTTGAAGTCAATTCTGTTTTAGAAAAATTTATTAACTCTTCTAGATGAAAATATAGAATTAAAATCTTAGTAATAAAACAAGTTAATATTTCTCTGCCGTAAAATTTTATATTTTCTAATGTATCTAAATAGAACAATTCATTTAGTTTCATTTATTGTTTGACGGAACAATTAAATATTGGCACATTGCAATTAAAATAATTAAAACCGTAATTAAAATATATTTAAGTGAATGATTTACAGAAACCATCTTTAATCTATTAAAGATATAATAATAAATAATTTCTACTGTATATTTATCTTTTTTAACATTAATTACTTTGCTATTTTACTATTTTGGTTAAGAAATAATTAAAAAAATGTTTGTTTTAAACATTTAAAAAATTTAATTTTTATTTATAGTTCGTTACATTGTAATTAATAAATATTAAAAACAGTTTACTATCAAGGATGAATTTGTAGAAAACAAAAAAGTGTTTGGTTGATAAAAAGCAAAGTATTATCAATAAACTTTTTCCATTTTTAAGTAGCAGTTTACTTTGAACAAAAATACACCTATCAAAAAGTTCTTATAATTAAAAAAACAACACATTTTCTAATAACATTTCTCTATATTCTCAACTTTTCAACTGCCTAATCCAAAAGTACAAATCTATAAAAAATTCTTCAAAATATATAAAAGCAATATATTCAAAATATTTGTTTTCAACTACCTGAAATACAAGGTGTGTGAAGTAACCGGACTTTTTAAATTTCATGGGTTTGGAAAGTCCGATTGATCGATGCCCCTGAAGTATAATAAAATTTTCAGTTGTATTCATTGTTCACTTTTTAAGTGGCAGCTGCTACGCTTAAAAGTGTTTTAAGAGTTCAGCGATTTTTGTTTGTTAAAAAAAATGGGTCAAAGAATTTATACTAAATTTTTTGGTAAAAAATGAAAAAAAAGTGTAACAAAGTATGTGAAATGTTAACAAATGCCTATGGTTTGTCTGATATGATGGAAACGATTGTTTACGAGTGGTATAAGCGTTCGTGTAGACTTTAAAGATGACAAAAGCCCTAAAAGCCCTAGCCCTAGCACATTAATAAATCGATGCAAACGTGAAAGCAAACAAAACTGATGTAGACGAATAAAAAATTATTTTTTTCAAAAAACGAAAATTTCGGTTACTTTTTGAACTCAACTTGTATGCATTTTTCTTACAAAAAATGGCATAAAGGCGTTAGTAGAATTCAAAAATTTTCTGATAACCTAATAGTTTAGTTCACTCAAAGACATTTTCAGGTATTTATAAATTAAACAACAGAAAAAATAGCAAAAAATAAACATTGAAATATTCAATTAAATTTTGCATTAATGATGAAAATTAATTTTATTTTTTATTGTCAAAAGTAATTTCATTTATATACAAAATTTTAATATATATATATATGAAATATATTTTCAAATACTTTAATTTTTATAAATATTTCAATTTAAAACAGTAAAACGAATAAAAAAATGGATAATTAAATGATCCACTAGATATTATGAGCCATAATTGCTTTCTCCTTTTTAAATTCTTTTGTAAAAAAAGCAACTATAAAGTTTAGACAGCATTAAAAATAATTTTGTTAACAAAACTAGTAGAAGCAGTAGTAGTAGTAGTAATAATACTAGTAAACTTTTTCCTATCGTTCGTTAATTGTTTATATTTATTCATATTAAGCGATTAATTTAGCAAGTAATGTCACGTAAATGCTAGCGTGTTGTCCAATTAAATAAAGTTGGGCACTAACTGAATAAAACACAAACAACAAAATGAATAGAAAAGTGCATTAGTTTGAAATTAGCTTTTTTTCTTTATTTATTTTAAGAAATTTTCTAACATGACAGATTGTTTAACGTTTAACTTGGAAGTAATAAATGCACGGCAAACAAATTCTATTTAAAGATTTTCTTGTAGCAAATTTTGAAGAACCAATTAACATAAGGAAGTGTACTACTACGTGTGCTTGATTGACATGCTTAGCTTAAATGTTATAAAGGTCATTACACTTGTTCAGCTGGAGTTTGTTTTTATTTAATTTTATTCTTTTTTGTTGGCATTTAAGGCATCATATTTTTTGTTATCTAGAACTTAATTAGATTTAATTGGAACTTAAATTTTTTTCTTTTATTCACCGAAGCTAGCAACTATAAATTTTGCAGCTTTTCCCAATCTAAAGATACAAAATACAACATGACAAATTTGAAATTTCTTAGATAGAAAATATTTGCTAGCAAAAAGTTAATGCAAAAAGAAGAAAAATCAAGTATTTTATAAAAAAAAGATCTAACAAAACAAAATCATATTTTTTGAGAGCTCAGTTATTACATTGAAGTGAGGCAGCACCTTCAAAGTTAACCTCTAAAAAATGAAGACGTCAAATTTCTCACAAAATTGGTACTGGCCACATAATTCAAGCTTTGTCATTCAACCAGAAATGTTTGGAGTCGATTCATAAGAGAAATTGAGAGCCCTTGTTATCTCTTTAACCACAATTTGCGAGCACAATTTCCTTAACATTTTCGATGTTATCGTCATTAAGGCGTGTTTTCGACAACATCATGACCTTCACTGAATGCTTTGTGCTACTCAAATACTTACCCACTCGATAGAGTAGACAAAACACTTTTGCAACGTTTTCAACGATTCTGTAGCCGTAATTCTATTGGAAATATAAAATTTCAAGCAAACTCTTCGCCCGATTTTCTTGTTTCCTTAATAAAAATCATAAGACAAACATTTCATGTCGTCAACAAATAGTTAGCAAACACACACTAATTGATATACATCACACGAATTTCAAAAATGTTTTACCAATAAAGGAAACGGTTTGTACATGCGGTTTGAATGGATAATTTCATGAAAAATGCCTTACGGAATATTACAAATGACCATATGGACATATTCCCATTAGGGAAGGACTAAGAACTATTTTATGATATGCCTCTGCCTAACGACATCATCTTAATACAAAAACTTCCATGAGAAATAAGTTTATGAGATCAAATAGAAGCTTACCCGCCTACTATCTCTTTCTTCTTTCTCGCAATGTGAATTGCATCATGAAGATCGAAATTAATTTATGTGATATTCTTGCTCTGGCAGATATACTGGGATATATTTTCCATTATAACATATCCATTTGGAACAATATATCGATTCTGGTCCCTATCAATACTATTTTATTGTACATATGTGCTCTATGTACACGTAAACAAAAAAAATAATGTGTGACTTTGCAATAACGTCCACATAATAAATGTCATCGTTCCAGGAAATTAATTAGAAAACATTACACGGTGACATTTTCAAGATCAATGTTGGTGAGTGTTTTAACTTTTAAAACAATAATTCAAAAAAAAAAACAATTTGTATGCAGTGATGAAATTTTCATTAAATGGATATACCTGACTTTTGTGCAACAGAAAGACTTCAATTATAACCAAAAGTAAAACAATTGTATAAAATTTTTAATCGTATGATTTTGGTTGCCTGATTTATCAATTCGATTGTAATGTTGAATATTTACTGTGAGACAAGTAATCAATATTTTTGATTGACAATCCAAATGCAAATTGCAATGTTATGTTTTGCTTTCTTCTAAATTAAATTTTGATTAATTAAACTTAAAAAGCTGACCTTTTTCTAATTAATTGCGAAAAAATAATCTAAAAATAAACTTTTTTATGTTGTCGTAGAAAAACAATAACAAACGTTTAGTAAATAATATTTTTAAAAAGTTTTAAACTTCATTACATTACGTAACTAGGTGTTTAATATTGATAGAAAGTTTATACAGCCCAACCTTTTTTGAATACAAAACTTTTTTCCGGCAACCATTTTTAATATTACTTTAAGTTTCCTTAAAGAACAAAACCAATGGAAAATTTAGTATTTTCAACCCAATGAACGTCTCTAATCAGTCAGTCAAAAGCGTGTATCGAATTACAATCAATAATCTTTGAAGGCTTAATATATTTGCTAAAGGCATTTTAATTACAAAGTGGAATCTATATTGGCCAACTTATTTTATATCAGAAATAAATTACCTACGATTAAGTGAATGTTATGAGAACTTAATTAACACAGAAAAGAATAATAATAACAAAAAGAAGAAAAAAAATAATAATAACAAAAAGAAGAAAAAGAAAAACATACACACACTAAAAATGGAATCAAAGGGAGTTATATTTGTTCTTTTTATTGCAATTTAAATACTGCTCAATATTTGACCTATTTTTTTATATTAAAAATATTTCTTGTTTAAATTTTTATAAAATAATATAATAATAATGATATTTATTATTATAATATTTCTAGAGTAAGTAGAGATTTAGAGTTTTTAGATAGTTTTTGTATATTGAGAAGTTTCATTATTTTTCTTTTGCAATCCTTTCCTAAAACTTAAAGAAAATATAGAAAATGCGTACTTTAGCTTTAAGGGTTAGGGTTCGGTTAATTCAGTAAAAAACAGGCTTGTTTTCAAGAATCCTTTTTGGCAATTCAGGCAGTTCTAATTTATTTAATTAATTTGAGCCGTTTTTTTTTTAATGTGATGTAACTCCAATGTGACAAAAAATTAGTTTATGATAAAAATGAATACAATATACTATGAACTTTTTATTTATAAACTTTTTCCAAAGAAATATAATTACTTTAAAAAGGATTTAAGTCCAATTTTGTTAAAGACATTCTACTAGTTAGATCAAAATTGTACTACATAATTTCTTTAGTTAATTTTTATATGTGTGGCAACATTGTAAATGACATTATAGTTTACTCGGAATTTTGGTTTCTCCTCTTTTATTACAAAATATTAAGTCATTATATGAAATCTAGTAATGGATCGTATTTGTTCACTTATCTTGAAAAAGGTGAGACGTATTATTACATCGATTTTGTAAGTCATTAAATGTATAAACTTCTTTTAATCAGATTTAAAAAATGATTAATTTAAAAATTTAACTCAATTTAAAATTTAAAATATATAAAACTAGTGCAATACCATATATCCATATTTTTCAAATTATTCAAACACAAAACCATAAATACCTCAATATAAAATAAATTTCACTTACACAACTTTTAAAGAAAACGGTCCGAAGGAGCTATAAAAAAAAGTTGTTTTGCGGTGTTCATCATTTCTCGCAATAAAATCATCTAAAACCAAAAAATCTAAATCTATTTATCACAGATTTTTTGATTTTACAATTTTTGGTAGCCTTTGGAAATCAAAAGACCAATTTTTCCTAAAAAAATTGGCGTATTTCTTAAAGTAAAATTTATAATTCTTACAAAAAAAAAGCCTTAATTGCTACCTTGTGAAATATGTGAAAATTTCGAAACGATCAGTTCAGTAGATTTTGAGTTATCGTGAACACCGACTTCAGAAAATTTTTAAAAGTTTAGCTCACTCATTTCTTGCTCTTAGTACCCATTCGCCACCGAAGCTTATAGTCATTATTACAATACAACGATGGAAATTTTGTATGGAGAAATGGGTAAGACACGGTTATTAAGCATGTCGCAATCTTGTGTAAAATACAGTGTAATGGAAGATAAGATAGAGCTTATGTGAATATAAAATATAAATTAATAAATTTTCTTGTAAAAGAGAAACCATCTTTTCTTTCTTTAAGCTAGGCATTGTGGTCATCAGGTAAATATGTTGGCGTTTCTGGCCATACGAAATTCTATCTAAACCTTTAATTATTATTGATATTTGACATGAGCAGTAGTGCAACCGTTTACTTTGTCCGCATCGACACTGCTCAGGCATCTAAGGAAGGATTTAACAACAGCCTTTGAAGGGCTGCATAAAGGAAATTTTGCCATCTATTGTGAATTAGCAGGTTGTCCAACATTAAAAATTCCCCTATTTATGTGTCAAAATGGAATTTAATTTTTTTTCCGTTATTTTTAATATAATATTTAAAAGTTAGTTTAATACTAGTTTTGCGAGTAAGCACATTGAAATTATTTTGTGTATTTCTACAGATTCAATATTTCAATGTTTACTTTTATGACACTTTTTTTTGAAATTTCCATCAAATTTCCCTAATACAAACAAAGAATCGATTTTTTTGTACGGGAGGCTAATAATGAGTATAAGCTTTGGTGGAGAATGGGTATAAACATTGGATGCTCAAATGCTTATAACTGCAGTAATTTTACTCCGATCAACTTGAACTGTTGACACATTTTTGACAATTTTTTACAAAAAAGAAAAAAACTAAGAACTCGAAAAGTAATAAATAGATAAGATGGTCCTAAATTAAGTTTGAATACCCATAATAAGGACAATATTTGTTTTTTCTGTTTAATTACTTCATTTACTTGATTTTCCTTAATAATTATGTACTCAAACCTTATAATTTGTGCATGCCGAATTTTCTTCTAAAAAAAATCACTTTAACGCAAAAAATCATGAAATAAAAGTAAAGATAAAGTAATGTCTAAAAGTTAGTTTATTTATTTACGTTAACACTCTTAATTCTTAATTGTAAAGTAACATATGTATGTAATAATAACAACTTTATACATTTGTGTAATTGTTTTGTGTTAACATACTCTTTGGTTAATACCGTGAACCCGATCTGTGAGATAAATTTAAAATTTTTGAGAAAAATTTGTTAAGTTAAATAGAGTGAAAACTATAATAGGAACTCTGTATGAAATTTTTCTTTATATTAAAAAAAGTTTATATGACTTGTCTATTGCTGGGATCCGTAAAAACTAAATTCATCAACTAACAATTTCAATTATTAGTTACAAAAACTTTTCGCTTAATAGCATCGTTTATCAATATCAACTAACAAGAATTGTAATCTGATATTTTTATTATCATTACAAATATTGAGCGAGCTAAAGGAAAAGTACTCTTGTTTGATTATTTGGTTTTATAAGATAGACTTCGACATCATTGATCATATTCTTCGATTTATCTACAATCAAACGATTTAATTATGGACCAAAACATTGAGAAATATTTTTATGAATAACTAATCAATAAAGTAATTTGCTTTTCTAACTCATTCAGTTAGACTCAAAAGAGAAAATTAATCTTTCCCAAAGCATATAATTTTTAACTACTAAAATTAATCTAAAATACGTGCTATTTTTTGTCGTCAGACGTGCATTACTTCTTAAGGTGGGCACCCACTTAGTGCGTATATCTCAGCGGGTAACTTTTATGACGTCATAGACTCACGCTAAAGTTCCCCCTCATATGTGGATATTTCAGCGTGAAATTCATTTGTACGTCATTTTGACGTCAAAAAAGTTACCCGCTGAGATATACGCACTAAGTGAGTGCCCACCTTTAAAAACTAAATGTATGACTTCGGAAAGTCACACAATCAAAAGTCACTTGAAGGCACTTCCAAAAGAACCCTATACGGTATATTCTTTTTTTTTGTTTTTTTTTTCCAAATTTAAAGTTTTTTTTTTGCATACACATAGTTCCTTAAAATAAAATTTAAATTTCTATTATTTCAGGTTAAAGAGTAATTTCAAAAAGAAAATTATACCAAAAAATTAAAAAGCTGCAGAGATATAAATTTTAACCATCACATTTATTACATTGACCATTGTCTAGCAATCAGGAATCGCCTAAAATTTGTAAAAAAAAAAATAAACTAAAGTATAACTTAATCTCCAAGTTATTTTATTGAGTTTAAGAAAAAACAAGCAGTGCTCACAAAATTTCGAAGAAAACGATACTGTTACGTACAATAAATTTTCATAATTTTGGAAAAAAAACTAAAATTTTTCAATGATAAAAAGTTGAAAATTTGAGTAATAAACAAATTGAAAATTTTAATACAGAGATTGAGAAAAGTAATTTTAGAAAAATATAAGCCAATTTGTAAATTGTAAATTTACACAATTTTGCCATATCCTTACTAAATAAAAACCAAAATTTACTACTAAAGGTCCATGACATATAGGAGACTCTTTGAATTCACAAATTCTCTATAGTTTTTGTGTACAGTGCTGTGGAAGTTGTTATAAACATAAAGCATTTTTTCTGAGTTTTTAGATATATTTGATTTCGAAGTAAAAACATTTTATCAGGCTATATTTCCTTTTACCTGATGTCCATTTTTCAGGGAATTGTAGCCGAGTCAGAATATGATGATTTTTTAGGCTTGGAGCTCGAAAAATTTTATACTTTTGTATCATTTGCCTGTTGTCTAACCATAAGCGAACTTCATCCGAGGTTGAAACGGCGCACAATTTTCGAAGATTGATACCAACGTATATAAAAATAATTTACAAAATTGAGATAGGGTTAGTTTCAAATGAAATATATGAATTAGTGGATTTTTTATATATAAATTTATGTTTACATATGATAATAAACAGCTACAGTAAAAAATTCAACATTATAAAACCTAGAAACAGTCATTATTACTGATTCACTATGAAGAAAGTAGATAGAATAGTAACTTCTACAGCAATTCCAGAACAAAATTGATTAGCATTTTACTTTGGAAAAAAGCTGTTATGACTAAATAGTAGCTCTTCTTTACTGATTATGGATTATAACTTTTCTAAGTAAGCCTTATAAAATTTACATTTCAGTAGGAGATGTCAATCATAACAGTTCTTCTCTCCTGGATAAAACATTGACTAATTTTGTTCAAGAATTGACAACATGCTGCAATCTGTTTTCACTATGATGGCTGCGTCGAAACGTCTTTGGTCCTCATTTGAGTCCTTTTAAATTATATTGCGCTTGTATTTAATTATTTTAGATTTTTCTACCTCTATAACAGGTATCAAGCTAACGAAGACTATAAATCAGATTTGAATTTAATTGACTTTCATTCTTATCGAAAACATGCAAAGCCTAGTATTCCTTAAAAAACCCTACAAATCAAAAACTTCTAGGCTCATTTATATTCAAATATTTGGGGTGCTTTTTACTAATTATCCTCTTTTCAACAGTAAAACTGTGTAACAAATTAATGCCAGCAAAAAATTAATTACATTTCTAGATTATCTAATGATATTTTAATTTCAAGCTACTAATTTTCTGATTTTGATTTATTTAAATAAATTTTAAAATTTCAAAACTAATCAATAAAAATCAAAACTTTAAAACAAAATAATAATATAGCAGAAGTTAAAGGATGTAATGTCTGCAAGTACTTGATAGACACAAAAGAAGTTGTCAAAGTACTAAACAAAGTTTTTAAGATCTCGTAAAATAGAAGACTTTTCTTTTCAAGATAAATATATATATATATATATATATACATGTAATATTTATTATCCTTAATAGTATTATTCCATTCCAAGAAACATTAACTTTAATGATAATTTTTGGCGTACTATAACAACAAACACAAAATATTTGGAAATAAAATTTTAAGAGATCCATTGCCACACGCATCCATTATTAAAGTTGAATGACTAAATGATGGTACTCAAAGCCAGTAAGGAGTATATCAACAAATTGTCCTTCTACTTATCATATTGTGCTTCATATTACTTTTTTTGAATGCATAAAAAAGAAATGGACTCGATTGCGTTATACTATAAATTTAATGCAAATATAAACACATATAAATATATATAATGTTGATATATGGTCCCAATACACACACAAACAAACTTCTTTAGCATCATGTTCAGCATAAATGTTTCGTATACTATATAAAACAATTAGTGATATGGGTGTAAATAATTAATAATCTCTTCGTGTTAAATTCAATTAAAATCTATATACTTCAGCCCTTTGAAAAGAGAGACTTATATTATTAAGTAAAAGGAATATTAAGGATAACGTTACAGAAATATATGTGATAAAGGAGACTTTTGCAATCCAATTAGATTCAAGAAGCAATCTAAGGAATACATTTTTAATTTGTTTTAAGGTATAAGGTATAAGAGGAATTCTCAAAACTTGTGATTAAAGGAATGACAATTTGAAGGAGTTTCTGGAGGATACGTCAAAAAAATTTATTATAAATTAAGTGGTAAAATATCAAACAAATTCTAAGTAAAATATTATAATGATTAACACATAGAAAAGCAAGTTAAACTTTATGAGTTGAGGCAAATTGCAAAATCATTAAAACTTTCAGGAACAAAATTTTCCAGTAAAGGCGTTTGAAAAGAAACTTCGACTTGAGACACCTACACCGAACTTTGACTTTATCTTCATCATCGTTGATTTCATCTTTCCAATGATTACATAGTAAAAAATTTCTTTTCAAGAGATAAAATAGATTTTACTAAATTAACCAAAATAAGACATTTACAAAAATCTGAATTTTTTGCTTTAGCTACAAGATTACTCGAAACTTTTAGAGCAATTAAACGATAATCATGAAAAATACATATATAAATTCTCAGCCAATTGTGTATTTAATCAAAACATTGTGTTTGAAAAATCGCTAAAAAATTCAAGAGAAATAAAATTTTTATTAAAGGCGTTGGAAGTAGAATATGAAAATTGGAGGCTGGTTTTAGACACTTACATTAGAAATTTAATTGTTTCGAAGGTATGTAATTCAATTAGCGTTGATTTGATTTTTTATGATATCATAATATCATAGTTATTTTGAAAACAAATATATATATATATATATATATATATATATATATTTATAGGGGAGACATTTGCAGGTTGAGACGCTTTGCAGATTAAAACAGCGCCATTTTAAAATATTGCTGAATAGCTTGCTCAAATGCTTCAACTGTCAAAGTAATGTCACATCGCATGCTCATTTTTCATAGTCATCCAAAAAAGCAAGTCGCATTGCATGCAGTTGTTCTGAGAACGATGTTGTTTTCGATCTAATATCTGTAGTATTTTAATTCTAAATAAAGTGAAAATTGTTATCAATTACACAAAAAAAAAACTTGTACAATATTCATTTTTTTCATTCAAGGAAAGTAAACAAAGTTTTTCAGAATTTGAAACAATGTAAAAAACCTAAAATATATTTTTTTTCTATTTTACGATACTATTTAATAAATGTCAATTAAATACCAAATTAAAGACTCTTCTGAAAAAATTGACAAAAAGAATTTAATTAGAATATTTTTGAGATTCGCACAAGTCACAAAATAAAAAATTCCATCAACATTTTAAATGAGTTTTTATACCTCATACTAATATAATATCTTCAAATTTTTTTTTTTGCTTTTGTAATCACTGAAAATCTTATTTCTTAACTTTTTGTAAATATTCCCAGATTTAATTTTAAGCATTTAGTCTTTATTTGAAAAAATTTACCTAGTATAATTGAGTTTTAATTGAATTTCTTATTTCTTTTTGAATATAATTGAATGGGCAAAAATTTTAATGAGCAAGAATTTTAATGTTCCTTTCAAAGTTCATATATTATTTATAAAGCTAAATTATAACGAGTATATATCTGGAGATACAAAATTTATATCAGTAGCATAATAAACTGCAAATCGTTACAAAATTTTTTATAAAAAAAGACCAAAAATCGATCGAGTACAATCGTTATTTTGCCATCATTAAATTTTTGTGAGACATTTTGTTCCAACCGTTTTATTTAAATATATTCGATGGATCAACGAACATTGATCATGTTAACGCCATTAAAATCCAAAATTCTCAAATAATAATAATAATTAATTGGACACAAAATGTAATTGTATTGCTTACAATCTTTGGAACACCATACAATACCGAACAATATTAAGCAACGGTTTCAAAATTACTAATATTATTTTTGTGCTTCCCAAAATGTTTGACAAAGTTAATTTTGGCATTCTACATTGAGGCTTATACACATTTATATAAATACAATACACGGAAGGAAATTTTATATGGAGAAATGTGTAATACACGTATATTAAGCATGATTCAATGTTTACTTTTATGACATTTCATTTAAATTTCCCTAATACAAACGATTGTCAGTGGAGAAATGGTTTTTTGTACTGGAGGCTAATACACTGTATTAGTGGCCGCATGAAAAAAAAAATCGTTTTCTAGATCTCCTAAGTTTAAATGGCAATTTTAATGTGTCTTATTAAAGCTAATATCTATTTCTCCTAACTATGGTACATAGTGAAGATAAAAAAAAAGCCTCCCGCAGTAGAAGAGCAGGTAATAAGGCATTTCTTCTCCTTCATAGACTATAAGCCATATCATATGTAATTCAACCAAAACATTACAAGATCCTTAAACAAACCGTAACTAAAATTAAAATTTTGATATCAAAGCCTCATTCGCGGATTGTAAACATGAAAATATAAACTTTTCTTAAACCACGCTCTTTTTGAATATCAGTAAAAAGTTTGCAAGAATTAGTCAGCATTCAAAGCGCAGTTAGCAATCAGCCAAAATATTGCCAATAAACATTGGCTATAAAATGAGTGTCTTTAATGACTAATGTCTGGCAAGGCCATTCCACAATAATTTTATTTTTAGTAAAGTTATTAATCTAAATTAAAATCTCATCTATAACTTTAGCCTTTTGGTCCAACTATAGTCGTTTATTATCCAGAATGGTTACTTAAACTCCTTAAATTTTTTTTTGAAATCGATTTAGATATTAATTATGTTCACAAAAACTATAAATATCATTCACTTGAATAAAAACAGTCCCTATCTTATCTTACCTGCTGGAGTTAAAAAAAAAGTAGTGTTATGAATATTATAATAAATCCTAAAGGATATGAGAACCTTGCCTACATCAGCTACAATAAACATAGATGACAATTTCCGATAGTGGAAAAATTATAAGCCAGAACATTAGGATATGGAATAATTTACTTTGGGGAATTTATTTTAAACCCTTTTGGGATTTTTGCAATAAACATGAAAAAATATTGAGTACATTTAAGAATAAAAACATTAGGGAAATGCAAATAGTTTTATTACTATTTGTGGACATGTTTTTTTATCTAAAAATTTGCATAAGCATATACATCTTAATAGTTAGGGGTTTAACTACATAAAATATGTTTAAAATTTTGAATATTAAATCGGATAATCTAATTTTTATAAAATATATTGGCACATAGAGATTTTAATAATATTTAAAGTTATTATTGACTTAATATACAAAAAATAAAAATCAGGACGATAATATATACCTATTTAGTATTACCAGCTTGTATCATCTCTTCAGATACATTAATTTGAGCCATATAGCCATCATTATCGAGAAAAGAACTCTAATTTACTTGAAAATCAGCATTGATAACTACTAGCCCCTCTAGTAGTGCGTTTAAAGCGACCAAAGATACTAGAAAAATGTATGTATTACCATTTCTCCATGCATAAAAATAAGTGTTTATACTGGGCCCTAGTATATTTTGATTAGTACATATTCCAATTTGCTTATCGTTGTTGTTGTAAAAAACGTTTTACGTCATATTCACAATAAAACTTAACCTAACTTTCACAATTATTCACTATCAAACTATTAACGAAAGAGAGAATCCGAAAAACTACCCAAAATTTCCCCTCCATGTTGCCATCAATTGTCTAGTACATTGAGCAATGGAATAGCAAAGAAAACTAGATTTAAATTAGTTTATTTGAGAGATTCCCATACAAATTATAAAATGGCAGTACATTTGTCTAGTATCTTTGGCCACTGTAAATGAGCTATAAGACTTTGGAACAAATGATCAAGAATCAACATCCTGATTGTAGTTTTATATGTGTATTTATACAATGCTTCTTAATTAGCATTAATCTTTCGAAAGTTGGAGAAAATTCGTATTAGTTATCGAAGAAATTCCAGGTAAATTAAATTATACACCACTAAAGAAAGACTGGTTTTAGTCACCGTAAGACTAGAGAGATATCAATTTCATCTCTAAGACGGAAAAATACGACAATCAAGCTACTAAGCAGTATTACATCCGTCTTTTTAGAAAAAAATAAATTCAAAAATTTAAAGCCTGCATATTTTGGCTAAAAATAATCACCTTCATGAAACACGCCACGCAAAACCTATTTATAAAAATTATTCCTTAGTAGATTGTACCAGGACATATTAAATTTTTAAAGTAAATTAATTCTTTGGATTTTCAAACAAAAAAGAATTAAATTGCTTTTATCTTGCCTTAAATGTATTTTAAAACAAAGAAAAGAGTAGTTCGTCAGATTAGAATAGTTTTTTTTAAATAAACTTGAAAAAAACTGATGTGATAACATTACTCTTAAACTTGGCTAATAGAAAGAATATTCACAATTAGAAAATTTGGTTTTCAATAAATTTTTTATATATCTTTAACTTTATTCCTTTAGAAAACTTTATACAATTTCTTATTTTAATTTTTCCTACTATGAAAACTTCCATAAAATCAATTTAACATTATTTAATTTGTTTAAAACTTTTTGAGAGACAAAAATTTCAAATTGCACCCTAAAAAATATGGATAATAAATCTTAAAAATATTTTTATATATATTTTAACAATTCATCGAAAATAAGTCCTTATTGATTCTTGATAATTTAATAAGTAAGCAATTTTTTTTTTTAGGGACTATAAAATTTGTTCAAAAGAGTTTTCCTGTACCTTAAAAATTGAGTTTATTTGATAAAAATCAAATTATAAAGGTCCAGTCATGCTATTTTTATCTTTAAGTATTTTATACTTTTTTAATAACACAGACATGATAAACTGCATTGAAAATTTAATCCTATTTTATCTGAAGGTAAAATTATTACATTAAAGTTTTTATGATGGAGAAATATTAACAAATAAATGTCAACGAAGGTAAGTTTAACGTAACGTTTGAAAAACATGATAGAAATAAAAGTATACATTCAAAATACTATAAAAAAGAGATTACATTAATTTTTTTATTTTTCTATATAGGAATCTATAAATACATCTCATTACATTCTTCATTAGTCTACCAAAAATTCTAATCTAAGAAAAAATTTCAAGTGTTACCAAGTGTTTTGAATTTTATACTGATAAAAATATAATTTAAGCAGCTTTTTTATTATTCACAAGACGAATTCATTGCCTCTAATTTGTAAAATACCTGACAGTTTCTCAAAAATTTCAAATTAAATGAAATTATTTTAAATAGAATACATTTCCTAAATCCTTAAGTTACGCATCTGTCACTTCTTATCTTTATGACATATAAATAATTCTATTCTTTTCTTACTACCTAAAATAAAGTTCTACTTTTAGAAATATTCATCGATTTTTCATTAATTTCACATTCACAAATTCAAGTCTTCTCTTTAGGTCCTTGTTAAAGTAACTTAAGAGAATGTTTGAACTAAACTAAGAAAATAGGTCGTCCAGTAAACAGAATTTAATTATTATTATGATTATTATTTTTTAGATGTGTTTCTTCTTTTATTTGTAGTGGTTTACTAACTAATTGAATTTTGAACCCAAAAATTATGAATTAAGTAAGAACACTTATTTCTAATAATTGTTACTAGTCATCATTTTTAGAAATTTACCCTTAAGTAGTTTTTTTTAGAAATAAATGCAATCTAATAGTTAAGAAAAATAATTACTGATAAACAAAAACAAAATTTAAGCAAAAAAGGTATGTTCTGTAAAGTGAAATATTTATCCCCATTCCATTATTTTTAACTTTAATTTCTCACTGAGAAGGGTACAACTTTTGTTAACATAAATAAATTACACTTCCTCTTAAGTAAGTTGAGTGATTATCTGTGTTACATAGAATTTTCAAAAGCACATATCTTATCGAAAATGATTTTTCAAAAGTAAGATTTATGAATACATCAGCCTATGGCAACAATTAACAAAATTTTAGACATATTTGTTGTTTTATTTAAAAAAAAATTTTTGAAAGACTGGTTTTTATGATTTATAACACTCATCAAATATAAATATGAATAGGGACTACAAGCATTATTACATTTTAAATCTAGAGATTTCAAAGAAACCAATTAACCACTGAATGCTTAGCATACTTTAAGGTTATTAAAATTGCATACCTTTAGGAAATATTAAAACTTTCTGTTTTGGAATTTCCTAAAAATTTAATTACACTTCCAGAAAATTGTTCATATTAACTTCTTTTATAACACTCTACTGGCAACAACCATAATTATAATTATAAATTTTTATATTAAAAATTGCTACCAAGTAAATATTGACTTAAAATCAATACATAAACAGCAAGGAACAATTTAAACAAGTACTGGGCTTATTAATGGAAAAAAATGTCGAATTGAAAATGGAGCTTCTATCAAAAAAAGTAAAAAAGAAAACACAAGGACACAAGTATATTTGGGATCAGTATATTATTTATAAAATTTGTTCAATTCATTTAATTGGAAATTAAGCTATGACTGAAAAAAAACGCAATTAAAATTACAAAAAAATATTTTTTAATTAAAATTTTTGTTTCTATGTACTTGACATAATTTTAAAATTTTATGTTTTACACTCTTTTTTTTTTTTTTTAGTTCAGTCAATAAAGAGTTGTAGGCAAAAATTCCGTAAAAAAGAAATATAGCACTTAAAATCTACTCCATTCTATTCCAGCATAAGAAATATGTGATAAGAAGTCTTTTGAGCTAAATTTGTACACTATGGGATACTTTAGCTAAGGGCTCTTGCCTTCTATCTCTGACGCAACACCGAGAAAGAACCTGATTTTATTTGGTAATATTCTTCAATTATACTTCAGTTAGATTCATAACTCGAACTATTTTGTCTGTTCCTGCCTGAAGGATATGAATGTTTATTATAAAATATCAAAAGATTTATTTTCGGTAATATGATAGAATCGCTAATTTTTAACAAATTATTTTATGAAGCTTTAGTTTCATGAAGACTCTGACTTATAAAATAAGTTTTTTCTTATAAAAATATAGAAATATAAAAAAATTGGTTTAGAAAAAATATTCTATAGTAAAGAATAGAATTATTAATTTGTTTGTCTAAAAAAAAACGAGGTTTGGGGTTGGTATTTTATGTGTAAAAAGTAAATATAATTTAGTTCAATGAACTGGTACAGTAGTTTTTGAATGCCGATTATAGTGGAAAGTCCACATTTCCAGAAAGATACGTTTAAAGTTCTAATCTCTGAATAATGTACAAGATGTAGAGACTTGAATAACAATAACTAGGAGAATTTTTCACCGATTAACTTTAGTTTTTGACAAAACTCCCTCCTCCCGAAAAGCGCTTTATTGGTTTCTAAAGAGGTTTAGTTCTGATTGAAAAAAAGTGGTTTTGATAAAAACAAACTTATGCTTAGTTTCTAAAAATGTTAAGTTCATAATTGGATCATAAGAATTGCTCACTTGCGAACTCATAAAAATTTGTTTGGCTAATATGTATCTAAAACTGACTTTTTACAAAACTATGGGTACCAACCCCTTGTTTTTAGTCCTTATTTAGCTAAATGAACAATTCTTTTCATTGAATTTCCTTAAAATAAAACGAAAACAGTAACTAATAGCTAAAAAGATTTAGTTCAAACTAAATTTTACAAATATTTCGCCTTTTAAGGGCTTTCTTTTGAAAAGATTTCAATTTGCTGGAATTGACATCTAATTATGAGCTAAGCTAAACAATCTTATTTGATATAACTAAAAATTAATGAAAAGAATGAAGAATTTAATGAAACAGGAAGTAAGGAATAAAATCAAGTTATTTCTCGAATTTAAATCAATAAAGACCAAATATAAACAGATTAAGAATAGATTTTCTGTTAAAAATTTCTAAATGATAAAAAGAAAAATATAAAAAAATGATTTCGTATTATTTTTAACATTCAAATTTATACAAAATCAAATAAGGGCTGCAATTTTCAATGATTTATAAGATTTATATAAGAAAAGCATCCAAAAAATGTGAACAATCGTTATAAATATACAAAAAGGCAAATATTTAGTAATAAATCGAAATTAATTTTGGAGCAATGGCCAAATAATAAACAAATCAACTTTAAGATTATATTTAAGATTAAAGATTAAAATAAAAGAAGTATTAAACAAATTTGAAGAATTTTTATATGATATTAAAACAACAACCAGTAAAAATATTCAGATTACAATTTTAAAAATCAGATCAGTTTTAAGACAAGTAATAAACAATTCAAGTACACATTTTCAATGGATTCCAAGTAATTATGTATTATTCATAATTTAAAACCAAAAACTTTCAGTACTTATAAATTATGTGTTTGATAAGTTTTGAGTGTTTTTTTTTTTTTGGTTTTTGATTAGATTTTAAGTAAAAATTCTTTGAAACTTTTTCATTAAAATAATTGACAATATCTTCCATATTCAAATAAATTCTCTAAAATACTAATTCATCTTTATGAACATTATCTATAAGCACAGGTGCAATTTATATTCAATTTTTTGCTCATAATAACTAATTAGAATTACAAAAGGAGTAAATTTACTTTAGTCAATAACAGAACACCATTCAATCAACTAAATCTGTCAAAAATTTAATATAGCTTGATTTAAAAAAAAAGAAATGCATGTATGAAATTATATATACAAGTAAATAAAATAAAATTCAAATAAAAAAAAATTTAACAAAGAAAATAATTTTGCAAGAAAAACAGGTCATAATTAAATTCAATAAAATAAAACATAGCAACATAATATAACATAAATCTTGTTTTTAAACTTGATTTCCAATTAAAATAGTGTTAAATAAAGAGAAATAATAAAGCAAAAAAAAAAAAAATAAAAATAAAAATAATGTAAATAAAGGGGTCGGTCACTGACATCAAAAAGTAAACCAACAAATCAACTTTCTTTAGTGCATTTATCACCTACCCAAATCAGATATAATACAACCTGCCTGATAGCGTCCATTAAACTAATAGAACATCGGACACATAAATACGCTGACACGATAATAGATTTTGCAATTTCTATGTTTATACTTTCAATTTAATTTAAGCATATTTTATGTTTTTGTTGCTTATAGTTTTTTAGTGTTTTTGTTTTGTGTATACTGCATAAATAGAATTGATATTGACTAAACTCGACTAAAATTGAATCCCATTGGCTATTGGTATGATATAGCTAGCCTAGAAGTCTTAAGTTCAAAACAATAAAAACAAAACAAAAATTGTATGACATAGAATGAAACATGTTTTATGTATTTATTTATTCAGTACAGTTTATATTTCTATTGTACAGCTTGATATTTTACTAAACAAATACATAAATATACATATATGTGACTAAATCCTAAGCATTTAGTCAATGTTATGTGACAAATTTAAGCAGAGCTGTATTCAAATTACAAAATAATTTAACAATATACTTTGATCTCTATGTAGACTTATATAAAATAGTCCTTTAAATTGTTTTCAATCGAAAAAAATAGATCAGACCATGCGAATTAAGTGATCTATTTTAGCTGATATTGTTTGTGTTTGTAAATACTATAAAGTGGTATTTTTTATTATATAAAATATCAAAGAATTGTTTGTTTTTCTAACTCAACTATTACTATCTAAATAAACATTAAAAGAATTGTTTCAGGTCAAGATTATTGAAAGAAGTTGTGAGAAAATGTATTTATTTAGAAATTACTCATAAAGTACGGATGAGATTCACTATTTCAAACGATAGGTTTTCAAGTAAATAAACATTAAAATAAACATATTTAGAATTAATCAAATTAGCATTTTTAGTTGAAAAAAAATAATACTTAAAATATTGAACATAAAATTTATTTAAAAGAGAATTTTTTACTTTTAAAAAAAGAAAATAAACAATTTAATGATAACAAAATTTATTCAATATTTCAAAAAAAATGAATAAGTTTTACTTAATATTACCATAAAAATAAAGATATCGGATCTCATTAAATAATATTTAAATATATAATGCTACTGGCTATGGTCAACTATTAAAACTTATAAAATTGGGAAAGTTCAAGAACGATTCTCACCCAAAACTTTGTCTATTTTAGCGTTTATATAATTTTTTTTTTTTAAATAATTTTTAAATAAAAACTAAATTTCTTTTCTTTTTTCTTTTATCTTACATAATAAAAATGAAATATACATAATTTTAATATAATAATTTTACCTATGAAATATTTTTTAAGAGAATGTCATACTTTTGTTCAAATATTTTTAAAATATTTAACCACATTATGAATATTAAATAAAATTTTGGCTTTTTCTTTGTTTTCTTGTGAATATTAATTTGATGAACACAATTCGTTGGTTCATTACGATAAATTGAAAATGTGTAAAAGAATATAATCAAAGTAGGAATTCAATAAAGATTAAAAGAAATTTTGTTCTTAATTATAACAAATATTAATGAATTTAGGAATAGTAATGTTTGCTTTCTATTCATAACAAAATAATTTACCTCAATAATAATTTTATAAAGAAGAAATCTTTCTTGTCATTATTATTTTGCTTTTATCCTATATCTGAAAAGTGGATTATTACAAAAAGTGGCAGAAGAAATTTTTCTCTTTCTTTATGTGTCGACTTTGAGTTATTAATAACAAGATTTCCGGTGAGTTTTCTAATTATTTTCCTTTAAATTGAGTTATAACTATTGTTACACTATATATTTCTAAGTACTTCCTTTCAATTTTTTGGTTTTGAATAGTGAGAATTAGTGTTGATACTACTAGTAACAATTTTGTATGATTATTAAAGCCACTTACTATATAACTTCTATAAAAACTTTAGTACCATAGAATGAACGTAAACCACTAGTCAACTAACTATTGAATAATTAAATTATAAATTTAATCACATTTTTGTTATCCTTCTTTTTACTCCTAATTTAATCTATGTATCTTCGATTCTAAGCTTAGATTTATAATTGCTGCTTATTCTTAAACTTTTTTAAGAATAATTATAAGCTCTTTACGGTTTTAACTCCGAATATAATCCTAGTAATGATTTTAATCATCACTGAAAATATTCCCAGAAATTCCTTAACCTGGTTTACGCCTAGAAACTTTATGAAATTCAATTCAAAATATTATTTGCTTTTTGACTTAAATTTTCATTTACAATTTTTCTCATTTTTCGAGTATCCGTAGAACAGAAGAATACTTTAGAACTACAAAGTTATATATATAGGTATATATAGTTAAGTTTTCTCAAAGTTTAGTGCTAATTCCTGGCTGAATTGAAATTATAATACTTTTAGCACAAGGAATATTAGAAACAATCTAATTGGAAGCATATGAATTTTGCTTTATTTAAAATGAAAAAGGAGATGAATAATATTCTTAGCTTAATTTTTTTAACTAAATCAATCAGTAAATTTAATGGAAAAAACACGAAAAAACATTTCCTACAATATCTTAAAAATCCTAGAAATATTTAGTCTCAATAAAGAATCTCTTGTTAGTCTTAAAAACTTTTTATTTTTATCTAAAGAAATAAAAAAAAAACCTTTTTAAGTAAATATATCCAGTAAATCTAGACAAATATATTCCCTAAAAATTATCTTTAACCTTTCACTTAAAAGGGTTCTCGGAATACCATAGCAATTTTTTAAAATACACCAAAGATGGTAAATCCGTACTAAAGTAGATTAGAACGATACTTCAGTATCCTTTTTAATCTTATATTTATTTTTTTAATCTTAAAATATTATACCATTTAAATCACTCAAATATCAAACTATCTTTTCTTGAAAAAGGAAGCATGGATTCTAATCTTATTATTTAGTTGCTTTTATCTAAAAATATTTTATTAACAAATAAAAAAAAAGAAACAGAAACGTCATAATACCAGCCTTAAACTACATGCATATGAAATAAAATTATCCAAACTAAAGCAATAAAGGACAATTTATTTCACTGAATTATTAAAAGTTTGATATTTTCAATGGAAGTTTAAAATTTATATAAATACCCAAAACTTTTATGAAATTGACTCAGTATAAAACTTGACGTATATGTCAATTAAAGTCTTGAAGCAACAAAAAAAAAAAAAAGAAAGGCATAAATAGTTAAATACTCGTTTAGACTAGGAGATGGATTAACTTAGTAAAACACTTAATTCAATAAACTTGCTCAACCAAAAAGGAGCAATATCATTTTATTACTTTCTCAAGTTGAAAACACTTAATTAAAATAAAAATCAAACTAGTCCTAACAAGACAATCTTTTTTTTTCAAAAACTTAAAGGACTCTTAATTAAATACGTCGAAATAGTTCAAAAATAGATTACAAACCACTTAAAAAAGTGATTTGAAGTTATATTCAACTTAAAGCTACAATCGGTACTTTTAAGGTCAAGAAGTTTTCCACAAATAAAAGTCAAGTTTACCCTTTTCAAAATGAAACCTCTTATAATAATTTCCTGAAAGGATATTATTTTCTATCAAAAACTAAATTTTAAATTTTTTGAAAAATAAAATTCTAAAAAAAATGTATATTCCACTTAAACCAAAAATACAAAGCAATCGACCAAATATTCTACAATAAGGATATTTTTCAAAACATTTAAGCATGGATTTTATGGGTTACATGCAAGTAAAAGAAGAAAATGTTAGCAATAAGGTGCATAATGTACTCAAATAGAACTATGTACGTTTCCGTTTTTTACATTCGTAAATTCTAGTTTAAACAAAGCCCTACTAAAAGCATTTCCTTTTGTTCGTTTGCATATGTGCTTACCATATTTATATCCTTTATAGGAAAAAAATATACCAGTAAAATTGTAGATTTAATGCTGCCATCAAACATGATATTAAGGTTGATAACAGTACAAGTAAGAGCTTTAGAAAATTTTACTTAATGGATTTAAAATCCGAGTTGTTATAATAGTGGATTGAAAAATACATAGGTCAAGATTTTAATTAATTAAATCATTTTCAAAATTTATGTCAAAAAGTCATTAAGAATGTTGAAGATAAATTTAAAGTTAAACTTAAATATTAAAACAGGCAGGCATAAAAATAAGATTCAAACTTCAAATTAAATTTTGATAACTAAAAGAGAAGTGAAAAGGGTAAATAGAAATTTGAAATGACATATTTCAACTTTCAATCAAATTAAACCTTAATTTGAAGTTTTATGATAATCTAGTTTAATAAAAGCAGGAAGAAAAGCATGAAGTTATTCAAAGATTCAATATCTAAAGCCTGAATTAAGTACGTGTTGTATACTTCTCGTACATTTCAGGTGGAAAATCTTTTCAGAGTATTAAATAAATTATAATATAAATGAATATCAAATATATAATTCCAATAATTCTTCCACTAACTTTAATTTTCTTTTGTTGATTCAAATATTACAAGAAACCGTTTTAAATGCAAACTGCAAAGCGAACAAATAAAGACTAAAATTTTCTCTAATAACTAATTATCACACCACGTGCACCAAGAACACATAAAACAATGTTATCAGATATTAAATTTTAGACGAAAACATTCTTAATTTAAAACTCCAGCTTGGCGTACAAATTCAACACCGAAAAATTGTACACATTTCAGGGAACGTGTTAACGAAATCAAAATCTATTAGCAATAAAAACCATAGAAAAGACTAGAAAATTTTTAGTATCAGGACTTTAAAATGCTTAAAATGTGTAAATCAATTAGATTAAGTGCAACAATCCCTAAAGATGCAATAAATAATTTAAGTTTTATATTTAACCGTTCTTTAAGCCATTCTAGCTAGTAATTTGATTGCACCTTAAGTAATAAACAAGGACCATAAAGTTGTCACGTTTATGTAATATAATAACTGTTGATTCTCTTGTAACGACAAAAGTTGATATAGTGCTGTAATCGAAGAAATCCTAACAAAAGTGAAAACAAACAAAGTTTTTATAAGAATTCTTTATTTTGCTTTTAAAAATCCCCATAAGACTCAATTCAATTATTTCAATGGTATTTTTTTTTTTTACATTTTGGTATTTCTTATTTGGTTGAATCTATTCAAATCTATAAAATTAGATAATTGCCATCATCTGAATTTATGTAGAACCAAAAAAAAAAATTTCCTATTCATTAATTTTTACATTTCAAAAAGAAAAAAATTAGTCACTAGAAGGCTTCAGGATAAGTAGAAAAACATTTTGTAGCAATTAATTTATTTGATAATGGAAATTGGTGATTTGTATAATGTACGCTTTTTTTCTTTGATTCAATAAAATCAATTAAGTAAATTTATTTTAAAATTATTCAAAGAAGCATTATAATGAAGTAAGTCTTAAAGAAAAGAAGATGCTAGGGGTTAATTATTTTTTCTTTTGGACAGGTGAGGTTAAGTTAAAACTGGTAGCAGTTTTTTTTTATTGAATAATGAGAGAAAATTTGTAGTAAGAATATATTAAAATAAAGAAATAAGAAATATATAACAAAAATAAAAAATTCAAAGCAAAATTTAGTAACATTTTTTCATAAATTAATATTGTATTAATAGAAAAGAGCATAAATTTATGAATTTTATTGTTAAGCGATCAAAGATCTGACACGTTAAGTATAAAAGTTGGTAAAAAAAGAGACAAGCAATTAATTATAAAGTTTTCGAGTTTTTATATAAAAAAGAAAGACTGTATGAAAATGCAAATAGAGTAAAAGTAATAAAAACAGGTATAGATAATTTAGGTGACATTTAGCTAAGAAACGAATAAAATTAAAAAAAAGGATTTTTTATTATCTTGAATTAATGTTCAACACTAATCATATAAAGTTTCTTCATATAATCGGGACAAATTGATGAATATATTAATCCTTTCGCACCGAGCGCCGCATATATATGCTTTATCCACTCGACGACCTGTGGATACGGGCGCCGGATATGTATACACGGCATCAATATGACGAGTATACAAATGCCATCAATAGTCGATAGTAGTTCATTTGAATTAAAAATTTGTGACACATGTAGAATATTGGAATCAAAAGCTAACAATTATTAGAGAATTCTCATTTATTAAAATTATGATTAGAAAATAAAAAATTTAGATTAAGAAATTATTAAAATTTTTCTTAATTTTTAAAGAGTAAGTAAAAAAATTTTTTTTAGATATACACTAATCCTCCGCTTATTGCTTAGCAAAACAAGCCTAAGAAGTTCCATTTTGACTTCTTTATAAATTATAGATTTTATTTCAAGTTTAGAGTTTGTTTTTTAAATCCATATTAAAACTTGTAACTCCCAAGCACACTTTGTGCTAACATGTTTAATATTTTACTCACAAAAGATTCAGCCATATATTCATTACGTAACTGTGACCACATTGTGTCAATATTGCTAACCTATTTATTTTCAAAAGTTTTATCTGTGTTTAAGATGCAATTTGGTAGCTACGACGTTGTTACGACGTCAACGCATGGAAAATGTGTCATTTGGTCACAAGTAGTCACAAATTTCTTGTTAGGCTATAGCCATAAAGTAGTTTGCTTACTATACCTTCACATTAAGATACCTAGATGATCGATTCTAGTTTTTGGTTCGGAAAGAGATAAAGACCATCAGCGACGAAACATATACTAACGTAAAATCTAAAATGGTTGCATAATATTGCTAAAGAAATATATTTTTTTGTTTTAAATGTAAATAAAAATATTTATTTTTTTTTTATCTCACATTTAAAAAAGTTGAAATAAAATTTTTCTTTATTTGTGCCCTGGTTTTAAAACTAATTAAGTTTAGAATTCAATTAATCAATCCACTTGAACAACGTAGCATAGTTCCAATTAAAAAAACTTTTTATACAACCTTTGAAAAAAAAAATTATTCAGAATTTCATCTTTTGTTAAAACAAAATTGTTTGAATGCTAATGACTAACGTTTGTTTTAATTAGAAAAAAATATTCATAGAATTTTTAAAATGGAAAACCGACTTATTCCAATAAAATAATGAATTCAAAATTTATTAAAAAAGAACTAACTTCATCAACGATATCATTCACATCTACGAGTATGAAAATTTTAGGCGACAAATTAAAAATGTATAAAACATCTTTTATGGTTAGTGTTTAGTCTGAAATCAAAGGGTTAAAAGTTTGACATATCAATTAATGAAAATCAGATTCATAAGTTTCTTTTAAAGTAGGTGCTGTTTTATCTTATATTGGGTCACAAAATGAAAAAAACTATCTAGGATTCAGGATACTCTGCGGTGGTATTGATGCGCGGTAAAAGTATATCTTGTGACAATAAACAAACAATAGCTTTATTACTTTATACCTGAATTAAAAAGATAATTAAATGTGTCTATAGCAGCCGATGTTAGTTGTCCAAAGTTAACCGGCAAGCTTTTAGGGAATTCTACAAAGAAGGCTTTCCCTTTTCCTAGCTCTCCCTCTTAAAAAATAGTGTGCAAATGAATAATGTCAAATTTAAAAAAGAATGAGTGTTTTTCCAGGTTATACAAGAAACTTATACCAATGACATGTTAAAAACTTCCTTGGAATGTTCGAAAAAATAAATTTAACATAAGATTTAAAATGTCTTTTAAGGGAATCAATAACAGAAATATTCTTACTGCAATATTACTAACCTGATCAGATTTTATGTGGAACTAAAGAACAAATAGAGTAACAATTGTAAACATTTTTCCTTAAAAATTATTCCAGTATACGCATTCGATTTCGGTGAATAGTTATGTATGTATTCGCATTATATGCATATATACGAGGTGTGTTGAAAAAATAATCGGAATTTTTGTTTTTTGAACAAAATATTTATTTATTCGTCTGTATTAGTTTCGTTGCTTTTAAAATAGTCCCCATTAGATATTATGTACTTGTGCCAACTTTTCTTCCGATCCCTGCAATACTTATTAACCTCAGTTTTTAAGATAGCCTTTAGATCTTTCAGCGATGTATTTTTAATGTTATCTATGCTTTTAAAACAACTGCCAGTTAAGGTTCTCTTGATTTTTGGAAATAGAAAAAAATTCCAGGGAGTCATGTGTGGTGAATATGAAGGCTGGCATCGTTACAGTTTTGTTGTTCGCCAAAAATTTACCGCAGTTTTTGTCTAAAATTCAATAATTTCGCAACAAATTTTGTTGACAAATATTTTATATCCAAACCATTCGAAAAAATTTCAATGGTATGATCCAACTGATATGTGCACGTCATCAGCGACTTTTCTAATTGTTATTCGGGCGATTGTTCATAACCATATTTATTAGGCTTTTTTCACGTTTTCATCGGTTGTTAATATGCTGGAGTTTTCGTTGTCTTCCAAGTTCTGCACGGCCATCTTGAGGACCCTTATAGCATTCGTAAACCATAGCTTCTATCATATCTTTGTTTACATTTCACATACTTTGTTACACTTTTTTTCATTTTTTACGAAAAATTTAGTACAAAATCTTTCTTTAAACTTTTTTTAACAAATAAAAATTCCCGAATGAATACATTTTCAAATTTTGTCATATATACTTCAGAGGCATCGGACAAGCGGACTCTACGCGAAATTCAAATATTCCGGTTACTGTTTTAACACAACTCTTATAATTATCTGTAGAATAAATATTTAAATGTTATTAAAGTTTTTTGTTTTAGAAAATAATAATTTTATAAAAATGAATTAAGATCAAATCTAAAAGTATGATAGAATCTTCAATTATTTAGAAAAAAGATTAATTCAGCTTAAAAATATTTCAAGCTCAAAAAATGAAAATTTAAATATTTTCAAACGTAGAGTCTTCGCTTAAATTTTATTATAGCTAAAAACAAAACAACTTTTTTTATATGAATCTATGGTTTACATTTATCATTAAAAAGTTTAATTAATTGAAATTCCATTTCAATAAAAGAAAAAAAAAGAAAAATATTTTGATGTTTTTTGCTTTAAAAATAATACCAAGTAAAAATAAAATAAAAATTTTATATAAAAACTTAAGCAATTCATCTTTTTAAGCGTTGTATCAACTTCAAGTTGATAGCTTCTTTTAAGAATGCCTCATAAGAACATCGTCACTAAGAATAGAAAACTTCTATTGGTTCTATTTTTTGTTTTTCTGTATATATACATATATATATATATAGATATATGTATTTTTTTTTGTTCGTTTTGTTTTTTACCAAAATCTTCGGAAAAATGTTTGTGATTAACATCTTATCTATACGTAGTACGAAATATCAGTGAATTGTTAATTAGACCTGATATGCCTGATGTGACACACGCCTTAATAGTACTCTGCCGATAGATATCTTAGCACTAGCTTAAATTAAGAATGACAATTAATGGCTCATTAAATGTTTGTATTATATGAGGTTGTATTAGGTTTGTCAAGTTAAAACCATGATAATAATTCCAACAGTTTGTTTCTATAGAAATATGTATATATATATATGTATATTATATATATACTAAAGACTACTACACTAAAATATTTCCATTTTTAATTTATTTTTCCGTTGAAAGAAAATAGGTTAATTGTGATGATAAAAGAAAATTTAGTTCAAGAATCATATTAAATTCATTGGTGCTGACGCACATGCATTGTACTTAATGGAAGAATAAGAGTGTTTATTGTCACCTTGAAATACCGTTGGGACTAATTTGTAAAAATTTGATTAAAAGTTTTCGTAATTTAGCCTAGCTACAAATTAGAGATCAAATTTATAATTTATTTGATATATTTTTCTTTTCTGTTGCTGTCACTTTTGTAGTAAATAAAGTGTGAAACCAATTTTAATGAATTGTGAGGATATTATTTTCGTATTTATGTATTTTAATGCAGGTGTTGTTTGTTTTTGTTTTCTATCTCGAAATGTGAATGAAAAAAAATTCAATAATATAGAATAGAATGTAGAAAAAAATAAAAGGATGAATAAATATTTATATTTTATTATGACAATAATGTCAAAAAAATATATACAATGGCGAGCATAAATGGACCGCTGTTTTTATTTTTCAACTTATACAACAGTAAAACTTTTAATGTTTAATAAAATTTAAAGAAATTTATGATCCTTATTCTATGTTCGGTTTTATTCTATGACGTTTTATCTTTGTAACATGTTTTGTTGCTGTTATTTGTCTTAGTCAAAAATTTGCGATAGCCAAATTATGACAAGAACTTGAAGTAATTAAAAAGGTCTACGACAATTTTTTAAAGACTTTGTACTGTCATCCAAACAATTTACGATTTCCTAATTAAAATAGAACAAAAATTAAATTAATAGAAAAAGAAATAATTTTTATTTTTCTTGAATAATTTAATAATTAAAATAAAAGCTAATTGCAATTAATTAACAATAAAAATATAATTAAAATTTATTTCTGTATATTCCAAGCAATTTTTCGGTTCATTACTAATTGCATAGGGATTTCCTGAAAAATGTTGGCACAGTTTATGAATATTTTTTTTTTTTTATTATGTTTTAATGAAATTAGTTGCAAACTTTCTTAAAATATAAAGTGTCCAAGTGAAATGATACTAAAAATAAATGAAATGCTAAATTTATCTAATAAGCAGCTGTCTATGGCTTCAATGTATTTAGCTTAACAATTTTCATGTTTTAATTTTTTTTGTTTTAGTTACCGCCTACGAAGAACATTTCAGACATTTTACCTTAAAATATTTTGAGTTTTTTTTTAATTTTTATTTTGTTATAATTTTATTGTTATGTTATTCCATTTGCCAGCTGTGAAAATTCGCCTCTTAATAAAGCAATTAAAAGCCAAATAAAATACCATCAATATTAAGTTTTTTTTCTTCCTATCTTCAAATAAATTGGATATTTTGTTACAAAATTAAAATGACATACGTAGTTTCTTCTTATTGTTAGTACATACATTAGGCTTTGATTGGCTTAAAGCCAGGCATATCAATATGAATCTAAATCCACCACTAACTTATTATCTCTTTCTATGATATTTATGTAAGTATCTTTGGCGTAATAGGGTCCTTTTTTCGATCAAATCCAATTGCAAAAAATCATTTTTAAAGTTAATATTGCAAATATTGATAAATAATTGATAGTTAAGTGTTTATCCACCAAATTATTATGTCATTCTAATTAAAATTAAGTAAAGCACTCATCATATCAACTGGATAGATTTAGATTGACTTAACCCTTTATGAACGAGCGCATTTTCTAAAACAATGACCAAAAGGTCGAAATATTTATAAGAAATTAGGTGCTTTATTTCCAAAGCGAGAAAAAATGACTAATTATTATCGTTTCATTGGAATTTATGGCGATTTTCTATCCGAGTAAACAGAGCAATCTTTTTTGTACCTGTATGAACAAGCAGGTGAGCCGTCACAATCACAGTTTATATTTTCGTTATGCCTGAATTCATCATCAGTAGCACTATCAGTAATAGGCACTAAACCCATTAAACCCGATAGTAAGTCAATACCAGAACTATCGTAATTAACTTTTCATCTACTACATTTCTCCAATTTTCTTTATCAAACACATAAAATTCATTTTCGCTTTTAGAAAGTTCCAGGTTTAGACTGGTACTTGGTTCTTCAATACTCCTTTTCTTTGTTATATTTTGTGCTGCTTAAACTGTGGATAGAATATCAGATATGTAGATAAAAATATCAAGCATTAACACACGACTCCGTTTCTCCTTCTTCTAATAGATGGTGCTCCGAAACAGATGATAACAAACCTTTTTTGATCGACTGTTGTTATTATTGTCAGGCCGAATCTAACTAGGATTTGTTAGATCTAATCCTTTATCAAAAATATTATGAATATAAGTATATTGAGTAACATTGTTTAAACTTATTGAGCACCATTTGTTAAACTCCATTAGAAACATATAAGAAATTTGATTTGGTCCGTTAGTTAGTCCTTGATCTTAATGAAGTTCTTGTGAATTTCAAATATAACTCAGTATTATTTAATTGCTTTAACAAGAAATTTAATAAAAAACAAGTAATATAAAAAGAAATTTTTTAAAGTATATTCCTACTTGAGATTGTTTTTTTTTCTTTTTTCTGAATTCAGAATTCGTAATTCGTTGCATTCAGTTTTCTGAAGTTTCTCTCTCATATAAAACTACAAATTAGTTTATTAAATATAATTAATGAATTAATATTTGAACTAACTGTATTAACATCAATTGTCATGCACTCCCAACATAACAAAATTTATTTGAACTTGATTGGACGAATAGAAAAGATTTTATTAACAATTGAAGGTTTTTGAGCAAGCTAATAGTAGGAATATAATTACAATGAAATTAATTTGTTTTAATGTTTACAAATATTAAGGATAAAATATATACTATTTGAAGTGTTGACTCACTCAATAATCAATGCTTAAAAAATTCTTTTTTTTTTAAATTTCTATCACTTAAAGATGTAGATTATTATTGGCACTAGGGTTCCAAAAGATAAATTAATAAAATATGAGTCATTCAGATTAGGTCACATTTTTATTATTATATTGATTCATCTAAAGCGCAATTTTTAACATGTGTTTTTTTCCTCTTTAATTTGTGTTGATTTCTATTTAAGAGATAAAAAACTTATTAAAATTAGAAAACCAAACATAATTAGATGTAATTTTATAATTTTGATTTTACTGATGGACAATAAATAAAACTGCTTGTTTTACATAAAAAAGTTATTATTTTTACTATAAATTCATTTCGTTAGGGGGAAAATGAAAGTATAGAACGACATAAGAGAACAAGGAAAAAAAATTTTGCAATGAAATATTTTACTATTCAATCTTAAATCAAAAGAATTGCAAGTTATAATAACCAAAAACAGCACAGAAACCTATGTAGTTAATTTATTGAGTTCAAAGTTGAAATAACAATGAGTTATAGTCCCTATGGAAATTGTTAACCATAATTTCTGCAAAAGACATTCAAGCAATCAAAACTTTTTTGTTTGAAGAATATTCATAAGAAAAATGTGGAAAATATTAAAAAAATAAAATAGACTGAAACTGAGAAAGCTATAATTAAGTTTTGTTGTAGACCTTTTGGCTTTAAGGAACAGTTATGGCTGTTTGTTGATTTTTAAGTTTAAATATGGATATAAAAATGATACTATAGTTTTTAAAGGTTTTTATGTGAGCAGAAATACATCAGTTTAAGTTATATTTAATTATATTTCAAAGTTTAAGTTTATGAGAAGGATTTAACAATTATTATTTGAAATTATTCATTGAGAAAAAAAAACTTTTTAATAGTGTTAACTTGAAATGTCATACTTTTGATACCAAGTTAATTTTAATAAATATAACCACCACAGTATCCCCTTCTTTTCAAGTAAAAATGTTGACTGATGTTGATCAGTGAAATCAATGGCACAAAAGATTTATTAAAAATTTCTGAAAACCTATAACGCATTTACTAAATAAGTAAAATTTTTTTTAAAACCAAGTAAAAAGTAATTAATCTACACCGATGATTATTTATGTAACTTTTTTCCACTATTCTGACGTCTATCTGACTACTAACTCAAAGGTGCAAACACAATGAACGCGTTTTGATTCCGCTTCTTCTGCTCAATTCTGCTTTACTGTCACAGCTGAATTTCGGAATTCTGAGTGAAAACGCATTTCGCAACTCAACCGCATTCATTGTGTTTGCACCTTAAGTCAGTAAAATTTAATAAAATTTAAAGAAATTCATAATCTTTAGTCTTTTTGAAATTTGTTTTTAGGATAACATAAATTAAACAACAAAAAAAAACATATTAAATTCCAAACACTCCATTGATTCATTTCTGCACGTTTTGTTTTTTTTTTTCTATTTCAAGTTGAAACGTGCACAAATTTTGATTACGCATAAGCAGACATTCCGTCGTGTTCTAACAGTTTCTATTGATATCTAAGAGTCAAAAAAATTTTTATATTGCGTTAATTTCTTTGCTTTGCAAAAAATACAAAAATATGGAGTGAAATTGAAAATAAAATTGTAGTTTTTTTATAAGAGGATCTAAATTATTGACTTTATATTGTATTTAAAAAAAAAGCGTAGTTTAGAGACTGAATTAAAGAGAAAAGGACACCGTAGTAGGTTAACAGATCAAGATTCTAGCTTATAGGGCAGTAATATCCACCGATAACTATAAAATATCAAAAATAGGTTCCTTAATGGTAGGAAAGTATATAACATTGGGTACTGCATACAAAGTTTTACGAAAAATCGATCCATATTCAAATGACATAATTTTTACACAGCTTATGCTACTGAAGCAAATGCTTTATCAGAAATTACTATCGGAAAATTTATCACTGGATTTTACAAGAGAAAAGTAAAATATAATCAAAAAAATCTATTAAAAGCTCTCCTCTTTCATTTAAACTTTTTTTAAATATTTTTAACTCATATTTAGATATAAAGTTCTCATAAAAAGAAAATAACACTGAAACGTAATAAAATACGTAGGTAAAAGCAAAAATAAAACAAGATCAAAAGGATGGAGCCAGTCAACAGCAGGACATAATCATAAGAATTAATACCAGCAGGAAGTCTTAGTAACTTAACTATAATAATGGATAAAAGTATTTATGTGAGCTTTATAACAGTATAATCAGATTCTAGAGTATAATAAAAGTAAAGTCCTTAACATGATTATTGTTTTAACGAGGATAACAGCTCGAAGCATGAAAAAATATAAGTAAAGTTCTTAATAAGAGAGTCCTGACAACCCATGTTACAATATTCACTTGAAAACTTTGATTAAATATTGGTTAAATGTAGCTAACTTTTGATTTTAGAAAAATATCTTGGATTTAAAGTTATATCATTTTATTTTATGTTTTATTTTGGGAAGTACTTTCGATGATATCAATTATCATTGCAATTTTTAACGGATGCATATGTAAACAAACAGAAAATTCAATTTAATTTCTTATGAAATTATGCATCGGAAGCTAGTATAAATGTGAAAGATCAAAATATGACAACCATATTTGATATATGGATAATAGCTGAAAAAACCTTAAAAATTAATATTCCAGCACTTTCTGTCCCGGTTTTATTGTATATATTGTTCTTATCTACGAAAGAAATTGGTAGTATTAATCCTGTACACTAATTCTAAAGTTTATTATAGTTGTAATTTATAATTTTTTCTTTATTATGAAAGATTATAGCATAAAATAAAAATCAAGATTACTAAATCAAAAATATTTTTTTCATTAATAAAAAATAAATAACATGGTTAGATGGGTAAAGAATTTCTTACTTAAAGTTATTTTACTATTCATAGCTTTATGAAAAAAATAATTACAGATATCTTACAACTTTTTGAAGATTTTCTCAAAATTAGAGGTTTTTATTAAAATACTGCTTGAAAAAGAGAGAAAAAAAATATGATGTGCGTCATAAAACATCAAAGTATTAGAATTATTTTTTGGAAATAAATATAAATATGACCAAAGAAAAGTTTCATGTAATTTCAGTAAATTTTCGATAACTTTTTATCCATTTTGGTACGCTGGAACGAACATTTAAGGAATAAATGTGGATTATTTTTGTGGGATATCCACTTAGAAATAAGTAATTTTTTTATTGTATATTCACACAAAATTCAAAGCTTTTACTTCTAACACCATAAAGGCTTTTAATGCTTCAAAACAGATGTATAGTTCAGAATTATTTACAAATACTTTCTAAAGTATTAGCCAAGTGATGAATTTCTTTTTATTAATAATTTTCATTTAACTTTCGGATTTTTTTTATTAATTATAATATTTTCCGTAATTTTTTTATATTTAAAAGATTTTTAATTGAACTTCAATAAGTAAATAGCGTTTTGGTAGTACTTATTTTTCAAATAAATCTAACAGAGATTTAGATTTAACAGTTACACATAAAAAAAAGGAATTTTTTCTTCATATTAACAAATTATTAGAGATTTTATAATCAAATTTCAGAGATAGCCGACGGTTTAGCTAAAGAAACCTCAAATGATTGATATAAAAACTTATGTTTAATTGCAACTCTCACAAAATTGAGTATCGAGGGTAGCTTTATTTTAATTATGGAAAAAATTCATAAGCAATTGTTGAAAATTTTTTAAGAATTTGTACTTTTCAATTAGAGCAATAATAAGATGGATTGCTAATTTTGGCAGTAATGGTAAAAGTTTTGACATTGAATTGAATTGAAAATACATTAATTTTTTGACTTAAGATCTATGACATTTGACTAATTCTAAAACAAAAACAATTTTAATTTTTGAAAACGTTTCACATAAAAGACTTACAAAAATTACAATACTAAAACTCATAACAAGTATAGAATATAATTTTAGAAGATGGTCGATTAACCAAGTGATCCTAATATATCAAGCACGATTAAGTCAAATTTTTAGGTTTTTAAGTAATCTCTGTGAAGACTAAATACTAAATCCGCTAACAATGAAAGAAAAATATATTCGAATCAGTATTATATCAGCATTTTTAGAAAGAATGAAAAATATTAAATGCATCGTTTTATTTATGGAAATGAGATTTAGGTCTCATACAATATTTCTGAATTTAGGGAATAATACACTAGTGAATAATGAATAGTAAATAAGATACTAAAAAATAATGGTAACCTAGTACACGAAGAGTAATCGACCAGAAATTGTTTAAGAGATTGTTAGCGGCAGATTTTGGATTGACAAAGAAGTTTTACTCTAAGCTAATGAAAAAATAGTCTTAGATTATTTAGACCAGCTGGATCAATTAGATTACAAAAAAAGAATTGGTTTAAATTCAGTGAGTACGATATATTCCAAAATTTTTCCCATTCTCCAGATATAGTTTCGTATCACTTCTGTTTATTTTGTCATTTTATAAAAATTCATTTATATAAAAAGTCAAATGAAGACATAAAAGTACTCATGGAAGCGTTTCTCGACAGTCTGAACTCTAACATCAGGAATAAAAGCTATAAAATAAAAGATCACCGAAACAAATGTATTGTAAGTAAATTGAATTTAAGAAAGAAATGCATTTCAAACCAATCTTTCTCTTATTGAATAGTTAAATAAGAAATTGAAATTGAATTAAACCCAACTTCTATGGTATTTTATTATGCTTATATTTCTCTCACTTATATTAGAAGCTTAAAGAAACCTGGATGCTATTAAAATGCTAACTTTGTGAAATTAAATTTATTACAAATGTACAATATTTAATTTACAATCCGTAATTATTTTATTACTACTTCCCACAGTTTTGGCTTTTGAATTAAAGCATAATAGTTACTTTTATCTTTTTTTCTTTGAAGTTTACCACTTTTAATAAAAATTTTCAGTAAAATTCGCTTTCATCAAACTCTCAACAGAAATTCTACTATTTTATGAATATATCAGCTAAATATACTTTTGATACAATGTTTTTGGGTCGACTGATCTTTCTACATGATAAACCGTAAAAAGCTTAGTAAGCTATGAATACTACAAAAGTCTCGAAACGGAAAAAAAAAGGGATTACCAAAGGGATTTGATTTACCACAGTATTACTTTTTACTTTTTTTTAGGGGACTAAGATATAAGAAATAGAAATAAGTAACCGAACCTCTTATTTTTCATTTTCAAATAACTTGCAGCCTTTGAAATTTGAACACAAAAAATAAAATACGTATAATTGCCTATTATATAACAATGATTAAAGATCTTTGTGTGTCTCTAGTATATTATGCTTCATTATTAATAAAAAGCTTACAACTTTATCATAACTTAAATTAGTTTTAATTATTTTTCAGTTTTAACCCAACTTTTATGTATTTGCCACGCAATTTTGAAAAGTAAAACCCAATCAAAGAAAATTTTTTTTAAACTTATTATTTTATACGTAGAGATGATTTTCCGGAAATTAAATTCTAAAGATGGAATAGAATTGTCAGCAGGTTATTTCCCGAAGTTTTTTGGTGAGCAAAATTTTATATATATGTATATATATATATGTATTCATGTATTCTTTACAAAAACGAGAAATATAGAATTTAGATAATTAACAAAAAAATTAAGCTTTGATATTTATGGGTATAACAACAATCAAAAAAATCTTTTAAAAAGTTATTTGGGATTTTTTTTTGTTTTTTTTTTTTGAATTTTAGTTTTCTCTTTATGGAAGTTTAAAGCCTAAATTGGTTCTTTTTAATAATTCAATAGTAGAAAAAATTTTTCACAAATCACCTACAAAATTAAATTAACCATCATTTTTGTTAGAATTTTGTAATGACTGTTATTTTTATGTTGTAGTTTTTGTTTTGGTATTCTTTTGTTGTTGTTGTTGTTGTTTGTAAATTTTTTTTCATTTCGGGTTTTGCTTATGTATTAAAAAATGATAAGAAAGCTTCATCAGTAAGTTAGTAAATGATAAAAATAAAAAAATTAATGATGGGTATATATATAAGGCGTGTAACTTAAAATGAGATGGAAAACTATGTGAGTACAAATTAATTATATTGCGCGCATAAATACTCAAAGATAACCTTGAATCTTAACGTAATCATATTTTTAAAGTTATTTTACGTCAGCGGAACAATTTTATATTTTAATATACATTAATACCTTTTTGTGTTGGCCTATCAAATATTAATTTGATAAAATTTAATTAAAATTTATATATGTTCAATATTTTTTATTAAAGTATTTAAATTAATTTAATATTGTTTTTTTTTGTTCTCTTGGAAAAAACGAATATAAATCTATACTAACCACAGTTTCAGCCAATTCCTGATAATACGATTGACCACTTCCTCGTCTCGAACCAACACACATAGCCCGTCTTAATAAACGTGATAATAATGAACAGAGACCACATCTTTGCATTGCAACATCAACAGATCCTTGTCGTGAATTAATAATTATATCAGAATTTTGATTAGGTATTGTATCATCAAATTCAGTTAATGTTGTTATATTTATATTTTTTTGATTATTTCTATTATTTATATTTGTTTTAATTTTAAATGGATGATATAATTTAATATTATTACAACAATTACAACCGCATTTTTTATTATTTTTACATTTATTAAAATCATTTGATAATTTTTTAACTTTAGCAGCACATCCTTGTTGATCAACAACAATTGCTACCGTATCACTACGATCAATAATATCATTACAAATTTCTTTTTCATTATTTAAAATTTCTGGCACCTCCTTCAACGTGGCCACTGTGACAGAATTTAATTAACTTTATTATTATTATTATTTTTATTTATTTATTTTTTTTTTTTTTTTTTTTGTTTTTACAATTTTATATATAAAATTTAACACAATATTCGTAAAAATTGTAATGATGTATGTAATTATACCTAAAAATTATTTGCAGCATATTTGATTGATTTGATTTTTTTTCTATTAAATTTTTTATGAAATTTATTTATTTATATTGAACTTTGTATGAAAAAAATTTATTTTTTATGTTTTCCATGTAAAACAGTGATTTTGGCCGATTTTTTTGTGTTGATTTTTGTTGCTACTAAAAATTATTTAATGAGATTTTCTTGATTTTTTGTTCTTAACGGATGACATATAGTTGAGCTAAAAATAAAGCAAAAAAAAAAAATATATATATATATATTAGTATGATATAATTCAAAATTTTGTAGGCGTTTAGCTAGTAGAATTTGGCAAAATAATTTTGGATCATAAAATGCCATCTTCTAACTAGCCTTGTGGTATATAATAAATCTTCTAAAATTTTTGACAGTAATTTTCATAATATATTAAAGTTATAGTTATCTTATAGTTATATGAATATTTATATATATATATATATATATATATACTTATATATTATTCATAATTTACTGATGCCATTAAAATATAATTATCTTCTGTGAACTAAATTTAAAAAAAAAATGAAATAACAAATTTTTTAGATAGATTTGGAGTATTGCCCAGCCAAAAATTTGTATTACATACTTAAAAGAATTAATATACTTATTAGGAGCTGTAAATTTTCATATTTTAATAGTTCCTATCAAAAATCATATAATTACTAAAATAAATTTATAACCCTTAAATATGAATTAATATATTGATACTAAAAACCAAGAAAAAAATTTTTTTAACTATGGAGTGTGAATTTCAAGGCGATGAATTTGATTTATGATTTATGTTTTAAAAGCACACAAAACAAACTTAAAGCTAATATGCTGTTTGCATTATTTAATTTTTTCACTTATTTAATAATATATCTGTCACCATTCTAAGCTATTATATCTGACAGAAAAATTTAATAAATTTTAATCATATTTAAAAATAAAGTCTTTCAACAAAATCAAATTCGATATTTAATCAAGAAAAAAATTTCATTTTTGATATTTTCGAACACACTCATAGTTGGATGTAGGCCCGGATTTAAGGGCCGGAATTATAACTTTCATAAAGAATGCAATATTTAATAAAAATTAAGAATATCCGTCCCGGAACAGGCTTAAGTATCACTTAACTACCTGGTAAAAATGCCTGTATGTCTCTAGGATTTATGTGCTAATTCATTGTAGCAAAACTACTGAATAGATTTCAGAATGACGTCATGATGACATTAAACTATGTATTTCGTTTGGACTGCTCTTTACTGCGTTTGTTACAATATGAAATGGATTTCTATACTGTTTGCTACTGTGCAGCATTTGGTTTCGTTCACGCTAACTCTTTAATTTTATTTATTGTTGTGATTTTTCATGGATTGCCATCTCGTGATATATTTACAAAAATAGACTACAAGCAGTCATTATATTTGTTTTTTTTTTTTTATACTTAATATTATATGATTTAGTCTGGCAAATTATTTTGTTGCTGCAAAAAACAACCACATAAATTATGCAGAAGAGAAAAACAAAATTATATTCCACATGAACACAAAGAAAACTTAAACCAAAAATTCTCTGATGTGATTATAAAAACAAGAATCGAGAAGATTATCAGCAACGAAAGGGAAGTAAAATCACAAAAACTGTTCATTCTGTTTTGGTGATGTAAATTCTGAAATATATTTGACAGTGTTTGCTACAATATATGGTCAAGATTTTTTATACGAGATTTGACATATTTAAGTGTTGCACCTTTCTTCATTTCTATAGAACAGGGGTCGGCAACCTGCTTGTCCTTAAGGGCGCAATACTAAATTTGAAAATCACCGAGGGCGCATATTTTACAAATAATCAACAGGTATAAATAGGCATTAAAAAGAACAGATTTTTTATAACTTTATTTTGTTGGTGTCAGTTATAATGTGTGTTATAATGATACATATAACTCAGTGTGAAACTTGGGTGTCCATATTTTCAGCTAATTTCTTATAATTGGGGATATATTTAGAGTTCCCAGTCCTTAAACAATTATCTAAATGTGAGTCATTTAGCTTTGTTCGGTATTTTGATTTCAAATATTTCATATTTGAGAACAAAGACTCGCAATTGTATGTTGTTGCAGAAAATGAATAAATTTTTAGCGCACATTTCCTTAAAATAGGATACTTATTTTCATCGACTAAGTTCCAAAACATTTTATCATTACTATGCGCTTTTAAAATAATATCACTTTGCAAGTTTATTATTTCTAATTCTAGGTCTTCGATATTATGAAGCTCAAAATACTTTGAAACTATTTCAAGGACATCATCTTCAGTAACATTAAATGGATTTATGAAAAATCTTGATGCAATGAATTCCTTTATTTGTGGCGAAAACATGATAAACCGCTCAAGTATTTTACCTCTGCTCAGCCACCTGTAGTATACCCAAACTCATTTTATTCTTAAATTTATTTCTTATCATTTTAAAATTTTTCTATTCTTATAATTATAAGAATAATTGTAATTTAATAAATATATTTACATTAACTACTTTTAGACCGTAGTAATTAAGAATTTCGGAAAAACCTCTACAGAAAAAGTATCACTTCAGTATGTAAAAAAAGATATGCGAAGTGAACGTCCTAATCTTCTAAAAGTAATTTAAACAATCTGTGTTGCATAGCTCCCGATCTTATGGAATTAATAAATTTTGTTTCTATCGTAAATACGTTTTTTGCGCATAACATTTCTTCTCTGTGCGAAGTCCATTCCATTTTTCCCGCTGGGGAGTAAGTAAATCGCTCTGGCTATCATACATTTACATTAGTCCAGCGAGGGCGCCTTAAAAATCGATCGGAGGCGCCGCGTTGCCTACCTCTGCTATAGAACAAGACAACAAAGAAAAAGGCGTTTGCTTTTAGTGAAGTTCTTTAATACTTGGTATTTAGTAAATGAAGGGGAATAAAATTTTAGTTGTTTGAAAAATTTTAAAACTGTCTTGCTGTTCTCTTAACCGTAAAAGTAGGAGCATTTCATATATTTTGCGATTAATGTCTTCCAAGCATAGAAAATAAAAGGGAAAACAAGATGAAAAATTTAAGTTTCTTTTTCATGCGGATAATTTCAGCGAGAAAATTCCCCTACATGGTTTTGTTTTGTTCTCTTCATTGTTTTTTGCTTCAGCTTTGGTGTGGAAAAGGCTTTCATTATATTTTTAGTTTGTAATTTAAAAAAAGTATACATACATAAATGTTAAACAATTTTACCAATATATACTGCAAGAATTTCTTTTTTGATAAAATATTAAAAACTAATCTAATCTTTTTTATTTTTTCCGCAGAATAAATTATTATATTTATTGTTGACTAAATAATCTCAGCAAAAATGACAATAAAATTAAGTGAATCTCATTTTTTTGTAGATATTAAATTACATGAAAATGATTTTAAAAAAAAAAACATTAGAAAAAGAACATCATCTTGTTATATTGAGATTTTTACATGACTAATCAAGCGAAATTTTACTTGTGCCAGCATCGTTAATCCTTTTTATACTAGAAGACTAAATAAGGTGAAATGGCCGATAAAAGAAAAATTAAAAACAATATCACCAAGAGCTAACAGTTTATAAATGCTAAATTATTAAAAAATATATAAAAAAGTTGAAAGCCAATCTTAAGCCGAGGCTGATAATATAATCCACTAATAATTACACTTTTACAGGGCCTCTCAGCTATAATTTTTGATTACAGTATAAACTAATTCCTTTGAGAGTCGTTTGGTAATTTAATTGAGAAAAAAAGTATAAGTAATAAATGAAACTATTTCCTCTCAATTTTATGAACTTCTTTTTTCGAATTTTTTATGAAAATTCTATAATTCAAATTTTTTGATAGATACAATCAGAGAATTCTTATTTTCTAACAAACAAAAAATTGAAATTGGGTACTAAAAGAGTGGAAGATCATCATTTACCATTTTAAATTTGGAAATATCTAATTCAAATTTTTGGGCCAATGTTTGTTTAGATTGATTTCAATCTAGTCTTCTCGAAAGCGAACAAATTTAATGGTTCATGTTTCGAAAAATTCTAGGTCTAAGTTTTATGTAAAATTTAATAACTATACTTTATTCCAGGTTATTGTTTCAGCATTATTAATCTCCTGATATAAAAATTTTGTTATTTTTCAAGTATTTACTTGATTTATATTTATAGCGAAATTAATATTACATAAGCTCTTAAAAGTAGTTTGATGACATAGATGGCGCTTCTATTAACAAAATATTGTTCAAGTCTCAAAAAAGGACTACCATATCCTGACTGAATTTAGCTGACGAATTTCTATTACCAGTGTGTAAAAATTTAAGCCTTATTTGTCCATTAGTATAATAAGTGCACAATTATTATGATTAATATGTTTTTTAAAACAATTTATTACAAAAGAAGAAGAAGAAGAATTTTAAGCATGCTTTCAACAAAACTATATTTTTAATTATGCTTAAACATTTTTACTAACACAATCCCTATTACTACTATTCTTTCATGCTATTCTTACTTAGATATATTAATAATCTGGAATTATTTTTGCCTTGCAAAGCATTTATTTTGTCTAAAACTAACATGAAATCTAAAGCAAGTATTTCTTTTTGTTTTGTAGATTATTATTTACAATTTTAATTAACAATTAAAATCATTTTTAACTACTAGCAATATGTAATCAAAAATTGTCATTCACTAGAGCACAAACCCAAAAGTAAAAAAATTTCAGATTTATTAAAAATTAGTATGTGTCCTAAATTTAAATATATTTATTCCATTGCACTATGAAAAAAAACGGGAAACTTAACAAAGATTAAAACATGATGATGGCTTTGAATATATTTTATACAAATGAAAACACTTAATACATACATAGTTGGCAGTTTTATACGAGGTATGTTTAAATCATATTCCACAAGACTAGATTTAGCCAATGAGAAATACTTGGCCTACTTAAAAATTGTTTTACTATTAAAAATGCAATTACAGAAAGCACTTATTTTCTGTTCGTTTTGCTTTTTTTTTAGTTTTTTTGTCAATTAAACAATGTTAAAGTAATTCGGTGGATCAATATTTTTTAGTTAATCTAATAACTTGTTTTAATATTATTAACATAATTATTGGATGGTACTTTTAAGTACTAAAACCTATGTTTACGGTATATTAAGTTTTTTATTTAGTTTATTCCATATCTAAATCTTAGGTTTTAGTTAATAAATGCTTAGACCTTTTTACTTTACCCTGATAAAAACATAAAATATTTATAAAGGCTTGATTCATTCTAAGCTATCTGAATCAAAAATGAAGGAAAAGGCAAATATTCGGTTCCTATTTTTTATTTTGGCTTCATTTTTTCCTATTTTAGGATTAAGAATCAAAAGCTAATATTTCAAATCCATAAAGATTTCTTTAGAATTTTGTATCATTATCATGAATCCTTTAGTAAAGATATGTAGAATTCTTCAGCATAACTTATCATTTTTCCATAAATTTTGTGTTTTGAGATTTTGAATTTAAATAGTAACATTATTAGTAGCAGGTATAATAGGAAAAACTTTTGCTTTCTTTGTATTGTTTATGGCAAATCTGTCAATCTCTTTCTTGTTATTTTGCTCAACTATCACTGATATTCCCAACAAAGTTTGGCGTCATTTCATCATCAGTTGTGAAGGTTATGTCGATTTGAGTACATGTGCCTCTGAGCATGTTTACGATTTTTGAGATTTTTTTCCATAATTATCCGCGAGTTTTTGGTTAAAAATAACAAGAATAACTGATTTGGCCCCCTGTAATTTCTTCCTATTCAATCGAATGAAAAACACAACTGAAAGGAACGCATTTAAGTAGCCGAAATGATTTAACGAAAAAATTTAAGATAGTACCTAACATCGAGACTAAAAAGTGTTTCGGAGTGATCGGAGTGAATCAAAAGTTTGCATAAGTGCGTTGCAATGGACAGGGAATACTTTAAAGGGCCCAATACCGATTTTTAACAATAAACTGGTATTGTTTATTTTCCAGGAACTTTTTGGTCAATAGTTGACACCTTTAAGTGACCTGTCAGCTCATTCCCAGAGGCAATAATCTGACCTCGTTCAGCAGAGTCATGCTCCATAGGCATAACACCTTGTGGAGGCAGCTCTTCGATTGTTGCTGATAGTGCCATCACGGCTGATGCGTTTAGAGGAGCATCTCCCTCAGGGTTTTTATGTATATCCATACAAAATTTTTTGTTGGAGGTAGTATCGGTCAACCATAGGCAGAGACTCCTTTACCTATGGTAAGGCTATTTGAAACCGGAGGTCGCCCGGTATCCGGAGTTCCACGCTAGCGACCAAGATTCGAGTACAAACTCACCCTCTTGGCCATGCAGCCTTCGGCGCGTGTGTCCCACCTTGGCTTAGGGTTTGGTTTCCTTAGCTTCTCCAGTTAGCTGGGTGCTAACCAGGTACTAGGCCCTTCCACCACGTCGAGGTTAGAAACCAAGAAGGGCGTTCTTACAAATTATTATATCGAAATTCGTCTTCTTTTACTTTTATTCTAATACTAGTTTGAGAAAAAGCACGCGAAAGAAATTAAGTACTCCCTTATGTCTTTTTTAGGCATTTAATATAATTTTTTTCAGTTTGCACGACATTAACACTTCTGTACATAATTATACAGCATACAATGTTTTACGCGTTTAGTAGTTAACTTAACCATTGGCTTACTAAATCTGAAAATGTAGTTAATGAGCTAATTACTATATATACGAAAACATAAGGGACTGTTTAGTTGTTTTATAATTAACAACATGTCATCATTTTTCTAGCACAAACAAGGTCAGCTACCCTGTAGAATTTAGCAATTAATGTATAATAAAATTAAGGTCACTACACCTGATATCAAAAGATATCCATTGATAGGATGTCAAACGAGATGTAGAAAAATTTCTGTGTGATAGATTTGCTTCGAAATTTTCGAAAATTTTTTAAACTCTATCTTCCCTTTTACTTGTTAAACTAACAACACACAGCCTGGTGCTTGGCCTCATATGCACTTCGTCACTTTCTATGCAACAAAAAAAAAACCCAATTTTAGCTGCTGATGAGCAGAACTAGAACTCATCTTAAAGTTTTCTGACCTGCTTTAAATCTTTCACTGCCATCTTTTCCATATATCATTCACTAAAAAAAAATTTAAATTTTTCCTTCATCGAAACGACAAATCAATGCTCACCGTTAGAATTTATACAAGCAATAAAAAAAATTAATTCACAAATGAATAAATATGAATTTTAGAGGATGAATAAGCAGCTTGTGTTGACAAATCTAAAAACAAGTGAAAACATATCCCTTAGGATTGTCAGGTATTAAAACCAGGAAAATATACATACACGAAACTCCGTTTACGTGAATAGAATAATTACCCAATTTGTCGTTTTATGTAAGGTTAACCGATGATTTTACGCGTTTCGACAGTTAAGTTTTTCTTCTTCAGTAATTTTCACGGTACTAGAAAATAAATTTATGTACACCAGATTTTTGCTAAATGATTGGCATTAGCTTGAAAAGTTTTAAATTCAAAAATATATATAATAGTTTTTTTATAGTTATTTTTGGAGCACGACATATGTAAATCAAATTCGCTATCCTTTAAAAATAGTGTTTTAATATTTGAAATGTGTATATAATCGAAAATTTAAACAAGAAATTAAAGAAACAAATTTTAGCATATTATTATGTTATTCTTTATTGTAAAATAGAAATATAAAATCAAAAAAAAAACTACCTATTGTTATTATTTACATATAAGTCTAAAAATAATACTATACCTAACATAAAACTCAGTGTTTTATTAGCTTTAAGTAGTATTCAAAATGAAAAAAAAAACTGTTTTTTTTTCTGTTAATAACAATTAGCATTAAAGATTTACAAGCTTCCATTAGAATTCTATTTTCGGCATATCCACATCACTTATAATACATCATAAATCACTAATTTACCAAATTTGCGAAAAAAAAAACACAACAACAAACCAAAAATAAAATGCTATTTTTCATTTAATTTTATCAATTTACATAGCATAACAATATTAAACACTTGCTGGAGTAAAAATTTATTCATAAAATTTTTCACAAACATAAAAACGATCACAAATTGTTTACATACCTCGACTTACGTTGATATTTCAAAGAAAAAAAAGAAAACAAGCGGAAAAAAAACACGAAAAGCCAAACAATAATATACAAGGCAGCAGCGACGAAAGGAAATCAAAAAGTAATATTTATACCTAATATATATATATATATATATACCTTTGTATATACAATATTAAAATAGCACTATTTACACATACTCGCTTCCGAGAGGTGTGAACTAAACCTTAACCTCTTAATTAATTGTCAAATTGACACATTAACCTTTATTTATTTATTTATTTTTTTCTTATTTTGCAAAAAACATATATAAGAAACAAGTTATGTCTATAATGAATATATAGATCAAAATAACTATAAACAATATAGTTCAATATAAATTAACAGTTTTTTTTTTATATATTATCAAAGAAAAGTTGTAGTTTTCTTTTTAATTAATAAATTTTCTCGTCTTCAGGAAGTTTTTCTAGTATAAACGTCTCGTCTTGTGCCCACGGAAATAAATACTCACAACTCTTACTTAACTCGGTCGAATCAAAACTGAATTATATATCTGACATCAGTGGAATATGGCAGCACTAAAACATTTATTTAATCTAAAAGCACAACTATATCGTTCGTATATTTCATGCAAACAAAATAAATGTGAAAAAGAGATAAAGAGATGTAAAATATCTATATATGTATTACTTCTACTCCTTGTATAGCGGCCTGGGGTAATTTTTTATCACAAACTTTTTTAGTTGAATGGGGCTCTAAATTCATGCGCCGAATGAAATTTTCAGAGAGTATCTGCTTTTTTTTTTAATTCTTAGATTAACTTGAAAGAGAAATTCTTAAGAGATTCCAATTAGATTTTTTTTTCATTAACAAATAATTCTTGTATTCGCATATATACGAGTATGTATATATTTAAATCGAACTCAAGAACTGAGTTTTTAAATAAATTAATTAAAATTTTATAATATTTAAGTAATTACTGCATTTGTTCTTTAGAAAATGATCATTTTATTAATTTAAAATAATTTTCTTTATAATATTTTACACTTTTTAGATATGAATAAAATGTTTATATTATTCGCGCCAAAAAATTTAAGGTACAATTTAGCAAACATTTTAAATGAAGCATTTTCAATTTTTTAAAAGAGAAAAATAATTTTAACCATGTACATATGATTAATGGTCAAAAATACATATGCAGTAAGTCAGTAGTTTTTTCTTTTTTTTTTTAACTAATGATGGTACCATAAAGGGCTTGAAAGATTTTGTCTGCTGGATTGAAATGAAAAATGGCCAACTTGTAAAGTATAAAAATAAAGGTATATCTGATTGTGGCAAACTAACCTTTTGTGCCCACAGGAAAAATATTTGCATAAAACTTTTAGGTCGTTTACTAGAAACAAGCACTGTTCGAAATTTTAATTTCATCTCAATATAAAATAACTTGGAAGATGAAAGCAAAAATTAAACTTTGTGTATGGATTTTAATTGCTGTGATTTAATATTAGCAGTTTTTTGCTAATTAGACCATTAATTGTGTATGGGATAATATTTTTTGGCGAATACTAATGATAGAAAATTCTATCAAGTGTATAAGTAGTAGCTTGCTAGCTAGAACGATGTTTGAAGTTTTTTCCTCATATAAAGGTAAAAATTAGTTTATTAAATATAATTAATGAATTAATATTTGAACTAACTGTCATCTCAGCATCAATGGTCATCCACTGCCAACTCAACAAAATTATTTGAACTTGATTAGATAAATAAAAAAGATTTTATTAACAGTTTTAGATTTTTATGGAATATAAAACATCACCTCGGCCAAAGTTAATTGTCAAACTGATGAGTTCAATTGTACTCCGACAGCTAGGGCTGATTTTTAGCTATTTTAAACAATTGACTGAGTGTTTTTCAAGCAAAAATTTTGCAATTTAAATCTAAGAGATTTAATATATAAAAAGGGTTATTAAACAGCCTAACTTTACTAAAAGCTCTAGCAACATATAGTATGTACATGCAAATAAATGTTTCAGTACTGGATTGGATCAGTCTCACATCGATGGCTTCAAAATTTTTGAAGAAATTAAATTAAAATATTTTCGAAAATGTGTTGTCCCTTTAATGAAACTAAACAAAGCACTTAACTCGTAACTGGAACAAAGTACCAGCATCCAGTAAAGATAATACATATCTTTTATTTATTCAATTTTGAAACATGTTCTAAGCTAATTTTCAACTGTATCCTAAGTTAATTTTTAAAGGATGCATACTTTCGTCCTTGCTGGCTTGTTATTCCAGCACAAATAATGTAATTTTCTGAATGGCTTACATACCAGAAATTTTACATCAGGCTAGTGCTAAAAGTGTCTTAGTTAAAGGCTTAAAATGGACTAGACGAGCAATGTATTTATCAATTAAAAAGCCCATCTGCAACAAACAAAATCGTTTAAAGATCGCGATATTTAGTGATTACGTGTAGTAATCAATAAAATAATATTTAATGATCTCACTGCAACTTATTGCAAACCAAGAATTCGATTAATTTATTTGCAAAATAAAATCCGACATTAAAATATTAATTAAATAATATTAAAAAAGAAATTATATTTGTCCAAGGCAATACCGAATAAAATTATTAATACAATTAATGTAAAGTTTACAGAGTTTATCTTTAATAAGATCAACTATTCCACCAATCATCTTTGACAGTTGTATCTCAAACGAGAACAAATAAGCCAAAGGATTCGATATACATATAAACATACAAACTAAATTTTATATATTTTATTAATATTGACAGAAGTTTATGGAAAGGCTGCATAATCATGCATATCATACAGCGATTTCTAAAAATAATTAGAAAAGAACATCCTGGCAAAATTTAATTCATATTTACCATACTTTTTAAAGCCTGGAGCGTATTTTAATATGCACAGACAGAAGTTGTAAACTTTTTGCTTTATTTGGTAGATACATGGCGTGTGGTAGAAAGAAAGCTTATAAAATCTAATAATAATAAGTGTTTCCTGAAAATTGTCAAAGATCTAAACGAAAGAACAAGCCAAAATATATATATTTATTTATTTAGTTTGAATAGTTCTTATGTTTTATATTTATAAAATTATAATTCATATGCATATATGTATATATCCAACTATGAATATCTATTAGATACGGTGAAGGATTTTAAAATTATCTCAAGCAAATGATTGGGCTAATATTGTTCAACATATTAATAGGTTTAACACTAAAGCTACCGAACTTTCATGTATACCTACCTATTCCTACCATCAGGAGTCAAATAAGCTTTTTGAAAAAAATATGTGTATTCATGAGATTTTAGTAAAAATAATTTTAAAATAACAATAGCAATAAGTAGTAAAAAATACTTTTTTCTATTTTGATGAGTTTTATTTACATTTATTAACTGTCAGCACATTTTCTACAAACTACAGTATTTTGTACTGCACATATTCCGCATACGTATTTTTCATATTTTATACAAATTTTGTTAGTTTTATTGGTTTTACAAAGTTTTATTTGACAATTTCTGCGTTTAGACGAATCTTGAGCTGTTTTTGATAATATTTCTTGTAAAGACCTTTTTATTAGTTGCCTTTCTTTTCAATATTCGTCTCCAAGTTCTTCTGCTAATTGAAATAAAAATTGCTGCCTTGATATGTCTTCATCCGTCGTTTCTTTATATAAAATCCACGCATTTATCGCGGTTTAAGATATTGAAAAATACCTGCAAAGGCCATCTTCGACATTTGGATTTTGAGCTATATTTTCTAGCCATTTGATGTTGTAAAATGGTTTTTGTATAATTACTTCCGGTATACGGGTGACAGTTCTTTTAATTTCAACAGACGAATGCATTGAGCTAAAAATCAATACTTTTTTATTGGGTTTAACTTGGTACACTGTCAGGCAAAAATCACTCGATTTGTATGATATCATTGAGAAGCGTTCCATATTATCTTTTACTTTTTTCGTTAATTTAGGTAGCTCTCTCTTATTACTCCGAATAGTTCAAACCAGGGGAAGTTTTTTTTCCTTGAAGCTTACTTGCTAATGACAGGCTAGTAAAAAAATTGTCAGTTATTATATTTCGCCAATGCCCGGTGTAAGGCTCTGCTGATTTAGAAGCTACAAACTCTCCTAGTGAAACCGATGATTTTTTCTCCGAATATTTTCCTAAATATGAAAAACCATTTACTATATACTTACTACTTACATCGGAAGCCAACCAGAATTTTATCCCGAATTTGTCGGGTTAATTAGGCAAGTACTGTGTAAATCTACTATGTGCCTTTGTCGGAAACAGTTGTTCATCTATAGTCAGATATGCTCCTGGTTTATAATAATTTTGGCTGTTTTCGATGAATTTGTTCCAAACCTCAGAGATCAAAGCAAACTCATCGTTTTGCAAGCGTTGGCTTCGCTGATTTTTGTTATCAGACCGAATAAGTCTCATTATTATTGATTTATAACAACAGCTGCTCGCTAGCTTTGAAGTTCATCGCAAACCGCAAAATTGTATTGTTCTACAAAGAAAACTAGGGGTTTGTTTTAATTGCACATTTGCTTATGGCGCCTATTTATAAAAAATAAGTCTTGCTATTGCAATTTTTCAAAAATTGATAACTAACAGTGAGTAAAAACACCAAATTTAGTCTCGACCAAAGTAAAAAAAAAAAAAAATTGGCGCAAAGAACAACGCTTTATTCCTTTCATTTATAACAACAACAAAAATATTGGAAGTCCAAAATATGAGAAAAAAAGTGAATAAAAAGACAAGAGCTGTCCGTTAGCTTCGATTTCACTGTTTATATTTTGCAAATTTGCCGTAATTCCTAAATTTTGCAGCTAGTTTACCAGGTATTGTTCAAAGGGTCAAATGACCTCTTGTGGTAGACTAGACCTGGCATGAAAATTTTTCCGAAATCAGGCAATGAAAAAACTTGTGAATATTGAAAAATGGTTTGTGTGTACATTATAGGAAAAGTCAATAAGTTACATGGTGATACAATAACGTTTTATACGAGAAATTCTAAACGAAATTTAAAAAAAGGTCATTTGACCCTGCATGGTAGCTTTAGTGTTAAAGTCAAAATACAAACTAAACTAAAGTTTTAAATTCCGACATAAAATAAAAAAATTTTTGAAAAAAAATATATGTATATCAAAAATCTAATCAATTTTTTAGTAGTTTTATATTCATTCCCTACAATACTAAATCAAATCAGAATAGAAAAAATTGTAATACAAAAAAAAAATAAAAAATTTCAATCTTTATGTTCCCTAAATGTAAATATTTTTATTGTATTACTGTAAAAAAACAGGAAAACTTAAAGAATATTAAAATATGATGATAGCTTCAAATTTCGTGTTTTTTTTTTTAAATAAAAATATTTCATACAAATAGTTTGAAGTTTTTTACAAGTTTTATTTAATTCATAATTCTTATATGAGACTAGATTTTGCCAATAAATAACATACTTGACCTACTTAAAAAAATGTTTTTTAGATTATTTAGAATGCAATTACATAAAGCACGCATTTTTCTGTTTATCTGTTTAACAATGCTAAAGAAGTATTGTTTATCCCATGTCAAGGAATTCAATTTAAAATAGTTTTGAAACTAATCCAATAAATAGATGTCTAGTATTACAACTATTTCAATTGTATTGAAGGTTTTTAGATGCTATATATCAAATAAATGTGATGCTATTTTATACATTAAACAGAGTCAGAGAAAAAAGAATTTTTAATAATATCTTATAATTCCTTTTAAATGAAGGAGACCATGCAAAATATTTATTTCAAGGATATTTTCTACAAATTTAAAATAATACGTTAACACACTTTTTCGAGTGAATATTTAAATAGAATTTTAATACCACATTTGACTAACATGATTAATCAAACAAATCTGTTTAAATATTTAACCAGCAATAAATAATACAATGTTGCTACTTTGTGGCTTAATTTTAATTTTTATGAAATTTCTAATTTGTATTATTATTTGTATACAAAAAAAAGTTATGCCTTGTATTTCAATCCAGGTACAATGTTAAATATATTCCAGAATTGGAAGGGGAAGCTATAGTAATTGCTGGCTGACTATTTTTGCCATCTACTTATATAATTTAGAGTTCAAATTACATGCTAGGTATCTATCTTAAATATATTTTAGGTAATTAACTTGACAATAGGAACGTGAGGTTGGTTCTTTAGTAACTAAGAATAATTTAAGTAAGGTGGAGCTTGGAAACACAGAAGAAAACAAATTATTAATGCAGCTCTAATTGCTATCTCTCATTTGTCAATTAACAATTTTTTGTTATTGGCTGGAGATACCACTTTGATCACAAAGTGCGTTAAAAAAGTAAAGAATAAATTTAATAAATTTATTGTTCCCTTCAAAGTGTTCCCTGTTTACTGCACTTATATACATAAATGCTTGATTCAGTTCTCAAAACTTCTTTTAAGCTCAATGTTATGTGCCTCCAATTTTTCATTTAAATCCTCTTGGCTACTGAACCTTTTTCTTTGAATAATTTTTTAATTCGATTGAACAGAAAGAAGTCACAGGGTGTAAATCAGGTACATTTGGTTCTTGTTGAATGGTATTTGTCTTGTTTTTAACCAAAAACTCGCGAATAATAATGGCAAAAGATCTCAAAAATCGTGAAGAAACTCAGAGGCACGTGTACTCAACTCGACGTAACTTTCACAACTGATGATAAAATGACGCTAAACTTTAGTGGGCAACTTTTGAGCAACACAACGAAAACAAATTGACAGCCGAGTGCTAGACACTCATCATTTCGGGAATTTTTTGGTCAAGATAATATAATATACACTGTGATCTGTAGGTCAATTGTACATACCAACAGACACATCTGCGATCAATACAACTCGCAAAATTTTCGTTAATTCAGAACTTCAATTTTACAAGAAATTTACGGGACACATTTTGTTTCAATTCATGTACTTGCCAACTAGCGACATTTTATCAATATTAAAAACTTTTCTTAAAATTAAAATCATTTATCACAATAAACACAAGTAAGCTTCATTCTATGGATAAAGTTTTAAGTCATTTCTTTTGTAATTTAATTTATGCAAACAATATTCAAAAATTATTGTCGAAATAATTTGTAGAAAATAAGACAAAACATAACCTCAAATAACAGTATAATTTTCCTTTGATTGCTGTTATTATAATCACTTAACTAAAATACATTTCAAGCCTCATAATTTATTCTCAATTCTATTAATCTAAATATTGAACTAATAGTGCGTAAATTTTCAATTAGAATGTTATAAGAATCAATTGAAATGTGGTCTAATAATAGTTTGGAAAAAAAAATAATTTTTTTCATTATAAACTAAATTATACATAAAAAGTATGTTCAATATTAAATTGATAAAAAGTAAGAAATTCTTATTGATTTTTTTACAAATATTTACAACCCAAAATCATGGTATTGTGATTGAATACAATTTGTAACGAGAAGATGTTAGATAAAAATTTATCATTTGCTTTTTTCTGTTTTCAGACAAAGACTAATTTTGAAAAGGTTTGATTTTGACTTGTTTCTATTGAATAGATGCAACAATATCAAAAAGGATTGGTTTATATTGATAATGACATCAATAACATGGATAAAATAAAAGGATTTAAATTATTATGTCATGACTTCAATTGAGAAATTTCACAAACAGAAATTCTGGCTAGGAATGTTTTTTACCATTTTGTTAGAAATTGGTTTTAAAATTTGATTATATTCTTTAACATAAGACAACACATGATACATAAATTTTTTGTAGTAGTAATTTATGAAATTAAATTAAATAGTCTAATAATATGTTAAGGCTTTTTTTTTATTAAAAAACCTACAAATAAACTTTTTTGAAACTGAAATAAATCCAATTTTGTAATATTAGAAAGGACAATCAAAGTGATTATTACATTCTTTTACAATAACAATTTTTGTACAAAATAATAGCCTAGGAATTTGTCTTTTTGTATTTATAACTATATATGAATATTTTTATTCGCAAAAATGTTTACGGCCACATTCAACTGATTTATAGAAAATAATCCTTTCTTATAGCTTTATAAAGTTTCATTATTTTATAATAGTTTAGTTAGTTTAACTAATTTACCACCAGGAAAATTTTCTTCTTACTCTGATATTTTTGTAAAAAAAATTAAAATGAAAAATATTGATGTATCCTAGCGTAGTAAATATCGTTTTTTTTCTTTTCACATAATATTCAAATTATTTAAATTTAAATTGACAATAACTTAGACAATTATGATTACTACCCCAGGAACAAAAGTTGAACATAATTCATTTAAAAACTAAATAAAACTTATATAGAAAATTTTAGAATAATTTTAAACAATACCAAAAATTCTATGAAAATAAGTAGTCCAAATCTTAATTTATTAATATTTATAAAAAAATTATTTTTCTTAAAATTTGAAATAAACAATAATAATAATCAATTTATCCTCAAGGATTATATTTTTATTTAGAAGAAAAATAAAATAATGTTAAATATAAGGTCATCATTATAAAAACTAATTGTTAAAACGTGCGATAAAAAGTTTACGAAAAGAAAAAAAGTATTTATATTCCTAGAATTTAATATTTCAAAGTGATAATTTTGTATTTAAAATGAAATTAAAGCTACTTTAAAATAAGGGCTTAGAAGATGAATTTACTTAGTATCAAAATGATTTTAATTAAGAAACTTTTATGATTGTAAAACACGTGGCTACCTTAAAATATTAAACATAAAAGCCTTTAGCTCTTCAATAAATGGAATATAAATCAATTGTAGGTGGTTTAATTTTAAATACAAGATACGTTAAGGAATAATTTCACTAAAAGTAAACAATAATATTTCTAAGTAAAGAAATGTTTTGGATATTTTTCGCTTTGTTGCACATGAAATCAAAAGACCTTCATCTCTAAGCTGTTCAGGAACCCACGAGCAAGCTTATATTGATTATATTTGTTATAACAATCCTTTTCAATATTCTAAGTATTTTAGATTCCAGTTAAAAATTTCAATTTATTTTTATGCCTCAATTAGGTTAATTATTCAATAATTAGAAAATTTTATCTAAGCTGTACGTCTTATTTATATTAAATGTAATTAATTAAATTAATGGCCACACTATCAATTAGGTTAATAACATTAATTGTGAGAAAAACCTAAATTCATAGATTTTGGCTACAATGGCTGTGATTATTAAAATATTAGTAAATTGAATTATTTTGTTTTCAAGTGAAAATTTCTTTTGGCACTTTTGGAGTTAGAAAAAAATAATTTTACGTTTCACGCCACTTAGGTTCCTATATAGATAAAATCACTTGAGTGGTAGTCATGGAATCTCATGGATAACTATAAATGCCACCTGCTTGTGTAATTGTATAGTATGCCTAGGCCTTTATTATAGTTATTATGTAGAAAATGTAAATTTTAATTATTACTTAAAAGACTTATACACAAAATTGCAGTGCTCAGATATAATATTTAAATCAGTTTTAATCAAGTAAATTTACCCATTTCGATAGTATTTGTTTTTCCATTATTCAAAATAGTCATAATATTATGTTAACAGAAATAGTTTAAGATTTTCCAACGTAAGCTAACAAGAACAATAGAAAACAAGATAAAAACGTAAGAACAAGCAAAGTCTCTTGATGGAATTATCTAGATTAACCAGAAGCTAATTGACCATTGGTCGATTATTACTTTGTCTCGTTACGTTATAGCCTAGTATAATACAACATATCTGCACCCAATATATAAAAATAAATTGAGTCTGCTTAAATTATGGATTAATATAGTGCAAGCTCTCTAAAATCTTCAGCCTTTTTTTTAGTGTCTTTCAGTTTTATAACCAACAAGATACTTATAATTTCAATAACTTTAATAAAACTATTATAAAAAAAAGGAAAAATTATAATCTAAACAATAAAAACTGTAAGTTTCTATCATATTTTTCCAATTATAATTAAGTTTTTAACGTAATTTTTGTCATCTTTTAATTAATTATGTAAAAGCTTTCATTTGTAACTCTATTTAATATGCTACAATATATATAATCCAGTATAACGAATTGAAATATTGATCAAATAAAAAAACTAATTTTTTAACTAACCCTAAGAAATCTAAGAAGGATTAAGTTTAATCAACCTATACGACTTTCATTAAAAGAGTGAATGAACTCAATTTATTTTTTTATTCTATAAATCACCACATAAAATAATAACAAATAAAAAAAAAAGAAAAAAATAAATAAATAAAAGAAAATATTATCAAATGATATATCACTAAAGTTGGCGGTAACAATATTTTTATTTTAATGGGTCATTAATCAGATTGAATCTCTATCGTCCGAAAATAGAGAACGTCAGAAGTCATCTTAAAAACATCGATCAAATATAGTTTATAGTTTTTTTTATCTACAAATTTTGTAAACAACAAAAAGAAATACAACAAAAAGTATAAGTCTGTGTTGACATTGGACTCTAATGAACTAATTCCCTAAAGGATGCAAAACCTCTTTATTAACCGATATAGAATACAAAAATATTCCCATAAGTTTTAGCTATGACTTGTTTTACACAATATGTATGTACCGATTTCCTAAATGTATATACATATATAAATATGAGTATGACTAGTCAAATGATTTTGGTCAAAGAGAAGTCCAACGACATTACTGACGTCAGGAGGTATTTGAACTCAATACCACAATTACAGGCATATTTCCTGTAAATACATATTTAAAATGCAATCCAATTTCTATGACTTTATATTTATAAATATACATATATTACGATATAAATATATATATATATATATATGGGTCCGTTATTTAGCAGCTAAAAACTCTTGACTAGTCTCCAAGGAAATCAGTGCAATCACTGTAACCAAATTTCCCCAATGGTTCTACTTTTCGGGTAACTATTGAAGCTTTCCTGGGCTGCAGACGTTTGTAGCCATAGAAACACATTTTCATTCATTCTACAAACATTTTTTTCGTGCCCTCAATTTATTGAAGGGATTCTCAAAGTATGTGTGAGAAAAAGAAAAATATGAAAAAAGTCGAAATATATATTTAATTGGAGAACATTTTTATGAATTCTGAGAAATTCTTTATAATATATTCCCAAAATATAAATAAATTTATTTTTTTAATAAATGTTAAATCATTAAAGAATAATCTATTGTAAAGAACTTTAATGGTGTGTAAATCAATAAAAATATGTTTGTATTAAATAAGTTGTATGTGTTTTAGTTGAAATTATGTCCCGGAAAAGTTTATATATTATTTGAATAACCTAAAGAGAAATTATATTTTCAAAGGGAAAAGTGAAAGTTTTCTCTGCTTTTATACAGGATAAGTTCTCCGTTTTTTTTTTTTTTTTTATTTGTTCATATGTATAGAAGTAACAGGAGAAATATGTGTTATATTTTTGAGTGGAATAACTTTTATGATATATATATAATTATTAATATTGGAAATGTCACTCACTTTAATAAAATTAGTACAAAGGATATTTACAGTTCCTATAGCATTCTCATCTTGTAGTCAAGTTGTACTTCAAGACTTTTAGGATACAATATTAAAATTTTCGCTCTAATTGTCAAATTTTTTATTTTGATAAATTAATAGCGGAAATTCAAATTAAGTTAAGTCGATAAATATTACTAAAATTTAAATTTTTTCTTCCGTGTCCAATTATAAAAATAAAAAGTTTATTATTTTCTTAATATCAATTAAATTGGCTACAAGTATTAACAAATGAAATTTTAGATATATTTTAAAAAACACATAAAGGAAACTAGTTTTTAAACATCTCTTTAATCTTTATAAATATATCTGAGGGTTAAACTTCAATTCAATTCTTATTTTGTTGTAAGCCTTTGTTAAAAGTAAAAGCATTGTCTTTGTTGCTGAAATTTTTCTATATTATGTCTTTTCCACGAATTCTAAACTTTTACATAGAAAACTTTACCCAAATATCTAATTAAATAAAGGGAAAAAAACTTTTTAGGATTATTCCCATTCTACTTTTGGGTTATTGTCTTTTGAAGATCAAAAAGAGATTAAAAATTCTTCGAAGAACAGTAGAAAAGTATATCGAAACAAATAGCTGCCCCAAAATAAATTCTAAAACACTTTAAAACTAGAAGTTATTTGAAAGACTTAGAGCGGTAGGAAATACTAATCACACAATTTCAGTCTCCCGAAATCAGTCCCATAGATTTATTTATGTAATAAGTTAGAAAGAGAGGTAAAAAGTATATGAGCGGTTTAATTTGAAAGTAGCGTAAGGAGAAATTTGACTTTACAATTGCATTTCTTCCAGCTTACAGGGATCACAGAATAAAATTCTGAAAAAATTTTAAAAATCACCTAGATTTTAATACAAGAATTTTTGCCATTCCATGATATAAAAGATGTTCTGAGTTTTGGACTGAGAAAGATACTGAAACTGTTTTGTTTATTATGTTCTTCTTTATATTTTATTCAAAAGAAATATTACCCTTACCGGGAAAAAGCTTGCCGTAAGATAAACTTTATTTCGTTGGATGGAGAAACAGCTTTATGGACGAGTAAAATAGAACATCAGACGAAAATAAAATGCAGCATTTGCGAAAACGAGATCGCGAAAATGAAAAAGAAACTATATTCAAAACGAAAACAATCGTAAAAGAAATAGCCACCAGATATATATTTTAACCGTGAACTCGAAAATTGTTTATCTTAAAAAAAAAGCATTTTTGCTTAAAATATTGTAAAGAAAAATAAATTTTATGGATCGACAATTTTAAGGCGGGCTTACTTAAAAAGTAAAAGGCTGAGAAATGGAGGAAAACTTAAAATTTTCTAAAAAATTATGTGACATTACAAAAATATATAATTTGTAACCAGGCAAAAATTTTCAAAAATGAATTTAATCTACATTTTCATTAACCTGGAGAGGAAAATTTCAACAATGTAACAACAAGGAATTTATTTAAAAATAAAGATTTATGCATTTTATTTATGCAATTAAAAGATCAACACATGGAACTTTTGAGATTAGCAGAAGTGGTTAGAAAATGCTTAATGGATGACAAAATAAAAATCAGCTGAAAATCCAGATCAATATTTCGCTTTTTACTTTGATTTTTAGAAATTATTCCCTTTAAAGTTCACCAAATGGAAAAAAATAACTTAATTTCAACACTAACTTTGAAGAAGTATGTATTTTTAGAATAGAACTAAATAAAGCAAAATCAATTAGTTTGAAATTCGCTGGATAAATTTTTATAATAATGAACTATAGAAAATGTTTTATAAATTAAGTTTAAATGAAAAAGACAAGTTTTTAATCTTTTACTTTCAGTAACAGGTCTATGTTCTTTGTATGCTTGTGCTCATTCTGTAAATGCCTTAAAACTTAAGGACTTGATGGACTTACTTGCAGGATGTAGGCAGAATTCTATTTCAGAGGACGTTACCATTCTTTCTTATGACGTAGGCTGAAGTCAGTAAATAAACTTGAAAATTAAATAGATATTTACAAAAAATAATATAACAAATATAAGTAAATGAATATGAATAATAAATTTACATGGTAAATTTTTTTTTAAATCAGAATCCTTCCACGTATAATTTCGTTAAAATTAACTACGTGAAACTAGCATAAGTTAAAAATTTTAAATACCTATATATTTTAAAAATGGCAAAATCACTTTACAGTTATAAAAAATAATGATTATTTATTTATTATAGGAATATAATTATCCTAATTAAAACTTGAAAATGTTCAGATAACATTTATAAACAGTTTGTTTTCGAAAGATCATATCAGTATTTATTATACCGTGTTAAAACGAAAAACCGATTTCTCAAATCAAAAACAAAGTGACTTACGCCACTTTCCAAATAAACCGTTCATCAAACTTGATGTAGATAATGCTTAAAATGTGCGAGGAATGTATTGAGGGTGCTACATAAAAACCACGCATTCGTGCCTAACTACATATCTATGTATTAATCTGTCATATACATATGTTGATGTCGAACACCGTTTTTTTTCGTGTGAACAATTGCTCCAACGTCAAAAAAGAAAGGGTTTTCTTCATCGTATTGCCAATGGCGATGAAAAAAGGATCCATTATGATAATCCCAAGCGCAAAAAATCATATGGATACCTGGGCCAACATCGATGGCATAGCCGAATATCCATGGATGGAAGAATATTAAAGAAAAAAGCGGATATATTTATATGGTTCAAATTTAAATAAAAAATATATCACACTTCAGATTTCTTTTGTCATAAATAATGAATTTATTACTAACATAACACAAAATTTCAATTAATTTTGACATAAATCAGGCTACATCTTAAATAAAAATATTAAAAAACTTGAAGTGAATTTGTAGTAATTCCCAAGTTTAGAGTAGATATTAAGTCATAAAACCCGTTTAAAGTAAATACCCTGACACATACATAGAACTAACTATAACAGTATAATTTGAGAAAAATATTTTTACTTTGAAATTAAATATAGGGAATTCATTCCAATGCTTTTCTTCCTTAATCAAAACTATACACAAAAAATATAACAAATATTCAATTTTTGTGACTTTCATTTCAACTTTGAGGAAATAACAAAATCAAGAAGAAGATTAATTCTCTTCATATCTTTGAGGATAATTAATGTATTGCGCTTCCAAGTTAAAATTTTAAGAATTATCAAAACTATATTAATGTAATATAATATTTGGGATTGATTTTAATTAAAATTTGTAAATTATCTCAATTTTTTGTATAGTGTTAAATTTAAATAAAATAAGCTAGAATAAAAATAAATTTTGACAAAAAACATATAAGTAATTTTTCAACTAGACACATTCCATAAATTCAAACTAATAGCATTTTGTATAAGACAAATAAATGACGCATATAAATAATTTAATATTCTTAAAATACAACAAAAAATTCATGAAATTTTTTTATTTTACAGTATAATAATATTAACTTCATTATTTTAATATAAATTTTAAATACCATCATTAAAAAAAATTAAATCAAGTGAATAAAACCAAAAAACTGAGGTTATATTAAAATAAATTTACATTAAGTCCCTCAATTTAGTAAAAGACCTCCGGCCTTTAGTAACTTATAAAAAATTTGCAAGTCCTGAAGCTCAATGAAGCTAACTAACATTATTCTTACACTGAATACCCAAAGGTTCTTGAAATATTAAAATCACTCGTACCTGTAGCATTTAGATTTTTATTTTATTTTACATTTTTTTTTTTTTTTTCTGGTAGCTTCAGGATATTCTTTTATATAGAGCTATATAGACTAAGCTAATACATAATTTCATGTCATTGACGTTAACTTTCAATCTTATAAAAGCTCTTGAATTGAGTTATCATTTTTTAAAGAAAAATTAAAATATATATATATATCTTCATTCAAGTAATATACAATTTACACAAATTGGAACTTTTATTACCGTCTTCCCTTTATCAAATTTTCTTAAATAATTTTTTCTCTTGAATTAAGTATGAAATAGTTTCGAGGCTATAATCTAAAAATCTAAATTCAGCAGAAATTTTTTGACGGTAGTAGTTTAACAAACGACTAAAAAATTGAGAAAAAACTCAATTTAAAATAGTAATATATAAAATTTTTTTTTCTTTATGTTTAAAATCTTTTCATGTTTTAATCAACTTCAATTTGGAATCGTTTCTTTCTACTACAAAGATTAGGCCTTTAGGAGAAAAAAACTTTGAATTTTTGATCTTTAATATAATCAATTTTGAAAAATTTGTAAAATAATTTTATGGAGCTGTGTAAGCTTTCAATTATGGAAATTAAATGAAATTATTAATCCCCAAACAACAATGCAAAACTTTATTTCCTAAAATTGTAGTCACATAACGACAAACAATTTTCTAATCGGAACAACTTATTGTAAAACTTAGCATTATGATGAATATTTGAGTTATAGACTTTCATAATGATACTTAAGTGCCACTTGTTAAAGGGATATTACGTCAGAGTAGGAATATTTCATAAAATATGACTTTAACTTCAAGACATATAATTTTGGTGACTATTGAAGTTAACATAATAAATTTTGAACCTTGGCTGAAAATATGTATCAACCTGTGCCATTCATAGAATATGGCGATATTTTCCAAACGCAAAGAGCAAAGGATGCTCAAATGCTCATAACTTCATTAATTTTGTTCCGATCGACTTGAAATTTCGACACAATATTCTGAAAATTTAAGGGATCTTACTTTTTTCATACTAACCCATAAATTTCAAATGGAGTTAAGGTCTGGGCAATGCACAACAACTGTAACTGCTGAATTGACAACCAGTTATTCACAGATTTTAAGGTGTTTACTGGATCGTGATCTTGATGAAACACTACCTCCTAAGGTAACCTCCCTAAAAACATTCAAGATCTTTGTCTGCGAGTTCAATCTAAATGGAATAGTATAAAATAGTCACATATCGAAAAATAAGTAGAAAGTATGCCGAAATGCATTAGAAAAACCAAAAAAAGGCCTTGAAAATAAATATTAAAATCATATTACCGACTTATTTTTTAAGAAACATGTAAAAATGGACCGATACAGTGATATAAAGTTTCCTGGAGTTAATTTGGTCGTTTTTTACACCTTCAAATTTATGTTACCTTAAAAAAAAACCTAACATAGAACAAGAACTAAAAATTCCTTTGAATTTGATTAAATATTAAAAGTCTTATTGGCGTTTAAGTTGAAAAAAGAAAAACAGCGGTCCACTTATGAAGGCTAGTAGATTTAAGGAAAATTAATTTTTGGGTCTACCAGTGACAAATTCTGGTTCGTCAAAATATATATAAAATTTTGCAAAATTCAGTAAATTTACAGCATCAACATTGTCAATATAAACATAATAAGTAGTAAGTAATTAATAAGAAATGTTATTTTAGTAAAAATATGAAATTGGATTAAGGGTCGTGATCCACTTTTATAGGAAAATTATGAAAATAATCTTTGTCCGCAAATTAAAATTCATTTTTGGTGTGAATATGATATACTAAAACTTTTTTGCATGTTTCTAAAGAACTAAGCATAAAAAGAATGAAATTGAAGAAAATAATAAATTAAAATAATAAAAATAATTATATTTTGACAAATGAGTCGAAAATAAAATAAAAACTGCATAAAATGACAAGAAAATTAAATACATGAAATTTAAAATGGGCAAAACTTTATTAAATGCTTGTGATTACTTTATGGCTTTATTTCTTTAACTGTATTCGGGTCTTAAATTTGAACAACAATACTAAACAACATCCTTCTTTTTTAAGTAAATTGAAAAAATATACGTAAAAAGTAAACCAAAAAAATTTCAACATTATTGAAAAGATAAAATTGAAAAAAATACAAAAAACATAATATACTTATCCTAACCAAGGATTCAATTTAGTTGAAGCTCTCATTGAAATTTCAATATTGACTCAGGTAACTAGTTTAGTTGAATTTCTTAAATTTAAATTATACTAAAAACTTCATTTTCTTTAAATATTTGTCAGAAGCTGATATAGAATTTAAAATAATTTTAATCTTTTCCGAAATTTTAAATCATTTTCCAACTCTCTTTTATGTATTCTGCAGTTCTATTAACGTTACTAGGATTGATATATAAGTAAAATTGCAAGCAAAAATATTTATGAGAAATATTATTAGTTAGTTACCTTTGAATTCTGATTTCATAGTAAATTCTTCAGAAATATCTACATTTCCTGGTTAAATCAAATTACGTTTATGGTTTTACCGAATTACTTGCAATTTTGATTTAATGTACAATATTTGTTGAACAGTTTCTTGTATATGTTTTGAATTAATTTGCATTTGTCTATGGTAATTTTTCATTCATTTATTAGCTGGAAGTTAAATAACTTTAACAATCCAAAAAATGATTACTTGAAAGATATATTCAATCTTGGATTTATACACTACAAAAAAGCGTGGAAAAAATAATTCTATGAAGCCGTATAAAAAAGTTTGTGTTCAATTAAATGTTAAATCGTATAAATGTAACTAAAAAATACAAAGTAAAGAAAAAAATAATTAGGATTAGATGAAAAATAGGCTAATTAAATTGTTGTTCTTGTAGAATAGGTAAATTATATCCAGTGCTTGTTTGAGATAACATTTTTAAATTATTTTCTATGTTAACTAAGGGACTGCAGCTTAAGAATCGTAATACCCTTATTTTAAAAGAGCACAAATCAATTGTCTAAATGTTGTAGAAGGGTTATTATTAGAAAGAATTCTTTATAAAAATTTAGTTATATATTTGGTAGTTTATATTTTTAATCAAATAGTTTTATAAATGACACAGGACTCATACGTTATTGGGCTTAGTTGGTTAGTCGATTTTAGTTGTCTTTACTTCGTTTCCTTGCATAACTACAATAGCAAAAACAAAGAAAATAATAGCACATCGGTCAATAATTCTTTGACCTGAGACCTAGATAGCATAACTATTGAAAAACAAGCATAGTTCTTATGGAATACCAACGTTCAAAAGTTTATATGAAAAGTCACATTTAGTTTAGAAATTAAATTGCTTTTAGTGATGTTACTTTTGGATACTTGTGACATTTTGGTTGTTGTATACCTTAATACATAGCCAATCACTCGAAGAAATCTCCCAATTTTGTAAAATGTCAGTGCACAATCGATCGGGTGCATTTGAATTTAAATAAAAATGAATATTTATTCGCTTATTACTAGTTCTTTCAAAGTTCATAAATGCATAATCGATCAACAGCTTCACTAGATGTCGCACGTAACAAATGCGTGGTGGACAGCTTATATTTAGTTGCAATTCGAAAGGTCATCAAAGTGTTAAGCAAGGAAAGGTATCAACAGCGACTTTTACATTGCACTATTAGACTAGCTGTGGACAAGTTCACAAAAAACACAGCTCCATAATAAAAATGACACAATACTATTTCGCCATGATAATATAATCAAGAAAAAGAATCAACAACAAAACTCAGGACTATTTTAACAAAAATTCTTTTACATGAAAACTATTGAAAAATTAGAAAAACTTTCGAATAAATGTATTAAACTTGAAAAAGACTATATCACTATACTGAGGATTAAAGTCGAATTTGGCAAGAAAAGTATATTATTAGGTGTCAAGCTAAGGATTTATTGACCGATGTGACATAATCTAAAAATCAAAAAATAAACAAATGTAGTTTAGCAATAAAATGCGGTTTATTTGCGGTTTTCATTTAATATAAGCAGAGCTATTAAAGCTTATAGTACAAAAGTATCCTTGATCTACCGGCTAAATATTTATTAAGTTTCGATGATTGTAATTTTTCAAAGTATTTTAATTTTTAAATGTTTACAAGTTTTTTTGATATTGGCTAAAAATATAAAACAATTTTAATTTGTATTATAAGAAAATCCAAATTGAAAAATAAAACAAAAACATGGTTAATTTTGTGATAAGAAAAAAGTAAACTGAATATTAAATAAGTAAAACATATGACGGAAATGAAGTCAATTTTTATAATATTTCATGCTTTCATATGCAGAACATTTGAAAATATAAAATTTTATCAGTGACCTATTTAACGTGGTCACAATTAATAGGCAAAATTATTATTTAAAAAATTGTAACCACAATGTATAACTACAATGGTTGCACTTTTCATTTGTACATGAGCATGCATTAATTACCATAGAAAATTTATATATTGTACAAACAATTTGAGTCAAGACTTTGTTAGCATTTTATCAAAGTCAAATTTGATTATGAACACTTTTTTTTACTATAAAATAAAATTTGAGTTACGATGCGCTTGACACAATCACATAAAATTGAAAATAGAACATAACGTTTTGATTAATATCTATAGTAATGCAAATAAAGAGACAATTTTTTAGGGAAATATTTCTAAAACAAAAATATATTTTGGCTAAATTATACAATTATATAAATAAATTTTTTAGATTGATTAAAATTGGTCTAATGATGATATTTCAGGTTATGTAAAGTAGCAGGATAGTCTCATTGTAATAATAGCAAATGGGCCAGTCCCAATGATGATACATTATAAATATAAGTTTTCTGTCTTTACTTATCAAATTAATTTCATTTGAGAGTGATACATTTATTCTAACGCTTTTCTAACTATTCCATACCGGCCGTAACGAACGATTCAATTTTGATCATAAAATATCTCTAGGATTCGATGATGGCTTTTTAATTTGAAATTAAAGCTCTTCCTTGAAATATAATTTTAAGATATGCAAACAGCGAATACTCGCTCAATTACGATAGATGTAGATCAAAACACAGCACAAATTTTCAAACCAAAATTTAAAACATTATTCAATAGTGGTATCAAATTGTCCTCACAAGAAATCATTAATAACAACAGCAATTACAGTATTTAATAAAGTTTATTGACGGTAAGAAAAATTTATATTTTATATAGTTTTGAATTTCGCATCCTAATTTGAGCTTTTCAATACGGCTTTTGTTTTATACAGCATGAAAACCCTTTATAAACGCTTTATTTAAGGATATTACAAGCATTTTATGCCAGAATTATCCGTACTCAACTATTACTAATATTTTACGACTAAAAGCCTTTTACTTTACTTTAAAGTTATCTAGATAAAGAGTTCGAATATGTTAAAACATTCAAAGGCTCATAATGAACTTAAATCAGATTATACGTCTCTCAGAGCTCGCAAAACTACTTTCATTAAACGTTTTGAGCAAACATTTTAAATTTAATTAAAGCTTTAACATAAAAATTCATAAGATAGTTAGTTACCATTTATCTATTTAAGACAATTAAAAGGAATAATAATTTATTAAAGGAAACTGAATATTTAACATGCTAAGGGTCAGAGTCATTATTTTCACTTGGAAATTTTGTTCTTTAGAATAATTGTAAAACATTTTTTTTAAATAAACCATAAAATATTACAAAGAAAAGTGATTACAACATAAATATTTTCAAATTTCTTTTTTTCAAACAAAAGTTAAAATAATAAAAACAAAATAATTTCTTTGTAGTTCAAATAAAAAATTAGAAAAATATTAAAATCAAAAGTTATAAACCGTTTTGAAAAAATTATTGTTATAAAAAATTCTTTCAAGTAAGCTGAATAGATTTTACAAAAAATTGGAGCACATAATTAATTTTAAATTGATTACAAGAAATGTAAAATAGCAAAAAAAAATTCGTATAAATAAAAGAAAAACAAAGTCGAACAGATTTTAAATTTTTTTGCTTAAATTTCATTTAAAATTCTTAATATTTCTTCAGGAGATTGATTAAACTTTAAAAGTTTTATAATAAACTGCATGAAATTAATAATCATAATATTTATTTATTAAAAAAATTATTTAAAAAAAATGTTATAGAAATTTATAAAGGATTAAAAATATATAAATTTGAAAACAAAATATTAATATTTAACAAAATAAATTTGTCGAAATTTTGAAGCTATTTTATTTAATTATAGTTAAAAATATTTATAATTAATGAAAATAATTCGAAAAACTTACAACCGATCAAAATTTGCACAAAGATTTTCTTATTTTTGTATAACATCTGAAAAGTAAAAAATTTGCATTAATATAATGTAAAATTAATCTTCAAAATAAAAAAATCTGTAGAAGCCAGACTAGAAAAAATTCTTTTTGTTTATACTCAAATCTTCTAAACCATATTTTAAGCTTTTGAAATCTTAATTATAATTTCTCACATATTATTATTTCTTGCATAAAAATTAATTTTTAGCCATAAGAATTCTTTTTATTATTTTTTTTAAGTACAATGCGTTCCCTGTATAAATTAATGCAAAAATGTCTTACACCATAGTTTTCTTTTGTGACATAATAAAATGGCTAATTCCTTTTGTTTCTTTTTTCGCTTTGTATATGCTAAGTATATAGCGCTTTCATAATTTTTTAAACACATATTTAACCTAAAGGATTAATTTATTAAAAAACGCTAGCACTGAAATCAATTTAATTGCGCGAAGTGAACGGCCATTGTTTCTCCGAAGAAATGACATTCTGAAATTTCCGCTGAATTAATAATGACAGGATTTTATAGACATAAAAAACAAATTCTTTTGTTCTCGTTATATACATAAATTAAACTATTATTCAGATTTTGATATCTTTTTCCATGAAAGTTATGCACATGATCTGAAACAGGTAGGATTCAGCAAACTGAATTACCTTTAAGTCAAAAATATCCATACTTATGTAATATTTATATTATATTTAATTCTTACAAGTAATTCCGTTACAAAAAGCATTCGTAAAAGCATAGTATTTTTGGTATGAGTATCATACATATGTAACTTTTTTCTTCGTTTGGGTGTTTAAGATTTAGTACTCAATTGCATACGAAAACCTTCAGAATTAGTACTCTAATATATAAGTAGGTAGGTACTAAATAGAGTAGACTACCATTTTTCAGCCAGATTGCAACCTGTCGGTTCGTCTTTAAAACTAACATGTGCATTAAAAGTAATCTTTAATTGTTTTTTTAATCCGTTTTGATCTAATTATAATTTCAATTAGATATCCATAATTAATTAAATATTAACGAGATCATGTATTTATTTGAATAATTTTTTAATGGAAAAACTCAAAAACTTTGTAAGTATGAATACATGTGGTTTCCACCTTTTGTTTTACCGTCGTTCGTTATTAGCTTTTTAATATAATATTTTTGCTACCGAATTTATGTTGTATTTCATTCAATTAAAATTAACTTATAAAAGTTAAATCAAAATACTGATAAATAAAATAAATAAAGCATTTAAGGACCGTTCAGATAATCATGAATTATGATTTCCTAAATTTAAAATTTCTTCTGCGATTATTTGTATTTTATTTATTTCTTCTAAAATTTTCCTAGTTTCCAATTTTTTTATAGTTATTTTCTAAAAAAGACTTTTTTAATATGACCCAATTTCGCATCAATTAAATTATTTTCAAGGAATCAAAATTTGATTGCAAAATTAATAAAATATTAAAGTTTAGTATAGAAAATTATGAAAATAAAAATTTAATACCCAGAATATTGCCAAATTCTGTTTGCAAGTTGAATTAACTACTAATAAAAACAACTAAATACTATTCATAACTAACAATTATTACTAACATAATTTGTTAAAAAGGAGTTCGAGCCTTGGCAAACCTTTGCAAATTTTGATATTTGAACTTGATATGATTATTGCTTGCTTTAATATTATTTCCAAAAATTACACTAAGGACAATAAGAAACCTTTAGATTTATTAAACTTATTTTCAAAAATAAATTCTTTTGTTATATAATTACAAATTTTTAGACATAAAACTGTTACAAAGTTTTGAAATTTTTAATGTAACCTTGAAATTTATGTCTTTTCTAACTGATCTTAAAATCTTTGATGTGAAATTCTGCATATTTAGGATTAAAACTTTTATAAACATTTAAGATTCTTTATTTTAGTCCTCAAAATTAAGTTTATGTCAAGTAAACTTAAAAATTGTTGCTTCATATAAATTTATTATTTTTCAATTCAACTTAGATTTTCTTTTCAAAATTTCAAAAGTATGATTTATGACAAAACTAAAATCCTAAACCAAGATTATTTTTGCTATTTTGATACCTGAAGTTATTTTGAATATATTAAAAGTTATATTTCTCTATTTTAAGGTGACCAACCATCCTCCTTTTGGAAGGACAGTCCTCCTTTTCTAAGCTTTGTCATCCCTTGAAAAGTGTCCTCCCAATATTTTTTCGATATTATTGCATTTTGTTCATAATCAATCTTCTATTTTTCACCAAACTACTCAAAAATTTGAAGGTGATCACATTTCAGCTACAGAAGTAAGTCTTATTTCGAATGACGTTATCCTTCAATATAAATCTCGTTTTGAAGAAAAATTTTTACCCTTTAATTGTAAAAAGAAAACTGACAAATTTGGAGGAATCAAATCCAGGCATAACGAAAAAGTTTATCAAAGAAGCCCAAATTTTTTACCAAACTTGCTTTCAGTATATTGAAGAATGGTTAAAAGCAAACTTTACCAGTAACAACAGTTTTAAATGGTGTTTTTTAACTTCATCGCCAGTACATTGGGCAGATATTGAATCTTGTGTTGAGTTTTTATCTAACGAAATGCCAAACACTAAAATAGATGACAATTGCCTCTTTGAAGAAATTAGAAAACTAAATGTATATTTAAATTCCGAAAAAATATTACAATGGGAAAATAATCACATTGAAATTGATCGAAGATGGGTCGAAATATTCAGCCATTACAAAAATGAACAAATTCCATGCAAAAATTTATTTATTCTTATACAATTTACGTTGTGCTGCCCTGGAACTACTGCAGCAGTTGAAAGAGTCTTTTCAATTGCTAATGATTTTAGGACTTCTGAAAAATCAAAATTAAATGTAGAAACTCTAGCTGCAGCCCTTACGGTAAAATTTAATCTGAAACATATGTCTTGTTCAGATATTTCTAATATGTTGTTAGAAAACGAAACATTGAAAAAAACTATTCATAGCATAAAAAAGTACCAATTTAAATAAAAGTTTAATGATCACATATAAATATATTGTCTTATTGTTAGTATCACCTCCCAATAAAATTATTGGAACAATTTTTTTTATTCAATTTATTTTTGTCCTCCTTTTCATTGGAAAAAAGTTGGCCACCTTATCTATTTCTAAATAGTTGTTATCTGAAACATCTCATAATTTCTTGTCCTCAACACAAATAAAACTAATTCTTAAATCCTTTTACTTTAGTTTAAAACTAATAGCCCAAGGCTATTTCTTTAGGATCTTCATAATTCGAATAACAATGAATTAATTCTTTTAACTGTTTACTATACTTTTACTTTAGAATTTACCTGTCTTGAAATGGCAGGTAATTTTCTACCACTCGGTACTTCCCTTCAATTCAAGAATTTTTCATTCTACGAAATTTGAGTAATTATCAAATGAGGTTTAGTTATAAGTTTATTTTCTACACAAAACCAGTTTGATTAAAAATTCATGATTTTAAGATTCATTATTATTGTCAAGGTTTCAAATTTAAATTGTTTTGATTTTAAATAAACACATAAAAAGCGGATACTAAAAGCAACAAATGATTTGTATTTATAACTTCATTTACGAAATTTTCTAAACTGGTCTGCAAATATTATTATTGTCTTTCAATTGGATTTCATTGGATTTACTTCTGCAGTTAAGAAATTTTTCTGCTTATTTTATTAGACTCTTAATAAAAATAAAAAAAATAAAAATATACCATTTCAAGTTTTTTGTGAGAGCTGAAATTATCTGAAATACTTTTCCGTGATTAAGAAATGAAAAAGAAACAAACAGCAAACTTATTTCGATTATAAATCTAAGAGCTTAAGATTTTGGGATTTTTTTGCGTTTATTTGCTCCATGCATTTCCTTTTCTTTCTTTTGGAACCTGATTTAAATTAATCTCTTCCTATTCAGTGCATAACATATCAAGGAATTAAGTTACATGATGTCAATTAAACATATCTGAAAACCAAAAGTTCTTGCTCTTGTTTAAACAGGAACTGACCTATTATTTTTGTTCCATATTTTTAACCGAAATTAAGCCGCCTGTATTCAGCATTCTCTATACTATCATTTTACACTTAAAGCTGTAAATACATATAACAAAAAATATACAAAACTGAAAATGATTCAAAAAGATTATTAGGCATAACACCGGTCAACAGCATTTTTGCGCATGGGGCATATGTATCTTATTTTTATTGCATTTATAGCTAGAAGTAAGAATCAGAACAAAAAAAACACTTTTATTTGCTTCTATGTGAAAAAAATGCAAAAAACCAAATTCATAAAAGTACATAAAATTTGAACTAAGAAATGATTTATTGAAACATAACAAACGTCTTCTTATGATTTATTTGTCTTAAAATAGAGCACAAATGTTTAAAAATGAACAATTTTAGTTTTCCTGTCATGTTCAACCGAAGTTTCTCGTATCATCCACCAAATATAATGCCCCATCATGCTCTCAGTGTATTGCCCTTGGTAACGTCTCTCAAATTTCATATGGTCTTGATGAAAGCGTTCCTCTTGTTCTTCCGAATAAGCCCCCATGTTATCCTTAAATTGATCCAAATGAGAATGTAACATATGTATCTTTAATGACATTCTGCATCCGATAGTGTAAAAATTAGAAATCATGTCTGTAATCAACTCGTCATACTTTTCAGCTCTCTGGTTCCCAAGAAAACCATGGACTACTGCTTTAAAACTGTTTCAGGCTTTTTTCTCCTTATTGCTAAGTAACCACGTGAAAATATCACAATCCATGATTTTTCTTATTTGAGGGCCGACAAATTTTCCAGCTTTAATTTTCGCCTCTGAAAGTTTTGGCAAAAAAATTCTTCAAATATTTGAAAGCCTCGGACTCATGATTTTTAAATTTGTTCTTAAATCATACTCTCTTTCTCTTACGTTAATAAATTCGCCGCAAATATAGCAAAATGAGTCAACGTCGTGTTTACAACTTCTCGAAGTCATTTCGTACAGTTTGCTAATATACAGGAAAGAAATATGTTTAACTCGTTATGCCTCTGTGACATGTAAACAATTATTGTTGTATATTCAAATATAAGTGACACAAGAAGCTCAACCCCCGCCCCCTAATTGTCTTTTGTATCAAAAGAATCATTCAACACATATAAGAAGTAATTTATTTACAGGGATACAGGTTAAGCAAAATTTACACACATCTTTATATTTCTCTGTCTGCATATGAAATGTTTACAGAGGATTCTTGTTTGCTCGTGTAGACAATCAAAATTTGTTCGAAAAAAAAACCGGTTTGTTTGTGGAAACATGTTTGCTTGTGTAGAAAGGCTATATAACGGAAGCAATTCAGCGCAAAACTGAAAAATATTTAAATCACTATAACTTTTTTAAAAGCAAATATTTTCGAAAACTAATTGCATTTTTAGTTTTCTTTGGGCTGGTATAATCAGAATATATTGGGCAAAACCTATGCGCAAAAAATTTTTTGTTTTTTGTTGACCGGTGTAATCAGACTATAAAAGATATTTTCAGATTGCAATCAGAGATTGACTTTATCTCTCATGAGGAAGGGAAGAAAAGGGAAGGGAAGGGAAGGGAAGGGAAGGGAAGGGAAGGGAAGGGAAGGGAAGGGAAGGGAAGGGGAGGGAAGGGAAGGGAAGGGAAGGGGAGGGAAGGGAAGGGAAGGGAAGGGAATGCGCATTCAAAAAGCCCTTATTTATTGTAGCAAATATGTAGGAATGATTTCACGTTTGTGTTTTTATCTGACATTCTTTTCATTTCTTCTTGAATTTTGTTTTGGCAAACTTTAGACTTACAAAAATAACAACAACAAGAAATATTATGAGGGTATAAACAAATCTAGATGATTTTTTTCAATTAGGTTGGGAAAAAACGATTCTAGAGATCTATTTGCAATGCATGAAAGCAAAATTTTTTTAATAAATGTATTTAGTCCTAAATCAGGGGTAGCCAACCGTTCGCTAGCTAGATTTCAGATTCGCTATATAACTCGGACGCCTTTTATACCTTCCTACCTAAGGCTTAGGTAAGGCCAAGGTAAGGCTATAGCTAAAGTATGTATATGAGATATAGGTGTATATCTGTATGTTTCTTGCTTATTGCAGATCTAGCCTCATGAATTTTGTTCGTCCTCATAAGTAGCTATGAACATACTAAGAGCTAACTTAAGCTAAAATTGAAAATAAATCAAACTTAAGCGTTTCTTGTGTTCCTCCGCGTTGTGTGATTGCAAATTAACTACATTTAGAGTTAAATGGAAAAACTTAAAGCACCAAAGCGCTACTTTTAATCATCTAATGCACCATAGTTTGGCCACCCCTGTCCTAAGCAATGATTTTTGTATTGAAAATGGAGAAAACAAAAAAATTAATGCTTTCCAGTAATTAAAAATTGTGCATTAAACAACCATTTAGTCTAGTAGTTCGGATTAGCACCTAGTTTTTGCAAAATCAGAGGGTTTAAACATTATTTATTTTTCCGATAATAAGTCTGCGATTCCAAAAGTTCACTATCATCCCCAATTAGTCACATGGGTATATTTATTTCTTCTGATTCTTAATAATCGCTCCAATCATCTTGACCTTTATAGTCTGCATTATTCCTATCCATTATGATATTGATTGTACAACACATTTCTTTTTTAACAAAAATATAAATTGACCGATGTTCACATTTAATGTTAACAAAATTGAAATCTTACAGACTAACAACATTTAGGTCATGACCATGTAACAATAAATTCTATCGGAAAACAATATGTGAAAGTGATTTGTGATATTTTTACAAGTAACAAAAGTTTTGTCAAATTCAGTACACTAGAAAATTTAAATTCAATTAGTTATCATATTCCACATTAAATGTAGTCGCATGATGAATGCTTTTTATGCCATACGGCGGCGGTGCGCAAACTGTGGGTCGCAAGAAAAATTTCGAGGGTCGCCAAAGACTCACAAATTTATTTGTTATTTAACAAATATAAGACTTTTCTTCAACGAAAATCGGGTAATATGAAAATAGAAGTAATTTTAAAAATAGATCTTGTATTTTTACGAAAGAAATTTGTATATCAGTATCTAATAGCAATCGCGGTAAGCGAACAGATACAGTGAAGCTTTTGTTGCAAAAAACATTGATGAAGAACTACACAATATAGTGGAGGATGTTGTTATTGTAATTAATTACATTAAAAACAACGCCCTAAATAGTCGTCTTTTTTCAGTACTCTGTAATGAGATGGGTTCTGCGTATGAAACATACAAATTACATACCGATGTTAGATAGCTCTCAAGAGACAAAATACTGCGACGTGTTTTTGTTTTGAGAAACGAAGTATACATCTTTTTGGAAAACTAAGTTACATGGTTGATGATATCTTCGAAAAACTCAATGATCTAAACTTGAGTTTGCAGGGAAAGAACACAAACATATTAAACATATTAATATTCACCGAGACAGAATTCCACATTTGATCCCTGTCTATATGGACTTCATTTGAGTAGATTAGATAAAAAATAACACTGCCGTAAACATTAAATTCGGGCATCTCCTCAACATTGTTCTTAGGTTACGTTAGACATTAGGCAATCTATAGATTTCCTATTCATTTATAGGCATTTCCTTACAAAAATCAATTAAAATAGACTTAAACAGGAACTGACCTATTATTTTTGTTCCATATTTTTAACCGAAATTAAGCCGCCTGTATTCAGCATTCTCTATACTATCATTTTACACTTAAAGCTGTAAATACATATAACAAAAAATATACAAAACTGAAAATGATTCAAAAAGATTATTAGGCATAATCAGACTATAAAAGATATTTTCAGATTGCAATCAGAGATTGACTTTATCTCTCATGAGGAAGGGAAGAAAAGGGAAGGGAAGGGAAGGGAAGAGAAGGGAAGGGAAGGGAAGGGAAGGGAAGGGAAGGGAAGGGAAGGGAAGGGAAGGGAAGGGAAGGGAAGGGAAGGGAAGGGAAGGGAATGCGCACACAAAAAGCCCTTATTAAAATATTTGCTTATAAAAGCAAATATGTAGGAATGATTTCACGTTTGTGTTTTTATCTGACATTCTTTTCATTTCTTCTTGAATTTTGTTTTGGCAAACTTTAGACTTACAAAAATAACAACAACAAGAAATATTATGAGGGTATAAACAAATCTAGATGATTTTTTTCAATTAGGTTGGGAAAAAACGATTCTAGAGATCTATTTGCAATGCATGAAAGCAAAATTTTTGTAATAAATGTATTTAGTCCTAAATCAGGGGTAGCCAACCGTTCGCTAGCTAGATTTCAGATTCGCTATATAACTCGGACGCCTTTTATACCTTCTTACCTAAGGCTTAGGTAAGGCCAAGGTAAGGCTATAGCTAAAGTATGTATATGAGATATAGGTGTATATCTGTATGTTTCTTGCTTATTGCAGATCTAGCCTCATGAATTTTGTTCGTCCTCATAAGTAGCTATGAACATACTAAGAGCTAACTTAAGCCAAAATTGAAAATAAATCAAACTTAAGCGTTTCTTGTGTTTCCCGCGTTGTGTGATTGCAAATTAACTACATTTAGAGTTAAATGGAAAAACTTAAAGCACCAAAGCGCTACTTTTAATCATCTAATGCACCATAGTTTGGCCACCCCTGTCCTAAGCAATGATTTTTGTATTGAAAATGGAGAAAACAAAAAAATTAATGCTTTCCAGTAATTAAAAATTGTGCATTAAACAACCATTTAGTCTAGTAGTTCGGATTAGCACCTAGTTTTTGCAAAATCAGAGGGTTTAAACATTATCTATTTTTCCGATAATAAATCTGCGATTCCAAAAGTTCACTATCATCCCCAATTAGTCACATGGGTATATTTATTTCTTCTGATTCTTAATAATCGCTCCAATCATCTTGACCTTTATAGTCTGCATTATTCCTATCCATTATGATATTGATTGTACAACACATTTCTTTTTTAACAAAAATATAAATTGACCGATGTTCACATTTAATGTTAACAAAATTGAAATCTTACAGACTAACAACATTTAGGTCATGACCATGTAACAATAAATTCTATCGGAAAACAATATGTGAAAGTGATTTGTGATATTTTTACAAGTAACAAAAGTTTTGTCAAATTCAGTACACTAGAAAATTTAAATTCAATTAGTTATCATATTCCACATTAAATGTAGTCGCATGATGAATGCTTTTTATGCCATACGGCGGCGGTGCGCAAACTGTGGGTCGCAAGAAAAATTTCGAGGGTCGCCAAAGACTCACAAATTTATTTGTTATTTAACAAATATAAGACTTTTCTTCAACGAAAATCGGGTAATATGAAAATAGAAGTAATTTTAAAAATAGATCTTGTATTTTTACGAAAGAAATTTGTATATCAGTATCTAATAGCAATCGCGGTAAGCGAACAGATACAGTGAAGCTTTTGTTGCAAAAAACATTGATGAAGAACTACACAATATAGTGGAGGATGTTGTTATTGTAATTAATTACATTAAAAACAACGCCCTAAATAGTCGTCTTTTTCAGTACTCTGTAATGAGATGGGTTCTGCGTATGAAACATACAAATTACATACCGATGTTAGATAGCTCTCAAGAGACAAAATACTGCGACGTGTTTTTGTTTTGAGAAACGAAGTATACATCTTTTTGGAAAACTAAGTTACATGGTTGATGATATCTTCGAAAAACTCAATGATCTAAACTTGAGTTTGCAGGGAAAGAACACAAACATATTAAACATATTAATATTCACCGAGACAGAATTCCACATTTGATCCCTGTCTATATGGACTTCATTTGAGTAGATTAGATAAAAAATAACACTGCCGTAAACATTAAATTCGGGCATCTCCTCAATATTGTTCTTAGGTTACGTTAGACATTAGGCAATCTATAGATTTCCTATTCATTTATAGGCATTTCCTTACAAAAATCAATTAAAATAGACTTAAACAGGAACTGACCTATTATTTTTGTTCCATATTTTTAACCGAAATTAAGCCGCCTGTATTCAGCATTCTCTATACTATCATTTTACACTTAAAGCTGTAAATACATATAACAAAAAATATACAAAACTGAAAATGATTCAAAAAGATTATTAGGCATAATCAGACTATAAAAGATATTTTCAGATTGCAATCAGAGATTGACTTTATCTCTCATGAGGAAGGGAAGAAAAGGGAAGGGAAGGGAAGGGAAGGGAAGGGAAGGGAAGGGAAGGGAAGGGAAGGGAAGGGAAGGGAAGGGAAGGGAAGGGAAGGTAAGGGAAGGGAAGAGAAGGGAAGGGAATGCGCACACAAAAAGCCCTTATTTATTGTAGCAAATATGTAGGAATGATTTCACGTTTGTGTTTTTATCTGACATTCTTTTCATTTCTTCTTGAATTTTGTTTTGGCAAACTTTAGACTTACAAAAATAACAACAACAAGAAATATTATGAGGGTATAAACAAATCTAGATGATTTTTTTCAATTAGGTTGGGAAAAAACGATTCTAGAGATCTATTTGCAATGCATGAAAGCAAAATTTTTTTAATAAATGTATTTAGTCCTAAATCAGGGGTAGCCAACCGTTCGCTAGCTAGATTTCAGATTCGCTATATAACTCGGACGCCTTTTATACCTTCTTACCTAAGGCTTAGGTAAGGCCAAGGAAAGGCTATAGCTAAAGTATGTATATGAGATATAGGTGTATATCTGTATGTTTCTTGCTTATTGCAGATCTAGCCTCATGAATTTTGTTCGTCCTCATAAGTAGCTATGAACATACTAAGAGCTAACTTAAGCCAAAATTGAAAATAAATCAAACTTAAGCGTTTCTTGTGTTTCCCGCGTTGTGTGATTGCAAATTAACTACATTTAGAGTTAAATGGAAAAACTTAAAGCACCAAAGCGCTACTTTTAATCATCTAATGCACCATAGTTTGGCCACCCCTGTCCTAAGCAATGATTTTTGTATTGAAAATGGAGAAAACAAAAAAATTAATGCTTTCCAGTAATTAAAAATTGTGCATTAAACAACCATTTAGTCTAGTAGTTCGGATTAGCACCTAGTTTTTGCAAAATCAGAGGGTTTAAACATTATTTATTTTTCCGATAATAAGTCTGCGATTCCAAAAGTTCACTATCATCCCCAATTAGTCACATGGGTATATTTATTTCTTCTGATTCTTAATAATCGCTCCAATCATCTTGACCTTTATAGTCTGCATTATTCCTATCCATTATGATATTGATTGTACAACACATTTCTTTTTTAACAAAAATATAAATTGACCGATGTTCACATTTAATGTTAACAAAATTGAAATCTTACAGACTAACAACATTTAGGTCATGACCATGTAACAATAAATTCTATCGGAAAACAATATGTGAAAGTGATTTGTGATATTTTTACAAGTAACAAAAGTTTTGTCAAATTCAGTACACTAGAAAATTTAAATTCAATTAGTTATCATATTCCACATTAAATGTAGTCGCATGATGAATGCTTTTTATGCCATACGGCGGCGGTGCGCAAACTGTGGGTCGCAAGAAAAATTTCGAGGGTCGCCAAAGACTCACAAATTTATTTGTTATTTAACAAATATAAGACTTTTCTTCAACGAAAATCGGGGTAATATGAAAATAGAAGTAATTTTAAAAATAGATCTTGTATTTTTACGAAAGAAATTTGTATATCAGTATCTAATAGCAATCGCGGTAAGCGAACAGATACAGTGAAGCTTTTGTTGCAAAAAACATTGATGAAGAACTACACAATATAGTGGAGGATGTTGTTATTGTAATTAATTACATTAAAAACAACGCCCTAAATAGTCGTCTTTTTTCAGTACTCTGTAATGAGATGGGTTCTGCGTATGAAACATACAAATTACATACCGATGTTAGATAGCTCTCAAGAGACAAAATCCTGCGACGTGTTTTTGTTTTGAGAAACGAAGTATACATCTTTTTGGAAAACTAAGTTACATGGTTGATGATATCTTCGAAAAACTCAATGATCTAAACTTGAGTTTGCAGGGAAAGAACACAAACATATTAAACATATTAATATTCACCGAGACAGAATTCCACATTTGATCCCTGTCTATATGGACTTCATTTGAGTAGATTAGATAAAAAATAACACTGCCGTAAACATTAAATTCGGGCATCTCCTCAATATTGTTCTTAGGTTACGTTAGACATTAGGCAATCTATAGATTTCCTATTCATTTATAGGCATTTCCTTACAAAAATCAATTAAAATAGACTTAAACAGGAACTGACCTATTATTTTTGTTCCATATTTTTAACCGAAATTAAGCCGCCTGTATTCAGCATTCTCTATACTATCATTTTACACTTAAAGCTGTAAATACATATAACAAAAAATATACAAAACTGAAAATGATTCAAAAAGATTATTAGGCATAATCAGACTATAAAAGATATTTTCAGATTGCAATCAGAGATTGACTTTATCTCTCATGAGGAAGGGAAGAAAAGGGAAGGGAAGGGAAGGGAAGAGAAGGGAAGGGAAGGGAAGGGAAGGGAAGGGAAGGGAAGGGAAGGGAAGGGAAGGGAAGGGAAGGGAAGGGAAGGGAAGGGAAGGGAATGCGCACACAAAAAGCCCTTATTAAAATATTTGCTTATAAAAGCAAATATGTAGGAATGATTTCACGTTTGTGTTTTTATCTGACATTCTTTTCATTTCTTCTTGAATTTTGTTTTGGCAAACTTTACAAAAATAACAACAACAAGAAATATTATGAGGGTATAAACAAATCTAGATGATTTTTTTCAATTAGGTTGGGAAAAAACGATTCTAGAGATCTATTTGCAATGCATGAAAGCAAAATTTTTGTAATAAATGTATTTAGTCCTAAATCAGGGGTAGCCAACCGTTCGCTAGCTAGATTTCAGATTCGCTATATAACTCGGACGCCTTTTATACCTTCTTACCTAAGGCTTAGGTAAGGCCAAGGTAAGGCTATAGCTAAAGTATGTATATGAGATATAGGTGTATATCTGTATGTTTCTTGCTTATTGCAGATCTAGCCTCATGAATTTTGTTCGTCCTCATAAGTAGCTATGAACATACTAAGAGCTAACTTAAGCCAAAATTGAAAATAAATCAAACTTAAGCGTTTCTTGTGTTTCCCGCGTTGTGTGATTGCAAATTAACTACATTTAGAGTTAAATGGAAAAACTTAAAGCACCAAAGCGCTACTTTTAATCATCTAATGCACCATAGTTTGGCCACCCCTGTCCTAAGCAATGATTTTTGTATTGAAAATGGAGAAAACAAAAAAATTAATGCTTTCCAGTAATTAAAAATTGTGCATTAAACAACCATTTAGTCTAGTAGTTCGGATTAGCACCTAGTTTTTGCAAAATCAGAGGGTTTAAACATTATCTATTTTTCCGATAATAAATCTGCGATTCCAAAAGTTCACTATCATCCCCAATTAGTCACATGGGTATATTTATTTCTTCTGATTCTTAATAATCGCTCCAATCATCTTGACCTTTATAGTCTGCATTATTCCTATCCATTATGATATTGATTGTACAACACATTTCTTTTTTAACAAAAATATAAATTGACCGATGTTCACATTTAATTTTAACAAAATTGAAATCTTACAGACTAACAACATTTAGGTCATGACCATGTAACAATAAATTCTATCGGAAAACAATATGTGAAAGTGATTTGTGATATTTTTACAAGTAACAAAAGTTTTGTCAAATTCAGTACACTAGAAAATTTAAATTCAATTAGTTATCATATTCCACATTAAATGTAGTCGCATGATGAATGCTTTTTATGCCATACGGCGGCGGTGCGCAAACTGTGGGTCGCAAGAAAAATTTCGAGGGTCGCCAAAGACTCACAAATTTATTTGTTATTTAACAAATATAAGACTTTTCTTCAACGAAAATCGGGTAATATGAAAATAGAAGTAATTTTAAAAATAGATCTTGTATTTTTACGAAAGAAATTTGTATATCAGTATCTAATAGCAATCGCGGTAAGCGAACAGATACAGTGAAGCTTTTGTTGCAAAAAACATTGATGAAGAACTACACAATATAGTGGAGGATGTTGTTATTGTAATTAATTACATTAAAAACAACGCCCTAAATAGTCGTCTTTTTTCAGTACTCTGTAATGAGATGGGTTCTGCGTATGAAACATACAAATTACATACCGATGTTAGATAGCTCTCAAGAGACAAAATACTGCGACGTGTTTTTGTTTTGAGAAACGAAGTATACATCTTTTTGGAAAACTAAGTTACATGGTTGATGATATCTTCGAAAAACTCAATGATCTAAACTTGAGTTTGCAGGGAAAGAACACAAACATATTAAACATATTAATATTCACCGAGACAGAATTCCACATTTGATCCCTGTCTATATGGACTTCATTTGAGTAGATTAGATAAAAAATAACACTGCCGTAAACATTAAATTCGGGCATCTCCTCAATATTGTTCTTAGGTTACGTTAGACATTAGGCAATCTATAGATTTCCTATTCATTTATAGGCATTTCCTTACAAAAATCAATTAAAATAGACTTAAACAGGAACTGACCTATTATTTTTGTTCCATATTTTTAACCGAAATTAAGCCGCCTGTATTCAGCATTCTCTATACTATCATTTTACACTTAAAGCTGTAAATACATATAACAAAAAATATACAAAACTGAAAATGATTCAAAAAGATTATTAGGCATAATCAGACTATAAAAGATATTTTCAGATTGCAATCAGAGATTGACTTTATCTCTCATGAGGAAGGGAAGAAAAGGGAAGGGAAGGGAAGGGAAGAGAAGGGAAGGGAAGGGAAGGGAAGGGAAGGGAAGGGAAGGGAAGGGAAGGGAAGGGAAGGGAAGGGAAGGGAAGGGAAGGGAAGGGAATGCGCACACAAAAAGCCCTTATTAAAATATTTGCTTATAAAAGCAAATATGTAGGAATGATTTCACGTTTGTGTTTTTATCTGACATTCTTTTCATTTCTTCTTGAATTTTGTTTTGGCAAACTTTAGACTTACAAAAATAACAACAACAAGAAATATTATGAGGGTATAAACAAATCTAGATGATTTTTTTCAATTAGGTTGGGAAAAAACGATTCTAGAGATCTATTTGCAATGCATGAAAGCAAAATTTTTGTAATAAATGTATTTAGTCCTAAATCAGGGGTAGCCAACCGTTCGCTAGCTAGATTTCAGATTCGCTATATAACTCGGACGCCTTTTATACCTTCTTACCTAAGGCTTAGGTAAGGCCAAGGTAAGGCTATAGCTAAAGTATGTATATGAGATATAGGTGTATATCTGTATGTTTCTTGCTTATTGCAGATCTAGCCTCATGAATTTTGTTCGTCCTCATAAGTAGCTATGAACATACTAAGAGCTAACTTAAGCCAAAATTGAAAATAAATCAAACTTAAGCGTTTCTTGTGTTTCCCGCGTTGTGTGATTGCAAATTAACTACATTTAGAGTTAAATGGAAAAACTTAAAGCACCAAAGCGCTACTTTTAATCATCTAATGCACCATAGTTTGGCCACCCCTGTCCTAAGCAATGATTTTTGTATTGAAAATGGAGAAAACAAAAAAATTAATGCTTTCCAGTAATTAAAAATTGTGCATTAAACAACCATTTAGTCTAGTAGTTCGGATTAGCACCTAGTTTTTGCAAAATCAGAGGGTTTAAACATTATCTATTTTTCCGATAATAAATCTGCGATTCCAAAAGTTCACTATCATCCCCAATTAGTCACATGGGTATATTTATTTCTTCTGATTCTTAATAATCGCTCCAATCATCTTGACCTTTATAGTCTGCATTATTCCTATCCATTATGATATTGATTGTACAACACATTTCTTTTTTAACAAAAATATAAATTGACCGATGTTCACATTTAATGTTAACAAAATTGAAATCTTACAGACTAACAACATTTAGGTCATGACCATGTAACAATAAATTCTATCGGAAAACAATATGTGAAAGTGATTTGTGATATTTTTACAAGTAACAAAAGTTTTGTCAAATTCAGTACACTAGAAAATTTAAATTCAATTAGTTATCATATTCCACATTAAATGTAGTCGCATGATGAATGCTTTTTATGCCATACGGCGGCGGTGCGCAAACTGTGGGTCGCAAGAAAAATTTCGAGGGTCGCCAAAGACTCACAAATTTATTTGTTATTTAACAAATATAAGACTTTTCTTCAACGAAAATCGGGTAATATGAAAATAGAAGTAATTTTAAAAATAGATCTTGTATTTTTACGAAAGAAATTTGTATATCAGTATCTAATAGCAATCGCGGTAAGCGAACAGATACAGTGAAGCTTTTGTTGCAAAAAACATTGATGAAGAACTACACAATATAGTGGAGGATGTTGTTATTGTAATTAATTACATTAAAAACAACGCCCTAAATAGTCGTCTTTTTTCAGTACTCTGTAATGAGATGGGTTCTGCGTATGAAACATACAAATTACATACCGATGTTAGATAGCTCTCAAGAGACAAAATACTGCGACGTGTTTTTGTTTTGAGAAACGAAGTATACATCTTTTTGGAAAACTAAGTTACATGGTTGATGATATCTTCGAAAAACTCAATGATCTAAACTTGAGTTTGCAGGGAAAGAACACAAACATATTAAACATATTAATATTCACCGAGACAGAATTCCACATTTGATCCCTGTCTATATGGACTTCATTTGAGTAGATTAGATAAAAAATAACACTGCCGTAAACATTAAATTCGGGCATCTCCTCAATATTGTTCTTAGGTTACGTTAGACATTAGGCAATCTATAGATTTCCTATTCATTTATAGGCATTTCCTTACAAAAATCAATTAAAATAGACTTAAACAGGAACTGACCTATTATTTTTGTTCCATATTTTTAACCGAAATTAAGCCGCCTGTATTCAGCATTCTCTATACTATCATTTTACACTTAAAGCTGTAAATACATATAACAAAAAATATACAAAACTGAAAATGATTCAAAAAGATTATTAGGCATAATCAGACTATAAAAGATATTTTCAGATTGCAATCAGAGATTGACTTTATCTCTCATGAGGAAGGGAAGAAAAGGGAAGGGAAGGGAAGGGAAGGGAAGGGAAGGGAAGGGAAGGGAAGGTAAGGGAAGGGAAGAGAAGGGAAGGGAATGCGCACACAAAAAGCCCTTATTTATTGTAGCAAATATGTAGGAATGATTTCACGTTTGTGTTTTTATCTGACATTCTTTTCATTTCTTCTTGAATTTTGTTTTGGCAAACTTTAGACTTACAAAAATAACAACAACAAGAAATATTATGAGGGTATAAACAAATCTAGATGATTTTTTTCAATTAGGTTGGGAAAAAACGATTCTAGAGATCTATTTGCAATGCATGAAAGCAAAATTTTTTTAATAAATGTATTTAGTCCTAAATCAGGGGTAGCCAACCGTTCGCTAGCTAGATTTCAGATTCGCTATATAACTCGGACGCCTTTTATACCTTCTTACCTAAGGCTTAGGTAAGGCCAAGGTAAGGCTATAGCTAAAGTATGTATATGAGATATAGGTGTATATCTGTATGTTTCTTGCTTATTGCAGATCTAGCCTCATGAATTTTGTTCGTCCTCATAAGTAGCTATGAACATACTAAGAGCTAACTTAAGCCAAAATTGAAAATAAATCAAACTTAAGCGTTTCTTGTGTTTCCCGCGTTGTGTGATTGCAAATTAACTACATTTAGAGTTAAATGGAAAAACTTAAAGCACCAAAGCGCTACTTTTAATCATCTAATGCACCATAGTTTGGCCACCCCTGTCCTAAGCAATGATTTTTGTATTGAAAATGGAGAAAACAAAAAAATTAATGCTTTCCAGTAATTAAAAATTGTGCATTAAACAACCATTTAGTCTAGTAGTTCGGATTAGCACCTAGTTTTTGCAAAATCAGAGGGTTTAAACATTATCTATTTTTCCGATAATAAGTCTGCGATTCCAAAAGTTCACTATCATCCCCAATTAGTCACATGGGTATATTTATTTCTTCTGATTCTTAATAATCGCTCCAATCATCTTGACCTTTATAGTCTGCATTATTCCTATCCATTATGATATTGATTGTACAACACATTTCTTTTTTAACAAAAATATAAATTGACCGATGTTCACATTTAATGTTAACAAAATTGAAATCTTACAGACTAACAACATTTAGGTCATGACCATGTAACAATAAATTCTATCGGAAAACAATATGTGAAAGTGATTTGTGATATTTTTACAAGTAACAAAAGTTTTGTCAAATTCAGTACACTAGAAAATTTAAATTCAATTAGTTATCATATTCCACATTAAATGTAGTCGCATGATGAATGCTTTTTATGCCATACGGCGGCGGTACGCAAACTGTGGGTCGCAAGAAAAATTTCGAGGGTCGCCAAAGACTCACAAATTTATTTGTTATTTAACAAATATAAGACTTTTCTTCAACGAAAATCGGGTAATATGAAAATAGAAGTAATTTTAAAAATAGATCTTGTATTTTTACGAAAGAAATTTGTATATCAGTATCTAATAGCAATCGCGGTAAGCGAACAGATACAGTGAAGCTTTTGTTGCAAAAAACATTGATGAAGAACTACACAATATAGTGGAGGATGTTGTTATTGTAATTAATTACATTAAAAACAACGCCCTAAATAGTCGTCTTTTTTCAGTACTCTGTAATGAGATGGGTTCTGCGTATGAAACATACAAATTACATACCGATGTTAGATAGCTCTCAAGAGACAAAATACTGCGACGTGTTTTTGTTTTGAGAAACGAAGTATACATCTTTTTGGAAAACTAAGTTACATGGTTGATGATATCTTCGAAAAACTCAATGATCTAAACTTGAGTTTGCAGGGAAAGAACACAAACATATTAAACATACTAATATTCACCGAGACAGAATTCCACATTTGATCCCTGTCTATATGGACTTCATTTGAGTAGATTAGATAAAAAATAACACTGCCGTAAACATTAAATTCGGGCATCTCCTCAACATTGTTCTTAGGTTACGTTAGACATTAGGCAATCTATAGATTTCCTATTCATTTATAGGCATTTCCTTACAAAAATCAATTAAAATAGACTTAAACAGGAACTGACCTATTATTTTTGTTCCATATTTTTAACCGAAATTAAGCCGCCTGTATTCAGCATTCTCTATACTATCATTTTACACTTAAAGCTGTAAATACATATAACAAAAAATATACAAAACTGAAAATGATTCAAAAAGATTATTAGGCATAATCAGACTATAAAAGATATTTTCAGATTGCAATCAGAGATTGACTTTATCTCTCATGAGGAAGGGAAGAAAAGGGAAGGGAAGGGAAGGGAAGGGAAGGGAAGGGAAGGGAAGGGAAGGGAAGGGAAGGGAAGGGAAGGGAAGGGAAGGGAAGGGAAGGGAAGGGAATGCGCACACAAAAAGCCCTTATTAAAATATTTGCTTATAAAAGCAAATATGTAGGAATGATTTCACGTTTGTGTTTTTATCTGACATTCTTTTCATTTCTTCTTGAATTTTGTTTTGGCAAACTTTAGACTTACAAAAATAACAACAACAAGAAATATTATGAGGGTATAAACAAATCTAGATGATTTTTTTCAATTAGGTTGGGAAAAAACGATTCTAGAGATCTATTTGCAATGCATGAAAGCAAAATTTTTGTAATAAATGTATTTAGTCCTAAATCAGGGGTAGCCAACCGTTCGCTAGCTAGATTTCAGATTCGCTATATAACTCGGACGCCTTTTATACCTTCTTACCTAAGGCTTAGGTAAGGCCAAGGTAAGGCTATAGCTAAAGTATGTATATGAGATATAGGTGTATATCTGTATGTTTCTTGCTTATTGCAGATCTAGCCTCATGAATTTTGTTCGTCCTCATAAGTAGCTATGAACATACTAAGAGCTAACTTAAGCCAAAATTGAAAATAAATCAAACTTAAGCGTTTCTTGTGTTTCCCGCGTTGTGTGATTGCAAATTAACTACATTTAGAGTTAAATGGAAAAACTTAAAGCACCAAAGCGCTACTTTTAATCATCTAATGCACCATAGTTTGGCCACCCCTGTCCTAAGCAATGATTTTTGTATTGAAAATGGAGAAAACAAAAAAATTAATGCTTTCCAGTAATTAAAAATTGTGCATTAAACAACCATTTAGTCTAGTAGTTCGGATTAGCACCCAGTTTTTGCAAAATCAGAGGGTTTAAACATTATCTATTTTTCCGATAATAAGTCTGCGATTCCAAAAGTTCACTATCATCCCCAATTAGTCACATGGGTATATTTATTTCTTCTGATTCTTAATAATCGCTCCAATCATCTTGACCTTTATAGTCTGCATTATTCCTATCCATTATGATATTGATTGTACAACACATTTCTTTTTTAACAAAAATATAAATTGACCGATGTTCACATTTAATGTTAACAAAATTGAAATCTTACAGACTAACAATATTTAGGTCATGACCATGTAACAATAAATTCTATCGGAAAACAATATGTGAAAGTGATTTGTGATATTTTTACAAGTAACAAAAGTTTTGTCAAATTCAGTACACTAGAAAATTTAAATTCAATTAGTTATCATATTCCACATTAAATGTAGTCGCATGATGAATGCTTTTTATGCCATACGGCGGCGGTGCGCAAACTGTGGGTCGCAAGAAAAATTTCGAGGGTCGCCAAAGACTCACAAATTTATTTGTTATTTAACAAATATAAGACTTTTCTTCAACGAAAATCGGGTAATATGAAAATAGAAGTAATTTTAAAAATAGATCTTGTATTTTTACGAAAGAAATTTGTATATCAGTATCTAATAGCAATCGCGGTAAGCGAACAGATACAGTGAAGCTTTTGTTGCAAAAAACATTGATGAAGAACTACACAATATAGTGGAGGATGTTGTTATTGTAATTAATTACATTAAAAACAACGCCCTAAATAGTCGTCTTTTTTCAGTACTCTGTAATGAGATGGGTTCTGCGTATGAAACATACAAATTACATACCGATGTTAGATAGCTCTCAAGAGACAAAATACTGCGACGTGTTTTTGTTTTGAGAAACGAAGTATACATCTTTTTGGAAAACTAAGTTACATGGTTGATGATATCTTCGAAAAACTCAATGATCTAAACTTGAGTTTGCAGGGAAAGAACACAAACATATTAAACATACTAATATTCACCGAGACAGAATTCCACATTTGATCCCTGTCTATATGGACTTCATTTGAGTAGATTAGATAAAAAATAACACTGCCGTAAACATTAAATTCGGGCATCTCCTCAACATTGTTCTTAGGTTACGTTAGACATTAGGCAATCTATAGATTTCCTATTCATTTATAGGCATTTCCTTACAAAAATCAATTAAAATAGACTTAAACAGGAACTGACCTATTATTTTTGTTCCATATTTTTAACCGAAATTAAGCCGCCTGTATTCAGCATTCTCTATACTATCATTTTACACTTAAAGCTGTAAATACATATAACAAAAAATATACAAAACTGAAAATGATTCAAAAAGATTATTAGGCATAATCAGACTATAAAAGATATTTTCAGATTGCAATCAGAGATTGACTTTATCTCTCATGAGGAAGGGAAGAAAAGGGAAGGGAAGGGAAGGGAAGGGAAGGGAAGGGAAGGGAAGGGAAGGGAAGGGAAGAAAAGGGAAGGGAAGGGAAGGGAAGGGAAGGGGTGGGAAGGGAAGGGAAGGGAAGGGAAGAGAAGGGAAGGGAATGCGCACACAAAAAGCCCTTATTTATTGTAGCAAATATGTAGGAATGATTTCACGTTTGTGTTTTTATCTGACATTCTTTTCATTTCTTCTTGAATTTTGTTTTGGCAAACTTTAGACTTACAAAAATAACAACAACAAGAAATATTATGAGGGTATAAACAAATCTAGATGATTTTTTTCAATTAGGTTGGGAAAAAACGATTCTAGAGATCTATTTGCAATGCATGAAAGCAAAATTTTTGTAATAAATGTATTTAGTCCTAAATCAGGGGTAGCCAACCGTTCGCTAGCTAGATTTCAGATTCGCTATATAACTCGGACGCCTTTTATACCTTCTTACCTAAGGCTTAGGTAAGGCCAAGGTAAGGCTATAGCTAAAGTATGTATATGAGATATAGGTGTATATCTGTATGTTTCTTGCTTATTGCAGATCTAGCCTCATGAATTTTGTTCGTCCTCATAAGTAGCTATGAACATACTAAGAGCTAACTTAAGCCAAAATTGAAAATAAATCAAACTTAAGCGTTTCTTGTGTTTCCCGCGTTGTGTGATTGCAAATTAACTACATTTAGAGTTAAATGGAAAAACTTAAAGCACCAAAGCGCTACTTTTAATCATCTAATGCACCATAGTTTGGCCACCCCTGTCCTAAGCAATGATTTTTGTATTGAAAATGGAGAAAACAAAAAAATTAATGCTTTCCAGTAATTAAAAATTGTGCATTAAACAACCATTTAGTCTAGTAGTTCGGATTAGCACCTAGTTTTTGCAAAATCAGAGGGTTTAAACATTATTTATTTTTCCGATAATAAGTCTGCGATTCCAAAAGTTCACTATCATCCCCAATTAGTCACATGGGTATATTTATTTCTTCTGATTCTTAATAATCGCTCCAATCATCTTGACCTTTATAGTCTGCATTATTCCTATCCATTATGATATTGATTGTACAACACATTTCTTTTTTAACAAAAATATAAATTGACCGATGTTCACATTTAATGTTAACAAAATTGAAATCTTACAGACTAACAACATTTAGGTCATGACCATGTAACAATAAATTCTATCGGAAAACAATATGTGAAAGTGATTTGTGATATTTTTACAAGTAACAAAAGTTTTGTCAAATTCAGTACACTAGAAAATTTAAATTCAATTAGTTATCATATTCCACATTAAATGTAGTCGCATGATGAATGCTTTTTATGCCATACGGCGGCGGTGCGCAAACTGTGGGTCGCAAGAAAAATTTCGAGGGTCGCCAAAGACTCACAAATTTATTTGTTATTTAACAAATATAAGACTTTTCTTCAACGAAAATCGGGTAATATGAAAATAGAAGTAATTTTAAAAATAGATCTTGTATTTTTACGAAAGAAATTTGTATATCAGTATCTAATAGCAATCGCGGTAAGCGAACAGATACAGTGAAGCTTTTGTTGCAAAAAACATTGATGAAGAACTACACAATATAGTGGAGGATGTTGTTATTGTAATTAATTACATTAAAAACAACGCCCTAAATAGTCGTCTTTTTTCAGTACTCTGTAATGAGATGGGTTCTGCGTATGAAACATACAAATTACATACCGATGTTAGATAGCTCTCAAGAGACAAAATACTGCGACGTGTTTTTGTTTTGAGAAACGAAGTATACATCTTTTTGGAAAACTAAGTTACATGGTTGATGATATCTTCGAAAAACTCAATGATCTAAACTTGAGTTTGCAGGGAAAGAACACAAACATATTAAACATACTAATATTCACCGAGACAGAATTCCACATTTGATCCCTGTCTATATGGACTTCATTTGAGTAGATTAGATAAAAAATAACACTGCCGTAAACATTAAATTCGGGCATCTCCTCAACATTGTTCTTAGGTTACGTTAGACATTAGGCAATCTATAGATTTCCTATTCATTTATAGGCATTTCCTTACAAAAATCAATTAAAATAGACTTAAACAGGAACTGACCTATTATTTTTGTTCCATATTTTTAACCGAAATTAAGCCGCCTGTATTCAGCATTCTCTATACTATCATTTTACACTTAAAGCTGTAAATACATATAACAAAAAATATACAAAACTGAAAATGATTCAAAAAGATTATTAGGCATAATCAGACTATAAAAGATATTTTCAGATTGCAATCAGAGATTGACTTTATCTCTCATGAGGAAGGGAAGGGAAGGGAAGGGTAGGGAAGGGAAGGGAAGGGAAGGGAAGGGAAGGGAAGGGAAGGGAAGGGAAGGGAAGGGAAGGGAAGGGAAGGGAATGCGCACACAAAAAGCCCTTATTAAAATATTTGCTTCTAAAAGCAAATATGTAGGAATGATTTCACGTTTGTGTTTTTATCTGACATTCTTTTCATTTCTTCTTGAATTTTGTTTTGGCAAACTTTAGACTTACAAAAATAACAACAACAAGAAATATTATGAGGGTATAAACAAATCTAGATGATTTTTTTCAATTAGGTTGGGAAAAAACGATTCTAGAGATCTATTTGCAATGCATGAAAGCAAAATTTTTGTAATAAATGTATTTAGTCCTAAATCAGGGGTAGCCAACCGTTCGCTAGCTAGATTTCAGATTCGCTATATAACTCGGACGCCTTTTATACCTTCTTACCTAAGGCTTAGGTAAGGCCAAGGTAAGGCTATAGCTAAAGTATGTATATGAGATATAGGTGTATATCTGTATGTTTCTTGCTTATTGCAGATCTAGCCTCATGAATTTTGTTCGTCCTCATAAGTAGCTATGAACATACTAAGAGCTAACTTAAGCCAAAATTGAAAATAAATCAAACTTAAGCGTTTCTTGTGTTTCCCGCGTTGTGTGATTGCAAATTAACTACATTTAGAGTTAAATGGAAAAACTTAAAGCACCAAAGCGCTACTTTTAATCATCTAATGCACCATAGTTTGGCCACCCCTGTCCTAAGCAATGATTTTTGTATTGAAAATGGAGAAAACAAAAAAATTAATGCTTTCCAGTAATTAAAAATTGTGCATTAAACAACCATTTAGTCTAGTAGTTCGGATTAGCACCTAGTTTTTGCAAAATCAGAGGGTTTAAACATTATTTATTTTTCCGATAATAAGTCTGCGATTCCAAAAGTTCACTATCATCCCCAATTAGTCACATGGGTATATTTATTTCTTCTGATTCTTAATAATCGCTCCAATCATCTTGACCTTTATAGTCTGCATTATTCCTATCCATTATGATATTGATTGTACAACACATTTCTTTTTTAACAAAAATATAAATTGACCGATGTTCACATTTAATGTTAACAAAATTGAAATCTTACAGACTAACAACATTTAGGTCATGACCATGTAACAATAAATTCTATCGGAAAACAATATGTGAAAGTGATTTGTGATATTTTTACAAGTAACAAAAGTTTTGTCAAATTCAGTACACTAGAAAATTTAAATTCAATTAGTTATCATATTCCACATTAAATGTAGTCGCATGATGAATGCTTTTTATGCCATACGGCGGCGGTGCGCAAACTGTGGGTCGCAAGAAAAATTTCGAGGGTCGCCAAAGACTCACAAATTTATTTGTTATTTAACAAATATAAGACTTTTCTTCAACGAAAATCGGGTAATATGAAAATAGAAGTAATTTTAAAAATAGATCTTGTATTTTTACGAAAGAAATTTGTATATCAGTATCTAATAGCAATCGCGGTAAGCGAACAGATACAGTGAAGCTTTTGTTGCAAAAAACATTGATGAAGAACTACACAATATAGTGGAGGATGTTGTTATTGTAATTAATTACATTAAAAACAACGCCCTAAATAGTCGTCTTTTTTCAGTACTCTGTAATGAGATGGGTTCTGCGTATGAAACATACAAATTACATACCGATGTTAGATAGCTCTCAAGAGACAAAATACTGCGACGTGTTTTTGTTTTGAGAAACGAAGTATACATCTTTTTGGAAAACTAAGTTACATGGTTGATGATATCTTCGAAAAACTCAATGATCTAAACTTGAGTTTGCAGGGAAAGAACACAAACATATTAAACATACTAATATTCACCGAGACAGAATTCCACATTTGATCCCTGTCTATATGGACTTCATTTGAGTAGATTAGATAAAAAATAACACTGCCGTAAACATTAAATTCGGGCATCTCCTCAACATTGTTCTTAGGTTACGTTAGACATTAGGCAATCTATAGATTTCCTATTCATTTATAGGCATTTCCTTACAAAAATCAATTAAAATAGACTTAAACAGGAACTGACCTATTATTTTTGTTCCATATTTTTAACCGAAATTAAGCCGCCTGTATTCAGCATTCTCTATACTATCATTTTACACTTAAAGCTGTAAATACATATAACAAAAAATATACAAAACTGAAAATGATTCAAAAAGATTATTAGGCATAATCAGACTATAAAAGATATTTTCAGATTGCAATCAGAGATTGACTTTATCTCTCATGAGGAAGGGAAGGGAAGGGAAGGGTAGGGAAGGGAAGGGAAGGGAAGGGAAGGGAAGGGAAGGGAAGGGAAGGGAAGGGAATGCGCACACAAAAAGCCCTTATTAAAATATTTGCTTCTAAAAGCAAATATGTAGGAATGATTTCACGTTTGTGTTTTTATCTGACATTCTTTTCATTTCTTCTTGAATTTTGTTTTGGCAAACTTTAGACTTACAAAAATAACAACAACAAGAAATATTATGAGGGTATAAACAAATCTAGATGATTTTTTTCAATTAGGTTGGGAAAAAACGATTCTAGAGATCTATTTGCAATGCATGAAAGCAAAATTTTTGTAATAAATGTATTTAGTCCTAAATCAGGGGTAGCCAACCGTTCGCTAGCTAGATTTCAGATTCGCTATATAACTCGGACGCCTTTTATACCTTCTTACCTAAGGCTTAGGTAAGGCCAAGGTAAGGCTATAGCTAAAGTATGTATATGAGATATAGGTGTATATCTGTATGTTTCTTGCTTATTGCAGATCTAGCCTCATGAATTTTGTTCGTCCTCATAAGTAGCTATGAACATACTAAGAGCTAACTTAAGCCAAAATTGAAAATAAATCAAACTTAAGCGTTTCTTGTGTTTCCCGCGTTGTGTGATTGCAAATTAACTACATTTAGAGTTAAATGGAAAAACTTAAAGCACCAAAGCGCTACTTTTAATCATCTAATGCACCATAGTTTGGCCACCCCTGTCCTAAGCAATGATTTTTGTATTGAAAATGGAGAAAACAAAAAAATTAATGCTTTCCAGTAATTAAAAATTGTGCATTAAACAACCATTTAGTCTAGTAGTTCGGATTAGCACCTAGTTTTTGCAAAATCAGAGGGTTTAAACATTATCTATTTTTCCGATAATAAGTCTGCGATTCCAAAAGTTCACTATCATCCCCAATTAGTCACATGGGTATATTTATTTCTTCTGATTCTTAATAATCGCTCCAATCATCTTGACCTTTATAGTCTGCATTATTCCTATCCATTATGATATTGATTGTACAACACATTTCTTTTTTAACAAAAATATAAATTGACCGATGTTCACATTTAATGTTAACAAAATTGAAATCTTACAGACTAACAACATTTAGGTCATGACCATGTAACAATAAATTCTATCGGAAAACAATATGTGAAAGTGATTTGTGATATTTTTACAAGTAACAAAAGTTTTGTCAAATTCAGTACACTAGAAAATTTAAATTCAATTAGTTATCATATTCCACATTAAATGTAGTCGCATGATGAATGCTTTTTATGCCATACGGCGGCGGTGCGCAAACTGTGGGTCGCAAGAAAAATTTCGAGGGTCGCCAAAGACTCACAAATTTATTTGTTATTTAACAAATATAAGACTTTTCTTCAACGAAAATCGGGTAATATGAAAATAGAAGTAATTTTAAAAATAGATCTTGTATTTTTACGAAAGAAATTTGTATATCAGTATCTAATAGCAATCGCGGTAAGCGAACAGATACAGTGAAGCTTTTGTTGCAAAAAACATTGATGAAGAACTACACAATATAGTGGAGGATGTTGTTATTGTAATTAATTACATTAAAAACAACGCCCTAAATAGTCGTCTTTTTTCAGTACTCTGTAATGAGATGGGTTCTGCGTATGAAACATACAAATTACATACCGATGTTAGATAGCTCTCAAGAGACAAAATACTGCGACGTGTTTTTGTTTTGAGAAACGAAGTATACATCTTTTTGGAAAACTAAGTTACATGGTTGATGATATCTTCGAAAAACTCAATGATCTAAACTTGAGTTTGCAGGGAAAGAACACAAACATATTAAACATACTAATATTCACCGAGACAGAATTCCACATTTGATCCCTGTCTATATGGACTTCATTTGAGTAGATTAGATAAAAAATAACACTGCCGTAAACATTAAATTCGGGCATCTCCTCAACATTGTTCTTAGGTTACGTTAGACATTAGGCAATCTATAGATTTCCTATTCATCTATAGGCATTTCCTTACAAAAATCAATTAAAATAGACTTAAACAGGAACTGACCTATTATTTTTGTTCCATATTTTTAACCGAAATTAAGCCGCCTGTATTCAGCATTCTCTATACTATCATTTTACACTTAAAGCTGTAAATACATATAACAAAAAATATACAAAACTGAAAATGATTCAAAAAGATTATTAGGCATAATCAGACTATAAAAGATATTTTCAGATTGCAATCAGAGATTGACTTTATCTCTCATGAGGAAGGGAAGAAAAGGGAAGGGAAGGGAAGGGAAGGGAAGGGAAGGGAAGGGAAGGGAATGCGCACACAAAAAGCCCTTATTAAAATATTTGCTTATAAAAGCAAATATGTAGGAATGATTTCACGTTTGTGTTTTTATCTGACATTCTTTTCATTTCTTCTTGAATTTTGTTTTGGCAAACTTTAGACTTACAAAAATAACAACAACAAGAAATATTATGAGGGTATAAACAAATCTAGATGATTTTTTTCAATTAGGTTGGGAAAAAACGATTCTAGAGATCTATTTGCAATGCATGAAAGCAAAATTTTTGTAATAAATGTATTTAGTCCTAAATCAGGGGTAGCCAACCGTTCGCTAGCTAGATTTCAGATTCGCTATATAACTCGGACGCCTTTTATACCTTCTTACCTAAGGCTTAGGTAAGGCCAAGGTAAGGCTATAGCTAAAGTATGTATATGAGATATAGGTGTATATCTGTATGTTTCTTGCTTATTGCAGATCTAGCCTCATGAATTTTGTTCGTCCTCATAAGTAGCTATGAACATACTAAGAGCTAACTTAAGCCAAAATTGAAAATAAATCAAACTTAAGCGTTTCTTGTGTTTCCCGCGTTGTGTGATTGCAAATTAACTACATTTAGAGTTAAATGGAAAAACTTAAAGCACCAAAGCGCTACTTTTAATCATCTAATGCACCATAGTTTGGCCACCCCTGTCCTAAGCAATGATTTTTGTATTGAAAATGGAGAAAACAAAAAAATTAATGCTTTCCAGTAATTAAAAATTGTGCATTAAACAACCATTTAGTCTAGTAGTTCGGATTAGCACCTAGTTTTTGCAAAATCAGAGGGTTTAAACATTATCTATTTTTCCGATAATAAGTCTGCGATTCCAAAAGTTCACTATCATCCCCAATTAGTCACATGGGTATATTTATTTCTTCTGATTCTTAATAATCGCTCCAATCATCTTGACCTTTATAGTCTGCATTATTCCTATCCATTATGATATTGATTGTACAACACATTTCTTTTTTAACAAAAATATAAATTGACCGATGTTCACATTTAATGTTAACAAAATTGAAATCTTACAGACTAACAACATTTAGGTCATGACCATGTAACAATAAATTCTATCGGAAAACAATATGTGAAAGTGATTTGTGATATTTTTACAAGTAACAAAAGTTTTGTCAAATTCAGTACACTAGAAAATTTAAATTCAATTAGTTATCATATTCCACATTAAATGTAGTCGCATGATGAATGCTTTTTATGCCATACGGCGGCGGTGCGCAAACTGTGGGTCGCAAGAAAAATTTCGAGGGTCGCCAAAGACTCACAAATTTATTTGTTATTTAACAAATATAAGACTTTTCTTCAACGAAAATCGGGTAATATGAAAATAGAAGTAATTTTAAAAATAGATCTTGTATTTTTACGAAAGAAATTTGTATATCAGTATCTAATAGCAATCGCGGTAAGCGAACAATATATTAAAGTAATATTAAAAAATTTTAAAATCAACGATTTTACAATAATTTTCCATAAGAAATACCATTCCCAAAAAAATGCCATTTTCTAGTTCCAAGTCAGATCATGTAAACTTTAAGACAAGTGAAATTATCCATGATTTCTTAGTCCTTTTTCTACTGTTTTGTGGCTAATCTTTTGCAGGTGTGGTAAAACCATAAGATTTACACATCTATTGTACATTGTTTTCAATAATTTCTTGCTGTGATGATGTAAGGAAATTTTTATAGTAACCTAAGCAAGAGGTTGAAAAATACGTTAGTAATTTTTATATTTTTTATTTTATATTTTCAAAGAAGTTCAAGTATTAAATTTTTTTATTGACAGCTCAAATGCGAAGTAAAATATTGCCTATATCAAAAATAGCTTTAAAAAATTTAGCAACATTTAAACTAAGTACTTGACAATTAAAGGAGAAATTTTCAGGTTTATAATCAAAAGATAAAACAATAATAAAAATACCAAAAAGTGTGAAAAGAAAGCTGCCAGCCGAGAGCATCGATCAGCTCAATGAAGAGAGTTGATTGTTCCTGTCAACCTGCGAAACAAACAACGTTTAAATTTTTTGTAATTAGGTATGTATATTTTTACTCTCGACAAGTATTTATAACTGAGTTTTAAGGGCTTTAGCTAATTTAATTTATCTATAATAATAATAAAAGGACGGGTTCAGTTATAATCCAACAAATAAAACTATAAAAAAAAAATTATAATAACTAGTATAGGCGGGCTTAAATTAATAATGAAAATAAAATAATTAAAATTCGGGCTTTAAACTTATAAAAAAAATCAGCTATCATTAATAAATTGGTTCTTCACTTTAATTTTATATTAAAAAAAAATAATCAAATTACTTATATTTCCATTGCTCCAGACAACCTGCGACATCGATAAGGTGAGTTATATTAAATAGTTAAAATATATCTACAGTTAACCCTTGAGCGATTTGTAAAATTTTTTTTAATTTTTTTAAATAAAGATCATTTTATAAGTTTTCTAATTCAACACAAAAAATATTATAGAAAACTTTTACTAAATTGACGGACGATCATTTGTTTAATTATATTTAAATTTGATATAAAGAAATACTGAAATATTAGCCAGATGAAAACTATAATGAATCTATTTTTCAAATTTCAACTGATTTATTTTTCAACACTCAAGGAAGGATGTTCAATCAAACATTAAAAGTGAGTTTTAAAAATTTAAGCTAGAAATTAGGATCATTTGAAAAGTTTTCGGAATAAAGATAAAAATATCTGAAATGAATGAATATGAAAATGTTTAAAAATGATTTGATTCCATAAAGTTTTCTCTTTAAACTCAGATGCAATTACCTAAGCGAAATTGCTTTTATTAAAATTTGAATAAAATTTAAAGAATTTTTTAAAACCAATAATTAATCGACTTTCAATTTTCTCAGATTTTACAATTAGAATTTTAATTTGCTTGCATCGTATTTTATCCAATGTGCTTTATTTTTGGCTTTAAGTTTCTATAAATTCTATGCTCCAGTTTACATATAATTTTCCAACAAGTTATTGTTTAATTTTTACAAGATGTAGCCCAATCTCTAATTGGATAATTAGATAAGTGAAGCGGATTATTTTAATATTTTTGTTCAATATCTAGTGAAATTTTCCTAAAAATCTGTAAAACATACAAACTGCAGAAAGTCAATCAAATTAAATTTATTGTATTTTACCTTAAGCTCCTAAGAAATTATTATTTTTCCAGTACAAGAAAACAGGGTGCCGTTCCATAAACTCTTCGACTGATCCTCAAAGTTGCTACAAGGGTTCATAAAAAAAAATTTTTAAAATTATATTAAAAAATATTTTCATAGCTTTTATTTTAAAATAAAATATTTTTTATATTAAAATATGAAAATTTTGTTAAACATTTCAGGTAGCTTTTTTTTATTTTTATTTAACTAAAAACATTTTTCTTATAACTTTAGTTTGTGTAAAAAACAAAAACACTTCTAAATTTTAGAAACAGGGATGCAGCTCTTTGTTGTTTTGCTTTGGTGTGAGGAAGGAATAACTTTCGAAATTAAACTTTGTTACTCTTTTTCTTTGTTTTTTAAAATGCTCAGGGCAAAACTTTTACTTGTATTTTAATTTTAAGAAATTAGTTATAGAAAAAAGTAGATCAACTTACCAAAAATAAAAAATACTAGATTTATCACCAAAAGATATAGAACTTCTAATATTGGCGAAAATAAACGCGAAATAGATTAAAAGATGTTTAAAATTTTAACAATCAAAAGTCTTCAACAGGAAAAAAGAAAACACATTACTGACTATTGTTTAACAAAAGTGAAATTTTTTGCTATGTAATTTTTTATTATCAAATGCAAATTTATTATAAGTGACTATGCCATTTGTGGTTAATTGCGTTGAGCACAATGCAATTGATTTTTGACTCTTCTCAAAGGGTAAAATTGTGTTTCCTGATGTCTCATAGAGTGCTTCAACCTGCACTTCGAATGTGGTCTCCATACTACCTTTGCATGTTCTGTATGGAAATTTCAGTCAATACTATATACCTTCGCAATACTTGGTACTTTGGTACTTGTTAACAGAATATTATAAGAAAGAATTAATTGAATATTGATTAGATCACAAATCTTAACGTCCTGCTCAATCAGTAAAAATTAAAGCAGGTAAAACTGGCCTTTGGTATATTGCGAAGAAATTACTTGTACTAAAATACATATTTCTCCCTACTATCAAAAATTTTACCATTGAATATTGGTCTTTGTTGATTATAAGGAAAAATTTACACTAAGCTAAGATTGGACATAGTTACCAAAAGTTATAGTGGGTAACACTGGTCTTTGCCAGTTTTGCAACAATCTTTATTCTTTCTTTTTTTGTCTTTGTTAGCCTATGCAAAAATCCCTTTCCTTCCTCCTTGAGTTTTAATGGAAAACGCTGGTTTTTGTTAATTATGTAACAATTGGTTTCCTTTTTCTTGATAACCAAAAGTTTTAGTAGGAAACGCTGATCTTTGTTAACTAAAAATATAAAATACTCAGTTCGAAGGTGGTTTTACAATAGATAAATTTTATTAAGAATACTTTTAGTTCCATTTATAGCAAAAATATTTAATATTTCATCCAAGGGGTAGTGTTAGGTTTATGTTTTGTCTATTGTAGTACGCCGATACAAAAAGTCCTTTTCATTTTACTGAAGAATCCCGTAGCACTGATCTTAATTCGCGTAAGCCTGTGTAAGCTCAGCATTTCAATCCATTCCATGTTTTTTAAGAAAACCCAGCCCTCATAAACTTCCCCAGCAAGTGAAAATTCTCTCTTTCGTGGGCGATGTGATGCACAAAGCAACCGATCAATGTTACTTTAATGCTTCTACGCAAAATGGGGTAATGCATTTCATTACGGGGACGGAATTCTTGTAAATTTAAAATAAATCTTTTTTGAAGATCATGCCCATGTCAACTATTTTAAAGTAAAATGGGTAAAACTAGAGTAAAAATATAACATATCAAAATTTTTATAATAAAATTTAATTAGACTATTACACCATATTACACCAAACTTATTCATTTGATTTTCAACAATTTAAAACACTAATTTGTAAAGCAAACTTAAAGTAAAACATTTAAAGGTATTGGAGACATCGCGTATATAGTACAGATAGGTATTTAATCATAAATTAATGAAATTTTCATCACTTATATTTATTTAAATTAAATATTATGAGCTAAGAATGAAATTTATAATAAATAAAATGGCTTAGTAACTATAATAACAATAAAATTTAAATAGCGAAGTAACATATTTTATATTATAAAAGTATTTGAATATTTCATTCTTTTCTGATTATAAATTTCAATTTGTGTAACCATCTCTCGATCTAATATATTTCTTCCTAAGTTTGAAATTAACAAATTTCTTTCAAGTCAAATGTCAGCTAAATTACGCTCAACTTTTCAGGCAAGCACTTCCCTGTCAATTCATCAATTGAAAGAACTTATCATAGAACGAATATGTAAAAAACATATGCAATTTAAATTAAAGCGAATAAACAGTTATACAAGTGCATGTTCTAATGTAAGTCATTTGGCAAAGTTTCCTTTAGTTTTTGTATTTTGGCACCTTTGTGATTAAACTTTATTCCAGTTTTCAAAATAGTCTCATGAGTCCAAGAAACTGTTAATAATGAAAAGCTCAATACACGAACTCAATTTAGAACCAAACATTAACAATGAGCAAGGTGGATTATCGTACAAAAAACTCCAAGCATTTAGATCATGATATTCAGGCCGAATACTCCAGATCCTGACATTTTGATACTTCAAAACTCTCTCATATTATTTAGTAGACATGAGTTTGAGATCACTTATAAAAGCTAAAGCATCATTCATAATAATTTAAGTACCTCTTAGAAGGGTTCCTAGGTTAACTTTGACTTGTTTGAATCTATTCTTGTCAGTGCGATAGGGCTTTTTTGATCTACATCCCAAGAATCCTTTAATCTGTTAATATAAAAATAAATAAATTCAGAAAAATTAGCTAAGTTAAAAATAAAATTAATAACGAAAAGCCAAAAATCATATAAAATGGCACTAAGTAGTTTTTCTGGTTTTGCTTTATATTTATACCACAGCAGACACTTAGAAACTTTTATTAGGGAAACTTTTGATATTTCATTATATCAGTTTATTTATTTCTAAAAGAGAAAACTTAAATTCAAAAGATTGAGTTTAATACATAATTGAACCCTTACATTAGTTTTAAGATTTAGAATAAGCAAAGTTATAAGAATACCAAACAAATAAAGCTCTGTTTAGTTATTATTGACCTGACAAACTGGTCAGATATCCTTGTCAAAAAATATTCTTAAAAATTTGATGTTTTTTTCAGTATTCTAGCAAAATTTCAATAGCAAAAAAAAAAAAAATATGGAAATTATGCCAATTCTTTCAAATAACACAATCCTCTTCGATAAATGATTCGATTTAATCCTCTATTCAGATTACAGTCATAAATTTTATTTCAAAAGCTAGAATTCTTTTTATCTTTAATGCATAAATGTCCCTTATTCCTGTTTGATTTTGTTATAACGCTCAATACTTTGTCTGCTAGACAAACGATATTTCTTTTCCTGTTATTAGTCATTTATCTAATTCAGTTTTACTATCGACCCATGCTCCCTGTACTAACATTAAAAAGGAGGAGTCCTTCGTTTCTTAATGCTGAAATACTGAAATGTTTTTGCTCTGGGATCGTTGCGTAGGATTGAAAACAAAAAAAAAGGCATGTTTAAGGGTCAGTGTTCGAATTTTATGCTCCAATTTTGTTGAATTGCTGAACATTTTTTTTTTTCTTTTTTGGTTAATTGAAATGCTACAACAATAAAAACTTTTTTCTACTCAAGTTTTATTTACATCTACAAAGGATTTAACTCTTACAATTAGGGTAAAGTTCAAACAACCTTCAGAAAATCTATGGATTTAGAATCTTTTTACTATTATAATAATGTTTCAGGAAGACAAAAAAAAAGATTTTGGCTATTTTTTCATTTGACTTTTGAAATTACTCGCATATGATTTCATTTATAAATTTATTCGCAAATTTGAGATTAATAGCCTAAAAGTTATTTCTAAAAGTTGCTAAAAGCAAATGGCGAGCAAATTCCGGAAACTTTTTGATCAAGATAGTATAAATAAAATTCGAGCAAGATCACAGAAATTTTTTTATATAATTAAAACGAAAACATATATTGAACTTTTCAGTTATTATTATTATTATTATTAAAATTGGGAGGGCCATGCTGCACTGCGACCGGATCGATCTATTGTGCTCCCCGCCGATCATCATGTAGGGAACCTTATATCAAGCTCCCTTGCCAGAGCCAAAACATCTTTCAATCTCAAACTCACCTTCCTCTATACAAGGCACGTAGCAAGTGAGAAGATGTCTGAGCCTCTTCGTCATCAGCCTCCTACACTCGAACAACAAGTGGGTCGGTGTCTCCGTCACCTCCTGACAGAATCTACACTGTGTAGTTGCTGATTTTCCCAGCTTGGGAAGAAATTTAAGGAAAGGACCGTGTCCCGTAGCGAGCCAGGCAACAACTTTTCACTTGAAATCCGTCTTAATGTGCGTCCATATAAGATCAACTAACATTTCAAATTAGTTTTTAAACTTATCTCTTCAGTTCGTTTTGATAATTACAGTTATCATTTTATTTGACTTCATTTTTGTCAAATTTATCCGTTTAGAATAAATGCATTTCAAAGAATAATTTACAGGCAGATAAATTCGGTGAATGTTATGAATGGTTAAAATTTTGGTCACAAATTAGTGATCAGTAATTCTGCATCAATCTATATAAATTGTTCACTGTAATCCATCACCACTTAATTTTCACTTACGTGATTATGTCGCTGGATACATTGAATATACGATAACAGACCATTAGTAGAATTTATTAATAATTTATGTATATACTGACTCTTTATCGCTCATATGTCCTGATAAATTTTTCTACGTTTAAAAAACAAAAAATTGAACAAAAAACGAGTTTCTAATTTCAACCTTTTCATAATATAAAAACAAAATTGTTTCAGTCAGATATACTCATCCAGCACTTTGATATTTTGTTGAGAAGAAATTTTAAAAACCTGCCAAGTCTTATTGAAAGTTTCAATAATATATTTGAAAAATCTTTTCCTTTGTTTGACTGTTTAATAAAATTCTCACAAAGTAAGTTTTCTTTATATATTAAAAGGAGTATTGTAAAACTATTAGGACACTCACTCATTGTCAGATATTCTGAGCGATTACTACTCAACATATTTACCACTTTTTGAGGGTTTTAAAATAGGAGATTAAGGCTAAAGGTTACATATAACATATCAGTCCAACTTCTGAGGTTTAGTTATTTTCTATTTCACATGAGGACATTTTTTCGCACCAATAAAGAAATATAATCTTCACTGTAAATGTTTTTACTTTCTCAAGGTAATTAACAGAATATCGTACGCATATCGTTTACCTATGACATAGTCCTGCTTTCTGAATGTTATATTTGAGCTCAATTCAAACAGCTTTCATCAACTTCTATCTTCTGAGTTCCCGGACGATTAGATTCCGAAATGAGTCAACCTAAATTCCTTTGAATTATCAATACATTTTTGGTCAAGTGTGAGAAAAAACAGCGCCCAAATTTAATTCAGCTTTTTGATGGAGAAATGTCAATTTAAAAAAATTGACTGGTTTAAACTGATTCCTTTGATTCAGTAAGGGCATTGGTTTTTTTTAAAAATTATTGGATTTCTCGAATTCTCGCGAATACTGCATAATTCATAGTTTCGGATATTTTTCATGATGCATAATTTTAATTTTATGTTATTTTGTTTTACTCAGTTCTAAATTTTTTTGTTAATGAGCAGAATTACTAAACATTTCAATTAAAACAGCGGTTTCCAAACTTTCTGATACTGCGACCCACATAAGTAAAAAATCAAAAATGGCGGCCCCCTAATTAGATAAAACAATAAAATAATATAAGTACATTTTGTCTTTTTGAATCAGAGTGAATCATTTGTGGACCTTGATTCATTTTAATCAATTAATTTTTTAAAAATTTCAACCAAATAAGCCAATTTAAGAATAAAGTTATCGTTGCGAAAGGAATATTCCTCATCATTTTCAGCAAGAAAGATCACAATTTCGTCTTTAAATTCAAACACTCTTTGAATGAATTTTGAACGAGATAGCTAACGTACTTCACAATAGTACAAGAGTGATGTATATTTAGTGATGTAAAATAGAGAGAAAATATCGGCATTTACAGGAATTCTTAATAAAGTAATATCGCAACATAAAATTTTCATCACATAGATTTTTGTAAGTATTTTTTTTAAATATGTATAACAGAAATTAAAAATTTCACGATCCCCTTGAGGTTATTACGCGACCCCCCTGTGGGTCGCGACCCAGTTTGGAAACCACTGAATTAAAGTATTATGTTCTGACGATTATTTGGCTATCCTTAAAACCGTTAACAAAAAAAGTCATCATTTACTTATAAGATAATGTTATAGTTGATGATCAAAAAATAAATAATCTAATCGTTCTACTCAAAAAGTAAAAATTTTAAATAAATTTTCATATTTTTATGGATGAAAATTTAAAAATAATTCTGAGATTCATCTACTAATCAACTATAAAAATCAAATGAATTGATTAAAGCAGTCAAGAGAAAATATTGATATCAGATTAATTAGAAAATAATCAAATTTTTTATTTTAACAATGTCCATACATCGTTGTAAATTTACTATGTTCATATTAAATCCCAAAAAAGGAAGACTTAAGTTTATGACTTTATATCGAGAGATTTTTTTCGGTCTGTTGAATAAAGTTAAACAGAGCTTTCATTATTTCTTCTTAATTTCAGCAGTTATATTTAGTCATGTTGGATCATTGATCCAAATAACTCAAAAAAATCACTTTTGATTAGATTTTAAAAAAATACCCAATATCATTTAATGAAAATTATTTAGTCCTGAATTTCAAAAATAAAACAAACGTAGAAGAGTAGTTTTGATGTATTCAAAGTACCTTGCAAAGTGAAAAAGGTGGAGTACTTTCCAAGAAAATGATTTAAAAAATTCCAAGATTTTCCTTAGATTCTTAGACTTAATTTAACATAGTTCAAGTTATAGTCAATTTGCAAAGCTCAATTAACCCCTTAACTTTTACGCCTGAGTTAATTCGAGCACGCTTAACAAGATAAACTGAGCACACTGGAGATGATTCGAGCGACCTTGTTTTTTATGCTGCTATAATTTTTCACTGAAATAAAATTCGAAAATTCGATAAAAAAGTCGATGTAAAAAGAAAAGAATAAAAAGATTATATCTAACCGTAATTAATTGGAGTAAGCTTCAAAGATCCTTTACTTTTTTAGACTTTGAGGAAAGGAGCTGTTCAATGCCCTCAGAATGGATGGTGGGAAGGTCGTTGAATTTAGCTCCAGCCCCTGTTGAAGTTTACCCCCAACAACACCGGAATAGACCTGTTGAAGTTCAAAATAATGAATTAACAATAACAAATTTAAAAAAAGGGTTTTTTACCTGTTTCATATGCTGAAGGAATATATTTAGTTGAGACCTGTCGTCTCTGAACTTGTCTATGAAATGACGGCGGTACAGGAACAGGGCCATATACTGGGTCAAAGAATTTGGAGAACGGGTGTTTTTAATAGAATCTTTCAACAATTTCTTTTAATTTTCCAAATTGTTGATTGTATTGATAGGATTACCCGGTGTCACCTTCCCCGCCAAGGCAAATATTCTCGTTGGAAAGAATAATTTCGGCGATTTATCTACAGTAGTTGTAATAATCAATCACTGAAGCGCAACTAATAGATGACTCATTATTTCCCTCCGTAAGGCATTGACTTTTTGGATAGTCGTAGAAACTTTGATTTTCATAACAAAACAGAATGTTATTTAAAGAACATCTCGAATCTTTCCTATCAAAGAATGTGCCTTCGGAAGGATTTTTTGTCTTCCGACAAGAAATAATTTTTTTTTGGCCGAGTACCGGCAGTACCGGCTTGACACCGTCACCTCCACCCAAGTTTCACCCTAAGATCGACCTCGGCTTCATATGTACTCTACAGCAGAACGGAGAAGTTGATGTTTTTGAAGGAATCAAACCTAAAATTAAAATGGATGTACCAGTTGTGTGAAATTATAAACAATTAAATTATATTATAAATTATAAACCGGAACTTTTTTTTAAAGGTCATTCCATGGCCTTAAACATTTCTTTAAGTATAATTTTTGGCAGCTTTAATTTTGCTCGTAATAACTTCTCGACAAATTAAAACATTTTCTATACAAATTCTAGCCCTTAATTTAGGCAAACAATACTAAAAAATGCAGTTAATTTTTCTAAAGCACGTGGCATAAAATATTGCTTTTTGGTTGCTGGACTAGACGCAATAAACACAATCAATTAGTGAAAATGCAACTATAAGGAAAAAAAACCAGGCATATCAAACACTATTTTGGTTTTAAATAGTCAAATTTGTTTTAAAGTAATACAAGTATTAAGTTTATTTAAAAATTCTATAAGTCGGCATAAAAACAGATATTTTACTATAGACTAAATGCAAAAAAAGAAGAAAAAAATTCCATTGTAAATAATATTATTTTGTTTATGAATAATTTAACATTGGTTTAAAGCGTAATGGAATTGGTAGTTACAAAACCAGAAAACATCCAACTTATCCAGCCACCAATAGTTACCATTTGTAAACCATTTTTTGAAATTTCCTTTAACTAAGTCAGAATTTAACTAAAATTAACACAAAGATAAATAGTATACAAACATGAATTCCTTTATTATTTTTACCTATCTTGAATTTCTGTTAATTCAACCTTTTTCTGATATGTAATATTAACATAATGTCGTATTTAGGACCTTTAGGGGGCCATTGGAGGCTGTCAGAGACTCTCAGGGACCGTTAAAAGCTGTCAGTGACAATTCAAAAATCCCAAGGAAAATTTTATTTATATTTCGTATTTATTAGTCGATTCACACTTAATTAATTTTTTTATTACTGCTATTGTAATATTTATAAAATATTTAAGGCAATTTCAAATTCTTATACATATACGAAGTGATTTTAGTTTGACATTCCTACCGGTTGAACCACATAATAATAGTAATAATAATACTATTCATAATAAATAATAGTGAGTGGTTACTTACCATCTCTTCCGCAAAGGTCCTGGCACTTTCTCCACTGGCACAAATTTGGCAAAAACTACCAAAATGGAAATTTTTAAATATACCATTATATTAAGACCACAATTAAATATTACATTGATATCAGTATAATTTTAAAATGATGTAGAACTAAAGAAGCGAAAAAGTTCTTGGCTGTAATGAGTTTCCTAATATTTTTCGCACTAATGTTGTTTAACGGGATAACCAAAAATGTACAGAAACTTTTATGTTAGCTAAAGTCTTAATTTTAAGAATAAAATTAACAATTAATTGACGAATGATTTGTTAAAAAAATATTTAAGAAGTTTACTTGTACACCTCTAATTACTTAATCTAAGCACTGATATTTTAAACCTAAGTGAAGAATATTCATCTCCTTCAAGTAATTGAAACACATTGAAGAGTTTATAATGTTAAACTTTTATATTATAAAATTTTAATTTTACCTAAGTTTATCCAAGGAAGCACCAATAGCATAGATTTAATTACATAATTTAGTTAAATTCACCGTCTGATATTCACCTACAAAATGTACAAAAAAAGGTTTTTGTGCAGAAAAACTATAGAAAATCTAACCAAACATTTTTGACTTCACATGTACTTGTCAATTTTATAAAACCGCTTTTATCTTCATACCGTATGAAATAATATTCCCCTGTTGAAATTTAGGAGTAAGCACGACACGAAATTTATCCGAAAAATATTTTGCGGTATCATTCCTGGAGTTTTCGCGACAGCTTGTATATATGCATGCACATAAATGTATTTGTTAATCTTACTATATATAAAACATAAATTTTATTCTTACAACACCAATAAAATATTTAAGTATTCAGCCAGCTGGTCATGAAATGTAAAAAACAAACTCTGTAATTTGGTGTTTCACCGGATATTTGCGGTCTGCTTTTTAGTTTTTCCCTTGCTTATTATTATTTTTACCAGCTGCTGGTATGTACTGGTGTAATTATACCCAATTGTAAACAAATCAAAAATATAAAATGGAATTTAATTCTAAATTATGGTCTTAGGAAATTTTAATTGTACTTCTCCCCTGTCTTAATACAAAAAACAAAATTTTCACTTTCTCTTGCATTAATTCCATAAAAATGTAAAAATTCGGTGTTGAAAACGTGCATCGCGTTCATTATGTTTGCTCTTTAAGTATACTATGGGAAATAAGTATATTGGGAAATATTTTTAGTATTTTTTCGGATTCTTTCTTTCGGGAGTAGGTTGACAGTGAGTGTGAAAATTGGATTATGTCAGTAATAATTATCAAATAAAAGGTAAGAATTTTTTAATTTGATATGATTTTAAATTATTTAATTGTTTATTTAACACAATTTAATACATTGTCTAGTACATTTGGCCACTGTAAACGCACCATAAGTGAAGAATAATGGCATTAGACAGAAAATTTATTAAATAACTATTTCAATTAATTATTTTATGTATAGCTATAAAATGTAATTTCTAATTTGAGTAAATTAGATTGCAAAAAATTAATAATTACATAGATATAATATATTATATTTCTATTAAATGGTTTGGTGGAATTGATGACAGCAACGTGCTATTAGCAAACTCACCAAATTCGTGTTGAACTTTATGTCGAACTAAAATAATTGGCGTTTAGAAAAAAATTATATTCTGTTTTATTAGTATTTTCATTTTGTCAAAAAAATTAAAATTTTCATTCGACAAAATATAATTAATTCATTTAAAATAAATTGTAAGCATCATTATATGTGAATTATTTTTACCTAATATTTACTTTTGTTGTAGTAATTAAGTTCTTGACATATTTTATTGTTTACATCTGTCTGCTTAGGCTTTATTATTTTATATTTTACTAAATTTCAAATCAAAATATGGAAAAACCACCTAGAAATGCTTATTTCATTACCTTATTCAAGAATTATAATAACTAATGTAATATCCTTGTGCTAAAAACAATTTCAATACAATTAATTATTGTTGTTGTTGTTGTTTTTGGTGTTGCTTAGAATGTTGTAAAATGCCTGCTCCATCACGTCATGGCCGACCAGCTCCAAATACTCCAATGTCAGAACGTCAACAAATGGCTTTATTAATGCAAATGACTTCTTCAGCCTCTCCGTCATCATCATCATCAACAGCAGGTTAAATTTTATTCTATTATAAATATATTATATAAATTTCGTATGAGTATATATTTAAAAAATAATCATTTTTTTGTTTGTAGAAACAAGTCCTAGTAGTAGCAGTAGTAGTCATGGTCCTGCAAGATCACGTGATCGTAATGAACGGGGTGAAACAGCGTTACATGTGGCTGCAATTAAAGGTGATCAAGATGCTGTTAAAAAACTTTTAGATTCTGGAATGAGTCCTAATGTTACAGATTTTGCAAGTAAGTTAAATAATTTGAATAATATTTTGTATATATCTATTTAAAATTTTGTGAAAAATATGTAGGAATTTTCATGGAATTGTTTTCTGTATACACATTTTAAAGTTTTCCAAAGTATTCTTTTACGGTAAAATTAATAAATTCCAAAGTTTAAAATGTTAAAATCCATTACAATGAAAACTTTTAATATACTTTATTCAATTTCATTGAATTTAGTGACCTAAGGACTATTAATTTTCATATAAGTTACTATGGCTCTAGATCTATGGCTCTGTTTAGTTTGCGCTTAATAACTGTTATTATGTCCAAAGTTTATTTATAAATTTGTAATTTTAAAAATATTTCTTTTTGATGGAATTCCTTCAAATAAAATTCATAGCTTTTATGATATCATTTTAATACTCCAACAGAGCATAGTTTGTTCTATTTTTTTAAAAATTTTTTAAAATATATATTATTAAAATTGCAATTTATTAAATATAATAATATTTTAGATTGGACACCATTACATGAAGCTTGCAATCATGCTCACTATAATGTTGCCTTAACATTAGTTAAAGCTGGAGCTAATGTTAATGCTAGAGGATTAGATGATGATACACCTTTACATGATGCTGCTGTAATTGGACATTTAAAATTAGTTAAAATGCTTGTTGAAAAAGGTGCTGATATAACTATTAAAAATCGTAAAGGAAAAACACCGGTTGATATAGCAGCACCATCAGTTACTACATATTTAACATCTATTCGGGGTAAGTACAACTTTTTGTAATATTTTTATTAGTTAATTTTTAACTATAAACAGATAAATGTAAATAACCATTTTAATAACTGTGAATTTTTATGTTAAATATATGAAAATTTTCGGTCTATTTATCTTTAAAGTATAAATTTTTACTAATAATTTGACTTGATTCCATTAAGTGGTGAAACATTTTAATCAGAACCTTATTTATTGGCTAAAATTATGAGCCTAGATTGCGATATGAAAAATATAAAGAGAAATAGTTTTCTTAACATTGCAATAGAATAAACTTCTAAAATTTAATATATGATGTGTTAAAGGCCGAAAAACGTTCAAAATGTGAAATTTATAAAAACCAAACCATATATTTTTGTTTTTCTTTTACATCTAAGCTTAAATAAAAGAAAATTTGTTATATTTTTTTATTTTCTTGTATTATAGCATGCTTAGTCAAGGAATTTACTAATAGTATTTCAATTTCTCATACAAAAAACTTCCCATTGTTGGTAAATAAGTTAGTAAATTCCTAGTGTTCAAATAATATATGTAAATTTATTCTACAACTCCTTTTTTCAAATCTATTTGATTTTCTTGTAAATAATTTTCCTAAATTAATCAATTTAAACAAAACTTTTGCTTAGGCAATTTTTTATTTTTATCTATGTGTCATAAAAACTTAATAAAAATGAGGAAACTTGAAGCCATTTAACCCAAACTTAGTTATTAATCTAACTAATTAAATTTCAGAATTATGGCACAACATTATAACGGAAATGCATGTAAGTCTATATGCTTAAATAATTTTTGATAATTATCAAAAAGAAACAAAAAAATTTTTATTTAATAGAAATATTAATATTATATTTGCAATTACTAATGCTATAACTAACAAAATTTACAACCCATAATTCTTTAATTAAAAATATGTTAAATTTTACATAATTTAATGCTTTAATAATTTAATAAGTTTTAAGAAAAATAGGAAAAATAACTAACAAAAAAAAAATATCGTCAGTTGAACAAGAGAGTTGTAAAATCTAACTCCAACTGTATTCATATTTTCTATTTACTTTTGCCATTTGATTGACAAGCTCATTGGAATGGTATAAAATTATATTTTATAAGAGTCAATAAATCCCTTGAAATATAAATTTACAGCATTGTCAAGAGTTAAATGGTTATCCAAAATTATCCTGAACAGTATAGAACCAGCTATCTGAATAAAAACCAACATTTCCTCATATTTACAACTTTTCAAAATTTTGTAAAACTTTTTATTGCTAATTTAATTCCTGGTATATCGTAATAGTGGATCCTTGCACAGCTTTTACTAATGCAATAAAATTTTTTGACAATTTAAATCTATTAAATTCTTGGAGACATTAAATGAACATATAAAACAGCACTTGAAAATTGAAAATTTGTGAATTGTTGATGAATACTAAAGTTTAATGAGACAAATATTTTGTATTTTAAGTATGTCGATGTTTTTTCTTCAATTGCGACAAAGAACGTTTTTAACCTAACATTTTTGAAACATTAAAATTACTGACTTTGTTTACCACTAAATCTACCAACATTTGATTTTTTGGGAAACGTTAGGAAGCATATATAAAATGATAATTTGGAGTATTCTTAAATCAAAAAAGCAAAAAAAAGTCTAAATTCTGAAACCATAAAACGTCGATTTATTGTTCCTTATTTAAATTTGGGATGTTAATAACATTTTCGAGGTTGACTTCAGACAAAACATTATTTTCTCATAGTTAGCTGCTTTCCATTCCATTCCGAATGTATACCTAAAATCCTACCATGAGCGGTCAAATTACTGTTTTTAAAATTCCGTTTAGAATTTCTTGTATACAACCTATCGTATCTCTATGTAACTTATTGACTTTTCTTAATTGTTTTAAAAAAAAATTGGCTAAAATTCCTTTTTATATTAAGATAGGTACATATGGTTTTTTTTCACAGTACGTGAAAACCCAAAAATTGTTGAATCCTAATGTTTAATGAGCCAAAGAAATAAATTAATATTTTATATTTTAAGTTTATTGAGCGTGTTGATGCTCGGTGGCCTCTAGGCTCACATATTTAATTTTGGATCCCCTAAATAAACAAATATTTTAGTAATAACATTGATTCTTTAGAAAAAGATTAACTATATAGATGTAATGCAGTGGTGTAGATAGCTTTTTGCGATGGGGCGGGATATGATGGCGACCACTCAAGTGAAAAATAACTTTCGAATTTTCAAACTGTCTTCGAGAAACAAAAATAAATTTTTAGAAAATATATAACAGATCTTTTAAGACCTTTCGAATTTCAGCTATTAAAACTTTAGCCATGGGGCGGATTTATCCTCCTACCCCCCACCCCCCCTATCTGTCTGATGTAATGATACTTGTTACAGTTATTCAAGTTATTGGTGGTATAGGCCGGTATTAAATATGTTCCCCTACAATTCTCAGTCCACTAAAATATGTGCATATGTATTGGTAAAATATTACAGATAACGTGTATATATAAATGTGTATTAGTAAGAAGCCAAGCATATGAGGCAGAAATATTGCCGCCTCAGGAAGGGGTAAAAAATTTTTCGAAATTTGTGAAACTCTGTCTCAATGTGAATACCCTGATTTTTAAATAGTACACTTAAAATAATATTTAAAAAAAAGTCGTCTATGGAAGAAAATTTGTATCCAGCTCTGAAGGAAATTGCATGAACACGGCCCCACCCATACATATACTAAACGCGCATAAAAGTATTCAATTAAAATTTTAAAAATGACTAAAATTTATTTATTATAATAAATTATTGAAATGTATAACCAAAACTATCTACAAAAAAACAGTTTTTTTTTTTCATATTTATATAATTTATTGCCGAAGTGTTAAAAGTTGGGGAAAATATCGCATGAGATTTAATATCATAGAAAATTTCATTTGAAGTTAATATTTTTTCTCCTTTATAAAGCATCTACCGGCGCTTATCATTCATAAAGTTAAACTTTTTGTATATATATAAATTTGTGTATGCATTCACCTTGATGTGTACACTCGACTCGTAAATATAATAAAGAAAATATTATACATATATATATATATATATATATAAATTCTAATACAAGTTTATTAAAAGAGTGGGTTTTTTTTAATTGTGCTTTCCGCATATATAAAAGTTTTGCTCTCACTTCAGATACAAATCGGTGTTGAACTAAACATATAATGTCAAAAGTGTTGTCCCTTCTTTATCTTTCATTATATTGTCTTTTTCATTTATTTTTTTCTTTGACACTTGATTTTTTTACTTTTTCTATAATTTATTGAATTTTTTATATGTATGAATTATAATTGTATTTGTAGCCGGCTTTATTTTATATGTGATTTTACAATTATATTATTAAATAAATTAACTTTTTTTGTGAGTGAAATGTGATTAAAATAATTTTTTTATAAAATTTTTGTCCAAAAAACACAATAATAGAAAGCATGTATGATATCACATTTTTTATATGATATATATATAAATCGGTTTTTTTTTTTTTATAGACATTTAAAATGTAAATTTCTTTATTAAAATTTGATAAAAGCTTAGTGTTCATTTTAAATCTTACTTTATACAAATAATATTTAATTAAAAAATAGCAAATAGTATGAATCCCCAGCAACTAAATAACTTTTTGCCAAGAAAACTGTGCAAATTGATATGTGGATATGTGGAAGGAAATTGAACGTTAATTATTCTTTTGTCTCATTTTATGTCTCGTTCTCGTTGTTCGTTGATTTTTATTTTAAAAATTTTTTAGGTTTTCTTATTTTAATTTTTTATTATAGTGTAATTTTTTTATATGAAAAAATTTAAAATAAAGCCATAAAAATTTTCATTGGATAATATTAGAATCTAATTTTTGATTTTTCTATAATCAATAAATTATTGCACATTACAAGTTTTTCTTTAATGCTCACATTTATTAGCAATTTCCTAAATAAAAATCGTAAAAAAATTTTATTCGAAAAATGTAATAAAATTTTGCAACTAAGAATAAAATGGATTAATATTTACTAATTAATCAATCAAATCAATTAGCTTTGTGCATATTTTTGTTAACTATATTTTTATTTATGAGATATGTATATAGGAAGTATATATACATACGAACAATATTGATAATGACATTGTTTTTGTGTATGCGTTAGAGAATGCATTGCATTTATAGGGTTTTGTATTTATATTTTGTTATATATATTAATTTACTATTTATACATATATACATATATTTACATTACCAAATACACTTGAAATAGCTTTCGCAATTAAGATATAAAAATAAACATCAAAGTTGCATGCAAAAAATATATATTTTGCATTTAAAAATATTCCCAGCATAATCATTCGTATTAATAACTTGTTCTTAAATGTATTATCTTTTTTGCGTTTATTATTTTTTTTTGTGCAACATAAATAGTAAATAGCAAACTTTTATGTCTCGCTCATTTAATGTAAACATATAATTTAATTTATATGTGTAAGAATGAAATGGAAAATATCTTGTTTTATGCTAAAAAGCATACAATTTATACGCATGCATAAAGCTATACATATATATATGTATATATATATATATATGCATATGCAACATATTTTGCTTTGTGTAGGATAGCATAAAAAAGCTCTGACTGATCCCATCAGAATGTGAAATTTTTCTTATCAAACTTTTTACTCAAGGCATAAACCTTCGATTGAGTACTCTAACATAATAAAATAATTAAGGAATTTTTGTGGGTTTTAAAAAATAGTTTTAAATAAATATTAAAAATATGTAAGTTTTTGTTTCTATTTTGGTTTAAATTGCAAATGTGCACCTTTGATTAGTTTGATATGGATATAAAAAAAAGATTTAAATTGTGTTTTATTTTAAAAATATTTCTGTTATTTATTAATTTGAAAACATGAGTTCCGGTATCAAAAATTGGCGACATTTAAAGGTTTTTGTTTTTTTTTAATATTAATTGCGTTTCTGGGTTTTTGAACAAATAAACTATTTTTTAACTGATATTTGTATTTTTATTTTAATGTAAAATATTCGTAGTTTTTATTTAAAAAATTACTTAAATAAAGTTAATTTATTTTTAATATTATGTGCAGTCCGAAATCATTTTTAAGTAAAAAATGAGTCTTTAAAAAATTTTGTTAACATTTTTAAAATAGTTTTTTGTTTTTGTTTTTACTTCTTTTTTGATTAATATATTACTTTCTTTTTAATTATTATATTTTTTTTACCATAAATTACGGCTGCAGTGATCGGAATTTTATACCAAATATTTAAAAATATTTTAATATTTTTTTAAATAAAAATATTCCTCAAATAATAAATTAAATAAGAAAATATTTCAATTATATTTAAAAGGCTTATTAAAATAGCCCACATTTAATTTTAACACATTTCAAACAAACTATTTGAAAAATGTTAATTTTCAATTTACTCCAATTTTTTGTAATTTTAATTAGTGTATCTGAAAACTTTAAAATATCACGCCAGTTTTGTAAATTATTTTTTTATTTAATTTCCTATATTAAATAATACTTTTATTTGGAGGAATAATATAATTTTTGAATATTGGGTAGGAAATTTAAACGATTTTCACCATATAAAAAACGTATAAAAAACATATAAAAATATCATTACAATTTAGATATTTTTAAAACCGTGAATAGAAAATGTTTTCGTGCATTGATGGGCAAAAATGTCTTCACATAGATTTTTCAATAAAAAATTATGCTGGATGCTGGATGATTCAGTATAATTTTTGGAGCTGTTCTAACCCAATAAAAAATATGTTTTACATCACTATGTCACAATGAATGAAATATAGTTCACCCTAAATACCCCGGAATCAAAAAGGCAACCAGTTAATCTCTTGCCTTATAAATTGAGCGACATTTGGGTTTGCCACTTTCGATGAAAGGTTTTTTCATTCTCTTATAGTGTAACTGTAGCAAACAATAACAGTAATGCTAAAACAATAACATTATCGTGTAAAAATAAGCACGTCTCTAATACGAGCTTTTCATTTTTAGCCAGAAAAAGTCATCATGTTTGGGGTTAAAATTTGCTTTAAATAAAGAAATTATCGCCAATATTGAGGACTACTTTTTGAGACCAATGTATAAAAGTTAGAGAAGTGTTCGAATGTTTTAAATTTGAATTAGATTATGCTTTTAAAAAAAACCGAATTTGTCAAAAAAATTATATTTTTTGTGTACCCAGATTTATTTACCGAGTACTCCGTTGTGAAGATTACTCAAATTTTCGTAGAAAATTTACTAAATTAATTAGAATTCTTGCGAAAATAGTTTTGGTTTAGTTGGAGGTATTTCAGCGGAATATTAGGCGCTTAAAAAGATTTGTTCAAATTTTCTAAAATATCAGTTAACATTTTGTCTTCATAAGGGTTTTTCATGTCATTGAAATTTTATCTATAAAAATGATTATTAATTTTTCTGTTGGTTCCTAAAGACATTCTTATGATGATTAATTTATTTAAGGAGGTCTTCTGGTTTAGAACTTCAAAAAAATCAATTTTTTTTTGTATATTTTCATTGCTTAACACCTTACAAAAATGTTCCCAAAAGGATTTTTCGAAATTCGAGTTATTTTCGGAGTTACAGCCCATTTTGTGACGCATTTAGTGCTTAGCTCAGTTAAGTCTTTAAAACTTTAAACGAATTTTTCTCGAAACGGTGTGTATGATATCTGAAGTTTTACTCAACCGATTCACTTGAAATTTGGCACAGAAATTTTTTATAAATCTGGCTGTCGCACTACGAAGCTTTTTTTTACTAATTTGTTTCTTTTTTTGTTTTTTTTAAAAAATAGGAAAAGAATGTAACTTTTTCTTCAAACTGCCACCATTTTGTGAAAAAAAACGTCGTAGTGCTATAACTATATTCTTCTAGTTGAATAATTAACAAAGATTTTTGTCTTTAGATTACCGCAAAGGCTGGAATCGTGCACATCAGGACACAACCTTTTTTCAAGAGCCCAAACTTTGCCGGCCTGTAGCATTTTTAATTTTGATTGTTGAGAATAAAGGCACTTTTACCTATACAATGTCCTAAATAAATCATTTCCATATTTTGATTAATTTCAGTGTATTACAATTAAGTGATAAAATTTTGCAAAACATCTCTTTTTTCAGTATTATACTATTTTCAAATTTAAGGTGTTAAAAGTTATATTTAGATCATGTTCCTCATATATTAAAATTTTTATTATAACATCCCAAAGGATCATATATCAAACTAATTTTAAAATACTTATTTCATATGCCTTTTAAAATTTTCAAAACATAATTTCCAAATTTTCAAACATGTGATTTTCAAATATAAAATCTAACTTTTACGTAATGTGATAGACACATGCTTATTTAGTTCTTGTGCAAATACCACGTGAATAAATAGAAAATAATATTTGAAAAGTAAATACGACATAAAGAATTAGAATTTTCTGAAAAAATCTGCATAATAAAACAGAATTTTTGTTTGTTTTAGTAAAATTTTTACTAAGGGTGTCATTTTAATTAAAAATCTCGCTATATATTTGATATTTTTTAAAAAAATATATAATAAAATTTTTTAAAAGAAAAAAACTGTTGTATAAAGGATAAAATTATAAATTTAAAATCGAAATAAACAAATTTTTTTTCATTAAAGGGTATAAGTGGGCTTTTAAATTATTCAATTGAAAACTGTATGTAACGCCCGGTATAAGAGTGTGCAGTTAACGAGAAGATTAGTTAATTTAAGGGTGTGTATTGGATATAAGCTAAAAATGAAACTTGATCGCATCTGGAAAAGAATTTTTGTTATGTGTACCATAATTAACACCGTTTTTTAATAGGTTTAATATGTTTTCTGGAATTTTAGCCACCTCTCCAACTCAACTTTCATCCTAAAAGTGCCCTAAAAAGAACTGATTAGTAAATATTAGCCGAGAACTATTAAATCGGCCGTGTGTATAATAATTTACATCAGTTTCAATTTGTTTATGTAATCACCTGTTTTGGCGAATTTTTTCTATTTCTCCTTTGATATATTCAACAAATTACAAATGTAGTTTTTGCAGTTTTTTTAATAACAAGTTTTGTCCACTTTTGGTGTTCCAAAAAAAAAAACTATTTCCAGGATTTTTCCTAAGCATACGCTTTAATATTAAAAAAAAAATTTTTCTATCAATTTTTTACTTACCGAAACTTTGACATTTTTTCGCATTAATACAATAATAAAAATAAATATTGTAAAAGGATTGTAGTTCAATTTATAGTTATTTTTATGTCAAATATGGGTTCTATTTTTTTGTTATTTGTAAAATTATTGTGAAATTTATTAGGAAGGGGGAGCAGTGAACCTATTTTATGATAAACTCGGGCTCAAAACCTGCATTACGATTGTCAATTTTAGTTGCCCCAAAAGATGTTATTTAAAAATATGAGTGGGACTTGTGAATGATTAATGATTATGTTGCAGGCTCAAGTACTAGGAACGTAGCTTTGCCGTTCCTGGAGGCGTCTTATTCAATTTTAACGCATTACATTACACATATAATTTGTTAATTGCCCCAATTACATAGGTGATGCTCCGTAATCTTGGTTTTAATCGTAATTAAATGCCGTAAGATAAAATTAGGTTATTTTTCTAAAATGAGTTGATCAGGTCCTATACATGTTGATCAGGCATTTCAACTTCTTTTGATTTATTTTTTATGCTCTTGTAATTGTTTAAAGTGTGTGTGAATGTGTCACTGCAAGTCAAAACTTGGTTTCAAATTTGAAGTTAAACCAAACATTTCTTAATACTTAATTTTTTTGTAAAATTATTTTTTTATTTGCAGAATTTTATTTTTTTTAATTATATAAAAGAAATGTGATTAATACCGGAAATCGGGCTATTTTATAAAATTGTTTTAAAAATTAAATTTTTTAATTAAATTACACACATCACGTTTGTATTAAAAAAACCAAAACATTTTTAAACATAAACTAAACTAATACATAAGATGTTTCTTATTTTATAAAAAACGACATTAAAAGAAGTGATAAAAAAAAATATAAATGAAAAGTGATGCAGCGACGAATGTCATCTCAATCTTCAGGCAAAGGTAGTTAAAACTTTTAAATTTATATGAATTTATTAATTATTGTTTTAAGAACTTTAATAATGATAAATTTTTCTAATAATCATATTTTCCCTTTAATGATAATATTTTACATCATATATAGGAGATATAAAGTCAAATTCATATAATTTTCAAAGCAACTGATTATCTGTAAATAATGTCATTTGAGTCTTGACAGTGCTTTCTTTTGCAGACTTTGAATTTAAATTTAATAAAAGTACTGATTTTATTTAATAATTTAGTTTTTTTTGACAAATAAATTATAATAATTTTATAAAATGAGGAAGGAACACTTTTGTAAAATGTTAGCATTTAGCATCGGAAAAAACTAAAATTTTGTTTTTGTTATAAAAACAGCAAAGTTTATGTGAGGAAGCCAAATTTCACTTTCGGAAGGCTCGAATTTGGTGTCTGGTATTTTATATATTTACTTAAAACAAAAAAGGAATGGTCATGTGCATGTGATTTGATGAAAAATAAGATGCATTAATTTATTTGCATCTATTAAAAAATTATTGCTCATTATTGAAACATATTCTCATTTAGTTGGAAATTTAGGAACATTAGAAAAAAATATATATTAGCTAGCACTATAAGAGGAGCATTGGGTTCCTCCGCTGAATATAGAACTATTGCAAATTCATTTGGCGTAGAGAAAACTACTGCAGGAATAATTGTTTTAGATTCTTCAAACCAACAAAGCGGTTTTTGAAGGATATAAAGACTGTTTTATTCAATCTTATCCTGCATTTAAAAAAAAAAAAAGTTGGAGAAAACTTTAATGGATTTTTGAAATTTAGGTTTTCGTTAATTTTATGAAGCATTTGTCGGCTTACATATAAAAGTAAAACCTGCTAAAGCAGAGCGTCAGATTATATTAACTATAAATCAACGTATTCGTTTATATTCTATGCGGCTGTAGATTACTGCTACAGTTTCATGTATGTATATGGATATTGGAACACCAGGAACGTTAAATGAATCAAGTATATTGGAAGTTCCGAATTTAAAATAGCCTCATTTGCATAATGAACTATTCTCAAGTATGGGTACATATAAACAGCTTACAGCTGGTAATGGTTACTATTTATATTTCAAGAGTAATATATTAAAAATCATATTGTTATGGTACAATTTTCGAATAGTAAACTTTCATCTTATGTGCTGCCAGATGATCATTTTTAAGCTAATAAAGATAATATTACGTTAGGGAACGTGATATTTTTCACAATATAATTGATACTAACACTCAGGTAAATATTTTCATTAAAGACCAATGATAAACAAAAATATTTTCTTAAAGGTCTCAGGAATTATTTACCAATCCTAAAGTTATGTATATATAATTTTTTAAGAGCATATTTTTTAAATGACTAATTTTATTTGAAACTTATAAATGACATTTGAAGCTTCAATAATACGATTTATTGATGGTTCTATTTTAACATTAAATTATATAATTGACATCTTAACAAAGAGAATAATATATTAGCTACCTTCAAATTTACATACATATCTACATATATGGTCTGTCATCGTAGTCAATTTAGTAAAATAGCAGACGAAAACAAAAAAATAATAATAATAATAATAACAATAAAAAATAAGAAAGTAACTATATTTCTATTAATATTGTCTGCAACAACATTTTGTAACCTTGAATGTATCATTTAGTAACATTATTTTATATTGTATTAAGGTCAATTTAACGATTCTATATGTGATCAAGCTAAAAATTTACATATGGCAAATTTAAAATAAAAAAAAAAACAAAAAGAGCTTATTATCCAAGGCAGAATTGATAGTAAAAAATAAAAATTTTTCTCTTTATAAATTTCTCCTTTTTTTTTTCTTTTCTTTTATCAAAAAATTTAATTATAACAAATATAATTTAATTTAAACAATATTAAATTTTGTCATGAAAATTTTTTTTGTTTTTTATTTTCTTGGGCAACATGGTTTTGTTTCTTATCTTAATCTTAAATTAGCTCGTAAATGAAATCAATATGAATAACATTATGAATTGGCAATTAGATGATTATAATTTACAAGTGTCGCGCAGAGCTCCATTTGCCGGTATGTAGAAACAAGTGTACCGAAAGCCAGCTTACAAATAAAAAAATTAAACATTTTGTAAACTCTATTTGAGTTTGTTAGTTTAATTAGTTAGTTATAGTTCGAAATACTTTCTAAATTATTTTTTTTCTTAAAAATAAACTTAAAGAATTGTATTTGTAATAGAAAATTACAAATATGGAATCTGATGGTACGTGTATAATTTTATAGTTGAATTTAATTGTTTAATTGTTTGTGTATGTGTATCTTAAAATTTCCTATAAAATTAAATTTAATTATGTTCTTAAATTTATTAAAAAGAATTAATTTCTTTTCTTAAGTATTTGATAAAAAAAATTTCTGTATATCGTTATATATGAATACATTTGTGTGGTTTTTATAAACTCTTAAAATTATATGAAGGCTTTCGAATGCCATTAGTATATTTTTTTTTACATAAATTTTACATTAAATATCCACCAGATGGCTCCGCAATAACAATATTTGAGCTGCAAAATTTGTATATGTGTAATGAATTCAAATAATTTGTATACTTCTATGGCTTCAACTTACCGTTGAAGGTTTAATCAGAGAAATGTCAGTGTATAGACCAGTAAAATGAATTAACCATGGGTTTTTAACAGAATGTTAAGCATGAATTTTCTATATTTATACCATTAGTATTTTAGTGAAGTATTTTATTGTTGTTATACTTATGGGGATAAAAAAAAAATTATTAAATAATAAAATTAATAATATAAAACGGGTCACTCGGAAAATCATTCGGATACCCATTTCGAGTGTATAAACATTATATTAAATTATATATTTTCCTTTATTGTTTAATAACTTTTGCCATCTTAATTCCATTTTCATAAAATTTCTGATCTTTGCTGGCAAAAAACTGATCCAAGTGATATTTTATGCCTTGATTTAAAATGAAGGTCCAAACAAATTTTTGCAGAGACTGAAATAAGTAATTGTCTGTAGGTTCCAAATCTGGGGAATATGTTGAGTGGTGTAGTAGCACATTGCATTCAAGCTGTTAAAGCTTTTGGCGAGTAATCACATTTATATGAGGTCTCGCATTGTTGTGGTGGAACACGTGGAACCTATATGTCAAGTTTTGAAATTAAATTAAGATGTTTCACGTTATCATGAACGGTCGAATTCGTCAAATTTAGCCTCTCATCATTCACATGAGTTGTTATTTGCTGCCTTGCATCTATTAATGCCTTTATTTTTTCTTCATCAACTTCAATAGGCCCTCCAGAAAATGGTACATTTTTAATATCGAAATTTCCCGAATGAAATTTTTCCAACCAATTTCGGCATTATCCTTCGGTTAGTACATCTTCTCCATACACATCACATAATTTTCGTTTTGCTTGAATAGCATTTTTACAGTTTTGATAGTAAAAGGGCAAAATATGCCGAAAATGCTGCTTTAGATTTTTTTATCTTTGATAGGGGACTTAGCTTCGTTTCTACATTTATTGATATGATATCTACATTCAATTTTAGGATTGTTACATGCTTTTTTTTGAATATTTTGTAGTAAAATCTTTGAACAGCTAAACCTATCTCTGGTTAGCCTTATTTTCAGCTTATTTCTATCATGGCTTGTGTGTACAAGTGTTCAGGCCAAATTATCTCTTGTTTTTCTTTTCCTTCCGCCTTTCAGGAAATGTGCCTTTCCCTTTATGTTAGTGCACACAATAGTGGCTACTAATAACACCTCACCTATGGTCATTCTCCAAAAAAAAAAAAAAAAAACGGCCAAATTATTTTCATAGTAAAAAGTGTAAATTTTAGATAGTCTGAAATGAAATTCGTCGCCGACAGTGATTTAGCAATTATAAATTTTTGATCGATTTTAAACATTTTTAGGAAACAATCTCAAAAATTAGTCCCTTCAAATCCCAGATGGCTATAGTTCTTGAAAATTTGTTGATCTAATAAAGATGGATACTGAGATTACGTGACGAAATTTGCAACAGTTTGTTCTAAGCATTGCTAAAAAACACTGACTATCATCTAGTAAACTTGATTTCTTAAAAAATTCAACCTACAAAAAACGTAACATAAATAAAAAAATTAATTAATAAATGAATTTTAACTAGTGACAAAAAATTTAGATATTAATTTTTAGGGTGTTTTTTTATTAACAAAACTCTTTGGCTCTCTATTAATTCCTACTTAGCACTAATAATTAATAAAGCAATTATAATTAATGTTTGTGAATAATTAAATGTGAAAATTAAAAAAATAAATAAGCTAATTAGAGAGCAGTTTATTATTATTAATCTACAATCTTTTTTATTCCCTTCTGTTTGACATTAATGAATCAGATTCTATGGCTTCAAATAAAGTGTTTCTTAGGCTTACATAATTGGAATATGAAAATGTTCTTTAAAAATTCTTTAAATATGTTTCTTATATGATTTTCTTATTAATTATTTTCTGATCTTCAAAGATAATTTAAATCACTAACATGTGTCTCCTTCGATAATTATTGATTAACTTCACGTGCTATCAATATTTTCATTTAATTTAATCTAAAACTTTAGAAGGTGGTGCTTAGGAAAATATATTAAAACTTTTGTTACACGAGCTATAAACTTTTATAAATCAAAAACAAAACAAAATAAACTGTTGTGTTCTGATAATTTAAAATTACGATAAGTAAGATAATTTATAAAAAGTTTTTTGTTTTATTGACTTTGGAATTCAATTGTTACCGAATTCTTAAGTCAAATAACGTATCGAGAAAGTAAACTAATGACAAAGATGTCAAAATTTTCACATTTGGTGGTTAATTTAGATTCTATGATCTACGAGAAATTACTGGGGTCTAATCTTTTTGCTTTTTTTTTTTTTAGTTTAGTTGTTTGTAACTTTTGTAGTAACTCTTGGTAGTATATGTGGATATTTCAGCGTGAAATTCATTTGTACGTCATTTTGACGTCAAAAAAGTTACCCGCTGAGATATACGCACTAAGTGGGTGCCCACCTTAATATATAAGGAAGCTCTGTGCCAACTGTTTCAACTGAATCGGTTAATTACTCGCACCTTCCCTCCACTAGATAATAAACTATAACAAGGACAATTTAACTAAAAAAACACAATTTTCCATTTTACTTATTGACTCATTGTACACGTAAAAAATTTTTTCTAACTAATGATCTACAAAACTTAGTTTTAAGGCAATGTACTTTAATTTCTGCAAACCTAAAAATTTTTTTTTTACTATTTTTTGTTCTATTTGAGAAAAATAATACATATACTGTCCTGTAGTGCATGAAATGTCGATTTACAAATATGAAAAAATTAGTCAAAGTTTTAACAGAATTCGTAGATGTTTTTCTTCTTTTTTTTTTATTAACCTCTTTTATATTTTTACAATGTATGCTCCGGGAAACAATAAATTGGGCAAGACTTCCGAACTTATAAAGCTTTAAAGATGTCGAATATATATACACTTTGAATAGTTTAATTAGTAAAGTAAACAAAAAAATCGTAAAAGACGTCTAATTATTCAACAGAAATGATGGAAAGCTTATGTAATACGGTACCAAGTCTTTCTTCAAAGAAAAATTCTAATGAAAATGTCTCAAATATCTTTGAAGCAGTATAAAAATTCAGAGCTTAATATATTGGCCATGCAATGCTATTCGAGTGGAGGTGTAAGTCCATTGACGTCAGTTTGCCATTAAAAAGGGAACTTTGGTATGATAAATATTGATTTTTAGTCATTTTATACACTTTTTTTTTCAAATAAAAGGGATTACTTTGCCATTGCTGTTCAATTTCTTGTTTTTTTTTCATTCCAATTAACACTTTTTGGATTCCAGGAAATATGGTATATTTTTTTACTATAAAAATATTTTAAATAACTTGCACATTTTTTTAATACTTCGGTTTTGAGTGTAGTTACAATAAAAACCCATGAAAATTATTTTCAAAAATATATTCAAAAATAAAAACAACACAAAATGTTAAACAAAATAAAATATTGTTTGTATAGCAACAGTATTATTAATAGATTTCAGAGAATTTTTTTGTAAAATAACGAGTTTTCTTTTGAAAAAATAATAAAGGAAAATCAAACAAAAATAATCATCCCTATATCACTCTTATTATATATCGTGTATTAATAAATAAGAAAGTTTTTTTCTATGGAAAAACTAAGAGAAATTTTTATAAAATTCTACAAAAATTTTTCCAATTAAAACTGTACAAATTTTTTATAAGAAATTAATTACCTTGAATATAATGTGCTTGTATTTTACGCAACTCGATAAAAAAATTTTCTTAATGATGTTTTTATTGTTAATAGTCCTTATATTTGATTGATTATGCTAAATAGGAGTAGTTTTTCTTCGAAGAATGCTTTTGAACTAATTTTAATGATAGTTATGTCCCCAAGTAGACTGAAAGTCCATAAAGGGGATGTTGATAATATACAATAGTTTAGAGGCATCGATTGTTTATAGTTTAAGCCATAATAATTATTTTATCATTTAATTATAAATGTTTGAACATTACTTCTTTATTCAAATAATTCGGGCCAATTAGTCCTTGGCACCAAAAACTACACCTAATACAGAATTGTTCTTTATACAAGGATTGTTCAAATTAATTAATTTAATATGAAAACTAACTTTAACATAATTTTCTTTGAAATATGGAACTTAACTTCTTTATGTTTAAGGATCAAATTGATTACGTGCGTGCTAGGATTCTAAGTAGATTACAATTATTGAAGCCAAGTAATCTTTAAAAGCTATAAAACAGTGATATAAGGTTTTTTCTTATGGATATCATATCCTTGTTAATACAATTTATGAATTTTTATTTTTCATATTTTTCTTACAAGTGTTCAAAGATGGCTACTGTAGTCTCATGATGAAATACCTTTTTCCCATTTGAGGAAAATGAAAAATATATTTCAACAGTTATTTCAACAAATTAAAAAATATCAAATCCGATAGAGGAAATGATGATAATGATTTTTTTATATTTTGCATGCTCTATTGAAGAATTTTCACTTGTGCACTCTTTATTCCATCATAAAAACGCTAGAACTCGCTTATATAAAAAATCCACTAATGCAACGTTTAAAATTTTTAATGAAAGGAATTTTCTTCAAAAATTGTGTATTATGTAAAATTTTACTTCCATAAAAATTGAACTAACAAGAACTAATGAAAATTTTTTAAAAATTTCTTTATTTATTTTCAAAATTAGAAAAAATCTGACTGACTTGTTGCAGAATGGTCCATTTAAACCGTGCACACAAACTAAATCGTAGAAAATTTTTTTTCCTTGATTAAGTACAACCTTTTTGGACATTCGTATGAAGTTTGAGTGCTGTATGTCAATTGGTATGTGTTTGCCAGCTTACGACGCGAAAGAATCATCTTGCAATTCTTACTATGAAAACAAAAAAAAAAGGAACTAAGAGTTTGCTTGAAATTTTTTGTTTCCAATTGAATTATCGCTACAAAATCATTGCAGAAGAGCTTTGGGGCGTCAAAACGGTTCAAATTTGATCAGATGTTACATATTCGTATAATTCTTAAGTTTTTATTCAAAGGTTTTTGCCTCAAATTGAATAATTTCATCAATGAAATTCCTGGTGATAATGAGTGAACATCATGACAATTAGAAGGTTAACAAAATTCTTTTATATTACATTATAAACAGAGCTAACTTACACGATGCACTAAACACTAAAGTGGTACAATTTCCCCTTATTATAATTTCTGAATCATTAAATTTTAAAGATGTTGTAATTCACATCCTTACAATTGTACTAAAAAAGAAATGTTTTTAAAAGTTTTCAATTCAAAGCTCTTGCAGGCCTTCTTCTTTGTATAACATGAACATATTTTTTTATAAAATTGCATCAAACTCCTAATGATTTTTAATATTTGGAAATTAATTTTTGTTTTTTTGTTATATCGTCACAGAGCATTTGTAATATAAATTTACTTGGCATACGTTAAATAATTCCATTAACAAATGTTTATGTGCAACAAATGCAAATTTGAAATATCAATTGTCATTATCGTGCTATTTGCAAATAATACAGTACACCTCCTGTCTTCTTATTTCTCAATACTCAGTTCAAGGACGGCATGTAGTTGTTTTTTATGTTATTTTTATTTTGGTTCTTTTATATTTAACGAAAATTTAACTCAATAATGCAGGTTTCTAAATTTGCAAACTGTGTTTTGGCAAATTTTTTTCTCTATTATTTGCATAAAATAGAATCAATTTTGTGAGTAAATAAAATTCAAGCAAGATTAGTAATTAAAATTTTGATTTTATTGTTGTAACCGAAAGCTATTAAAATTATACCATAGAAAGTTATAGCCTTTTAATGAAGATTTAATACAGATGTTTTTAGCTTAAGATTTGCTCTCACTAGTTCAGCCGAAAATTTAAACAATTTTTTGTTTTTATTTTATAAATATTTTCTTAAATTTTATTTTGTTTCTGGGGTACAATAGTCTTCAGCTAAATGTCGAATAAATTTAAAATAAAAAAATTTTTATATGGACTGAGTTGAAAGCTGCCATTGTAGAGCCCCCTTTGCTTTGACAAGTAAGTAGTACTTTGGAGTCATTTATCAGGAATTAGTGAAATGAAGAGATTTTATTTTTTTTACAATATTAGACTGGTGGTTTTGTCTCTTGGTGTAAATATTTTGTTAAGATCCATGAAAAATTCTGACTTCTGATATTCTCCCAATTAATAAGTTTTTCTACCTTTAATTTATAGCAGGACTTCCCAAACTTTTTTCATTCACGACCCCATTTATGATTGCGAGTTTCTTGGCGACCCCATATAAATATCAAAGAAATATAAATTAATATTTTTTGATGATATATTTATTAGGTAACAATTTATAAACAACAACCATTAATTAAAATTATAGGAAAAAAATTAATGAGATGGATGTGCCTGTTTTTTGTTGCATAACAAATTAAATCTTGGTGGAATGTTTGACACTGCTGGACGTAAGGCCTCTTCAACATTTTTTAGCGATGAACGATATTGGGATTTAATATGTGTTAGAGCTGAGAAAGTAACTTCACATAAATATGTGGTGTTGAATGGAAGAAGAACATTTAACGCCATATCAGCGATTGTGGGAAATTCAGTTCTAGTTCCGATCCAGAATTCAGTCAGAGGCTTTTTTGGAAATATATATATTTTCACTATTTATACTTTGTTGTTATTGCATTTGTTGGTTTGATTTTGGCAAAACAAACAGGCAAGTGCATTTTTTTTTGTTTAAAAGAACGAATTCACACAAATTTAAAGATAAAAAAAGTAAAAAGAAAGTAAAAAAATAGTAAAGTTTTAGGAAGTTAAGTTTTGAAATATAATAGAAAATAAAATAGGTGTGTGAGTGTGAGTCTGCACAAATACAAATCGAGATATTATAAAATCGTGTATTAAAATCTTTGACATTAAAAATCTCTGGCGACCCCAGAAATTTGTTACGCGACCCCATGTGGGATCGCGACCCATACTTTGGGAAGTCCTGATTTATAGCAATAAAATTATAAATTTTAGTTTTATATATACTTAAATCTTACAAACCTTGCTTAATTACAAAGAAAAGTTAATTTAAATGGACTGAATTTTAGTCAACCATGGATCACAAAACTTCATTAAGCACAATGTTGATATTTCAATCTTTTTTAAATTAGGAAACCATAAAATGTAATTTCTAAAAAAGCTGATAAAATATACATTGCGCTTTTTTTCACTTCTAAAATATAATTTTGAATGAATTACTTTAAAATAATACCGAATTAATGTGTATTTGAATCGATGAAGGTTTGTAAAACTGGCTTTTTTTTAGAAAAGTTTGTGATCTAGGATTGAAAAGAAATCAAAATATTTTTAAAATTGACTTTTTGCAGTTGTTACACTATATCTTTGTTGTTGTTTGCAGTGTAACAAAAAAGGAATTAAAAAATATTATTGAAGAATTACAGATTCTATCAAAATATTTCATTAATCAAACCTTGAAATTATTCTCTTGATTGTGATTACTTTTCTAAAGAAACCCAAAATTAAATTAGGATAAAACAATTGAAAATTTTCTCTGGTGCCATACCTCACACCATTTTGTTTCATTGATTTAAGTACTCGAGAAGTATTCCAGGGATAAAATTGCTTGGCATTTTAATATCCCAATTAAGTACTTTAAGTCTGCTCCTGAATAAAAAGTTTGAAGTAAACTTTAACCTGAAGCCCTATATATACATACAAGCTAGAATGCTAAGCGTAGCGTTCTAGTGAGATAGATAACGATACAATTATTAAAATAGAAAATTTTGTGCTGTTCTTGCTATCCAGACTCATGTTCTGCTTTGTACAAAACCAAAATTATGTTTTCTTTTTATATAAATAGCTGATAGATGGTTGTTTTATTTTTTCTTTTCTTCCTTTTTTAATTATGAACTCTAGAAATTTTTTTATGTATACATTGGAAAATTTTACCATGGCCATGAATTGTTTCTAATGTTTACATTTTTTATATTCTTTTTGCTACCTGTTTTTGTATGTGCTTTTATATTTAACTGTATACTATGAATAGTAAAATTAGCTTGTTTTGTTATCAAAAGTTTGAATATATGAATTTGTTTTACTTTTTAGGTTTAGATTGATTCATTTATAATCAAAATATTTGTTAATTATTAAATTTGGTTTTAAAATTTTTAATATTTAATCGAACAAATAGTTTTTTTTTTTTACTTATTCTCACTTCCAGCATATTTAAAAGAATTTAATTTAATAATTTCTTAGATAAAAGTCTACAAAATTAATTTTTTATACACACACTTAGAAGTTTTTCTGCCCTGATTAAAATACATTGAAGACATAAGAAGCATTACCATGAATTTTATGCACCTGAACTTTCGGAAGTCCGCACTGTCAGCGAGTTGAAAAACCGGATTTGTGAAACAGGATAAAATAAAATCAAATATATGGAAAAACCCAAAAAAATACTTTGGATTCATATAATTATTCCCAGCCCTAGTTTTTTTCCATCACAAGCTCCACAAAACATATCTTTAGATATTTAGCCTATTTCAAAGTATCTACTCGCTAGTATTTAAGATGCTGTTTTCAGGATTCAATTCCGTTGATTTGTGGTGAAACTTCTTATCAAGCAAACTTCTGCCGAAATGTAAACAATTCATCTTATATATAAGGTGACCAACTTTTTTTTAAATGAAAACGAGGACAAAAATTGAATAAAAAAAATTGTTTCAAAAGTTTTATTGGGAGGTGTGTTACTAACAATAAGACAATAATATATTTATATGTGTGATCATTGAATTTTTATTTAAATTGGCACTTTTCTACGCTATGAATAGTAAATGGCATGTTTCAGGGACTGGGATGCATCAGAACTCATACTCACTTTCACATATATATATATATATTGTATATATTCTATAAATATTATTAATATACCGATATGTATTATATCCAGAGAAGTCAGTGGAATTTATTTCTTTTTGCTAATTTAACTAGGTGCTCAGAACTAAAGAAATCGTGGATTTCAGCTGAAGAATCCTTCGTTCAATGAAATAAATTTTCATTTTGAAGTTTACTTGCAGTTTGCATTAGTGCACTACACCAATTTTGATATGGTGGGTGAAAATGATAAAATCGTTTAATTTATTAATATGTTGTATGAGTAATGAGAATTTCAGGGAGTAGTAAGGTTAATTAGACCGAAAAAAAGCATATTTTCTACAATTTTTCTTAGGATAATATTTATTTATTTTTATAATCATAGTGTAATTATATAATATTTAAAGAATATTCTATGGAAGTTTCATTAATAAATATTAAAAAATGAGCCGATGAATCTCCGCAGACGTCTCAAAGAAAAGTTGATTCGCAGTAAGCCTCATAACTCATTACTGGGTCAACTGAAATTAAAAGCCCAAATTGATTTGGTTAGTTGATAAGTTTCCTCAGGTAACGCTGTCGAGTTTTTTTTTTTTTTTTTTTTTTTAATTGATTTTTCGATTTTATACAAGGCTCGGAAGTCAGAATACTGATTTTTCATCGAAAACATCAGAAATTTTGTTGTTTTGAAATAATTTAAAATTAAAAGAAAAAAAAACTTGACAGCGTTACCTCGTAATTTATGTAAAGAAAGAGTGTGCGGAATGTTAAAAGGATCGATTCAGTAGATTTTGAGTTACAGAGTTCACCGACTTTGAAAAAGCTAAGTGTGAGAAAAACGCGTTTGAAAGCTTAAAAGAAAATAAAAAGTGTTAAAATAAAAAAAAATTCGATGTTGTTACCTCGTCATTTATGTATAAAAAAAGTATGTAAAATTTGAAAAACATCAGTCCAGTAATTTTTAAGCTACGGTGCAATTTAAAGGCAAAATTATAGTAAAAACCTTATTTTTTATTATTTTTACAAATTTGCTTGAAATAAAATAACTTTCCCTAGGAAGGTAGAAAGAGGTGGAGACTTACAACCTCATTAGTTTTACTCGTATCGACTTCAAATTTATACACAGTAATCTTAATATGTTTTACATCAATATAAAGAAATAAAAGAAGTGTAAAAATAATGCCTTACTACCCCTTAAATTGAAGATTTTAGTTTGTTGATTCATAAAAAGATAGCTCCCTGTTCACGGATTAGTCTTAAAATATTAAAAAGGAGGACATTTGGAGGACACTTTTCAAGGGATGACATAGCTTAGAAAAGGAGAACATTTGGTGGACACTTTTCAAGGGAGGACATAGCTTAGAAAAGGAGGATTGTCCTCCCTAAAGGAGGACGGTTGGTCACCTTATCTTATATAGATGACAGGGCGGTAAAAATATATATAATGATAATGTTGAAAAAACATGAGCCTTTGGCCATAGTAGAAGTGATTTTCGATAATGTGATTTATTGATTTCACTCAAGTGGCAAGTGTCAATCAATCCCATATAAAGGGAAAAATTCGGTAGTCACTTGAAATCACGTTGAATTCGCTTTTACTGTGCCTTCAAAATTTAATGCTTTTAATGTCTTGTTTTCAAATTGTTTATATAATTGTAATATATAGTTTTCATTGTATCACATCTCTATTCCATTTGTGTTATACATATTTTCTAACTTTTTCTTTACCATACTCCGAAGAATGTTACGTTGACTTAACAGTGACTTCCTTACAGAGATATTATTGAAAGAAAGAAATAAATGTAAATGTTCTATTTATAGGAGACGTTTAGAAAATCGAAAATATACATATATTAACTGTCTCAAATAATATTTATTAAAAAAAGAATAGAATAACTAACAAAAAAACCATTGCTCCTCTGACTATTCAGAATATTATAAGATTTTTTTTGTTTAAAAAGTCCCTTTAAAATATTTTTATAAGTTTATAAGTTTTTTTTTGACGTATACAAAATTAAACCTTGCTTCTAATGCAAAAGTAAACAAACGATAATTATTTCAAAAAAATAATCTCGCAAAAAAAGTTTATTTTTTGTAAGAATGGAATCGATAATTTTTATTTGCTTTTTCATTTATCAAAAACAAATTGACAATTTTTAAATATATAACCTTCAATATCTCGAATAAGTTTGTAAAAAAATTAAAAACAAAAAAAAAAAAAAAAAAAAAAAAACAGCCAAGACAAAGGGAAATTACTAAGAAAACGAAATCATTTTCTTAAATTCGTAAAAGTAAAATTACTTAAACAATCAATATTCTTAAGAATAATTACTAAAGATAAGGTAATTCTCGTGCTGTACTGTCATAAAAAATGAAATTATTATCCAAAACAAAACTTGAATTTTTCATATAAATTATGAGCGAAATAAAATTAAACTAATGGAAGTTAAGTGGCCAAAATGTAAGGCACAAAAGATTAAATAAAACAAGCTATGAATGGTGACTAAGAATATACATATCTATATATATATATATGTATATTTCCAAACATTAGTTTACTTTGATATATGCATAAACATATCCCAGTTGAATTTATTAAAACTATTGACAAGTGTTATTTTCCTTTGATGATAAGAAAAATTTCTATTTTACATTTTGTTTATAATTTGTTAAAAAATTTGTCTTCATTGAAAAAATTGTTTATTGCAAACATAAAACTTTGCTTTGTTGGCTATTTCTATTATATTTCCTGTCGTAATATTTATACTTAAAAATACCTCCTTATCTTATTATTAAATGCCACATAAATAAAAACGAAAAAATTTACTTAAACTATTGGTTATAGTTTAAGTGTTTATTCGATATTTATTTAGAATTTATTAATAGTATAAACAAAATTATTAAAATTGATAACTAAAATGTCGATTGAATAAGTATAGTAAAATTTAGAGAAAATATTTATCAACAAAATATATTTTCCAAAACAAAGATAGGAAATTCTCAAACATTTGTTCTGTGTATTTCGTTAGTGAAGAAATTTGAAGTTTTGAATGTATACTGTTCTTTTTTTTTTCCTTTCCTTTCTATTTAATTAAAAGTAAGTATTACACTCAAAGTGAAATCTTAGTACACATACATATGTTGTATTTTTAGATTATATTATTCTACAGTTTAAGGACATGACAATTTATTTTATATAAAGTACGAATTTTTTTATTATTACCGTGAGACTGTTTTGTAATTCATTTGGTATGCTTTGTTTAAAAAACACATAGAAATTTCGAGTTAGCACAAACAACCCATAGATTTGCTGTTTAAAATATTAAACTTAATTTGAAATAAACTAACAAAATATGGTATGCATTTGATCTATCTTTAAAACTCACAAGAAGGTCTTAGTTAATAATTTAAACTTCCTAACTTCATATCTTCTTTTTCTGATTCTAATGTAATTCCTGATTCCAATGATATTATAGTCCTTAATTGACGTGAATTTGATGTTTTTAAATTTCATTTATCGTGTAATTAGATAGTTAGGATTTTTATTTATTATAATTTTTAACTTATATATAAATAATAAAATTTGATAAATTGGAAAAATTATTTTCCCTAATATATTACTAAAATTAGCATTTTATTAATTTTTTTGTTTTTTTTTTTTATATGTTAATAGATTCTTCAGGATCTGGAAGATCTACACAGTTAAAGAAATCATCTGAATCAAAAAAATCAACAGAAGAAACAGATGAACAAGCAAACCAAACAGCTGCTACTAGTACCCCAGCTAATAATAAGGAAGAAGATGATGTCTATGAATTCAAGACAACACCTAAGGAATCTACAAGTACAACTACTGAAGACAAACCTGAATCTCGAAAGACTGAAAAGAGTACTACAGAAGAGAAGGTCACTGAAGAAGTTACTACTAGTAACACAACTAGTAGCTCAGGTGGAGCTACTACTTCAGGACAAACAAAAAGACCCCATCCAGAATTGGAGGGAAACGATGATGTCGCTGAAGAAGATACAAAAAAGAAAAAACGAAAAGATTCGGATAATATTAAAGAAATTAATAAAACAGGTTCATCTGGACGAGCACCACAACGACAAGAGAAGGTATTAAAAGGTTCAACTGGATCAAATAAATCAACTGCTACGGCTACTAATAAAGTTAATGCAAATCTTGAACGTAAAAGCCCATGTGCAAGCCCAAAGCCAAGTGTTAATAAATCAACAGAAAGTGATACAGAAATGGAAGATAAAACTTCAGAAAATTTAAATGCTGGCGGCCCTAAAGTTCCACCATTAAAAATAGTTATACCACAACAAAATACTACTTGTGATTCTGAAACAGGATCAAGGAATGGTAAAAATAATTCTACACGTAGCCATGCAGCACTTCCTTATGTGGTAGCATCATCATCAAATAGCAATGATTCTTTATCAGCAGATAAAGAAAGTGCATCATCAAGATGCACTAGTCCAGTTGAAAGTTCTTGTAAAATTAATGTAAATAATACACCAAATTCAACTGATGAAAAAAATTCAAAAACAACAACAAATGATGAACGTGCACAACAGCGAGTATTAAGAAGTTCACATCGTTCTGGTGGACAAGGTGGTGTAGATCGTGGTTCAAATAATTCATCACCACAACTTCAAAGTAGTTCACCATCACCGGCGGCATCAAATACAAATGAAACACCTAGTGAAACAGAAAAAACTAAGCCATCGTCTAGTACAAATAATCCTAGTCCAGTAACACAAGTTACTTTAACTACAGAAAATGATACTCAAGTAAATGCTCCTAGTCCTTCAGCATCTTCAACATCATCAACAAAGGATATTCCACAAAATACAGTTGAACTTCATCCACGTAAACGTAAAATACGTGCAAAACAAGAAGAAAATAAATCATCTACAACAAATAATACAACTAATCAATCAGCCAATGATAATAGTACTAATGTTAGTGAAATTCATCCACATGATCATCCATTTACAAATTGCTATCAAATGTTTTTAAATATACGTAAACAAATTGAAAAAAAACATAAATCATTATTTCCAATACAACCAAGACCACCACAAGGTTTTAAAGATTATTTAATGAATCGTCGTACATATTTATTAGCAGGAAAAACACCAACTGAACCAGTTTTTAATTTTCCAACCAATTTACCAATACAAATGAAAGATTTATTTATGACACAAGAAAAAGAACGACATAAATTAAAAATTCAACATATTATTGAAAAAGAGAAATTAGGTTTAACTGTTGAACAAGAAATTCTTAGAGTACATGGTAAGGCAGCAAGATCATCAGCATGCCAATCGATACCATTTTCAGCATGTAGTATTATTAAAGATGATGAAGTTTATAATATGATAACACCAGAACAGGAAGAAAAGGATAGAAATGCACGTTCTAGATATAATGGACGTTTATTTCTTAGCTGGTTACAAGATGTTGATGATAAGTGGGAAAAAATAAAGGTATTCATTTAAAATACTTTCTTGTTCTTCTGTTTATTAAAATTTCTTATGATTTATTTTAGAAAGACAAACAAATATTTTACTAAACTTATTTTGTTGTTATAGGTTTGTAACTTAAAATGAAAAAAATTGAAGGATATCCAAAATAAAAACCCAAATTACGTTATAAAAAATATATCTAAAAAGATTTAATTAATAATTCCAGCTTTCTTCAGTTTTTCCTGAATGGCTTTGGTTTTAGTTAAAATTTGAAATTCTTGTAGGAATTTTTTACTTTTGGATACATTAGATATCACATTTGTTATATGTCCATGAAGAGCATATAATTAATAATAGCACTGTAGCAGGTGTGCTATTTGCTATTTAACCATTTAAGCGCGTTTGTCGTGTATACACATCAAATCAAATCTTTATTACGGTGTGTTCGACGTGTTTACTCTTCGTCGTTACACATTGACGATGATTTTTTATTATTAGAAAATTTTTAAGTTTATAATAACAATAACTTTTGGAGAAATAAATTGTTAAATTTCTTTTAAATAAAAATGTAGTTCTTTGTTTTTCATAAAATTAGTAATAGAACAATTATGACATGCTTTTGTCGTGTATACACGTTATCGCTTCCGCATTTTGTAAAGGGTTTTTATTTAATTCGACGCTTAACTGGTTAAATTTTTTTCTAGAAAGGAAACTGTATATAACAATGTAACTTTTTCAGTTTTGTGTTATAACTCATTGGCGGCATCAAACTCTAATTAGGTCCTTAGACTCTACTAAATTGATATATAACCTAAATTAAAGGCTAATCGATTCTTATTCCTTTATCAAATTAAAGAAAATTTATTTTATAAAATCTGACATGATTGATTGTAATATGTATGAGTCCTAAGCATTAGGCCTAAAAAATTTTCATGAGATTTTGTTATTGTTTCTTTTTCTTTTTAAATTTCATTTCTTTTAATTCTATCAAATACCATTTAACGTGAACAATTGTTATTTCGTTGGAAATCATTAAAAATTAAATTTTTAATTGTAAATAGTAGTTTCTATTTGTGGAATAGAAAATATTTAAATTTTTAAATGCATGCAATATGCCTGAAGATTTTGGAAGAATTTTATTATTATGCTTGGGTTGTTTTTCACTTATTAAACAATCTCTTTTTGGACGGTAGTTCTTATATGAAAATCAAGCAATTTTTTTCACAATAAATAGAAGCAATTCTAACAACGGCCCAAATGCAAATTTTATAATTTTGTACAAGCTTGTATTAAATTCACAAGATCACAAGAGTATCACTATTAGGAAAATAGCAGATTTAAATGATAAAATTGAATTTTTTGGAATTTAAAAGGACGATTTATCTCAATATAATATTACCAATTTTCTTAAACATACAAGGTCATTGTTATGACCTGTACCTAACTAAATTCAGTTGTAAAATGCAATGACAGTACAGTAAAAACAATTTAAATATTTAGTATAGGCTAATCCGTTTTTAATTTCAAATTTCCTAAAAAACAAAAGAAAATAATTTTTTGATAAGCTATAAAAGTTTTAGGAGAATGCTAATACTTTAAAAAGCATAAATTGACATTATACATAGTTAGCGACATACGTAGTCGTAGAGCATATTTTTAACATACGTCAATATTCTAATTATTAAGGAATCCTTTGTGATATTGCTGAAATTTGAATTTAAAATAGATTGCTATTCCTTTTCATATACCAAATAAGTTTCTGTAAAAGATAATGAATATTTATTATTTTTATGCTCTAATCACATCAATTGCTTTCTTTGAAGAGATCTGAAATTTGCAATCGCCGAGCTGAAAGTGGTTCTTTCAATGGATAAAAATTAATAAGAATATTTACATATAGTATATGGTCAAATCCAATATACAAAAAATTTAACTTGTGAGCTTTACTAGTATTTTAAAATTCATTTTTAAGGCTGTTGATAGAATATAAATTATACAATTTACTTAAAAAATAATAAATAGTCTAAAAAATAGGCCCTCTAAGAAATATTTTTATGAAAAATGCAATAACATTAAAACCAGCCAAAAGATTATGCTGAGGCTAGAGCACACCGAAACAGCAATTGTTGATATTAGTTGTAAAGTTTTTGTATTTAATTTTTGTTTATTATTGTTTATAATTGTTATTAATATTAATAATATTAATAATAGCTTCGGCAGCTACTGTTTCAGTTTTCACTAAACTTCACTGTTTTTGAGCCAAATAAATTCTTACTGCCACAAAAAATTGGCTTATAGCAGGCTTATCTTTAGTTTATTCAGGCTGGTTCATAGAATTTTTAAGTTTTGCTGCCGGACAACAAAATGAAAAAATATATAAGTAAAATTTGAAGCATCTAGATACAAACTATACAAATATTAAAGTGTGTTATAAAATAAATTCCCTATATTTTGAAAATTTTACTTTAATTTAACTAAATAACAATTTAACATGATTATCTATTAACTAATAAATATACTTTATAATTTTAGGAATCAATGGTATTAAGGCATCATAATGAGGCCGAAAGTTTACATGCTGTACAAAAAATGGATTGGGAATGGCAAATGAAGGAGCATTTATTATGTGAATACAAATCTCAGCCTGTGATTGATGAACAACATGTACCAATTGTACATGTTAGTGATGATTTTGATCTTTTGCCTGCCTAGCAAGGCTAATAATTTTAAGAAATTAATAGGAAATATAGGAATGTCTAAACAAAAAAAAAGATTGGAATATTATTTTTTTAATAAGTTGAATTTTATTCCTGTAACATTTATTATTTTTTGCTATCCAAAGATTTCGAAAAACTCAATTATTGGGTTTAGCGATTGTATATACACGATTTTTAAAGGAAAATTATTAACTAGAAAATCATTATTCATGAGATCTTCAAAAAACACTAACGCCCGGTTTCACAGTTCATACTTAAGTTCTTCGTAGCGCATTTTCAAGAAGATTACTGATTAATTATTGTTTTAAAAAATGGTGTTAATATTTTATCGGTATTTCCCTTATTATAACATATTTCTATGCGAAAAATGTGACAGATTATGATCATTTGACGTAAAAATGGTTTACAAAATTGAGCAATGATAGTTGAGTTAAGAAGATCATAAAAATGAGCACTGAAACACTTCCAGTTCAGCTTAAGTTTTAAAAAACTCAACTGAGCAAAAACTTAAGTATGAACTGTGAAACCGGGCGCAATTCTTGAAAAGTCTTTCAATTGATATCTTATTATGCTTTATTAGTGTTACGCAGATCGACATCCATCGATGAATCTTTCATTTCATCCAAATTAACAACTTAAGTTATTTTATTAAATTGTCATTTAACAGCAGGGTTAATTGCCTAACTTACCAATAACTAAAGAATTAAAATTTTGTGATCTATTGTATGAAATAATTTAAAGTTTTATTTAATTAATTAGGTTCAAGATTATTATTTATCGGTTTCTAAGTACGAGCTGAAATTTTGTTAAGCTAAATCTAAGTATATTAACCTAAGTTTGTTGTGTTTTATTATGTTAGGTGATTTTTGAAAACCCAAATTAAAAAGCCTTTCCCTGCGTTTGAAATGTTGTTCTCCACGCAACATTGTTCTGAATACAAGGCCTTTGGTTATTATAAGCTTCGGCCAGAAAAATCTAGTTTTAATAACTGCCAAGTATACCAAAGTAAATAAATAATAAATCGAATTGAATAGCTATATTTAACATTTTCAATACTTAACATTTGGCAATAGCTGAAAATTTCTTTAACTAAAAAATGCAACATTGTAAATTAAACAGCAAAATTCCTTTTTTTATTAAATAAATAAAATGATAAACTCATCAAATTTTGCTGATATTCTCATAAATATACATTAAAAATTTATTTTTGGTGTATTGAATTAACAGATAATTGATTAAATAAATTTTTTTAATAAATTAAATGATAAACTCACGAAATTTTGCTGATATTCTCATAAATATACATTAAAAATTTATTTTTGGTGTATTGAATTAACAGATGTGCTGAATTTTAATCAATTTTAAAAGATCATCTTTGCTCGTTTCATTTATATTTACCTTTTATTCCAATTTTATCTTTCAAATAAGTAAACAGCTTATAACTCAAATTAAAACAGTTGAAAAACAGAAAAAATATAATTTTTAAATTTTAATAAAGTGAAAAATATGAAGTTTAAATTTTTAATATTATTGGTTTGCCTTTTTATTAATACTTTTTCGCAGGGAAATGATAAAGACATTTTAATAGCACACGTACATAATTGTAATATCATGGCCACAATAAACTACAATTTATATTCAGAATATCTTCGTAAGGAAAACGGAACACTGGTACTTACCCTAAAGAAGTTGGAAGATATATTAAATAAATGCCAGAACACACCTATTCCATCACAATCTATAGTCAAAATATCACTTTTTATTGACAATTTTGATCAGACTAACGAAAATATTTCATCATTGATCAACAATTTTTACAACACTATATATCAGATGGTCTTAAAAGAAAAACTGAAACTCATTAAACTAATTAATAAATCTGTGACTAATTTAACCCATCAAAAAGAAATATTTCCTTCAATTTGCGAGGAATTAATCAACTGTTTTATCAACAATATTAATGAATTTACAGTAGCTCTTGATACTCTAGCCCACGAATTCCGGTTAATATCAAATTTGATTTATTCTAGGACTGAAAGAATTCAAATATGCTGGGATAATTCATATTTTCGAACTATTAACGGTGCTTTTAATAATTCTATCCAAAATATAATGTTTAAAATACGTAATATTACAGAAAAATATTTTGTTTGCTTTGAAAATAAATTTTTGTATAAATTTAAAAACATATAAATAAATAAATAAATAATAAATAAATATTTTTTTTAATTGTTTAATAAACGATGATAGGAATTTTTTTTTTATACATATCAAAAGTAGAATTTTTCGAGTTTTTTGGAAAAGAAACTGATGAGTTCGACTTTGTAGTAAGACTCACTTAAGATGTATTTTGAAGATGAAGCAGCAATGACTTTAAAGACTTGGGCTTTATTGGCGTTTCACACCAAGCTGAACCCGGTTAATCCCCATATAAAAAATTCGGCTTCACACCGACTAACAGGGTTAATGTCAAATGGCATTTAAATTTACAAATGAATATTTTTTAACTTTAATTGATTGACCTAAAATAGCTTTGAATATTAGAATTTCAGGCTTAAAATTTTATCTGTTACTACTTAAATATTAATAACAATTCAGCTTAACTATCCTTCAAATAATAAAAATCCTCTTTATTTCAATTTAGGATTGGTATAGTATATTTAATTATTCAAAGCAACAAATTTATTACAAAAGTATGATAAAACTAAATTATATATTTTTTATGTAAACTACAGTTTTTATGATAAGATAAATAAAATTTTTAGTAAGGTCTTATTTTAGATTGAGTAGCATGTGTTTTGTCAGTGTTTTTTTTTCATACAAAACTATTATATTTACTCGGGTTAGCTCGGTGTGAAACGCCTATTAACGCTGTTCGGAAACAGTGTTGATTAACTTTATTCCTGCAAAAATTTTCCATACAAAACTGTTCTAAAACTGTTATGACCGAGTCCATTACAGAGGGTTCAAATCGGTGTGAAACGCCTATTCAGGCCCCTGTAGACGTCGGACATTGTCTGGAACATTGTCCGTGTCCAGGGTAATTTAACTCGTCTAAAGCAATGTTCGCGGACAAATCTGAAGGTCCGCTGCAATTTCCGAGTAAATTATGAATTTACGCGGACATAATGACAGCTTCATACATTTTAAATAGCATGAAGATAGCAACGAAAGATTACAGCATAAAATAACATTGCTATTCATTATGATTATTATGATATAAAGTTTTCATAATTAATCATTTTTTATTAAAAGTTCGACTTCATGTTATTATTACTATAAATTATATATTTAGTAAAAACTGATACAAGTCCAGGCAAATGAATATCCGACCACTACAGTGTATTTACCCGGACAATGTTCCCGACATTGTCCGACGTCTACAGGGGCCTTCACTATTCAACGACATTAGTGTGATTCTAATACCCTTTCTTAACACAAGCCTGTACACAGCATTTAGTTCGAAAAAAGACACTTTTGTATGGAGAAATCATGTACTTCACTTGTTGGAATCGTGTATGCAGTACAGCATTTGAACCGCTGTACTCCGCGAAAATTTCACATCTATTGTGAATTTTAAGGTTATGTACCAAATCAAAATTAAAATTCCGTATGGGCTTATGTCAAAATTATAATGCAAATGTTGGCAAATTTGTAAGTATGTTAGTTTGTTTTGTTTTAAAAGTATATTTTGATTAATTACAGTATAGATTAGTGATTTTTACAGGGATTTATATATCCTAATAGTAATCGATTGCCTATCCACGTAGACATTCCGGTTATATGTTTTAATAAGCCGCCATGCTGTACAAGGTTTCTCTGTTAAGAATCGATTTTTTTGAAGGAGGTATACAAGCATGTACACAGCGTCAGTCAAGAAAGGATATAAGAGAATTAGCTACTTTTTTCATGTGTATGGAATTGCTTGTCACTTGTACTGCAAATATATAGCAACAATAATACGCATTATATATAAACAATAGCTTTGTAAAGTTTTGAAGTATTAAATCTAATTTTTTTTTTGTTTTTTTTCGCAATTTTTTCTAAAAAATCTATTACTACGCAATGATAGTATGATTTAAGAATTTACTGTAATTATCGAATACAACAAAATAATATAATTAATAATAATTTATTTAAGTGATATAAATTATTTTATATTTTTCTGATTAAATAAATAGAATAAAATAAACAATCCCGCGACCCACGGAGGATTAACTATTCGAAAAATTCGTTTCGAGTCTTCTATAATGCCTCCTCTACACAATCTGCAAACTATCCAATTTTAGCAAATACGCGTGCATTTGCTTAGTTGCTATACTTTGTGAAGTTTGTGCAAATTTCGCTTTGTAGGCGAACTTTATACAAAATTCACACAACACAAACGTCAAAAATAACAAATTCAAATGCGAAAATGATCTTTTCTTTAAAAAAATTAAATAAATCCAGCTTATTAATAGTTTAAGCCATTTTTGTAAAACTTTTCTATAATATAATTATAAATAATATTGTGATTCTGATTAAATGTAGGAATGTGTGGACGGATGCATTAGGGAAGACGGCAAATGGTACGAACTTGACATTTGGCGAATGTCACGAATGTATAGAGAAGGCATAACATAGCAGACATCAAATCTATTAAATTATCGTTAAAAAGAAAATGACAATATAATTTATATATTTTATTAAATTCTTTAAATAAATAAGGCTGTGTCAAGATCAGCGTTTTCGAAGGTAGTTTGCCCATTTCTTTATATATATATAACGTGATCGTAAATTAATTACTTTTTTTGTAGTCAAAATACAATTTTGAAATCGATAATGTAGTAAAAAAGTGCGTGTAAAGCAACTAGTGTCATCTATTCGTCAACTTGCAATTTCGAATATCGATAAAGAGGCTTATTTTGACTTTGACAGCAACAATAACGGAAATTTTTTGTACATTGTAATTAATGGCCGCGCGTTATGTTTCGCCTAAAATCTATAATAATAATGTTAAATAATTTAATTATAATGTGCAAATTTAATGTTATGGATAATAAAAACTTAATATATGTTATTTTAGTGTAAATTTATTGCTATATAAATTAAATTAGCTGGCTGACTTTGACTAAATAGAACAAAATAAATGTTTACATAAACAGAATCTAAAAGATAATTTTTTGCAGCAAACCAAAGCAGCACGTGAAGAAGAAAAAAACGAGAAATTGTTGCTCTTAAAACACAAGCTACAATTCGAAGTTTTATTGTACATCGAAAATATCAAAAAATAGTTTTGTAAGTAATTTAATGAAAAATAATAAAATTCTAAATACTTCAATTTAAAGGAGAAATATATAATATATTACTTATAGAAATCCATTTGACGAACTCTTAGATCAGATCAGAACAGATGATATAACAAATAAGAATATAGAAAAATTTTGTCACTGTATTAATTTATCAGTCGAATGTGATAATTTAAAATGTAATTAATAGAATCTTATGGTCTATTATATATTATGTTACATGTGTGTCATATTATAATAATACACTTGCATTTTACACATCTAATTTCTAAACTGATATTTTAAAGTTTATTTTGTTTTATTTTAAGGGATTGTAAGGGATAATGATTTTAAAAAACACTTATTTTACGATTTTTTTTTTCACAGCAAGCTATTAAATAACTTTTCAACCACAAAAATATTTAGAAGTTTGACGTGGCAAAACATTTCCCAACCCGTCTTTCAAAAAAGCCAATATATGGTTATCAATATATCTTAACCTAGAAATATCTGAAATCAAGAAACTCAAGTGTTAATCGTTTGAAGTCAAAACAATGATTTTAATGAACAAATTTTTTGATTCCTCTAATTAATATAAACAATAATAGAAAGAAAGTCACTATTGATTCTTCTTAAATCTCATAATTAAAAATTAAAATAATTTTTTTTATAAAAAGAAGAAATTATTAAAGCTTTAATCAACAATATTTCTTGCATTTAATTCTAAGAAATTTTAACTTTTACAGAAAATCATTCAGAAAGTATATCAATAGCACTTTATCTTAATACATTAATTGTATTTACATCACCTAAAACATGGGCTGTGATAAAAAACAAAAATATGACATCAATGCTAGCAGCATTTCAAAAAATTTGTTTCAACATTCAAGGAGTATTAGTACAAAATGGTTATTTTCTTGTTTTAAGGGTAAATATATTAATCAAATAAAATTTTATTTATGACATTTATTATCATTTTTACATCTTTTAGACTATATTATTAAATGGTTCTATAAGAGAAGGATTATCCTTAAAAGCAGTATCACTTAAAGCTTTAATAACTCTTGCTACACGTCCAGTTATTGATGGATCATTTAGTAAAAATATTATGTCACAATTTTTATCAGACATAATATCAGTACCTGCTCTAATATGGCATTTAGAAACCAATGCACCAGAGATTAAGATATTAGAGATATTTAAAACACATGATATTTTTTGTAAATCTTTAGATATATCAACAGATTTCAAATGGTTTGAAACATTTGCAGCTAGTGTACCGGTAAGAGAATACACTATAACTTTTTTTAAATAATAAAAGTCAATATAATTAAGAAAATATTCGGCATTCAAAATAACTTAAATCATTTTTGTTTTTATTTTTATTATTTAAGGGAACACGAATTGTAGCATTTCTTGGAAATATTATACATTTATTTTATTTACAAGGATCTGATAGTGCGAAATTAATTGGTTATCCAAAAATAACGGTAAATTTAATTTAATAATTTGTTATAAAAATAAATAAATATCTAAAAAAATTTACTTTTTCTTTAAGAAAATAATAACAAAACTTTTGCAACAAATACCAGAAACGGCTAAATCAGGTACAGTAACATAATGGCATGGTTTACTTGGTTGGTATTCACCAGTTAATGATCCTGCACAAAATAAAAATGTTTCATTAATTAAAAAACAATTTCATTTACTATGGGGTAATCGTTGTATTTAATTATTACTTGGTGATAAATTAAAAGAATTAAGTTCAAATTATGAAAGAATTGAATTTCAAATATCAACACAAAATACTGGTAGTAATATTATACGTAAAGCGATTGAACGAAGTACTACTAAATCAAATTTAAATAAAAATTTAAAATTATGGAGAAAATTCAACTGATGTTATTCATATTGCTGATATACAATGTATTATACAGCATTAAGTACAATAACACAATTAAAATTGGATATATTATCAGGTAAGTTATACAATCGTGTTTTATAATATTATATAAATTTGATTTTAGTAATTTTATTAAATGATTTTTTTTATATATTAATCCATTTTCATAATTCAACAACTTTTTTTGATGCTGTTAAATATTCTTTTTAGTATTTGAAATGTTTAAAGGAATACACTTTTGTAACGTTAATTAGGTTTCTTCCTTTCAAAGACAGTTTACTATTTTTACCAAAAAAAATAATAAATTATGATAAATTTAATATTAAAAATATCATATTACCGCCCGGTTTCACAGTAGAAACTTCGGTATTAAGCTTCTCCTTAAATAATTTAAGATTTCACAGTTCTTCCTTAACTTTGCAGTTCACAATTTTCACGACTTAAATTTTACAGTAAAAATTAATTAATTTAGCTCCGTGAAGGTAATCACAGCAAATATTATAAAATAGAAAAGTCAAATCATAAACATTTCTAAGCAATTTGCCAGCTGTGAAGAAGTACTCTTACCTTTGGTGATGCATCCTTGTCTTTATATAAGAAATTGTTATTTTTCAATGCGTTTTTCTGAATTTTTTTTCTATATAGACGAGGATGAATACTTATATTCAACAAAAAAATTCTAAGGCATTGTTCAATTTGATTATAACTGAACTTAGCTAAGAGATAGAATTGATCCCCTTGATATAAACCCTATTTATATCAATACGGTAGATCAAATTCCATCACATAAAAAGAAAATAATTATTTTTACTACCTTTTATTATAGTTTAGAGTAGGGCTTCTTAAACTTTTTTCATTCATGACCCCATTTATGATTGCGACTTTCTTGGCGAACCCATATAAATATCAAAGAAAGATAAATTAATAATCTTGTTGATATATTTATTAGGTAACAATTTACATATACATATGAAAATATACAGGCAAGGACATTTTTTTTTTTTTTGGTTTATAAGAAGATAAATTTGCACACATTTAGATATAAAAAAAGTAAAAAGGAAGTAAAAAAATAGAAAAGTTTTAGGAAGGTGTGTGAGTGTGACTCTCGTCAAATACACATCTAGATATTATGAAATTGTGTATTTAAACATTTGACATTAAAATCTCTCGCGACCCTAGAATTTTGCTAAACGACCCTATAGTTTAAGAAGGCCTGCTTTAGAGTGTTAGTTTTTTGTAACTAATTTCTAAAATAATTACTGATCTTTTTTTTAGAAATCTTTTGATTGAAATTTCATCAAATAAAAAAAATAACTCCCTATTTTTACTTTATTTTATTTTTTTAAAGGTATTTGTTATACAGATACTGTACTGAATGATTTATGGCTATTAATAACATCATTGAGGCCATATTGTGGACTTAAATGTATTTGGAATTACTTAAAACAGATCCAACAGGAAATTCTCCACAAGTTTTAATGCTTATGATATTTTGTGATTGTATGACACATTATGTTACGTAAGGATAATTTAGCAAATAATTATTATAATTGTATTTTATTCTTATTTTATTTTTTTTTATTTTTTTGTAGGATCTTAGATGAATATGAAATGTATACAGAACAAAATCCATTTTTACTTAATGATTATGTAGCTTTGTCATATTTTATAAATAATTTATTATTTAAAGTTATAAGAGACAATAATGAAATTAACAATAAATTGAAATTTATAATTCCTTATTATATTTAACATTTTTTTCTTTTTATAGAATCACGTATAGTAACAACATCATCATTTCTCTTATCATTACATTCACTATAACAATGTTTATATCGTCGAGATTGTCGTAATCAATTTGTACCAAATAACCATTGGTTAATTAATGATATAAGACCATCAAATTTTCTTAATGATTTAGAAAAAGGAAAAAGACATACACAAGTATTATTGCAAAAAATGCCACATATACGATCGTGAAGATCGTGTTAAATTATTTCGTAAATTAGTAAAAAATGAAATAGCTGTCTTAGGTTTAACTGAATCAGCATGTGCATCATCTAGTTCGGCATTAATAACAATACATCGTGAACGTATTGTTGAAGATGGTTATCATCAGTTAGCGGCATTACGTGTACATTCACTTAAAGGTGTTACACGTGTACGTTTTATTAATCAACAAGGTTTAGATGAAGCTAGTATTGATCAGGATGGTGTTTTTAAAGAATTTTTAGAAGAAACAAACGTATTTTTGATCCATCGTTAAATTTATTTCAAACAACATCTGATCAACGTTTATATCTATCACCAATATCATATGTACAAGATAATCATTTACAATTATTTGAATTCGTTGGTAGAATGTTAGGAAAAGCTGTTTATGAAGGAATTGTTGTTAATGTACCAATTGCCACAACTTTTTAATCACAATTATTAGATGATATACATAAAGCATTATATTCATGTATGGATGAATTACCATCATTAGATTATATAGAAGGTTAACATTTATTAAACATTATAAACAGGATGTATCTGAACTTAATTTAACATTTTCTGTTGATCAAGATGTTATTGGTAGGATTATAAAACATGAATTACATCTAGGTGATAAAGTAAGTGATCATAATAAGTAATTTTTTATAATAAAATTTAATATTTTTTAATTATTTATTTTATTTTCATATTTTTTTGTACAGAATTATTTATATACATTATATGGCATATTTTCATACACAAATACGAGAACAAACTGCTGCTTTTAATCGTGGTTTTCGTAGTATTGTTAATCCAGAATGCACCTCTTGACCTTAAAGATTTACGTAAGCATACACAATATTATGGTGGATTTCATGATTCACATCGTGTTATTTGTTGGCTTTGGGATGTTTTAGCTAAAGACTTTACTGAAGAAGAACGTAAACTTTTTTTAAAGGTAAATTTAAAGTATTTATTTATACATGTTTGCTACCATATTTTAATATTTACGTTCTCACATGTGAATTATATATACTATATATATATATTGCAATCTTTTTTGAACTTGATAGGAAATATATAGCAAAGCAATTCTGCCACAAAATACAATGAGGATTAAGTGTTACCCTTTTTGCCTATGCGCATCAATATACATTTATAAAACCTATTTCTAGCTTTTGGAATAGGTGATACAAAAGCAATTCACACATTTAGTGTTTAAATTGTGCACGTATACCTTTCTGTTTACTGATGTGGGACTCTGTCGGGTAATAATGTCAAAATCTTTCTCATTCTTACGCTGACTTACCGAGACAGAATCTCACGTCTGTTTAGTTAATATGGATTATAAATTTGAGCTTTTTAAAAACATTTGAAAACTTTTTTACCTGCCATATTAAAACATTCTACATTTAACTCGTCTGCTGATGCTGAAATTTCACTTTTATAGTTTTTGTTATTGTGTTTTTTTTTTCAATATTTCAGGCTATTATTTAAAATAAATATAAGAATTTTCTTTTCATTTTTAACAATTTTTGATTTTCATTCTAAGTTCACATGTCAAACTTAAAATTATAATTTTTCAATCAATATACAAACACTACCAAACCTGTTTTATTAAGGAATACAGAATTATTCGTATTGTTTTCTTATCCTAATTTTATACTGGATTACTAGCACTTAGGTTTTTTTTAAAAAATAGTTTCTTAATACATATTTCCACCCCCACTGTCAGTCTTTGGTTTTTCAGATCAAGCTCAGTATTCACACAAACTTACGTTTATCAGATCATAAAATGTTAAACTTTTCATTCGAAAATATAACACGTTATATTAGTGTTAGCTAAATACTAATTGTAATATTTGAATTTTTTCCATTGAGTTCCATTGAGAATAAGAATTAGAAAGACAAATGTTTTGGTATGTAATACATGATATAAGTCATATCACTTTTTCATGAAATTATAATTTGTTTTTGTGATACAAATTTTAATATATAAATTATAAATTTAGCGAACATGTTAATGTTTAAATAGAAAAAACAACAGCAATAACATATATTTAATTTCTAGTTTATCACGAGTTGTTCAAAACTCCCATTACTTGGTCTTGCACATTTAGAACCACATTTTCAATACGTTGTGTTGAAGTTGGTGATGATGAAGATACTGGTGATACTATTGGAAGTGTTATAAGAGGATTTTTTACAATACGTAAAAAAGATCCATTAAATCGTTTACCAACTTCATCAACTTGCTTCAATTTATTAAAGTTATATCATAAAAAGACAACATTAAGAGATAAATTGAGATAATAATACTGGATTTGAATTATCATAAAAATGTTATTTGCTGAGAGCACCTAAATATGTAAGTAGTGATAAGAAAAATATTTACTTTTATTTAATGATTATAAAATTTTTAGCTGCATAGTATTTATTTAAATTTGTTAAATTCTATATATGCAAATTGATTCAGTTTCTAATTGCAAAAGTTAAAATTTTTGTGGATATCAAATGATAAAAAAATTTTTATGGCAACTTTTAGTAATTTTGAAAACGTGATGAGAAAGGAGTAACTTTGATTCAATAATAGTAAAACAAATATATAATTTTCAGATTCAGAGCAATTAAATTCAGTTCTTTGAGAATCAATTTTAATAATATAATTACTTTTCTTATTCAAGCATAAATAGTTATATAATAATTAAAAAAGAAACCTAATTTTAGACGCCAAATTGACAGTGGTGAAAAAATTTAATTTTTACAATAAAATATATTCATTTTTTTTTGCTACTTAAAGAAATCTACATACAATAGTAAAAAGCAATGTGTTTTTACCTCTCATATAGTGCTCGAAAAGCACTATTCGAGCGCTTCTGAAATAAAAAAAAGTTCCTGACCATCATTATCGTTTTAGCATTGTTGTTACTAGAAGTGATATGGTTTATATCAGAGTTCCCCAAACTTTTTTTTCACGTAGACCCCTTATAACAGAGTTGCCTAAAATTTTTTGTCTCGTTGACCCCTTATACGATCTGTCTGTTTTCAGACTTTTATATATATTCCCAAGACTGAGACTCAAATTCATATCGTTAAAAGCTAAAAAGTATTACACTGTATCGCACCACAGTTTTATTTCTAAATTTAGAGTGGTGAAAGTTAAAAATTAAAAGAGAAATAATTAAGTTTTATTCATTTATTTTTAATATTAATGAATTCGAAATTTAATATAGGCAACAATTTTTTACTTAAACAACAAAATAAAATAGTATTTTAAAAAATATAGGTAGGCAAATTTAAATTAAAAATTTTAATGGGAGGGATGAGCTTGCTGCTTGGATAGCAAATTGTTAATATTTGGCTTTATTTTTGTTAGGTTCAACCGTAAGTCTCTTCGGTTTATGATTTCCAACCTGTTCCTTTTTTTGTCAGAAGATTGGTAACCGCGTTGAAACCCCCTTCGAAGAGGTATGAAGATGGATAAGCTATTAAATACTTTCTCGCGATGGTCCATATTTTGGGATATGTAGCGGATATGTCTCTCTGCAGCCAGAATTGCTCATAACCTTTTTTAAATTTTACTTTTAGCTCTTTAGCTTGAGCAGCTCTTCTTGTAACACAACGTGCGTTTCTTTTATTCACTAAATGGGTGGTATTTCCATCGTCAAAACATCTTCAAATCTGCTTTGAAAATAAAAGTGCAGAACATTTAAATGTTTAATGTAGGTTTAAATATCCTCATCAAAACATTCCACTTTTGCCAAATTAGGAAAGTGGAGAATTCGCGCCGACCAATGTTTTGCTTCATAAATTTCAATTTTCCAAGAAAAGCCGAAATGATAGCCTTAGTTTTTTTCAAATTCAAGCAGTCACCTTGCAATTGCAAATTGACATCGTTGAATTTTTTAAACAAATCTGTTAAGTAAGCAATGTCTGCTCTCCACTTCATTAAGTTTTCTTTTATACTTCGATCTTTAGCATCCAAAAACTCTAAAACAGTCTCAAAAATTGATTAAAATCTTGTCAAACAAGAGCCTTTTGACAACCAGGGTATTTCAGTATGTAACAGCAATCGTCGAAAGTCCTCATCATTTGCATCACACAACTGCGCAAACAGTCTAGTATTCAACGCATTTCTTCTTATATAGTCAACTACGGTAATGACATATTGAAGAGATAATTCAATCTATCGTTCAAGTTTTTGGCAACCAAATGTTGTCGATGGATGACAGTGTATTGCAAATACTCCTGGCACATTTTTTAAAGATGGGTTATAAATCCACGATAGCGCCCGACCATAGCAGGTGCTTCATCTGTTGCTGCTGATATAATATTTGTTTTTGGAATCGATTTTTCCATGAGAAAATCTCTCAAAACATCACATATAGATTGGTCTTTTGTGTCTGCTACCAAAGTTTTTGCAAAGAGAAATTCTTCGTGGATTTCTTCATCCAAAATAAATCGAACATAAGCCAATAACAATGCTTCATTACCAGGTAAAGTTGACTCATCCACTTAAATGGAAAAACCGTTTGTTTACAGATAATTTCACAAAAAGCTTTCAATATCATAGCTCATTTCATCAATACGTTTTTGTACTGTGTTGAACCAACACATAAAAATTGATACATTAAATTAAAATATAATCATAAGTAATATTTATGCTGATTCAGCTGATACACTGAGAAAAAAATTTATTTGTAACAAATAATAATATGCAAATAAATTGTTTTCTCAGAGTGTTTTAATTAATTAAGGTAAAATAAAGAGCAGAAACTTCTTTTTGTTTTTTGTTACGTAAAGCCAACATTTTAGTCACTATACGCTTACCAAAATGGGATCCATTTCCGTGAACCCCTACCACCATCTCGTAGACCCCCAATTTTTGAAAATTTCATTGTAGACCCCCAGTGAGTATATATCGACCCCAGGGGGTCTATATAGACCACTTTGGGAATCACTGGTTTATATCAAGCACACTTCCATTTTTTCATGTTTCGAGATATTATAAGGGTTTACATTTTAATTATTTGAAAAATATTGACAAAACATTAATCAATTCGAGTGATCTTTTTAATATTCTGTGGGGATGTTACGGTTTATTTTAATGTTATTAGAGTATTTCATTCAAATTATTTTTATTAACTCTACTGCACATTATTAATGATCATTATTGGTAAACATTATTAAATTTACTTTTACAAACTTTTATTTTAAAAATAATACAATTATTTTTAAGGTTTCAACATTTTTATAATTCTCATTACTTATTAATTAATTACAATATTTCTATAATTACACACACTACACACTCTACATACTTTAAAAACTGGTGACATGTGAACAATATGTCTAGCAAGTAATTTCTCAAGGCTTGCTTGCCGTATTGTTCGCCTAATCCATTGTGCTATTGTTTAAATATATTTAAAAGTAAATTAAGAATGGTGTCACAACAATACTATTCTACTTTTAAATAATTTTTTTAAAATAATTATTATTGAAAATATATAAAAAAGTAAACGATTCTTTTAGCCCCAAATTAATTTATACCACTTTCAAAAATAATATATTATAAGAAATAAAATCAAGAGGAAATTTAAGTCCATATTTGAATAGACATAAGCTTCACTGAAAGTAAAAAATTTTAAATAAAATGAAGACATTAAAACACAAGAGTAACCAAATTTATTAAGGATTAATTTCAGTCATATTAAAAAGACAATATAAATAAAACACAATTTACTGTGTCAAGATAACAAAATAATATTTTAAATCTATTTCGTCTTCACAGTTAACATTGTGAAATATTCTTGGTATATAGATAGTATTTAAGGCAGCAAATCCATCATAGCATTGTATTTCTCTCTTGTTGTTAGGAGGGTCTATGTATAAGAATAAAAAAAGAATTCGTGTGAAAAATGGTAAAATGAAACGTTTAAGTGGACTGTAATTACTGAAATCAAAGTTGTTAATGATTGCCTATGTTTGGTTAATCTTATCAACGATGCTACTTTGAGCAACCAATCACAGCTGATGAGTAATTTGATTGACCACACAAGAGTCCAAGTTGACCAATTACCAAATAGTGGTTACTCAACACAATGAATAGCTAAAAAATAAAAGTGGTTTATGAGACAGATGCCAAACACATCTACCACAAATGCAGACAAAACATTTGCAACAAGTGCTTGTTTTCTCGTAGTTTTCACATTCAATACATATGTTAATCAATATTGCAAAAAACGAACAAGCGCACGTTAGCGCACATTTAAAACTAGGTGATTGAAACACAATTGACATAGCACTGAACCAAATAGTCTTGGTTGATATACAAAAAGGTGACTAAATTCATAAGTCAGCCAGACAGACAACCACACATACCAGCCATCATATGAGTGACTAGTATGCAACTTGATCAAGCATTCAAACAAACTATTTTGACAAATTCAAACACCAAGCAAGAATGTTAGACAACAAAGCTTTAAGCAATAAATAACATATGTAACATAATGAAAAAACCACCTGATATCCTTGATCCAGTGTCCAACAGATGTTCTTTTAATCACCAACACGATAATCAACCTACTTCGCTGTGAGCTTACTTTGATTAATTAACTTTAAACACTTGTTACAGGCCTCAATGTTTTATATAGTGGCAACATCGTAATTTTTCTAAGGTTTTTAGGACTTTCTTTTTCTTCTAATAAAAAAATTAAATGGAGCATTTTTTTCCATAACAGTTTTGCAAAAAAATTTGTGCGGTTCATCCCTTTTAAACCTCATCTAGCATTTTTTTAGCCACTGTTCAAGGATATTTTACCTACTGCAATGTTTTCAGAGTAATTAGGGTATTATTAGTAAATATTTATACCCCTTATCTGGTATTTCCTACAAGTATGAAAGTCTCTAAATGAAATATAATGAGAGCAGTCCTATATAAAGTGGTACAATAGGAAAGGTTCACTTTCAGAAATAAATGAAAAGCAAGAAAATTGTATACTCTAAGGAGTAAAATTGCCAAGCAACCTTAATAGCTCTTAGTAGATCAGCAGTAGTTTAATTGTCTTCCATTAGCATAAATTTACGTGCCAGCCAACCCCAAACATTTTCGATTATATTTAAATCTGGTGATAGTGCTGGCCAACCACGTTTTTACTGCATTAACATTATGAATAGGAGCATTATCCTGTTGAAATATCCAAGATGAAGGGCCAAATACATTTTCGATTTTGGGAATAACATTTCATATGCGTCAAATCGATAGTTCCGTTGTACTATCCGTAAATCGTGGAAATAAAAGTTGAAGCCATCAGGGCCATCTTAATTGAATTTCTTTTCATCAGTTAAAATAACTCGTTTCCACTCCGACGACCAACTCATAACATCCTTACATTATCCTAAGCGATGCTTCTTATGTCGTTCGAAAAGAGCTGGTTTTTCTTTTTAAATTTGGAGATGACTTCAGAATTCTTCTTACTGTTGAAATACTTGTATTTATCCATCACTTAAGCCAATTGCTGTCGAGAAAAGAGATGAAATCGAAGCTTTCCTTAATAGAGCTCGCTTCGTCCTGTCATCAACTGCTCGCGAAGTTCTTCCTTTATAATTTTTTCGATAGTTTTCTGGGTTTTTAAGATAGTTGTTCACTACATTCAAACTTCTGTTAATTGTCTCTGATAGATATGATTATTTTTACAAAAAAAGTTAGATAATAGAATATGATATTCTTTTTATCTTTTAAAAAAAAACCTATCTTAATTTTTCACATTAATATTGAAAATCTTTAGAACCATTAAAGTAATGTCTTTTTCGATATAGCCGCCCTAAAATGATTTACAATAAGCCTAAATTTTATAGAGTTTTCTACTTTTGTTTTGGTATTTTCCCATTTTATTTTTCTTGTGAAAATTTTCTTCTATGTATACACACGTTCTTACTTAAATCCATGCAAAAAAAATGAAAAAAAAAAACACAATAAAAAATAAATAAAACAAAAAGAAGAAAGAAAGAAAACTATACTCTTAATAGTTTTAACTAGTAGAATAGCATAGAAAATATGGCAATGCTTTAATATAAGATTCAACGTACGATACAGGGATCTTCACCGTATTTGAATAATTTTAATTAATTTGAATTTATTATTTCAACTAGTTTTATTAATTTATAATAATCTGAACAACAACTAAAACTATATCTCAAGTAATAATTCTAATGTTACGACACCAAGTAGCTTGCAAAATTGTCAAAGTATTAAGTCATTTGCTTATCTTTAGCAGGCTTTGCATAACATAAGATACTGCGTTTTTCCTGTTTTAAAAACGTAAAACTCATTTTAAGAAAAACACAAGGGAATTATGTGGTAATAGAACCTTCATTACCTCCAAAGATTATTATCGCAGTATTTTTTTGTAGGTTCAAAAATAAAACAGAAAAATGTTTTAGTTTTTAATTTTATTGTATTAATTTTAATTCAACACACAGTATTATATCTATTTTATTTAAAAAAATAAAAAATTGAGTGACGATTTAAATTTATACGACTTAAGAATTCGGCATGTGCCATTGTTTTATCCTTACGATATGACATGTCAAAATCAAAATCTTGTAAATAGATCCACCACCTTGCGATGCTTGGCAACGGTTTCTTCTTTTCTTTTGTCGCTTTTAAGGCATTACAGCCAGTTACCTTGAACCGTGAACCTTATACCCATTAGGTCAGTTCGAAAATGTTTAACTGAATTTACTACAGCTAAAGTTTCGAGTTCATAGCTGTGGTTTCGTACGTTTTTGGTGGCTTGGCTGTAATATTCTACTACACGTAAATTTCCTTTTATTTGTTGTAGTAGAATGGCACCGTACCGAATAGCACTGGCATCTGTATGGAGTTTGGTTCTTAATTCTCTCAGCGGAAAATGCAGAACTAAATGCAGTACTCGCAACTTACTCTTAATTGTCTTTTAACACTGCATGTCCGTTTAAGAAGCGCTTAATTTGATCGCTTCGTAAGCGTTTCACATGTCAGCTTTAGAGGCGCTAAATTTCACCGCTTCGTAAGCGTTTACCATAAAATATATTAAAATTAATGAATTACACAAAAAAGTATTTTTTTATGTAAATAATTTTTTATTTTTAATTATACAGTGACTGATTTATTATTTATTTGGTGTTTTGTTTTGCTGCAATGAGTTTTCTCGATTCATAATTGGTCTTATGAATTTTATTTTTGGCCAATCTAAACCCTTCCCTCATTTCTTCTTCGAAGTCATAATATCCGCATTTCTCAGACTTTACAGCGTCTGAATGATTCTACGTAATAAATAGTATTTGTTTATCTGAAAATATGTTACAGAATACATAATTCTTTGCAGCTTTCTTTTTTTTGGACGCCATCCCAATTCATCTCCATTCAAAATTTTCTGTCGAAGAACAGATCTACGCACTTGCGGACGGAAGAAGCTCCTACGACTTTTTTTATATAGTTCACCTATAATCGATATTGAAAATAAAAAACTCTTTTAATATAAGTCAGAAACCGCTTTATCTTCAGGAATTTCAGCTGTTTTTTCAAGCTATTCCATATTCTTTATGGGAAAAACTTTAAGATTTCACTTTGGTGGAGGAGCTTTCTAAAAATCTGTTGCAGGAGGATTGTTTGTTTTGTAAGGATATCATGCTGGTTTCTCATCATACCCTTCAACTCTTCCATCTCCTTCCCTAGGGCTCTGCAACACTTGCAGTACTTTCTTTATCTAATGAATTCAAAGTAAATAATAAATGAATACGATATACGAGGGGCACTGAATAAGTCTTGAGTTTAGCTAAAAAAAACAAAGATGTTTTTGTTTAAAATGGTTTTATTGTTTTTCAAAGTATTCCCTAGCATGATCTATACACTTTTGCATACGCTCAAACCAATTAGTGAAGAATTTTTCCCACAGTAAATTTGGTACATCATAAACATGGTTTTTGAACGCTTCAACTGTTTTTTCTGGTGATGAAAATCGTTTTTCGCGCAGTTTGTCTGTGATGTTCGGGAGCAAAAAGAAATCACTAGGTGCCAAACTAAGACTGTATGACGGATGACGCTTTAAAAGATCTTGTCGTGTTCCCACCACAGTTGCATATACCCTTTCCTTCATTGTTCCCCATAAAAAGAAATCCAAAGGAATAAGATCAGGAGGTCTTGCATGTCAAGAAACAGGATCACCATACCTATCAATTGGGGAAAATTTTCGTTTCGTTTTTCGTCAACCATCAAGCTGAAGCCACATTTTACGCCTTGTTGCAAGCGGAAGGTCTTTAAGTAAATCTGAAAATTCATTTTGCAGAAAATTTAGAAAGTTGGATGAATTAATCACCTGAGGAAGTTGAAAAGGACCAACGAGTTCATCAATAATAGCTGCCCATACGTTAATTGAAAACTGCTGCTGAAATCTTGTAGGTCTAATGGCATGAGGATTTTCTTTAGATATCTGAAGTTTGTTATTCCGGTTCGGGTGAAACTAGCCTCACCAGTCAACATAATTTTAGCAGTAAAATCTGCATCGTGCCTGATTTGCATGAAAATCCATTAACAGAAAAGTGCACAGCTTCGAAAATCAGGCTCATACAATTTTTGCACTGGTGCGCATGGAGACCTCACTTTTCAGTATCCACAATACTGATGTATTTGAAATTCGCAGGCGGTTAGATATACGACGGATACTAGTGCCAGGATCTCTAGTGAATTCATCTAATACCATTTCTTGTGTTGTCGAAAGTAATCTTGTTACTAATTGAAGAGAATGTGATGAAGAACTAATTCCATGCTCTGAAATTCTGTGATGAATATTTATAAATTTTTTATGACTGGGAGCTCTTCTTGTTGGGTATCTTCTTCTATATTCTCGAGCTGCAGCAGAAGCATTTCCGTTGCAAAAACCATAAATAAAATATATCAGCGATCTCGGGGTTACTATAATGTGTCCATACTGTAATTTATTTCTTGCCTTTTTTCCATAATGTAATTTATTTACATCGTCTTCTTGTGTCAAATCTTTTTTCTCTTTTGGGAGATTCAGAATTTGAATGAGAATTTCCTTATTTATGTTTTTGCCGGTTAAGGTAGTAATTTTTTGTTTGGGAGTCAGCGCCGATATTACTAAATTTGCAACTGATTTTCCTTCAACCACAATAAGGATAAGGGTGATTATTATTTAATTTCAAAGGAAAAAAAAGGAAATGTTTAATAAAACAAATTCTGCTACATATATTTCTCAAATCTGTTCAAAATTTTTAAAACTTTTTTTAAGATTAAAAATTACAAGTTGCATGTAATTTTTAATCAGGACTGTTTAAATTACCTTTGGTTAAATGCTAAGTTATCTATAAAGCATAAAAAGGATCTTTTATCCAGCATTTCTTTCTTATTAATTAATTTCTTTAGTTAGTGTCCTTATTAGGAGTTAAAGATTTAGGAAATGATTGATTTTCCTTTTTAGATTTTCGAAATATTATTTGTTTCTGATGATGAACACCTCTGCAAAAATAATTTAATAAAACATTAATTTTCACTTAGAATTTCACTTCACAGCTAATAAATAAGGAAAATGCGATATAAATAATGCATTTTATCTCTTATGCACTTGAACTCTAATTCACTTTGCCCTTGACAGATATATACATAAATATATTTCCCTTTAAGCAACGGAAACAAAAAAAAAATAAACTAGCTAAAATGTCTTTTTCTTTTTCTTCTCAAACACAAAGTCGAGCCCAACTTTGTTAGACTAAACTAACGGGGCCTAGAAGGCTCGTAAATAATTTTTGTTTTTTTCTTGTTTGGAGGATTTGTGAGTTGCCATCGTTTTTTGTAAGTTATTTTGTTTAAAGCATTGTTTTAATTCTTCCTCGAAACTCGTTTTATCGAAGTAGTATTTATTTGTTGGTTTTCCATCTAATTTTTTGGTCTGTGTGGCTGCATATGTTATTAATTTTTCCTGTTCCGGTTTGTTCTTCGTTATTTTGATATGCAGGGCGTACTTACAATTATTTAGCTCTTGTAGTAATTTCTGTTTTTGCCTTTTGTCCTTAGTGATTGCGATGGTTTCGTGTAATTTGGCGATATCTCGCTTCAGACGGACCTGGACATCTCCCCCTTTCCTTTTTATTTTATTTTTTCTCTGTTTTCCTGCAATGGTTCAATTTTCGATGTTGTGTTGATATTTCTCTTTATTATTTCCTCATCCTTTCTTATTTGTTGTCTCCTGTACTCCTCGATGCTTATTGGCTTTGGGCCAGCATGTGGTTTGCTTTTTATTGTGTTTATATGTCAGTATTTGGCATTTTGTGGAAAACAAGAAGCGCAGATTTGGTGGATTAATATAACAGTAGTGCCAAAAGTTTGCTTTAAACGGAAACGGCTGCGCCACTCCGGGCCCGATCCGGCTTTCCCTATGTGAATCCGGCCCGGGTATGGAAAAACAGATCCGGTCTTGATAGGTTTTATAACGCTAGGCTATGTCCGGGCCGGATAGGAATAGCTGGATAGAGCTATTTATATTCGGGCCAAGCAGGGCTAGGCCTATCCGGCCCGGATAGGCATAACCTGATGTGAGCCTTATAATGAAATACATATTTTTGGACTGAGTTGGGTTTCCTGCTGCGGTCCTGATTCCAGACACCATATGCCACCAATTTTATCGTAAAGGAAAATTTATTCAAAAACATAATTATAATATTTTAATGATTTAATTTTAATTTATAAAGTTATAATTTTGATTTTTAGATTTTAATAATTGTATAAAGCAGCATTTATCCTTCAGTCGAAGCACCATTATCTTCTTCATTGGAATTACTAGGCATAATTTTTTTCCTTTATTTCTATTGCCATACCAATCTCTTGAGCAATTTATAACGCCACCAATATCCTTTGAAAATATAGAGTCAGGGACTGGAGGCAAATGCTAATTTTTTAATGTCTCGTTGACTTTATCTGCAATATATAAAATTAAAACATTTAACACATAACATAACTTTCAAAGGACTGAATAAAAATTTATACCATATACGCATTTGTAAAACTCCGTCTGACTCATAACTTTTTTGCCAGGTACAGGATTTCTTGCGGTATATTTCCCCATTAATTGCCTTGTACAAAACTTTGAAAATATATTTGTTAGGGACCGATTTAATGACTTCCTTGTCTCAATTAGTGACCAAATTATATGAAGCTTCATGAAAAATAAAAGTAATTGATAAATTAAAAAACAAATATTTTTTGATGAAAATTGATGTGTGGATATTTTGACAACAAGCCAAAAATTGAAAATCCAAAAAAATGTAACGTAAAGTTTAAAACTCATGAAATAAAATTTGTGACAAATAACACAATCCAAAAAATACTTACAACTTCCGCCTTTACACTCCTATCAGTTCTAATTTCATTATTGAACTCTTCAAATTCTTCAACATTTGTGAATGGTAAATTTAATTTGTTTTCTATTATTTCAACGGGATTCGTTTGCCGTTTCATTCCACTTTTAACTAATTTGTTTATTTGAAGTTTACTTGCCACTACTTCACTTTGAATGGAAGATAGTTGTGAAGATATTATAACTATCGCATTGGAGAAATTTTCTTGTAAATTTTTTAAGTCTGTTAGAAAAAAAAATTTGATTAATTATAATTTAATATGTAACCCATAATTAAACTACTTAAAATAAATTTCACTACCCACTATTTAGAACAGGTCAAATAAGCAACAACAAAATTAGAGGTTGAATAATCAAATGTTTGAAAATTTTTAAAATTTCTTTATTATTTTAAAATTCATTCTGGCTATAGGAAAATTTATACTGTGCAAACTAAATATGATTCAATCCCTTACCTTCAGCTAGTGTTTTAATTGCAGTTTGTACAGACGGGATGAATTCTTTTCTGGTAAACAGTTGATTTTCACTTTTTTGATTGGGTTCAGATGTTTCTTCGGATATTTCAGAATTATAATCGACATCTTCAAGTTCTATAAGGCTTTCTGTGGGATGACTTTGCAATTTTTCAGTAAAACCTAAGGATTTTTTTGATATTAGAATAACTATATAACGATATATCAGAATTTGTTAATTTCATGCAGGAAAATATTTCATATAAAATAGAACATACAGAGGAATTTGTTTTTGTCTTACTTAATTCAGATTCTGAAGATGAACTTTGGTCCTTGCGTGTATTGTTATCATTTTTTGCTGAGAATAACTGGGACGTTTTTTCATTGTAGATGATGTTGTTTTTGTTGCTGGTACAGGAGAAAAAATCGATTGTTTTTACAATTTTTTTTAAATTTCAAAAATATTTCTAAATATTTACTAAAGAAAATGGTGAGCAAAAAAAATTACCGTAAACATAAATTTCATTAGAACAAGTCACAAAAACAAATAACTTTAAATACGAGTAATTTTTATTTCTTTTCATGACTTTATTTGTAATAATAATTTTTTATTTTTGCAAAACCAATCAATGTATTAGCATACGCTCAAATGTGAAGATTAGTATTAATTTTTGTTCGAATTTGATTTTGCATTTACAAGATCTGTTACATTCATAATACTATTAAAATTTATAAAAAACTACTAATAATTACTAACAAATTATTTTATTTTATTAGTTGAAAAAAAAAAATACGATTCATTAAATTTGATAAATAATAAATTAAATGCCTTAAAAGAGTAACTTACATAAAGGAGTTTTCTCCATATTTATTGGCTTTGTGATGTCTACAGAATATGGTAATGTTGATTTGTAGACAGTATTTTTTGCCAGTGTTTGACTTTTCAAACGATTCACTTTTTTCATTGATGTTCCTGCGATGTTTTTATCAACCTCTGTCTGACTTGAAAAAACATCACTCTGGGATTCCAATCGATCTAATTTTTGGAGTGTTTCTTCATAATTATCTGTTTAAAATGATTAAAACAAATTTTATCAACATAAACAAAAAAATTTATAATGGTCGTCGATATTTTCTCTTACACACAACAAAATGATTGAACTATAAGGATGTTAATTTGTTTTAATTTTGAGAATTATATACAAAGCTGCTGTGATTAATATACAGGAATGGGATCAATTACAATATTACTCTCTAAAAACTACTACGATTGTGATTAAAATTTCTCAATTAAAAATTTTTGATATGATATTAAATTCTTTACTTTAAAATTTACTTTTTTTAATGATTATAGAAAATTTATGATATCGCATATCGACAATTTCATTTTTTTCATAGATAAATCAAAGTTCAATGTAAAAAAATATTGAAAGCAGCGTTTTTATATTATTTTAAGCTTTGATTAATTTTTTATTAGAGGAAATTTTTGAAAAACATACCTGCATGTCCTTTTATTTCAATGGGATACAGCTTCCACGAATCACTAGGTGGATGTAAGTTTTTTACTAAGTCATGGACTTTGTGTATATTCGTTTTATAAAAAATACTTATAAAGGGACAAGAAAGCCCACTTTTTTCATGACAAATCCAACTAGTTGGCACAATATCTACACTTTTTTTATTGTTTTGCGTCACTTCGTCGATGAAGCAAACTAGCGTATAATTACATTGTTTTGCCATATGTTTAATATAAATGAAAAATACGATCACACTATAATAACTTGTACTCTTATAAAATAACAAGAACACATAACATGTATAAAGTCTCCGAATACGCAAAATTACTGAAAATACAGAAATTACAAGTTATTTATTTATAAAAAACTTTTTTCTCTTTTCATTTTTTTTTAAAATGACATATGACACTTTTAACTCAGAACCTAACCACTAACTAAAACCTTCGCCAACTTTATTTAAACTGCATACAAATTAGAAGCAATCTATCAGGTAGACAATTGCATTAATATGAATTTCTTACATATTCCTATAACTCATCTTTGAGTTTCTTTATTTATTCTTATGACTCATAATTCTTCATATAATTCATATAATTCGATTTTATTACACTTATATTTTTTTTTTTACTAAGAATTTTTCGAAGTTTGAATTATGTTTTGATTTTACTAAACTTTTTCTAAGTTTTAAATATGTTTTGATTTTAATTAAGACTTTAGCTAAATTTTCGCTTTATGAAGTCTTGGCCAGTTTCAGCCGGTTACATAAAGCGAATACTTTCCCGTTAATTTCTACCACAAGACTCTCTTACTTTTTAAATTTTCCCTTCTTTTATATCAAAAAATTCCCAAAAAAAAATCTAAGGAAAGCATATTTTCACCGAGGTTCATTTACCTTAGTGAAAATATGTTTTCTCAATCTGCATGTTAGGCAAAACTCCTAAAAAAAATCCCTTGGTAGCACACCTTCATCGAAGTTCATGCGCCCCAATGAAAATGTGCTTCCGCCTACAAAGCAAAAACATACCTTCACCGAGGTTCATTTACCTCAGTGAAAATATGTCTGCTATGCAAGCAAAATTATTCTTTTTCTTTTTATTTTATTTTTTTTTGTTTATTATTGATCATATATATTTTTGATTATAGATTTTTTTTTTGTGTTGTTGTTTTTATTATTCTTTATTTTTTTTTGTTTTTTTTTTAAATTCTTAATATTTAATTCCCTAATACAATATTTTTGTATCCTTACAGGGTTCTCTTGTTCTACTCTCATTAAATTGTCATAATATTTAACTAACCATCTAGCGTAATTTTGTTGGTTGCAACGAAAAAATAAATTCGTTATTTTTGGTAAGATCCATCTATACAATTTGAAGTTTCCAGTACGAAAACTTCTACTTAAGTATAAATAATAATGGACTAGTTTGATGTTAATCATATAAAATTTTTGTGTTAATCCAAATTTTCCTTGCAACGTATCCTCTTGATATTGTGAATATTTGGCTAATAAATCTTTTAATGAAGTTTCGTTGGTTTCCACATTTGAAATCTTATTGCTCCAAAGATTTGTGAGCTCAGATAAAATTTCATCATTAATTTCTGTTGCTGTAGCATCCAAGAAAGATCTAAAGTGTGATATTTCTAGTCCTAAAGCCATCATTGTATGAAGACGCTTGTATCGGTTAAAGTGTTTACCTTCAATGAATTCTGAGATTGACCCATTGGCCAATAAATCACTTTCAATTATGATTGTTTTTAAGCCGCAATCGTTAATGAATTTTCCAATAGTTTTGAAATATGCCATCATTATATGAAATCCGCATAAATGAATAAAAATGTTATTGAACCGTGGTTTTTCTTCAGACTGTGTTTGCATTGCGATTTTTGCAATCGCTAAGTCGTAAGTTACTTGGATATAGGAATGTTTTAATTCTTCTGCAATTTTCTGGCTCTGTTTTAACGTTTCAAAAACAACAGATTTATCTGTTGGTGATAAATTTACTGGAGTCAAATAACAAATTTTTTGTGGAGAACTTTTATCATCAATGATTAGGCTATTGAAACCCGCCCACACTGGCAGATTTTTAATTTTATGTATATGCATGGCATAACATCCAAATTAAATCTATGTTACGTATTACTCTCGTATTTAAATCAGTAGCTGATAAAAAACGTTGATCATCGTTTGGTAGTAATAAATCAATCATTTTTGGCTTTTTAAGGTAAGATTCTATTTCATGAGCTGTGGCATCATACGTTCTTCTCAGTTTTCGTTTCGGTCTATTAACAATTTCTTCTGGATTTGAAGCATTCGGATTCTTCCTCAACTCCTTTTGTGAGTTCTTCATCGTCATTTTTCTTTTCGTCTATGTCCTGGTAAATTATACCGACAGTATCGTGAAGCGTATCTTTTCCATTTACAAATTCAACGTATCGATCGAAATTATCGAATGCAACACCAGTATGTAGAGTTGCTGATTGAACGATACCTGGTGGGCACAAAATTGTTGACTTTGATGATGAGAAGGTACATAGCTTCTATTTCCAGTTCTTCAACAGTGTGGTAGCTACAGCAATGCCCGTAGCGGTTTATTATATCAATAACTTTTCTGCTACTTGTTAAACTTTTTAATGACATTTCCAATGTGATATGTTTTGATGTTTTTATGTCACCATTGGACACGTTATATATCATGTCTTCAGCGGTAGACTTTGCAATTCTCTGACATGTGGTACTTTTGTGACGCCTGCGATCGGTACCACTTAATAGTGTGAAACAAAAATCATTTAAGCTTTCAGGAATTAAGCAGGGCGCCTGCAATTAGGTCTTCGACAGAAATTTCGTTTTAAAAGGGTTTCTTGTTCATTTTTAAAATTGTTTTTTTTAAAGTAAGTGCAGCTTTTTGTAAAATTTCAGATTCTTCTAATTGTTGAAATATTAAGTGGGGTATTGTCGAATGTTTTGGCATGATAACAATTCTATTATGCATATTAACAATACTTAAATTTTTTGCATAATTTTTTTCAATTTTCATCTGTAATTGATGGGTTCTATATTCACCTTTGTATTGTGTTGAGTGTTCAGCAACTATTGTTTTTAGAAAAGGCATATATAAAGAATGGAGGTGTGATAAGAAATAGATTTTCTTTTCTTTTAGAATATTTTGCTAAATCACATCAATTAATTCAGTAAATGCTAATTCATGGTAGCGGCGATAATTATGCCAATCAGTTATTGGAGTCTCTTTTTCAATAGATGTACACTTATGTAACAGTGACCATTTTGCAAATATTATGATAAAAAAATGAACTTACATTTAAATTTTGAAACCGTTTCCATATATCTTTATCATTGTTGTTAAATATAGTTTTTGCTCTTTACCACGATGTGCTTTTCTTTTTTTTGACAAAAAAACACTCAGCGTTTAGTGTTTCTTGATGGTTCATGTCGACTTCATCATTTTCTGGTTCACTTTCTCCATCATTTGTTTCGTCTTGGTCGAATTTATCTGTTGCTCAAGAAGTCGATGGTTGATGGGACAACGGATGGTTTGTTAAAACGATTTCAGAATTTTTTTCTTCCTTTAGATATTTTTGAGCAACTGCCGTAAAATTTTGATGGCATTTGCTATGATAACCGATATTACTATTAATACATTCGGGTAAAACAACGTCGAAAAATTGCATTGTATGTCTTTTACGAGCATACAATATTGTCTTGCATCTATCTAATTTTTCTTGGTTATTAAAAAGTAAAATTTTACCACTTGCTTCCTTACAGATTGCACAAATCATTTTAAGAATTAGAAAAATACCACCATATATAAATAAAAAATTTGTACAAACTAAAAACACTATAAACAAATTGTTAAAAAAAGTACTCTGACACAAAAATTTGTACAAACCAAAAACACTATAAACAAATTGTTAAAAAACTACTCTGACCCTGTTAAATATTGTTAGTGAAATGCTTCATTATGGCATAATTATCTTAATATTTATTATATTTAATTGGACATGTTACGCTTGATACACTATACTATTCTAATCACAGGAAGAAGACATCTTGTCATTATTAATACTTCAGTTCTAAAACTCAGAGTGATGGGCTTACATTAAGAAATCACTCTTTACTTACCCAAAATTTTGTACAAATTAAAAACACTATAAAAAAATTGTCAAAAACCACAATTTAAACACAATTTTCTTCTCCCGCGCCTACCGTTGAACTAAACTCATTTTTCAAAATTCAAAATTTTAACTAATCCTTAAATTGAAGGTGTGCATTGCAATAAAAGAATTTGCAACTTAAAAGAAAAATGTTTAATATGCACCTATATAAAAGACAATTTCAATGACCTTTGATTTTTATGCGTTCAAAAAAAGGCTGAAAATTCACTCTTATAGTAAAACCACACATTCTCCATTTTTTGCTCTGGCAAATAGTTAGTGATGGAATTTTTTTCTGGCATTTGATATTATGTATTCTGTATATACATTCTTAATTGTGTAAAAATTTCAAGACTACTGAAATAACCAAAATGGTTCTTTTTTCAAAATGTTCTGGCGCATTTTTTAAGAGTCAAAAATAGTGTAAAAGTAACTGTTTAAAATTTTATGACTGATACTTTTACTAAAATTAGTCTTATTTTATCCTCTCTTTGAAAATTAAGGGTAGTGCAGCCCGTCCGCAGAGGGTAGCAAGAAGTCAATTTTATTGTTCAGCAGGGATTAAAGATTCAGCAGGTAAATTTTCATGACTTTTGAAATGACAAACTAAAATACGTTGCTGGCTCTTCCTCTATAAAGTTTATTTTACAAAATATTAAAGCACATGCTATAATTAGTATGTCATCAAATATTTTTCCAAACTTAAAATTTATACCAGCATGTGGTTTTAACAAAGTAAATTCACGTAACAAATAACTGTTTTTTGTTGTTGTACTTTTGCACTGAGGCACTACACAACACTTGTAAAAACTGGAGTTCATTTAAAAACTAAAGAATAACAAGAAAATGAGCAAATTTTTAAGAAACGAAAAAACTTTCATACGTAAACACGACTTCTGGCAGTTGTTATGGAAGGCGTAACGTTAATCAAGACGCCATGACAGTCTCGAGCGTTTTGAATATAAATTCAAATCAGTTTTTAAAAACACTAAATATATAATGTAAATGTTAAATTTTTTTAAAAATATTATTTTTTATCGGTAAAATAGACACTAAGGAAAAATATTAAAATTAAGAGATATAAATAATCTTCTTACTTTAACTCATCTAAAAGTTTTAACTGCATTTGGAGAAATGCTTGATATTTGTTTTCCGTAGTATGTTTCGTCAAAACCTTTTCTCTTGGTTCTAAAACCACAGGTAGGTTTTGATTTATTTTGTCTGTGTCATTTTTGTGTTTTCTTTGCCTTGGTGGAAAAGGTGATGCCGGGCACTGTTGCTGAGAAGTAGTGTTTTCTTCACAGGAAGACAAGAAAATCAGCTCTTCTGACACTGGTGTTATAAATGCATCATCTTCCCTATGGGAGATATTGGAGATATTTCTGGAAAGAATAAAATTAAACTAAAACACTATAGACATATTTACGTTTTGAGTGCAACATGATCGCATAGGAAATTTAAATTACTGTAGTATTTATAACTACTTTCGCAGTCGTCTGCAGAACTATCCGACCGTTTTGCAAGAATTTTGGTTTTTTTTATTGGTATTGCTTAGTCTTAACAAGGAATTATATTTTTCTTTAAGTTGATTAAATGCATTTACAATCTTTTCACTAGACGATATTTCTTCCTCTGTTGGAATACTCTGGATTTTGTTTTTATCAGAAAATGTTTAATAAGTGATTCTTGATGCGCATTGCTTGAAGGTTCTGTTTATTACTATTTTGTCTATTTCAATGTGCAATCACTCGATTAATTAACGTTGTTTTAGTAAAACGAGGTGTTACAGATATATTTTTTTCTGTAGATAATTAAAGGAAGCCGTTTGAGTGATGGCTTTCCTTTTTTAAAAATCTTCTAAGTTCGTTAAATTAACCAAAATAATATTTATAGTATCTAGAAGTAGAATTTTTACTTATTTTTAAATTATTAAAAAGGAAAAATTTATACCTGGATCAGAACTTAAAGATAAAATATCTGTCAGCACATCAACTGTGACCAAATATTTTATGTATTTATTTCAATTAATTACTAGCAGATGTCAATATTTTTATTATATTTTAACTATCGAAACAATATTGAATTAGAATTGAGAATTTATTTTTAAAATTTGGTAATACACACATGAAAAATTTCACGATATAAGAAACTGAATTAATTTGCAAAATAGAATATAAAATAAAATATCTAAAATTAAAACAATGTTTAAAAAACCGACAATAATTTCTATAATCTATAGTACAGAATTTGTGTAAAATTTACAAAAGAAGAAATTATTTTTATAAAAATAAAATTATATCCAAAGTAGTAGAATTTTAGCTGTATGTATAACAAATACTTTTATTTCTAAATGTTGAATGTATAAACATAATATAACTGTGATAAACAATTAAATTTATGTATTTATTTATTTATTATTTAAAAAAAAAAAGATTAATGTTTAATTATAAGACTTTTAAAAACAAAAAAACAATTGGTAAGTTTGGAATGGTCTTTATCAATACCTAATAAAATTCAATTCCCAAGAACATAGAAAAATGCCTAAAGTGTATAAATTCTTTGGAAATGAAAAAGTAGAAGCTCTAGTTATCACATAAAAACATGAAAAGTTTCCCAGAATTTTTTGTGTAGAGAAAATTGCTTGAGAGAAAAATTTGTTAAAAAGAACTGCTGCATTTTTTACTTAATTTTTTTTTATCTTTTAGTTAATTATTATTGGTTTTTGTGTTCATTATTGTTTTTAGTCGTTAATTCTTTGTTATTGATGTTTTTATTAATACTGTTTTTATGTTGTTATTTATTTCTTATTATTGTTAATTGTTGTTAATAAGATTTTTTAAATTAATTTTTTGTTCTTTGTTTAATTGTTATTTTTTGTTTTTATTATTGTTTTCAAATGTTAATTTAAAAAAGGTTGATATTGAGTAGAACTTAAGGAACTTTAGGTGCCAGGTATCCTTATACACTTTTCATCATTTTCTTGTTGTTGACATTTTCTATGGTTTTTAAATTTTGTTTTTAACAATTTTTTGTTATCTGTCTTTTAAAGGATTATCTGAATTAAGGGATTGTGTAAGATTGTGTAGTGTTTTGCTGTTGGTAAGTACATACATCATGCTTACGTTTAATTACTGAAATAAAAAATTTTATAATTAAATTTAATTTTTGTTCTAAATAAATTTTTTTGTTTTGAAATTTAGTTCAATAATATTCAAACACTGTATATAATTTAAACTGATTAAATCATTCTTAAAATGATAAAAATTAAAAATATTATAAATTATTTGTTTCTATGAACTTTTATTTACCTTGTTTTTTGTTTTATAGAGGTTTGTGGTCGTTTCTTAGAGTACTTGCCGATGAACTATCTGTTTTAAATTTTGCCATCAAAAGCAGCTTATATATGAACGTAAACTTTTAAAAAAAAATTCGGCAAACAGTTAACAATGGAATCTTGCTACTAAATTCTCGATTACTTTGGGATGAGCTCTTAGAGTTTTAATTAAGAAATCGTTAATTGTTTGGTTAAAAGTGCAAAGCAATTCAAAAAGTTGTTGACGAAAAATTGTCTCCACTCCCGCTTCTAGCCATGAATGCAGAGAAACGTGTCGAAGAAATTTCGAAACATTTTGCGATAAGGTATTTAATTTTACTATGACAAATAATGAAAGTAAAGGTAAAATATAAATTAAAATGGAAAAAATTAATTTTAAGTAATATACTTTTATGTAGAACTTTAATGAGCATAAAGGGGAAAAATAATTTTTAACGTTGTTAAATATGAACAGAAGGATAAATAATATTCTTTTCAAAATTCGTTTAAAATTTTATATGACAATGAATAAAAGAAATAGAAATTATTTTTAGCTTAAATTCAACTTCAAAACAGGTAACTATTATTATTATTATATTATGATATTATTATGGTTTATTTATTTGTTTGAAGAAAGAAATCGCAAAAAAAAAGACAAAAAATGATTCACAGCAACTTCTCAATGGTACCTTATGTCGTTTGTCCTTATAAAAGCGACTTCAAGGTACTTTTTATCATGTGACTTATCGAAGCCCTAACTGAAGGAAACCACACTCATATTAACATCAAATAATAACAAATTTTAAAAGATTTAGAAAATATTTATTTATTTAAATGGTTTTTTAGTTGGTAAAACTTCAATTGGTCGTTGAAAATATAATCACTATTACGAAGTGATTGTTTTAATTGATCCTGTTTAATTAGGTTATTTATATTATTAGAATAATCATATCCTTTTAACATTGTATCATATTCTCTTCTCGTAGCTTTTCGATATTTTCGATGTTCTTTTCCAGATCTATAATTAGTTAAAATATTATTATCATTCGGTAATTTTGGTTTATAATAATAATAAGCATCATTATATATTTTTTGAATAGGTTTAACCAGCTGTTGCTAGTTATGCCTCTATAGCTGGGTAAGCCAATTGGGATATTGATTTATTTTCTTAACACTATCCAAGATGTTATCCTGTGTTAATTCCTTAATAATACATAATAATTGTGAGAACTTCTTAAAAAAAAACATAAATTTACTAATACTAAATATTTGGAATATTATTTTTATATATTTCACTTATTTTTCCTTTTGCTTCTATAATTTTTACCATGATAAACTTTAAAAAAACAGGAACTGGCACTTATTTTACTTTCTTACATTTTTTTTTGAATATTACAAAATATACTTGAGTCGTTTTATTTTGAAAATACAATAAATTATTAAGGGGGTATTCTGGTTTAGACGCCCGAATTTTAGGTGTTTTTGTTTAGACGCCATAAAAAAAGCATTCGATTTTATCGAATTTCTAAATCAAAAAATCCTCTTAAGTCTATAACACTTTTTTCTGACGAATATAAATTGTTTTATAATATTTTCTGCGGTTTTTACAACAGTGACTTCAAGTGATTTTTGAAAATGTGACTTTTCGATACCATACGTTTAAACGACAAATGTCAACCAGTTCCATACAAAAGGCAAAATCAGTTTGTCAGTTGTAAATGCGAAAAAGTTTATACATTTCACTTAAATAACTTAAAATCACTTTGATAATTAATATTTTGGTCACATTTACTACAAAGTATCCGGATAAAATCTTATAGCCGAAATATATTCGGATATTTTATCAATATGACTTAAATGTCAAAGAATTACTTAAATGGAATACAATAAATTTAATTCAAAAAATATTAATTCTATTCATTTCTTTGCTACTAATTTTTCTTTTTTTTAATTTCAGTTAAAAGAGAATGAAGTAAAACTCGAAATCAAGCCTAAGCCTGTTATATATTTTTTTTTTTTTGCTCATTTTTTGTTTTATCACAAAATCAATCCAAGAACATCATTGAAGAATTTCCATTTAATGCTATCTGAAATTCCATATTAGTTAAATATACATTTGTATATGGTAAAACGTAATTTTTGTGCATAAATTATTTGAATATTTTTCAAAATATTATTAAAAAATTTTTATTTAATTAGATATGGACGAGAATATACGGATCCTTATTTAGGACATGGAATCGGACCAGTACCCGGTTATGGGGTAAGCTAAATTGAATTTAGTGGATTCTAGTAAAAGTCATACTATTTTTTTGTGCTTATTTTAGAAGAAAAACGTAATTGTTCAATTAACCGTCCAACACCATCTTCTAAGCCCTCAGTTGAAGGGAAATTGAACGCATTGAAGGGAAAACAAGAATATCTATTAATATATTAATTTGCTGGTCCAATTGAAAAATACGATAGAAGGAGCTTTTACGGTGAACTATGTTAGTTATTTTTTACTTATTCATTAAAGAGTGTTTTATTTTCTTGTATCTGTTAAAAGTGAAATTTTCATTTTCATTTTAATATTACACTTGCAAAATAGCAAAGGCGAAAAAAATAAAAGTGATCGACCAAAGTTGGCTTTGCGATCGACGTGTTGGCCGTTCCTGGCTTATACTAATGAATAATATTACATGTACAATATTTTTCTTAAGATTTTTCTTTTATAAGATTTACTTTTTTTCAAAAATATCAACTTTTTGTATTCATTAATGTAAATTAATTTTTCAACGAATTAAGAATTTTATTAATCCTCATAATAACGATAATAATTTTTGATTCTCTAAACATTTTTTAAAGAATTAATTCTTGTTCAAAGGCAAAATTTTATAGAACATATTTAGTTTATTGAAATTTTGAATTCATGAGAAGAATAATTAAAGAAATTAAATTTTGGATATGATAAATTTTATGTCATAAACAAATATAAACTGTTACGAAATTTTTGATTATATAAATTTTTTGATTCAGTTCATTTGCGAAATATGTAATTCAGTATAATGTGTATGAGTATGTTGGTTATGTATTTGTTTTTCCTTTCTATGAATTACTTGTATGCAAGGATTATAAGTGACCAAATTTTACATTTTTATAATTGATATGGTGTGATTTGCTTTTTTTTCAAATCAAGAACATTATTAAATTGTATTTTATAAATTATGGGACCAATTACAATCAGTTTAATTTTCTATTGTATTGTTTGAATACAAAAAATTGATAATATTCTTTTATTAAAAATGAGTTTTGAAGCCACCTTTGATAAAGTGAATAACTTTGAAAAGCTTTGGAAAAACAAAAAGCTTTTAATTAAATTATTTTCAAATTTTATTTCAAAATTATTTCAATTCAATTTTTTGATAATTTTATTGACATATATTCTATTTAATTTCGCCCCCTCTTTCTCTCTGTCTTTGTCGCCATACACGAATTTTATTTATATATCTCATCTCTCTATTATGTATAGAGAAGAAAATATTATTTAATGTCCTTCTCTCTTATAGATTACCTAATTTTCAACCCAATACTTGATAAGAAAAATATCATCATTTCAGTATCTAAAATTTTATATAGATAAAGTTATTTTCCTTAAAAGTTTTATTTTATCTTTTTTAGTCATATTTATTCACAACTTTCAATATTCATGTTACAGAAAAATTTAAGAGTTCATTTAAAATATTTCGCAATTTCTTTCCCAATTTCCAATGTATTCATGCTCAGGGCTAGGAATGGGTCAATTTCTTGGCAATATTATTTTTATCACACTGCATTGTTGTCAAAGCAGCTTACGATTTCCTTTTTCTGATCTCAATATCTCATCCTAGAGTGGGTAAGAATTCAGTCCCAAAATCCGTACCCGGAACTGGGATAAAAGGGTTAAAATTTTTGAAAACATATTATATTCTCATACAAGCAGTTAATGTAAACAAAATTTTAGACAAATACCCTATTTGCAAGTGCTTCAAACATCGACAGAACAAAAAGTAGTTATAAATGTCGTGCAATAAAAATTTTATAATAAAAATAATAAGAAAAAGGATTTACATACAGCTGATCCATAAAAGGACAGGGGTAAAACTTAACAAAAAACAAAATTTTATGAATATAAAACGTTGATTTTTATTTTTACTAATAATTTTATATAAACGATCAAGGTCAATAAGAAAGCTAACAAGCTTGTTAAATATCTTATGTACCAATTTTAATTAAAATGACCTGGATAAATTAATATAAAAACTAGTAAATTCATTTAAAATAAAAGACAAGTGTAATTAAATATTTTATTTTTAAAATAATATTTTAAGACTAATTGATTAATTTATTTAAAATAATTAATAAATTATTGCAAAAAGTAATTTATAATATAAAAAAATTAATTTATTAAATAACTTGTAACTCTTGAAATACATTCAAAAGATATGTTTGTAATATTTTTAATTTCATCGAGTGTTGTTTCCGTGATATTATTTAAGGATGATTCCATAGATTCTGTTATTCTTTCTCCTTCACAAATTGAAGTTCTATATATTGTTGAATAAATGATATGTGAAAAGTTGTTTAGTAATGATGAAAATATTTCTAATTTTTCTAAAATATCTCTTTTAGCGGTATCATAACATGTCTTAAAATTTGCCAATGTAACATATAATTTACGTTGTTGTTGCATATAATTAATTGCTGTTTCCGAGCTTAAAATATTTTGTATTATATTATTTTTGACTTCATTAATTTTATGAAAAATATTATTATCAAAGTTATTTGTTGTAATTATAATATTGCCAGTTATATTTTCTAACTGTTTAATAATAATTACGGTTCTGTTTTGAGATCCTATTGTTTCCGAAAAATTTGGACATGCTACCAATTCTGTATTTAAATACTGTAAGGATGTTGTTAGAGTTTTATTTTGAATAGATTGATACTCATCAAAGATATTAAAATTCATTAAAACACTGATATTAAAATTTTTAATGATTTTAATCAAAGCAATTTGTTGATTATCTTGGGTACTGACAAATGATGAAAAATAAAAACTAATTATAAAAAATACATATTTTACACTCATTTTTAAAATTTTAAGAAACGTTTATGCTATCTAACAAATGGTTGACGACTTTTTAATAAAACCTTTTCTGTTGGTTTGAGCTAAGAAAGAAGTAAACTTAAAAGCTTATTTGTAGTCAAAGAAAGAAAGAAAATGGGGGCTTACCAATACTATTAAAGGAAAACGTTTAAAATTTCCTTTGTTCTTTCTAATTAAATTGAAATTGAAATTTAATTTAAAATTTTATCTTGTATAACAACAGCGTTTAATTAATTTTATCAAAAATTTTTTTGCAAAAGCATAAACCGCTATTGTTCAAAAAATGCAATTGAACCTTTAAGAATTCCAATTACTCTCAGAGCTTTTTCTTTGTTTAATACATTTTTGTAGAAAAATATTTATGTCAATTAAATTTTAGGTCTGAATTCACACTACAGCTAATACCCATTCTTCACCGAAGCTTATACTCATTATTACAATACAACTATGGATATTTTGTATGGAGAAATGGTTAAAACACGTGTATTAAGCAATATTGTATAAAATACAGCCTTTGAAGGGCTGCATAAAGGTAATTTTGCCACCTATTGTGAATTAGCAGGTTGTCCAACATTAAAAATTCCCCTATTTATGTGTCAAAAAGGTAATTAAATGGTGGCATTTTGATAAGTATTTTGAAATTTGTATTTAAAAATAATTAATTTTTTTTCAGGTTATTTTTAATACAATATTTAGAAGTTAGTTTAATACTAGTTTTGCGAGTAAGCACATTGAAATAATTTTGTGTATTTTCACAGAGTCAATAGTTCAATGTTTACTTTTATGACACTTTTTTTGAAATTTCCATCAAATTTCCCTGATACAAACAATTTTCGGTGGAGAATCGATTTTTTTGTACGGGTGGCTAATAATGAAAATAAGCTTTGGTGGAGAATGGGTATAAGGAGCTTGTATATAGTTTTTCATTGCCTTATCCATTAGTGCTATTATCTAAGGACACTTGGTAAAATTACTTCCTCATATAGTCAACTGGCAATATTTACTTATCATTGTACAGTCTAACTTTTAAATTTCTCATACTAAGCCATAGTTTCAAAAATTTTATCAAAACGATCCAAGCAAACTGTCAAAGTTATCAGATAACTAAAGCCAGGTAGTGCAAAACTAGTGCTTCAAAGTCAAAGTAACTACATTACCGATTCACTTCAAACTTTGTACACAACTTCTATATAAAGGATACTTCCCCCCAACGTTCAGCTTTAGAATTTTTTTTTACATTAAGGGAGTTTTCCATTTACAAAATGGCGGAATATTTCATGGAAGATAGCAGTTTTCACTTTAAATGAGTACCAAAATTTTTTAAATAAAAAAAAAAGGAATCAGACAATGTTGGGGGAAGGATTTAATAGTACTTTGACTAAATTTTAAGTGTTTTTGATTTCAGGTAATTTTCAACTCAGATACAGTGATCACCGCAAACCATCTTTTCCCAAAAACGTCCTTCCAAAGGCTGTGCCATCGGCTTCCATATAAAGATTTTTTAATAAAAAAATTTCAAAATGTTGCTAACATTAATGCTTCATAATTTGCGAAAACCTTGAATAACTTTCCTTTGTCAATATTCATAAAAAAAAATCCCGGAGAAAGTGATTTTTTTAAGCCCCCCCCCCCCCCTCTCCAATAATAATTAATTAATACTATATTGGTCAAAAAGTTCGTGAAATGATTGCCGTGTGGCATTCCTAGCACTCGGCTGTCAATTTTTTCTTTTTGGTTATCTTGCTCAACTGTTGCTAATATTCCCTGTAATGATAGGTAGTATTTAGTTTTTAAAAGTGATAATATTTTCGCTACAACCGGTTGATAAATAACCCATCCTAATCCTATTCATAAATTCGAGAGAGACAATTGGGACAAAACGGAATATTTAAGTGCCAAACAAGTCTGTCTGTCTGTATGGTCTGTTAATTTTTAAAATTTATCAAGAAACTATGCAATGAAATTTATTTATACTTTGAACAACATGCAACCGAAACATGTATGAAAATAGAGAATGTTTTTGAAAATAAAAGAGAGAATAGAGAATAATATTTATGGAAAATGGCTTAATCCTATGGCTAAATCGCATATGAACTCCTTACTCAGTCAGCGAACCTTCGTGCTAAATTTTAAATGTAAACGATGCATAAATTGTAAAATTCATAATCAATCAGGGTTAAATTTAAACGACATATACTCCTTACATTTGTTGCTTTTGCCTTCTTCTCTTGCTAGTTTTGTTTAGGCAAGCCATTTACATGTTTGATATCTTTTTAATCAAATATCATTCTGCTGATACTTTGATCACTCGAAAATTTTATTAAAAATTTATAAGGAATTTTTTAAATTTTTATTATTGGCAACGAATTTTTGCTAACATTTTTCTATTATTGCACACATTAAGAAGATCAAAAGAAAAAACAAATTCAGCTTGTTAATATTAAGTAAATATCTAATGAAGTTTATCATTTTTTTTATGAAATTTATGAGAATAAAAAATTTCCGAATTGAACAAAATGTTAAGACTTGTTCGAATAATAAATAATAAATTTTTTGTATTATCTAAGTTTGAAATTTTATTAATTTCAAAAATGAAATAAATTAAATTTTAAAATAAAATCGATAACAATCGCCATTTGTGATAAGAAAAAATATAAAAGGATTTTAATTTGTATTCCGTTTTATATTTTTTATAAGAATTTTATAGGAAATTTTACTAAAAATTTATAAAGAATTTTTTAAATTTTTATTATTGGCAACGAATTTTTGCAAACATTTTTCTATTATTGCACACATTAAGAAGATCAAAAGAAAAAACAAATTCAGCTTGTGAATATTAAGTAAATATCTAATGAAGTTTATCATTTTTTTTATGAAATTTATTTGAACTGTTGAGAATAAAAAATTTGCGAATTGAACATAATGTTAAGACTTGTTCGAATAATAAATAATAAATTTTTTGTATTATCTAAGTCTGAAATTTTATTAATTTCCAAAATGAAATAAATTGAATTTTAAAATATTATCGATAAGAATCGCTACTTGTGATAAGAAAAAATATAAAAGGATTTTACTTTGTAATCCGTTTTATATTTTTATAAGAATTTGATGTGTGTAAAAAAATTTCAAAAACTCTCGTTTTATTGAAATCGGAATATTTAACTACAAAAGAAATAAAAGAAATACACTACTAATGTACTTCAAACATATTTTAGTGTTTACTTACATTTTTCTAATCGTTTTTGCTAATGTAAATTTTATGAAAAATCTTACATCCTATGTGAATACTGTTGATATCACGTTTGAAGAAAGTTTTGAGTTTTATTGGTTTCATCATGAGGCAGAATATAGGAAATTAGTTTCAAGTTTGACAAATTTAAAGGATATATTAAGTTTATGTTTTGAGACACCTAAGGCGAATGTTAATTTCGATAAGGTCTCTTTTATGGTTAATAATATACAACCAAAAATCAATGATATTTTGGTACTTGTAGAAGATTTGTATGACAATTTAAAAGATAAAATCATGAAAGGAATAGAAAGATATACAAAATATATCAACGAATCAATAAATCTTCATTTGCAGAGGGAAATTATCAAGCTGACTACATCAGAAAGTATTTTAAAAAATTGCTATATTAGATCTAAGAAACTTTTGGTAGAAATTTTTAATATTCTAAATACTGCATTTGAGATGATCTCAAAACTTGTTGATTCCCGACTAAGCACTGGAGCAATTTGTATGGATCAATCATATATTCCAGTAGTTGAGGAAACATTCAACTATTTCGTTAATTATACAAAGTATAAAATATCAGAACTTTCCGAGAATTGGTTGAATTGTTTTGAGGATGTATATCTTTATTTAATAGAATAAATATTGTGTTAAACAAATCTTTAAAAAAGTGTTTTAAATTTTTCAAAAATAAAACACAAGTTCTTGCTTTGTTATAATTTTTTCTCTCTTAGATTTAAAGTGATGTAAATTTTTAACACTATAAATAAAAATTTAACCTAAATTGTTTACACACTACAGAAAGTTATTTGAGCAACTTGCAAGAGAACAAGCTTTAATTCACCAAAAAAAAATTTTAATTTTAGGGCATAATCTTAGTAGAAAAGTTAAATATCTGAGTTAAGAATCTAATTGCTAACTTGTGTTCTGAATTAATCAACATGTTTCAGGTAAACGTATTCGCTAAATAAAGAAAAGAAAATACTGATGAGATAAGTAAACCGACCTGACTAATTTTCACATGGTTTATCACGGATTATGGGTCTTTTATAAGTATTTTTTGTGAGATGAGTAAGACTGCAACTGAAATATACAGATTCTGCTCGGCATTAAAGAAAAACTTGCTCCTTGATTGTATGGTATGTTGCTATTGAAAGATCAAGAAATCTCCACTTCTATCAACTGCTATCGAAGCGGAAGAAAAATATTAGCCCAAGAGGGATTGTGGTAATTATACATGATCCTTGAGATTGTCTTCCCATTTTAGGTATTTTTTTATCAATAAGAGCAACAAATCCACCGATTTCAGGGTATAGAACTGGTCATCGATCATAAATAGTGTTTGAATGGTGTATAGTTATCATAAGGATTCATTAAAATGGCTTCCTATTTTATAACTATTAGAAGTAATTCGTAGAAATATCTTTTGGAGTGGAATTGAATTACTCAGAATAGTGCTTTTGGTAATTTTAAATTTCCTCCTGTGAAACTACTTCCTAATCATTACTAACAAAACAAAACGTTAAGTACATCTCATTTACTGACCCAATACTGGGGTGAGCTACATTGTGAACATTTTAAAATCAAGCTCATTCCCCAAGATGCATATTACTTTTGTTTTGTTTTGTTTTTAATCTAGTAACTAAATGCCATCATTTACTTAAATTTTACTGAAGCAGCTTAAAATTTTGAAAAGACTTTTTAATACAGATTAGCTTAAATAAAGAATCACCTATAAAAGCAAATCCAAATTATTAGTGAAAATTTTTTATAGTTAATTTATCATGCGTTCAGACTTAAATTTCTAATAACAAAAAACAATTGAATTCTTAACAATATAACTTTACTTAACCTGATAAAAATTCGAGCGCAAATAATAAGCTGAAATATTTTCGTATTTTTGAGTTTAATAAACCCAATGCAATGAATCGAATTTTTTAGCGCATTTTCTGATTAAAAGTCTAATCAATTTTTGTGAACCTAACACAAATATTTTTATTCAAATTTAGATATACCACAACGTATCTGACGATCTTCGATGCAAATCGAAGAAAAACTTAACAATTTTTTTATTTTTGAATTAAGACTATTTTCAAACTCTTTTAAAGCCTTTACAAAAAAAAATTAAATTTTAAATAAGTTATAAAAATGAAATCACGCTTTTTCATAATTTCGATTTATTTTGGTTGTTGTAATGCATTTGTTCAAGAATTCGAAATGGAAAATCTAACAAAACTTATTAACAATTTAGATATTGAAATTTTGGGTGATTATAATTTATATTGGAATTACAGTTATTTAGAAAATGGGACATTACTATCAAGTTTACAAAATTTAAAAAATATTCTAACTGGATGTGCATATCCTTTGGATGATTTTGAAATATTAGACAGAGTTTCATTGATGATTATGAACGTTCAAAATTTTGATGAATTAATTTTGTCACAAATAAATAAATTTTACAATGATTCACATGTAGAATTATTGCACCAAAAAAAGGATATCATTAATTATATAAAAGGATCAATGAGTCTTTCTTACGTGGATCAAGTGTTCAAACTTTCTATTACTAAAAATATTTTAGGAAGGTGTTATGTAAATTCAATATCTGGCTTTCGAAATATTCTGAGTGGAGTTGTTGAAGGTTTTAAACTAATTTCTGAATTTATTGATTCGTGGGCTGGCCAGAGAGCAGTTTGCTTAGATGAAACTTATACTGTGACATCTATACAGACTTTTAACAAAATTGCTCAGATTTCATTAAATGAAATGAAATTTATTTGGAACGATTGTATGGACTGTTATCAAACTGCATTTCTTTATAGTCAGATGTAAAATAATGAATTTAGTTATAGTATAAAAACTTTTTAATGATTCTGTGTATAATAAAAAATTCCAAAAACTTTGCCTTCTAAATTTTTATTTTGAAATTAGCCAAATCAAAAAGGTGCACTTGAGTTAATTTCTTTTTCCAAAAATTTGGTGGCAAGGGATATTTTTAGATTTATAAGAAACAATACAAAAATTTACAGTAACAATTTGAAGTTGCTTCTACCAATACAAAATTTAGTTTTAGTTTTCTTATTAATTACTTGTCATGGTTTTGTTTTTATTGTAAATAATGCATTTTCACCAAAGGATTACTATCAAAATTATAATAAAAACTCCAATCAAAAAATTCTTTTGAGAAATTTATACCTCATTTATCATAAATTACCACTGCATTTTCATTAGTTAGTTTAAGGGGTTAGGGTTACTTGAGACATGAAAAAATGATAATTTTAAATAATTTTTCTCTGCCAGTAAATTATTTTATTTTATAAAAGTGAAAATTTGCCATCATTAAATAATGTTTCGACTTGACTTCACGAAAATTTGAAAAAAAAAATTCAATAATTTTAAAAGTTCTGTTGTGGTTGTTTGTGTTGACCTAGATGCTAACAGAAGTCCCTTGTGGTGACCACCAGAAATCCTTTGAGATCCATCTAAAATCAATCGGACAGAAAAAATTAGTTTTATTGTCAAATAATCTCGTGCCTGATCGAATTTTTTTTGAAGTTTCATTGAAATCTGACCAGCGGTTTTCGAGTTACAGTGGTCACCGCTTCAAAAACATAGTTTTGAGAAAAACGCATTTAAAGTTTAACATTCGATTGTGTAGAGCCCGAGAGCCTTAATGGGCGAATTACTCGAAAACTATTTGTCGGATGCACTTCAGTTTTCCAGAGAATATTTTTAAGATATTATACTTTAAGAAAACGTAAAAAACACAAAATCGCCCTAACCCCTTAAAATTGATTGATGACCATATAACTGTACGCAGTTTTTACCTATTAAGAAGCACGAATCTTAAGGGGCAGTTTTGGTATTTACATTTTTCTATATTAATGAATAACATCTTAAAAATTTTATGTTGCAATTACAAGTCAATCGGAGCCAAATAGCCGAAGTATTAAGCATTTGAGAGTCTTTCGCTCTAGAGCTAGAAGTAAGTAAGCAAAATTTTGAAGCGTTTTCCTCAAATTTGTTTTCTTCGAAATCGGTGCACACGCTAACTTAAAATCTTGTGGACCGGATCGTTTTGTAATTTTGCATACTACTTTTTCACATATATCACCTGATAATGACGAGAGCTTCTTTTATTTGTAAGAAATATGAATTTTACAATAACAATTATGACGGTGAAAATCGGTATTTTGACTTCCAAAAGCTACCAGAAATTGAAAAATCGAAAAAAAAAAATCCGAATTAATTATTAATAACTATTTCTATAGAGATCAACTCAACTGCAAAAAAGTAGATTTTAAGAATAAGACTTCTACAGAAAAATTAGGCTTGGATGCAGGAAAATGAAAAAAAAGTAATAATAAAAATCCCAAAAATTGATTATAAAATATTTTTGTTGATAATTTTAAAGTTCTATAAAAATCTTTCTACATTTTCATTATTTGCAATAATTTTTTTTTCAACTTTATTAATTAAATAAAGAGAGTTGATTAAAAAGGACAAATTGAACATATAAAAGTACAATAAAAGATCCAATTAAATTTATAATTCTTGATATCAATTTCTGTTGAATTTATATGAATTGTCGAAAATAAAAAACTCCAAAATGGAACATGTACAATGGCTTATTTTAATAAAAGAATTAAATTTTTTGATATTTTTCAAATTATAATTGAAAATGATTAAAAAATGTGCCCTATTAATTAGAATAAAAAGCAAATTTTAAATAGAAAATATAAAAGAGTTTTAATTAACACTCTCTTTTGTTTCTGAATGTTATAGAAATCTGTAATGAGTTTATTGTAATATAAAAAATTTTTAAATAGCTTGGTTGAAAACTTCTATATAAAACAGGTTATAAATTAGTATTGATTTTATTTTAAAATTCTTAAAAATATTTTTTACATTTGCTAAACTTTTGAAAACAACTCTAAATTAAGATAAATTCAGCTTAAAAATATTAACAAAATTATAGGGAGAACAATGCATTTAAAATATATTTCAGTTTTTGTGTACTTTTTTCCAATCGTTTTTGGTAATGAAGATGATATGAAAAATCTTACATCCTATGTGGATGCTATTGATATCAATTTTTATGAAAGTTATTTATTTTATTGGAATCATCATGAGGCAAAAAATAGAAAATTAGTTTCAAGTTTGACAAATTTAAGGGATATATTAGCTTTATGTTTTGCGACACCTAATGTAGAATTTTATTTGCACAAGGTTTTCTTCTTGGTTAATAATATACAACCAACAACCAATGATATTTTGATACGAACAGAAGAATTTTATAATAAATTAAGAAATAAAATCGTAGAAGGAAAAGAAAAAGTTGAAAAATATATCAACAAATCAATTGATCTTAACATGTGGGGCGGAATTCTCAAGCTGACTACATCAAAAGGCACTTTAGAATCTTGCTATATTAACTCAAAGAAAGTTTCAATAGAAATTTTTGATATTTTGAACACGGCTTTTGATATGATCTCAAATTTTGTTGATTCCCGACTAAGCACTGGAACAATTTGTATGGATCAATCATATATTCCTGTAGTTGAAGACACATTCAACTATTTCGTTAATTATACAAGGTATAAAATATCAGAACTTTCCAAAAATTGCTTGAATTGTTTTGAAGATGTATATCTTTATATAATAGAATAAATATTGTGTTAAACAAATGTAAAGAAAAAATTTTTCAGTTTTAAAATGATAAAATAAAATTTCTTCTCTCTTAGATTTAAAGTGATCTAAATGTTAACCACTATAAATAAAACCTTAAATTAAAATAGCTTACAAATATTACAACTCTACAGGAAGATATTGTGGTATTAAGTCCACATTTATTAAATTAATTGTTTTTATTTTTCTACACTTTTCTTACAATAAAAAAAATAATAAAATATTTTTAAGTAATAATATAAAATATTTAAAAATTGCTAACTGCAAAAATATTTTTAATTCCTTTTATTTGTAATATGTCAACCAAGTAAACAATCGAGGCTTGCTTGACATATTACAAAAATTTACAAAAACTTAAAAACTACTACGTTTTGTTTTTTTTTAATGAAATTATTAAAAATAATAATTTTAATGTCGCCACATTACTCCCCCACCAGATGAACTGTAAGTTAATCGATATTATTTTAGTTTAGTATTTGAGGCGAAATTAACCTTTTTTTTTGAATAACAATCAGCTTTGGAATCTGTTGGAGAAGGAGGAGAGTCAATCAGTGAAAAGTAATAAGGTTTCAAACGTTCAACAGAGATTTTAACGTCTTTCCCTTTTATTTTTACCGTAAAACAATGTTGGCCACGAGAGACCACAGGAAAAGGTCCATCGTAAGGGCTTTTCAAAGCTAATTTAACAGGGGATTTAATGAAAACATGTGAACAGTCGTCCAATTTTTTAAATTTAAAATATTTGTTATTGGAGTGATCTGAAGCTTGAACAGGACGTATATTGCTAAAAATATTCTGCAACTTAGTAACAAAATCGGATTGAGATAAATTCTCTACAGATTTCTGTAAAAAATCTCCAGGTAATCTGAGCGATTCTCCGTAAACTAACTCTGCAGGAGTAGCTAAAAATTCTTCCCTAAAAGTAGTTCTAAGCCCCAACAGAACAAAAGGAAGTGATTTAGACCAAGCTTGCTTACCATGGGCCATCAAAGTAGTTTTAAATGTCCTATGCCATCGTTCTATAAATCCATTTGATTTGGGATGATAAGGACTTGTGCGAACTCTTTTAAATCCAAACATTTTAGATAATTCCTTAAACAAATTAGCTTCAAATTGTCGCCCCTGGTCAGTTATAATGATTTGAGGAATACCAAAACGTGCAATCCACACCCGACATAATGCCTCAGCACAAGATTCTGCTGTGCACTCAGTTAAAGGAATTGCTTCCGGCCATCTTGTATATCTGTCAATGATAGTCAGACAATAATGGAAATTTTCGGATGTAGGAAGCGGTCCAACAATATCCATATGGATAGTTGAGAAACGAGAAGAAACTGGCTCAAACTTCCTGGGGAAATTTTTAACATGTCGTGAAATCTTATTTTTTTGACAAGCTAAACAATCCCGGGACCAATTGTTACAATCCCTATTCATTAAAGGCCAAAAGAATTTGGAAGTGACCATTTTATTTGTTGCCCTAATACTAGGGTGAGCGAGGTCATGAACTGATTTAAAAACCTGAAGTCTGAACTCTTCTGGAATATAAGGTCGGACATTATTATTAGAAGTTTCACAGTAGATTCTTGAATTTGAATTAACAACTGGGAGCTTTGCAAATGTGAAAGCTTCGTTATTTTTAAGATCTTCCAAAATCTTATCATTCTCTTGTGCCGCAGCTATTAAATCAAAATTTAAGCTTGAGGGAAAATTAATTTCATTTACACGTGAAAGAGTGTCAGCTACAATATTTTCTTTTCCTGATACGTGTCTAATATTAGTGGAAAATTGACTAATGAAATCTAACTGTCGGAATTGCCTTGGAGAGGCTTTCTCCGCTTTTTGTTTGAAAGCAAAAATAAGCGGTTTATGGTCCGTAAAAATTACAAAATCTCGACCTTCAATTTGATATCGGAAAAATTTGATACCTTTATAGATCGCTAAAAGCTCACGATCATAAGTGCTGTAGTTTTTTTGTGCTGCATTCAACTTTGTTGAGAAAAAACCTAAAGGTTGCCACGATCCTTGAACATGCTGTTGTAAAACAGCACCTATGGCAATGTCAGAAGCGTCTACAAAAAGTGCTAGATCAGCTGCAGGATCTGGAAACGCTAAAAGAGTTGTTTGTGCTAAAACAGACTTTAACTCATTAAATGACGCTATAGAGGTGGAATCCCAATTAATTTTTTTGTTTCCATCCTTCTTGCTTCCAACTAAAAATTTATCTAATAGCAACTGATGTTGCGCTGCTTTAGGGATAAAACGTCTGTAAAAATTTACCATCCCGAGAAAACGTCTTAATCCTTTTACAGTATCGGGACGTTGAAAATTTTTAATTGATTCAACCTTATCAGGTGATGGTTTAATACCATCTGGGCTAATAAGATGTCCAAGAAAATTCAAATTTGATTTCGAAAATACACATTTATCTGTATTAATAACCAAACCGTGCTCATGCAACTTTTGAAAAATGAGCTCCAGATGACTTAAGTGGTCTTCTTCCGATTTAGACGCGACTAAAATGTCATCCAAATAGGTAAAACAGAATGAAAAATCTTGAAATACCCAGTTGATAAACCTTTGGAAAGTTTGGGCCGCATTGCAAAGACCGAAAGTCATACGAGTAAATTCAAATAACCCAAAGGGGGTACAAATCGCAGTTTTTGGTATATCCTCTGGATCAATAGGAATCTGATGGTATGCCCTTTGTAAATCCAATTTCGAAAATATTTTACAATTTTGAAGATGATGCACAAAATCATGAATAAGAGGAATGGGGTAACGGTCCGGAATAGTGATTGCGTTAAGACGTCTATAATCTCCGCAAGGTCGCCAATCACCATTCTTTTTTAAAACCAGGTGAAGAGGCGAAGACCACGGGCTATTCGACGGTCTACATATGCCTTTGTCTAAAAGCATGTTAAATTCTTTTTTGGCAGCTAATAACTTTTCTGTAGATAGTTGTCTTACTTTAGATACAACGGGATTTCCCATTGTGAAAATTCTATGTGTTACATTATGTTTGATGGGCTTTGCACAGTTCAAGTCCTGAGTTACCTCATACCATTTTGTAAGAAGCTTTTGAATACCAAGGTCGGATGAATTGTCTAGTACTAGAGATAAATTTGAATGTAAACCTTTCGAAACTATACACAAAGAATTTATTGAAGTTAAAGGATCAATAATTAACTGTTTTGATAAATCTACAAGTAAACCATAATGGCTTAAAAAATCAGCACCAATGATTGGTTTAACTACGTCAGCAATTATGAAACTCCATGTAAAATTACGACGTAGCCCTAAATTGAGAGTTAAAACTTTACGACCAAAAGTATTGATTTTCGATGAATTAGCTGCAGAAAGTTTGAAGTTGGAAGGTGTAGGTCTACCCGTAGTTTGAATTGGAATCACTGAAACGTCAGCCCCAGTATCAATTAAAAAATGACGACCTGAAGATTTATCAAAAATTGTCAAACGGCTTGACAACTTGCCATTACCAACCACCGTTCGAGTTGACAGGCGATTTAGTTTTTTGACTTAGTTATAAATGCGCAAGGCTTAATGCATTTGGTGGCCTTATCCGCAAATTTAGCGTGATACCAGCATAAATTATCATTATTATTGCTTTTAAAAATATTCTTTGACTTAGAGCGGGATCTAGAACGTCTAAAATTTTGTTGTACGTTAACCTTTTGTTTTAACTCATTCAATCCGCTTGTTAATAAATCCAAACGTTCTAAAATCAAGTTAGTTTGACTAGTTTCATTAGTGCTGTTACATGAATAAACAATAGGTTTATTATAAACATCAGCGATTTTATCAGCACAATTTGCGAGCTCTGTTAAATTACCTGGATTACATGCTAAAATTGCCTGCATATTATCCGGAAGACGTTGCAACCATAACGAACGTAACAATTCTTCCGAAACAACGCTGCCTCCTAGTTCTCGCATCTCTCTTAAGAACTGGGAAGGCTGACGATCTCCTAAAGATAAATCACCTAAGAGTTGACTGAGTTTGGCAGTTTCACTAATTGATAGACGATTAATTAAATTAGTCTTTAAATGATCATATGCCTCACTAGCATGCGGGTTTCTAATAATATCACTGATCACTTGAATTATCTCTCCGTCTAAAACAGATAAAACATAATTGAATTTGGTTCGCTGGTCTGTAATTCTGGCGAGCTGAAATTGAGCTTCTAGCCTATCAAACCAAAATTGTGGGGAAGATTTCCAAAATGGTGGAGGTTTAACTGCGACAGCAGACACTGACGGTAAAATATCACCCACGAGATTGTTCATATTAAATGAAAAAAAAAACAAAACGTTCACAATATTAAAGTAATAATAAAATAAACAAAAGATAATTATGAAACAATTAAATAATTAATAAATGATTATAATAATATTAATTTTTAACACGCTCAGAGCAGCCTCACTCTGAGAAAAAGAAAGGCTTTGTCCCGTGTTAATTTAATATAACATAAGTTATATAAGTGTAGACTTAACTTGTATGATTCCAATAATTCTTGAAAATGAAATTCTTGAAATAGCTGGAATCTTCAACTTCTTTTGAATTTACGACGAATTGTCGTCTTGATTGTTTTGATTGAATCTTTATAATTGAAATTCAACTGTAGTAGTTGTCAGGATCTTGAAAATTGAAACTTGAGTAGCATCAACGCTAGAAACATTGAACCATGTTCAGAATGATGTTATATCCTTATTTAATGCTTCTGATACAAACGGTTGCTTTTGAATATTAACTTTAACATATTCAATAGAGATCCAATTTCTTTTGGTTGGAGTCACCAATATGTGGTGACTTATTGCTCCTTGTCGGGGTCACCAATATGTGGTATTAAGTCCACATTTATTAAATTAATTGTTTTTATTTTTCTACACTTTTCTTACAATAAAAAAAATAATAAAATATTTTTAAGTAATAATATAAAATATTTAAAAATTGCTAACTGCAAAAATATTTTTAATTCCTTTTATTTGTAATATGTCAACCAAGTAAACAATCGAGGCTTGCTTGACATATTACAAAAATTTACAAAAACTTAAAAACTACTACGTTTTGTTTTTTTTTTAATGAAATTATTAAAAATAATAATTTTAATGTCGCCACAATATCTTAGCAACTTCATAGACCAAATTAATTCATTATAAAGAAAAAGGCTAAGAACTAATTAAAGTGACGGTACTGGAATTATATTTTTCCAATTTTAAGACTAACATGGGAGACAGACAGACAAAATATGATGATTAGCCCTTTATGATAATATTTCCATGTGTGTCTATAATATTTTCGTAATATATCATCAATAAAATTACACAAAGTATGACGTTCACGAAAGTAATATTACGACCATTACCCAGCAGGAAATGCATTGCTAGACATACCGCGCTGTCTCGTATGCTTTAATCAGCACAACCCCGATCAGCGCCGTTTTTAACATAAGTATGTCCGCAGGCGTTCAGCATATTATAATGCATATACATTAAAATTTTTTTCATATTCATTGTATAAACGTATAAAATTGATAAACATTTACTTGTGTGCTGGTTGTCGTAGCAAATCTGCTTCTAAGCTTTCTTGCTGTTTCGTTAGAAATATGATCATATTTTGCCTGTGCGCCTCCCATGTTAGTTATGCACCAGATATCAATAAGCAAACGCCTAATTTGACATATACATGTTTTATTTTGAGATGTTCGTTGACTATCTCAAAAAAGAAAAGAATATCGATGATGATTCCTACAATTGGTGCATTTCAAGTAAAAAATTGAGAAATAAATGCCATTTTATGAATAAGAGACCAAGGCTAAGAATAAAATATTTCCCCAAATCTGTCTTTTAATGAGTACTAATTGTTTGCAGAACTTAAAAGATTTTCTAGGAAAAATGATTTGGCTTAACTAAAAACGTTATTGCTAAAATTGATTGCTATTTTAAGGCCAAAAGTTTATTGCTTTGCGTAAGTACACTATAAAAAGTTGTAGATGCATTGCAGTCATTTTTCAATAAGTTTCTGTTAAACAAGCGTTGCCAGTCTCAGGATATATAGACTAGTGACTCAATTAAGTAGTTTTTAACATAAAAAATATAATATAAAAATTTAAAATAAAAAAAACTGCTTCATATTTAAATTGTAGATTGATCAAAACATTATTTCTTTTTGTTTATATTAAATTGTATTAAAAATTATTACATTAATTATATTAAGCGAATATTGAAAATACAATATTCAAAAGCTCATTTTAAAATTATTTTTCCTAAAAATGCGTGGTGAAAATTAAATAAGTCTTATAATGTTTGATGTCAAATATAAAAAAGTTTACTTGCATTTTATTTTAAGCGAAAATAAGGTTTCACCTCTTTTTTTCAAAAATAACCAATTGCCTATTTTTAGTGTTCAAAGTTGAACAGCAGCAGTTGCCAATTGAGAGTGACACGTATACTTGTTAAATTCAGTTCATTAAATAAAAATTTTAAGTTTTACCAAAAGTCAAAAATGAACGCAAAATATTTTTTATTTTATATTTTTCTTAACATTTTTTTTTGTTGTGCTAGTCAAGCAAGCTCACTACAAAATCTGTTAATGTTATTAAATGATTTCAATACCAGTGCGTTTACTAATGAATATATTTACTGGGACTATATAGACATGAAAAATTTAGTTCCTAAAACACCTTTGGTCAATTTAAGCACAGAACTAGAAGCATGTTCAAATAATTATGAAGCTATTAACTCAATAAATGGAATCAAAAATTTAATTAAAGAGCTTGATAAATTTGATAATGAGATTTTAATTATTATCAATAATATTGAAAATGATGTACTCCATAGAATTATTGAAGCAAAAAATAATATTACAGAAAATTGGGCAAACTCTTCAACCCTTGATTATATGGATGAAAAATTTAAATTAGATATTACAACAAACACCATTAAATTGTGTTATAATCATACTCAAAATGAGATTTTAAACTTATTATTTAATTATATTTCAATATTTAAAGTTTTTTCAAATAATATAAAATTTTTAATTTCAAATAATTTAATTTGTGATACAGAATCATTATTAACATTTTCAGAGTTATCCTTAAATGGCATCGCTAAGCCACCATTTAATGAAATTAAAAATTTATCAAAAAACTGTTTAAAATGTATCTCAAAAGCTGTAAAATATTTGAAACTAAAATTTTAAAAAACACTAATTTAATCTTCTATTAAAGTTTTTGTTTTAGTTAAATAGTTTTTTTAAATAAAGAGACAAAGGAAGCTCTATACATCATGAGAAAATATTTGAAAAACATGTTTTTTTAATCAAACTAATTTAATATCATTTTTAACTTACAATTAAGTAAATTTAAAGTAAGGGAACTACAGCTTTTTCATATCATTAAAAAAGGACAATTTCAAGAAGCATTCACAATAAACTTCTATTTCAACGATATCCATTCTATATCTTTTTGTTTGAAAGAAAAATAAATAATAAATTTAGTTTATATTAAAGCTTTTTAAATTTCAGTTTAAGGACTTTTAGCTTTGAAATATGCAATATGGTTTTTAGACTTGATTTTATTGCATAAATGTTCTACAAATTATATATAATATTTTTGTATTTTTTTAAAGTAAATAAATATTATCATACTTGATTTGCATATTTGTAGTAAGACTGACCGGGAAATCAACAACTCTTAGTTCTCTTTGACACATTTAATTGACCATTTGATATTTAAGTTTTTATTGCTGTGACTGTGATGGATTATACTATTGGTAAATTTAAAGTAAGTTCTCACAAAAAAGACCTCTTTAAAAATAAAACTAGTGCGCTTTCACCAAAAGAAAAACCAACAAGGGAAATCAATGCTTACCTAAAAGACAGCTTCGTGGTTAGAATTACATAAATCTGTCTAGCTGTAAAATTTATGATCAAGTGAGATTTTCTTGCAATAAATCCTATAACTCATGATTGATGGGTGACAGCTTATTTGCTATGAGGAGCAATTCTACTGCCTTATAACAACTCTAATTTATTGATGTCAAAAGAAAAATTTTTTATTAAGGGATTTTGGAATGAAAGGGTTGAGTTGAAAACGAAAAAGTTGACAAAATTATTAGTATCACACAGTCCAGAATTTAAAATGAGACAGTTACATACACCAATACCGTTGTAGAAATAAATGAAATAGCTAATTTTCCAACAGAGTTTTGGAATTTATTCATTCTACCATGGAATACCATCGAATCCACTGAAGTTGATAATTGAAGTGGCAATTGTCAATAGCTTTAAACAACGTACAGATTGCAATTAAGACATTAGAGAGTCTTAGAGTCTTAGAAACCATAATTGTAAAAATGGAGTAAAAATATTTTCGTTTCTGGATTCTGGATGGATTCAATTAGCATTTGTAATCACCATTCATATAGTTTTGAGTTATTTTTAAAGCTGAGGCATGTTTTGCTTTTAAAATGAACAGCTATAAGTTGTATGCTATATAGTTACAGTTGTTGGCAATGCAGACAATCTATATAACTATCTGCACAGATAGAAATAGCAAAACTGTATTAGGTATTGAGAGGTATTGACTTAACCTCTCCTACCTTAAGGCCCAAAAACAATGAACGCGGCGCGCTGATAGATATTAAGATCTTCAATCTTCATATTTTCTTAATTTTTAAAATAAAAAAAAAAGAAAAGAAAATAAAAAACAACAACAACAAAATATGTATGCATGTATAATTAAATATTAATTATTATGGAACTTTACCTTGGGTTCATTTAACCTAATCAAATGAACCACAATAATGAACTTTTTAAATGCAGAGTTTGCAAATCAAAACTTATTTCATTGATTTGCAGATTTCGCAAATATATAAAGTAAAAAATTTGTATATAGTTCAGGTGAATCGATGAACTTTTAAAATGCGGAATTTGCAAATCAAAATATTTCGCAAGAAAATATCATGGAAAATGAAAAATTATATAGAGAAGTGGGAGTAAAAATTAAGTATAAAAGTAGATTAGTTTTAATAATTAAGGAAGTTCTTGTTAAAATTTTGTAAAAGACAAACCACGGTCCTACTCAGCAGGTGAGTCTTTTTTTTTTAAATAAAACAGTTGGCATTTTAAATTCAAAGTGTTCATCATTTTATTTGGTTACCAAAGACCAGCGTTTCCCGCTAAAACTTTTGGTAACCTACGAAATTCATCTTGTCCAGATATTTAAGTTTGCGAAGCTACGAAAGATCAGCGTTTCCCGCTAAGACTTTTGGTAACTTAAGCAAAAAGCATCGACAAGGCAAAAAAATTCATAAAGTCCAGAATTTTCCACCTAAGGTAATATTATTTTAGTATTCTTAATAAAGGACAACGTTTTTGAATCTTTTAGCTACCAAAGACCAACGTTTCCCGCTAAGACTTTTGGTAGCCTAAACAGATTGCCAATTATCAAAGACCAGCGTTTCTCGCTAAGACTTTTGATAATTGGAAGAAATATTCTCCAAATATAGTCGCTTTTAACAATTGCTTGGCATCCAGCGCTACCTGCTTGAGCGAAGGTAATTGATGAGATCTTCTCTGCAACGATTAGATAAGAATTTCCCCATATTACATAACATTTCAAGGAAACGCTCGGTGAGTTTAGTCCCGAACCCTGTTTTCTATATTTTGAAGCTGGTTTCTACAAAGAGTGATACGTACTTTTTTAGGAAATTACATAACAGCGCAAGTGGAATGCATTTTCATTCAGAATTACGAAATTCAGCTATATAAGATCCCATAGATGTGACAGCTGTCACCACTTGCGCGCCGCGAACCGCTTTCATTGTGTTTAGACCTTTAAATTTAAGATTCTCCTGAATTATTCTAAAATTATTTCGTCAAAAGCTATTTTATTTTCTGTATTTCTGATATTTATTTTATCTATTATAAATCTTTCTTGGAATACTGTTGCTTTGTTTTTAAATGTTCTATTATCAATAAAAATGTTACAATTATTAAAGGATAATAAATAATTTCGTTTTAGTTTTATAATTCTTTCATCACAATTACTTATTGTTGTATTATTATAATGGTTTGTTAATAACATAAGTCCTGATTCCTGATTTGAATTGTTTGTTTTCATATATTTCTAATTTTTTCACATATTTTGATATTCATACATTCTTTAAATTCTTAAAATCTAAGTTATCAGATAATTCATAGGTTTTATTATTAAAGTGAGCAATTCTTCTTTTGCTTAATTTTAATTCTTCAAAATCTACATTTGGTATGGGAACAATCATATAATGTTTAATGTTTCTTTTGGGATTTTGATTGCAAAAACTATTTTGTTCTGTTGGAATACTGCTGTATCTATTTTAATATTAGGTAATTTTTCTATATCAATATTATATTTTGTAATTTCTTCATTCGTTTGTATATTGTTATCATATAACCGAATTTACTTGAGCTGAGATTATTTTGTCTTCGTTCGATATTATCTTTCATAATTTTTATTTTTAACAGTAATTCTAAATAAATTAACCAGTTGGATATTTCATAATTTGTATCGCTAATCTGCTTTTGAATTTTTTCTCTATCTGATTCTATTGTTTTTCTTAACATTTCGAAAGTTTCCTTAAAATTTTTTTTAATATAAATTTGCTTATTACTTTGTTCAATAAGATCATGGTTATTTTCATTAATAGTTTTTAGATGTTCTTCTATGTTTTGCCTATCATCATCATCCATTGTACCATATACCCATTTAAATCCTGTTCCTATGATATTGAATAATGTTCCTTTTTGTCTATGAAGAGTGATTGTATGAAATTTATCCTTTAATGATTTTAATTCTACAAATATCGTTTCCATTCCATATATTTTTAATAGTTTTGAATTATCTTCTAAAGTGTTAATTATACGACTTATTTCTACGGGGTCAATTATATGTAGTATCATATTATAATTCTTGATAATTTGTACATTATTTAATTTAACTTCTGCAAATCCTTTATTGCTTTCCATTTTTTCTATTACTAGGGTTGATTTAGTTGGTTGACATATCATCATTAAAATGATCAATATCCATTTCATCTAGTAGGTCTCTTAATATTTACAGGGTGTACATTACGAAATTTTAATTTTTTGTATTTGGGTTCATGTTTGTGTCTTAAACTTTTATAATTTTTCACGTATCCCTTATCGATTTTTGGCTGAAATTCCTCTCTTCTTTTATTAAGCTTACCAATCATCCTAGTTTTAAATTCTTTAATACTGGGTGTAATTTTTGTTTTATCTATTTTTTCTTCCATCACATCGATAGGCTTTCTTTTTGTAACTGAATGATATGACTTGTTGTACTATTCTATACATTTAAACATTCTTTCTTGTGTTGATAATTCTGATTTTTCAGTTTCCATGTATCAAATGTTTAATCAAGTATCATGAATGGACTCATGATCATTGATTATTTCTTTATATTTTTATTAGCCCGCATGGTTAAATTTTTTTTGCATTTCGGTCTAAGACAGGTGCCACCGTATTTCTTGCCTTTACATCGCCTGTCTTATTTATAGTCAAGTACATTTGTAATAAACTCATAGAAATATATTTCTTTTCCTGCAGCCACGCCCGTAATATTTGATATAACCGAGGGTGTCTGAATTTACAAGTACTTTTTTTTTGATTATTTTCCTGTTTGCCATTTTCCGTTTACTTTTTTTTGTATTCCTCCTTATGACGAATAGAAAATTTAAGTTGTACTTCAAAACCAAACCGATTAGTGAGGCTTCGATCACGAGTACATGGCACATATATAACAAAACAAAATGAAAAGTGTAAAAAAGTCTATCAAAATTTTTGAAAAATTTTTTTTCTTTTTAATCATTTAGAAAGTGACACTAGAAAATTTGCTCCAGTTCTAGCAAAACAAGTATATTCACTTGAATTTTGAACGATTTTTACATCCTAAAATTAAACGATAATATTATCAAATATTCTCGTTTTGGAAAGATCATCACAGACACATTTTGTTGAGTTCACAATTTTGATTTTTTCCAGTCTAGTTCAATATGGATTTCAAAATTTATTGAAACAAATAAACAGTTAGAATTAATTGAGAAAGAAGGATTGAAAAGTAATGTAAGTGAAAATGCTAATAACAAAATTTTCGAAACATGTAATGCGTTACCAGGCACATTTAATTGTTTGAAGAAGTTTGCTCATGCTATTTTAACAATATTTTCATCAACCTGCGAGTCATTATTTTCAGAGATGAATAACATTAAAAATTCGATTAGAAACTGTTTGACAGATGACTCCAGTTCAGGATTCATTCTGCTAAAAGTAACATCTTACAATCCTAACATATGTTATTTGTCATCTAATCTGCAACGACAGAAGTCACACTAATTTTACTTTAATTTAATTACGCGTATAATTGAAACATTGCAAAATACTCTTATTTTTTGTAGTAAATTAAAAGTTTTGAGTTGATAGTATTTATTATTATTATTTTCCCAATTATCACAAGTCAAAAATATTTGGTGGCAGGGCTACGACCTCATTAAATATTTCTTTAGAAAAATGGCACGTTGATACATAAGGTTCGCCACCCCTGCTATAGAGAATAGAGAATTTTCACTGAATTTTACAATTATTTAACTAATTTTAAATTTCCAAGTAAATTTTTATAAATTAAATAAAAATTTCAGATTGTAAAAAATTTCATTATAATTTGAATCAAGTATTTTGACAAAAATATTTAGCATTTCAAAGTCAGAGTTTAACCTTCACACAATTTTTCATTTACATGAAGGCTAATCTTATATTTTGGATTGAATTAATATTTCTTTTAAAAAATACAGAGGATGAGTAAACAACGAGTTTTTGATAATTGATATACTTTTCCCTTGAAATTTTTCTATCACATAAAGTAAAACAATAAATGAATTTGTTTTAAATTTTTAACCTATATTTAATGACCTTTTAACAGAGATTTTTGAACTGATTGCTTTTGGTTTTTAGACAATAACAAAATTATATTTATACACCAGTTTTCATATGGACGTAAGTTATTTAAGATATAAAAGATCGAAAAAAAATTTTTCTAAAATGATGTTTAAATATTTGTTAATGTTAATAAACATTTTTGTTCAAATTTCTGGCCAAGAAAACCCATATGTGCACTTTATAAAAAATATTAATAACTTGGGTGATAAATTCTTGAATAATTATGAAATATACTTAAACTATGATTTTATTAAAAATGGAAAACTAGAATCAAATTTGACTAATTTAAAAGATGCTTTATTGGAATGTTCAAGCACATTTACGGCAAAAGAATTTCTTAATAGGACTCTATTGATTATTCAAAAAACTCATCAAATTGACGATGATATTAAATCATTAATTAATCAATTTTATGATAACACATATAGTGAAATTTTAGATGGAGAACAAAGTTCTATTATATATTTAAATGAATTGTCATATTTAAATTTCGAGGCACTTGAAACCAAATTTAATTATACCCAAGACATTTTAGACGTTTGTTATGTAAACATTAGAAAACGTTTTACAGAAATGCTAATTCAATTAAATCAAGCATTTATCATGATGTCACATTTAGTTTATTTACATCTCGAAAACGAAGAAATATGCATAGATGGCATATATCTTGTGGTATTAGAAAACACTTTTAACTACAATGTCAATTCATTATTGGAAAAGATAAATAAAACTTCAACAAAATGCTTGGAATGCACTGAAGATGCATTTCTTCATTTTACAACATAAAAATATATTATTTAGATGTGAATTTTACAAAGTTTCATTAATTTGGTAAATGAAATTCTCTAAATAATAAGTGGTGTTTTTATATAAATTAAAAAAATGTTCAAAATGGTACTATAGTTTTTCAAATAAATTGTTAAATTAGAATTTCAAGAACTCGGATATATTATTTTTAAATAACAACAAAAATTAACGTAGTTTTTACTTTTCCAATGTTTTCTGTCATCTATGGTATTAATTTTACTGCCATCAAAATTTATACTAGATATTAGCTTATAGATTAAAGATCTTTCAACAGAAATGATAATTGATAATTGATAATTGATTTGATAAAGTATAGTCTAACAGTGAAAAGGGATAAGATTATTATGAAACCATTAAAAAAAGAAAATGCATTACAGGTACTACATATAAGGATTTTGCTTTTTTTGCATATAATTACTAGAATTATTGTACATATATACATACAATGATTAGAGATAAATTCAAGGAATTTCAAGCAATCATCAAGGCCGTGGTCAATATGGAAAAGATTTCAAGCGACTTTTAATCATTAGACCAGCGTTTCCCAAACTATTTCGGTTGTGGAACCCCCAAATTTGTTGCCAGTGAGTGCGGAACCCTGAATATTTTTTATACAACCAATTTTCAAATTTTAATAGCTGAAACAAACAAACAAGTATTATTTTGGTATTTCAGATTTTATTGAATTAAAAAAAACTCAAAAAAAAAAGAAGCAACAATTCATCATAGATATAATAAATGAAAATATAAAACATAAACTAAAATAAATCAAAAAACTTTAATGTGAAGAATGCACCTGCTTCTTTGATTCTATAATGCTCTTAAAAATGGGTGCTATGTTTGATAACTGAACTCGCATATCTGGTGCAGCATCAAGTTTATTACGATAATTGGTTTTTGTCGCAACGTATTTTGAAAACTCAGTTTCACGCAAATAAGTGGTTGCAAATGGCAATAGAATTCAAATAGCCTGTTTTGATAAATTTGAATATTCATCGAATACATCTGACCCGAATAATGTTACTGAAACTGTTTTAAATTTGGCTTCTAATTGTGTATCCGATCTTAGCTCAATCAAGTTTTCATAATCCATGGAATTAAATCCTTTTGGTTTTTCTTTTATTTTGAAAGGATTTTGTACCCAGTAATTATCTTTATTCTCCAGGTTCGGAAAGTAATCACTGAGAGTAATATCTGTAAACTGGACAGATGTGTTTTTATACCATCACGTATTTCCATATCCAAATCCACTTCAGATTCTTCGAGAAAATCACAAAGCGTCTGGAAACACTCGAAGTTATTTTGCTCCACAGCTGAAATCCAATATTGTATTTTCCTTGAAAAGGCAGCCAATTTATCTTTTGCTTGCAGTATGTTGATTTGTTTTTCTTGCATAGCCAAGCATAATTTGTTCGCAAGTGTAGATAGCCAATCTCTCTGATAATTCAAAATTATGACCAATAAAATACCCCAATAGTTCCTCTTACAATTCAAATATTCGTACAAGAATTTTACCACGCGATAACCATCTAACTTCCGTATGAAGAAGTAAAGTGGTGTGAAGACTGCCCATATCTTCGCACATGGCTTTGAAAATACGAGATTGCAATGGTTTACTTTTAATAAAATTAATAATCTTCACTGCTTCATCTAGAACAGATTTAAATGTCACTGAAATCCTTTTTGTTACTAATGCATATCTGTGAAGAATACACTGAGTACTGTTACAGTTTTTTGCAAAATTTTTAATCCGTGCTACAGCACCACTCAGTTTGCCTATCATTGCATTTGCTCCATCGCTACATATGTCAATACATTTTTCATATTTTCTCCCCCGTGGTGTTAGTATTCACACTTTCACATAGAAGCAAATCTTCTTCAATTCTTTTATTAAAATCATGCCGAACGAAAACAAGCAAAATCGCTAATCCTGCAACGTCTGTGGATTCATCTATCTGTAATGCATAAGTGTCACACGCTTGCAACCGTGAAACAAGTTCTATTTCAATGTCAATATCTTTAAGACACCTTTTGACAGTTTTTTTTGAAAGAGACACACTTTCAACTTGTTTACTATATCCTTCACTCAAAACACACGAAACGATATCTTGAACGCAAGGTTAATAAGTGATTCGCCACTAACATGTGCCTCGCCTGCTAGAGCAATACGGTAAGATACTTTATAAGACGCTTCCGTTATCTTTTGATTATCTGTTTTGCATTTTTTTATCATAAAACTCTTGGAACTATTATGGATTTCAAGTTTTCTGTTAAAGAAAGTAATATCTTTGCCTTTATCTGTTGGGTGATTTTTTTCCAAATGCCTCGGTAGTTTTGCTGGTGCTGAGCAGCTGTTTGCCAATATTTTTATGCAAAGCAAACAAACCGCATCTGGAGCTTCTTCGTCACCAGTACTAGTAAATCCAAACGACAGGTAACTTGTATTATATTATATACGACTAGAATACGACTAGAATTGCGATTGGAGTCAGTCAATAAGAATCAGGGGAAGGAGTCAGGCTGCAAATAACAATAAACATGAATAGTTTGGCAGTGAAATCTAGTCTTCAAAATACGGTGAAAGTACAAATTTTCACCATTTGGTAATTAATAATTTAATTTGATAGTTGACATCAATGATGATTGAATAAAAAATTAAAACATTAAAAATCATAATAATAAGTAGTTGTTGAAATTATTATACAAAAATTTATATTTAAGAAGTTACATTATTTATATTATTATATTAAAGGACATATAACAAAAATGTGAATATATTAAAAACCATTCTTATTTTGTTTTAATGAAATAAAATATGTCACGCGGAACCCCTAATTTTTTTGGCGGAACCCCAATTGTTTTTTGCTACTCCAATTTATGAAGTTGTTCAAAATAACTTGAAATCGCTTCCATGAAGACCATAACTTTGAAGAATAGGCTGACAAAAGCTGAATCATTAAAGAGAGAAACTTTAGTTACTCTCGTTCTATAAGTAACATAATAAATCAAAATGGTAATTATTGTTATATTTATTTAATTTTACGTATTTATAATTTGTTAATTTTTTGTTGTTGAAATAATAATAATTCTATTTTTATATTAAAAATTACATGACTAAACTTAAAACTGTAATTGGGCATGATAAATAGTTTTATATAGTAAAATCAAATATAATTATTGTAATTTTAGGCATTGTGTTTAAGATATTAACAAAAAAAGACAATTTCTACTTTATGTGTTAGTTTATGTTTATTTAACTTTTTTACTTTCTATTGCATGGTTATTAACCAAAATTTAATAAATTGCTTCCAATATTTGAAAAAAAAATATCTCCTTTTATTACCATATAAATATGAGGAATGAGTACCATAGATCTATCGATACAATCAAAACATTCATTTGAAATCCCTCTAATTCTATTTATGTAGCTATGACTGATAGTATTGAAAGAGTTCGTCACGGCTGTTGTTAGTCTTTCTTCAACACATAATGTCGAGTTTATGGATAAGTTAATTATTTTAGAAATTGCCACGAATTGCGAATTCATATCTTCAATTATATTTAAAATACTTTGTTGATTTGCTTCATAGCAGGATTTTATAGTATTTTCTGTAATATTCAATATTATTTTTTGCCAATATAAACCTATTCTAGTTGATTTTTTTAGAAATCTGATAAATTTTTTTTTAGTTTTATTAATTTTCATAGATACGGTTGAATAAAATTTGATAATAAGTAAATGTAGTTCACTACTGAATTTTTTAATTGCTATAATATTATGTTCAATCATCTCAAGAGAGATTAGTGTTGTGATAAAATTTTTATGAGGACAACCCTGGAATGTAGTATTAAGACTGTTTAAAGCGGTTAAAAGTCTTTCCTTGCCAGTATTTATGTAGTTTTCATACATTGTAGAAGTTCCTAATGAAGCAAAATCTAATTTTTTTACTTTGGTTATTAAATTTTCAATCGGAACAATCTGCGCAAAAGAAAAAAAACCGTAAGAAAATACTATTATTTTATGAAGAACACTTAACTTCATTTTTTATTGTTTTTTTTTAAATTTTTTTTCAAATAAATTCAACACAACTTGCTTAAAGTAAAATGTTCAACTTTGGCATACAAAGCTACACAGCCATGGCGTATTTTCGTCGTTATCAAATATTTTATTATTCAAATTATCATTTTGTGTTCATTACACGACAAAGAAATAAATGATGAAATTTTGAAAAGATATGGCTTAGAATTGAATAAATCCCAGAAAATTTTGGGTTGTTATGCTAAAAATTTTATTTTAATAACAAAGAAATTTATTTTCGAAACACATTTTTCGTTTCTAAATATAACAAATAACAATTAGAAATTTTATTCAATAAAAAAACAAAAAACCAAGATTTGAATATTTTTCGGATTGGTTGCTATATCAAAAAATATTTTAATTTGTAATAAAAGCAAAGTACAATAAAAACATATTTGAAAACATATTCCTATATATATATATATATCAATTTTGATAATTTTGTTCTTTTTCTTTATTCAGAATTTTTCAGTTCGAAGAAAAAAATTATTTCATATGATGATATTAGACATTATTTAGATTTTGCAGTATACAAAGCTAACGTTATGAATTCAAAGTATTTAATAATTTTAGTTTATTACATTTCTAATTTTTATATTCAAGGAGTTCAGATGCAATCGTTTGAAATACTAATTAATGATTTAGACGTTGAGTTCTTGAATGAGATTGGAGAAAATTCAAATTTTCATTTTGATACAAATTCAACACTTTCATCGAATTTAAATGATTTAAAAAATACTTTAATATTATGTAAAAACTCATCTCTAACTCAATATCTTATTACTTGGACTCTGAATATGATTCAAAAAGTTAATGGGGAAAAGAATAACATTTTTTCACATCTTAGTAATTTTGAAAGCATCACCAATCATACAATTATAGAAGGGAAAAATAATATGACTAGACATATGGATGGAGAACGGGATCTGATCTATTCGGAACAAAGAATAAAAGTGGCTTTAACTAAATTAGCTATAAGAGTTTGCCACTTAAATGCCACAGAAAATATTAAAGAAACTTTAAGAACTTTAAATAACCAATTTCGTATAATTTCTGAAATAGTTGAGTTATGGCTTAGTCGGACGACAGTGTGCACAACCGAATTCTTTTTAGATATAATTGATAATGCCTTTGACCATATAAAGTTTCACTTAGTTAATAAAATTGAACCTATTATAAAAAATTGCTTGACGTGTTTTAAGTATGCATTTTTATTCTCTATTTTATAAAATTCAACTAAATCTAATTTTAATTCTTAAAATGTTTGCATACTTTCAATAAAATATTATAAACCATAATTTGGCTTTTTTTTATTTAATAAAAAATTTTTTCATATTATTTTTAGAACATGATAAAGTCTTGGGGAATAGTTTTGAAACGTTTATTTTAATTAAGGTACAGGAAAAAAAAATAACAAAAAAAAATTGAAATTGACGCTACTAGCTCTGAAATCATTTGAAAAATGGAAATTAAGGGAATATTTCTCTTATGTTTGAAATCACTCTAAGAATATAAAATTACCTTACAGCCTATAGGCATTTTTTTAAGTTAAGCTTAAGCCTAGGAATTTGTGTTTTCATTTCCAAGCTTTGGTTCGTTTTCCTTCTGAAAGCTTAACATTTTTAATACTAAAATATAGTTAAGTCATGCCATTTTTTTCACTTTTGCGACGTTAAGTCTATACTTACTCAGGAGTGAGAGTATTCTTTTAACCTTCACAGTGAAGAATTACCCATACCAGAACCACCTCAAATTTCAGATCTGTCGTAGATAGCGCAACGATAGATCCTGACTTTCAAGAAGCTTCCTCATCTCACGTGATGAATTTAGTATCTCAAGAAGACCTTAATGATTTGGTTCACATTTGGACCTCTTTCCTGAAAACTTGGGCTCCCTTATCGATGAACATGTGTAACGGATACCTGCTAATAAGCAAGCAGTACATACATATAAAGCTTATAAAAGAAACAAAAGTTGCCTAAATTTTGAGAAAAGAGAAATTTTAAATTTTGTATTACATTGTAGAATGGATGAAATATTACAGTAAAATAATTTCTTCGTTGTATCAATCGGGATCTGGTTTGTATTTAGGATCTGAAATAATTCGTTAGGGAATAATTATTAAAATACTTATTTCATTAAATTTTACTGCGAAATATTTAGGCCTCCACTTGGACGAGAAATTAAATTGGAAACACCATGTAAGGTAAAAAGCCAAGCAAATAAAACCGTTAACAAGTATAATCTGAAGTATAGTCTGAATATGAAGTAAAAAGCTAATATATACGTCAATATAATCAAACTTACATGGACATATGGCGTTCAGATATGGGAAGGCACCCGTAAAACAAACCTGGATATTATTTAAAAATGCCAAAACAGACTCCTACGCATAATAACCAATGCATATTGGTATGTAATAAACAGGGAGTTACATGAGGATTTGAAAGTCAAACTAGTAGAGGAGGTAGTACGGGAACATGCTATCAAGCACGAGAAAAGGTTGCTACACCACATAAATATAGAAGTAAATCAGCTACTGGACATAACAAAACAAACAAGGCGACTCAAAAGAACCAAGCCGTTTGAGCTAACCCATTTATATCAATCACAAGGAATTAATAAATGGATCATCCTCCCGCACTAATTAATAATCTATATCAATAATGCTAATAAATTAATCATAGGCTAAGATTGTAGCTAAATTGGATAAGATTGTGGCTAAATTGCATATGAAACTCCTTAATCAGTCAGTGAACCTTCGTGTTAAATTTTAAAATTTTAAATGTAAACGATATATAAAAAAGAATGGTGATTAAGTCTGTGTTATACAACCATTATTATCTACACGGTAAAATTCATAATCAATCAGGGTTAAATTCAAACGACATATATTCCTTACATTTGTTGCTTTTGCCTTCTTCTCTTGCTAGTTTTGTTTAGGCAAGCCATTTACCTGTTTGATATCTTTTTAATCAAATATCATTCTGCTGATACTTTGATCACTAGAAAATTTTATTAAAATATTATAAAGAATTTTTTAAATTGTTATTACTGACAACGAATTTTTGCTAGCATTTTTCTGTTATTCCACAAATTAAGAAGATCAAAAGAAGAAAAAAGTTCAGCTTATGAATATTAAGTAAATATCTAACGAGGTTTATCATTTTTTTTATGAAATTTATTTGAACTGTTGAGAATATAAAATTTCAAATTGAACACACACATATGTTAAGACTTATTCAATTCTGTCTGAAAGTCTGAAATTTTATTAATTTCAAAAATGAAATAAATTGAATTTTAAAATATTATTGATCAGAATCGCTATTTGTGATAAGAAAAAATATAAAAGGATTTTACTTTGTAATCCGTTTTATATTTTTATAAGAACTTGATGTGAGTAAAAAAATTTCAAAAACTCTCGTTTTATTGAAGTCGGAATATTTAACTTAAAGATACAAAAGAAATAAAAGAAATACACTACTAATGTACTTCAAACATATTTTAGTGTTTACTTACATTTTTCTAATCGTTTTTGCTAATGTGAATTTTATGAAAACTCTTACATCCTATGTGAATACTGTTGATATCACATTTGAAGAAAGTTCTGAGTTTTATTGGTTTCATCATGAGGCAGAATATAGGAAATTAGTTTCAAGTTTGACAAATTTAAAGGATATATTAAGTTTATGTTTTGAGACACCTAAGGCGAATGTTAATTTCGATAAGGTCTCTTTTATGGTTAATAATATACAACCAAAAATCAATGATATTTTGGTACTTGTAGAAGATTTGTATGACAATTTAAAAGATAAAATCATGAAAGGAATAGAAAGATATACAAAATATATCAACGAATCAATAAATCTTCATTTGCAGAGGGAAATTATCAAGCTGACTACATCAGAAAGTATTTTAAAACATTGCTATATTAGATCTAAGAAACTTTTGGTAGAAATTTTTAATATTCTAAATACTGCATTTGAGATGATCTCAAAACTTGTTGATTCCCGACTAAGCACTGGAACGATTTGTATGGATCAATCATATATTCCAGTAGTTGAGGAAACATTCAACTATTTCGTTAATTATACAAAGTATAAAATATCAGATATTTCCGAGAATTGGTTGAATTGTTTTGAAGATGTATATCTTTATATAATAGAATAAATATTGTGTTAAACAAATCTTTAAAAAAGTGTTTTAAATTTTTCAAAAATAAAACACAAGTTCTTGTTTTGTTATAATTTTTTCTCTCTTAGATTTAAAGCGATGTAAATTTTTAACACTATAAATAAAAATTTAACCTAAATTGTTTACACACTACAGAAAGTTATTTGAGCAACTTGCAAGAGAACAAGCTTTAATTCACCAAAAAAAAATTTTAATTTTAGGGCATAATCTTAGTAGAAAAGTTAAATATCTGAGTTAAGAATCTAATTGCTAACTTGTGTTCTGAATTAATCAACATGTTTCAGGTAAACGTATTCGCTAAATAAAGAAAAGAAAATACTGATGAGATAAGTAAACCGTCCTGACTAATTTTCACGTGGTTTATCCCGGATTATGGGTCTTTTAAAAGTATATTTTGCAAGATGAGTAAGACTGCAACTGAAAGATACAGATTCTGCCAGGCATTAAAGAGAAACTTGCTCCTTGATTGCATGGTATGTTGCTATTGAAAGATCAAGAAATCACCACTCTTATCAACTACTATCGAAGCGGAAGAAAAATACTAGCCCAAGAGAGATTGTGGTTTATACATGATCTTTGAGATTGTCTTCCCATTTTAGGTATTAGCTATAAATAACCTATAAAAGTAAATTCAAAATATTAGTGAAAATTTTTTTCAGTTAATTTATGATGCGACTTAAATTTCTAATAACAAAAAACAATTGAATTCTTAACAATATAACTTTACTTAACCTGACAAAAATTCGAGCGCAGATAATAAGCTGAAATATTTTCGTATTTTTGAGTTTAATAAACCCAATGCATTGAATCGAATTTTTTAGCGCATTTTCTGATTAAAAGTCTAATCAATTTTTGTGAACCTAACACAAATATTTTTATTCAAATTTAGATATACCACAACGTATCTGACGATCTTCGATGCAAATCGAAGAAAAACTTAACAATTTTTTTATTTTTGAATTAAGACTATTTTCAAGCTCTTTTAAAGCCTTTACAAAAAAAATTTTAAATAAGTTATAAAAATGAAATCACACTTTTTCATAATTTCGATTTATTTTAGTTGTTGTAATGCATTTGTTCAAGAATTCGAAATGGAAAATCTAACAAAACTTATTAACAATTTAGATATTGAAATTTTGGGTGATTATAATTTATATTGGAATTACAGTTATTTAGAAAATGGGACATTACTATCAAGTTTACAAAATTTAAAAAATATTCTAACTGGATGTGCATATCCTTTGGATGATTTTGAAATATTAGACAGAGTTTCATTGATGATTATGAACGTTCAAAATTTTGATGAATTAATTTTGTCACAAATAAATAAATTTTATAATGATTCACATGTAGAATTATTGCACCAAAAAAAGGATATCATTAATTATATAAAAGGATCAATGAGTCTTTCTTACGTGGATCAAGTGTTCAAACTTTCTATTACTAAAAATATTTTAGGAAGGTGTTATGTAAATTCAATATCTGGCTTTCGAAATATTCTGAGTGGAGTTGTTGAAGGTTTTAAACTAATTTCTGAATTTATTGATTCGTGGGCTGGCCAGAGAGCAGTTTGCTTAGATGAAACTTATATTGTGACATCTATACAGACTTTTAACAAAATTGCTCAGATTTCATTAAATGAAATGAAATTTATTTGGAACGATTGTATGGACTGTTATCAAACTGCATTTCTTTATAGTCAGATGTAAAATAATGAATTTAGTTAAAGTATAAAAACTTTTTAATGATTCTGTGTATAATAAAAATTCCAAAAACGTTGCCTTCTAAATTTTTATTTTGAAATTAGCCAAATCAAAAAGGTGCACTTGAGTTAATTTCTTTTTTCAAAATTTGGTGGCAAGGGATATTTTTAGATTTATAAGAAACAATAAAAAAATTTACAGTTACAATTTGAAGTTGCTTGTACCAATACAAAATTTAGTTTTAGTTTTTCTTATTATTTACTTGTCATGGTTTTGTTTTTATTGTAAATAATGCATTTTCACCAAAGGATTACTATCAAAATTATAATAAAAAATTCCAATCAAAAAATTTTTATGAGAAATTTATACCGCATTTATCATAAACTACCACTGAAATTTCATTAGTTAGTTTAAGGGGTTAGGGTTACTTGAGACATGACAAAATGATAATTTTAAATAATTTTTCTCTGCCAGTAAATTATTTTATTTTATAAAAGTGAAAATTTGCCATCATTAAATAATGTTTCGACTTGACTTCACGAAAATTTGAAAAAAAAAATTCAATAATTTTAAAAGTTCTGTTGTGGTTGTTTGTGTTGACCTAGATGCTAACAGAAGTCCCTTGTGGTGACCACCAGAAATCCTTTGAGATCCATCTAAAATCAATCGGACAGAAAAAATTAGTTTTATTGTCAAATAATCTCGTGCCTGATCGAATTTTTTTTGAAGTTTCATTGAAATCTGACCAGCGGTTTTCGAGTTACAGTGGTCACCGCTTCAAAAACATAGTTTTGAGAAAAACGCATTTAAAGTTTAACATTCGATTGTGTAGAGCCCGAGAGCCTTTTGTTAATGGGCGAATTACTCGAAAACTATTTGTCGGATGCACTTCAGTTTTCCAGAGAATATTTTTAAGATATTATACTTTAAGAAAACGTAAAAAACACAAAATCGCCCTAACCCCTTAAAATTGATTGATGACCATATAACTGTACGCAGTTTTTACCTATTAAGAAGCACGAATCTTAAGGGGAAGTTTTGGTATTTACATTTTTTCATATTAATGAATAACATCTTAAAAATTTTATGTTGAAAAGAAAAGAAAAGAACTTGGCCTAGTTGCAGGAAAATGGAAAAAAAGTAATAATAAAAATCCCAAAAATTGATTATAAAATAGTTTTGTTGATAATTTTAAAGTTCTATAAAAATCTTTCTACATTTTCATTATTTGCAATAATTTTTTTTTCAACTTTATTAATTAAATAAAGAGAGTTGATTAAAAAGGACAAATTGAACATATAAAAGTACAATAAAAGATCCAATTAAATTTATAATTCTTGATATCAATTTCTGTTGAATTTATATGAATTGTCGAAAATAAAAAACTCCAAAATGGAACATGTACAATGGCTTATTTTAATAAAAGAATTAAATTTTTTGATATTTTTCAAATTATAATTGAAAATGATTAAAAAATGTGCCCTATTAATTAGAATAAAAAGCAAATTTTAAATAGAAAATATAAAAGAGTTTTAATTAACACTCTCTTTTGTTTCTAAATGTTATAGAAATCTGTAATGAGTTTATTGTAATATAAAAAATTTTTAAATGGCTTGGTTGAAAATTTCTTTATAAAACAGGTTATTAATTAGTATTGATTTTATTTTAAAATTCTAAAAAATATTTTTTACATTTGCTAAACTTTTGAAAACAACTCTAAATTAAGATAAATTCAGCTTAAAAATATTAACAAAATTATAGGGAAAACAATGCATTTAAAATATATTTCAGTTTTTGTGTACTTTTTTCCAATCGTTTTTGGTAATGAAGATGATATGAAAAATCTTACATCCTATGTGGATGCTATTGATATCAATTTTTATGAAAGTTATTTATTTTATTGGAATCATCATGAGGCAAAAAATAGAAAATTAGTTTCAAGTTTGACAAATTTAAAGGATATATTAAGTTTATGTTTTGCGACACCTAATGTAGAATTTTATTTGCACAAGGTTTTCTTCTTGGTTAATAATATACAACCAACAACCAATGATATTTTGATACGAACAGAAGAATTTTATAATAAATTAAGAAATAAAATCGTAGAAGGAAAAGAAAAAGTTGAAAAATATATCAACAAATCAATTGATCTTAACATGTGGGGCGGAATTCTCAAGCTGACTACATCAAAAGGCACTTTAGAATCTTGCTATATTAACTCAAAGAAAGTTTCAATAGAAATTTTTGATATTTTGAACACGGCTTTTGATATGATCTCAAATTTTGTTGATTCCCGACTAAGCACTGGAACAATTTGTATGGATCAATCATATATTCCTGTAGTTGAAGACACATTCAACTATTTCGTTAATTATACAAGGTATAAAATATCAGAACTTTCCGAAAATTGCTTGAATTGTTTTGAAGATGTATATCTTTATATAATAGAATAAATATTGTGTTAAACAAATGTAAAGAAAAAATTTTTCAGTTTTAAAATGATAAAATAAAATTTCTTCTCTCTTAGATTTAAAGTGATCTAAATGTTAACCACTATAAATAAAACCTTAAATTAAAATAGCTTACAAATATTACAACTCTACAGGAAGATATCTTAGCAACTTCATAGACCAAATTAATTCATTATAAAGAAAAAGGCTAAGAACTAATTAAAGTGACGGTACTGGAATTATATTTTTCCAATTTTAAGACTAACATGGGAGACAGACAGACAAAATATGATGATTAGCCCTTTATGATAATATTTCCATGTGTGTCTATAATATTTTCGTAATATATCATCAATAGTATTACCAAAAATTTGACCTTCACGAAAGTAATATTACGATCATTACCCAGCAGGAAATGCCTTGCTGGACATACCGCGGTGCCTCGCATGCTTTAACCAGCACAGCCCAAATGAGCGCAGTTTTTAACATAAGCATGTCCGCAGGCGACCAGCATATTCTAATACATATACATTAAAATTTTTTTCATATTCATTGTATAAACGTATAAAATTGATAAACATTTACTTGTGTGCTGGTTGTCGTAGCAAATCTGCTTCTAAGCTTTCTTGCTGTTTCGTTAGAAATATGATCATATTTTGCCTGTGCGCCTCCCATGTTAGTTATGCACCAGATATCAATAAACAAACGCCTGATCTGACATATTTTGAGATGTTCGTTGACTATCTCAAATAAGAAAAGAATATCGATGATGATTCCTACAATTGGTTCATTTCAAGTAAAAAATTGAGAAATAAATGCCATTTTATGAATAAGAGACCAAGGCTAAGAATAAAATATTTCCCAAAATATATCTTCTAATGACTACTAATTGTTTTCAGAACTTAAAAGATGTTCTAAAGGGAAAAAGATTTGGTTTAACTAAAAACGTTATTGCCAAAAATTTATTGCTTTGCATAAGTAGGGGAGAAGTGGCATGAAAGAGCCAGTTTTAAATCAGCTCCAAAAAATACAATTATCTAATCAAAATGCAGGTGACTTTAAAGTTAATATATTCTTTCACTTGTTAGGTACATCACTACATAAACAGAATTATAAAAATCGACGAGATTAATCTAATTTATTCTATTTGAAAAAAAGGGAAAATTCAGCTCTTTCAATGCTTACAGGCCATGAAAAGGCCAACCAAAGAATAAACATATTATAATGGATATACATTCTTATTTTGATTGTTATTTTTTCTAAATCTTTTTTAATGCTAGGTAGAATTTTTATAAAATAAAACAAAAAATCTACTTAACAATGTAAACATTTTTATAAATTTAAAAGAATTTAAAAACAATTTTGACAAAAATATTTCTTGACTCCTTTGATACCACATGACTCATGTGACCAACCAGGGCATATTTTACACTGAAACCACTCTTGTTTAGTACTTTAATACTTTCCACTACAAATTGTTGTGAAGTTTACTATAGATGATGCACATTTATCCTTATTCTTATTTTTCTTTAAATAAAATGGAGAAATGGAGAATAAAATTTCTTTACTCTACATTCTTTTTAAAAAGCTCTTTTCTCTGTAATTTTTAAATTCACGCCCATTAATCTCTCTTAATTGTTAATTAAAGCTTTAAATAGCACGTATTAGTGTTATATTTGCATATAATAATTAAAGCTTTATGATCGTGAACTTTACATTTGCATATAATTATACTAGTTATAATTTCTTATTTGTATATATGTATGTGTTAGTGCAATTTTTAATCTATAGTTCTTAAATTCTAATGGCCGTTGAACAAACATGGCCGAAATTTTTTAATTTAAATTAATTCCTAAAGAATTAAGAAATTATTGATTATTAATTAAAATTACCTATTTGGTAATTAATAGATTAATACCTAACAAAATGATGCAGATATTCTTAGATTTATTTCTTGGAAAAGTTTTTTTGAGGTTCAATAAAACTATGCTGTTGGAGTCTGACGAAATTACCATCCATTCGTTCATTGCAATACGATATCTGTGTTTATAGGGACCATATACTGTAGCTCGATGCTGGAGCTTATGGCTACATTGCGGTGGAAATGTAGTTATTATGATATAGTTTTCACGAGTAAATTTAACTAGACTAAGATTATGTGAGAACTGTGATTGTCCATCAAAATATATTATAATATATCTATATTAGGACAGTGAGTGTATGTTGATTAACCAAAATTTTTGATTTTCGTGACAATTTTAGCCAAATAGCCTCTCGATGTACCAAAAACTTGAGCAGTTTTATTTATTTATTGTTTTTTGTTGATTATTTCATCAACAGCATTCTCTATTGAAGAAGATGATGGTCTTATTCGCTTCTTTGTAGATTGTTTGTCATTTTTATACATATTTGTAATAGTTGCCTAAAAATAAATATAACAGTTTGAATTTTATTAAATATTAAAAGGCCGGCTCTTTCATGACCCCATAACCTAGCCCATTCAAAACATTTTCAATTTAAATGTATAATGTGAAAAATTTTGCAAAATAAAGCAATAAATCATTTAAATGATAACGCCAAAAGAAATCTAAAATATTGCTAACCAATTTATCATACTTACTTTAATATTATCTGAAAACACTTGAATAGTAAATAAACAAATAATATTATCATAAATATTTACTTTTTGACAGTCAAAACTTAAAAACTTTATACATTTGCTTACTTTAATTTGAAAAAGTTCAAATATCGTGGGGTGACAGGTATTTAGTGCTGCCATATAAAAATAGAAACTTTCATAGAATTCAGTGTTACATTTAGCCATTTAAGTGACTTGTACCCAGCGGTTAATTTCCCCTAAAATGCGTATGCATGAATTGGAGAAGGCGAAAATGGAGTAATAGAACATTTTTCTAGGACTTAGAAAAATTTATTTTAAGCTCATTCTATTTTATGTATGTTTATAGGTACTATACTTGCCCATCAAACTAAACATAGGTAACAGGGTAGACAGACAGCCAAAGAACCCGAGTTATTTGAAGCTAGTTTTTTGCTCTAGCCAATCAAATGTCGCGAAGTACATAGTATACTAGTTTTTAAAGTGGTTAAATTATACAAGCAATATGACGGTGGTCTTTTAGTGTTTTTCGCTTTGGTAACACTAAAAGGTGAAAAAATCTATGTTTCACCCTAACTATTTGACAGTAGCTCAAGTCAAATTAAATTTATTTAAAGGCTATGTAGATAAGTATTTAACACTTTTGAAGATTTAATTATTAGATTCTTTTTGCTGAATGGAAAAACAGATAATATCTCACTACAAGTCTTCATGGAACATTTAAAAAAACTTGCTGTGTCTTCAACTACATAAAGTACACATTCATTTATGTTCTTAATTTTTTTGTGATTATTACAGAAGTTATTTATAACTTTAAAACAGGAATGTTACCCATAAAAATGTTGGCAATGTTAAAAGGTATTCTGAACAAAATTAAAATTATCTCTTAACTTTTTAGTTTTTACAGTATTGAAATTAATAGCATTTATGTATTTCCAAAACTGCAATCATAATCTAACTAATAAGAAATTGCTTATAATAAGAATTTAGTTGGACAAAAAAAATATTGTTTTTCTTGGAGCGGTAAAAATTCAACTTTTCAAAGAAAATTAATAGGAAACAATAAATTAATTAAAAGAATAAGTAAACTTTGTTAAAAACTTCAATTAAATAAACTCATAAAAATTATATGTGAAATATAATTGCCAGGTCATATTTATTTCAAAAATTGCACCTTTATTAATGCATTTTTGCAAAATATACTATATAAAACTCAAATCAAATCTCAAAAGCGTATATAATAATAAACACCAGCTGATCATTTTTTTACATTTCTGTCCAAAGTACTAGATTTTTTGCCTGTCACGGTAGCAAATAACTCGGATTTTTTGCAAAAGACTAGATTTCAAAGAACCCGAGTTCTTTTGCCTCTCTGTCTACCCTGTAAGTAGTTCACGCGCCTTTCCGTATATGTAATTTTGGGTTGACATTTAGCCTTTGAGAATAAAAGTGATGGAAAATTTAATATTAAGTGTAGAAATTAAGTTTTTATAATAATATAATAACATTTTTGATGAAAAACAGAAAGATAATGTTTTATATTAAGTGTAATAGTTTTTTGTGAATTAAATATAATTTTGAAAGAAATAAAACATGTAATTGTGAAATTTTGTTTACTTTTGTCCTATTATTTTCTACTGTCAGCGAAACTTGCTTTTTCTTTTCAGAAATGGGTATATACAATTATTATATAGTGCTTAATTAATAAAATGCTTTCTTTTACAAATTGTGTTAATTTTTTTTTCCTTTTTATACATATTACCCATAAGTTATTTATTTTCAGGTTAACATTAAAGAAAAAAAGGGATAGATATATGTATATCACACAGTAATGCATAAGTATATATATATAATACATAGTGTGTATGCCTGTATGAATAAGAAAAAAAAAGCTTCCATATAAAAGCTCTTTAAGAGAAGTGAAGGGCGCTTTCCAAAAAAATTTCTATATGCATGAATTTTCAATTCGGTCGCAATGTTAAAATTCATTACTAAAAATTACATATACGCAAAGGCGCGTAAATACTTACCTATGTATTAAATTAATAGGCAAGTGTAGTGCCTATAACGTACATAAAATGAAATGAACTTAAAATTAATTGGACTATTTTTCTAAGCCTCAAAAAATGTGTGTAGGAATAACAACAATGGTTCTATTACTCCTTTTTCGCCTTCTCGAATTCATGCATATGAATTTTAGGGGAAATTAATCTCTGGGTAAAAGAGACTTAAATGGCCAAATGTATGAGCAAGCTACTTAAGCCTAATAAAGGTTTAAGGTACTCAGTTTGCTGGCTGCTTTCAAGTAATATAAAACTAACTAATATTACTTAAAATGTAAATATATTTGAATTTTAGACTTAACAGTTCTTTCAGTTTTTACAATTGCTATTACGTTCAAAAAATTAAAACTTTCAAACTTTTAAATGAAATAAAAATTTTTTATTAAATATCACAGAGTAAAATCTCAAATAATTACAGGAAGTTGTCTTTTAGAATTTTTCTAATATCGTTTGGATTATCATTAATTAGTTGTCTCCCATTCAAAGGTAAAAAATTTTTATTTCAATATTTTTTCACATACTCATAAAATTGCTTCTTCTAACAAAAACAATTAATTTTACAAATTAACTGCCCAGTGTTTTATTTAACTAAATTGGGATTTTTAATATTATCGTTTTAACTGTTAATTTAATTTGGATTGTAATGCATTGAATTAAAAGCTAGTGAAAAACAACCAAGTTGGCTAAAACTTAAAATCAATTAATTTTTAACGTTTCAAAAGTAATTATTCTACTATCTCTTTCAAATTATTTATTTTTTGTAAAAAAAAATATGAATATTTAAGAATCTTTTTCAAAAAGGAATTAAATAAGAGATACGCTTAAGGAAACCGTTTTTAACTCCAATTAAATTTGGCGTAGACAATGTCAACAATGTCGACAATGACGTGTACAATGTAGACAATGCAATTTTTTAGGTTAGGATCATCAACTTGAAAAGTCAAATAAATGTGTTTCTTAATTCAACAAATTTAGTTCAGTCATTGTTTATCATTTTTATTTAAATTACTAAAAAACAATTTTGATGCAAGAAATTATTATAAAAAAACTAAGCCATCAGAAAAAATTTCAATAAATTAACTTTCTTAATACCATAATATAGTATATACACCCAAAATTCATTTTCATTGTCTACGCGTAGACAATGTAAACAATAAATTATTGTCTACATCAAATTGTTGACGCGTAAACAATGGCGTAGTCTACATGATGTAGATTACGTCGCACAACGCTAGTTTGATAAACATTTGATATTTTCTTAGTGTGCTTCCTTTCTATTGATATATCATTTTAACTTTTAAATAATAGTTAATAATAATTTTCACAAAAAACCTAATATTATTAAGTAGTTAAAAGGAAGTTCATATTTCATATAATATATTTAACTTATTGATTCAAGAAATAATTTCCTTCCAAAATTTTTATAATATATTTGATTTTCTATTGCTTTTCATTTTTGTCTTTTTTCTACAATTCCACACCTTAGAAGTCTTACCAAATTTATGGCCTTTCTTAATTTTGCCTTCACGAAAAAATTATAGAAATTGATTAGTTTTTCCATAACACTTTGGCTTTTTTTGTTTTATTCAGTCAATTTTAGTTTTACTTTTTGTGGAATAACATTTTTATATTTCAGATCATGGGTTTCGAAGAGTCCCTGTTGGAAGTAAGTAGTTGTGTCTATAGATAAAATTTTGAATTTTACACTATTAACTATCAAATAAATTTTTTACAGCTATCCCTCTTTGAATTTTATTTGAAAAGAGGGTTAGCTAAGAGTACAGAGAGTAAGAGTGAAAATACATTTTAATTTTTTTTAAATTAATAAATCCATATTTTACCCTTTTATGTAGAAAAAATGGGATACATTTTAATTCTATACTTTACAAGGCTTACCAAATCTACGGCATTCCCTAAATTTCCCATCAAGAAAAAATTATAGAAATTGACTAGTTTTTAAATAACACTTTGGCATTGTTTTCTTCAGCCCATTTTAATTTTGTTCTATTTTAATTTTTTAGATGATGTTTACAAGGTTATAGCGAATGATGGCATTGATACGTGTGAGTAGTTTGAACAAAGTATTAATATTCACTAATAATATTCAGTTTCCAGTTGTCCCTATATCTAAATTATGGAAATTAATTTTTTATCATTCAAAATTTCTAAGTTGCTTGTTCTATATTTGCTTTTCAACATAAAAATCACTTTTTGTTTCTGCTCGTATAATATATATATATATATATATGTATATATAACTACAATATATAAATATATTTACATACATATGATTGATCCAGGCACACTCTGAATTCTGAAAGAAGAAATTATTTATTTTCATTTACCCTTAATTCTTTGATGAATAACCTATCAATATTTCAGACCCCAATAAAGGCTATCTTCAATATAAATTTAAAAAAGGTAAGTTATATTGTTTTCTATAGATTTGAATATTTTAATCATTATTGATTTCGCAATTCCAGGATAAACTTGCGTATCAAGCCACGCAGACTCTCAAGGGCTTAGAGAAAAGCTGTGCAAAATAATTATTAAGGAATTTATTGCAAAATTGTGAATATAAATTTGAATAAAAATTTTGCTTTTAATGTAACTTCAGTATATTTTTTCATTTCAATTTTGAACCTTTTTGATCACTATCTATTTTCAGTCACTATCATAAATATTAAATTTTAACTGTTATTCAATATCATTGTAATTTTCAAATAACAAACATCGGACTTCAAACGGTATTTTACACATTTTCTATTTAGAACCATACTATAATTTTTACGTGAAATAATGGATTACTTAAAATTGTAACTAAATTAAATCAAAATATGTATAATGATTTTAGATTTAATAAATAAAAATCCATTTTGGTGATTGTGGATAATTTCTGTTTAAATGCACCTAAAAGTAATTCATTTGTTCCCAAGAAGAAGAATTTGTATAAAAAATTTTGAATTTTATTTTTGAAAATCAATTTCTGCTACTATTATTGGACATGTCATTTTATCATATTATATTTTGTTTAAAGTTGTTTACATCCTTTCAAAGAAAACTAGTTTTGCATCGAAGTTTCAATAGAATCACTTTCTTGAAACTATGAAAAAATTGTTTTTAAATATTTATAGGGAAAGAATTATAAGAACCCCAACAAAGCTATAATTTATTCCACTGCACTTCTTATCGGAATTTTTCTCATATAAATTTAATTTTATTGCTGTTTGTAAAATTTTAATTGTTTTTTAAATTTATTTTGAAGTTTTTATCTCAATATATCTTCTTAATATATTTCATACGCATGAGAAATTTTTTTAAAGGTTAAATTTTTTTATTTTTTTTAAAATTAAACAAAAGCAGATACAACAAGTAAATAAACACAAGCTAAATAAACCCAACTATATTTCATAACATTGGCTTTTTTTATTTGCTATAAGCCAGGAATTTAAAAAATCAATAACATTAGCATTTTCATCTAAATTTAAGAAATTTAAGCAAATATCCAGCCGACTAATAATGAGTTCTATAAGTAAAATTAAACAATGTAATTTTTTGAAGACAACAACTCAGCTACACATTCGGCCAAATTGCTTACTTTTCAATCCAAAAGCGTTTGTAAACTGTGTATTAGACGTTAACATGCTTTGAATTAAAAATAAGTTTTTTAAGTGTAAAAAGGCCAAATGAATACTATATACTTATTTGCAAACATTGTTTGTGATATATATTGACATTAGGGCCTAATGTCCTAATGATTAGGCTAAATATAAGAAATTCCAAATAAGCCTAAAAAAATTTAAAGAAATTAAATGCTCCACGTATACTTGAAATATTTGTTAACTAAAAGTAAAAGCTTTTTTATTAATCAAGAGCTATTGAAAATACATTTTAATTTTTAAAAAAATAATAAATCAATATTTTACCCTTTTATGTAGAAAAAATGGGAAACATTTTAATTCTATACTTTACAAGGCTTACCAAATCTACGGCATTCCCTAAATTTCCCATCAAGAAAAAATTATAGAAATTGATTAGTTTTTCCATAACACTTTGGCTTTTTTTGTTTTATTCAGTCAATTTTAGTTTTACTTTTTGTGGAATAACATTTTTATATTTCAGATCATGGGTTTCGAAGAGTCCCTGTTGGAAGTAAGTAGTTGTGTCTATAGATAAAATTTTGAATTTTACACTATTAACTATCAAATAAATTTTTTACAGCTATCCCTTTTTGAATTTTATTTGAAAAGAGGGTTAACTAAAAGTAAAAGCTTTTTTATTAATCAAGAGCTATTGAAAATACATTTTAATTTTTAAAAAAATAATAAATCAATATTTTACCCTTTTATGTAGAAAAAATGGGAAACATTTTAATTCTATACTTTACAAGGCTTACCAAATCTACGGCATTCCCTAAATTTCCCATCAAGAAAAAATTATAGAAATTGATTAGTTTTTCCATAACACTTTGGCTTTTTTTGTTTTATTCAGTCAATTTTAGTTTTACTTTTTGTGGAATAACATTTTTATATTTCAGATCATGGGTTTCGAAGAGTCCCTGTTGGAAGTAAGTAGTTGTGTCTATAGATAAAATTTTGAATTTTACACTATTAACTATCAAATAAATTTTTTACAGCTATCCCTTTTTGAATTTTATTTGAAAAGAGGGTTAACTAAAAGTAAAAGCTTTTTTATTAATCAAGAGCTATTGAAAATACATTTTAATTTTTAAAAAAATAATAAATCAATATTTTACCCTTTTATGTAGAAAAAATGGGAAACATTTTAATTCTATACTTTACAAGGCTTACCAAATCTACGGCATTCCCTAAATTTCCCATCAAGAAAAAATTATAGAAATTGATTAGTTTTTCCATAACACTTTGGCTTTTTTTGTTTTATTCAGTCAATTTTAGTTTTACTTTTTGTGGAATAACATTTTTATATTTCAGATCATGGGTTTCGAAGAGTCCCTGTTGGAAGTAAGTAGTTGTGTCTATAGATAAAATTTTGAATTTTACACTATTAACTATCAAATAAATTTTTTACAGCTATCCCTTTTTGAATTTTATTTGAAAAGAGGGTTAACTAAAAGTAAAAGCTTTTTTATTAATCAAGAGCTATTGAAAATACATTTTAATTTTTAAAAAAATAATAAATCAATATTTTACCCTTTTATGTAGAAAAAATGGGAAACATTTTAATTCTATACTTTACAAGGCTTACCAAATCTACGGCATTCCCTAAATTTCCCATCAAGAAAAAATTATAGAAATTGATTAGTTTTTCCATAACACTTTGGCTTTTTTTGTTTTATTCAGTCAATTTTAGTTTTACTTTTTGTGGAATAACATTTTTATATTTCAGATCATGGGTTTCGAAGAGTCCCTGTTGGAAGTAAGTAGTTGTGTCTATAGATAAAATTTTGAATTTTACACTATTAACTATCAAATAAATTTTTTACAGCTATCCCTTTTTGAATTTTATTTGAAAAGAGGGTTAACTAAAAGTAAAAGCTTTTTTATTAATCAAGAGCTATTGAAAATACATTTTAATTTTTAAAAAAATAATAAATCAATATTTTACCCTTTTATGTAGAAAAAATGGGAAACATTTTAATTCTATACTTTACAAGGCTTACCAAATCTACGGCATTCCCTAAATTTCCCATCAAGAAAAAATTATAGAAATTGATTAGTTTTTCCATAACACTTTGGCTTTTTTTGTTTTATTCAGTCAATTTTAGTTTTACTTTTTGTGGAATAACATTTTTATATTTCAGATCATGGGTTTCGAAGAGTCCCTGTTGGAAGTAAGTAGTTGTGTCTATAGATAAAATTTTGAATTTTACACTATTAACTATCAAATAAATTTTTTACAGCTATCCCTTTTTGAATTTTATTTGAAAAGAGGGTTAACTAAAAGTAAAAGCTTTTTTATTAATCAAGAGCTATTGAAAATACATTTTAATTTTTAAAAAAATAATAAATCAATATTTTACCCTTTTATGTAGAAAAAATGGGAAACATTTTAATTCTATACTTTACAAGGCTTACCAAATCTACGGCATTCCCTAAATTTCCCATCAAGAAAAAATTATAGAAATTGATTAGTTTTTCCATAACACTTTGGCTTTTTTTGTTTTATTCAGTCAATTTTAGTTTTACTTTTTGTGGAATAACATTTTTATATTTCAGATCATGGGTTTCGAAGAGTCCCTGTTGGAAGTAAGTAGTTGTGTCTATAGATAAAATTTTGAATTTTACACTATTAACTATCAAATAAATTTTTTACAGCTATCCCTCTTTGAATTTTATTTGAAAAGAGGGTTAGCTAAGAGTACAGAGAGTAAGAGTGAAAATACATTTTAATTTTTTTTAAATTAATAAATCCATATTTTACCCTTTTATGTAGAAAAAATGGGATACATTTTAATTCTATACTTTACAAGGCTTACCAAATCTACGGCATTCCCTAAATTTCCCATCAAGAAAAAATTATAGAAATTGACTAGTTTTTAAATAACACTTTGGCATTGTTTTCTTCAGCCCATTTTAATTTTGTTCTATTTTAATTTTTTAGATGATGTTTACAAGGTTATAGCGAATGATGGCATTGATACGTGTGAGTAGTTTGAACAAAGTATTAATATTCACTAATAATATTCAGTTTCCAGTTGTCCCTATATCTAAATTATGGAAATTAATTTTTTATCATTCAAAATTTCTAAGTTGCTTGTTCTATATTTGCTTTTCAACATAAAAATCACTTTTTGTTTCTGCTCGTATAATATATATATATATATATATGTATATATAACTACAATATATAAATATATTTACATACATATGATTGATCCAGGCACACTCTGAATTCTGAAAGAAGAAATTATTTATTTTCATTTACCCTTAATTCTTTGATGAATAACCTATCAATATTTCAGACCCCAATAAAGGCTATCTTCAATATAAATTTAAAAAAGGTAAGTTATATTGTTTTCTATAGATTTGAATATTTTAATCATTATTGATTTCGCAATTCCAGGATAAACTTGCGTATCAAGCCACGCAGACTCTCAAGGGCTTAGAGAAAAGCTGTGCAAAATAATTATTAAGGAATTTATTGCAAAATTGTGAATATAAATTTGAATAAAAATTTTGCTTTTAATGTAACTTCAGTATATTTTTTCATTTCAATTTTGAACCTTTTTGATCACTATCTATTTTCAGTCACTATCATAAATATTAAATTTTAACTGTTATTCAATATCATTGTAATTTTCAAATAACAAACATCGGACTTCAAACGGAGAAGGTATTTTACACATTTTCTATTTAGAACCATACTATAATTTTTACGTGAAATAATGGATTACTTAAAATTGTAACTAAATTAAATCAAAATATGTATAATGATTTTAGATTTAATAAATAAAAATCCATTTTGGTGATTGTGGATAATTTCTGTTTAAATGCACCTAAAAGTAATTCATTTGTTCCCAAGAAGAAGAATTTGTATAAAAAATTTTGAATTTTATTTTTGAAAATCAATTTCTGCTACTATTATTGGACATGTCATTTTATCATATTATATTTTGTTTAAAGTTGTTTACATCCTTTCAAAGAAAACTAGTTTTGCATCGAAGTTTCAATAGAATCACTTTCTTGAAACTATGAAAAAATTGTTTTTAAATATTTATAGGGAAAGAATTATAAGAACCCCAACAAAGCTATAATTTATTCCACTGCACTTCTTATCGGAATTTTTCTCATATAAATTTAATTTTATTGCTGTTTGTAAAATTTTAATTGTTTTTTAAATTTATTTTGAAGTTTTTATCTCAATATATCTTCTTAATATATTTCATACGCATGAGAAATTTTTTTAAAGGTTAAATTTTTTTATTTTTTTTAAAATTAAACAAAAGCAGATACAACAAGTAAATAAACACAAGCTAAATAAACCCAACTATATTTCATAACATTGGCTTTTTTTATTTGCTATAAGCCAGGAATTTAAAAAATCAATAACATTAGCATTTTCATCTAAATTTAAGAAATTTAAGCAAATATCCAGCCGACTAATAATGAGTTCTATAAGTAAAATTAAACAATGTAATTTTTTGAAGACAACAACTCAGCTACACATTCGGCCAAATTGCTTACTTTTCAATCCAAAAGCGTTTGTAAACTGTGTATTAGACGTTAACATGCTTTGAATTAAAAATAAGTTTTTTAAGTGTAAAAAGGCCAAATGAATACTATATACTTATTTGCAAACATTGTTTGTGATATATATTGACATTAGGGCCTAATGTCCTAATGATTAGGCTAAATATAAGAAATTCCAAATAAGCCTAAAAAAATTTAAAGAAATTAAATGCTCCACGTATACTTGAAATATTTGTTAACTAAAAGTAAAAGCTTTTTTATTAATCAAGAGCTATTGAAAATACATTTTAATTTTTAAAAAAATAATAAATCAATATTTTACCCTTTTATGTAGAAAAAATGGGAAACATTTTAATTCTATACTTTACAAGGCTTACCAAATCTACGGCATTCCCTAAATTTCCCATCAAGAAAAAATTATAGAAATTGATTAGTTTTTCCATAACACTTTGGCTTTTTTTGTTTTATTCAGTCAATTTTAGTTTTACTTTTTGTGGAATAACATTTTTATATTTCAGATCATGGGTTTCGAAGAGTCCCTGTTGGAAGTAAGTAGTTGTGTCTATAGATAAAATTTTGAATTTTACACTATTAACTATCAAATAAATTTTTTACAGCTATCCCTTTTTGAATTTTATTTGAAAAGAGGGTTAACTAAAAGTAAAAGCTTTTTTATTAATCAAGAGCTATTGAAAATACATTTTAATTTTTAAAAAAATAATAAATCAATATTTTACCCTTTTATGTAGAAAAAATGGGAAACATTTTAATTCTATACTTTACAAGGCTTACCAAATCTACGGCATTCCCTAAATTTCCCATCAAGAAAAAATTATAGAAATTGATTAGTTTTTCCATAACACTTTGGCTTTTTTTGTTTTATTCAGTCAATTTTAGTTTTACTTTTTGTGGAATAACATTTTTATATTTCAGATCATGGGTTTCGAAGAGTCCCTGTTGGAAGTAAGTAGTTGTGTCTATAGATAAAATTTTGAATTTTACACTATTAACTATCAAATAAATTTTTTACAGCTATCCCTTTTTGAATTTTATTTGAAAAGAGGGTTAACTAAAAGTAAAAGCTTTTTTATTAATCAAGAGCTATTGAAAATACATTTTAATTTTTAAAAAAATAATAAATCAATATTTTACCCTTTTATGTAGAAAAAATGGGAAACATTTTAATTCTATACTTTACAAGGCTTACCAAATCTACGGCATTCCCTAAATTTCCCATCAAGAAAAAATTATAGAAATTGATTAGTTTTTCCATAACACTTTGGCTTTTTTTGTTTTATTCAGTCAATTTTAGTTTTACTTTTTGTGGAATAACATTTTTATATTTCAGATCATGGGTTTCGAAGAGTCCCTGTTGGAAGTAAGTAGTTGTGTCTATAGATAAAATTTTGAATTTTACACTATTAACTATCAAATAAATTTTTTACAGCTATCCCTCTTTGAATTTTATTTGAAAAGAGGGTTAACTAAAAGTAAAAGCTTTTTTATTAATCAAGAGCTATTGAAAATACATTTTAATTTTTTTTAAATTAATAAATATATTTTACCCTTTTATGTAGAAAAAATGGGATACATTTTAATTCTATACCTTACAAGGCTTACCACATCTACGGCATTCCCTAAATTTCCCATCAAGAAAAAATTATAGAAATTGACTAGTTTTTAAATAACACTTTGGGATTGTTTTCTTCAGTCCATTTTAATTTTGTTCTATTTTAATTTTTTAGATGATGTTTACAAGGTTATAGCGAATGATGGCATTGATACGTGTGAGTAGTTTGAACAAAGTATTAATATTCACTAATAATATTCAGTTTCCAGCTGTCCCTATATCTAAATTATGGAAATTAATTTTTTATCATTCAAAATTTCTAAGTTGCTTGTTCTATATTTGCTTTTCAACATAAAAATCACTTTTTGTTTCTGCTCGTATAATATATATATATATATATATGTATATATAACTACAATATATAAATATATTTACATACATATGATTGATCCAGGCACACTCTGAATTCTGAAAGAAGAAATTATTTATTTTCATTTACCCTTAATTCTTTGATGAATAACCTATCAATATTTCAGATCCAAATAAAGGCTATCTTCAATATAAATTTAAAAAAGGTAAGTTATATTTTTTTCTATAGATTTGAATATTTTAATCATTATTGATTTCGCAATTCCAGGATAAACTTGCGTATCAAGCCACGCAGACCCTCAAGGGCTTAGAGAAAAGCTGTGCAAAATAATTATTAAGGAATTTATTGCAAAATTGTGAATATCAATTTGAATAAAAATTTTGCTTTTAATGTAATTTCAGTATATTTTTTCATTTCAATTTTGAACCTTTTTGATCACTATCTATTTTCAGTCACTATCATAAATATTAAATTTTAACTGTTATTCAATATCATTATAATTTTCAAATAACAAACATCGGACTTCAAACGGAGAAGGTATTTTACACATTTTCTATTTAGAACCATACTATAATTTTTACGTGAAATAATGGATTACTTAAAATTGTAACTAAATTAAATCAAAATATGTATAATGGTTTTAGATTTAATAAATAAAAATCCATTTTGGTGATTGTGGATAATTTCTGTTTAAATGCACCTAAAAGTAATTCATTAGTTCCCAAGAAGAAGAATTTGTATCAAAAGGTTCTATTTTGAATTTTATTTTTGAAAATCAATTTCTGCTACTATTGTTGGACATGCCATTTTATCATATTATATTTTGTTTAAAGTTGTTTACATCCTTTCCAAGAAAACTAGTTTTGCATCGAAGTTTCAATAGAATCACTTTAAGCCCCATTGCTCTCTTTGAAAATTTCTTGAAACTATGAAAAAATTGTTTTTAAATATTTATAGGGAAAGAATTATAAGAACCCCAACAAAGCTATAATTTATTCCACTGCACTTCTTATCGGAATTTTTCTCATATAAATTTAATTTTATTGCTGTTTGTAAAATTTTAATTGTTTTTTAAATTTATTTTGAAGTTTTTATCTCAATATATCTTCTTAATATATTTCATACGCATGAGAAATTTTTTTAAAGGTTAAATTTTTTTATTTTTTTTAAAATTAAACAAAAGCAGATACAACAAGTAAATAAACACAAGCTAAATAAACCCAACTATATTTCATAACATTGGCTTTTTTTATTTGCTATAAGCCAGGAATTTAAAAAATCAATAACATTAGCATTTTCATCTAAATTTAAGAAATTTAAGCAAATATCCAGCCGACTAATAATGAGTTCTATAAGTAAAATTAAACAATGTAATTTTTTGAAGACAACAACTCAGCTACACATTCGGCCAAATTGCTTACTTTTCAATCCAAAAGCGTTTGTAAACTGTGTATTAGACGTTAACATGCTTTGAATTAAAAATAAGTTTTTTAAGTGTAAAAAGGCCAAATGAATACTATATACTTATTTGCAAACATTGTTTGTGATATATATTGACATTAGGGCCTAATGTCCTAATGATTAGGCTAAATATAAGAAATTCCAAATAAGCCTAAAAAAATTTAAAGAAATTAAATGCTCCACGTATACTTGAAATATTTGTTAACTAAAAGTAAAAGCTTTTTTATTAATCAAGAGCTATTGAAAATACATTTTAATTTTTAAAAAAATAATAAATCAATATTTTACCCTTTTATGTAGAAAAAATGGGAAACATTTTAATTCTATACTTTACAAGGCTTACCAAATCTACGGCATTCCCTAAATTTCCCATCAAGAAAAAATTATAGAAATTGATTAGTTTTTCCATAACACTTTGGCTTTTTTTGTTTTATTCAGTCAATTTTAGTTTTACTTTTTGTGGAATAACATTTTTATATTTCAGATCATGGGTTTCGAAGAGTCCCTGTTGGAAGTAAGTAGTTGTGTCTATAGATAAAATTTTGAATTTTACACTATTAACTATCAAATAAATTTTTTACAGCTATCCCTTTTTGAATTTTATTTGAAAAGAGGGTTAACTAAAAGTAAAAGCTTTTTTATTAATCAAGAGCTATTGAAAATACATTTTAATTTTTAAAAAAATAATAAATCAATATTTTACCCTTTTATGTAGAAAAAATGGGAAACATTTTAATTCTATACTTTACAAGGCTTACCAAATCTACGGCATTCCCTAAATTTCCCATCAAGAAAAAATTATAGAAATTGATTAGTTTTTCCATAACACTTTGGCTTTTTTTGTTTTATTCAGTCAATTTTAGTTTTACTTTTTGTGGAATAACATTTTTATATTTCAGATCATGGGTTTCGAAGAGTCCCTGTTGGAAGTAAGTAGTTGTGTCTATAGATAAAATTTTGAATTTTACACTATTAACTATCAAATAAATTTTTTACAGCTATCCCTCTTTGAATTTTATTTGAAAAGAGGGTTAACTAAAAGTAAAAGCTTTTTTATTAATCAAGAGCTATTGAAAATACATTTTAATTTTTTTTAAATTAATAAATATATTTTACCCTTTTATGTAGAAAAAATGGGATACATTTTAATTCTATACCTTACAAGGCTTACCACATCTACGGCATTCCCTAAATTTCCCATCAAGAAAAAATTATAGAAATTGACTAGTTTTTAAATAACACTTTGGGATTGTTTTCTTCAGTCCATTTTAATTTTGTTCTATTTTAATTTTTTAGATGATGTTTACAAGGTTATAGCGAATGATGGCATTGATACGTGTGAGTAGTTTGAACAAAGTATTAATATTCACTAATAATATTCAGTTTCCAGCTGTCCCTATATCTAAATTATGGAAATTAATTTTTTATCATTCAAAATTTCTAAGTTGCTTGTTCTATATTTGCTTTTCAACATAAAAATCACTTTTTGTTTCTGCTCGTATAATATATATATATATATATATGTATATATAACTACAATATATAAATATATTTACATACATATGATTGATCCAGGCACACTCTGAATTCTGAAAGAAGAAATTATTTATTTTCATTTACCCTTAATTCTTTGATGAATAACCTATCAATATTTCAGATCCAAATAAAGGCTATCTTCAATATAAATTTAAAAAAGGTAAGTTATATTTTTTTCTATAGATTTGAATATTTTAATCATTATTGATTTCGCAATTCCAGGATAAACTTGCGTATCAAGCCACGCAGACCCTCAAGGGCTTAGAGAAAAGCTGTGCAAAATAATTATTAAGGAATTTATTGCAAAATTGTGAATATCAATTTGAATAAAAATTTTGCTTTTAATGTAATTTCAGTATATTTTTTCATTTCAATTTTGAACCTTTTTGATCACTATCTATTTTCAGTCACTATCATAAATATTAAATTTTAACTGTTATTCAATATCATTATAATTTTCAAATAACAAACATCGGACTTCAAACGGAGAAGGTATTTTACACATTTTCTATTTAGAACCATACTATAATTTTTACGTGAAATAATGGATTACTTAAAATTGTAACTAAATTAAATCAAAATATGTATAATGGTTTTAGATTTAATAAATAAAAATCCATTTTGGTGATTGTGGATAATTTCTGTTTAAATGCACCTAAAAGTAATTCATTAGTTCCCAAGAAGAAGAATTTGTATCAAAAGGTTCTATTTTGAATTTTATTTTTGAAAATCAATTTCTGCTACTATTGTTGGACATGCCATTTTATCATATTATATTTTGTTTAAAGTTGTTTACATCCTTTCCAAGAAAACTAGTTTTGCATCGAAGTTTCAATAGAATCACTTTAAGCCCCATTGCTCTCTTTGAAAATTTCTTGAAACTATGAAAAAATTGTTTTTAAATATTTATAGGGAAAGAATTATAAGAACCCCAACAAAGCTATAATTTATTCCACTGCACTTCTTATCGGAATTTTTCTCATATAAATTTAATTTTATTGCTGTTTGTAAAATTTTAATTGTTTTTTAAATTTATTTTGAAGTTTTTATCTCAATATATCTTCTTAATATATTTCATACGCATGAGAAATTTTTTTAAAGGTTAAATTTTTTTATTTTTTTAAAAATTAAACAAAAGCAGATACAACAAGTAAATAAACACAAGCTAAATAAACCCAACTATATTTCATAATATTGGCTTTTTTTATTTGCTATAAGCCAGGAATTTAAAAAATCAATAACATTAGCATTTTCATCTAAATTTAAGAAATTTAAGCAAATATCCAGCCGACTAATAATGAGTTCTATAAGTAAAATTAAACAATATAATTTTTTGAAGACAACAACTCAGCTACACATTCGGCCAAATTGCTTACTTTTCAATCCAAAAGCGTTTGTAAACTGTTTATTAGACGTTAACATGCTTTGAATTAAAAATAAGTTTTTTAAGTGTAAAAAGGCCAAATGAATACTATATACATATTTATTTGCAAACATTGTTTGTGAAATATATTGACATTAGGCTAAATATAAGAAATTCCAAATAAGCCTAAAAAACTTTAAAGAAATTAAATGCTCCACGTATATTTGAAATATTTGGGATATCTTTATTTCATATTTAACTTTCCAGCATATAGTACATACATATATATATAATTACTTCTCGCTTTATTATTATGTTTAGTTGGTTTTGCGTTTTTCAAGCAAGTTTTCTGAAGGAATTTGTATATTGAACTGATCAATTTCTAGTGGAAAGCCAAAGTTGTGGTTTTAATGTAGAGTTTATTAGTCTAGTATTAGTGTAGTTATTTATTATGTAGTTATTAGTTTATGTATAGTCTATGTATAGACAGACTACAATTTTGCAAATGTATCTACTCACTTAAAGTTAAACCTCTCGCTTTCGTATTTCTATTTCGTTGATGTATTAGTTTTATTGCTCTTATTTTTGTTAGTCGTTTGAAATTAAATGAATTAAAAAAAATTCGCAGAAACTGGAAGAATGTTTTGTATTGAATCTCATTTTGCGTTCTATACCTTTCCATTTACAGAGTTTGGGTTAGGCGACAAGTTGCGACAAGAATTTATATAGTTGTGTAAAGGGTAGTTTAGAGTTATAGTGAGATTAGACTCTTAGCATTATAGCTTTAAGCGCATTATAAGTGATTTTATGTGACACTATTGTTAGACTATTTTGCAGTTAATTAATAGTAAATATGCCACCACCAGCGCAAAGTGCAAACTGGGCTTATTTCAAAGTAGATGAGCATGATAGGGATAAAGCTAAGTATAAAATATGCAGTAAAACTTACTCTCGCAAGGGCCGAAGTACCACGTCCTTAAAAAATCATCTCAAATTGGTGCTCCCGGATGAATTTAGTCTATTTTCTTATAACGATAATGAAAAACTATTGCAGGAAAAGAAAGATAAGCCAGGTAAGTTTCACAACAACAATTCACAAGTCTTGTTAGATCCATAAATTTGTTTTTACATTTATTGCTCGCTACTACTATTAGTTAATTGTTGCGCTACCTTACTTACAGTCAATGGTAAAATTTTATTAAGTTTGTTATTTATCTTTAATGAATCTTTTTTGGATAAAGTCACCACTCCACTGCAAAAAGCAAAAAAACAACTTTCCTTGGATGAATTGTTCCAAAAAGAAAAAAAGTGGGATAATAACCGTCCTCATTCAAAAAAAATTTACAAACTCATCGGAGAAATGATCGCGCTTCAAAATTTACCTTTTAATTTTATTGAAAGAATAAGATTTCGTAGACTGATGCAAGAAATAGCGCCAAAATATTATTTGAAGGGTCGAAGCTATTATATTGATTACGTTTGTAATGAACTTTATGAAAAAGTGACTAAAAAAGTTAACGAATCGATCAAAGGGTTTTATTAAATCCCTTTTAATACTGACTTTTGGTCGGATCCAAGCTCTAATGCAGCTTTGCTTAGCCTGACTTGCCACGGAATAGCAGGAAACTGATCGATTATCATTAATATTGAAATGTGAAACTTTTGATGATTGTCATATGGGTGATATCATTGCTGAAAAATTTGAAACAATGCTTACAGAATGGAATATTTCGAAGAAAAAAGTTCATTGCATAATTCGAGTTGAAGGTTCTAATATGAAAAGAGCTATGCGAATGGCAATATTAAATGCTCAAAAACAGCTGGAAAAAGTTCAAGACAGACTTCGTCAACCGCATCTCAAAATGGTTCAAGATTGTGTTACGCGATGGAACAGTACTTTTTACATGTTCGGAAGATTTTTAAGGGTTAAAGATGCGCTAAGTCTTAACATTAATGATAGGGGCATTAGTGACTTAATTCCACCAGAAGAATGGAAAATAATAGAATACTGTGTTGAGTTATTAAAACCTTTTGAAGAAGCGATTCGGGAACTAAGCAGCCCTCAGACTTTCATACCTTCAATGATTCCAATAATTCAAATGCTTATAAAAAAAAGTGGATGATTATTTAAAAAGAGGGCAAGATTCCGATTCTTTACAGATGGCAGCGACCACTCTAAAAACTGAAATTTCTGCTAGGTTTTGTGGTTTGGAAGATAACAGTTTATTTGCAATTTCCACCTATTTGGATCCTCGCTTTAAGGTTAAATGCTTCAAACCCATGTCCGATAAAAAGGTAAAAAATGAAATATTAAAAGCCATAAATATTTATGATGATATTGATGCTGGTGCTGATTCTCCAAGTTTTCAATTAACTAAAAGAAAGAGAATGGGAGATTCCTTTTTAGAAAAAGCAATAGAACACCCCCAGACGTCTTGACCGGCTACTAAGGTAGGCTTGAAAAACGATCTTGCCATGTTGCTAGACTAATCAAGTGAAGATGAAAGTCAAGAGGAAACATTTGGCATTAATACACCCAGTATTATTCTTAAAAAGGAATTACTTATGTATCGCAATAAAAAAAGGATAAATGTATCCGACAGTCCTCTTAACTTGTTATTAGCAAGCAAGAAGTTCAAAATGTTGGCTGTTATAGCACGCAGGTATTTGTCGGCTCCTCCACCTATTGTTCCAAGTGAACAATTATTTAGTGGTGCAGGATTAATTTACGATCCTCTGCGGAGCAGACTTGAACCTGAAAAGGGCGCAAAATTGCTTTTTATTAAATATGATTCACCAATTTTTAAATTTAATTATTGAAATTGTTTATACAATTAAAAACAAACTACTAATAATCGAAATATTGTTTTTTTTCATTTATCTACTTTTATATCTAAACCTACATTATTTCTGTAAAAAAGATTGCACCTAATCCGCGTCAGCATCCTCATTCGCGGATGTGAGCACCAAAAAATCCGCATCCGCATCTGCATCCGCGGATCTCAAAAATTGTGCATCCGCAACATCTCTATTTCTAACTATACAATATTTCAGATTGTATTGAGCGAGTAACAGACGGACCAAGACTTACGGACTAAATAGAGAATTTCAAAAGAAATTTGCTAATCTAAAAGTTTTTTTTAATTGTGACTGTTTACAAAAATTAAAACTAGCTTATACGTTCTGAGGCTAACCAATAACTATATTTGGTAAAAATATAGATATGACTAATTATTTTGAAATTTTCAAACAGGTCTAATGGCAGAGTACTGCTAGGATCCTAAGATACAGAGACCAAAACCCAGCAAAAACACTTGCATTTCTGATAGCTATCGATGACTTTCACTAACAGTTTTCCATTTCAATTTTGGCCTTGCAAGAAAACACATTAATTGTACTCAAACTTTCAAACAAAACCTCCCCTTAATCCTTAATTTTTTTATATTTTTGATCAAATGTGAGCAAAAATGCCTCTTAGTTTATGAGAAATGTTTTTATGAACAAAGTGCTCATGCAAAATAGTTTTTAGCTCGTACTGTAGAGGTATTTGTTCCTATCAAAAGGCAATAATAAACAAATACGTAAAATTCCTTTAAATTAAATAAATCTCAACGTAACTTTCAAGCTAAAGATCGATTGCTTGAGACAAATTGATGTCCTGAAAAGCATATAGATTTCTATATGGCAGACTTGAGATTTATTTATTGTCATCAAAGAGATTTTACGAATTACAAATACATCAAATATTATTCCTAAAGAATCCTTGATCTACATGGACACAAAAAATGTACCCTAAAAAAAATGTGATCCTGTTTAAAGTTGAACTCATTAAGTTGTTTTTACACTTACAAATAGAAGCCTCTAAAATAGGGGTTTTTCGAGAATTTTTCCTGAGTAGATCCTTCGATTTATCAATGTAAAAAATTAAAGTAACTCTTAACTGTATTTCAACATTTTCCATAAGTAAAAATAATAATATTAAAAGCTGCTATGGCTAATCTTCTGGAGCTGCCCTCAAAAAAGACATCTTGCGGTGACCACGATATCTCTGGATTGGATCACTTAAATTTAAAAAGCGAAATAAATTTCATTTAAGCAATGTATAATCTAGAAATTAATCGTAGGAATAAGCAAAATAAACTTTTTTGACAAAATGGTGGCTTCTCAAACAAAAAATTTTGTTTCATGAGAATAATTTAATAGTAAAAGGACACTTTATGGCCTTCAAAATTTTTGTTGTACTTGAAATTTTTGTTGTTTTAATTCTTGCTCAAATTTTTGTTTAACTTTAAATTTTTGTTGTACTTATATTAAAAAGGATAGGAAATAATGATTTTATTACTTTTAGAGAAGCATTTTGTGGCCTTCCTATGACGAATAGAAAATTTAAATTGGACTTCAAAAGTTAATAAGCTCTTGAGCTTGGCCTGCGGCTGTAGTAAGTCGTTTTGGTTCGGAAGTAGTATAGAATATATCTCGGATCATGTCATAACATTCATGGCTGTTGCTGATTTCACTATTTTTGTTTTTTTTCTACATGTAGCAAGCTGGCTAACCTGTCAAAAACCAAACCAAGTGGTTTGGCGTCGATCACGAATACATGGCACATACATGTATATAACAAAAAATATGAAAAATGTAAAAAAAGTCTATCAAAATTTTTAAAAAAATATTTTTGTTTTGAATCATTTTTAAAGTAACACTAGAAAATTTGCTCACAATTCTAGCAATACAAATATATTCACTTGAAATTTGAGTGATCTTTTAATCCTAAAAATTTGAATCAAGTATTTTGACAAAAATATTTAGCATTTCAAAGTCAGAGTTTAACCTTCACACAATTTTTCATTTACATGAAGGCTAATCTTATATTTTTTATTGAATTAATATTTCTTTTAAAAAACACAGAGGATGAGTAAACAACGAGTTTTTGATAATTGATATACTTTTCCCTTGAAATTTTTCTATAACAGTAAAACAATAAATGAATTTGTTTGAAATTTTTAACCTATAATTAATGACCTTTTAAGAGAGATTCTTGAACTGATTGCTTTCGGGCTTTAGACAATAACAAAATTATATTTATACACCAGTTTTCATATGGACGTAAGTTATTTAAGATTTAAAAGATCGAAAAAAAAATTTTTCTAAAATGATGTTTAAATATTTGTTAATGTTAATAAACATTTTTGTTCAAATTTCTGGCCAAGAAAACCCATATGGGTATCTTATAAAAAATATTAATAACTTGGGTGATAAATTCTTGAATAATTATGAAATATACTTAAACTATGATTTTATTAAAAATGGAAAACTAGAATCAAATTTGACTAATTTAAAAGATGCTTTATTGGAATGTTCAAGCACATTTACGGCAAAAGAATTTCTTAATAGGACTCTATTGATTATTCAAAAAACTCATCAAATTGACGATGATATTAAATCATTAATTAATCAATTTTATGATAACACATATAGTGAAATTTTAGATGGAGAACAAAGTTCTATTATATATTTAAATGAATTGTCATATTTAAATTTCGAGGCACTTGAAACCAAATTTAATTATACCCAAGACATTTTAGACGTTTGTTATGTAAACGTTAGAAAAAGTTTTACAGAAATGCTAATTCAATTAAATCAAGCATTTATCATGATGTCACATTTAGTTTATTTACATCTTGAAAACGAAGAAATATGCATAGATGGCATATATCTTGTGGTATTAGAAAACACTTTTAACTACAATGTCAATTCATTATTGGAAAAGATAAATAAAACTTCAACAAAATGCTTGGAATGCACTGAAGATGCATTTCTTCATTTTACAACATAAAAATATATTATTTAGATGTGAATTTTACAAAGTTTCATTAATTTGGTAAATGAAATTCTCTAAATAATAAGTGGTGTTTTTATATAAATTAAAAAAATGTTCAAAATGGTATTATAGTTTTTCAAATAAATTGTTAAATTAGAATTATAAGAACTCGGATATATTATTTTTAAATAATAACAAAAATTAACGTAGTTTTTACTTTTCCAATGTTTTCTGTCATCTATGATATTAATTTTACTGCCATCAAAATTTATACTAGATATTAGCTTATAGATTAAAGATCTTTCAACAGAAATGATAACTTGATAAAGTATACCATTTAAAAAAAAAAAATGCATTATTTAAAAAAAAAATGCATTACAGGTACTACATATAAGAATTTTGCTTTCCTTTTATATAATTACTAGAATTATTGTACATATATGCATAATATGATTAGAGATAAATAACATAAATAACATAATAAATCAAAATGGTAAATTGTTATATTTATTTAATTTTACGTATTTATAATTTATTAATTTTTTGTTGTTGAAATAATAATAATTCTATTTTTATATTAAAAATTATATGACTAAACTTAAAACTGTAATTGGGCATAATAAATAGTTTTATATAATTAACCAAAATTTAATAAATTGCTTCCAATATTTGAAAAAAAAAATATCTCCTTTTATTACCATATAAATATGAGGAATGAGTACCATAGATCTATCGATACAATCAAAACATCCATTTGAAATCTCTCTAATTCTATTTATGTAGCTATGACTGATAGTATTGAAAGAGTTCGTCACGGCTGTTGTTAGTCTTTCTTCAACACATAATGTCGAGTTTATGGATAAGTTAATTATTTTAGAAATTGCCACGAATTGCGAATTCATATCTTCAATTATATTTAAAATATTTTGTTGATTTGCTTCATAGCAGGATTTTATAATAAAATACTATTATTTTATGAAGAACACTTAACTTCATTTTTTATTGTTTTTTTTTTAAATTTTTTTTCAAATAAATTCAACACAACTTGCTTTTTTAAGCTATATAAAAAGTAAAATGTTCAACTTTGGCATACAAAGTTACACAGTCATGGCGTATTTTCGTCGTTATCAAATATTTTATTATTCAAATTTTGATTTTGTGTTCATTACACGACAAAGAAATAAATGATGAAATTTTGAAAAGATATGGCTTAGAATTGAATAAACCCCAGAAAATTGTGGATTGTTATGCTAAAAATTTTGTTTTAATAACAAAGAAATTATTTTCGAAACATATTTTTCGTTTCTAAATATAACAAATTGCAATTAGCAATTTTATTCAATAAAAAACAAAAAGGCAATGACGTAATAACGTTCATCTATCTTTTCAAATAACTGTTGAAATACTATTGAAATATAAGACTTGAAACATATTTATTAGGAAAATTATGTAAAAGTTTTGATTGGAACTATCAAGAAGTTCTTGTTTGTCAGTTAGGTTATGTATTTTTCTTTATTTGCCTCTTTATTTTCATTACTAGAAAGAATATTCTATATATTAAGGATAGTTAAAAGGTTAAAAACAAGCTCCGTAAGAAATAATTCATAATTACTTTATTACTCATAGATTGCAGGAGAGTGCAAAGGCAAAAATTATTTGGATGGGTTTTTTCTAAGCCATAAAATACTTAAAAACACATATTTACTAGTTTTATGTTTTTAACTAGTTTTGCTTTGAATAAAATAATAGTATTTCAAACGGCTAAAAAAATAAGAAATTATTTGGCTACAAATATGATAAAAAGATAAAGAAATTTACCTTTCTTTATCATAATTGAATTCATCTATATTTTCGGTACTTTCATTATAAATTTCAGAAAGTGTTAGATAATTAATTCTTTGATGTCCATTATTAGTTAAAATATTATTTATTATATTAATTAATTATTTATTAAAATAACTCAAAGATTCTCGATTTGAATCCGTTAATAGCATTGTTAAAACATCTTCACAATATTAAAGAAAATTAATTAATGAAATAATATTTAGGATATAAGTCTTATTTAAAAAAAGAAAAGATCTATAAAAAAACCAAATTCAACAACTGTTACCAATCATAGCAATTATTAGCAAAAATAAAAAAACTTAATAGCAAGAGGCATAAATTAACACTTAAAATTAACTGTAAACTATAACAACAAAAAATTAGCAATATTTAAGTATATCTAACAATAATAAACAAAAAAAAATAATCAACAATATTCCACTAAAAAAAAGCATTCTACATTTAAAAAAAACCAGATTTTGATACACCCATTAGCCCCTTCGGACCTGAATTTAATATTGCCATCATTAAAATTATTTTTTTGGTTTTTGGACTTATTTGTAGGGTAATTAAGTTATATTCAGTGGAAAAATAAATTTTCAATTTACAGATTTCTAGAAAAATCTATGTCCATTGAAATGGACAACAGGTCTAAAATGTTTATTTTCTACGCCAATTTTATTCATAGATTATACTGATATACAGGCACTGTTAAATAAAACTCGATATAAAATTATGTTCATTAAAAACATGATAAAAATAAAATTAATATTTTTATGGAACATTCGAAAACAATTTCTCTGGCTGGTAAAACAGAGATGTATTGTACATTTCAGACAGTACACATATGTTTTGCCGTTGCATCCTGGTTTTTACAGCTAGTGGCTTCCTTCTTATTATCGTATTCTGGCAAGTGGTCAATAGTATCATATTGAATTTCACTTGCTGGCCTTGCTTCAGGACCACAACGATGTCGCCTTGATTTCTTAATTGTTATAGTAATTGTACTCTCACTTGAAGATGGACGTCCCTTTTTCTGTAATCTCAATGGCTGCCCCATCTTCAGTAGAGCTACTGCCACTTACACGTTATAATAGTACGTCCATTGAAATGGACGCCAGACCGAAGGGGTTAAATAAAGTTAAAGCGGCAACTGAATCCGCTTCTGAAGCAGATCCTGAAGCTGCTTTTGAATCGGCTTCTGAAGCCGCTTCAGAAGCGTTGGTGTGCGCTAGGCTTAAAATCACTCGGAAAAAGGTAAAAGTTCTTTCATGAAATTTCCCTGCATACGAGACTCGAAACGGTTATTTTTTGTGATAAGTTTTGGTGATCATATTAGACTTTCATATAGTTTGGTAATTCAATATTTCTCAATTATTCCAGGAAATATTCTTATATTAAATTTAGTTATGCAAGGAGTTTTCTTTTGTTTGTTTTGTATTTGATTAATGACATATTTAAAGTGTTGAATTTTCTAATATTTTTTCTGAATCTAATGTACAAATTATCTTCTTGTTAAAGGGGATATAAAACAATAGATATTGACGATAGGTAAATTGCGAAAAAATAGAAATTTTTTTATCAAAAATATTAGTAGGGGAAAAAAAACATCTTACGTGTAAAAGACACGGAGTAAATATTTATAAATATTTATAAATTAAGTTAGATCAGCAATTTTCTCAATTTGAAAAGATATTTTTTCTATTATATTCAAGATATTTTTCTGATTACTCTCATAGCAATCCTTTGGTGTATTTTCTGTAAAATTTAATTTAAATTCTTGTTCGAAAAAGTCTCTATTATTTGAAATTTGTAAATATGTGATAATATTTGTCTTAGCTTCCATAAGTTTATGTTATATATTTAAATTCAAATTAGAAATAAAATAAATTATTTCACTACTAAGAACTGTCATTTTTGCTATGATTTTCATATATATTGAAAGAGATATATGTGATGTATTTAAAGTTTCACGAGGACAATTTAACATTGTAGCACTAAGATTTACTAAAGCTGGTAGAAAATTAGTTTTTTCAATAGAATATTGAATTTTGTATAATAAAGATTCGTTTAAAGGAGTAAAACTGAAACTTTCTACTCTAGTAATTAATTTTTTAATATTATTATTCTGAGCAAAACAAGACAAATCAAAATAAAATACAAAATATCCAAATAAAATTTTAATATTCATTTTTAAAAACTTATCAATATATTAGTTTTTTAATTGAAAAATTTAAAATTATTAATTATAAAATTTATACTTATAAACTGAATAGAATTAAAGTTTTTAATTTTTTCCCAATATTCCAACAAAGCAATCTAACTTATCCCTCTATGCTGAATTGGAAAATAGGTCAGACTTATAATTTTCGACTATAAATAAAAATGGTTTATAAATTTCATAATTTATATACTTTAAATTGTTACTCACAAGAAATATATAAATGTGAAAATTTCAGTTATTTATTTTAGAATTGAAAGTATTCTTTTATATTGTTATTTAAGACACACCTAAAGTCATAAACACCCACTCAATCCAAACTTCATCTCATTTCTCTTTACATTGAATTGAAAGGTCAGAAATATACAAAATATTTATAATACCAAAATATAATTTTAAGAAATTCAACTTCAAGGGAGAAAATAACAAAGTACATACTCGAAGTTGAAGACAAGAAGCAAGCTAACAATATTTTTCTTCAAAAGTGTTTCCAATACTGCTTAATGGGTGCTTCCACACGAGGAAACAAGTTAACGCGAACACTTTTGTTTTTAGGAGAGAGCGGTAAGAAGTAAGGGGTAAAATTCGGAAAATTCGAAATTAAATTTGTTACTACAAAAATTTTGGAAACACGAACAACAAACCTACACATACAAGAAGTAATTTATTTAAAGGCACACACACAACTATATTACTCTATCTGCACTTGAAATGTTACCAGGAAACTTATTTTCCCGTGTGGACGATCAAAATTTGTTGGAAGAAAAATCCAATTTGGAACGAAAAGTTCGCGGTAACTTGTTTCCTCGTGTGGAAACACCCAATAAAAAGCAAAGGTGTTCTTTCAAAAAATTTTTTACCAATTTTTATTGCTTTACGCAATGTGCCAATGAAAGATTGGTCTTAAAAACATATACAGCCAATTAGATTTGAATACTTTTTGGATTGGTTGCTATATCAAAAAATTTTTTAATTTGTAATAAAAGCAAAGTACAATAAAAACATATTTGAAAACATATTCCTATATATATATATATATCAATTTTGATAATTTTGTTCTTTTTCTTTATTCAGAATTTTCCAGTTCGAAGAAAAAAATTATTTCATATGATGATATTAGACATTATTTAGATTTTGCAGTATACAAAGCTAACGTTATGAATTCAAAGTATTTAATAATTTTAGTTTATTACATTTCTAATTTTTATATTCAAGAAGTTCAGATGCAATCGTTTGAAATACTAATTAATGATTTAGACGTTGAGTTCTTGAATGAGATTGGAGAAAATTCAAATTTTCATTTTGATACAAATTCAACACTTTTATCGAATTTAAATGATTTAAAAAATACTTTAATATTATGTAAAAACTCATCTCTAACTCAATATCTTATTACTTGGACTCTGAATATGATTCAAAAAGTTAATGGGGAAAAAAATAACATTTTTTCACATCTAAGTAATTTTGAAAACATCACCAATCATACAATTATAGAAGGGAAAAATAATATGACTAGACATATGGATGGAGAACGGGATCTGATCTATTCGGAACAAAGAATAAAAGTGGCTTTAACTAAATCAGCTATAAGAATTTGCCACTTAAATGCCACAGAAAATATTAAAGAAACTTTAAGAACTTTAAATAACCAATTTCGTATAATTTCTGAAATAGTTGAGTTATGGCTTAGTCGGACAACAGTGTGCACAACTGAATTCTTTTTAGATATAATTGATAATGCCTTTGACCATATAAAGTTTCACTTAATTACTAAAATTGAAACTATTATAAAAAATTGCTTGACGTGTTTTAAGTATGCATTTTTATTCTCTATTTTATAAAATTCAACTAAATTTAATTTTAATTCTTAAAATGTTTGCATACTTTCAATAAAATATTATATACCATAATTTGGCTTTTTTTTATTTAATAAAAAATTTTTTCATATTATTTTTAGAACATGATAAAGTCTTGGGGAATACTTTTGAAACGTTTATTTTAATTAAGGTACAGGAAAAAATAAATAACAAAAAAAAAATTGAAATTGACGCTAGTAGCTCTGAAATCATTTGAAAAATGGAAATTAAGGGAATATTTCTCTTATGTTTGAAATCACTCTAACAATAAGAATATAAAATTACCTTACAGCCTATAGGCATTTTTTTAAGTTAAGCTTAAGCCTAGGAATTTGTGTTTTCATTTCCAAGCTTTGGTTCATTTTCCTTCTCAAAGCTTAACATTTTTAATACTAAAATATAGTTAAGTCATGCCATTCTTTTCATTTTTGCGACGTTAAGTCTATACTTACTCAGGAGTGAGAGTATTTTGTACATAAATTGAATGCTTTAAAGATTTGCTAAATTTCTAAACCAAGCCAATTAAGAATCTTTTGATGAAAAAAAAATCTTGCGAAGGCAACATTTGACTTTAATTTTATGTCTACTTAGATTGCGTTTTCACTGAACGTAGTACCTAAGCCTAGTACTAAAATAAGTGTTTATACCGAAACTTAGTACCTTTTGATTAGTTCATATTTCAATTTGCTTATTTTTGTTGTTGTTAAAAATGTTTTAGGTCATATTCACAGCCAAACTTAACCTAACGTCCACAATTATTCACTGTCAAACTATTGCCGAAAGAGAAAGTTCAAAAAAATTACACAAAATTTCCTTTCCGTACTGCCATGAGTTGTCTAGTTCATTAGCAATGAACTAGAACAATAAACTAGATTTAGATTAGTTTATTTTAGAAATATACTACAGATTTCCCATACAAATTCTATAAAAGTAGTACTAGGTACTAGGTACTAGATTCATTGAAAATGTATATTAAGCTGTAATGTGCTAACTTCTTAGATGAGCTATCAAAATAAATTTAGTAATATAAATTAATATTAAAAAATTTTTAACTTGAACACTAATTTAAGTTTTCAAATTAATAGAAATTTTAAAATTGCTACGTTGGCATTTCTTTATTAACCTAATTAATATTTCAAACTCTTAAATTTATTGGATTGAAAATCAAAGCAACATCTTCAAACAACAAAAAAAAATTTTTCTTTAAGAATTTCTTGGGCTTATGAATTTATTTTGCAGTAATAAATTTAATTAAAACTCATTATATATTAAGTAAATTAATCTAACTTACAAAACTTTAACTGTAGCTGATTCCTTTTATTAATTTCTTGAATTCCATATATTTTATATAGATCTAGGTTAGCATGTTTTTAATTGTTTTATATTTTCTTGTTAAAGGGCTCTTTAAATAATTCATTTATGGCTACTGTTTTTGCAAATATTTCAATACTTATTATTTCAAAAATTATTAAAGTATATAAAAATTTAAAACCACATTTAGGATTGCTTTATTGCTTAACTGTTATCTGATCAAAACGTAGCGTAGATTGAAACATCAGAAAAATTCAAACAATGAAACTTAAATTTTTAGTGTGTTTAATTCAATTACACTGCTATAGTTTTGATGAGTTTAATAAATTACAAATTCTTTTAGCAGATGCTAATAATTTCGCCAAAGATTTTGAAACAAATGATAGTTTGTATAAAAATTACCAACTTAGAGAGAATGAAACATTGATAACAAGCTTACAAAATTTAAGAAATATTTCAATAAGGTGCTCCAATTCAACTAACACAGAAGAATCTTTGGAAAAAATTTTATTTTTGACTGAAAAATTGGATAAAACCAACAATGATATTTCATCATTTTTAAATAATTTTATTGATCAAATATATCAAAAGATTAATGAAGGGAAGCAAAAGTATATTAATTTTTTTTATGATAATGGAACTTTAATTTCACCGAAAGAAAAATAAAAATGATTTCAACTGAATTTTCTATACAAGAATGTTATAAAATTGCCGAAAAAGATATTGTAAAAAATTTAGATGATTTAATTTTTTCATTTAGGTTGATTTCTGAAGTATTATATTCGAAGATTGATAATAATGAAGTTTGCTTAAATCGCACATATTTAAATGTAATTGAAAATGATTTTGATGCTTTTGTTACTATTTTTGAAAATGAAATGATAACTGTATCAAAAATATGTTTGGAATGTATTATAAATGCATTTAAATATTTTTAAAAGTTTAAAAATAGTTTTAAAATGCCAAAGAAATATTTTTTTGGTTTTTAGATTTATTTTTTGTTATGGTTCAACATTAATATTATTATTTAAAAAAATATCAGTTAAAAAGGAATCAATTGTGTCACACAATGATGGTTGGAAATAGCTATATTCGGCGGTACTTATATCATCTACCAGATACGTTTTTTAAACTTAATTTTAATAATATCACAACAATACGGAAGTAATCCAACTATTAAACATAACTGATCAACTTAAAAGACTCCAAAAAATTAAGCTACACCAGTTAACATAACTACTGGGTACAGTTTATGGACTGGCCCAATCATCTAATGGTGCGAATCATCACTGCTAATAAATTAATAATATGATATTAAGATACAAAACTGTAAAAAGAAAAATTTTAATAATTGGTATGAATTAAATTGTTTTATTAAATTTTATGTGTTATTTGTATTGTATATGAAATAAAAGGACAAAACAATTAAAAAGTTTATAAGAACGTTTATATTGATTTAAGAGAGCCAGTTTTTGAAAAAAAGAAACATGTTCTTCAACTGAGCCGTTTATTTTGAAAGTGGTGCAAGTCCATTTTTTGTTATTTCGAGATATTTAAAGGCTTGCATTTCAATAAACTTAAAAATATTTGTAGGTATTAATAGATATATTTTTGTTGTTTTGTAGTGTCAGCTAATGCAAGTTTATAATCGAATGGAATATTGTTTACAGTGCTGAGTACAAAAAGTAAGAGTGTAATTATATCTAAATGGACTTGCCACACTTTAAAAATTAATAAATTATTATAATCGTCCATTTAATTGGGAATTTCGCCAGATGTATCAACCTTTCTTTAATTATAGAAACAAAATACTATTCAAATTTTTATAAATATTTAATCATTTGATAAAAAATGAAACAAAACAAATCATATTCTAGTACAAAATAACATCAGTTTTATTAAAAATTTCAATTAAATTATACATTTTCAGTTTATACGTAGGTATAATTTTACTAAGAATTAACCATTTTAAAATATTCATGATGAACGGGAGGTATATATGGTAATACATCCATCATGTCCTTGAATTTCTCAGATGTAATAGTCCTCCTTTCTTTATACATAGAAGATAATTTTATATTTCCGAAATTACTTGGTTTTCTACGTCGTGGTGACAAATTGATAATTTTAAATTCAGCATCTCGTTCCATCGAAGTTTTGTAGAACATTTTGTACGGAACATCCCCTGTAAATCTGATCCAGCATATATTTAACCAATTAACGGTTTCTCCATCGGTATTTTTTTTTTCTTTTTAAAACCGCTTTCTACAGAAGTTGGATTGAAACAAATTTTTCGCATTTCATTTCATGTACTAAAAATTTATTGTGTTTTCAACAAGTTATTATTAGCTTATAGTAATTCTGAGGAATATATAAGGAAGTGGTTTTCCAAATTGCCATTTCTACCACTCCAAAATCAAATAATTTGAATCTAAGATGGACTTGCACCACTTTCAAAATAAATATATTTTCAATACTCTTAAGAGCTGAAACTTCCATCTCCCAAATACTAGAATCTGAATTATTTTTTACTATAAATTGTTTGCGCAGTATTAGATCATATAACAAGTTTTATCTATAACTACAATTAACTCCTTTTTTTGCAAAAATGGACTTGCACAACTTCCAAAATAAACAGCTTCTAATTTGAATGACCATAAATAAAATTTAAAATTTTCAAAAAACTTTATTAAAAAGTCAAAAAAAAGTGAATAAGTATGTTGAATCAAAAATTTATGAAAATATCAAAATTTTCTGGAAGTTATCTTCAACAACAAATAAATCTTTTCAGTTATTTTTACTTACATTTTATAATAGCTTAATATCTAATTAATTTTGCTAGTTTAACTGTAATATTGACATAATCTCGCGTGCTGGTGAATGATAAAAGGACAAGTAATTTTTTTTTAAATATTCATATAGATAGAATGTAATTAGCCTCAAATTATCTAATTATTTTTAAGAGGCTTTGTTTTAATTTACTCATTATTTTACATACAACACAATAACAAGTACTGTATATGCTCTTGCTTGTATATATGGGCTCTCAAAGGTTTTAACTATATTCGCTACTCCCTTTACATGTGAATAAAATGATCATTATCCCTAAGTCTATTTTATTGGTAAAATTCAAAAAACAAACCTTTTACCAAATTCACATTCAAGAATACATTCATAACACATCTGTTGTGTGACATGTAGGCCACATGCCAACTTACTTAATGGACCAAAAGATCTCGATCTATGCCTATTGGAATCCCTATGATTTGGACGGAAATCTTAAGGTGACATTTAAATTAGTAGGTCCTGTAATACTCTATATTGTCTTTAAAGTCTGTATTTTTTTAAAAAAAACAAACAAACACATATTTCAATAAAACTATTCCTATATTAAATATTCTAATACCAATTTTATTATCCTTAACCTTGTTCTAAACATAATTAGTCAAAACTTTCCATGTCAAAAACAAAAAGTGTTTTTTTGTTGACCAGTGTAATAAGTTATCAGATAAACTGTTCTTCTGCTGAAGGGAATCGGGATAGAAGGGACCAAATTTTGATTATGTTGATTCTGAAATTTAGAAATGAGAATAAAAATGCAAAAAAACGTCATAATTTTTGTTAACATCTACATTATTGAGTGACTGAATTATCGATTTTCCATCAGATAGAAATTAAAGTGCTAGGAAATTTTGTCTATTTCAACCCCTAAACATAAAAGTCAAAATAGAAGTCACATCGTAAACCAAATCATAAATATATAATGGATAATATGTCTTATGATAGATATTAAATTGTTAAAAGAGTAATAGCTCTTCAATAATAGCCAGATAGTAAGTTTTAATAGTTTTGATGAAAAACGGGGAGTAAAAATACCTCACTTATAATTAACTCAAAGCCTTATCCAAAATTATTATTTTAGTGGTTCTGTGTAGAGCACACAGACCTATTTAATAGATTTATATTTGTACTTACATTTCTATTTATAAATTTTTGATCGTCAGTAATATTTTACATTGTGATTTTTTAATTGATTAAATACCATAAAAAGAAATAAATAGAGTAATATTATGGCGTCAAATGTTTCATATTGTAGAATGGCATGCAAGCATTATGCAAGTATGAGAATTATACATTAATAACTTTTGAAGGAACGAGATTTACTAGATTTTATTTAAAAAAATAAAAAATATTTTTAAAATGATGAAAAAATCCATAACAAATCCAAAATAATTTATTCGAAATAAAACTAAGCTATATACATACATATATTACTGAACTAATAATTAACTTCTCTTGAGAAGTTATTATAATAGGTCCGAAAATCAGAATCAATAATTTTGTGTTTCCTTTACGTTTCAAGACCTGGAGAATCATTTGCAATCATTTTTAGAGTGATGTCTCCCTGTGTGTGTGTATGTGCGTTTGTATGCAGCAATGTGAGCTTTTTTTATGAGATTCGTTTTCTCAAAAACTACTGGACCAAATTACGTTTAAGCATATAAATCAATGCGCCACATCATGACTTTAATCTGAAAGGAGTGTGAACGAAGTCGTTTTTTATTGAGAAAAAACTGACTTTTTTCAGCACGCAAAAATGAGATTCGATTACTCAAGAACTTCAGGACCAAATTACATTTTTGACCACATCAATCAATACGCGTTATCATGAGCCAATTTAGAGTGATGTATGTCAGTGTGTGTATGCATGTGAGCCTAATTTTAAGTATTGAGGGGCAGATGGTGGTTTTCGAGCGTGTTGATTTCGATTCAACTGCAGAAAAGGAAATAGACGAGTCATAGAATGCATATAATACACATGATACACATTTAACCGTTATTATCCAGTAAGACTTTTTTGATCCTGTCCTCTAGGTAGTGAAATGAGGAAGTTTCAATAAAAATTCAGGAATATGCCAAATTTCAAATGAATTTTGAAATTTCATTTAATATTCGAGGTATTGGAACATTTAAAAAGAAATCTTTTCTCAAGGGACGTTGCTTGTGCGGTACCTGCTGCCGGACATATTTTTTTTATTTTACTTTTGTGCTCTAAAATAAAACAAATTCTCAGTTTGTAAGTATTTAAATGAAGCTTAATATTAAGAGTTTTAAAGAAATTAGAAATTACATAGCGGAAGTAAATACTTTGAATATTAATGACTAATTTCTTTTTAAATATTAAAAGTATATAACAGTTCTTTAATCAAAATTTTCTTTTATATAACTCAAGTGATAGTTCAAAACATTCCAAACATTTTTTTAAAAATTTTCTTAAATAATTGAAACTGTGGTCTCAAAGTTTTCCTCAACCAATTTAATATAGGATATGTTTTGGCAAACTGTATTTATATAAAACCTTGAATCGATAGCTTTATACTTAAAAATAAAATAAGACTCTTGTTCTTCTAAAGTTTCTGAAATTCTTCTCTTAGCATTTTAATAACAATTTTTCATTGTCATTGTATTTAAGCAAAGATTTATTGTAAGCTCTTTAACATCTAAGTACCAAAATATGCTGATGTAAGTAATTAAATTCTGCTTTTTTTAATCAATTTTTGTGTAAACATTATTATTATGGACCTGATAAAAGTTCTTCATTTTAAGTAAGATTTCAAGCAGTAATTCATCTCATCTCTCAAAATTGCTATAAAGCTTATCAATTTTCAATTTTCTTTAAGATGAAAGTCCCAATACAATTGATTATGGCGCGTATAAGTTATATCAAGGTTTCATAGATTTGCTGAAAGATTTACAATTTAATTTTCTAACGTCTTAGCCTTATAAAAAATATTCAACAAAATTATAAAATATTTTAATTTCTTAATTGATTTTTTCGGGCAATAACCTTTGACTCTAACAATTCAAATATGAAAAAGCTCAAAAAATATATCTACGTTCTTTAAAGCATCCAAACGTATTTTTGTCAAAAAAAATAATCATATGTTTATTGAAGAAATGATAAAATTTATTTTTGTTTTGTACATGCAAATTAAAATTATAATTCATTTTCATTTTCTTTTGATTTATATGCCAAACGCTGGTAATCTCAATTGAGAATAGCAGAAAAAGAATTATTAAAACAAAGATAAAGCTGCCAATTTAAAAAACAAATGTCGTATTGCTCTTTGCAATTTGTCAAACAGTAAATTAGGTCGATACCTTTTACAAATTGAAATCAATAGAATATTAAATATTACACAAAAATTAGCAAGCAAAGCTTTGTGTAAAAAATTACGAAATTGTCACTTGTCAAAGAAACACCAATCAGTTTCAAATGATATGAAAATAAACGAAAAATAATAGGAAAACTTGTTAAAGGTCAAAAAAGCTTGTCTTTATAACTTTTAAAAAATTTAAAACTTTATTTATATTTTCAATAAGACAGTATTTAATAAATTTTAAAGCTTATGACTCAAAAAGGAGCCATTTTGAAATTGAAGAATGTAACAGAAATATTATGCAGTCAAAAGCTTTCTTCCATCAAATTTTATAGCTGAAACTCGACCCACTTAAAGTATTTCTAAAGCTTAGAAATAATACAATTATATTTGACGGTAAAATTAAAAATTTTTTCACTAATAAACCTTAAAATTTAATCACTCACGTTTTTTTCTTAGTCTTAAATTAGGTCCAAGAAATTTAAAGTATTTTGAGATATTTGGAAAAACAGTTTTTGGAATTTTGAAAAAAAAATCCTTTTCAACTTATCGCGATTAATCAATGTCCCACGTAGTTAATTTTTGCAATTTTTATATTTAATTATAGGTAACTAAATTATGCATTTTTTATCTATATAAAACTTTCACATAAACTAAATACGGTAAGAGCTAAACATGCGTTTACGGACCATTTTCCATTATTTTTACCAAATTTTTCATAAAATGTACATTTTATTGGAGATTATAATATGGAAAACAATTTTTTGATCCTGTTATATTTTTGGAGATTAGAGTTTACATTTGATTACAAATAAAATAAGGCATAATTCATGAAAATTGGTTGAAAATTGGGGTTGTAATAACAATTTAAGGTCAATATAATAGGAAAATTGAACGGTGACCATATAATATGACTATTACAAGAATAATTATAGGTAGTTTTAATATTAATGTAATTAAATAAAATTATATTTTAATAAATGGTGATTCTATTGATTTAATGTTGTCCTAAATTACTTCATTAATCCTCCTTTAAGTATTTAAATTTATTCCTCGAAAATATTACGGCAAGTAATAATTTATTAAAACTGCTTTCTTTTTCAATGCTAAGTAAGCCTCACAAGAATTTTTCTATAAGCCTTAATATTAATATTAACACTTTGTTTTGCAATTAGTGTTACATACATACGTACATGTGCAGCGGATTAGAAAAATGTCGTTAAATATAGGAAACTTATTATATTTTAACTTATTTATTTTAAAATAAATATGTAAATATATTTTCTCCCTTTTATTACCTTTAAATTCATATGGCAAAGAGAATTTTGATTTTTACAAAGCAGAATAAAAAAACTTTACTATTTGAAATATTTGCATACCCCATGGCGTTTATCTTATTTCTTAACCATGCGAACAATAAGTTGTTTGTCCTGTTTTTTTTATTACTTTGAGACTTCTCGTTTACATTGAGGTGATTGGCCTCATTGGGGTCACTGTGGTTTTTTGAAACCCATTGCGCTTAATCTTATTACAATTCTAATTAGTTTCTATGCATATAAATATTTGCTATTTTTTTATGCAAAGCTGGCAATCTAAATGTGATAGAAAATCCTGTATTAACATTTTATATGAATATAAAATAAATATGAGTAGGGAATGTACATAAATTGATTGTAAAAGTGTTTTTATTAAATTTGACATGTGCGCCCTCATTTAAAATCATTTTTACTTGAGAGCAGTAAATTTAACTGACTATAATTAAAATGTTTTAGTTTTTTTGCAATTATAGGTACTTATACATGATTGATTCCTTGTATTTATATGAAATATTAATACTACTTTTCAAAAATTTTTATTGAAAAAAAAAAACAAAACTTACATAAGAATTCTCAAAACAATTTTTTTGTCTTCAAGCAATTGAATTTTATAGCTAGAATGTAAGCAATTTATGAGAAAATTTTTTTTAAATATAAACTTTTAATTGAAAATGTAAATAACTAGGTACTAAAATTACTATTTCACTTCAAACATATTTTTTAATTTAAAAATTAGAAAGAACACTATCATAGCATTCTAAAGATATTCTTTTAATATTTTGGATATTTTCATTTAAAGAATAAATAAAATAATCATAATCAGTTTCTACTACAGTAAAATAACTTAAATTGCTACAAGCTTCGTTATTCTCAATTTTTGAATAAAAAATATGAGACATCATTTCAAATGTAATAGCCAAATCACTTAAAACCTTCATTATATCTGTCTCTGCCTTTTGATAACATCCTTCAATAGAGTTTCTGGCTAAAATTATATCTTCCTTGATTTTTCTGAAATCGCAATCTGTTGTTTGGTTGATATAATCAAAAAATTTTTCTTTCCCTTTGGCTATTATGTCATATGCATCGAAGTAAAACTGATTAGTAAGTAAAAGGATTCCATTGTTTTTCTCATGAATCTTTTTAATGAAAAATAAAGCAGTATTTTGTATATTTGATAAATTATTACATTGTTTCCAAGTATGTATTAAATTAATTAGACTGGAAATTAAGCTTGAATTTTCTTGAAGTTGATAATTTCTGTATAAATTAATTTTTGCCACAAAACTAAAATCCAAATTTATAACACAATTACTTAGATTTAATAACTGATCTTCTTGAGCATAAATATTCAAAAATGAATAAAGTAGTATTGTAAAATGTATCAACTTCATTTTGTAATTTTTTATAGCCTGACAATATTTTATGCAAGAATTTAGGTATTGTTAAAGTGTGGATATTGAAATTTCAAGTGATAAGAAAGACGTTCAAATAGGATTCAAATCTTCAAAATTTCAGAATACCAATGATGTGTATGATGAAGACATTTTTAAACATATCCAAAGTCTACTTTTCTCTTTTTATCTGATATACAAGTAGAGAAACTGAAAAATATATGTCTCTTTCTATATATTAGTAAAAAGAGACAAGTAAATTGCAGATTATGGCATTGAAATTTCTAGAAGCTTTAGTTTAGATAAATTCTTTATTAACTTCTGACAAATGTTTCGTTCTTTTTTGTTTAACTATTTCTACCACCATTTAACATTTTAATGCAAGTAACTGTGGGAATAAATATTAATATATATATATATATATATATATACTATATATATTTTATTTAATACTCATTATAAAAACTGATAATCATAATAAAATGCTGTAAAATATATTTCTTTATTTAATAACATACTCTTTACGAATGAGTGCACTTATAAGGCTTTTATTTTATCCTTTGGTATTTTTATAGCTTTTGGGAGCTCTCTCTCTTTGCCGGATGATTTCAACTAAGGCAATCTTTTTCTGTAAAAGCTTAGTTTCCAGGAAAAAATTTTTGAAAAAATTAATACTACTAATATTTCTGGCACTGCCAGTTCAATGAGACTGAACCCATGAAACTGATGCCAATCTTGTTTTGTCTTTTACCAAAAATATGGTAACCCGTTTGCAATATATTTACTGTTGTCATATTAGATGTCAACTAAAATTATATCCCAAATTTATCAGGTTTATTCGGTATGTATTGGATGAACCTACATTTAACTCTAGTCTGGAAAAGGTTTGACCATTTCCAATCAATGAATACTATACTTTTGACACCAAAGCAAATTTATCTTCCCCCAAACGATGCCTTCAATCCCATTTTTATCAAAGCGCAATAAAATTTTTTTTAAATTTTCATGAAGGGATTTCAAATCATGGTATTCTTAAAAAAAATAAAGGACCTCATTTTTTATTCCATAAAAAATTTATTTTCTTTTTCAGATTATGAGTCTTTATTAATCTGAAAGCATTCTTCACTTATTATATTTATTTCCTGCAATACCTTAATGATTTTTGGAATTCTAGACATCCTTAGAATTGAATATAAATTAGGATAAACTAACCTATATTATAAAGACTCCTATTTACGCAACTGAATTGGTAGTTTCAATAAATTTTATACGACTCTATATTTGAAGTGATGTCACGACAAAGGAAATACCAAAACACTTTTAAAAGTTTATTTGCAATCTAAACAAAGTTATCCAAAATTTTTAATAATAAAACTAAACTAGATAGCCTGAACTAAAATATTTCTTGAATTTTGTAAAACTGGAATAATTAAAAGAGCTTAATGTCTAAAGTGTAACAAGAAGTGTTACATGTTTTAATTTGAGTAAAAAAAAAGGTTAGCAATAATGTTTTAGTAAAAAAAATCTTTATACAGACTAAAATAAATTTATTCCTCTATATTTTAGCTTATATCTAATTAAAAATCCAGCCAATATTTACTGTAATATTTTATTTAAAAATTTTATATATTTAATTTCTTAACGTGAAGAAATGAAAAGCATTTTGAATACAATTTGAACATTTTTCTGAAAGTTTCATAATTTCTCTTGTTCCATTATTTAAATAAATATCAAAATCATTCTCCATTGCCGAAATAAATGAACTATTACTGCAAAATGAATTGATACCAATATACCAGCGAAGATGTATAGAAATATACAAAAAGTCAGAAATTAAAGTAGTCAAAACTTTTGAAATTTCTTTTTCGGTATTCAAGTAACAAGTTCTTACTATCATTTGAGTTACAGACACATTTCTTGTATATTCCTCAATATTTACGTAAGGAATTATTTTAATATGATCAATCAAATTTTGCTTTTCTATAAGAATAATTGAAGATGTAGTATCATAAAAATGATTAATGAATGATAATATAGCACTGTTACCCTTATGAACTTTTTCAATCATAAAACTAACCTTGTTTCGGTTTTCCTGTCTAACAAATGTGTTATTGCATTTTGTTAGATTATTTATTACAGCTTCTAAGCTTGATAATAAAGTTTTATTTTCTTTAAGATAATAATCCCAATATATGCTTTGTTGTGCTATAAAACTTGTATCCAATTGATTTATATACGAAATTAAATTAAGAACTGCATCATCAAAAGCAAAAATATATGATGAAAAATGCCCAAAAAACGTTAAATAAATTAAATTCATTATATCAACTTTGTTAAAATTTCTAAATTATTTAATTCCTGTGGCTGTAGCTTAGCAGTTAAATCCACTTTAAACAGTTTAAAAATTTAAGCAATATTTTGATAGGAATATATATATACATATATATATATAAACTGGAACAAAGATTATTGTCCTAATTAAAATAATATTAAAACAAAATATATGTTTGCTTTTAAATTTCAAAAATATAATTTATTGTTAAAAACAAAATTATTTCGTTGAAGCTTTACATAAATGAAATGAGGACAAAATTAAATCTTAGAATAATCAAAATTTTGCTCTAAATTAAAAACATGTGATATGGTTTTGTTAGCCAATATCTCCATAATATAGAAATACTGAGTATAATTTGCTGTACTTGTATAACGTACCTAATGTATATATATATCAAAATAATTTAAATATGAAAAAGCAAATAATATTTGACTCCACACACACACAGGGAATCAGGCCCCAATGATTCAAATTTCAAAAATTTTTAATATAAATTTTACAAAGTACAAATAAAATATGTATCTTTTACATGGTAAATCGTTTAAATAAAATATTTCATTTGATATATGAAAAAAAAATGTAAAAATGAGTCACTGAAGCCCACCTAATCCCTTAAGTGTATCTGTATTGGCATAATCACATTTTTTGATTAATGCACCGAAGATGATTCCTACGAATTATTTGAAATGTCTGTTGAACTATATGCAGAGTTACTCTCTCTCGATATTCTCAAACTAAAATTTGAAAATTAAACTTAAGTTATTGCGCTATTGTTTGCTAGGATAAGAAACGAAGTAAAATTCTTGGATGCTGCCTTAGAAATTAAAATTTTATTTACAAATATGTTCAGTATATACTAATTATAAACTAACAGGAAGGGTAGCTTAAATTCTTGTCATATTTAAGCCTTGACCTTATACAAAAGCAATAATGAAACTAATGACTGATATTTAGAGAGATGATTCGGTTAATTCATTGAAAAAAGGGGCATGTTTTCAAGAACTTTTTTGGGCAATACAAGTGTTTATTGCTTGTTTTATTAGTTTTTATTAAATTACACAACATTTAAACAATATTTTTCCAAATTTTTATTTTAAAATAATAATAAATGAGCGAGTGTCAGTGAATGTCTGGAGCCTCCTTGCAAAAGAAGTTATTTTTTTGGTGCGCATCACTACTCGCAATAGAATCATCCAAAATCAACACTGAAAAAAGGAATACATAACAACAATCGAATAGTAGTTATTTCAACCTCGCCGTGAGGTTAAATATGGCGAATGGAATCTTGAGAGTGGTATAACCTTACGGAGGGGTTCGTAGCCCGAAGCGGAAAACTGTATATTTCTTTGAATACATTATTTTATTCTCTAAATATATATAATTTAAATTTTCTGATGCAACCTGTATCGAATATATAAATCAAAAAGATAGATAAAATTTTATGACCTAGTTCAGATAACGATTTCTAAGCGATCACAGAACATGAATTGATATATGTATACATACATAGAACCAAACAAACAGACAATAAAAAACGAAATAAATAAATTCCTAAATAAATAAGACACATAAAATTTGTACACTTATCTTTAACCTATGTCCGTGATATAGGTTTGAAAAAATTCAAAAGTATTTATATCCTTTTTTCATTGCAAAAGTGCGAATTATATGAAGTTTAATTTTCCTAAATAAAGAACACCGCACTCAACACCACCGTGTAGTTAATACAAGAATATTCATAAGGTTAAACTAACATATCAGCTATTGTTCAAATCTATATAAACTTGATTTGATCACAAATTTTTCAACCTCGTGATGAGTTTGATGATAGTAACTTTTTCTTTTCAGTGAAAAAATCAAAATTTATTTATTAAAGAAGATATTTTTTAAGAAAGTGACGAGGGGATTTTTTTTCGATTTTTCAATTTTTGGTAGCCTTTGGATTACCGATTTTCACATCGACTTAGTTTTCAATGTAAAATTACTGATTATTTAAAGAATACTCTGGCCATTACCTACTAAAATATGTGAAGAAGTTGTGTATGGAAAGCATCAAAACGATCGGTCTATTAGATTTTAAGTTATTGTGCACCGACTTCGAAGATAACGAGTTTCAGGAAAAAGCTTTAAAGTTTTGCTCACTCAGTTCTTACTTTGAGTAAAGGACACTTAAATGCAATGCTTTGAAAATTTTATACACTAATTTAAAAAAATTTAAAAAAGATTAATACCGAACCATCCCTTTTGGTTATAGGTTTCGCTGGCCTATTCTCAATATAGATTAAGCACATATATATGAAAAATTGAGACTCTAACATTCTTATTAATTACCAAATCAATACCAAACTGGTACGCAATATACTATATAACGTGATACATTAGGAATATATTCAATTCTTTTTATAATAATAATTGTTGTAATTTTTTCTTTAGATTACTTAAATCTGCTACTTAGGTAGCATTTAGAACAAATAGAAGTCTTTAATTAGAAAATTTGCTTTCATTCTGATGTTTCTTTTTTATATTTCTATGTTGTTTTCTCTCGACATATCATATACTAAACAGGACTTCCCTAGAATATTTTTTATGGTCAAGAAAAATTTAAAATGCCTTAAAGTATGCAAGGATATCAGATAGAGAAATTTTAAGTTTTTGTTAATATTTTCCGATAATGAAGTAGAAATTGGTATTCTTTATGCCGTTTAGTTTTCCCCATAATTTCTTTCTTTTATGCGAAAGTCATTTTGTGACAATTGGAAGAGCAGCTGTCTTTTCTGTATCTTACTGTAATAAAAAAAAAAAAAAAATAATAACACAAAGTGGATACCAATATCTCCTTGAATTGAACAATGTAATTGAAGATAACGATATTATAAAGATCATTATGATGTTGACTAATAAATTATAAGATTTCAAATTCATTTGTGTTAGATCTGAAATTTTCAAATATTTTCAATTAGGGAAGGTATGTGCATGAGTTATTTTACTTTGATATTAATTTTTTTAGAAGGATTTGAAGAAAAAAAATTTTTCTCAGATGTGTTCTTAGATGTATCACAGGCTTTCAACAAAGTATGGCATAAAAGACTCATTTTTAAGTTGAGTAAAGTTCTATACCGAAATTACTGCCAATTATTCATACCTATCATATTCAAGGTAATAAATGGAGAAGATTTCTCAGAGTATTATGATATAAAAGCAGGAGTTCCTCAGGGTAGTGTGCTAGGCCCATTCGAAAATCAAACCAAAGTGATTAAAAAATTACAACTGGCACTAGACAACGTTAGCAAATGGACAAAGAACTGGAAAATTAAACTTAATGAGTCAAAATCAGCACACGTAACTTATACATTGCGTCATAAGAACAAAAATCTCCATACTTATCTTGATGGTGCTCAAATACCCCAGGCAGAATCTGTGAAGTATCTTGGACTTAGTTTCAAGATTGAACTGGAAGCATCGTGTTAGACAAAAAATAATACAGATGAAACCCAAACATTGATAAAAGTACTGGTTAATAGGATATCGTTCCCAACTTAACCTTTACTGTAAAAGACTGTATAGCAATTTGTATAGCAATCTTCAAACCGATTTGGATGTATGGAATCCAGTTATGGGGATGCACAAAACAGACACATCAAAATTTATTCCAACGATTTCAAAACAAGTTTTTGGGCATGATAACTAATGCTTACAGATATACGAGCAATCCTGAAATCCACAAGGATTTAAACATAAAATTGGTCAACCATCCAAGAGTGATCCATGAATGTGCTATCAAATACGAAAAACGATTACTAGAACATAGCAATGTAGAAGCCATACAACTCTTGGACATTACAAATGAAACCAGGAGACTCAAACAAATCAAGCCTCATGTATTAATGTGAAATATAAAAGTCGTTATTAGGAACTGAGTATTGGTTCAGCACACCTGCACAACTTTTTGCTTTATATAAAGTACATTTCAACAATAGTAATAAATTAACTAGTTAAGATTGTACTAGTCATATCCAATAAAGGATGTTATTTTAAAAAAAAAAAAAAAAATTAATTTCTTTTTCCACAGCTGTTTATTATAAAGTAAGACTTAAACTAGAACTTACTGAAGAATATTAAGTTTTAAAAGGCTTTCAACTTTTATTCATTTATTAAATTTTTATTTTTAAAAAATATATTCATTTTGTTATTATTATTTTTAAATAAAAGAAAAAGACTATAAAAGAAAGTGGTTGTAATTTTAGATCAAACATGTGCCTTTCACCTAGCTTTAATTTGAATAACAATTGAGTATTTTATTCTTTTTAAGTCAATTTATCTTTTTTAATGCTAAATTAGGTTAACCGAAGACATTAATTTTTCAGCAAAAGAATTTGAATTTGAATAACACAGACAAATATACAGACAAAGCAAGATAAATAATTGTATATGAAAAAAGATATAGCTTCTGAAAATGTAAATTATACCTTTTGTATTTTAAGAAATATATTTTGTCGTTTGCACAATTGCAATTGGCAACAATTAATTTTATAATTGCTGCAATACATACATGATGATCTAGTTATGGAAAAAATACCTTTTGGTCGATTCTAAACGCTTTACCAAAAGATGACCAAGTTTAATTTCAAATTTTTCATGCTTTAAAATTTTTCCAGTTAATGTAATTTCACTTGAATTTCTCAAAAGAAAAATATAAATCTAAAACTTCTTAGTCAAAATAATGAAACTCCAAAATTATATAATTCTTATGTATGTTTCTTATAATGTGAAAGTGGGAAAAAAAAATGGGAGACTAGTATCAAGCTTAAGGACTTTGAGAGATGCCTTAAATGAATGTCCAAATTCATCATTCACCAATGAATTTCTGCTTGCAGTCTTACAATTAGTTAGTATTCAAAAGGTCCGTCAGATAAACAATAAAATCTAATTGCTTATTAGTAATTTTTATGATAATGTTTATACAAGCATTGAAGATGGAAAGCTGAAGTTAATCACCATGTTTTATTATTTGAATGCCGCGTACGAAATTTCAATAAAGGTTGGCTTTAATTATATAGAACAGGGGTTCCCAAAGTGTGCATCGCGACGTCCCACTCTCGATTTGTAAAGTTATGCTCAGTAAATCAAGCTTATCCTTTTTATTGATTTTACAATGCACTATTATACTGAGAAGGAAAAATAAATCATAAGATGATTTATGGAGCTTTCTTTAATAGTAAATAAAGTAATCTTAATGCATGTTAGAGCAAGCACAGTTTTTCTTTTAAAGAAGGGCGTCGCATAAAAATTAAAGTATATAAAGGGCGTTGCAGGTATAAAAGGATTGGCTATAGAAACATAAGACTACGAGTATTGTTTTATTTGAAATTTAAAGAAGATTTCTAATACACTGTATTAACCGTCCGTGCGGAATATCACAAGCAATACACTGTATCAGAGCATATTATGGAAATGCGATAATATGTGCTTTAAAAATGCCAATTATAAGTGTCAAAACACCAAATTTTTTAGAAGAATGCTTACCTATTCGTATAGAAGACATAAATTGGTAAAATCATATACAGGTGTGTGATATACTTTTATATTTAATACGCTCGGTATTTAAATGTTCTTTTTCAAAAATTTACTGTTGTAATTTGAAGTTGCTTATACCAACAGAACATTAAATTTTAGTTTTTCTTATTATTTACGTGTCATGGTTTTGTTTTTACTGTAAATATATCTATAATGCATTTTCACTAACGATTACTATCAAAATTATAATTAAAAATAACCATCAAAAAACTTTGAGAAATTTATCATAAATTATCACTGAAATTTCAGTAAATCAAAAATGATTGATGACCATTAGTTGCACGCAATTCTACCTATTTAAATGTACTAAACTTAAGGGGGCACTCGGTATTTATATACTTTTTCAAATTAATGTATTACATCCTAAGAATATTGTGTCAAAATTTAAAGCCGATCCGAGGAAAATTACCGAAGTAATAAGCATTTGAAAATCCTTCTCTCTAGAGTAAGAAGATTTCTTAACAAATTCAAAATAGAGATTCTACTTTAATAAAGTTATAAAATCTGAAGTTTCTTTTATTTAAAAGATTAAATCATACAAAAACTTAATTTAAACCCAAACGTAATAATTTTTGCAATAAATAAAAGTAATCAATTACAAAAACAATTTATTTAAAGATTAATTATAAATTATTTAAATTTCTATTAAAGAATAGCAAAATGCATATTCAAAACATTTTAAACATTTTTTAATAATTCTTTCCAATTCTTCCTTTGAATAATTTAAAAGAGTATCAAAATCATTTTCAATTAATGGAATATGTGATACATTTTTACAAATTAACTTGGTTTCAATTTTCCAAAAAATTTTTTGCGAAATCAAATTTAAATTATTTCCTAAATTATCTAAAGTTTTTATGATACATTCCTCAGCATTCGTATAACAATTTTTTACTTTCGCTTCAGTCAAGGAGACATTTCTTTCATGCTCTTCAATGTTTAAGTACCAAAATGTATTAATGTATGTAGTTAAATTTTTTTTGCCTTCAATAATTTTCCCATATGTACCGTCATAGAAATTATTAATAAGTGATAAAATAATATTATTACTATGATGAACTTTTTGGATCAAACCTTCAACATTTTCTAAGCTGTCACGTGTAATAGATGTGTTTGGGCATCCTATTAGAACATCCTTTAAAGTTTCTATACTTGATATCAATGTTTCATTTTCTTTTCGATAATAATCCGAATATAAACTATAATTTGCTATAAAACTTATATCAAAATTTTTCACATTAAATAAAAGATTTAAAATACGATCTTCAAGACCAAATATATTTATAGAAAAATAAACTAGAACTACAAAATATTTCAATTGCATTTTTGAAAGCAATACAAAAAAATATCTTGACTTTATATTATAATTCTTTCCTTGTTTTAGATAAATTTTTCAATATTGCTAAAAGCTTTTATGGTTAAAAGCAATTGATATGAAGGAATTTACAAACTGATCTAAAATTATTGCATATCAAATTAGTATTAAAAGATAAAATAATTCTTCGAGCTTGCAAATATTAAATTTAATATTAGCAATAAGTCAGAAAATTATTATTCCTACCTTCTCATTTGTCGTTTTCTAAAAAAAAATTAAATATTTCAAGAGTTTTATGAATAATAAAAATTTGCATACATATGTTGATATCTCTTTAATCCAAATGCAAAAATAAAAAAAAAAGAACATAATTTACCTGGTTACTAATAAATTATTAAAGCATAACTAAAGAAATAATAATGATGTGTTTCTGGTAAAATGTGTATAAGTATATGTTAAAAAAATTACATTAAATTTGAATATATTCTCAACACAAACATGAATATATATTTTTTATACATGTCATAAGACCTATGTACTATGTTATGTAATTGCAATAAATATAGATCCCAACATTTTTCCAGTCAGCTAAGTGGTTTGTGTTTGGTTTGGGTTGCTATCCAACTGGCAAAAGAAAGCATACAAGTTGCAAAATTTAAATATAATACAAAAAAAAAGAAATGATTTTCACATTTCTAATAATTTTTCTTAACTTTTACAGTAATATTTTTAGTCAAGAATATTCTTTGCAAGATCTTATTACAAAGGTGAATAATTTTGATATCAGTTATGTGGCAAGTTATAATTTATATTTGGGTTACCGTCATAAGGAGAACGAAACATTGTTAACAAGCTTGCAAAAATTTAAAGAAGTTTTAATGGAATGTTCAAACTCAACTAATACAGCTGAATCTATAGAAAAAGTTTCATTTATGATTCATGAAATTCTTCGAGAAAATAATGAAATTTTGTCATATATCAATGATTTCTATGACAAAATGTTTGAGAAAATTATAGAAGTTAAGCAAAGAATTGTTGAATATATTAATACTACTATTTATCTGGATCTTACTGAACAAGTAACAAAATTAGAATTATGTGAAGTAGCTATTGAAAGATACTATAAAAAGGCTGAAGGAGAAATTACAGAAGTTCTAAATGATTTAATAATAGTATCTGAAATGATTTCTGATAATATTTATTTGAAAATTAAAAATCAAAAACCTTGTTTGAATTCTTCATTTATTATAGGACTAGGGTATGATTTTGAAAGTTTTATGTATAGCTCAAAAGAGAAAATTAAATATATTTCAGAAACGTATGTGATTAATTTAGAAAATGCATTTATTATTGCTACAATGTACAGTGAATATTAAAAGTTTCATTGTCAAACTTATATTTTGTTGTAATTCTTAAATAAAATATTATTATTAATGAAATGATTTTTATGAATACTAAAATTAGAATTTGAAAGTGTCCATTGGACTCTACCAAAATGCGTTTTGTAAAAATAAATCAAAAATATATTTACCTGAGGAAAATTTCGATAGTATTTTCAATTTTTCTAAGCAAAACATTTTCAAAAAGAATTCTTAGAATGTATTGAAGATGCATTTAGAATGTAGCAAAATCATGAATTTTGTAAGTCTTTAAAATATTTTAACAATTGAAGATATTAAATTATTTAAATCTAATTTCATTTAAATTTTTTGCATTTTGAGAAATATATATTTTTTGAATTATTAGCTATCTAATTAACAAGTAAAATTAATAATTTAAGGTTTAATTAAATTAAATTAGGTACGGTTTTATTTTTATTTTTATTTTTATACTAAACCAGTATCCCCAGTGAGTAATTGATTAATAATACCCCACGCACTAATTGTTATCAAATTCTTTTATTTATCGTATAACTTTTGAAATCCTTAAATTAATCGAAACACATCTACCTCCAAAAATGGATTTAAAATCTTTCTTATTAAACCGAACTCCAATGAACATTGTTGGCTTCTATTCTATAGAAACATAAGACTACGAGTATTGTTTTATTTGAAACTAATTAGGTTTACTTTAATACCTTTTTGAAAAATCATCAATGAACTTTTTTACGAAATGAAGCTAAAAATCGCCATGCCGATTTGGTCCTGTCTGAAGAGTTTCAGAAAAATTTGGCGAAAATTCCGGGCATTTTTTGAGGTTTTTTGCTTTTTTCTTAAAAAGGAACCAGCATAAGCTAATGTTGTTTTTTATTTTCGTAAATTATAAAAGTTTTTCAATGAAAAATTGGTACATTGTAATAGCGTAACTGTTGAACTGTATTTGTTGAAGTATTCTTGTTGATGATAGTGCTACTGCAATGGAGTCAAATAATATTTGGATACTGTACAATACACCAAAATACCTCCTAATTTTGCCCCAGTCACCTGACATCAATCCAACAGAAAACCTTTGGGACTATCTTGAAAAAACAATTCGTAATCGACGAATTTCTAATAAAAATGATTTAAAAATAGTTCCCAGCGAGGAATGGACCAAACTCCCACCTTCTAAATCTTTAAAATTAGTAAACTCCATGCCACGTGGACTCCAAGTGATTATTAATGCTAAGGGTGGACCAACACAACATTAAAAATGATTTTGGTTCTTATTTATTAAAAAATACAAAGTGTACGAAGACTATTTGCGCGTGATTTTGGGTACTTTTAATAAATTATTTAAATTTTTAATTATTGTGTTGATTATGTTTTAACTGTGTATAAACAGATAAACAAAGAACAGTATAAACTATATTTTACTATTTTTATTTAAAAAAAAAACTTTTCGTAAAAGCCTTAAAAATTAAGCTATTTCAAAAATACTTAGGTGTACGAAGACTTTTTACACTCACTGTATGTCATTTATTTCAATTTATCTTGTCGAAATTCCGTTGATTATGAAGAAGTCAGGCGAATCAGGATTTTTAGTCGTATCTGTTGGCCAGCACGTTGGTCTGCGCGATGAATTATAATCACATTTACTTTCATTGATGGCTCTTAGAAATCCGTTTCCTTTACCAGGCGATATAAGCCTCGACCCTTAAGCCGTATGCTTTGTATTGTAGGCCCCTTCCATTATGAATTTTGGGCCAAGACTTTCGAAAATTTCCTTGAATTGCTGTTTTGTTGGCATGTGTCTAGGTGGGCAGTATGCTACTACAACATTCAGTTCAGACATGTTGTATTCGATGGTTATTGCAGTTGCATATGGCATTCAGTTATAGCTGCTCGATAATAGTGTTTAATATTATCTTTAATTAATACTGCTGACCCACCTCTGGCTCTTTCTCTGAGGTGGTTTGTCCAGTAGGATCTGAAGCCTTTTATTCTAACGTAATTTTTATGTCTGAAATGGGTTTCAGATATGAGCGCTATATCTATGTTATTTGAATGGAGGTAATTTTCCAGTTCAAGGGTTCGTGCATTAAGCCCATTTGCGTTCCATATCATTATTTTTAGTAACGAGTTCTTCATTTGTTTATTTTATTTGTTGTTATGTTTTTTTTTTGCTTGACTTTGCAAGGTTTGGATAAGAGTTCCCAGTTTTCCAATCTGCATGTTAATTGTGTTAACGTGTTCTGTATTTGTTTGACAATTTCGTTGTTTTTAGGCTCGTTAATGCTTCCACTTTCCTTTTTGTCCATTGTATTACTTTGATTATCTGCTACTAGTTTGGCTGCTTGTGCTGTAGCGTATGTCTTGGGTTTAACATTATTAGATACTTGTAGTCATTGTACCGCAGTTGTTCTATTTGTTTTCAAACTTTTGCCTGATATACTGGGCATCCTTTATAATTCGCTGGGTGCCTATTCTCATTACACAGGGCACAGGGCACTTTTCTCTATCGTGAAAAGTGGGCAGTCGATCCTCACTTTTTGATTCTCATTATTGGTTATTGTTTTGTATACATTTGCTATATATTTGACTTCATGACCTAGGTTTTCAAGTTCCTTTTAAATTTCATCTTGGCCCATACTACTTGGTAGTCCTTTTATGATGAATCTGTTTGCTCCTCCTTCAATTGGCTTGTATGATACTCAATTGTTTTGAGCTTAATTGCCGAGTTATTTTTTTGCTGTTCTTTTTTATTTATTTTTTGTTCACTTTTGATTTCTTCTAGCGCCTTTTTTATGTTTCTGTATTCATTTGTATTGATTAGTGTTATCTTGATATTGTTGTTGGCTAGTGCTTTGAATTTCACCGTTTCTGCTTTTAGCTTGAGGATTTTCTTTCTGAATGAATTGAAGTCATTTACATTACTCACACATATGCGCTTTGGCAGGGGATTCTCCTTTAGCTGACTTTCATTTTTTTTTTTGGTTTTCATTTATTTTTGAAGTGAGTATATCGGTATCTTTTGGTGGCGATTTCGTTTTGATTCGGCATCGCTTTTTTAACTATTTGTTGGTTCCAATTAGTTCTTTTTCTAATTTCTCCTCATCTGCTATATAGTCACTAGCAGTGTCTATCTACTTATTTACATCCAAGGAAATTATGGGTGATGCTAGGGAAGGAACTAAGCTTGCTGGTTGAATTAGTTCACATTTTTCTATAGGCTATAGGCTATAGGCTTAAGTTTAGTCTGCTGATTACTGCTTTTATCTCTTCTATCTCTTTGGCCATTCTTTCAATAACCTCTTTTTGATTATTTGTATATGGCATGATTACTATGTATCACCGCACAATTTTTTATGTTCTATTACCAATTTGCATCAGGTGGTGATGCATATGGAAAATAAAAATTGAAAGGTAAATATAAGACACTCACACTCCTACAGTATGTAAATATAAGTATGATTATATAGACACCTACACATACACATATGTGAACATATATATGTGTATATAAGTGCGTGTAAGAGCACAAATATAATCACACACAAAACATGCAAGAAAAGTTCATAAAATATTAATGCAATATTTGCAAATGAATGATATATATAGGCCTTCTAAGCTTTAACACGTCACGTTTCCTTGACCTACTTGTTGTTGTTGAATAATGCTAGATGTTATAGTACAAATAATTGCAAGTTCAATAAACTTACAAGGTCCAAAATGATAAAAATAAATATCCTATAAAAAACACTTCTGCGAAGTAACAAAAAGAGTGATGCAATTATTTGAATCATAACTAGAAAATTACTGATATCTATTTCTAGTGACGCTTTTTATGTGTAAAAAAATTTGCAAAGATTGTGGCAACTAAAATTTAAGCATAATAGTTATTATTAAATACATAAATCATAAATCCAAATCATCTATTAATAGGACAGTTACATTTGCTGATCAATGAAATAAATTCATTTCAGTCGCTATCAGGCTCTTGATTCTCCTATTTTCATTTAGAGACTTCAGTATAGTAACAAAACAAAGAATTTGGGAGCACCATTATTTTAATAAAATTATTTCTAGCGAAGGCTATCTCCGATCGTTTTACATGGGTATATTTAGTTTTGCATAGTTTGAGGCAGTAACTAATTAAAATAATTCTCTATTCTGAAATTATTTTCCGCAAACCGAAAATCTTATCTCTTACATATATACAATATGGAAGTATACGAACAAGTGATATCATAAATTTCAAAAGCAAATAAAACTAAAACGCGAATTTCGCCAGATATAAGCTATATGTTGAATAATTAACTGTAATGTCCTCTAAAAAATATCTGCTTTTTAAGAAATTCGATTGAGCCGTTTTCGCGTAGCTTTAGGGCAAGTAGTGAATTTTGATGTTTTCTTTGGCTAAATTCTACAAAAATTCGAATATCTCAGTTGTTAAAAGTGATAAAAACTATATTGAGCATTTTTTTGAAAAGTAAAATTGTATGCTTTAAAACGCTGTATAAAATTTTAATATGTATAAAATATTAGCTTAAATAAAAATCTAGGGCTTAAAAAGGTGCTCAAGCAAAAAATTAGTTATATTAATGTTTATGCTATACATTATTTGGTTGGACATAACGTTCACTATAATATATGTGAGTATTTTAAGAAATTTGATCAAGTCATTTCCTTGCAATTTTGAAAAAAACTGAAAAATTGTGATATTTTTTTGGACGGTGTATTCAAAGTTAAAATATAGCCACATTTTTTACGATAGAAAAATTTCAACAAATTAATTTAAAAAAAAAAATGCTTGGATTTCAATTAAAGTAATTGATTTTTATGTAAAATATATAGTAATTGAAATATTGCTTTTTTAAGAAATGGAATTTTCCAAAATAGCAAAAGCTTTAAAGTCCCATAACTTGCCTAAAGCTTTAAATATAAAAACCATTAAAGTTTTTTTATTTTTAAATTTAAGAGTAATTTAAGCTTGTCACACAAACCTTATGTAAAATGTTGCTCATTCTTGAAATATTAAAATATTTGCATTTTCTGCAAAATTAAAACTTGGCACCTGCACGTAACTACGAATTTTTTAGAAATTAAATTTCAATGAGCTTATTTACATAAAATATATGCTTAAACTGATAGTTTTCTTAAAAGCTGAAATGCAAGATTTTTGAGTAACTTTGCCAAATGTGAAAAATTGTTTAAAGTAAATCGAGTGTCGTTTTTTTCGATTTTATTCGATTATTATCATTACGTCATTCCGGAGACTGCCGTCTTCTGTGATATAAACAGGTTGTAATACAAAATGCTAAAAGTCTACAAGTTATTTCAAGTGCCCTTGTGATGATATTACAAGTTATAAGCAACTGATGTTGCTTGCTGTGTACGACCAATAGATGCTTGTAGCGCGAAAAAAACACGAAATTACCGTACAATTGCGTTGAAATTTAAAAGATATGTTTAAATAAACTAATTTAAACTAGTTGTAAAATCTTAAGCTCATTATATGCCATGTACGTGTGCTTAATATTTTCTGAAAGACATTTTTGATGTTGAGTGAACATAGTGTTTTGCTTAGAGATACGGTTTTTTGCAAGTTTTTTTTCTTATAAGCTCCCGAAAATTTGATAAGAATTTTCTACGTAACTGTCTTTTTAAGCGCTCATCAATATTTTTACACCCACGAAAAATAAATGTTTTTGTAATACAAGCAGAACATATTTAAGTTTTGAAGTAGTTTAGTGGAAAAAAAATTAACAAAGTAATATTTTTTCAAATATGAAAAAGTTTCTGGTTTATTTACACAAACAAAAACAGAGGAAATCAATTTTTAATTTATATTTGCGTATTGTAGACTTCATCTTTTTCAGGATATGGGTGGTTATCGCAGTCACTTCCACTGCAAACAATACAAGCAGGCAAGTAATGCAGGCTTTCTGCAGCCACAGACTGAAGGACCTTGAATTCCTTTACCATCAGGTTCCTGAATAAATACGTGACAAAAGGTGAATTTCTATTGTGCGTAACTGTCCATAACTCAGCAAACTTTAGAATTTAACATATATTAAATTTATAAACAAATATATCTACTACATACCCCATAGAATCTCGACACATATCAAATTTTTATGATGTAAATATTTAATTATTAATAAAACTTCATTTTAATTATTATTTTTAGACTAATATTCATATATTTAGAATTTTTTTGGAAAAACTGGAGACAAAGCCGAATTTTCTATATAAATATCAAAATTATTGGTATTCTACCTTAAGCCTAGCGCACACCAACGCTTCTGAAGCAGCTTCAGAATCCGAATCAGAAGCGGATTCAGTTGCCGCTTTAACTTTATTTAATGGGTGTATCAAAAATCCGGTTGACAATTTTTTTTTAATCTAGAATGCTTTTTTTGAGTGGAATATTGTTGATTTTTTTTTGTTTATTATTGTTAGTTATACATAAATATTGCTAATTTTTTGTTATTATTATAGTTTACAGTTAATTTATGCCTCTTGCTATTAAGTTTTTTTTTATTTTTGCTAATAATTGCTATGATTAGTAACAGTTGTTGAATTTGGTTTTTTAATAGATCTTTTCTTTTTTTAAATAAAACTTATATTCTAAATATTATTTAATTAATTAATTTTCTTTAATATTGTGAAGATGTTTTAACAATGCTATTAACGGATTCCAATCCAGAATCTTTGAGTTATTTTGATAGAGAAATGAAAAATCGACATCATAGAATTAATTATCTAACACTTTCTGAAATTTATAATGAAAGTGTCGAAAATATAGATGAGTTCAATTATGATAAAGAAAGGTAAATTTCTTTATCTTTTTATCATATTTGTAGCCAAATAATTTCTTATTTGTTTAGCCGCTTAATACCAATATCTCCTTGAGTTGAACAATGTAATTGAAGATAACGATATTATATAGTTCATTATGATGTTGAATAATAAATTATAAGATTTTTAATGCATTTGTGCTGGGTCTGAAATTTTCAAATAGTTTCAATTAGGGAAGGTATGTGCATTTGTTATTTTAGTTTGTCATTGATTTCTTTGTCCATAGCTGCTTATCATGAAGTAAGACTTCAACTAGAACTTACTGAAGAACATTAAGTTTTAAAAGGCTTTCAACTTTTAGTCATTTATTAAGTTTTTAATTCTAAAAAATATATTCATTTTGTTATTATTTTTTTAAATAAAAAAAAAGGACTATAAAAGAAAGTGATTGCAATTTTATATCAGTTTCAATAAGTTTCTAACATGTGCCTTTCATCTAGCTTTAATTTGCATAAACTTTAAGTGTTTTATTCTATTAAATTCAATTTATGTTTTTTAATGCTAAATTAAATTAACCGAAGATATTAATTTTTTAGCAAAAGAATTTGAATTTGAATAACACAGACAAATATACAGACAAAGCAAGATAAATAATTGTATATGAAAAAAGATATAGCTTCTGAAAATGTAAATTATACCTTTTGTATTATATTTAAAGAAATATATTTTGTCGTTTGCACAATCGCAATTGGCAACAATTAATTTTATAAACAAGTTTCTAAGCCTGATATCAATGTTCAATTTACAAACTGATCTAAAATTATATCAAATAAAAATATATATATAAAAGATAAAATAATTCTTCGAGCTTGCAAATATTAAATTTAGTATTAATAATAAGTCACGAAATTATTTTTCCTACCTTCTCATTTGCCGTTTTTTTAAAAAAAAATAAATATTTTAAAAATTTTATGAATAATAAAAATTTGCATACATATGTTGATATCTCTTTAATTCAAATGCAAAAATAAAAAAACAGAACATAATTTACCTGGCTACTAATAAATTATTAAAACCTAACTGAGGAAATAATAATGATGAGTTTCTGGTAGAATGTGTATAAGTATATGTTAAAAAAATTTCATTAAATTTTAATATAGTCTTAACACAAACATGAAAATATATTTTTTATACATTTTATAAGTATTATGTTGTTTAATTGCAATAAATATAGATCCCAAAATTTTTTCAGTCAGATAAGTGGTTTGTGTTTGGTTTGGGTTGCTATCCAACTGACAAAAGAAAGCATACAAGTTGCAAAATTTAAATATAATATAAACAAAAAGAAATGATTTTCACATTTCTAATAATTTTTCTTAACTTTTACAGTAATATTTTTAGTCAAGAATATTCTTTAGAAGATCTTATTACAAAGGTGAATAATTTTGACATCAGTTATGTTGCAAGTTATAATTTATATTTGGGTTACCGTCATAAGGAGAACGAAACATTGTTAACAAGCTTGCAAAAATTTAAAGAAGTTTTAATGGAATGTTCAAACTCAACTAATACAGCAGAATCTATAGAAAAAGTTTCATTTATGATTCATGAAATTCTTCGAGAAAATAATGAAATTTTGTCACATATCAATAATTTCTATGACAAAATATTTGAGAAAATTATGGAATTTAAGCAAAAAATTGTTGAGTATATTAAAACTACTATTCATCTGGATCTTCTTGAACAAGTAAGAAAAATAGAATTATGTGAAATGGCTATTAAAAGATACTATAAAAAGGCTGAAGAAAAAATTACAGAAGTTCTAAATGATTTAATAATAGTATCTGAAATGATTTCTGATAATATTTATTTGAAATTTAGAAATCAAAAACCTTGTTTGAATTCTTCATTCATTAGAGGAATAGGATATGATTTTGAAAGTTTTATCTATAACTCAAAAGAGCGAATAAAAAATATTTCAGAAACATATGTGAAGGATTTAGAAAATATGTATAGCCTTTTTAAAATGCACAATAAATACTTTTACAGTCATCTTTTTAGTCAAGAATATTCTTTACAAGATCTTATTACAAAGGTGAATAATTTTGACATTAGTTATGTGGCAAGTAATATTTTATATTGGAATTACCGTCTTAAAGAGAACGAAACATTGTTAACAAGTTTGCAAAAACTTAAAGAAGTTTTAATGGAATGTTCAAACTCAACTAATACAGCAGAATCTACAGAAAAAGTTTCATTTATGATTCAAGAAATTCATCGAGAAAATAATGAAATTTTGTCACATATCAATGATTTCTATGACAAAATATTTGAGAAAATTATAGAAGTTAAACAAAAAATTGTTGAATATATTAAAACTACTATTTATCTGGATCTTACTGAACAAGTAAGAAAATTAGAATTATTTGAAAGAGCTACTAAAAGATACTATAAAAAGGCTGAAGAAAAAATTACAGAAGTTCTAAATGATTTAATAATAGTATCTGAAATGATTTCTGATAATATTTATTTGAAAATTAGAAATCAAAATCCTTGTTTGAATTCTTCATTCATTAGAGGAATAGGATATGATTTTAAAAGTTTTATCTATGACTCAAAAAAGAAAATGCAAAATATTTTAGAAACATATGTGGAGGATTTAGAAAATATGTATAGCCTTTATGAAGTGCACAGTAATTACTTTAACAGACATCTTTTAAGTCAAGAGTATTCTTTACAAGATCTTATTACAAAGGTGAATAATTTTGACATTAGTTATGTGGCAAGTAATATTTTATATTGGAATTACCGTCTTAAAGAGAACGAAACATTGTTAGCAAGTTTGCAAAAACTTAAAGAAGTTTTAATGGAATGTTCAAACTCAACTAATACAGCAGAATCTACAGAAAAAGTTTCATTTATGATTCAAGAAATTCATCGAGAAAATAATGAAATTTTGTCATATATCAATGATTTCTATGACAAAATATTTGCGAAAATTATAGAAGTTAAGCAAAGAATTGTTGAATATATTTATACTACTAATCATCTGGATCTTACTGAACAAGTAAGAAAAATAAAATTATGTGAAGTAGCTATTAAAAGTTACTATAAAAACGCTGAAGAAGAAATTACAGAAGTTTTAAATGATTTAATAATAGTATCTGAAGTAATTTCTATTAATATTTATTTGAAAATTAAAAACCAAAACCCTTGTTTGGATTCTTCATTCATTAGAGGAATAGGATATGATTTTGAAAGTTTGATGTATAACTCAAAAGAGAAAATTAAATATATTTCAGAAACATATGTGATTAATTTAGAAAATGCATTTATTATTGCTACAATGGTTTAATAATTTCATTGTCAAACTTATATTTTGTTGTAATTCTTAAATAAAATATTATTATTAATGAATTGATTTTTATGAGTATTAAAATTAGAAATTTATTTGTTCTTTATTAAAATAAGAGCTTTCTTTTAACTTATTTTTTATTAATTATAGATTTGCAATGGATTTTTAGTTTAATTCCTAAATGAATTTGAATTTTTAGTGAATAAAGTTCACTTAAAGTTTAAGTTTTAAAGAAACATGAACCTGCTCCTAGTTTCAGTCACAGATTTTATAAAATTTTTATGTAGAAAACAAAAACTTCCAAAATATATTCCTTCTTTTAAATAAACTATATTTTGTCATACCCAAGTTGTATCGGAAATATTTTGTCATCTTGGAAGATTACTATAAGCTGTCAGAGATATTACCCATTGTTATGAGATCAACGAAGTAAAAAATTGCTTTCTTGATGTTTACCTTGGTCGCATTTTGGCGACAGATATTTCAGCTGATGTCTTAAATGATCCAATTTCATCTGATCTTTTTTAAGTAGATCGTTTGTATTTTTTTTCTGAAATTTTGAATATTGTTATCAAATTTTCAAAGTATTTCATACTATAGGGTGGTCCAAATAAGATTTGTATTTTGCTGTAGTTTTTTTTGATATGGTAACACTAATGTCAATATCGGAACGACATAAATTTAGTTAAGGTCTAAAGTACACGAAAATGGTCAAATATACACGTGAAGAACGCTGGGAAATACTGAAAAATTACTTTCAAAGTGGTTGTAAAGTTTCAGAAACTCAAAAAAAATATTCCGACGAAGCTCATTTTCACCTTGGCGGCTACATAAATAAGCAAAATTGCGGCATTTGGGTTACAGAAAATCCACAGGCGATTCAAGAGATTCCAGAGATTCAAGAGACTGTATGGTGCGGATTTTGGTCGGACGGCATAATTGGTCCATTTTTCTTTGAAAATGACGCCGGCGAGGCTGTTACGTTGAATGGCGAACGCTATCGTGACATGTTAAATGAAAAATTTTTTCCGGCAATTGAAGATATTGAATTGGACGATGTTTGGTTTCAACAGGATGGCGCCACATGCCACATGCCACACAAGCAACATTTCAGTCGACTTAGTACGCTCTAAATTTGAAAATCATGTTATCAGCAAAAATGCTGATGTGAATTGGCTACCAAGAAGTTGTGATTTGACACCGGTGGACTATTATTTGTGGGGTGCCGTGAAAGACAAATGTTATGCCAATAATCTAACAACAATTGAAGAGCTCAAACACAATATCATCATCGAAATTTGCAAGATATAGCCGCAAACAATCGAAAATGTATTGAAAAATTGAATCGACCGAATTGGCTACTCTGAGGTCAGCCGTGGCAGTTATTTGAATGAAATTATATTCCATCATTAAAGTAAAAGGATACAGCTTTCCAATAAAAGAAAAATTATGAAAAAATATTGAAACGTTTTGTTTTTATAACCATTTATATCATACAAATTATATTTGGACCACCCTATATTAAAAATCATTCAAAACTATTGGTGCTATATTTTTTATTGATGAATAATTTAAGATTGACAAAACTAATAGCGCTTCGGTCACAAAAATTAAAAGTTATAACGCCTATCATGTTTCCATAATGATTACACTAAAATAATGAGTTTTAATCAAGTTCCAAAAAAAGAGAAAAGTAATAAGAAAACCTTTTGGTGTTATTAATAATAAATAAATAAAATAAAATTAATCATCATCGGGTAAAGCAAAAGTCGTAGTTCTCAAGTCAAGACAGGTTCAAAAATTTTGACTTGAATTACTTTAATTGTAAGATGATCAAATTGTTTTCATGATAATCGGCAATACTTAATGATCTTTTCTTTAAATTAAAAAATATCAGGTTGATCACTTATATTTACAAAAAAACAATATCAAAAGAAATTATAAATTTAAAATTCGTTTTTTATTACTTTAGTACAATTACATATAATAAAATTCAAAAATTTTTTCAATAAAATCAAAGCACAATTTAGAAAAAATTTTAATTCTATCTATATACAAATTTTTAATATTTTTAAGTGAATTTTTTACTACCATTGTCACTAATTCTCCTTGGCATAAATTTAAATCAGAAATTGATTTATTAATGAATATTGATAAACTCTTAACTTGTAAAGACATATCTTCTAACGCATTTACAATATTTTCTTGGTGATATTGGTAGCAACACTTTATAGTATTTTCGATATGTTTAAGTTTTATTTCTTCTTCATTTATCTCTAAATGACTAGAGTTTTTAAAAAAATTGATAACTTTTTCTTTACCTTCAGTAGTTTTCTGATAAACAGTTACATAAAAATTAGTAGTTATATCAAAAATGTCTTCACTTAATTCTTTTATTTTTCTAATATTTGCAATATTTCTAACTATAGAAATATTTACTGGAAATGAACAAGAAAAAAATGTATAATTTAAATTTATTAATTCTGGTAAAAGATTTGTATTTCCAATGCGTAAATAATTTGAATACATATCTGAAGTTCCTAGAGAATTAAAATTAAGCTTATTAACTTTTTCCACTAAATTCTGTGTTTCATTATTTAAAGCAAAGCAAATTATAATAAAATGAAAAACTAAAAATCCACGCAACATTTTCAAAAATTTTTCTATTTAACTTTGTTTTCAATATTTTGCTTTTAAAGCAGTTCAATAGGTTATTTAAGAATTTCAGTTGCTAAGATTTAAATAACATCCAGATATTTAGCAAAAAAAAAATAATTTTTTAAGCAATTTTAAAACTGATTATTTTCACCCAAAAAAGAAAGAAAGAATAGAACGAAAATACAAAAAAGGTATTTCCGAAAGGCGTATATATACGCCCATGGCAGTTAACGTCTTAGTTTAGCGGGGCGTATACGCCCGTAGCAGTTAAAGAGACTCATAATTACGACTTATAATTACTGCGCAAATTGCGGTATTCTAAATTTCCATAACTTAAAACTGCAAAAAAGTTGCAGAAAAATTCCACAGCCTACATATATTATATATACAACAAAAGCCTTAGTGTAGCACATGCCCTATTCTTTCTAAGATCGTGAACCCATGACAACAATCCTCAAAATAAAATATACGCAACGAATAACAAACCGAAGAAAGGCAAACAAACGAAAAATTTGCATTAAATATAATTTCCAAAATTTATATATTTATTTTAATAAATTTTTGAATATTATAAGCATGTGAAAAAAAATTATCTTTTTTAACGCTTAGTGAAATTTTTTCAGAAAAAAATTATGGGTTTGTTAAGTCACACAGGGAATTTTAAAGTAAATTTATCAAATTCTTAACATCTAGTTCTAGAAACAAAAATCCACACATTTAATTGTTTAACTCTCTTAAACAGAATAATAAAAATTCAAAAAAGCAAATATTCAAATATTCTCTTTGAATTGGTCACTTATGAAAAATAATTTTTTTTTCCTTAATTCCTTTCCACAAGATTAGTTAAGATTCACATGCCATTCTTTGAAACTTTTAATGCCTTAGCAGTGCTGAAAACGACTTTAGATTGTCTACTGGGATGCACAAAATAGATAATTATAGATCATCCTCAATTTATACAATAGTCACTTGAACAATAATTTGTAATTTTAATCATCTTCATTCTACCAACTGCTAACACTGCTAATACTGATTAAGTTAAAAGAATTTTAATAAAATTATATAAAAAATATATTTCTAGATTTCTAAATTCGTAGCCTAAAATTTATATTACATTAAGGTTCAACATTAAATGCAGAATCCGCAGCTTTAGCATTTACTTGCTTTAAAACAGTTGTTAAGCCTTTACCTGGACCACATTCAAAACTTCTAGGAAAATTAGTACCGTCTTTACGCTCGTAGAGTATATGAAGTGTTTGTTCCCATTTTACAGGTTTTATTATCTAATTAAAAATCAATTAAATAAATCATATAAATAATTATTATGAAAAAAATGAAATACCTGTTTAGGTAATTGACGTAATATATGGGATGCATTTTTATATTTTTTACCATCAACATTAGAATGAACACTTATAATGGGATCTTCAATTTTTATTTTATGTAATGCCTTTTGAAAGGGTTCTACAGCTGATTCCATTAAATCTGTATGAAAGGCTCCATTAACTGGTAAAATTTTAACTCTTTTTATTTTTAAATGTTTAGCATTAGCTTCTAAATATTTAAGTGCTTCAATATTACCAGCTATAACTTTGCAATGTGGATATAGATAGTTTGCAATACTACATTGAGGTTTTTCAATACCTTTTTCTATACACCATTTTTTAGCTTTTTCACAGGCTAAACCTAATTTAGTATCAGGAGCATATAAAACTGTTGCCATACAGCCTTCTATTTCATCACATGCTATTTGCATTGCTTCAGCTCTAATTTGTACTAATTTTAATGCTCTATCAAAAGGTATTGCTCCAGCAAAAACTAATGATGTTATCTCTCCTAAACTAAATCCTGCTGTTGCTATACAATTTTCAATAGCACGTGGTCTTTCTTCCTTGAGCCTTTCTAATGCTGCAAGTGATGTTACCATAACAGCTGGTTGGCTATGTATTGTTTTATTTAATATTTTTGCTGGACCTTCTAAGCATAATTTCAAAAGATCATAGTTTAAAACTTCATTTGCTAATTCATAAATATCTCGTACATTAGGATATTTAAGTAGATTCTTTCCCATTCCTACGAATTGAGAACCTTGCCCTGGAAACATAATTATTGATGTATCTCTTGGATCTACATTCGGTCGAAATGATTTCAAGCCTTGACTTTGCTTATTAAATGTTGTTCCTTCTGGATATGGCAATGTATACCACTGATCAGTATGAGTAGCGGGTAACATATCTTGAAATGTTGCTGCATTTTCAAGAAGTTCTTTTGTATCATGTTTTTTATTACATTCTAAACGCGAGAACAATGAGAAATATCGAAAAGTATTTATCCGTATAAACATTTTAATATCCGGCACTGGTATCCTGTCAAAAGCAGCTGATTTTTTGGACTATTCCAAAATTGCTCAATTTACTTCACGGACCGGTACTGAAAATAAAGTTTTGCTACAACACAGTTATAATTGGTACAGTACCTAAATTATAGTTCATAAATTTACATTGCCCTTGACAACGTTGTCTTTTGGGCCAAGTGCTGAATTACAGGCAAAGAGCAGGTGCGGTAAGTAAACCGGTGTTTTCATTTGGGACAAGCATGAGACAGATTGTGATTCTAATCAATTAAAGCTTGTCATATCTGTCATTTTATTATTTGGATTAAGTTAGGTTAGGTTAAATTCTTGTGTGCCAAAGAACATATTGCTATTTTTATAAAATCGATATAGTATTGTAGTTTTCTTTGATTTGACAGTTAAATTTTCAAACTAAGATATCTCACAAAAGTTTTTAAAAAAGTTCGTATTATAAAACTTTAGTAAAAAAAATTATAAAAAAGTAAAATTGGATGCATATCATTTTAAAAATACGGCTGTAAAAGTAATTGCTGTTTGTGTTGGACCTCGGGAAACAGATTCAAATCACCATTACACGAAACAGCATGGCCATTAGATATGAAAGGATTAATTCCATAATGATAAATAATATTCACAAAAAAGAGCAAAATTTTTATTTTTAGAATGGAGAATATCGCTAAAATAATGATGTCCATCATCAAAGAAACAAATAGTGGAACAATTTGGTTGCTCTCAAATCGCAAATGATTTAGCTGATAGTTTTTAATGATTTTAAAAACGCTTAATTAAATATTAATAAACTACATTTCGTTTATAAAAATAACAATTTTTTTTTATAATAATTTTAAAATCAGAAAGTTCCCTACATTCAGTTATTGTAAAGAGAACAGTAGAATTAGTAAATATGCTTGATAATGCAGGTTCAAATGATGAACTAGAAGATGAGGATACAGAAGAAACAAAAAATAAAAGAAAACTTGTCATATTCGTGCAAATGGTGAACTATTACTTGAGGAGTTACCACCAATTAAGGATTTACATATGTATTACCGGACCGGAGAATGAATGCATTGATAAATGCAGTTGATAAATATCTTACTTAAAATTTTGCTGAACTCTTGTCATTTTTAAATACATCAATCAAATTTAATAAACAGGTTAAAACATTTCTATTTTTCGAAAGAATTTTGCTTGGTAAAAGATGCTTGGTAAACTAAAGCTTAGCAAAAGGATCATCCATCAAGTTTTAGTTTTTTAATAATATTTTACTTTGTTGCCGTATTACCACCACAGAATACACTCTAGATTAGGAGATGCATTTATCCTACTGTTTGGCTTCGCTATGTTCCAATCGAAGAGAATTTGACAATTTCCGCTTCGAAACACAGAATTATCCTTTCAGCTATTGCAAATAATACCGAAATAGCTCTTCAGTAGAAGAGAGCAATAAATCTGTTATTGTTCATAGTGCATCTTAGTCCTTAACTTAGATTAACTACTAAATATTAGCAGAACTCCTGACTGAAATCGTTTTCTAATTTAAAATAACATATATTGTAAAAGTAGTAAGTAAAAAAGTAATAAGCCTGCAGATATTTCCATTTCCAAAGAGGTAACCCAATGTTCTCAGTTTAATCTTTCTCATATAAGTTAGCAGACTTTAGCAAGGCTAAAACCAGCCAGATTGTGAAAAAAAGAGCCAGGGGACACCTAAAACCTCTCTCTAGTGACGCTTATAGCCTCCCGTACAAATAAAAAACTTCTTCATTGGTAATACACTGTATTGTTATAAAATACACTATATGATAAAATGTCAAAATATGTGTCTTAAAAATTAACATTGAATCATCTAATTGTGCTGAAATATAGTTTTTAAAGTTTTTGATTTAATTAATCAAATAATAAAATGGTAAAAAAAACCAATTATAATCAGCATAATAAAAAAATAACATATTTGAAGACACAATAAGTAGGGGAATTTTTAATTTTATTCTATTGGACAGCCTGTAGATTGTGTTGGTTGTAAGTTCACAATAAATTCTCAAAATTCCCTGTGTACACCTCTTAAAAGGTGGTATTTTAATACACGATTAGAACATACAGAAACACGATCCTCCATACAAAATTCCATGGTGTATATTGTAATACAGTGTATAAGCATCAGTAGAGAAAGGCAATTAATGCTACTTTGAAAAGAAATAGAACTGAAAACAGAATGTAGTTATGAACGTTCAAGTTTTTAAACTATTTTACATTTAATTAATTTTTATTTTTAAAGGTTTAATTTTTTTAGAAATGAATTTAAAAAGAAAGCCATCCATCATTTTTGGGTATTTAAATTTGTATAAATAGATTTTTCGCATGCGCCTTTCTCCTAATTTCAAAGATTAAATCCAATAATTTATATAACATTATACTTATTCTCTTTTAGAAAAGCCAGTATATGCCAGTATATAAAACCAAAAGAGTTAAATAAAAAAATTTTATCTTAAATGTCAGTAAAAAAATTTTAATATTAAAAGCAAAAGCATACAGACAAAGCAAAAGATAAATAAATGTATAGAAAATAGATACAGCTTATGAAAATTTAAATTATACCTTTTGTATTTTAAGAAATAAATTTGGTCGTTTGCACAATTGCAATTGACAACAATAAATTTTATAATTGCCGCAATACATACATGATGATCTGCGATTGTGGAAGGATCTTTTAGTCGGTTCTAAATGTTTTGCAAAAAGGTAATAAAGTTTAATTAAAAATTTTTCGAATTAATGCAATTTCAGTTCAGTTTCTCAAACGTTAAAAATATAAATTTAAATTACTTACAATTAGTCAAAATAATGAAACTCCAAAATTATATAATTTTTATATATATTGCTCATAATTTAAAGGCTTCTGAAAGTCAGAGAGCAAATTTTATATCAGATGTAAAAAATTTCAATGTAAGTTTTTTTGGAAATTTTAATTTATATTGGGACTATCGTCTTAAAGAAAATGATAGACTAGTATCAAGCTTAAAGACTTTGAGAGATGCCATAAGGGAATGCCCAAATTCATCATTCACCGATGAATTTCTGTTCGAAGTCTTAGTTAGTATTCAAAAGGTCCGTCAGATAAACAATAAAATCCAATTCCTTATTAATAATTTTTATGATAATGTTTACACAAGTATTGAAGAAGGAAAGATGAAGTTAATCACCATGTTTTGGTACTCAGATATGGAAGATCAAAAAAGAAATCTTTCCTTTGCTGAAATGACTGTAAGAAGTTGTTATTTGAATGCTGCCAACGGAATTTCAGAAATTCTAGAAGGTCAAATTTTTTATTTTAGTGTAATTCTTCAAAGTGACAGTTGGACTCTTTACCAAAATACGTTCTGTAAAAATGAAACACAAATAAATTTATCTGAGGAAAATTTCGATAGGATTTTCAATTATTCTAAGAAAAATATAAAACGATTTTCCAAAGAATGTATAAAATGTATTGAAGATGCATTCAAATTTAATGTAACAAACCCATGAATGGTATTTAAAGAAAATTATTCATTGTTTTAATTCAAGTTTTTTGTTTTAATATTTTTTTTAAGTCATAAATATGTTTACTTTCTAATGTAATTCATATAAATAATTAACAAATAAAAGAAATGATTTAAACTTCAGTTGATTAATTACGTTTTCGTTCTTATTTTTCTTGCAGCTCTATCGTATTTAATAAAATTTATCACATTTATTTAGTTTTTTACATTTTTTCTTTCTACTAATGAAAATATTGCATGTTGATATTTTCTCATTCACTAGGAGCTAGTAGAACCCAATAATATCTTAATTTTGATAGTATTAGTTCTTTTTTTTTTTTGGGTTTTTAGGCTTTTTAAAAGTTTTATATTTATTGCTATGCTTTAGAAATTCTGTATTTTTCATTTTTCATTAAATTTAAGGGAAGATTATTATAAGTCCAGTCTCAGCTTGTAGAAGGTCTTTTAACATAATTCTTACATAAAAAGTTTTTAAGAAATAATTAAAAGTACCTATCATTTTACTTTTGTTAATAATTGTACTTTTTTTACAGTTAGGTTATGTATTTCACTTTTACTTGTGTGTTTACACGCTTTTTAACTTCTTTTGAACAAACTTTTTAACTTTAAAGTGTTAGTTATGATTGATATTAATTATTATAAACATTAATTACACGTGACAACTTAAAAAAACCCATAGTTTGTAATTATAAAGTTTCAATAAAGGAAAAAGTGCTGAATGATATTTGAGTCCGTCAGTGCACAAATCGATTAACTCCATATTAGAAAAAGTCGAGAAGAATAATGAAATAGTATATATATTTTTGTAAATTCTTCTTAAATTATAAATTCAAAAATACGATTTTGTCATTAGTGGTATTACTACTTATTACTAGAGAAATTTGTTTTGAATATGTACAGTTTGGAGGCAATCAAGTGCTTTGAAATTAAAGTTTAATAATTTTCAAAAAATGGAGTTAGTCGATTTGTGCACTGAGCCGCTCATTTATCAAAGTGCTTACAAAATTCATACCATATTTTTTTTTGGCATTCAGCACCTCGACTGCGTAGAGCTGTCATTTTCCACATGTACTCAAGTAAAAAAAAATAGAAATAAAAGATTTTCTAAGTTAAATTTAGCAACAAATTAAAATCTAATTTTTTTTGTAAGTCATTATTAAAAAAATGTAAAGTTAATGTGTTTACAATATGTTTATAAAATTATAATAATGTGCTAATATCCTTATAAAATTACATGAAAAATAAAACTTGGTGTTTGTTTTTTGAAATGGATACAGCCGAAAACATAAGTAGTGACGATGAGGGTTTTTATTTTGAATCAGATGAATTAGCTTTACGTGGAAATAAAGACTATTCAAATGTTCTAAAGACTATAGCAATTTTACAAGCACAACGAATAAGAGCTACACATGATTTGGAAAATTTAGCAATTGCTAAAACTAAAGCTCTGCAAGAACCTGAGAAATTTTTAGAAACTTTAAAATCTGGGGGTAATCTTGATCTTCCTGGTAGAATAAATATTCAAAAAGTAATATATATTTTCCTTAACTAATTTATTAGCAATGAATTTTTTTCTATGATTTTAGCTTCCTAGTGTTAATTTCGAAAAGTATGATGTTGTTTTTCCTAATCATATGACGGAAAATGGTGAAACAGATACACAGAACTTCGATATGATAGTTCGTGGACGTCTCTTTGACCAAACAAAACCTGAAACTTTTAATCAGGTAAACAACCAGCTGTCATTTAATTTAAAATTGTTTTTTATTTAGCAAATATTATTTTTAATGCTATGGATACTATGAGAATTGAGACATATTTTTTTTATTTTTTCCTGGAGGTCTTTTGGTGTTTTTATTATTATTATTATTATTGTTCTTATATCTGGCCTTCTGGAGGACCCTACCTGATGTTAACTGAGTCGCTCATTACGGGAGAAATAACTAAAAAGTTCATATCTTTCTAAAGCACTTTTAATACACCTATTACACTAAAAAGAATGTAAAAAAAGGCCTAATATTTCATGCAGGTCCTTCTTGCTTAATGCTTGAATTTGAAACTTTCAAATTATTAAATTTATGACTGTCAAAACTTACAGACTTCAAAGATAATGAAATGATTTACTAGGTTTAGTTAGCATAAGCCTACCATTTTAAAATCATTAGTTTCGAATACCATCCCGGGGTCCTGATTTTTTACGGTTTTGAGCATCTGCTCTTATCCGTTTTTTTATCACTATTTATGGTTCTATGTAAAAAACCCTTACACTAAATTTCATTTATCTTTCATCTATACAAAGCCGGACTTTGTCTAAAGGTCTTCCATCTGTTCCAATCCAATAATTTTAACACATCATGAAATTATTTTTCCATAAAAATTTGTGATATATTCATAATTTTGAGAACTTATGAAAATATAGAATACCAATTATGCTCTTTTTATATGGAGATCGTGCAAGCAAAATATTTTAAAAATCTTCTGGTTTTCTAAAACCTGAGTACAATTTGCAAAAGACAGTACCATATTAGAACACTTCGGGGCCCTATTTTAAAATAAAAAAGTGAATGACCAGAAAAAAAGCGATTATATTTTCCGTGTGCCCTAATGGTAAAGATGGCACTGGGAAAAGAGTGGGTATATGTTAATAAGAATAATCATTTTAACCATCAATATTATAAATATAATAAAAATGGCAAATCTTTTACAAATAAAATATTATTATTCAAGAATATAAAGAAAGCTTGATACTATTAAACTGTGGCGATTAAATTTCGCTAATTAAAGTGTGTAAAAGAATTTTGAAAGTAATTTGACACTTAGAAAACTTTAAATAAAAATAGTTAGTTATCATTTGTCAGTTTCATGTAATATTTTTCAATTCATATATTTAACTTTACTTTTTAAGATTTGCTGAATTACATCACTGGTTTTATTCTACCCTTTTAGAAAATTATCCAGATGCAAGATAATTTGTTTATCTACCATTTAAGATATGTTGGTAGATAAGGTAAGCTGAAGTAACCAATTTCTAATTCCAACCTTTTCTATGCTACAAAACATTCTATAATTTTGCCCAAATCTTCTAATCATATAACCTCATTGATTTTTCGCCATTTTCATCACCAAACTCTTCATGGCGGAGTTGAATCAACCTTATCTGCCCTTCGGAATGAATATTGGTTATTGCATGGCAGAAGAAATGTACTACATTTAATACACCAGTGTGTTATATGTTTTGAACAAAAATCAACACCTAGTACTCAACTAATGGGAAATCTACCTGCATGTCGCATAACTTCTTCATGTCCGTTTTCACATACAGGTATAGACTTTACAGGACTGCTTAGTATAAAAATGTCAAAACATCGAGGGAACGTCTGTATAAAGGATATATATGCTTATTTATATGCATGCCTACAAAGGCAATTCATTTGGAACTAGCATCAGATTTGAGTTCCGATGCATTTCTTGCTGCATTTGAAAGATTTCCGACAACGGTACCAATTTCGTTGGCGCAGAAACCCAGTTAGATAAGGATTTAAAGGCTGCCATAAACACAGCAAAAATCTATACCGCTGAACGAATTGCCAACAAAGGCATCACTTGGCATTTCAATCCTCTGACATCTCATTTCGGTGGACTCTGGGAAGCAGGAGTCAAATCCGTAAAATATCATCCAAAAAGAATACTTGGGAATACTTCATTGACTTTTGAAGAATTATCTACAGTACTAACTCCATGGCATTTTTTGATAGGCACTTCTATAAATACATATTCTGAGGGACCAGTCAACATAAATTCTCATCCAATTCCTAAGTAGAATTTTCTAAATCAAATTAAACATCATTTTTGGGAAAGATGGTCAAAGGAATATCTTGTTTCAACTCCGAAATCGGGCTTAATGGAAAACCCAAGAACGAAGTCACAAAATTGGAGATATCGTCATTTTTAAAGAAAACAATATGCCCCTATGTAAATGGCCCTTAGGAAAAATTTTAAACACCCATACAGGCCCAGATAATTTAATTCGCGTAGTCTGTGTACAAACTTCAACTAATACACTCATTAGACCGATTTACAAAACCTACTTATTGCCTATTAATAATTGTTTTTTGATAAATAATTTCAAATTTGTTTATCACATTTACCTATGGAAATCTAAAATCTAGAAATTTTATCAAATATACCGTTTACCCTTTTCTATAAATAGATCTCTTACAATAAACACTGATTAGTTGATCCTTAAAAGTGCTCAGAGTTCGTAGTGAATTATTAATTTATTTTTTTTTCTATTCAAAATTCTGTATTCATAGTTTAATAGCATTGAATATCAGGTATATAAACAATATGCCAAACCTAAACCTATTTTAATTTTATTTGTGTTTAGAGATCATGTCAACATCTGAAAACCCTGATCAGCCTCCAACGCCAGTGCGAAACATTGAACGCCTGTTCACACAGACACCAGCCACCTCAGCTTGCTTGCTGCAATTTTCTTTTAGCATGCCTTTTGCCTTCCATGAAGAGTGTTTTAAAATTGTAGTGCTTTAAATATTCAAATATTTCTTTTCCGACTATAAACTCAGGGTTTTGACCTTAGTTTCCTTTAAATTCTCAGGGATTTGATTTGAGAATTTTCCTAACAATAATTTCAGGGTTTTGACCTGATATTTTTCTAAAACTATCAATTCTCAGGGCTGTTAGGATTAAGGACATGTTAGGAATTAAGAAAATATTAATTTTAAAGACAATTAGAACAAAATTAACACATCAACCAATCAAAAACACTTGTAATTATTTAAAAGAAAATATAATAAAAGAGAATAAGTGTTAGTAGGTAAACATTATAAAAGCTTTAGTATGTAAGTAATATAAAGTTAAAAAGAAATTTAGCATATAAAATTTTGTCACCTCCTACTTTACGTGGTGTAGGTAATAATTAATTAATTATTTAAGAGAGTAAATTATGTAAGTATTAATTAAATTTTGAGGATTGGGTATGTTCTAGAGTAAAAATTACATTAGTATTAATTTGATATATTAATTATTCATAGTTAAAAAATTGTTATTATTAGTTAAGATTTGGGAATTAGGTTAAGAATGGTTAAGAATTAGGTTTTTACAAATTTAAGTATTGTGAAAGTAAGAAGCCAAAAAACTGGGCCAGAAAGTGCAATATTGTTATGCAAGTTCAGCACAAAAATCAATATTGCATTTTCAGCCGATAAATTTAAAAAAAAACAAAAAATATATATATATATATATAATACTAGGGGGCTTCGCCCCCTGCTCGCTTCGCTCACCAACTCCCACCCCTTTTCTCTTATATATATAATAAAAAAAAATATAGTCTTTCAACGGCTCATTTATTGTCACTAATGTGGGGTTTTCTTTATTGATTTACCATATTTTATTATATTTTTCAATATAAACACACATCTTAATTTATAACTTTTTATTTATTTAACATTTACAATAACTCTTTATAAACAGACATGCCAGTACAGCCTCACACTGGTTATTAAGGCTTTGTCCCGTGTCTAATATTTACTCTTTTAACATTTAATTCATTGATCAAAAAAAAATATATTAATTATTATTTTTAACGTATTTAAAACAAAACAAATTTACTGAGAGACTACTGACAGTTACGGATATGTCAAGCAAGTAAACTTTCATGGCTTGCTTGACAAATCCGTAACTGATAAACCTAATAGTTTAATAAAAATTTAAATTATGACCTCTGCCTCACTAATTATAATTGTCATGTAACTGATATCGTTTTTGAATCCCACGGCCTACTGTGTTCAAACATCATGGCTGTCAAAATGTTAAACATAGTACGTCAAACAAACTTTTTTATATAATAGATAGATAATGTGGAAGGGGTTACATTCTTATAGTCAAGAAAAGTACTGTAAAAGAAAGTACAAATACTTAATTAATTTAATATTTAATATAATTCATTGAATTTCTTTCTTTCGTTTTAATAAAATAAATAGTTAAAGTGTTAATGTGGTATTAATTAATATTTAAAACCCAACCTTAATAAACTAAGCTCATACAATATAGAAACGAACCCTTCATAATTTTGTAAGTGTGTTGTGTTTTTGGAAATACACCCAACAGTAGCAATACATGTTTACTTTTTCGTTATAATCCTTTAGAAAACTTCTCCGGCTGCCCAAGTTGAGCTGCCTGAATAAGCAATATTTTTTTATACAATTTCATCTTGTATTCATATGGAACACCAATTTGGTTTTTTTCTTTTGTAGTTTTGGTTTCTGGTCAAAATTTCCCAAATCAACTCAAATATTGGATAAAAAAAAGCATAATATCAGCTTTCAAGAAGGAAAAAAATCCCTTTAATCTACATTAAGTTTGCTCTTACTCAAGGATAGACCTAAATTTTACTATCGTAAATTCTTTTTTTCAAACAAAATTTTACAAAATTAAAATCTTTTACAAATGATAAAAGTAAATAAAAACCGTAAATCAAACTACATGCAGAAATTTAAAAAATTCGAAACAACATAATGAGAAAAATTTTGCTGACTCATATTTGATATATTATCATTTCATATTTTTTAATCTTTATTTGAATCGAACTTTCTAGAGTAATTTTACTGAGCATTATTTGCGTAGTTCGATGAATTTTTTTTAAGTATGCCCCAGTTAAGTTTGATATTAATTCGGCTACGATGAATGGGTACCATAACAATTTGTATATATTGTGATCCTTTTACTACACAATTAAGCATATTAAATATCGACTAAAATCACTTTAAATTGAAATGAAACACATCTGTGCTATAAAATACACTTACAAAAATCTTCATCAGTATGATAAGATCAACAAAATTTTGGACATTTTCTAAATAATAAAATCAATAAATATATTTTTTATAAATTTCTTTATTTAAAAATTTAAATTAGATATAATTTTTATTTTAATTATATTTTTATGACATAGAAAAATTAAATGCATTTTCAAAATTTTCTATACATAATTTTGAAATATTTCTTATTTGAATTATTGCTAGATGCATTGATTGATTGAAAGAGGTCTCTTTAATTCTACATAAAGATATATTTTCACATGTAATTGTTTGATTAAATCGTGCAGGAATTATTTCAGATATCAATTGTAATTTTAAAGTTAGATTACTTAAAATTTCTTGAATAGTTTTTTCTGCTTGTAAATAGCTAATTACCAAAATTCCTTTCGTAAAAGATAATTTACTTTTTTGTTCATCAAAAGTCAAAACCAAAGGTTTATTGATATATTCAGTAAGATATTTTCTACCTTGAACAATTTTTTGATATACATTCCTGTAAAAATTGTTAATAACTAATAAAATTTGATAATTATTGCTACGTATACTTTGTATAATATTTGAAATTTCAATTAAAGGCTGCATATTTAGTATTGATTCTGTACATTCAAAAATAAAATTCCTTAAATTTATTAATCGTATTAATAATATTCCTTTATCTTCTGTGATATAGTTGATATATAATTCATAATTTATCAAATAAGATATATCAAGATCATTAACGTATTCTTTTAGCCTTTGATATTCATTATTTTGAGATGAAACTGTAGAATGAAGACAAATTAAAAATGTTAAAAATTTTACAAATATTATTTCCATTGTATTAAAAAATGTTTTAGTATTAAACAGACCAAATGTAGATTTAAATTACTCTAAATGCTAAACCGTTGTAAGATATATATTACGCAAGCACTTTATGTGCTTTACTTTTGAAGTGAAAATTTTTTTAATACGATCTGACTAAAATACTTAAACACTTGCTTAAAAAATAAGCTTATAATTGCATTGAAAAAAATAATATAATGTACAGAATTTAAATTACGAATAAACATTCAAACAAACTCAATTAGGCCATATTTACCGACAGAATTTATAAAATTTTAATGGCTTTTCTCTGCTGAAACAAAAATTTATTTTTCTTAATTTTATAAAAAGAAATGAACCAGAAAAAATATATAATAATTTTTATGTTCTATTTTTATACGCTTTTATTAGGATACAAAAGTTTAATTTATCTGTTTTTCTGTTTGAATTGTCTGTGCAAGCTGAACTCCATTTTGAAATACCTACTGACTTTTAAATCATCTTGAAATTTTTCATTTATATTGCGTATTGAAAACACTAAAATAAATATGTTATTGAGTTAAATTATTAGGTTAAGGAGCTATGTTTTATGTTTAATGAAACTTCCAAACTTATTTTTTGAGAACACTAAATAAACTCTTAGGATCTTTAGTATATTCAAATAGCCTTAGTCGTGTAGGGATTTACAAAAAAATTTGTAAAATGAATATTATAAAACTTGAATTTCTTTGTCCTTTAAATCTTTAGACTTCATTTTTACATGTATTTTTATATGAATATGTGTTTACATTTGTTTAATAACAAAAATTTTAGTTGACCTAGAATAAAATTCTAAACACCATGTAATACAATAATTAATAATTTTTAGAAACTTAAAAATCAATATTTTGAATTTCATTTTAATATTCGGTTCAATACTTGTAAATTGAAAATAACAGAAAAGAGAATTTTTACTTCAATATATCGAAAAAATAAATACACATGGGAAAATTTAAAAATTTCTAAATAAAACTACTACATGTCGTTTAAGTGTTATAATTGTTAATTCTATTTTTATTTTTTTTTAGCTATGGACAAGAGAAGAACAAAGACGATTAGAAGAACTATTAATTGAATATCCACCTGAACCAGTTGAAAGTCATCGTTTTAGTAAAATAGCTAAAGCTTTAGGTAATCGTACAACTACACAAGTAGCTAGCAGAGTACAAAAATATTTTAAAAAATTGCATTCAGCTGGAATGCCTGTACCTGGCCGTATACCTAAATCTTATTATAAAAATCAAAAATTAAGTAAATTTTCATTAAAACCAACAACATTTTTTCCTGCCCATGATGTACCAGTAGCAATGCCTGAAGATGATGATTTTTCAGATGATAATACATTTGAAAAAAAATTTCAAGATAAAAAATTGAATACCACAAATAATATTATAAAATATGAAAAAGAAGACTTAAAATTTAAGACCATAGTAATTGATCAAGCTAGTGATGATGAAGATAATATTAATCATAATAAAATAGAAAATAAACTAAAGCTCTTGCTAAGAATTCGTAAAGATAAAGAAAAGGATAATTTAGAACGATCTTCTAGTAAACATTTTGATTATAAATGTGATTTATGTAAAGAGGAACCAATATGTGGTACTCGATGGCATTGTATTACTTGTACATCAAAAGATATTAATTATTGTTCTGATTGTCTTATTACAAATCTATTATCTAATCAACCGCATTCATTTGATCATAAATTTAATGCATTACGAGTAATTCCAACAAATATGGCAAATCAAATGATATTTAATACATTTTCAATAAAATCTGATATTAATGATAATGAAAATGAGGAAGAAAGTGAAAATAATTTAGATTCTAATATCTATGATAAAGATTATTTACCTTCAAAATTTTGTGAAGATAAACAATATAATTATATGGATCCGAATTTCATGCCAAATTAAAACAGAAACAGTACATTTTGAAGAAAAAATATGAGTTTTATTTTTGTTATTGCTTAACCTCGTAGTCCCTATGGCAACGACTTACTTCGAATTTATATTTGGGGTTTTTCTCTTTTTCAATGAAATTTATTAATACTTGTAACCCAAATCTATAAATTTGTATGATCAAAACCCTAAGAGCTTAAAACAACTGCCATAATGGCCTTAAGGACTACAGCCTAAAGTTATTTTTTACTGTTCAACTTATGAATAGATTCAAGAGATCAGTGTCGAAAACTTCCATTAAACTTGGAAAATTCGTTGACCACTCAAATCGATTTTCACTATGACAACCGCTTAAGTAATTTATGACTGTGAGAATTTTTATAAACCATCCCTAGAATTAGATATTTTCTTTTGTCATATAAAGGCATTCCTTTTGTTTAGTTCTTTAATAAGCTTTTTAAATGAAAAATCCCTTCATATTGTATTTAAGTGCAAAAAATTTTGGGAAAGTAAAATCCCAAAGTTAAGTAAAAGAAGTTTCTATATTAAGTACTTTGATGACATCAAATATTCTTCTTGACGTTTTAAAAGTATATCAATTTCTTTAATAAAAAATGTTAATTACGTAATTACTTAAAATTTATTTCAAATTTTGAATAGATTTTTATAAAACAGCGGACTATTCGACATTGTTTCACTCTTTCTCTCTATTAAACGTAAACTGACTTAATAGATTCTTAGATATTAAAACATATTTTAACTAAACTGACAATTTTTATAAGTAAAAGTAAACAGAGCTGTTTTAAGGTGCAAAAGAAATCTGAAATCTTACGTAATTTTCTTTTATTGCTATAAAAAAATGTGTTGACTTATTTTTACAGCTAAAAAACAAAAGCTTAGTAACTTAATAAAAGTTAGACGAAATAATTTATTAACAATTTTTATGTATGTAGGTATACCTAAAAATACTTTTAGAAATAATTCGAACATAATATTAATTATTTCCAAATATACAAACATGTACATAACTGTTGGTTGCATTAAGAGGTTGGATAAAGGATAACAATTTTCAAAAATTTTTTAATGCATTTTGTTATTGTACAACGTTTTAAGAATTTTTTTTTTCTTTCAAAGTAATCAGACTAAAACTTTCGCAGTTATTGACATGTAAAAATTTCCACCTCTTGCAAGTTTTTTAAAGCTTTAAACGTCAAATGCGTTTCTCTCGGAACAAAGTATTTAAATTCAGTGATCATCGACATTCAAAAACTACTGTACCAATTTATTTTAAATTTACTTTCTACATATAAAATGCCTCCCTCCTATTGTAGTGGTTTTTAAAATGACAAAATGGTGGATTTTGACGTTAAAAATCACGGGGAAAGGGGAAACTTATGTTTTTACTATTTCTAATATTTTTATAGCAAAATTTCACAGAATATTGATAAGAAATAACTTGACTTACAAAATATATTTACTTTAAACATATTTGTGAGAAAATTTCGTAAAAATGTGTTTTTTTTTAAAAACCATTAACTCTTACCTCCCCCTGAAAAATAGTATAAATTTATATTTTTATATTCTTTTTCAATGCTTATATTTATCATAATTCTTTATCACATTCTGTTGGTGCAACTACAAATAAAATTTGAATAGCATATGTCACTTTATCTACAAAATAAAAAAAAGTATTAAATATATATTCAAAATTGATGAAATAATAAAATTTACCTAAAATAGAAGGTCTCATTTTTAAATAAACAAATGGTATATATACAATTATACCGCTAACAATAAAAAAAATTGCAAATAGAAATTTAAGTGATGGTTCTGTTATAATTGGTATAACAGCTAAAAATATAGCAACAATAAGTGTTAAAATTGGTACAAATAATGGAACTTTATATGGACGATTTGCATTTGGTTGACTTTTTCTTAATACCAAAAGGCAAATAACTGCACAACCATAAAAAACCCAAATTAAAAATGATGCAAATTCAATTAATTCTTCAATATCTCCAATACAAATAAATGTTAATGCTAGTAAACCTTGTAAGCATACAGCTGGTACTGGTGTTGATCTTGTTATATGAATATATGACATAGATTTTAAAAAATGTCCTTCACGGCTAGCTACAAAACATAAACGTGTTACACCAAATTGTACACTTAATGCACAACCAAATGTTGATAATGCAACTCCTATTGGTATTACAAATGAAAATGGTCCTAGGACACGTTTTCCAAATGTTACAGCTACTGCTGGTGAATTAATCATTTCTAAAGGAGTTAATACAGTCATATAAGCTAAATTCATAAATACATATAAAGCTGTTATAACTGGTACTCCTATTAAAATAGAACGTAAAATATTTCTACAAATAATTTATTTTAAAATTTATTTTAAATGTTATATTAATACTAACTTTTCAGGATTTTTTATTTCTTCTGTTATTAATGATAGACTTGACCATCCATCATATGCCCAAAGTCCACTATAAAATGCTAAAGCTATGTAACCAGGATTTTTTGTAGTTCCAATAAATGCATTATTTAAATTTTCTGTTCTTCCAGCACATATTTCATAAATTCCACCAAATATAACAATTAAACATGCAAAAACTTTACAGAAACTAAAAATATTGTTTATATTTATATATAATTTTACACTGAGGAGATTTATGTATGTTATAATACCTGTAAATAAAATTTAATTAAGTTCATTATAGCTCTATGATGAATAACAATTTTAAAAAGGAAAACTATTCTAATCTAACTATTAGCATAGATTTCAAATAGCCATTTTCATAAGGATATTGCTTGATATTTTAATACTTGTACTTCGATAGTCTATCCTTTCTAATAGTCAGAAAGTCGCATATTAATGTGTTTTTGATTAATTGTTAACGAATGTGACACCGATTATGCGTAAGCTTTTCAGAATCTTAAAACAAAATACTTCTTATACTGCTTAATAAGTTCTATATGACTTACAAAATCTCTCCACGTTAATCGACGGTCTTCCAAAACAATATCCTGTATTTCTAGTATAATTCCTTGCGCTGATGAACTTTTTGGACATACTTTTAAAATTTTAAAAATCCATAATGAATTTTTTTTTGGGTCTAAACGTTCCCAGAATAAAATTTTATAATTGCTCGATATTAAATTTGGTCCATTGGAAATAAAAAATTGCAACATTGTCAACTGTGCAAATCATGGGGAAAAAAAATGAATACTGCTGAATTTGAAGAGTGGCACGAAGAAGTTGCAGTAATTGAAATGTTTTGTCGCTCAGAGGAAAAATATGGAGCAAAGATCAACAACTATGTCGGAGACGGCGATAGCGAAACTTACGGCAATTTAGTAAAAGTGAAGCCCTACGTTGAAAATTTTACTATAAATAAAAAAGAATGTGTAGGTCGCGTACAAAAGAGAATAGCAAAACTTCTACATGGTTTTGTAAAAAATACCATTGAAGATAAAGTATTGAAAATAAGAAAAAGTGAAGTTAAAACGTGGCAAAGTAAAGTCTTTGGCGGCAAAGGAAAAGTCATCGATACTACGGAGCAGCAATTTAAGGCAAAACTCTGATTCGGTGGAAGAAATGAAGACAGACGATAGGCCTCAACGCGATAAGTGCCCGAGCGGTGAGAACTCCGAGTGTCCGTATCAAACAGCTCTGATCACAACAGGAGTGGAAAATTTTAAACACAATTACACTCCACTTTCAGAAGATGTCGTACAAGCGATCAAACCGATATATGAAGATCTGAGTAAGGATGAGCACCAACATTTTTTAAATAAAAAAAAAGTAATCTGACAACTTTGGGGAAAGGATTCAATAGTACTTTGACTAAATTTTAAGTGTTTTTTATTTTCGGTAATTTCCAGCTGAGATACAGTGATCACCGCAAATCATCCTTTTCCAAAGGCCTCCTTGGAAAAGCTGTACCACCGGCTTATATATAAAGATTTTCTAATAAAAAAATTACAAAATGTTGCTAACATCATGCTTAATAATTTCCAAAAACCTTGAATAAATTTAAAACCACACCCCCTCCTTAATTCTCTTTTATTTGCACGAATTGTTCATACCAGAGTTGTCCGTTTTTCCAATTATTTTGATGCCAGCGTTTTGCTAGTACTCAGTTATTTTCTTATTGCCAGTTTTTTATACGGAATTGATTTCAGAACAGTAATTTTTCCGAGGAATTTGATCCTAAGAAGTTTTCATATTAAAAACATTAAGAAAACCGACAGGTCAAAATGACCGGTCGGTATATCGTTCCGTAGTTCTACACAACTCAATCAATTCTTTTAATCCTATATTTGTATGAAAATATTTAACATATATTATATAATGTTAATTAGGTAAATTTGAACAAAGAATGATGATATTCAAAAGCGCCCTCAGTAGAATACTTATCAAATACGTCCTGTTTTAATGTCAAGCAGGAAAATAAGTAATCATGTTTTTGGAAGACCGACAATAATATAAAAATTTTATACATATTTATGTATATTATATATATTTATGTAACAAATACAAGTATATATATATACTATATATAATATTATATATATATATACTTATTGCACGTTTATCAATTGTTATTATGTATGTAAGTTAAATGCATCATTTTAAGATTTTATATTAAAAAACATTAAGGTTTGATTCACTTAGGTGCTCTTTACTTGTAATTGATACCATTAGAAAATTATCTACGTATAAAATTCTTTTAATAAATGGGCAATATTTATTTCATATTTTTATCAATCTTGAAAATATTATGTCAAAATTGAAGTTGATTGTTGAAGAAATAGTTCAAAAATATATTAAGAAGTAATTTTAAAGCCTTATTTATCAAAAACTGAAAAAGTATAACTTTTAATTTTATACAAAAATTTTAATTTTTTTGCTCTTAATGAGCAAAAAAATGGTTAATCAAATTTCTAAATCAGTCCTTAAAATTTTCTCTTTTTCCCAAAATTAACATTAAAATATAAAATATTTAATAATATTAAATGAAAACTAACCCAATCCAAGAATTGATATTAATTTTATAACAAGTTTTTGTTCATCTGAACTAAGTCTATTAAGTCCAATTAAATCTGCTATAGGCTGTATACTATATTCAGCAAATGTTAGCATAATTACAGCAACTTCAGCTGGACGTAATACAACAACATAAATCCATGATGAAACAAATGCTGGTAAAGGTCCCCAAAATTTATGAGTATTACGAAATGTTTCTAATAGATATGCATATTCAGCACCAGATTTTGGACAAACTGTACCTAATTCGGCAAAACATAAGGCTCCTAATAACGATATTACACCACAAACTGCCCAAATGATTAAACAAAACCCAATACTTCCTGAATATTTTAATGCGGCTGTAGGTGATACAAAAATTCCTGACCCAATCATTACACCAATAATAACATTTACTCCGGCTAATAAACCCATTTCTCTTTTTAGGCCTACAGCCTTTTGTGGCTCTTCTTTTTTATTATCTATATTCAAATATAAATATTATTTAAAATTTGTCATAAAAGGAAAAAATTAAATAAAGATATTTATACCCATTCTTGAGAAGCGATGTATTGGTGCTGTAGAAACAAATTTAATAAATTTGTCTTATAAAAAATAATGTCTTTCAATTGTGTATCATAATTTTAACAAATATTCATATTTGGTTGTGAATGTTTCTAAAAAAAAACACAAAAGACTTAGTTAAATAAAAATAATTAGCGCTCTTATATAATTAAATGTTAATATTATTAAAAAATTAATATTTTAGTTAAAAACAATTTTGCAATTCAAAATGCTAAACTCTAGTGCAGGGATGGGCAAACTACGGCCCGCGGATAGACTTTTAATTTGCCGGTCCGACGGAAATTAAAAGAAATATGATTTATGTATTATATGTATATCCATCTCCTTTTCTACTTTGTTTAAATATTATTATTTTTTCCTTTTATTCAAAGGACTGATGATATTTTTACTTTCTTTATTTTTGTGCTATAAAACATAAATCCACGGAAATAGCAAGTACAGACAGCTTCCAAGCTTGAAAAAATTGCATTTTAAGTTCGAACGCATATTTCTGGATTTCAATGGCATTCAAACAGAATTGGATATTTTTACCATGCCTTTCAACGTAAATTGTGAAGTAGTGAGGTCAGATTTGAGGCTTGAATTGAGTTCCCCTCTAACAATCATCTCAAGCAGCTGTTTCTAAATATGCCAAAGTTAGAGTTTTACAAATCATTATCGAAAGTAAGTTTCCCAAATTTAATATTTCACGCCCAGAAAATCAGTGCTATATTCGCTTCATCTTATATATGTATATGTGAACAAGTGTTTTTAAGTATGAACCTTAGAAAGAATAATTTCAGAAGTATTGATAGATGAGCATTTAGCCTCGTTCCTTAAAATCAGTACATCTCACTTCGAACCTCCATTTAAGGAAATTTTAAAAATGAAATCGCAATTTAATTTATCTCATTAACATATTTAAAATGTAATACTTGTATATTGTTTTTAAAATTTTAGAAAAATTTATCAACCCTTTAATTTTAATTTTCGATTTTTGACCTGCAACCGAAAAAATTTGCCCATCCCTGCTCTAGTGTATTAAGCCAACCTTGTTGGTTTTCTTAAATGGATTTGATACATCAGCATAGATAGGGATAGGTTGAGATGGCTTGGCTAGCAATATTTTAGTTGTAATTAAAGAGTTAAGACGCTTAAGAAAGTCATCAATTATTTCTTGTTGTTTTTGGTCAAATGTGAACAAATACGTCCGCCATATTGAGAAAAGTTTTCTTATTGACAAATTTTCATGTTAATACATTACCTCTTAATACTTTTAAGGGGTCTGAAATCTTTTACAGCGTCCTTTAATAATTTTGTAGAGTTTTTAAAAGTTTTGTTGTTATATTAACTCCCTTATTTGGAAAAGCACAGCACTCATCACCATAGAATTGTTTTTATTGCTATTATTTTAAATAATTGTTAATAAACAATTCAATTTAAAAAACAATTATTAACAATTACTAACATTTATTCAAAATTATTACAAATAAAAACGAATTAACAATAATTAACAAAAACTAATAACATCACTATTTAATATTTATTCCCATTATAAAAACTGATTCAAAATAATTCATTTTAAAAAATTAAATTGAATTTAATTTCTTATATTTTTTGTAGTCTGAACCCTGAGCTAATATCCTAATCAACTTATCATGATTGTTAACAATTTGATAAACTAAACTTTATATGTTATATTTTTAAGTACCATTCAAGTCTTGTTATATCACTTATGTATTATATACTATACTTCTTAAGAAATATTTATTTGATTTAATCAAAAATCTTATATGCAGCTAAATAGGAATCATCACGAGGCATATCTTCACCATTCATTATGAAAATGAAGGTCTTAGAATGCAATCAATATTTATATTAGCTTTTAGTAGAAATATTTAAGAAAATAAAAAAATATTCTAAGACTTGCTAAAAGAGTTTATTAACATCATTTAAAGTAGTAAATTATACATATTAAAAAAAAAGAAGTTATGCACCAAGTTATATTTTATAAGAATTTCGTGGATTTTAACTTTGACTTTTATTTATGAAAAAAATGCCGACTTTATTATAAAAAATTTTTTTGAAACTTATGTTCCCAGAATATGCTTTAGCTGTCAATTAATTGATTTAAAGATAATTTTCTTATTTAAAATTGATAGTATCAACCAAGGAGCTAATTTTTAATATATATTTATAGGAAAACACAAAATAATTTCTAATTTTTTATGACAATGAAAACATAAATATTAAATACTTTTATTTATTTTTTCATCTAACAAAACTATAGCCAATGTGAGACAACCGGTTGTACACGCCATCCTAAACGGACATAAAAGTTGTTTATTAATTGGTTTTCATGCATTAATTCTACAAAGAATCACAATGAAAAAGTGCACTGGTAAAAAATTTAATAGCAAATCACGAAGAAAAAAGCCATTATACTTATATTCCAAGAATATTTTCATGCTGATAGTTGCTATGATAGTGGATTTTACGATAATTCTTTAACAAAACTCATGTATGCTTCCTTCGAGAAAATATATGTTCTCCTTTATCAGTAAAATAAAGTAAATAATTCTTACTTATTTATGCAACTGACAATGAGTGATGAGAAATTTCTCTACTGGAATATAGGTGAAAATTAATTTTTGAGATGTCATAGACTCTCTACAACAATAATTATGGCGAAGTGAAGTATATTTTATGTGTGTGTACAAGTATGAAGATATATGAGCAAGGATCGAAAAGATAACTAATTATTTAGTTTAGTTATAATAGAGTTTTTATGAAAGGTTTCTCAAAAATAAAATTTGATAGTTTCGTGTAATTATAAACATTATTCACTAATTCTTGTGTAGGACACTAATTTATTTGCATTATTGGTTACGAAATTAAAATCATTGGAATTCATAGTTAGATATTTTACAATTTTCATATGATATATGTTTGTTTCTTATTTGTATGTATTTCGTGCGGTTTTTCTTCATTTTCATTTAGTAGCTACGATATGAAGTCAAAAAATTATTAATTCAACTTATTCTTATTTTTTTATTTAGCGTGGTGTTAGGATTTTTAGAAAGTTAAAAGAAAAATGGTTAACTTGAAAGCTACATTCTAATAGTTTTTTTTATTGTATATTCATAAAAATTCCTAAAAAACTTCAAAAAATGGATAAAATTTTGAAAAATTTGTAGCTTTACAATTTTATCAAATGCTGATGATATATTTTTGTTTGTCAAGTTAACTTGACCTAATTTGGTCATTGGCAAGTCGGTTTTAAATAATATTTTTTAATTTTGATTATCTAAAAGTTTGTAATTTTTTAAGAGGGTGGGATCGTTTAGCACTTTTGAAAAATCGAATTTTTCTTTTTTTGTATTTTCTTATAGTTTAATATTTCAAAAATATAATCCCAAAATTTGAAGTAGGTCCAAGCAAAACTGTCAAAGTTATCAGGTAATTAAAGCCAGGTAACTAAAGACATAAATAAGCTTTTAAAATTTCTAAATGCGTTTTTCTCAAAAGTCGATGATCACTACCATTTAGTGATTACATTACATTAGCACATTAGTGATTCACTTTAAACTTGGTACACATTTTCCACATTAAAAATACCTCCCCCCTAACATTGGGGGAAGGATTTAATAGTACTTTGACTTAATTTCAGGTAATTTCCAACTCAGATATCACCGCAAATCATCTTTTTCCAAAAACGTTCTTGGAAAAGCTGTACCACCGGCTTCCAAATAAAGATTTACTAGTAAAAAAAATTACAAAATGTTGCTAACCTCATGCTTAATAATTTACAAAAACCTTGAATAAATTTCCTTAATCAATAATTATAAAAAAATTCACGAAAAAGGCGATTTTTTTACGCTTAAAACTATAACCACAATCATAGCATTACTAAACTCATGTCGCTTTGGTGATCTAAAGTTTAGATCCTAAACCATGAGTAGATTCACAAAATATTGTGCAAACAACAAAATAAAGGAAAACTAATTTATAGATAAAATTTGTTTTTATTATTATTTACTTGTGATTAATTTCTAGTTGAAAACACAAAACAAAAAGAAAAGAATTACTTAAAGTAAATAACATATTTGGCTTAAAAAATGATTTTAATTTATTGAATGTACTTTATTTCATATTCAATTATAAGTTCCTCTCAATTCAAATAAATTTTACCAAGCCAAGTTAAACATTTTTACAATAATATATTTAAGAGAATGTTTAGCTGATAGTAAAATTATCAACGTATGATAATTGATTAAATTTTTAAGAACTTTTTAATCTTAAAAAATATTTTCAAGCACTTTCATTAAAATTAAATAAAAACAAAAAAGTTGAATACTTACTTTATCGAAAATATTTTATTTATAATAAATGTCAAAGAACTATAAACTATAAAATTATGGTTTTTAAAGTTGCACTTCTTATACTATAATCGAATTGATTAAATTGTTGTTTTTTTTTTCTTGCACTAATAACATAACCAAATATATTTTTATTGTTTACACTACTTGATCACAATTACTTAACTCACTAACTTAATAACTTTAACTGAAATTTTGATTTTTATAAATGCTCTTTGAGATGGTTACTTTTGGAATATTCGACTGCTTAATAGCCTTCTTCTTAAAAACCAAAATAATAATCATATTTGCACAAACGAATCATAACAATCATAGTTCATCCCTGACAAGTGTACGACCTTATTGTCCAATGATTAAGTTTATTTGAACACTTCTGATATACAAAATGCTAGACTCCTGATAAAATAATCACATAATTTAAACTATTTAAATTGTGAAACTCTAAGACATTTGATATTTTGCTTTTGTATTCAGTAATTGTAAGATTACAGATATGACCATTATAATATAATTTAGTTTTATGTGATTGTATTATTTTTAATGACTTCTTTTTTTTTATCAAAAAATTAAAATATTTGTTTGTTTTTGAATCGTTGTTGAGTACATAAATCTATGAAAAATGCTTTTTATATTTTAACAGCTGTAGATATCAAGGGCTTTTCATCGATTATTATTTCAACTACTTTAAAAATTGGTTTACTATTTGTTAATTTTATGAGATAATGTGTGGACACGTGTTTAATATGTAAAGTAAATATGCTCATTGACACTTGAAATTTTTTGAATTACAAAATTCATCGGTTCTGCTCAATTGACATTTTTTTAGAAATAAAAAAATGTTTTGAGAACAAAAGTTTTTAGTCAATTAATCTATTAAAAGGTTTCCTTTTTTTTATGGAACAATAAATTTGTTTTGACAATTATTAGCAATCATAGGGGTTATTTTTATTTTTTTTTTTTTTTTTTTTTTTCAAAGGAATCCTGGTTTTATTTATATTTCCTAATAATTATTTTGTGAAAATTAGTATTTCTATATTGCAAAGGGTTACTTCTAAGCAAAGGTTGCTTTCAGCTGAAAATTTTTTAGCAGTTTTTCATAATTTTTTCTTAATCTTATTACCGTAATTCAATCAAAGTTTTTAAATAATGAGGGCACATATCAAGCGAGGAATATTTCTCGATTAAAATAAAGTTTTGGAAAAAGTAGGAAGAAAACATTATAACAGTTTCATTAAAAGTGGTGACAAAAGAAAAACATGTAAAAAGGATTTTAATTTGTGGTTGGTAGCCCGGTAACTATTTAAGCTTACTTTTTTTCATTTTTTTGAATAATTTCATCTTCATGCTTAAACTCTTATTAGGATCGTAAAGAAATCAATAGTTAAGGTTCTTTTTATTTTATTTTATAGAGAACTGTTTAGCATAGTTAAAAAATGCACACTTAATAATTAAACCTAATAAAATAACAGATAGACAATAAATTCTAAAGTTAAGAATTTTGATTTATAATGCGTCACTAAATTAGTTTAATTGGCATTTATCTATTAAATTCAGTGTCAATGATCTCGAATTCAAGATCAATCAAAAAAATTTTAATTAAATATAATCGATCCAAAAAAAATTCTTCTTAAAAGAATTTAATAAAATATCATTAATAACGCCTTTATTTTGTAATTTAAATTCAATGGTTTTAATTAAATATTTGTAAGCTTTGAATAAATTTCTATTAGTAATTTTAAACCAAAAATAAAAACTTTGAAAAATTATTTTCTTTCATTTCTTGGGAAACCTTTGGAAGCTCCAACAAATAGTAGATTAGTAATTTTTATTAAATTGATATTTCATTTACATTATTATAATTTCAGGTATCACTAAGGTACTAAAAAACTTGTCTAGTTTATTTATACAAATGATTTGCAATTTCGAGCTTCCTTATGAAGTTAGTTCTTATGATGACGGATATCATGGAGAATATATTATATAAATACTTATGAGAAAGTAGGTGTTCTTTGTTGAATAGTGTTTTTAAATGTAAGAAATTTAATTTTCTAAAATACTCCTATAATACCAAGAATAATTGAAGCGGTTACAAAATTGAAAATTTACTATTGTTATATTAATTAATTTATTATAAATTGTATTAAATCAAAATTAATCAAATTAATTTTGTACATAAATTATATGTTAAATATCTATCTTGGGTACCAAGCCAATTACTTTAGGCTTTATCCAGCAGAAAATTTTGTTATCAAGGAACACTTTGGATCCTACTGTTTTGAAATATTGAAAAGTCTTCCATCTATGCTAGGAAGACCTTTTTTCCCTTTATTTAACAATTTAACCACAACAAAAACCAGTTTTTGTTTTTTCTCAAATTTGGGATCAATCTCATGAAATGGGCCAGTTTACACCTTAAGGGATGCACATTATGAAGTTCCGTTGAAAAATATTTTCAGTATTATGCCTGGGACTCACAGGCGCTCACAATGCTAACAATGCGCTTATTACGACAGGGTAACTTTATAAATATATGTTGACATAAAAATGTATTTGTTAGTCTTGCCAGGTGAGACTTAATATATTAAATTAAGAAATTTAGCTATATTACGGAGCATTATAGTTTTCATTTCATTGTCATTTTTTTAATTAAACATCAAAACTTTAGAAAGTATAGTTAAATATACAGTCAGCTGATCATCAAAAGTAAAAAATAGCTTTGTGTGTATTATGCCCAGGACTCACTAGAGCTTAACGGCACAAAATTTAGCGCTAAATGGTAAGGAGTCCAGTAGTCTTCACTAAATTGTTATATAGCCTGAATTAACGACTAGTTAGCCTAGCTTGTCGGTTTTTAAAGAATATCAAAGGAATATTTTAATTCGGGAAGAGTTGATTTTACTTTATTTAAATATTTTAAATATTGTTGAAATATATTAAATTATGAATTTTTTATTAGCTAAAAATTTAATTTAAAATCTAATATAAAAGAAAAACAGTTATATGCTAATGAGTCCTCTCCGATGCAAACACAATGCACGCAGATTCATTCAGAATTCCGAAACTCCGAAGCTGTGACAGTAAAGTATTAGTGCATGGCATGTAGAGAGAAGGAGAAAAACAAAAAAATTCTAAACATGTTAAATAACAGCTAAAAAAGTCCAAGAAAATAGGTTTTGTATGGAAAAGACAGCAAAAAGCATTATCTTTTTTTGTAGTGTATAGGCTGCTTTAGGCTAATGAAAGAAATTAGTATATTTAGTATAAACCCAGCATGACAAGGCCTGTTGAACAGCCATTTTGCCTTTGACATATTTCTTGTATATCTGTCATTATAGTTAAAATTTTTACATAGTGTTTTTTAGTTTTGTTTAATTAAATTTAGCCTCTTAAATGACTCGACATGCAAGAAATTGCACAGCAGGTGCTGTCTACACTTACCATGAAAAGAAAAAAGATGCTGCTTCCTCTGGCTATGGTACAAATAGTCGAAGAATTGGTAAAGATTCAATAAATAGTTTTGATTGTTGTTCATTAACACTTCAACCATGTCGAAATCCAGTTATTACTAAAGATGGTTATTTATTTGATAAAGAAGCAATTATTGAATATATTATTGTTAAAAAAAATGAAAATAGTAGAAAACTTAAAGAATATGAAAGATTTAGAAAACTTGAAGAGAATAAAAAAAATGAAATATCTGCTTTAGAAGAACAGAAAAATCTTGAAAAATTTGTAAATACTGAACAAAATATTGTTAAAAAGACTACAAATGCAAATAACAAAAATTTTGCTAGTAGTTCATCAATTTCAAATATGGCAAATGGAAAAGAAAAAGAACTTCCAAGCTTTTGGATACCTTCTCAATTACCATCGGCAAAAATTTTAAAAGTAACAAAGCCAGATTTAACTGTTTATTGTCCCATTACTGGTAAACCACTAAAAGCTAAAGATTTAATTAATGTTAAATTTACATTGGTTAATGATAAAGAAGATAAAAAATCTTTGATTCTAAAAGAAAATCGTTATATGTGTCCTGTTACACATGATATTTTGAATAATTCTGTACCGTGTGCAGTTTTAAAAACAACGTAAGTATTAATTATACAAAACTCTTTGACTCTGTGCTACTAGAAAAAACAATTTTAATTATATTTTTTATAACAAATATGCCTTTCAAAAGAAAAGACGGCAGTCTTTGAAACTACGCAAATACAGAAAAAAGAAATTTATTGAATAAATCGATAAAACTAGTCAATAAAAATTTGAGACAAAATATCAAGAATTTTGAAACGATAATGATATCGTGGTCACACAAATAAATTTTACTTTTTCTTGTGAAGACAAATTCCCTGTATTTGTAAAAACATATTTTAAAAATTCTAAACCTTCAATTTATATGGGCTTTCCTCGTTTAGAATTTACTTCTAAATTGTTTACTTTTTCTTGTGTAATTATGGTTTCCAAATTTTTCGATCTCTCTCAAAATATTCCTTACTGGATTATATGTAATACATTATGCTAAATAAAGTGTTACTATTATTAAAACTATAATGAAATAAAATCGTCAATTCAAAGAAATATTATCATTTTTAGGAAATATTTTCTATAGTCAAGAAGGACTCTTCAAGATTTGAAAAGTAATTGTGATATCAAAACAAATTCCAACAAAGCTTTTTCCATACAAAATTATTAATATATCCGCATGTGAAAAGTCAAACGAGGATCATTGAGGCATTTGTACATCAAATTAATTAACTGTCGAAATATTTCATCTGAAAAATTTAGTAGACGACAGGGTACTACATCTAAAATCATATGCATGCGATCGGTGATAAAAAAATTTAAACTGAGATTTATGAGTATTATAAATTCAATAGGGCGTCTATGATGGTGTTCCAAAAAGATAATTTTACCTGTTCTAATAGTCTAATGGTCTTAATTTAAAATGTAAAAACTTAATTTTTTAACTAGAACTTTATGTGCTCTAAAACAGAAAATGATTACATTAAACATAATACGAAATTTTTACAAAAAAAATACCCAAATCGTCAGCAATTTATCAAATAATCTACAAATCTTTTAGTTAAAAAATGAGCATATTTATAGTCCGGATTTATTATTGATTATAAATCAATGGGAAAAATTTTCATACAATTCAAATTATAAATTTCCTTATTTGGATTTCTTAGAACTTTTTTCAATTACTTCTTTCTCTTGTTACAAGTCGTCTTTAACTAAATTTTATTTTATCATAATAAATTTTTGAATGAGAAGCACAATTCATGACAGTCAATTGTATTTATTGCTAAATATAGAAAAATATCTATCTATTCAACCTAGAGATGCGATAAAAGCATTTTTACTATATTTCTGTTCTTAATTCCATTGTTACTAAAATCGAATACTCAATTTTTACAAAAATGTCCTTGATTATATTCAGCATGTCATATGGGATCTATATATTATTTTATATCCCTAAAGTCTTTAGAATTTATAATTTTGGTATCCCATTGTGTCAAAGGGCACTCTTTCTTAAAGTAACTGCGCTGTTATTAAGAATAAAATCAATGTAAAACTTTCCGATTGCTTTTGTATGAACGAGGAACAGTTCATTATGTTTCAACACCGTTTTTTTGAAGATCTTATGTACTGGAAAGAATATTAAAAGATGATATTTCTATTATACTATTATTATGTGATAATAATTAATGGAAATATACAGCTTTACACTTACACGTACCATTTTAAATATTTTTCATTTAAAATAAGACAAGAAAGTAATAAAATATTTAGGAATATGTAGGGGGAGCGAAGCTCCTCAAATCGTATTATATAATTATCTGCTTTGAATCAACAATTAAAAGTAATAACTAACACTAAAAAAACCAACCAAACCAAAAGAAAACTAATTAACAAATACGAAAAAACAACAATTCACAATAATAACAAAGAATTAACAATTAATTAACAAAAAACACAACAATTAACAGATAACTATTAAATTTTTGTATTAGAATTTTGTTTTAAATTTTTTAATAGGAATTCGTGTTAGCAGTCCTTAAATGCCATTAAGTATGTTTGTCTAGCTCTAATATAGAAACCCACAGTAAGGAACTTCGCTCCATTGCACATACACTGAGAGGTTTATTTCCTTTAAATCTCCTTTTGATAACTTATCTTTGAAAAAGTTAATATTACCTAATTTTAAAATATTAAAATTTTAGAGGTGATGTTGTTACTATGGAATGTGTTGAAAAAATTATAAAAAAGGATTGGATACATCCTCTGACAAATGAAAAACTCACTGAAAAAGATATTATAATTTTGCAAAGGGTTAGCTTTATTATAATAATAATTCTTAAAAATAAAATATCTTGTTGTTTTAGGGTGGAACTGGATATGCAACAACAAATAGAAATTTAGAAGGAAAAGAAAAACGACCTGCTTTACAAGCTTAAATATTTTGATGTTTTTTTTTTTAAATTATATTATTTTACTTTTAAACAAAACTATTGTGTGTAAAATAATTTAGAAAAATATTTTCTCTACCTTCATTTGCTTCACTATTAATATAAACTAGAAAATTTAAGAAATAAACATTTTTTCATTGATTTTTTATTAGGACGCGTAGGATAACTTCATTCTATAAATATTTTTGTTTTTCTTATGATCTGTGTTATATAATAAAAGCAAAACTTATTGTTATTTATTTGTCCAAAAAGACCACTCACTGTTTTACATAGACTTTCCTTAAGCTTGAAATGGTTTTAATATATATTTCTGTTTGATTACGATCTGTTGGATTTTTATTTATTTGCCATTTGTTTTTAGTTTTAGAGGATTATACTTTTAGGCTTTGTAATCTTTTGTTATATAAATTCATTAATTTTAATATTAGTAAATTGTAAAATAATTTTATCTTATTGTTAGATCAATTTTAATTAATCAATTTAATTTAGTGAGTGTCTCATCAAATTCTTCTTATCATGATGGCCAAATAAATTTAGGATTAGTCTTTTTATAATCGAATAAATTTGATCAAAGTCCTTTGAATATTTAATTTCTTTTTCAAGCGGTTTTTTGCTCATGGATAAGTTAAAATTAATTTTCGATTCTTCTGCACTCTACAATTATTGTTAAATTCTTATATATTAATTATTTGTTTTCAAATAAATATTACAAGTCAATAAAACCTGCTGGGGACCACACCCTTGAGCTATCTTAAAGAGCTATTCTGGTTAAGATGCCCGAATTTTAACTGTTTTTTCTGGCGCCATAAAAAGAAACCAAATAATATTTTTTAACCATCCATTTTTTTACTTTTTATTTATTGATAGTTAAAGAGTATAAAATATCAATAATATTTAAAAAAAATTAAAATTGAAAAAGGTGTATTCCGGCAAAGTTGCGGCTCACGAGAAAATGAAGCGCCTCTGCGTCTAGGATTCCAGTCCTTCCAGTGATCTGAAAAAAGAATTTTCTTCAAGAAGAAGGATGTAGTTCCAGCACTACGAAGGGTTTTATTTCACATAAAATTTTTCCACAAAATGGCGGCAGTTAGAAAAATAAGTTAGGTTTTCTTTTTCTTCAAAGGAATATTTTAATTCGGGAAGAATTGATTTTACTTCATACCTTTATATAAAAATTTTAAATATTGTTGAAATTTATTAAATTATGAATTTTCTAATCCCTAAAAATTTAATTTAAATCTAATTTATTAGCTAATTTTTGAATTCCTGTCAATGAATACAGTACTATAGTAGTGAGTCCACTGCGATTGGTATTTAGGAAAACTCTCCATTTTTACTGTGCTAACTCGTCCCATACGCTAAGCGCTAGTGAGTCCTAGGCATTATACCTAGGTCTGATTAACGCTTGGACGCACCAAATACTTATGATGTTCCACTTGTCTCCAATGAATTAGTATATAGTCTGAATTGATGCGTAATCAACAAATTTAAGGAAATTTGACGTGAGCGAAGTTGAAATATTTAAGTATAATTAGCAATTTACAGTTTAAATTGACCATAAAGTCTACTTTAGTGTTTAGTGAATCTACTTCAATTGGTTTTAGGGTTAGTATTGTCTAAACATTCAAATGGAGAAATGGTTTTAATTTCTGATCTAAAAATTAAAGAAATGTATGTAAAGCTTTTGGATACTCTTAAAATTTAAGGAATATTTTCCCTAAAAATTGGAGAGTAAATATTTGTAATTTTATATATTGAAATATCAACATGGTTTTTATGCCGTTATTTTGTGAATTAGAGTAAAAAAAAGAATATTTTAAATTTTAATTTTTTTAAGAAAAACACTGAAAAACATTTTATATATTATGAATCCTTGAAATTTGAAAATTAAAACATAAGAACGCTCAGTGGCGGATTTATGAGTGTAGCGCCCTTAGGCCCAAACGCCCCAACTCAAAATAATTTCTAATTATCTAAGTAAGGATTTAAAATAAAAATTATTTGTGCTTATTCATAACATTCATAGTGATTATATTGATTTATTAATTACTAATTCAATACGAATAATTATTTTTGAAGTGAAAGTTTTAGTTAAAAAAACAAAATTACTACTTTATCCACTTTTTTCTGGCTTTTGTATTCACCAACTTAATGATTTCCTCGCAATCCATTTTTGCTAGTAGATCTGCTTCAAGTGTTAATAATAACTTTTCACGTGTTTTAATGTTAAAAATGAACGTTCTCCTGAACAATTAGTCACTGGAATGCTGAGAAAAATACGTATTGCTATATCCACATTTGGATACACTTCTTGTAATTCATTTTCTCGTAAGATAGTAGACAATTCCAAGAATGAAAAAGCTTTTTGTTTTTTCATTATTGACGATAAATACTCACTTAAATGAAAACATTCTTCTTGTAGAGCATCTTCTAAATCATTTGGATATTTTTTTACTAAATTATTTGCAGATTGAGCAATTTCGTTTGATTTTCATTCTGTCAATCGACTTAAAAAAGCAAAAATTTAGTACATGCCTTGGTACGACGATTTAATTCTACAGTTAAATGATCCAAAATGGGATTAAAAACTCTAATTCTGAAATAATGCGATCCATTTTCTAGTTGAAATTCTCCACTTTAACTTTCATTAAAATGAACCATGCTTATTTTTTTACGTTTTGAATCGTAAGAGTAGTTCTCCATCTTACTAAAATTTCTTGCCTTCTTCTCATAATTCTTAAAATACGATGTATCATTACGCAACTCTCCTAAAAATTCAACTAAAGAGTCTTACAATTAGAGGATATTAGTTATATCAATTTTCACATTTTGAAGCTTCAAGTTAACTGCATTGAAACGATTTAATATTGTATTCCATGTGATAGCTAAAAATGCAGTTTCTAATATCCCAATTTTATTTAATAAGCCTTCGGCTTCAGAAAGAGTACTTTGATTTTCGGTTTTTTCATTAGCAATAAATTTGATCGATTTAATGACACCATCCCAGTCTTCAACCAATGTACGACAAGCATCATGTCTCGCTGACCAACGAGTTACGCATAAACTTTTGAGATTTCGATTAAGATTTGAGATTAAAATTTCCCAACGATGAGTAGAAAAAAAGTTGTAAAGTGCCTGCAAAGTATCAAAAAAATCTGTGACTTCTGGAGTAGAATCTACTGTACATTTTCCAACAAGATTTAATGAGTGAGCTCCACAAGGAACATAAGCAGATAGTGGGTTCAAAAACGCTAGAAAACCAATAATTCAATACAATTATAAAATAAATCATATTTTATTAAAAATCCCAAAAAATTTTTAAGAAAATAGTCCACTATATTAGTTACAAAATAAATTTTCGTTTAGAATACTTGAATTTTTTGGCGCCCCCCAAATTTTACCACCCTAGGCCCGGGCCTACAGGACCTATGCCTAAATCAGCCACTGAGAACGCTACTATAAATTTGTTATAACAAATGAAAGCATACAATTTCAAATTAAGAATAATAAAACTGAACTTCACTCAGAAATTTTAGCTTTAACCCCCACTATCAAACTAAATGAACTTAACTAGCGCCATTATTGCAATTTACTTAATTAAGACAAAATGCATTTAAGTAATATGCGTCAGCAATGTAACCGCTGCTCTGAGAATCTGAAACTTTAGAACGAGAGAAAAATACTTAATAAGCGCATTTTTAGTAGTTTGTTGTTACACAGCAATGACCTTGTAAACGTAAAATAGAATAAAATGTATATAAAAGTTTGTATTTGATAACAACTGATGGCTATACAAGTAAAACATGTTTCTTCATAAAAGTTTATATGTATTTATTTATTTATATGTGTGTAATAAAGTTTAGCTGATTTTGCCAATGATAGTTATGTCATCTTGTTACAGTTCTTTTTACATTAGACGGGGTTGTAAAGTTTTGTCTACTTTGGGTGGCTATTCTATTTCTAATTTTTTTTTTGTTGTTGTTATTTAAGTATATAAAAAAGAATATAATTTATATACGAAAAAAGAATTTTTAATTAAATGGTTTAGTAAAATGAATTAAATTAAGAAACTCAAAAAAAAAAACTTGAATACCGTAATTGAATTGTTTTACGTTACTGAAATTTGATAAGTTTAATTGAATTTCCATTATAAGCTCTGAATGATTTTTTGTTGTGGGTTTAACAAAGTAAAAATTAAATCAAAAAATTACGGTTGTGTTTTTTATTCAATTCATATACAGGCAGCTAGTGTTAAAAAAAAATTCTTTAACAATGTATTAATTTTTGAACTGCTGTACATTTTAAGTAAATTATTAGTGGTTGTTGTGATTTTGTGATATTATAAATAGTTTAAAATATAAAACTTATACGAATGGTAATTTCTTCTAAGTTCATTTTGGATAAAAAAAATTCCCCAATAGAAAAAAATATATTTTTTAAATAAATTAAGCTAGTTCTGCGAATAATAAAAAAATAATTAATTATATTGATATATGAGTCGTTCAGAAGCCAATGTGGATAAGTCCAAAAAATCCAAACTGCGAAATTTAAAGTTTCTTAATGCATTCATAATACATAGCACATGCGGAGGCTATTAAAAAAAGGGCTTTTTGACCAACAAAAAATGAAAGTATGAGTAAATCCTTTTAAGACCAGGATATATATGATTTATTCTATTAAAATTTGCAAAAATCAGAAAATATGAAAAAATGGACTTATTCACATTGGCTTCTGAGCGACTCATATAATAGTTGATGCCTGCCGCAACTTTTTAAACTTATTTAATAAAAAACAAAAACTATAAGTTTTTTCTAGATTAAGCTTGTATTATTTAATTGAAGAAAGTTAAAAAAATTTAAAAGTAACGTATAAAATTTCATAAATCAACCTTTTTTGTTAAATTGTTTAAATAATAACCTACAAATTTATATTTGTACGTATACACCGAATATCCCGAAAGCAATGTTCCTATGTGTACGTCTAGATATAACAATAATATAAGTTATTGCAACACGACATTTTGTCTTCTATTTGCTTTGGTTCAATTGTTTTGCTGTCCATAGTCAAATTCAGATGGGGAAAAAACAGCTAATTAAATAGTAAAATTTATATAAGTCATTCTAAAGTGTAATTTGTGGTAGTTTAATTTTAAAAAAAAAAATTAAGTTTTTAGTGTATCACATTTAAATCTACTTGAAAAATTACCTTTTCAGCAAGTCATTTCATATAGCAAAAATTTCCAGTGGTGGAGTAAAAAAAACTTTGCCAATTATCTGAACTTAAATGCTATAAAATCCTGCTTTAAAATAATACTTGAAATTTTTTGGCAAGTATTTAACTTTTTTAAATTGATTAAATGTTGAGCCTATAATAGTTTTATAAAATTTGTTTAAAGCTTAAAACTTATTAATTAATGTATTTAATACTAGTTGGCACAGCAGATTTTGAATTGACCTTGATAATAGGTGAAGTTATATGTTGTATTTGATTGAATTCCTTTTGTATAAGAAAGTTCAGTTATTATCCTTTGCAACCGGATATGAACCATAGACAATTTTAGGTCCAATATTTGCTGAAATTAAACTGATGGCTTTACTTTATTTTTATTCTTAATGGTATAAAATTTAATAATATCGCAAGCAATTTGTATTTGTTCTAATGGCGATGAGTTAATGTACTATCACAAAAATTAAAGAACTTAAGGGGATGGTAAAGCTTAAAAGCTTTTTTTTTTCGAATTTTTTTAAAAAAATTTTCTGAATGTCCAACATGTCGAAAATATTATGTCAAAATTTCAGGTTAATCAGAGTTAAATTAACGAAGATATAGCGTTTCCAATGATTGCTCCTTACTTAAAAAACTTTAAACCGATTTTTTTTTAATTTTTTAAATCGATTTTTTTTTTAATTTTTTTCTGAATGTCCAACATTTCGAAAATATTGTGTCAAAATTCCAGATAAAGCGTTTCAAATGACTGCTCCTCATATAAAAAACCTCGTATATTTAAATCTATTTTCCCACAAACAACAGTTTTTGATCCCGTGAACATCATAACTAAAAATCCACTAAACCAACCCGTTTGAAATTTTGTACACTTTTTCTACATATAAATCAGCAGGTAACAACGAAGAGTTTTTTTTAAACAATTATTTTCTATTTTATAATAACAAATACACAGAAATTTTGGGGTGAATATCGCATTTTTCACTTCAAAATACTGCCAAAATTGAAAAAATCGAAAAAAATACTTCGTGGCTACCTCGGGCACCATGTCACCTGTAAAACGCAATTTAATTTTTTTGTTTCAGATAATCTGGTAACCACTTATGATGTTTCACGGCAAGACTATTTTTTTCGGAGGCGCCCCAGGAAATTCACTTGCACAGCCTTATTTATTAATATTTAAAAAAAAAATTCAGAAAAGATGTTTAAGATGTTGTTTCTTAAAATGTTTATATAATAAATAAATCAACATGATTCCTATTACAAAAACTAAAATCATGAAAGTATATATGCCTTTTTTTGCCTTTAAAACCTTACCATCCCCTTAAGAAATTACTCGAATTTTGACTGCAGAATTTCTACTAAAATGAATACCTTTAAGTCTTATAATTCTTAGCTACACGTAAAATAATTTCTTATTGCTTTGCGATACTGCGATTTTATATTTTGTATAAATTTTAAGTCTTTACTGCTTGATAGTCTTAAGTAACATGTGTATTACTAATGCTAATAAAGTAATTTGACTTAAATAGGTTTTCTTACCTTTTGTCCAATGTAGGATTATTAAGCTTGACGATGTTCTTTCTGGAATTTCCAAAATAATACTTGAAATTCTGTTAATAGTTTTTACCAGTTTGTACAAAAATATAAAAGTCTTGATGAAAAAATAAGTTGACGTTTTATTTTTCTCGAAAAGTATTTATTTATTTGTAAATATCTAGTTTTTCCCCTTCAAAAAACAAAGTCTCTCATCTATAATACACTTGTGCCAGCATTTTTTCCAATCCTCCAAGCACTTCTGACATTTCTATTTTGAGCACTTCTAGTGATGTAGTCTTTGTCTTCAAAATCGTTGCGAAACACCATCCTTTTATAAGAATTTTTAACTTTGAAAAACAGGAAAAAATCAAAGGGTGCTAAGCCTAGTGAATACGGTGGCAGAGACATGACAAGTTTTTATTACCAAAAAAATCACGAATAAGCAATTACGTATAAGCTGGTGTTTTATAAAGCTGCAATATTTATGTCTGGCTCTTATACAATTCAGGTCCTTTTTTCGTATCACTTTACGCAAACGTTAAATAACTTTAATACTCTCGGCATTCTGTGAACAGCTTGTACCATTTATAGACATTTCTTTTTATTCAACATAGACTCGCCAAATGCCACATTTCAATATTTTAAGTACATTGAACCACTTAATTTTATTTTTAATCCTAAAGTTAATACAAATTCTTACATCCATTTGTTTTTTCTTTTTTCTTTGCCAAAACAAAATTCGTCAAGAACGAATAAACACGTTATACCTTTATGTCTGTCAAAACCAAATTATAAATGCAAAATGGCTAATAATTTGCAGCATATCTTGAAAATATGTGTCATCTTTTTTTAAACTTACCACGTGCGTATGTATTTTTACTTCTTGTAGAGTTCATTATGAGTTCATGAACTCTTGCATAAAAAAACTATTTTAGTATTAAATATTTCTATTATAATTTTATCAAAAATCAAAATGCCCAAAAAAATACATTTTTCCAAATGAAAACTAAAAACAAAGCTAAGATTTGAAAATAGGCTTTTAATCTAGGATAATACTTGGGAAACTTAATTTTTTCTCATTAAGAAACATTTAATCAAAACGAAAAATTATTGACGCAATGTAAATTAATATAAAAAATAAAACTTAAAATAAATTGTTCACACATAAAATGAATGCTTTCTACAATATTAATATTTAATTTATTTATCACTTAGCAAAAACTTTTAAATAGGATTCCCTTTAGGTAAATGGTAGTCTTAACATTTTTATTTAATAAAAATACACAAGGGTTAACTTAGATTATTTTCACTAATATTTCATTTGTTATTCAATAGTCAGTGTGCTGGTTTTGGCAGCTCAAATACCAAATATAGATTTAAAGATATCCCTTTTCCGATTTATTTACCTTTTTGCTGATTTCTAGTCTGTTTTTGACATTTATGAGAGATTTTTTTGCTTCTGTTAGCTATAAATAAGTAAGATATCTATATTAGACAAAATTACTTCCTTGCATAGAAGTATTTTAATGAAATACAAGAAAAAAAATTTTTTTTTGTAAAAAGTTTCGAGAATTTTATTTGATTTTGTTTTTCATACACAAAATATTAAACTTTTGTAAGTGGATAAATTTAATCATTTATTTTGTTGTTTACATTTTAAATTGTAAGAGAGTTTTTTATGACTTTTAAAGAGACACTTAATTGCTTCAAGAAAAGGTACTTTCAATAAATAGTCAACATATTTAAAAATATTTGGAAGTAGTTTGGAATTTGTTTTTTAGTGCTAATATAGCTTCTAGTTTGATTTTAACCATAGTTCTATTCGAAATCGAATTAATATTCTTTAAAGAGATTAAATGTAAAGTTTTCTTTTTATGAAAAAATTGTACAAACTAAAATAAAAACAAAGGATGTAAATTAATAGGCTTTAGTTTAAACTTAAAACCCTTTTTTTTTGAGCAAACTTCGAAACACACTCCAAGTTTATTTTATTATTTGAATATTTTATTTATAAGTTTTTATGGTCAATGGAAAGAGCTCCAATATCTGACCTGGTAAAGGAATTAATGTTAAAATTTTACAATTTGAAACAACCATTCAAACTTTTATAAACATAAGAAAAATTCTATAAAAATTAATGCCGTTCTTCACGAAATTCCTTGTTTGATATTCTAAATAAAAAAATTTTTTTTATAACTTCAAATTACTTTTGGCGTTGATAGATAATTTTTTGTCTGTAAACTCATAAGCAATAGCTTTTATATTTATACCATTTTATAGCTAAGACTTAAGAGTTTCAAATACAACAAAAAATTATTAATATCAATTTATATTTATATTATTTATTCACCCAAACTTTTTACATAACAATTTCAACTAATTTTTGGAGCCCACTTTATTTGCATAAATTGCAATATACTATTTGAGATTAATTTCCAAAAATATGTTCATTGTTTATTAGATTATTGGCTAAAAGAAGCCTAAATTTAATTTACGCGTGCAAATACTTCACTATATTAGGGATTAAAATCAAAATATATCGATTTAATTTAATCACTGTGCTATTTAAGGATATATAAAAAAATAATTCTACATAATTGGGTTTAGTTTGATAGAATAAAAAGACACCTGCACATGCTAGACTCTGAGATAAAAATAAGTTTTTCTATTTTTAGAAAAAAAAATCTTATACCCATATGGGCCCAAAAGGGTGTATCACCATTTCAAAAAATTAGTATGTAACATTATATTATTTTATCTATTTTTTTTCTATCATTTTTTTATCCCCCTAGATTTATTTAAGTCAAATAAATTCATCGGGTGAGATATGCAAAAGTTACTAAAACTAAATACACAACACTTGACCTTAGAGATGAAGCATTGAATTTATAGAAACCAAAAGAATCATCAAATCTAGCTAAAAAGGTAAGCAACTTAAATTACTTTTTCTTGATTAACTTTTTTTTCTTCATATAATTAACAGATAGTATTAGAAATATAATACTAGTTATTACAATTATTCCAATATTGTTATATCAAAATTCTGTGACTTTATTCCATAGCTTCGTCTGATTGTTGGAAAAAACATTAAATAAGACGTTGGCTGATGACGAAATTTGATCTAAGAAAAAATTATAGTTAGGGTTACGATAAAGAAATCTGAATCTTAAATATTTGTACTTTTATTTTTTGTTTTGTTCTAAATTTTGGACACAAATTTTAAACTTTGTATATCTATATTCATCAAAGCAGCTTAGGCGAATATGATGATTTTATCTATTTAATACATCGAAATATATATATTTTGAAATTTGAACATTGTTAGAATAATTGTTGAGCACAATTTGCACTAATTGGCGGGATACAAGCTTAGAGCTTTGATGTTCCCAGAGATTATGGACAGCTTAATTTCTATCTGAGTGAGAGTAGGCTTGATTTGTGCTTTAATAGCATTAGTCAACTTTTTTGATTAATGAATATCTAGTAAAAAAATACTCCTTTTATATTACATTGAATGAATTATTTTGACAAACTTAAAATTATTTTTTAATCATTGGGTACAATAAATTTTTGTTTTTTTATTGACATTAATTGTTGTCTCGAAAGTCGAGAGATTGGTTTTAGAGGCTCTATAGTAAAGGATTTCAAAAGAGATTTCTTAAAATCTTTTTGTCAATAGCGTTGTTGGTTTTACTTTTGATTAATAATAATAATAATTTACAGTTGTGCACAATATATTTCAGCATAAGAAATTTTAAATTTTTGTTAAGTAATCAAAAACAAATATGTAGCCATTACCTTGTTAAAGCCTCTAATCTCGCAATAGAAATACTGATACGGAAAATTTTTTCACTTCAAAAGAGAATACATGCCGTTTGCTCGTTATTCTTATCGCCTGTGAAAGTGAGAAAAACTAATGTAAGCATTATTGTTTTTTCAAATGCATTTCACAGAGGTCCATTCATAATAATTTCAGTTTATTCAAGACTGATTCCATTTTTTGAGCAGTTTATTACGAAACTTTAATGTTAATGATATATCAATGTCTTTCATAACAAAAACAAATTTTGTGTCAATTTGGCATGTTGAACTAATTTGTGTGAGTGGTACTAAGTACCTTTTTTACGTTTCAAATAATTCTCCTCTTAACCCTTGTGTAACCAATCGGGTACCCGGGTACCCATTGACATACTTTTTAATGAATAATTTTTTTGCTAATCAAAATTTTCAAAAATCTTCTTGGATCCCCATGATTTGAACGATTCCCTATTGACAAATGCACTAAAAAAATTTTTGTCCTCAATTAAACTAAAAAATTTATTAATTCGAAAAAAAGTACACATATAGTCCAACCGGGTACCCGGGTACCCACAGGCCAAAATACTTGTTTGTGGGCAATATATTATGAAATTAAAATTATATTTCAATTGTTTATTCATGAAATTTAATTGTTTCATTACAATATACAATAATAAATCAAATTAATGAAATTACTTGCTTATAAGGATAAATTTTCAGCAGTTAAATGAAAGACTGTGACATTCGAGACATTTAACAATTTTCGCAGTATGCTCATCGCACATTGGCTTTTCACATTCAATGCAGCACTTCCTGGTTTTCCTCCGTTTTCGAATTGTTTGCTTGCTGCAAATATAGCATGATCCAACAACAACCTTTCTGCCAGTATTATCACGCGCTTGACTAGTAGCAATAGCCTTGACTGTTATCGATTTATCATAATAAGCTTCGATCGCCAGTTTAGTTGACTCGTGTCGAATAATTTGCTGATTTGCAGATCTTTCTTCAATCAAAGGCATCGCTAGTTCTTCTGCGAGTTGGCGCAAAAACAATCTTCTTTGGTTGGTTTTCTTGGGGACCATTTTATTATTTTCGCAGTAAACAATATAGGCAGAGAGAGAAGCAATATCAAGTATATTATAGAAAAAAGCTATTGGCCATCTGCATGTTCGCCTTTGCGTGCTATATCTCATGCACATTTGATCCATCGCGTCGACACCAGCTTTGGTTTTATTATAAAGTAAAATTATTTCTGGTTTCTTATGTGCTTCATCAGACGTCGCATCATCATTGTGCATCGTACTGAGCAAAATCACGGCCTTATTTCTTTTCGGTACATATGAACATAGAGTAACTTTTTCCTGAAACCCAAAAAGTGTTGATAAGGGTTCTCTTGTTTTTGATGGCTTCATTTCTTGTGGAATGTATGTTTTATTTTTTTTTAAAGTGCCGACGATTGTTAGGTTCCAAGAAAGAAGACTTTTAGCTAACGGTAAAGTGGTAAAAAATCTATCCATACTTATATTTCGGATAGATCCTTTGTAATTCACTGCAAGCTCTTTGACTATTCTTTCTCCCTGGTTGATATCTCGAGCAATGCCTACTTTGCCTGTATAAATAATTCCTTTGAGAGGATAACCATTTGCTGCATCACATATCCACCATACTTTTATGCCATATTTAGCAGGTTTTGAAGGCATGTACTGAGTAAACTTTGTTCTACCTCGATAAGGAAAGAGTTGTTCATCGACAGTCATATTTTCTGTTGGTTTATAAACTGCAGTCAAGTTTGCATTTAGCATGTTCCATATGTCAGAAATCGGTGCAGCTTTTTCACTGGATTTCAAACTAACTGTATTAACTGTGAAAAGTTGCAGTATTTGCCGTAGAACTATAATGTACGATTAAATAGTAAAAACTGAACTCAAATATCTATCAAATGTAAATATGTTTTTCATATTCACTGTCGCCGTCGCGTCGCGCGGAATAAAACAAAGAGCCGATTTTTTTTTTTTAAGGTTCAAATCGCTTGAAAAATATTTTTCAATCTTAAATAACTATAAATAATAAAAATTATTTCGAGTTGGCTAACAAAATCGTGCATGGGTACCCGGGTACCCTGGTTAGTCAATAGTGTAAGTTTATTTGGTTGGTAACACTAGGGTTAATAAAAAAGAATTTTTCTTTGAGATTTAGGTCAATATATCTTTTTTAAATTATAAAGATCTTCTTCTTTTTAAAACAAAACTTATGTCTTATCTTATATTCAAACAAAAATTAATTTTCAAAGCTAATCAGGAACGTGCACAAATTGTTTCTGTTTATAAAAATATAGATTACCAATAGTTATTTTTGCCATTGACCTACTATACTTTATTTTATTGATAAGAGTGCCCTTCAAAATAGCTTCTTGAATTAAGCTTATTAACTTATTAATTTGTTTGATTAATTTGTCAAGGAAATAAATATCATTAGAAAATAATGATGTTATATGAAGAATTAAAGACATTCCGCCATTTTATAAATTTAAAATTAAACCAAAAAGATCTCCAATAGAGCCAGGATTAATCCATATCGGTTTGCTATCATATATGCACTGTCACTGATGAAATACTGGAAATTTGTAAAAAACAGCGATTTTTAATTAAAAAATCCTCTAAAGCATTGGAAGAAATCCTCCGCAAAGCATTGAGAAGAGGTATTTTATGTGTAGAAAGATGTAAGCTAAAAACGTAAATGTAAATATCAAATAAATTCTTATCGTAGTTTTGTAGTAGTGAATGCCATTCACAGAGTTTTAAAAGATCGTTTCTAGAAAAATGCATTTTAAGTTTTAATTTTTGAAAAATGCACAAAATGAAATTTTGACACAACGTTTTTAACATGTTGTACAGTAAGATAATATAATAAAAAAAATGTGATGTTTGAAAATTATTATCCCTTACCCTTCTCTCTTAAAATATTTTACATAGTTTTCTAAAATTGTACGACTGTAATCCAGAAGAATATACCGCATTATATTTCTTACAATATCAAGTAAAGTAACAACTAGCCGGTACTCTATAGAAGAGTCCAGAACTTACATTAAGATTATTATCCTTTTTATCAAAGGGAAAGTTTTGTTGACATGGACAAAATTTGCAGATTTACGTGAAATAGGTTTTCAAACTTGTTCAAAATAATTGGATATACCTAGTTTACAGAATATAGATTCATTCTGACTGGAATTTTATTGCTAGGCCCTAGTTATGTCCTAATTAAGCTTGCCTTTGTTTGTTATTAGGGCCATGTTTGGCAAGCCTAATTAGTGTCACGTAAGTTATGTAACGTTAAAGTTGCATTTGGTCCCTATCCTATAAGGCATGTCTGATTCAGCATTGCTTAAGCACCGGTTTTTATTTATTTATAATAATAAAATAAAAATTTAATAAAAAATCTTAATTAATTTTGTTATATCATAAAAAATATTATAAATTTATTTTGATTGTATGAAATTTTTGAAGTTGAAAATTTTTTCCATATATATTTATCATATAAAAATATTAAATTAGTATTGTAAAGTATTGAAAATATTAATGAAGTTTTTTTCAACTGTTTTATTTGTTAAATTGTTTCATTCTTTACAGCCATATCCTAGTCTTTACAATAGACTTTTTAATATGTTTACTATATAATTTTTTTTCCACAACAACTTAACATTACAATTACCTGAGCACAAAACTGATGAATCAGTAAATATTAAGTTTAGGGTGTATGTTTTTAAAACAGGCTTGTCAAAATGAGATAAATATATTTAAAAGAAAAGTTGTTTTAGGTATGCCGAATAGAAAACCTATTCGGTTCCAACCTTATATTAAATTTCTTTATTAATCACAAAACATTTACACTTGACCATATTCTTTTATTATTTAAAATCCATATTTTATTTTGAACTTCTAGTCAAAGATTTATCATTGAAAGCCTTAAAAATTGCTCTTTTTAATCTAAAATGTTATTAAAATTTTGAATAGCAAAAATTAACAACAAGAGTTCTTTCACTTCCTCATCAGTCATGATTTTAATAATTTATAAACTTTTTTATTAAATTATTTTACTAATTTATTGTTAAAAATAATTTATACACTACACATAACATATAAACTAATAAAAACTTTTGACATTTCATTAACAGCTAATAATATATTACTTTCATTTTTTGTCATTCTAAAAACAGAAACCTTGTAAGCTTACTTAGTTAATCCATGGTGTAAAGATGCTATTATTATAAAGCATGTCAAAATTTATGAATGGATTTCGAAATTCAAAAATTAACACAATTATAACTTGATTGCTTGTAATAGTTTACAGATAAATTTAAAAATCTTTAATTCTAATCATATAAAGCTATTTGATATAAATCAAAATTAGTACTAAGCCCAGCCTACCCTATTTCAAAGTTCAACCCAAAACTATAGTGAAAAATCTTCTGTAGAAGTTGACATGCGCCCTATTGACATTTTTGTATTCTCTGTTATGTAGGAAACTTGGTAACACCCCTTAATAGATTTGTAAATATCGAAATTTGAAGCTAGCAAATAAAAAACATGTAAACTAAAATTTTCAAAATGATATATATTTTTAGAGAGAGATTTTTAGGCTATAAATATGAATGTAAAATCATTTTTAACTACTTAGTCTCTTCGAAGCTTTTCAACTGTTTAATTTAATAAAATTTTATTATACTGCCCGGAAAATTTCCTAAAAATACAAAAGTTATGATCAGCCGGTAATGCATTTAAAAAAATATTATTAATAATTGTTATGAAAAATGTTAAGTTGATTAGTGAATATATTAATTTAATTTATTTAACAAAAGTATAGTGTTGTGGTCATCTCTAATAGCAATTTTAAAATTTCTATAAGGTTCCAGTTAACGTTTTAATTAAGATTGTGTTTTTACTAGTGTATCTAATTAAAGTGCTTTATTTAATGTTTATTGCAGTAATAAACAAAAGTGTAAAGTTTTATTTTATTACTATATTATTCGATTAAGGAAAATTACTTTGAATATTAAAAATTTTCTTTAGTACTTTTAAAACCATTCAATTATAAGTGAAAAAATGTTCTTTATGCTTACATTATTAAATATTATTTTATTTTCATAATCACTCAGAAAATATACAACTTTTATGATAAAATTTTATTAACATTGAATGGAATTTCAAATTAAATTGACGTAAACTATTACTCAAATCTTTAATAATAATAACTAACACTTTTGTTTTTAAATAAAGTTTGATTTCAATATTTCAATTATTTTCTTTTAGCTATTATTTAATATTTTGATGCTTTATTTGAATTAAGTTTTTTTAAACTTACTTGAAAACTAATAACATGTCATAAATCTCTTTTAATGCTTTCAAGAAGTAAATATCTTTAAAAACTGGCAAAGATAATTTAAAAGTGAGGCTATAACTTTTATTAATATATACTGAAAAAAAATTTATACCCTTACTAGGCTTTTTTTAACGAATTTCACTTTATGAGCCTAAAACTAAATATCGGTACGATTGTATAAAAGGAAACTTTTTATTAACAATTAACTTGCAATAAAATAAATAAATAAATAAAGTTTTAGATATACTGGAATAAATTTTCTAATAATGCGAATTACTATTTAAAAATTTTATGTTGTTCATTTTCTTGTAGACATAAATTAATCTAACAAATCCAGGCATTTCATTTTGAAAAGGTATTGGTAACAAATCATTTGAGAGATCAAAAAAGTTATTAAAACCTACATCCACAGAAATTTTACATACACTTTAGATTTTTAGATACAATTTTTCTACACAGTATGTCTCAAAAATAACCGAACTTTTTGGATATAGAATAAAACACACATTATATTATCTTTGAAAGTTATTATTTATTCAAAGTAGGTTCCATTAGACTTAATACAACGTTTGGCACGATCAACCAACGCATGCATAGAATTCTTTATGTCATTTATAGAAATGCTCTTCAACACCTCGGTTACGGCTGCTGGCTGACTGGGATATCATCATAAAAAGCTCCTTCCATCCTGGTTTTCAGTTTAGGAAATACAAAATATTCACATGGTGATAGATCTGGCGAATATGGAGGATGATTGATGAGAAAAATCCGTTTTTTCATCAAAAATTCGTTCACTTTTTTGGTCTTTATTCAACTCATGTGGAACAAAACGCGAACAGACCTTTCTTTTACCCAAGTCTTCAGTTAAAATTCCCCAAATAGTGTTTTTACTCGTATTAAATTCTTTAGACAACTTCTCGTAGTAAAATTAACATCGATACCAATGATTTCACGGACTTTTTCCACCAATTCAGCACGATTACTAGCTTCTGGACGACCTAGCTTTAGGTCATCATTTAAATCCTCACGACTATTTTTAAATCATGTAAACCACGTATAAACTTGAGTAAGACTCATACAATCATCACCATAAACTTTTTTCATCAATTTTTATGTCTCAGCGAATTTTTTTTCACAAAATTTGATATTTTCTCTTTGTTCCATTCTTGTTTTGGAACCTTAGCACTCTTACTACTTTTATTCAAATGGCCGTAACTTTTACATCTGTCATCCGATTTACATGAATATAGGTGCGTTTGAAAGAGGACAAATTTATCTTTTTAATGCTTAATGCTTCTATAGATGGCTCTGCATGTTATACGATTTAAACATAAAGTTCGGTTATTTTTGAGACACACCGTGTATTTCACTTCGTTGCGTATCAGTAAAATCGTACTTGGTTGCGTGGCACCTTGCACAAAACATTGGTAGGAAGCATATTGAGTCAAATAATAACTTTGGTACTCTACTTCATAGTTAAAGTCTTAAAGATAGCTTATAGAAAAGCACCATACAACATGTTTGAGATGTTAATTTTTTGTCTAAAATTAAATATAAAAGTTATAACCGTTCCCAATTCATTTTTCCAAATAAAAAGTAACTTTAATGTTCTCTCTAGACCTTGAAGGGATAGCAAGTAATGATTAGGGAAATAGACTTACCTTATGTCATCTACTCTAAATGTATACTCAATTAGCATTTATATAACCAGTCTAAGAATTTTAGTTTTAATATCTTTTTGCAAGAAAAAAAATTATTTTATTTTATTTTCTTTACATAGAATGAACTACAATAGACTGAATCATATAGAACGACTTAACTTAGGCTGCCTGACTCAAACTAAGTCCTTTTCTTTTATATTAAATTTCAATATACATATATTTGTTTGTTATTTATTGATTCTTATATTTTAGTTTATTTAAAGTTCTTAATTCTTACATATTATATTTTAGACATTTGTTACCATATTGTATTCTTAAACTAGGTCTTGTCCTATTATTTAATCTTTATTTATTTTTATAAATTCTTATATTTGAGTTACTTCTTGGAATCGAACAGTTTTTAGCATATTGTATTCATAAATTAGTTCTTGTCATATTATTTAATATTTAGTTATGTGAAAGTTATCCTTCGTAACTCTATCATTTACAACATCTAAGCTCTCTAAAACTAAATTAAAGAAATATTTTACTCACTTATATGTCATTTGCACTGATTTCGACACCCAGCACGTGGTTTTATTACCATCATTACATGTTTCGTATAAAAATTTAAGGCGAAACTGCTTTTGCAATGTGATTTCGATACTAACTAGCGAATGAAGTGTATATCTTATTTGCTTCAATTTTAGGATATTTTTGACTGTCGAATTCTATAAACGTAGCCCAATATATTATTGAAGCGAGCTTTTGGAGCCATCAAAATATAAATTACTTATAAAGGAAAACAGAAACTATACTGTTGGTTGTAAGCATCCTACCAAAAAAAAAATTTGTTAGTTTCGATGCCAATGTAAATTACTTTAAATTAGCATAATTTAAAGTAGCCTTCAAGTATAAAATAAGAAGTTTTAGTGATGCAAGGAAATTTCATAGAATTTCTATTAAAATGTTTAGATGATTTCAGTAGTTGAAATCCTTTCTTTGCGTGACATGCGGTAAAAAAGTTGTAGCCGATAAATATAAATTTATGCATGATATCCACTGATGACCATTTAAATGCAAAAGAGCCCAGGCTAGTCACCTTCGATTTTTTAGAAAAATTAATTGAAAGTTTAGATTTGACAAGAGATCCTTGTATAAATTTTCTAATTTATAATAATAAATGTACTATGTTTAATTTTGTTTAGCTATGTTCTTGTCCTTAAACTACTACACTGCCCGTAAAAGCCTTTTAAGGGTATAACAGTCTTATGTTTCAGCCGCATTTTTAAAGATTTTGGTTTTGGGTTTTATATTTAATGAGAAAAAAAACACAGTAGTTTTAATTTTAAAATATGATATTATTGGTACATATGTTGGAGTATACAATAAAATTTTATTACATTATTTATATGACGTTTTCTGTGGCAAAAATGTTTGCCTAAAAAGAAAGTAAATAGCTGCGTAGACGTATTGAGTCGCGTGTGAATATTTGAAACAAAAAATCTAAATAGATAATTCATCTACAGATTTGTCACTTTGTCAGGAACTAGGATAAAACATTTTTTTTAAAAAAATAACAAAATGATGGACTTTCTCACTATTTTTATTTTAATTGACAATAAAAATAGCAAGTTATTATATTTAATAATAATTGTCATATCTTCGGATATGTCCAATGGTGTTCTTTAAGTTGAGATCGATCAGATTTCCAAATTTGCTTTTGTGCTATGAAAAAAAAATCTCTAAGAAGAACACGTTTAAAGCTTTTACTACGAATACATTCCAGTGTAAGAAGTGCGGCAAAAGCCTTTTAAAAAGAATTAATTTACATCCAAAAATATTCAAGGATTAAAGTACGAAATCTAAACTTTACTACTACTTTACTACTTACATTAGTTAAAAAACATAATCATTTAAAAATATTTCTTCTTTTTTTTTTTTTTTTGTTTCATTTACTTGTACATTAAGTCAACACTAACAAAAAATTCTATTTTAGTTTTTAGTCCTGTTATAATGATTCAAGTTTTATGTAAATGAACTATAAACATTTGAATTATTTTTTTTTTTAAAAGAAGCACATTTAATAAGTTACTTTGTGAATTTTTAATGGAAAAAGGTAAATTAAATACCGCAAAACAATTATTAAAAAATATGGTAGGTCAGAATTTATCATTTCAAGATATTTCATATACGGAACTTCTTCAATCTCCGGGTGATAGTGAATTATTAATTTTGGAAGAATTGAAACCGTATCATCTGACTGAGCTTGGATTTATTTCTCAGACAGGAATTCAAATATCAAAAACTCGGAATTTACAAGATTCAATATTTTACAATTCACCATCATTAATATCAACAAATTGTAATAAAAATTTACTTTGTTTATCAGAAGAAAGAGAAATTAATGAAAGGAATGAAAGGAATGACTACAATCGTCATAATTATGATTCATCTGAAAGAAATGGATTGTAAGTTTTTGAAATGATTAGTTTTAAAAATTTTTAATGATAAAATGATATTAAGTTAGTTGATGTTATTGTATTTTAGTTTGGATTTTGTCTACGTTTTTCACCTTTTTTCTCAAATAATTAAAATATACTAGGGCTGTAGTAAAACAAAAAACAAATTAATTTTTCTAATGTTTCTTTAATTTCTGTTTTTCGAAGTATTCTCCATTTAATTGCACATATTTTTCCATCCGTTTAAACCATTTCTTAAACAAATTTTTCCAATCTGCGGAAGGTGTCTCTGAAACGAGACTTTTATATGCTTCAACTGCTTCTTCTAGATTAGGACTATAAGGTGGATGACCCAATAATTCTACTCTTTCCCAATTAAAAATGCATTTTTTGCAGGTTTTTCTTGGATGGTTTTTATGCAAGACAACTGACAAAAAACTTGTGGTATACCATTCTGAATTCAATGTTTTTCTATCCTCTCTAGAGTAATAGTAGCCACATGGCCATTAATCGAAAAAAAATGAAGCTACCATTTTCTTATTTATGTTACGTGCACGTTGCACTTTCGTTGGATTGCTTGCTTTTTTCAAACACCCATTGACGAGGAGATTGTGCTTTCTTTTCTGGGTCAAATGCATATATCAAACTTTCGTCACAAGTAACAACGAGGCAAATATCATTTGAGAGTCCTCGGTAAAATCGTTTAATTGCTTTTTTACACCATTTCACACGTATGTCTTTTTGTATCGATGTTAAATTATGCTCTATCCAACGTGCACAAATTTTTTAACATTCAAATGACTGTGCAAAATGTGTTGAATGCCTAAAGAAGCACGAATAAAACACACAGTAACTCGATTGTCTTCCTCAATTAGTTTTCGAATTGTAGTGATGTTTTCTTCAGTTAGAGCTGTTTTTGGACGTCCTTCACGAGATTCATTCTATAGAAAATTACGTCCACGTATGAATTCATTGTATAATGTTTTTATTGTTGCCAGGGACGTTGTATCATTATCACAAATAGAAAACATTTCATCTCTGCATTGTTGACTAGTTGATCCACTTTACGGAAATGATATGTTTGTTCGAATCAAAGGAATGAAAGACTATTGCTTTTACGATTCTACTCTCTAATTTTTTTATTACAAGTTACATCAAATTTTTCAAATTACTTTTGGAGAAATATTTCTAAATATATTAAAATAACTATTGTTTTGATATAAAAAAAATATTTTAGGGGTTATTCATCTTTGGTGTATTTGATGTTATCAACTTTTGAAAAAAAGCATATGATACCCCATATAAGGCGCAATTTAGTGCCTAAAAGAAAATATTTTCAAATCATTCAAAAAAGCTTCCTAAAATATTTATTTTTTAAAAATAAAAGTTCATTATATGCCTATAATGTAATAATTTTTATCAATAGAAGTTTTAATAAAAGAAAAAATTGTAAAATCATAAATCAAAACAGAAAAAATTATCCTTTTTTTTAAAAATTTCTTGTTTAAATTAAGGAATTCTATTTTATAAAGAGTGCTCCAAGAATATGGAAAGATATTGGATAACAAAAAAAATTAAAAATTTCAGGGAAAAGATAAATTCTGTAAAAACTTTCTCTTCATTAAAGATTTTGATATTCGTTTCAGGCGAGCATAAATACGTTTCTTTTATTTATCAAAACTTTTAAAAAAAATCACAATTAATTCCATGAAATAGTAAAAATTATTAAAAATTGTCCTTTTTCGATAACTTCCTTATTTACTATACAACAACTTGAAACCCTATAAAAATAGTCTAATTTAAAATTATTTACTTAATTAAAAATTTATAAGAAAACAAAAATCGGGAAGCAAAAATAGTATATGAAAACTCAAAACTCTACTGGACAAAACGAAAAAATTTAGACACCCGTTTTCTATGCTGTTTTTTAATTCATTATGTTCACTTTCTACCACTAATGACTTGTATCATAAGTAAAATTTGAGGAAAAAGTTTTAAAAAATAAGTTATTTTTGCTTAAATTTAAATTAATATAATAATATAATTTAAATGGATCTTTATACAGTGTAAATTCGATGTATATATCTAATGATGAAATGACGAATGCAGGAAAAAATGAAAATCATAATTTTTGTCCAAACTTTGAAACTCCTTCGGAGGAAGCTATACAAAATCAAAGCCAGGAGCCAAATAATCAACCTTCACCAACACAAAGTGTTGATGTCACAAACACTCCTACAAGAAAACGTAAAATTTCATCCAAGTAAGTTCATTTTTTATTTTTTTTTAATTTTTTGTATATTGTATTTACGAAACATCTATTAAAAACCATAAAGCATACTAAAGAACGGCTCAAAAAAAATAATTGATTTATTTTTAAAACCCATCTTTGAGATGAGCAAAATCCTACCCCAAAATTATTTTCAATTGCTAGAGTCATATCTATTTGATCGCAAGTTCAGGGTTATAAATGAAGAAGTTTTTTTGAGTTTTATCAAACAAGAGCGGAAGTTCTACAGAGAAGTGTCCTAGGACACTTCCTCTATTTACTCTACACTGCGGATATACATATGTATAGCAGTAAATAAAATTAAATTGGAAGCATCATGTCTAAGACAAAAAGCAAAACTTAAACCACGTTAAATACATTGGTTAATAGGAGACTGTTCCCAACTTAACCTGCATTACAAAAGACTGATTTATACATCCATCACCAAGCCGATTTGGATGTACAGAATCCAGTTACGGGAATGTACAAAATAATAAAAAGGCAATATCATCCAACGAAATCAAAATAAATTCCTTCGCATGATAACAAATACCTACAGATATGTGAGCAATCAGAAAATACGTATACATATAGACTTAAACATTAAGTCAGTCAACCAACTTAAGTGTGGCTCTTCTACAAAATATGATTTGCCATGCGGACAACTTGCTAAATAGGAAATGTAGTGTTCGGTAACAAAAATTAGCTTCTTGTGCTTATTTTTTTTTCTATTAGTTTACATTTTTCATCTATTTCTTCCTGTCTTTTTATTCATTTAAAAAATTTTTGTAATAAAATTCAATACTTTCAATTAACCAAACAACAAACATTACGTTAACTGGAGGAAATTTATTTATCGTAACACATGAATTGTTGTTGTTTCCATCCTATGATAAAGCACTGGATTTTTATACGTAAAATGTCAAAAGAAATATACACGGCAGCATCACTGAAAAACAAAAGGTTTGCTCGATATGTACGTTATGAACAAAGTTGCTTGTTCAATAAAAAATAAGAAAAATTGTAATGAACGAATGGGAAAAGCCACAATAAGTATAAAATACGAAAGTGAACAGTGGACATAGTTGAAAGATGTCGTCCTCAGCGAACGTACTTCAATTAGTTTTTCTTAATTAAATTAATAAAAATCTATCTTCTAATATAATTTAGTTTAAAAATTTGGCTCTCAAAACAAACTTCATTGGTTGCTTTTTTGACATTTGGCTCTCTTGGCTAATGAGTTTGCCGACCCCTGGGCTATAGTTTTGTTAGATAAAAAAAAACTTTATATGGTTAAAAATTATTTTTTTTATTGAAATCAACTTTTAAACAACATTTTGTGCAAGGCGCCGCCAGATAAATCAAAGTACGATTTTCACTGCCACCAGATAAAGCGAAATAGAAAAAACTGCGTCGTCCTCAACATGTTAAACAAAAGTACATTTTTATTTAAATGGTTTGATTATAAAATATTCTTGTAAAAATTCAGATAAATATTGAAAGTAATTAATTGCATGAAATTAAAGTTTGAAAAGCACTGACAGAAAAACCGACAAAAAGACAATATAAGTTAAATAAAAGCACATAAAGACTAATCATTTTACATTTTCTAGAAACATCATCCTACAATTTTAATAGAAATAATTTTTATTTTTTGTTTGTTATGATGTAACAAATCTTCCATAAATTTCTTTTATGAATTTTTTACATGTATGTTTTTGAAATTTATTCGATTTATATAAAAATAATATCCTCAATGCCTTTTGTGACGCATTTTATATAAACCCACTACCTCTTAATTTTATTTAGAAAAACTTTTTAAACTAAAAATAGCTTTTGTAGATTTTTTAAGTTTGCATAATTTATTTCTTGTGAATTTCTAAATTGCTCTTTCTATAAAAACTTCCATTGAAGTTTTGTTTCTTATGAATATAGTTATTTATTTTATTTTATTTATTGAAAACTGTAAAAGTTTTTTTACTACAAATTCTAACCAATGTGGAAGTATTTATTAGTGCTTTGATGTAAGTATACAATGATAACAAAAACAAAGGGTTACCCTAAAATGAAACCTAGTAACTTCTTTATGCATTGTTCTGGCAATTGATTTATTTAAAGAAAAATACGTAAGAAGTTACATTTGCTAAAGGGTTGATGTTATTTTTGCTAAATGATTGTGTCAAAATCTAAATTAATAAATGATATAATTTGAGAATTATTTTGAAGAGAAAAGTTTTGTGGTTTCACATTTAATAAGCAATAAATAAACACAATTTATATTTCAAGTTCAGACTTGATGCAAAAATATATCTATAAAAATTAATTAAATATTAACAATTAATAAATAGTTGTTAGATATATTTTATAACTTGAGAAAAAGATACTTATGTATAGATTTATCATTGTACATGATTGTCCTGCTAACCATGACATTGCACTATGTATAGTTAGGAATGGTTCCATATCGGTTTTATCATTAGTTGAAATAACAATAATAAACAAAACTAAAGCTTGAAACAAGAAGAAGAAATAAAATCTGATCAATTAAGTAAAAATAGGATTCATGAAGTTACAATAAAAAGAATAAAATCTCATGTGCTGACATCTTTACTATTGGGCCCGGCTGAAAGCGGTTCCACCAGGAATCAAAAAAACCCACCAGAAATATTTAGAGTGGAAAAGCGCTAAACTTTTCAATTTTTCCAATTTTGAAAAATGATTTTTGAAAAAATTTACTATAGGCTTATGACGCGCGTTGCCAGATGTGTTTTTGACATTATATTTTTATTCGTATTAGTTAGTTACTCTTTAATTTTAGTGCTAGTTCTCAGCGGGAAATCGAACGCTGGAAAAGACCTCTTCAATCTCAGCCAAGGATTATAACAAGTGTATGGAAAATTGGATTAACACTTGGCATGTTTGTATTAGCTCAAAAGTCTACAGGACCAGGCTAAATATTGCCCCTTTTTCAGGTGGTGTAGATAAGAGGCAAGATGAAGTTTTGAAATTTTTGAAACTTTCCAAACAACTGCGTGTGATAAAAATTTTGCTATTTTTCTTTTGCCATTTTACGAATATATTTCTACATACATATTTCTGTATTTATAGCAGAATACAGAATATCAATTTCATTTTAACTACCGCAACTTAGTTTTTATCGATCTAATGACCGAAAATTAATAATGAAAGGAATAGCTAATAATTCGTAGATTTAATATTTTTAGAAATGGAAATTTTTACCAAATTTATAACTAAAGTGTGTTAATTTTATTTTTTAATCTTGCATTGCACAATTTTCTTATTCAATTTGGCGTGACAAGGTACGCCGTTTATTTAACTTATTTGATATAAAAATCTATTCAAAATATCTGAAATAAAGTCAATTTATAATTTTTATTTCTAGAGAAACAAGTGATATGGACGATGATGATGTCAAATCCACCAAGACCAACGATGAAACAAAAAAGTAAATTTGCATTTTTAAGATTTTAGAAAAACCTAATTATTTACAATATTTTTTGGACAATTTTTAATGAAACTTTGCTTGAATTATTTTTGTAATTAATTTACTCATTTTTTACACTTGTATATTAATTTTATAGTTAAAAAAAATTGCTGTTCTCGTTTCCTAGACAAAATCATAGTGAAATCGAAAAAAGAAGACGTGATAAAATGAATACTTATATAACAAAATTATCAACTATGATTCCAATGTGTCATTCAGTGTCCAGAAAATTAGACAAATTAACAGTTCTACGAATGGCTGTTCAACACATGAAAACAATACGAGGAACAATTAATTGTTTTTCTGAAGATCAATACAAACCAAAATTTATTTCTGACCAAGAATTAAAAACGATGATATTACAAGCAGCCGATGGTTTTCTATTTGTTGTTGGTTGTGATCAAGGACGTATTCTTTATGTCTCTGAATCAATAAAACAAGTTCTTAAATATACACAAAATGATTTATTAGGACAAAGTTTATTTGATGTTTTACATCCAAAAGATGTTGCTAAGGTTAAAGAACAGCTTTCATCATTGGATTTAAATGCTAGACAAAGACTTATTGATGCTAAAAGTAATTGGAAAATTTTCATAAATACTTAAAAACAAAATAGAACAAATATTTTTATATTTTTACAGCAATGCTTCCAGTTAGACCTGATGGCTATCAAAATCTAACACAATATTGCTCAGGAGCTCGACGTTCTTTTTTTTGTCGAATGAAATACAAAACAACTACATTAGTTAAAGAGGAACGTGAAACAAGTACAAATTGTCAGCTAGGTAAAAAATCAAAGAATTTAGATATGAAATATGGTGTAATTCAATGTACTGGCTATTTAAAATCATGGCCAGCAGCAAGAATTGGACTTGAAGAACAAGATTCAGATGCTGAAAATGAAAATTGTAATTATTCTTGTCTAGTTGCAATTGGACGTAAACCATCAAATATTTTTGATATAAATTATAAAACATCAGCGCCATGCCTAAAGACAATACAATTTGTTTCACGTCATACTATGGATGGCAAATTTCTTTTTGTTGATCAAAAGTGAGAAAATTTGAATTATAAAAAATAAAATTAGTTTTTAGTTTTGCCTTTTCTATTGTCTGTAATGGAGTCATTTTCACATATGATATAGGAGCCTCATATGTTACATATGAGCTTTTCGAAGATATTTTTACTCAATTCGCTATGAGTAGTTTCAACTTAAAAAATATATTTATGTAGTAATTCTTTTTTTATATATCTAGAGCAACATTAGTTCTTGGCTATTTACCACAAGAACTTCTAGGGACAAGTATGTATGAATACTATCATCATGATGATATTCCTGCTATAGCAGAATCCCATAAGATGGCTTTACAAACTAACAATAAAATAACAACATTAGTATATAGATTTCGAACCAAGGAAAATGAATATATACATCTTCAAAGCCAATGGAAATCTTTTAAAAATCCATGGACGAAAGATATTGAATATTTAATATCAAAAAATGTTGTAATTTTGTAATTATTATTGTTTTAGAATATAAATTTCAATCTTTATTAACTAAATATTTTAATTAGAAATAATGGAAGAAAAAGTATAAGAAATCAAAATGAAATAATTACTCATACTCCTGGAAATTTTGAACTTTTCGAGCAATGTATATATTTAAATAATTCTAAGTAAAAAAAAATAATACAAATTTTAATTTTAGCAAATGTACGAGAAATTCAAAGAATAATTAACACTCATGTTGAAGCAAGTAAAATAGGTCGCCAAATAGCTGAAAAGGTAATGGATTATCAAAGAAGGAAAAGTGATTCTTCATCAGGTAATTTTTTTTTTTTTGTCAAACAATCGTATTAGTTGAACCCTTTAACATTTTGTTGGTTTGCTCTTGGTTTGAGGCTTTTTTTTTTTTTGTAACCTACCAAGCTTCTTTTTTTTAGTAATTGAATTATTTTAAAGTCTCCTACTTTTAATTATTTGTTTTAACTTCTCTTGGGAAGTTACTATATTAGGTCCGAAAATCGAAATCAATAATTTTGTGTTTTCTTTACGTTTCCAGATCTGGAGAATCATTTGCAATTATTTTCAGAGTGTTGTCTGACCGTGTGTGTGTGTGTGTGTGCGTGTGTATATGTATGTATGTATGTATATATGTGAGCTTTTTTATGAGATTCGTTTTCTCAAAAACTACTGGACCAAATTACGTATCAATCGATAGGCCACATCATGACTTAGTTCTGAAAGGAGTTTGAGCGAAGTCGGTTCAGCCGTTCGTTTTTTATGAATAAAAAACTAACGTTCTCATATTCTAACTATCGAGGTGTCGATTTTGAATCTTTTATGAGTTCTTTAAAATGCAAGATGGCGGACCCAATATGACATAATTTTTTTTTTTTTGTTAAAAATTCTTCAAATTGGATGAAATTTAGTTTTGAGCGGGGTTTCAGGTAGATGATTATAAATTATTGTGTAATGTTGAAAATTTGTTGTTTTTTTTTCAATTTGGAGCTTGGTTTCAAAGTTATTATAATTGGTCCGAAGATCAAAATAGTTGAATAGGTGATTTTTTGTAATTTCTTTACGTTTCAAGACCTGGAGCGTTATTTGCAGCCAATTCTAGAGTGATGTATGTCAGTGTGTGTGTATGCGTGTGAGCCTAATTTTAAGTAATGAAGGGCAGGTGGGGGTTTTCATGGGTGTTTATTTCGATTCAACTGCGGAAACTTTAATTTTAACCGTAATTATCTAGTAAGAGTTTTATGATCCCGTCCTCTAGGTAGCGAAATGCTAAATGAATTTTGAAATTTCGTTTAATATTCGAGGTATCGGAACATTAAGAAAAATTTTTTTCTCAAGAGAAGTTGCTTGTGCGGTACCTGCTACCAGACGTATTTTTTATGATTATTTTTCATCTTCTAATATGAACTTTGATTTTGAATACATTATGAATTATTAAAATTCTTTGCCAAATAAATTTTTAACTTCACCACAAAAAAGAACTTCAATTTTAGTTATTAAAAAAATATTTTATAAGAAGTATACATATCAATAGCATATAATTGAAAAGCACAAAAATTTATTGCATAATTAGATGTGCTAACATTCTATCTGAAAAACTTGGAATTTTAAATATTAAAATTTTTTCAAGGCCAGCACAATTAGTTTTAACATTTCTATTCTCTTTTGATTAAAAAAATAATTATACTTTGATTTAAAAGTTGACTTCAGTTGAAGCAATTCAGCCACTCAGAACTTTTTTTAAATCTTTAAGCCAAAATAATCACTGAGAACCATATCTAGAGATTATTGTTAAGGAAGAAACAATCTGAACTACAAGAAATACCAGAGTATGATTTGTCTAGTATGGCACTAAAAAAGTAATTTTTACTTATAGTAATGAAAGTTGATATTTTTTCAATTTATCAATTGTAAGTTAAACTAATAAACCTAAAACAATTTTTTTCATTTTATTCAATAATCATCAAGCTTCAGCAGTTTTGATAGGTTTTCACGAGATTCCATCCTATAGATTGGATGATATCAAATAAAATTTGTGGAAGACAACAGAAAATTTCTTTATATACCTAATAGAAAGATATACAAGAGAGAAACCATAGCCAGCCGAAACTTTCCATCGATGACTTTTAAATCTCGTCCCCGTGTCAAATACGAAGCATCATCCCATGTCAATAGAATTGATCGGTGACTATATAGATCGCATTGTAACGAAACAAAGAATTTTCAACGCTATGTATGTGATATGCGTGTTTTCAATTAGGTGAAAATGACAGTAAAGGAACACTTAGTTCTGTTTCACACACTAAAAAATATTTTTTAAACCCATTTTGCCATTGTTTGGTACGTAGTTTTGTCCTTTCAATTGTTTAATATTTTGATGTGAGTAAAATTATATACAATTATATACATATGGATGTGTCGATATTATGAATAAATGATAGAGAAATTTAATAAGATATGTAATATATGTAATAATAATATACCAATATTTAATTTCTAGTTTATTCTAAATATTATTTTCTACTTTTTTTCTCTGTACTAATAATAAGATTTTTTTTTAAATTTTTACTTAGGCTGTTTATTTCGGAATAAATATCTTTATGAAAGGTTTTAAATTTTTGGCTAGGTTTCAGAGATATCTTCTTCACAAAAGCTAATATTATAATAATAAATCTTTATACCAAAACCGAAAAAGAATGTCTATTTATTTTATAAAAATTTTCTGTTTTATGTAATCTACCTATATTATTATTTAAGATGTCCCTATTTTGTGTTGATTTTCTTTATTGCATTTCATCCTGTATTTCAATGAATCACTAAACTGAAGTTATTTGTAGTATTCAACTCAATAGATAAACATATAATCAACTTTAATCAATTGTTTTTAAAAATTAATCCATTTCCAGAAAACAGCATGATTTCAGATAACTATTATGGCAATCGGACAGATATTCCTTCCTCAGGAGGAACAAGTACCTCAGAAAACTCGGAATGGCATCAAATGTCACATATATCTAAGACTAAACCAGATAGATTAGACAGTCATTTTCCACTGCAATGCAATAGCTTTGCTTCCAGCTGCGATAACGGTTAGATTTTTTTTTCCTTTGTTTTTTTTTTTTTGAATATATTATATATCTATTTATTAAAAATAGAATTTTAAATTTAATAAAAATTTTTTTTATTATTTACATAAGCAAACGATGGTCAAATGCAAGCATCTGCAAAAAATTCATCATTACAGACAAATGGCGCAACACAAAATAACGATGGAGGTGATGAAACTGCAATGGCTGTAATTATGAGCCTTCTAGAAGCTGATGCTGGCCTTTGTGGCCCATTTGATTTTGCTGGCCTACCATGGCCTATTCCATAATTTTAATTAAATATAATTAATGTAATATAATTAATAAAAAACAATCAAAAAACAAAAAAAAAGAGAAGAAACGGCAGAAAATGTATATTTTTCAAACAAAATAATAATATCAGTTTTTGTTATTTTATTTACAAAACCAAACAAAAAAAAAGAAACAATTAACAAACTAGTGTCAACTTCTTTTTATAAATTGAACTTTATATGGTTTTGGTGAAAGAGTAATACCTGGTAATAGATTTGTGCTAGGAGTATTTTCATTTTCTTCCTGCTTAATTAAAAAATTTTGTATAATTCCAACAAAAAATACAAATAAACAACTACGAGCTAATGAATCTGCTAAACATCTTCGTCTACCTTGACCAAAAGGTATAAAATATTCATTATTAATTATATTCATATCTTTATCTAAAAATCTTTCTGGTCGAAATAATTCAGGATCAATCCAATGTTTTTTATCCATTAAAACACTTCGTAAACCAATAAGAATTGTTGCATTTTTTGGTATAGTATAACCTTGTAAGGTTGTTTTTTGAAGTGCTCTACGTGGCCCTGTTATTGGTGTTATATGAAAATATCTTTGAATTTCCATTAAAACTGCTTGTGTATATGGTAGTAAAGATTTATGTTTATTTGATGGTTTATCATTAGAAATCAAAGATTTTTGAATTTCATTAAAAACATTTTCTTGTATATCTGGCCTTATAACCATCATCATTATAGCAAGATCTAATGTATTACTTGTTGTCTGTGAGCCAGCTATAAATAAATCAACAATAATCATAGTCAATTGAAGTTCAGTGAAACTTTTTTTAATATTTTTATCATTTTGTATATTCATTTCATTAATATAAGCATAAATAAAATCATGTGTTTTTTTTTCATTTGAAAAATTTTTCTTATGTTCTTCAATTGTTTCTTGAAAAAGCATATTTAATTCATTATTTAAATTTTTAATTAAATTATAACCAGTCCAAGTTGGTAATAATAAACGAAGCCATGGCATTAATGTTAATATTCCACCAGACATATTAAATAATTTTGAACGTTTTTCAAATAATTTTAATAAACGAACTAATCGTATATCATTTCGATTAATACGTTTACCAGCTATTAATATCCAAAGTACATTAATTACACTTGAAGCTAAAAATGATCCAGGATATATTGGTTGTTCATTTAAATTATTTATAAATTCAATAAGTTCATATAATTCATATTGAATTTGTTTTTCCATTGGTGATCGACCATAACCAATTTCACGTAAATGTTTTAATACAAAACGTCGATGTTCTTCCCATAATTCACCATCAATAAAAGTTATACCTAATCGTTTACCCATTGTACGAAGACGTAAAAAGAAATTATCTGGTCTACCATCAAATTCATGCCTAGTATGAATTTCTTTTACAGCTGAATATGATAGAACAATAATTACATATTCAGCACCAAGTTTTAATCCAATAACTGGACTTTTATACAATTGACTAAGTTTTTCAAATGCAAAATGTTGTCCACCTAATGATTTTGATAGCTTTTTAAGATAAAAAAGATTTCCAATCCATGGTAGCCATTTAGGACCTAAAAAGAAAATTTCTTTAATCCTAATAATTACAGATAACAGATATATAAAAAAAATCATGAGATTTAGATTGAAATAATGACTAATTTTGAAGTTAAAAATCACTTAATTTTATTTGATCAACATTAGATTAGAGGAAAATTTTTTATTTAATATTTAAAAAATAAAAGGTATACTTTAACAAAAGATTTTGATAAAAACATTAAATGTATAATTCATGTAAAATCTATTTCTAATCGTTTGAGTCCCAAGTAGCGCGATCGCGTTGGAATTTTATGTCGAAAAAATCAAGGAAATTTTGAACATTGTGGAAAACTGACGATAAGTTACCGATTGTCTTCTTGGGTGCTTGGTTGAAAAAAAAGCTTCCTGAAACTATTTTATTTTACAACCATATCGACTTTGATGTAGATATAATGAAACAAATGGCTAAAAAAAACACTGTTAAATTTGGGATCCCGGTAATAGCATTTAGATTAATTTTTAAATATCCTCGACATAGCCTAAATTAATGCTTGGATTCTTTACAAAGAATTCACGGGAACAAACATTAACAGAAAAGACTTTTTATTTCAGTTAGCAGAAGAGCTTTCAACTGGATATCAAGATTCATTCGAACCAATGAACTACTGATGATACATAAAATTGAAAATTCTACACGAAAATGTTGTCAAATTGGGTTCTATATTCGAAAATAAGACCACAAATATCTGTGTTGGTTGCAATAAATATATTCGTAGAAAGGTGCATTAAAGAATATTTCAATGTGTATAAATTTTGCTAATAAAAGCTTAAAATAAAATTACTATTATTTCAATTTCAATTTATCATATACTTAATACAAAAATATACAAATAAGCATTGGATAATACCCTTCTGTAGAGCTTAGTAAATCTCAATAATAAACCTTTTCTTTAAAAAAGATGTCCCGATCAAAATGACCAGGAAAATTGTACAATGACCGAAAATAATACCTCGTTTCAACCTAGGATGCAATTTACGTCTGGTTAGAAAATGGGAAAATCATACGGAAAACTTAAAATTTCCAAACTCCAAACTTAAAAAATTAGCATATCCTAATTCGACTGCAATTCGCACAAAAATTCATTCAACAAATTTTATTGCTATCAAGAGACAAGACAAAAGAATGGTCCCGATAGTTTGAAACACTATTAGCATGATTTGAGAAAAGAAAACACGATTCATTCCAGAAGAGTTTTAGGATAAAATTAGTTCTGTATTTTTATGGGCAGTTTTTCATCGGAGTAGTAAATCTAAAATGGCTTCCATAAAAGGCAAAATAATCACAAAGGGGTAAGACGCCATATTAGACAACATTTTATCATTCTTAGAAAATCACTTGTGAAGAAAATAGTACAACGCTACCATACATAATACTCGACGAATAAAAGTATGGTTTTTAGAAAAAGAAATTTTTATTCTGGATTATTCAACATTAAGCCCACATTACAAACTTATAGTATAGAACATTATTTGCCATGAGGTTTGTGACTTTATTTTTTTTTTGTCATTTAAATACTAGATTTTTGAAAATTATTTATTTGATCACATATACTTGAATTTGTAAAAAAAAAAAATATATGTATGAGTATAAGGAGATAACAAATTTTTTCATATATGGTCAAATTATTTGAATTTTCATAATCTAACAATAGTTACCAAGCTTTTGGAAATGATTGAACTATTTGACGATAACATTTCGTCATTTTTTGTACATTTCATCAAAAATACTTTTGTGATAATTAGTATAAAATTATTGCTAAATAATAAAATTTTATTTTGATTTGATTTAATTAAAAATTCATTTACAAATAAAAACTTCAATCAATAAATAAATAAAACAAAGTTTTTCTTAAATAATTATCTAAATAATTTAAAAAATTAAATATAGTAAAAAAAAAGACAAATACATTTCAATTTCTATAAATAAAATAAAATTTCTTACCGGGAGGATAGTTCTTAGGGCGTTTCATTGATTTCAATAGAAGAAAAATACCAATTGCAATAAGAAAAATAAAAATTGTACAAAAATAACCCATTTTATCACTTTGCACTTTTTATTTTTAAATCAAATTAAGTACAATCACCAGACTTAGTATTAAACTTATGCAACAAACTCCAACCAGTTAATAAATTAATTTATAAAGCTGTCTCTCTTATTGCTGGGTGTATATAGCCCCTAAGGCACATCTAACATATCTTAAACACTAGCACCAAATGATCGAGAATAATGTTAAGTAAATTTTAGTGTAGTTAAAAAAAAAAAACAAATTTCTCATCCTTTTGTTATTCACTATACATAACAATTTATCACTGTAAAAATGACAGCCAATTAATGCAATTGAAACTCAAGAGTAAGATCATTGATTGACTAACTCTTGGTTTTAATTTAAACAAAATTCAAGAAGTTTTTATGCTTTCGCGCTTCTTTCTTTTTTGTTTTTTTGTCTACTAATTTTTAGTCTAATTTTGGCACCGTATCGTTAGTGAATTGTAATTTTATGTGTTATTCTCGTTAAATAATGGCTGAGTTAAATAACTATGGAATATTATGGAAGATTAATGCTTGATATGATATTTTTTTTTAATGGTTTTTTAGATTATATTAGCAATTTTAGTTTTTGTTTAATAGTTTAAATAAAAACACAGCAGATTTATATTTTTTTCTTTAAACTTTTTTTTTCCTTACAAACTTTTATTACAACTTTTTAATTCACTTAACACCGTGACTTAACTTTCGTTTTTATTAATTTTTAACTTAGATTTTTAGCTTACAAAATTTTATTAAATTTTTAATTTAAAATTTACACAAATTAAGTTCTCAGTGGATAACTCAGACTTCTACAACAGTCAATTCTCAACTTTCAACTGACTTCTTACAATTAATTTTTCCTATTTATATCCAGGCATTTTGTTAATCTAATATTATAATTAATTACCAAAATTCATAACTAATATTTTGTTTGTATCTAAGTTAATTTTTTAATAGGTAAAATTTATAATTTTTAGTTTTATTTATAATATTATTAATAGCTGAAATCCATTATCAATTTTAAGTTCATTTATTTGTTTTTGAGTATTTAGATTCTAATTGTTTGAAAAAATCTAAGTACGTATTTATATATTTTAATTATTATAATCCAATAGTGATTGTTTAGGATTCAGAGTAATAGAAATATGAATTTATAATTGTTGGAATTTTGAATATATTATGAATTTATGTTTTAAGGCAATACAGAGCAATACAATGGATTACTTTGGCAAAAAATTGTAGTTTTACATTGTATTGGTGTTACCTATGGGTCCACCTGTAGTTTTACCTATAACAGTTAGCCTTAGATTAAGGATAACACAAACCAATTTGATGATAGTGAATTGAAATTAAAAAGACCAAACGTTGTCATAAATTATACCAAATGTATGGGAGGTGTTGACTGAGCTGACCAGTATGCATCAACATAATGTTTTTTGAGAAAATCTCGAAAATAGTAACGAAAGTTATTTTTTTGAGGCTTGGAAATATGATTTATTAATTCCGTCACATTGTATAAACTTGTAATATAGCAGAGAAATGTGCGTTCACGCAACCATTTAAAATAAGTGAAATTATTGATTGACCAATTAAAAAAAAAAATTTCTAAAAAAGCCGTGGGGTTCTAAAACCTACTGACACCCACATGAGGGTTCAATCAAATCGGTGGCTAGATTGTTGAAGGTAGATAGATAGAGGTAGAGTCAAAAATTGTCAAGTCTGCTCGCACAGAACAGAAAAGTGTGAGAGACATCAAACGACATACTTTTGTGACATTTGACCCAATTAGCATGCAATGCACCTTGGTAAATGCTTTGTGCTCTTTCATACTGATTAAAAATGAAAATTTTGCAATTCTTTAAAATTAAAATATGAAGAAACAAAAATTTTCATATATTTAGAAAGATGATAGTCTACATGTGATGCCCAAAATATAAAAGCTCAATATCAAATATACAACAATAAAAAACTACCCAAAGATGGGTTTCTTAGCCTACTGGAGCTAGCTTAACAAAAAAACACCGCCGATCACACAAATTGCAACTGAATATAAACTATTCAACGTACATTTCTTACATGAGACAACAACTAGTGAAGCTTATAAACATTGAAAGAAGCAAATTAGTGAATATCCATTTGTTTAAATTCAAGTGACATGAAATAGAATTTTGTGAAAATAATTAATATTCATTTAATTTAATGAAATGTCCCAAAAAATTGAAGATGTTTTTAATGAATTTCATCTTGATATCGTATGTTAGACGACAATTTTGATATTTATGATGGATATGACACCGAAGAACAATAGCAGTTCTTTTCTTTTGATTGAATTTTTCAAATGAGGTTTTAAGCTGAGAAATCTATTCCCAATTATTTAATAAACTAGTTTTTAATTATGCTCAAAAATGATTGTTTCGCGTGATTAACAGCGATTGAATCACAAATTTAACTTTTTAATATTTCTTCAAATTCCTAAAGGAAGATTTTGCTTGAAAACCTCTTCTGAATATTCTTTGCAGTTAAATAAATCTTTATTTACTATCTTAAAGTGTCAGATATTTTGCTTATTTTTCAGATGAAAATTTTTTTTAAAAGAAAAATAAATTTATTAAACTTATGCTAGAACCAACTTTAGTCACATTACAAATTGAGCCCTTTGAAAAATACAAAATATAGAATATTAATATTTTAATATTTTTACAACTTCCACTGAACATCTAATCTTTATTTTTTATTTACAATTATAGATAATAAAGTAGACAATGTAGGAAAATTTTAAGTTTCAATTTACAAAGTACATGAATATATAAAGTAAGACCTTTTGATCTTTAATACTGATGAACTTGAAAAATTTTATCATTTCAAAATTTGAAAATTCAAAAAACACCAAATAGTTTCCGGCCTTTGTTATAGATTTTTCTAGATATCTGCCATTTTTAGAGACTTAGTTAAAGTAACTATCAACATAATTAATACAGAAACATAAATGTAAATGATATAGTGCCTAAAGAAATAGTTCACTATCGCTGTCATATCTGTTTTTATAAATAACTAGCTGACCCAGCAAACGTTGTGAGGATGTGGTATATTTGAGTGAAAGAGGCATGGAGCGCTGTAAACGATGATGGAATATAAAAATAACACAATACCAAACATTTATATTTTTAATTCATTGTAATTTATTTTTTTAAATTATATATATCACTAATTATAATAATTTTATTAAAAAACAATATATATCCCTTAACGCAATAGAGTGTACAATATTTTTTGTTATCCCATCTTAAGCTAACACAAACAAACTGGATGGTTTGCCCACGCGAGAGCATGCCACGTATAATTGTCCATGTGAAAAACATGGTGTAATCAAATCTAAGCCACAAACAGACATCGTTTGGCCTTGAGACTTATTGATAGTCATCGCAAATGCCAATCTTATTGGAAATTGAAGACGTTTAAATTGAATTGGCACATCTGTGGGTATAATAGGGATCCGTGGTAGTAATATATTTTCACCTCGAAATTTGCCGTTTAAAATGATAGCTTCTACAACGTTTTTCATTAACTTTTTAATAACTAATCGCGTGACGTTGCACAGCTACGGTGGGTGCAAATTACGAAGCAAAATAACTGTAGATCCAACCTTCAGTTGTAAATTATGCAGCGGCATGCCTGATAAATCTAATGAGTTTAAGAACTCTGCTGGATAATTCACAACTTCGTTGGCATCGCAAACTGTATCAATAGACTTGTCCCCTGGCAATAAATGTTGTATTTTGAGATTTAATTCGGCGACGTCCACATATTTTGCTGCTAAAATTGCTCTTTCTGTCATATATCTACATATAATATTTCATCAAAATCGGTCAAACCGTTTCGGAGGACTAATGCTAACAATAGCTGTGACACAAACTCCAATATATATTTCGCTATTACAAAATAGGGGTTGATGGTAGAAGGGTGAAATTTTAGAGTTGTATGTATTTTTTAATTGCACATCATATAAAAATAAAAGAAAATTTTCGGGGTTGACCACCCTTATCACTTAGGGGGGTAAAAAATAGATAACAACCTATCCTCAGACCTACTGAATATACATATAAAATTTCATTAAAATCGGTTCAGCTGCTCATTTGCATTTATTTTTAGAGTGGGGTCTGTTCGTGTGTGTGTGTATATATATATATATATATATATATATATATATATATATATATATATATATATATATATATAATTGCATGTATGAATGTGAGCTTTTCTATGAGATTCGTTTTCTCAAAAACTACTGGAAAAATCCACTGGACAAATTAATCTCTTATGACAGAAAGTAAATGATAACATTTTCAGGTAGCAATTTAAAAATCTCCATAAAATATCCCAAAGTGGTACAAAAAATAAAAGTTAATAAAAATACTTCGAGTTAATAATTAATAATTTATTTAAGAAAATTAACAAAATTTCTTAGTTTAAGAGTTGCTTGATATGGTTTGGGTGATAACGTTATACCATCCAGTCCTTCTTCACTTGGTAACTCCTTAGAATTAGGTAAAATAATATCAAAAACATGAACAAAGGTAGAGAAAAACAAAAATAATGTTGATTTTGCTAAATTTTCACCAATACAACGTCGTTTTCCTAAAAAATTAAACCTAAATAAAAGATATATTTTTATGTATATATAGTATATTTTATCCTACCAAGTCCAAATGGAATAAATGTATCATGCTGTATACGTTTTCCATTTTCATCTAAAAATCTTTCTGGTCTAAATACTTGAGGATCTTTCCAATATGTAACATCCATATTTAAACTATATAAAGATATTAATGCAATTGTATCTTTTGGTATTAGATATCCATTAAATTCAGTATTTTTTTTACAACGATGTGCAATAGCTAATGGTGCTACATTTGATATTCTTTGTATCTCAGATATAACTGCATCTGTATAATTAAGATTTATTTTATCTGCTAGACATGGTAATCGATTTTCACCAATAACACATTTCAATTCATTTCTAACTTTTTCTAATACATTTGGATATCTAAGCATATAAATCATACCAAAACCTAAAACATTACTTGTTGTCTCTGAACTAGCTTGAAAAAAATCTAAACCCAATGATAATAATTGTTCTTCATTAAAAATTGTACTATTTTCAGTATTTTGTTCAATTTCTAATAAAAATGCTTCAAATAAACTTTGAGGTTGTTTTTTCAAATTTATATTAATTTTAATATCATTAATAGCATTTTTTAAAAATATCCATAATGGTGTTAGTGTTTCAATTAATTTTTTATAACCACTTGATTTTGGAAAAATATAACGTATAAATGGAAATTGATTTAATATACCACCAGACATATCAATTATACGAAAACTTTCATGTATTAATTTAATTAATTGTTGAAGATGTTCATCATTAAGATCAAAACGATAACCAGCTAATAAAGCCCACATAACATTTAAAATGGATGCATCAAATGCATATTCCATATTAATTAATTCATTATTTTCAGCTTTTATTTTAAAATTATTAACCATTTCTTTAGCTTCATTTTCTAAATGGGTGAGCATACCAAATTTACCATTACCAAGTTGTTTTAAAATTTTTAAACAGAATCTTTTTAATATGATAAAATCTTGTCCATCTGTAAATACGATTCCTAAACGTTTACCAAATGACCGTATCCGAAAAAAGTATCCCTTAGGACGGCCATTAAATTCTTCACGGCTATAAAATTCTTTGATATTCTCTTTTCCAGATACAATAATTAGTAAATCTCGACCAACTTTTAGACCAACAATTGAACCATAACGGGATATTAAATGTTGCCAAACGATATGATGAAATTTTAATTTGTTAAGCAAATGACTGATGACTGGAATACATCCTAAGACTGGAATCCATTTAGGTCCTAGAAATTTTAATTCAAATTTAATTCTGTTTAACTTAATTACTTTTAAAAAATCTTCAATTTTTCAAGTATACTTGATGAGGAAAAATTTATTTTTGTTATGTTTAAATATTGGTCCTGGAAAATCTTAAAACTCTTACAATTTTAAGATTTTCCATGTTTGCTTGGTTATATAGTATGAAAATTTTTAAAAACATATCTTGGTTAGGTCCTTCAAAATTTCCGAGCTTTATATTTTGATTTATATTTGATAATTTTCTTTCATTATTTCTTGAATGTGAAATTGTGTTGATATAATATAACTAAGGGGCCGGTGGGGGGGGGGGGGGGGGGGTCGCCGAAGTGTGACAAGGGATAGTTTGAATTGATATGGACAAGGAGGGGGGATGGGGGGTCAAAAAATCATGAAATCCGTGCGACAAACAAACAAAAAATAAAACTTAACTTATAACTTATTAATCCTTTCTTGTACTTTACCTATTCTAATTCGTTATATATATATATATATTTTACTTAAATATAAATATCACAAGTCACGTGAACAGATAGTTCGGCCAAACCAAAGGCACAGAATAATTTTTTACCTATTATGGTCTTAATTAAAAATTAATTCCTATCAGTACTCGACAGGATACTGTTCTCTAGCATCAGTCTTATTTGTTTACTACGCTTTGACGACTACCGCTTGGGCCCAAGTTTCGTTGAGATAAATGACGCGAGAAGCGATTAAACAATATTTGCAAAATATCTTGTAAAAATTATTAGATAGATAGATAGATAAGATGTTTTCGCTAATAGGGCCTCAGGAGAAAAACCACCACCACAGCCATAAAAAGTTTTGTGGAATGTATTTATAACATTCCAAATAAGCGAAATGAGCAATTTTATATTCCGACACAAATAAGTGACACTGGGCTATAGATAAAATTTGTAGCCCACACGTCACATATATGTGACACATCAGATTAAGATGAAATGGATTAAATTGGAAAAGTAAAAGATAATAAAATGTTTTATTCAAAGTTATTTATTTTTATGATAAATTTTAAAGCATTTGTCTATGTATTGACTAAATGGGTAGTAGTCCTATAGTTGTTGTGCACATTTCGCAGGCACACATAGAAGCTGTGCTCCGTTTATTTGCAGAGCATACACAACATCTTTTTCCCAGTTTATCCCTTTTAGGTACTAACTTTAGGGGTAGAGTTCACTCCCTAAAACCTTTTCTCAGCAGATAAAAAAATACGTGTCTCTAAGATTTCGACGTAGAATTACATGTCACAAAATTAATGAAATCGTAGGGGGACATCGGAAGAATATCACAATGTTGTAAAAAATTCTTCTCCGTTACTTCCAAACCTCAGATCTTATAAACAACTTTAATTATTGCCAGACCAATAACATTTTTCATTTATTTTATTGTTGTATAACATTATACATCTATGTATGTGCAGTACGAATTGAAGAGTTATCATAAACGCAACGATTGACTCAACCTATTACAACTATTACATGAATATGTATAGTAAGCTACCTGCTGCTGCAGGCAAGCTCCTGTAGGATAAGTTATATCTAATTTTAATTACTTAAATTATAAATAAATTTTTTGAAATAAATAATTAATATTTTTCGATATATTTTTAAATTAAAAACCTGCGTAAAAGCATCTGATTTAAAAAACAATGAATTCTAAATGCAAAAGAGTGAGTTTATTTTGCAAAAGAGTGAAATCAAATTGCAAAATGGTGAACTTAATCTGAAAAATCTATAATAATTACCGGGCAAACAGTAAAGTAGAAAAGTGCTTTGGAAAAAGTCTGATAAGAATTGAAATCTTCGAGAAAAATTGAAATCCTCCAATTTTTAATAGACTTAATCAGTATACAAAATACAATTTGAGGTAGCAGCATAAAGTCATATTAAAGAAGACAACCCGAGTCTAAATTTTGATCCTTCTTTTATAATTTTTGACCTCAAAACTGTAAATTTTGGTATACTTTGATATATTTTGGTATTCCTATGTATACTTTAATCCTCTTTAAAACAAAAACAGAAAATTACTAAACTACGTTGGAAAAATTTAGGCTTTATCATTATTAATTACTATTTTTTCTGCAAAAGCAAAGTCTATTCTTTTAGAAAGAACTGTAGTCTCCACAAAGAACATTTTTAGCTAATAAAGAAAAAGATATTTCCTCAGTAGGGAAATTGCCCATCAATGAATTTCTCTTCGACGAATTCTTGCGTGCTTAATGATGGAAAAGTGCATAAGTGAAAAATTCACAGATAGAGCATGCAAAGTCAAATGTCACTTTATATATATATAATATAGTGAAAATATAGTGAATATAATTGCAAGTAAGTAACAACAAAATTTTAAAAGATCATGTGGTTAATTGATTGTGACAGTAATTATAACAAATATAAACCGAATTAAAACTTAATAATATAACATAAGCTATTAACTGTTAACTAAATTATTTTTATTTTGTAAATATTTAAATTAAACAGTTTATTCTGAATTTGCACTTCTTAAAATTTATTTCACTGCAATTTATAGCAAGAATTCTTCAAATAGTTTTTCCGGAAGAAAGTAGCCATAACGGCTACTTTTCGTCCCCTTTTCTAACGAAATTCGTTGATGTTTTCCCCGAGAAGTCGTTATGTCTGAAAAGTAAGCCTCTTTTATTGATTAAGTCGCTCTACTTTCCCTACTGGGTCGGCTTAATTTCAAAAGAGTTTAAAAAATATAAAAACGTTTTCCTTTTTAACTAAAAATTCAATTATTATTCTCATTGTGCCGATTGTGTTTTAATCTTTTACTTTCATTTATGTTTTGTTTTATTTAATATAATTTATTTTTGATCAATTTAAAATTTATCACTTATTTACAGATTTTATATTGTTATAAATTTAAAATTTACGTGTTATTGTTATATTTTACAACGTTGTATTCTTATTTCATTCAACAACAAAAATTTCCATTTTAGGATCAAATAGGCTAACACGTAAATTTTATGTCATTCATAATTTTTTTAAAAATATTTTTTACAAAATATGAATTATTTATCAGATTTAACTAAATTCAAAAATAAATTAAACTATACTAAAAATTATTATTAATAATAATAAATTGGTACAGGGTTAGTAAGGAGTTTTTAATTTATTTCTTTTTATTTGTTATAAAATAATTAACTATTACTTACCGGGTGGAAATTTTTCTGGCTTACGGCTACAACGCCAGGTAAATAAAATCAACAATGAAATTAATAAAATTATAAGAAAAATCATTGCAAAATTTAGTTAATAATTTTTTTAAGATATTTATCCTGGCTTTTTTTTCTAATTTTAAATTTTTTTAAATATGAATCACTTTTATTTTTAAAAACTTTTTATTTTCAACTTATTTAACTTCTGTTCAATTAAATGACTTAACTGGGAATGTTTGATACTTTTTAGTAAAGGTTTCTTAAAAGTTCTAACTTTAGCCATAAAGTGGGAGCCGCGAAACTACTTTTAACTTTGCCCTTTCTGAACCAGAATCTGTTCGATTCCTACAAAGGCAACAAAATTTATCTTTTTTGTTAATCTTTTCGAATATAATGCAAGAACTAAGGTTATTGACATTCCATTTCTGCCTAATGCTATGTTACATTTGCATAAATTTTGTCGTTCTTTTCTCTGTTTTTTTGATTATATTCTAATTTCTTTTATCTTTTTATTTTTTTAACTATTTAAATTAGAATAAAATATCATTTTTAAGTAACACTTGTGGTACTATATAGATGAAATTCATGTTTCGGATGTTTTCGATTTTATCTAAAAAAAAAAAAAAAAACCTTTAGGCAAGGCCAGTACTGAAATAAATTGTATTCGTTTTAAATAAAAAAAAAAATTTCTCTAATACCAACAATATTTTAGATTATTCCTAGTACTAAAATTTTTGATAATTTTATTTTACTTTTACTTTCTACATTAACTAAAATATAAGAATTTAAAATTTTTATATGATGTTTAAGCAAAAAATGTTAAAAATTTGTTATTATGACTAAATAATTAAGTGAAGTTTAAGCTGAAAAAACATGAAAAATGTATTAAATAACTGCAGTATAATTTCCAGATATCGTAAAGTGTAACTTTATGGTAGGGTGAGGGAGTTCGGGACGCTTTAAAGATTTTTTTTGCAATACTAGTTCTACTAATTCTAGTTTATTCAATTAACTTTCATATGGTAGCACAACATGTGATAAAATTTTTTCTTAAATTTTCATTTCAAAATAATAAAATAAGTGAGGAAGTGGCAGTGAATGTCTGGAGGTGCCTTGAAAAAAGGTTGTTTTGCTGTGTTAATCATTTCTTACAACAGAATTATCTGAAACAAAAAAATCAAAATTTATTTATTAAAGAAGATGTTCCTCGAGGTAATAACGATGAAATTTTTTTCTCTCTAACTTTTAATTTTTGTTAGTCTTTTGGAAGTCAAAATACCGATTTTCGTTTAAAAAATTTGACCTATTTGTTATTCTAAAATTAATAATTATTAAAAGGAAAAAAGTTCACACTTTTACCTGGTGGAATATGTGAAAAAGTAATGTGCAAAACTTTGAAATGATCAGTTCAGTAGATTTTTGGTTGTCATGCACACTGACTTCAAAAATAACAAGCTTCAGGAAAATGCCTTAAAATTTTGCTCACTCACTTCTTCCTATAAAAATATATTCTGATACATTCAAGTGTCAGTACAAGTTCTGTTTCATTAAACATTTCGTTCAAGTTAAAGACCGACAATAAAGCCAAGGCATTTATTCGTTTCATTTTTTTTATCAAGGTAGTCAGATATGTTACATGTATTCAAGTTTTTTGTTTGCTCACCACATTAAAGCCAATTACAGCAGACATTAACAATTGCTATAGTCAAGTCAAAAAATATTATTTACTCTTATTAACTTATACCCTTTCCTCACAGACGCTAATACAATGTATTACAATATATGACAAGAAAGTTTGTATAACTTTCATGGTATTCGAAAAAAATGAATGACCCCATTTCTTATTCAATAAAAACGATGCATTGACACTTTTATTGTTCATATACTTAACGTATGTAGAAAATAGCTAGAAATGCTTCTAATTTATTTGTAGATAAACTCTATTTTTTTCCCAAAAGTCTTGGTACAACCACTTCCGTACATTTTATGATACGTTTCATAATATGGTTGTCAAATAGTAAATAAAATGCTGTGCTTATCTTAGGCTTAATAATTTTTCTTTTGGCATATCCGGTTGGACAAGAAAATAATGTAATAATGTAAAGATGTGGTCAACCAGTAGAGGAATCTGCTCAATCTTTCTCCAAAATTTACCATCTATAGCAATATCAATATTCTCCTTTTTATTATTTTCTTCACTATTATCTTCAGAATCTGTCAGCAATTCTGTTTCGTCTTCTACTTGGATTCAACATATTTTCCTCTCCTTTAGTGTTCGACGACACATTTTCACATTCGCTATTAATTTTATGGTTATTTCTGGAAAATTCAAACAACTTTTCTTTTCTTTCAGATTTTAAATCTTCATCATTATATTATTTATTTCCTGCAGAACCTTGAGTTTTGATATTCTAAACATCCTTAGAATTAGATATAAATTAGAAAAAAAAAAACCAATATTATTAAAATTTCTATTTTACACACCATGATTTTTTGAGGTGTCAAAAGACATCTCATGGTAGTAATAGGTATACCAGGTAACTATATCTAGGATGAGCTGAAGGAAAGCTTTACCGCTAACTAAATTTAACAACTATTATATGAAAAGTTAAAATATGAATTGAGAAAAAAAAAGATCCAACTTAGAAACTTTGAGTTTAAATTTTAAAATGTGTTTTTCGACACTTTTGGTAGAAATATTTTCTTTAATTGTACAAGAGTACAGCAAGAACAATTGGAAATATTTTTAAATCTGTTTAACTTTGATAATTTGTCACAATAATTTGTCAATTGATTTCTATAACTATCATAAAATAAAAAAGATAATAAAATAAATTTATTTAAGGATAATTTTGCTTTTCAAAAAATATATTTATTTCATATATGTGTATATACTATATTCAATATAGCTAGCCTACGAAATATCTAACGCTTTTTGTGTTTCATAAACATCCTTGAAGCATTTTACATCTTTTATGTATATAATTATAATATTTCTTAGCTATGCTAGCCTTTAATGATCACAAAGACAGGTATTCCAGTTTTTAAAGATAAAATTTTTCTTGTTATTTTGTATGTTTTAAATAAATCTCTTCCTTTATTTATTTTTCTTTTATAAATAAATTAGTTATTTGATTTCATAAATCGTTGAAGAATGTTACATCAAATTTTTTGTTATAGTGTTTCGGTTTTTTATTTTTTTATAATTCAATTAAATAAATTAGATTTGTAGGATAAAATTTTCTGGATTACTAGTAGTATTTACCAAATTTCGTTATTTGTTTTTAAAAATTTTGAAAAATATATTTAAATTACATTTAGAAATCGATTTTTTTGTTTTCTGTAATTTTTACATATACATGTATATATTTAAAATTTTTTTTTTTGTTTTTGTTTTGTGGATTTTAAGTATTTTAGTTTTAAATTAATTTGATGTGACTAGTTCAATTCTAGGCCACAAATTGTGATGCAGAGCTATCCAGCAAGTGTTTAAGAAATATGAACACATAATTTGTATTATTTGTTTTATATATATATATAAATATATACATATATATATATATAATTTAAAAATTATTTACAATAATCAAAATTCAACATTCCATTCCTGAATAACACAATTATAATGACATTTCCAGCTTATAAAAAAATATTTTCTTTTTATTAATTTTCATTTAACAAATCTTTGGCCATTTTACTTATTTTTCAATATAATTTTTTTTGTTTTTTGTGTTGTTTTATAATTTATTTTTGTTTGGGTTTTGTTATGGTTACTGGATTTTCTATATGAATATAAAGCTGCGCTTATAATTTTGTTTTAATTAAAAATAATTTTTAGAATAATGAAAAAATTTTAATAAATTTTATTGAAATATTTAAAAAATTAATGAAAAAAAATTATAGAAGACTTTAAAAAGCAGAAATTTGAAGTTTTTGTAGCCAAATTTAGAAAAGGTGAAAGCTGTTTTTCTCACTTTGTGATTATATTTCCTCTTTTTTTTTGGAGTTTTAATTTGAATTTAAGTCTTTGAGTATTTTATTATATTTGATGGATGATCTTTGTCACATCATCTTTAATTTTATGTATTAACAAAATCTAAGATCATACACTAATTATTCAAATTAAATAAAGAAAAGTAAGAAGTATTTATATTTCATAATTTAAGAAAATATACTACTTTTATTTTTTTTTACATTTGTTATAATTCTTTCATTAGAGGTTATTAAGTGAGTTTTCATAGCTGCTTAAAATTTTATATGAACACTTTTATTATTTTTTGACGTCATTAACTTTTTCCAGTTTTTGTTCTTGTTTCTCTAAAATATCATTTTTTGTTTTAGTAATTTTGAATTTTTTGGCAAATAATAATGAAAATACTTCCATAATTGTGAACTTTTATTTATTTTAACAATCTCTCGTAGCGAAACTCTTAGCATAATTAATTCAAAATGTATTTTCTGTAACAATATTTAAATGACATCAAATTTTGCGTTTGTGATTTTTTGTTGATTCATTTTTCATTTAATTTATTAAAAATATTTCATAGTTTTTATAATACCTAATAATATTTAACATAGATGTTCTCTTTCTTCAAAAATGAAGAAAAAAAAAAAAACAATGTAAATCAAGAAAGCATACAAAATATTTATTAGAAATTAAAACAACAAAAATAATTCCGACATCATAAATTGATGACCATAAGATTTTTACATCTTTAATGAAATTTAGAAATACTTTAAATTAATTTTATAATTAGCTTTAAAGAATTTATTTTTATGAAGTTGATTAATTTTAATTTCTTTTGGGTTTATTGCTAGATTATATTAGATTAGATTATGTTTTGTAGATGAAGAAATCTTTATGTGGGTAAAAATAACTTTTATATTAAAATCAATTTTTAATTTAAGCGACATTTTGTGCAAGGCACTGCCAGATGAAGGAAAGTATGATTTTCACTGCCACTGGATAAAGGGAAATAGAAAAACCCTTAACGTTTTGTTTTTGCATACTTTCAGGTGCTGAGTACGCCCTAAATTATGCTATTTTCTCGTCTGGTGTAGAAAATTTTAAATATTGTTTTCTTTGAATTAATTTATATCAAGAAGTATTAGATATATGTATAGTAGATAAATTTAACAACAAAAATTGCAATAAAACCGAAAAATATAAAACAATCAACTTGTTTTATTTTCTAGGAAAGGAAGACTTTTAAGCTCGTTGTTAAATATTAACTTAATTCGAAAAAACTTCATGCCTAGTTCGGAAACTACTTCGTGTTGACAATGGAAGTATAATACAAGTACAAAATATACCAATAAAAATACATCATACTAGCTCCAAAATTGTGCTTGAAAAATATCATAAGTAAGTTACTAAGATAATTGCTTATTTGATCATCAATTTAAGTAATGTTTTTTTTTTTTTTATTGCTCCATGTTTACATACATAAAATATATTAACGAAAACAAAATCTATATATTTGAAGAAAAAAAATATAACGAATTTTAAGAACCAAAAATGTTTACTTAATGAGTTAATGAGTGGTAATGAGTTAAAATGTCGTCAGCTAAAATAAATTATGAAACATTTTTAAAATTTTAAAGATATGAAAACTACTTTGCTCCTTTCATATTATTTTATCAGTATTTTAACTTTTAAATTAGGCTTCAATTTCGAGATAAAGTGACTTGGAGGATCTATGAATAAAAACTAAGACTAAAATTTTGTTAATTTCTTTTCACCTCTACAGATAATATTTAAGATTTGTGTGTATTTAAATTAAATTAAAACTCCATAATAATTTCAACTAAAATTTAACTAAAACTTTAAATTTTGTAATATATTAAATTTAGTTATTTAATAATAAGTTATTAAAAAGGTTTGTGCATCATAAACTATAATATTTTCAAGCACTAAAATTAAATAACATTATATCAAATTATAAAATTTTATGGCAGTAAAGTTTTTGAAGGTATCGCTTAATGATTATCAACTAACTTAATGGCAGTGACATTTTTTCTATAGCAGTAACATGATTTTTTTGTTTAAAATTTAGTATCACATGAAATTTTTAAAAAAAATTTATTACTTAATTAATAATTTTATTGCCAAAAATACAGAATTTAAATAATGTTTTAAGTTTTAGTGCTTGATTTAGTATCATGAAAGAAAGTGATATAAATCGATTTAAAATTATATTTTTTAAATTAATTTCGCTGAAATGCATATTTTTGAAAAAAATAAATTCATTCATACAACAGAATAATTTAATAAAGTACTAAATATTCCTCTTTTTTCATATTTATACTTTGTTTTTGTTATTTCAAAAATTCATATTCAAAAAATCATAATTATTTCTGGAGGTAATCTTTTGATATCATGATTTATATTTATATTAAACTAACAACGATCACTTTCTATAATGTTGCTTGAACATGTCCTAGAAAAATAAATAAACAAATTTATATAAATATTAAATTTGTTTAGCTGCTTAGCATCACTACCCAGATTTTTTTTTGCTTCGAAAAAATGATTCCTTCTTACCATCATTTCTATATAATACGAGAAATTCTAATTTTTAAGAAACATATATTCCTTGAATGAGAATTATGGAATTATTTTGTGTAATTACTACAAAACTTAATCAATTAGAATTATGTATTTTATTTACAAAAACAATATACAAGTAGTAGACTTAAAGATTAAGCGCCCTTGCAAAGCTTATATTTAAGTTTATATCTGTCTGACTAACTTCCTTTCCGGGCAGAAATGTTGAAACCGTTTTTATTAATATATTTCTTTAATATTAACCTCATAATCTATGCAAAGCATAAAAGACAAATGTAGGCTTTATGTCAGATAAAAAAAAAATATCTTTTACATCGCCTTTTAGCAGGATTCACACAAAATGTATACCTCTTTTACAGCAAAATAGCTTAGAAGTACTATAAAATAGTCTAAAAGTGACAAAAATAAAACCTGTTAAGGGGGTAGCGTGTACTTATAATTTGTTGTTGTTAGATTAAAAAAAATATTCTGAGTATTATATTAAAAGACATTTTGAAATAAAATCCATAACTGTAAAACAAATTTAAAATTTTTCTTGCATTTTAAGTATATTTTACTGTTCATTTTAAGCTAAATAAAATTGAAGAACACAACAAATGCTTTTATTTGACTTCAGAAATTATTTTCTAAGGTTATAAATAACAAAACTAAAGAAAAATATTTTTTATTTGGTTCCAGTTAAGGAAATTTTTACAGAATGAAAATATCCAATATTATCATAAGATTAGTATTTTGGTTCTTTTAAAATAAAAAACAGAAAACTGTATTTGAAAAAAGTAAAATAAAAAAATCAATTTCAATAATTTGCTTTTAAGTTTGATACTGCTTCAAAAGATATTTAAATTTTTTAAAACAAAAATTTGTGTTATTTGTTTGATATACAATAGAATTTTCATATATTTCTTAAACTTATGTATTGTTCGGTAAAAATAGAAAAACAACAAGAAAAGAAGCTTTTCAAAGAAAATTATTTAATAAAAAATTATATTTGTGTAATTTTCATAATCAATCAATATTTTCTAAATATACCATGAAATTAAAATCATTTCTAAAGTATATTTTATTAACATATAAGTTATTTTTTTGTTTTTTAGTTATTATGAATTTCCATTAAATGGAGACCTTAGAAAGACTGCAATTATCAGAAACTAATTGCACTTATTGACTTTAATGTTAGAATTGAAAGTCATTTTTAAGGATCCAATACTATAATAATATTAAGCGTATGTTCTTTTAATTAAAGAGAGTAAATATAGAAGAAATTTTTTTGATTTTTATCGTTATAATTATCATTTAAATAAAAAACCCAAAATTAGTTGTATAAACTAATCAAGTTGAGATAATCAAGCCTGTAATAATCATATAGAAATGATTGTATAAAGATATTTACCAGCGATGCAAATAGGACCAAAATTATTATCAAGTTTAAAATAAAAAAGAAACCAGAAAACTTTACGAACAACAAAATTATTCTCTTTTGCACATAGTATTCCATTTTTATAGAGCAAAACAAAAATTTCTATTTTATCATTTTCAAAATAATTTTTTTTTTTCAAGGAGATCACTAAGCGCCATTTTTTGTTAAATTCTAATAAATTCATTTAATTGTTTAATTGCACAAATCATTTTTTAGAATATATAAATACAGTATTACTTTTTCAATTGTTTTATCAATTTAAATTATTGTTTTTGTTCATTTAATTTCTTCTTTTTTCTTTTTATTTGTTTTCATGTAAAAACTATTCGCCTAGCCTTATCCCTTATTTGATAATTAATAACAAACAAACAAACAAACAAAAGTAATAACATCCTGAAAATTAAGAAATTAAGGATATAAATTTTAGAACTTAAAACGTTCTATATTTATATGTTATAAAAATAAAAAGAAAAAACATAAAATAAACAAAAAAAAAACGTTTCCCTTATTGATTGAAAAATAATTAAAAACAAAAAAAAATAAAAATACTTTAACAAAAATATTTGCATTTTTTTAAGAAACTATTTAGTATTCTAGAATTTTAACACTTAAAATAAATTTAATACACAGCTTTAATTCACATAAACTATTTTCCATTTTTCTTTAAATCAAAAAATGTCTTTAACAGAATCTTCTTATATATTTTTTTTTTTTTTATTTTTTGTTTTGTTTTGTCAATAATAGTATTAATAATAATTATATATAATAATCTTTAATGAATTAAATTGGTAACCAAATTTTGGTAGACAAATTAATAACTGTTATTGGTAAAATTTTTCATTATAAAACGCATAAATTCTTTAATAAAACATTAACCAGTGAATTGTTTTTTTTTTGTTTTTCCTTTTTGGGTAAGTTAAAAACTATATTGAATATTTTTTTATTCTTTTTACAATTTCAATTTTTAATTTTTTGTTTTCTTTTTGTCCTTTTTACATTTAAAAATAAATTTTTTTATGATATAATTTGCTTTGTTTCAACTTTTAAATAAACTAAATGGACGAACTTAACTATAATTTAGAAGTAAATATAAAACTAGAGTTAGACTATGTTCATTAATATATACATATATAGACGTATATATATATATATATATACATATATATACATGAATTTATATATTTAAATAATTAAAAAAATATTTATATTTATATATTTATAAAAAAATAACATTTCATTCCGTTCCAGCCGGTACTCGTTTGCTTTATAACATTTTATTAACCATTTCAATAATTTTTCATTTTCTCATTATCAACTTTTTACCATCTAAAGTTTAAAAATAATATAAGAAATAATTTTTTCTTTTGATTTTAATTGAATTTAATTTGTTTGTTGTTTTGTTTTTCTTTTATTATTATTTTGTTTCATTGTTTACATCAATTAAAAAGAAAACAATTTATTTATTACTTTTTTTTTTTTTTACAATTATTTAAAATTATTCTTACACTTTACGTTTAGCATGTAACATTTCCATTAGAAGGGTTTGTGTTGGTGCACTTCCGGTGCAATGTTTAAGATATAAATGCTCTTCACCTCTTGCAGCCATTGCATGAATTTCTGGCAGTATACTTAGCAATCGACTGAATTTATCCTTAAAAATAGATTATATATTTAATAATCATAGTAATTAATATGTACTTGAAAATAAAAATTAAATGATAGAAAAAAAATAATAACAAAATTTTATTATCTTACTGTGACCGATGGATAACAAGTTAGAGTATAGTCAAGAAGGGCAGCCTGAACGTTTTCATGTCCTTCTAGTACGGTTTTTCTATTAATAATTCCTCGGACATCTAAAACAAAAAAAAAAAGCAAATATATATATAATAAATCTAAATAATTTATTTTAATTTGAATTTTTTTTAGAAATATTCTACATTTGTTTAGGTAGTGTTTCTGTTTACAATATTAGCAATTAATTGACGCGTAAAATGAAATAAAATAAGTATAAAAAATTACAATAGCAAATTTTTAATACATTATTTTAAAATTGTTGGTTGCTTCTTATAATAACAGTTAGGCTATATCTAAATAAGCAATTTGGACAGCAATTTTATAGGCAATCTGAAGCGCGGCTACATTCAGAAGTATATTGACTGAAATAATTACATTACAAGCCTTTTCAAAAAATACAATTTGTACCTTTCAACTAATTTAATTGCATTTATGATGCATTTTTATTTAATGTAAGGCAATTTAATATAATAAAACTAGTTTAAAAGCATAAGTTATATATTTTCAATAAAACTCTCAAATAGTTATTGCAGTCTATATACTTGTGAGTGTAACCGCGCCTCAGATCACCTATAAAATTGCTGTCCAAATTGTTAATCTAAAGACCAAGTTATACACAGCATTATGTTTCTGGTATAATTACACCAAATTAAAACTAATATCCTAAAGGACACTCTTAGCTATCAAGGATCCTTGATCAAAGTCACCTTGTTCAAGTAAACTTGATATTTAAGGTAGATTAATTAATTAACGTATCGAAAACTGCTCGACACTAATAAAAACAAATTTGAAATTAATAAGCTCAAATTTCCTTGATTAAGTAGACTTGATAGTTAAGGGCATAATTTCTAGCAACTATTTGAGTACATTTGGCTCACATTCCATCAAGTCTACATGATCAAGAATCCTTGAAAGTTAAGGGTGCTCTTAAGCAGATCTTGACATTTTGATAGCTACAACAAAAAATTAAATTCCTCGAACTAGGTTATTTGTCTTTTTGACTAGACAAAAGACAAGGTAAAAATATTAAAATACCGAAAAGATTTTTATTTAAAATATTAAAAATTTTCATAATATTTAAACGTTTATAGTTCGTTTTTTTCCTTAAAAAAGCTCTTGCTTTTCGACTGTGTCCGAAAAAACTTATTGTTAGCTTAATAAATCTTTTCCAAGCAACATTAAATTAAATATTCAAAAAAAGATTTTTAACAAAATACAGAACCGATATAAGTAATTCTTTAAGAGAAACTAAGATATTCACATATTTTGTTTGGGTAATCAGAAATATAAAAATAAAATACTGTCACAAAATTCAGAAAAGTACCTAACAGAAATTAATTTAATAGGAGTCCATTAAGAGCATAAATAAGTTAAAAAGAGTTAAAAATGCCTTTAATTCAATACTACAGCGAAATCTGTAGTTGAATTTTTGCTATCATCTTCCAAAAAAATACACTCAAATTCATATTAATATTAGTTACTAATATTATAGACAAAGTTTGAGATTAGTTTTGAAGAAAACAATTTTTTTTTTGAGAATTCAAATGTTTTTTATAAATTTGTATTTAGTACAAACAGAGTTTGATTTGTTTATTTAAACTTTCTTTAATAAAAACTCTTTTTTTTTTTGTTCAGTAAATTTTATAGTGTATTTGATTTCCTTAATTCAGTCAAAGAGAATCACAAAAATAGATATCCACTATGATTAACTAGTTCTGGATTACAAATTGTAAATCCTCTGGTTGTGAATGGTAAACATTTACAAAGGGAATTCCTATAATCGTCAATTACCTGATAAAATGCTTAATTAACCTCCTGCTCTAATATAATTAATTAGTAAAAATGTGTGCCCAGCCCATCGGAAAAAAAATGCAAAGGCTTTTCTATTTCATTTTCAGGCTCTAACATCTAGTTGGACCGAAAACACTATGAATGAGTAAAACATTAAACCAATAATGTTTACTTTTAGAATTAACAACTTTTTATAACTTGTTGTTATTAATAATTCATTTGAGTTTGTTAAACTTCAATAAATCAGGAAAGTGCAAGGAACACAAAGCACTCCCACACGATTTTATTACGTTTGCATTTTTGCTAGTGTCTTTCCTTAATTTTTGTAGATAAAATTTTTGGTGAGATATATTCTATAATTAAAAATATTTATATTTTATACGATTTCTTGTGCAACGTCGAGAGCGTTGTACCAACACCTTTTGAATGGCCTCTACTACGTCACCATTGCGCTTCCCTTTAATCAGCAAATTTAGTTGGGAGAGCAGTTAGAAATCACAGGAGGCAAAATCAGGTGAATAAAGTGAATGGTTGATGGTTAAGTTACCATTTATATAGCTCATACTTTGACACAGAAAGAAAGGAGAATCCAAAATTTAAATTTTTGACAGAGTTTTGTACAAAAAAAGTACTATTTTTAAAACAATTTTTAAAGCACATTGCCTTTTGAGATTAATTGCGATTGAAAGGGAAATCCAAACAATACTCAACTTTATACTGAAGGAGTGTGCACATTTTAACCTAAAAATTCTCCTCAAGTCATGCAATTAATACAAAAAGTTCCACCATAAGAACTATTTTTATTTTATTTTATTCCTTCCAAGCTAAAGATTTTCCCATGACGTAGTGCTGTTTGAACCAATATGTGTAGAGGGGGAAAGGGTAATGTAAAAAATGGCATTGCAAAAAAAATAGATAAAAACTGTTTTACAGTAGTAGCCGAATATTCTTTTCTTGATTAGTTTAGTTTGATCTTTATTCAGGTTTTTATTTTCGTGAAAATCTCCAAAAAAAAAATGCTCTAAAATAATAGCAAATTATAAATTAACAATCACAATGAGTTCAAGGCATCTGATGGCAGTACGGAGGGGAAATTTTGAGTAGTTTTACAAACACTATCCCTTGGTCAATTGTAAAAATTAGGTGAAAAACCTATACTACAAAATAATTTCTATAACAACAAACAATAATAATTTTTCCACAAATGAAGATTACTCATTTTCAAATTACTAGAGGTCTAGTAGAAACCCCTTTTTTTTGTTTATATGAAGGCAAATTTATAAATCACAGTTACATATTCTAAAAATCCTTAATAATGACATCAACTTATGTTAACTTTTTTTGAATTAGTTTCATGTCAAATAAAAAAAATAAAATATTTCTTGCAAAGAAGTTTTTAGAAAAATAAAAAAAATTTTACTTACTTGGATTAAGCAGTATTAAAAATTTCATACACACATAGTCTCCCATATCGAATTTCAATTCCTGCAATTTATTTTGTAGTTCGTTAAAATAATCACCCAATTGTGGAACACCCAAAAGTCCTAAGCCTAATAAATTAAATATTTGTCCATTATGAAGTGGTGTATCATCTGGCAGACCATTATGTATCCTCTGATGTAAATGATCTAACACTAGCATATCAGACCATGAGTGTTGAAGTAATTTCATTTGGTCATCAACCTATAAAATATTTTAAAATAATTTTTTTGTTAATTTTTTGATAAAGTTTTTAAAGTTAAAATATATTTTTTTAATTTTTATCTATATAAATGATCAGATAAACAACTTAAAACTTCAAGTTTTAACTTTATGGAATGAGATATGAAGGATCTGAAATTATAAATTTAATTTACATTCTAATTGTTTAACCTAATTGAAAGCAGAATTTTATTATGAACACATAAACAGTCCGAAAAGAAGTTCAATAGAAAATTTTATAGATTGATTTTATTACAAAAATTTTCTACATTTTTTATAATGGTTTCCTTGTTGTAGAGAGCTAATGTTTAATTTAAATTTATTTAATCAAAATATAAGCAATTTTTCCACCCTAAAATAACAGTAAAATGCAGAATCCTTTAATAGTTCTCAGTTAATAAAGAAACTATTTTTTGGTTTTTTATTTACTCAAATTAAAATAAAATTATATTTTAAATTAATATTCCAAATAAAATAATATTAGAAAAAAAAACATTTTTTGTTGTTACATTCTCGCAAAACATTATGATCCGCCTTCGAAACATTTTTGAACCGGAAAACTCTTGTTTTAATTGTTGATATGCAAATCCGCAAAAAAATCGATATAAATGAAACGACATCCGAAATAAGTAACAATTATATATGTACTGTAGGCGAAGCGATTGCATTCAATACGGATGTAATTTTTTTCTTGGTTAGTAGAAATATATCACAAATAATTTATATTTGCTTTAGTAACAATAAATGAATTAAATTACCAAAAATTAAGCATTGTAAGAAAACTATTTTTTTCTGTAATTTAACTTTCTAAAAGTTGTAAAAAATTTACAAAAATAAATTTAAATAAAAATTTAAACTTTACAAATTATTAAAAAATAAAATATGATAAAATTGAGATTTATTAAAGCACATAATAATGTCAGTGCTTTCGGTAAAGCTTGGCTCTCTGAAATAATACATTGTTTCAAAAATCCTTGATTTCGATGGTGTCCGCTTAAAAACCCATTTAAGCCATTTTTTAATAGCTGAAAAAATTTTAAGATCAAGACCTTAGTTTCATGTTCCAAAATCCAATTTTTCGTACTATCAGTGCACAAAACAAAAAACATATCTTAGGACGAATAAAATTTTCACTTTTTCCTTAACTCTAAACGAGGAGTGTCTACTATAAATTCTATTAATTTGTTTAAGTTCTCTGTTTTTAATGACACAACAGAATTCATTCGATGTTGTCTTAGAATGCTATCGTGTATGATTTTTTATTTTTTTCGTTTCAAAATCCCTGATGCTATCAATTGTGCCATAATTTTTCATGCCATTTGTTTTAGTTAAACATGCAAAGAAGTTAGGAATAAGATTTTCTCTTATACAGCACCCGAGGTTATTCTTGAAGCTCTTGTCGCGTACAAGCAGGCTAATCTTTCTACTCTTAATAGCCGTGCAGATGCTTCTTCAGTTATTAACCATCAAACCCACAAGTTAATTATGAGATAATCGACATTTAATACAGTCACAGTATCATTTGGGACTTCAATCATCTGCTTCTTCCTAGTATTGCCTCATAGAATTGGATATTTTAATAATAAAACTTATAGTTTCTTCTCAATATTTTTAACAGACGTATACCATCATTTTGCTAATTTCTTTTTTTCAATTTTAAAAGGACACAATTTCTTTTGTCACTGTTAATATGGAAATCACTTTCAAGTATTTAAAATGTGTAATATCAGACCCGATCTGATAAAGGAAAATTTTAATTTATTACTCAAAACCTTTTATAATTAATTCCTATTACTCTTGAAAACTTTAAGACAATTGTCCAATATGTGAGCATTAGGAGATTGTATTAACTTAAGCCAAAAACATAAAAATATTTATCTAACCCATCTGCAAAAATGAAAAGTGAACACAATTAAAATCAAAAACATTAAATTTGCCTTTTTCTTTTATACCAATTTAAATCATCGTAAATAGATAGGAAAAATATTAAAGGTGTTCATTTTATATGCTAAAAAATTTATAAATACCTTTGATTGATGTCCTACTTACGAAATCAATCAAATAAAAACATCGATTGCCTAACATTGGATTAACTTTATATCCCTGGACTTTCAAATTAATTTTACAGTAGTCAATAATAAAATTTTAATTTTAAATATTTTCATTTTATTATACAGTTGTAAATGTTTTCATGATTTTTGAACAACAATTTAAAACTATTAATTAGAAAATTTTAAAATAGTTCACAAGTCAAAACGATACAAAAATTATTAAAAAATTTGAAGGATCAAAGAATTATATAAATCAACAAAATATAAAATGATTTTTCAAAATTATTTTTATTATTTGCCACACTCTATTTCTATTGAAGTTTTTAGGATTTAAGTGAATGGCTCAGTAGTTCGCTAATATGTACATTATCACTTTTAGTGACAGACTTTCTCGGTTTTGGCATTAAATTTAATAAAATTGTTAGTTTAGTGTAAACAATTTCAGCTTCTTTTATTCTAAACTCGTTTAACTTTCACTAGTTAAGTAATTACAGATCTTTCTATCTTAAACCTTGACCAATTATCCGAAATTTAATTATGATATTAATATATAATACGTTAAAAAGTAATTTTTTGGAAATAACGAACAAACCACCTAAAAAATCCCGACACTAAAAATAAAAAATCCTTTCCTAAACGTCTGAATTTATACTTCAATATAATTTAATTAAAGGGGCAAATTGTGGAATTCAAAATCTTTTGAAATTTTGTATTCTGATTTTTAGGAATAATTTTAGATTGCCTTAAAAATAGATCTAAGTGAATAATAAATTTAGTAAGTTCGGGGTTTATGATAGATTTCAAAGGAAAAAGAAGACTAAATTTAGTAAGTTTAGGATTAAAGTTAAAATTGAAAGAAGTGCAAAAAATAAAGGGAGAAAAATTTTAGTAAATTTGAAATTTAAGTTAAAACTAAATAGAAAAAGTTACCAAGTAATTTGTTTTTTTTTTTTTTTTGTTCTTATTTAAGTTCGAATGACTTCACGAGCCGATATTTTGAGCCTCCTTTCAGCATCTTTAACCTGAAAAATGCCAACCTTTGGTAGTCTCCTTTATGCCTCTTGGTACTGAATCAAGACTTATGAAGGCTCAAAACGTTGAAAGGAGGTGTAACTCTTACACAAGCTTAAAGGAGAGAGTTGAGCCTTCTTTCACCTTCATCATCATTCTTAGGCTGCCTGCAGAATGCCGGCTTAAAGCCGAGCTGACACCGATTCCCCTTGTGATAGTCTAATCTTTGGTAGGCTTGCACTCTGAACACTTTAAGCATATTCGTATTGATTTACCCATAACGACTTTATAATCTTCGGTGTCAGAATCGGCGTCAACTCGGCTGTAAGCCGGCATTCTGCAGGCAGCCTTAGTAAGGAGGTCAAAGCGAATGAAAAGAGTCTCAAAATTTTTTTCTCGGGTTAGCTACAGAATAGATATACAGAAATATTAGAATCAGTTTTCTTTTCCACTTCTATGTTCTTCTGTCGCCAATTTAGTCTAAAGCTTTTTTGCTTCCATTCTCCGATCCTCTATTTTGGTAGAGTGATACACAACGTTTGGCTGTTAGCTAAAACCAAACCAGTATTTCTACCACTATAGCTAATTTATACATATGTATATAGAGCTTTCTACAACTCCCCGACAAATAAATTCCTTAAAATACATATGACAATAAAATAATTGTTAATTAAACCATGAGGATAATAGACTTTCAGCCAATATCTTTACTAGAAACTCAATTAATACTCACAAAAAAAGAAAGAAAGGTATTCAGTATCACCATCCTTGGTCTTAAATTTAAACGTCACAATTTTTATTTTTTAATAATTTCACTTCTAAGAAATTAAAAATAGTCTTGATCATGTGATGTAATCTGAGATTTGTAAAGTCAAACCTATAATTTCTTATTTCAGCTCAAATTATTTAAGACATGTTCTACATTACAATATAAAAACCTTTTACCTTCCAATTTAAAGCTATCCTCATATTTCTGATACAAAAAAAATAAATTATTTCCCCTAATAACTTGAATTGGGAGAAATTTTCACATCGAATACAAAACATCATAGTTCCATTTCAATTTAATGAAAAGTTTGCAAGACATAGTCTGTAGTTAAAGTATAATTAATTTTATGTCATCCTTTTTTTAAAAAAAAAAAAGTCTATTCCCATATACACAATTCACATAAAAATCAACAAAGCAAAAAACAAAAATAAGTCTAAAGAAAAATTCTTTTTTACTAAATTTTTGTTTCATACAATGATGAAAAGAAAATGGGGGTCAAAAATTAATCAAATGTGGTTAGATTAAAAATCCTGTATAACACAGAATTTATTCAATATAAAAAAATTTCATAAATAATTTTTTAATGCATATAGAACCTCACCTTTTTTATATAAAAGTATTTGAATTATTTATGAATCAGTAAACAAAAAGTATTATTCCATCATTTTGATAAAAAAACAAACAAAAAAAAATTAGTGTATAATAGTTTTTTAAATTTCATATATACACACATGTCTATGGGAAACTAGAAATTAGCCGATTCGTATAAAGGGGATTTTAAAGTGTAAAATTATTAATCATCAAGTATGAGCAATAAATTTACTTAGTTAAAAAAAAAACAATAAATAACCCAGCTGTTCAGCTCATAAATTTCTTTTATTTTATCCTACACACAAATCAATCTATATTTCCCAGTGAGACTGTAGAAAATTACAAAAAAAAACTTTTATTTATTATTAAATTAAAAACAAATTTTATTTCCATGAAGTTTTTAAAATAAGTTCATACTAAAATTTTATGTTGTTATTATATTTCATATACAAAAAAACATTATCAAAAAGTACCGTATAACCTCATGGTTAACATCTGTGTACGATAACAAATATCGTTTACTAAAACCAAATCCAGATCTCAGAATTGAATATTATTATTATATATTAAAAAATTATCTTTTTTTTCTTTTAATTTCCTGAACAGTTATTAAAATCTCATCATATTCATTTAATACACATATAAAACCTGATGACGTTAAATATTATTTGCTATTTAATTTGATGATTAAAAGTAATATGCAAGTACTTTAAACAATATTTTAACAACAACAACAACAACAATAATAATAAAAAAAAATAAAGAAAGCCAAAAAACCAAACCAAAATTCTTTGTTAAAATGGTTGCAATGTGAATTTGTTAAGAATAAAATTTAAAAAAAATTCAATTGACGTGTACGGTAAAATCGAAAGCTTTTTAGCCTTTCTATATGGTTTATTTTCTTTATAACAGAGCAAAGTAATAACAACAACAAATTTTTGCATCTGGGATCCGGAGACAGAGAATCATATTATTTATAAATGAAATAAACGGATGCGCGTGATGACGAAGAAACAAATATGTGCCAAGGTCGCTGATTATTTTTAAGATAATTCCAACATATCGTGGCCCGAATTTGTTGTTGTTTTTTTTTTTGTAATTTTTTCTTTTTATAATCTTGATGGGAAAGAAGATTCTCAGTTTATTATCTGATTGGAGTGTTTTATACATTTTTTTGCAGTCTTTTCTTTATTTTAACAACAAAAAATGAAAATATTTTCCTTTTTGGTTTTTTGTTTTTAATTTTTTATTTATTTTTTGTTTTTTTTTTTGTGGTTGTGAATGACACAAGTATAATTTATAAAATGAATTGATAAAGATAATAAAGCTAAAATCAAATATGAATGACGGATTATATTAACAAATTATTTTAATGCAAACTAAATTCTTGGCATAACTTTTTATATTTATGTTTAGACATTTTTATTATAAGTAGCTGCAGCATTAGCAACACTAGTTTATAATTATTTACAAATAATGTTAACAATTATTAGGAGATAGCATTTTATTGTTCACTGAAATTTAAAAAACAAAAAAACATAATCATGTAAGGCTGCTTGCAGAGTGCTGGCTTACAGCCGAGCTAACGCCGATTCCGATACCGAAGATTATAAAGTCGTTATGGGTAAATCAATACGAATATGTTCTTAGTGTTTAGAGTGCAAGCCTACCAAAGATTAGACTATCGGAATGGGAATCGATGTCAGTTTGGCTGTCAGCCGGCAAATTTTAGACTATTGAAATTAGACCTCTCCAAAATATAGATTTTTTAAAACAAAGATCGAATGTTAAGTTTAACATATTTTAAAGAAAATAAGAAATTTTTGTCATGAATAAATCTGCCTTCACTGTGCATTCATCCACACTATTATCCGAAATTTTCATTTTGACGATTGTGTTGTTTTGCATTTGACATTTTTGACGTTTGCATTGCATAAATTTGAATAAAGTCCGCCAACAGAACAAACTCGCACAAGCTTTACAAAGTCTGACAAACAATGCTTAATCATTGCCGAATGTGTAGAGGCTACTTAATACAATCAAAAAGTAAATCTTTTTATAAAACTATAAACATAACAATATTGTATCTTTATATGAACGCACCCTCAAACATTTTGAATGATCTGTCAAAGTCAAAACTTCAGTTAAAGTCTACATTTTCATCATGGTAAAATTTTCGAATCGTTCTCAGGAATTGGGCATCTCTCAAACGACATTGTGTCGTATATTGAGAAAAGATCTTGACCTAAATCCTTACAAGATCAAATTAACTCTAGAACTGAAGCCACTTGATGATTTTAAATGCTAAAATTTCTCCAGTTGGGTTTTAAACAAGCGTGAAGAAAATTCAGAATTTCATGGAAAAATCATCTTCAGTGATGAAAAGCTCATTTTTGGATGAATGGCTTCATCAATAAACAAAATGTGCGCTATTGGGCAGCAAGAAATCCACATGTGATTCAAGAGACACGATTGCATCCGCAAAAAATTACTGTGTGGTTTGGTTTTCAGGTTGGAGGTGTGATTGAGACATATTTTTTCTACGATGAAAACGTTCGCCATGTTACCGTCAATGGAGAGCGCTATTGTGCCATGTTGAAAGATTATTTATGGCCAGAACTGGAAGGGCTTGACACAAACGATATATGGTTTCAATAAGACGGGGCCACATGTCACACAGCTAGTTAAACAATCGACCTATTGAAGGAGAAATTAGGAAATCGAATTATCTCAAGAAATGGGCCGGGCGGATGGCCACCTCGCTCATGCGATTTAACTCCATTGGACTTTTTGTATGGGGCCACATCAAAGCCAGCAACTTTAGAAAAGCTCAGAAGCAGTATCCAACGCAAAATTCCCAACGTTCCGGTCGAATTGTGTGCAAGAGTTACGGAAAATTGGATACAAACAATTGACCGCTGCAAACGGGCTCGCGGTGGTCATATAAGCGAGATCGAGTTTCATAGTTAAATGTAATATGTGTACTACATTTGAAATAAATTTCAACTCAATATCTGAAATATTCTGTGTTTTATTGAAATATAAAATTGTTATGTCCTTAATGAAAGACCCTTTATAAATCCATTAACTGCAAATGTGCAGTTTAAAATGTAAAGAATAGAAAAATTTGATTAAATTAACAAATTTCGCCTTAAATATGATATTAGAGATTTTGCAGCTTAATTACTGCTGGTTATGTTTTAATTATTATCTTTCACCACTTATTATATCTACAAATGTTCAATTGCCGTTAAGTTTCTTTTCAAAGAAATTTCTATTAGTTTTTATATAAGAATTTAACACTTAACCTTTAGGCTAAAGCCGTTAGATTAAAACAAAAATCTAAAACTACACGACTACAGTTTTGTACATATTGAACAAAAACACTAACAAGAAACAAGATGACTAATATTACCTGACCGAGTATTTATGTGCGTTTTGGAAATTGAATAAAATAAACTAGTCGGACGATTTAAGGTGATCAGGATTTGGTTTTATTTATTCTTTTCTTTTTTCTATTTCAACACATTTAAATAATTGTTACCATTTCCTATTTATTTTGATGCACTGTTTTGTTCCAAAACATACTTTCATTTCACCAATTTCAAATATAAAAGTAGGTAAAGAATAAAAATGTGTCATTTTAATATAATTTTTAGACATATCGACTGAATAGCTTATTAAATAAATAAAAATTATGAAAAACATTTGAACTTGTTTTAAAATTTAATTTAAAATTAGACAAAAAACAAGTTTTATTAATAAAACTAAAAATTTCATAAATTTATATTTCAGCAAAAAATATACTAAACTATCCTTATAAACTTATAATGAAAAACCCAAAAAAGGAAAACAATCAGTTTGTAAGAAAAAATTGAAATTTTAAACAAACTGAAATCTGGACAAGGCTTGACATCCGTAGCAAAAGAATATGAAACAAATGAGGCAACTGTTAGGACAATAAAGCGAACGGAAGCTTCTATACGAAAAATTATGGCCTGGGAAACTACACAAAATTGTCCACATATCATCGAGATGATTTAATAGAAATTTCAGCTAAATGTACATTAAAAGATCCGTGAAATTATTATAGTTTTAATTAAATGTTTCCAAAATTAAATTTTACAATGATAAATGGAAATTTTGTTTCAATGAAATTAATGGTCGAATTAAAACTTTTAAAAATTGTTTCGAAAAATATATTACCCCTAGAACAGAGGCTCCCAATCTTTTTATTCCTGCGACGCCCTTTACAGACTTTAATTTTTTCGTGACGCCCTTCTTTAAAAAAAACTGTGCTTGCCCTAACATGCATTAAGATTACTTTATTTATTATTAAAGAAAACTCCAAAAATCATCTTATGATTTATTTTTCTTTCTTAGTATTTTTTATTAGAAAATATATTGGTATGTTATAATATCAATGAGAAGGATGAGCTTGCTTTTCTGAGCACAGCTTAATCTTGGCTCAAGTTTAGAAATTGCTACTCTCATTTCTTATTCTAAATTAATTTGCGACCTGTATTTTGATTTAATAACTGCAACTGCCGAAAAGTCAGTTTCACATAAATATAAGGTGGCAAAAATGAGTGCTTAAGGTTGAGAAGTGTCGAATTAATATCAATTGCAAACTTGGCGTCAGATTTTTAATGGATTTTTCTTTCAGCAAATTTTTCAATAGCGGGAAACAGTCAGTGTTTCCTTGCTCCTCTTCTATTTTTCTCTTCCAAAGCAGCAACTTTTTTTGAAATGCTAAAATTTTATCAGTTGTAGGATAAGGGTTTCATTTCCTTGTATCGATTTATTGAGAATATTGAAATTAAAGAAGAAATTGCCTCTGGAGAGGAATCAGCTGCTAAAAAATTCCCTCAAAAACTTTTTTAAAAAATGGGAGTACTCTCGATCAAGTTTAGAATGTAGATGAAGCTGGTCTTTTTTGAAAAGAATGCGCGACGCCCTTGAAATAGCGCTCCGACTCCCCAGGGCGTCGCGACGCACACTTGGGGAAACTCTGCCCTAGACTAAAAACAAGAAGCTTATTAAACTTCATAACAACTTCTGTTTTTTTTTTTTTCTTAAGCTTTGCAAGAAATGTTTCTTAAGGGGGTAGTAAGGTATTTTTTTTATTTTTTTTGTTTTTTCAATTTTTTTATATTAATGTAAAATATATTAAGATTATTGTGTAAAAATTGGAAGTTGATCCGAGTAAAACTAATGAAGATATGAGGTTGTATTTTATCAATTTTATTTATTTTATCACTTTTTATTTTCTTTTAAACTTTCAAACGCACTTTTCTCACACTTGGCATTTTCAAAGTCGGTGTCCACCTTAGCTCGAAAACTACTTGACTGATGCTTTTGAAATTTTATATACTTTTCCTATACATAAATGACAAGGTTGATTTTAACGCTTTTTAAAATAATAAAAATTTCAATATTTTTAATAAAAAATCGATATTTTGATTTCTGAGGGCTGTTAAAAGGTAAAAAAATCTAAAGAAAAAAACAACTCGACGTCACTACTTGCAGACACTTATTAAATAATAAAACCATTTTGGATTTTGTATTGTCGATAATCCAGTGTTTAATTATGAAGGACACCGCAACCAAACTTTTTTGTCAAGCGTCTGCGGAGATTAGCTGCCAACGGCTTATCTCAATAAAAATGAAAAAAAATTGTACAAAACATTGTTAACATTATACTTTATAACGTAGCAATTAAAAAAAATAATAAATATTAACTGTGTCGGTAAAAAAAATTATGGACAATAGCCTTTTTTTTGTACCGAATTAACCTAACTACCCCCTTACAGAAATAGTTAATTTTTCTAAGCAAGAATACAACATATTTTAAGAGTTTCTAAAAACTTCTATAATAAAAATTTATTCAATAATAAGAAAATACTTTACAACCCTCAAACCAAGTCGCTTTTTTTCTATTATTTTAATTCTTTTTCTTTTCTTTTTGTTAATTAATTTAATTTAATTAATTTAAAAATCAAAAAAATATAAGAGAAATTATTTCTAATAATAATCGATTATCCGGTCAAAAATAATCTTACTCGTTTCGAAAAATTATATAAATATCCAATCGGATTACTTGTACTCAACTTGACTTTACTTTCACAACTGATGATGAAATGACACCCAACTTTGGTGGGAATATATATCAGTAACAGTTGAGCAACATATTAACAATCAAATTGACAGCCGAGTGTTCTCACAAGGGCGCCACACATCATTTCGGGAACTTTTGGGAGCTTTTTGATCAATATATTATGATACCTGTCGTCATGAGTAGTTAGGATAACGATCCCTAAGTTAATAAAACTTTTCTAAACAATCTATACAAAACAAGAGATTTTTATATCTTATAGATTCATTGTTCAATTTAATGAATGTCAATGCGTAAGTTTTTAATTTTATTACCCCAAAGTTTGAGTATTAAAAATTAAAAAATAATACTAGCTATTTTGAGTTTGATTAATAAAATTTTATAAACTATTTTCAAAAAAAAGGTGAAAAACAGACATGTATATAATAATTACCAAGAAGAAACAAATTTATTTTCTGTGAATGTTATCATTAAAATTTCACTTTTAGTGTAGCTAACAAAAGAATTGTCAAAAACAAAAACAATAAATCATATTAAATATGCAAAAAAAAAAAATAAAAATTAAAAAAACAAATTTTAGAACGCAAAAATGCAATAAACTGCAAGGACATTTTTTTGGCTCGAAACTTTTTTAAAATTAAATATTTGTATAAAAGAATAATGAGATCTACCTAAAAAGTCAACAAAATATATTTAAAGTCTCTGAATAGAAAAATTAATTTGGCAAATATGAGAAAATATAAATTGGAAGTCTTTAATATATTTCAAAATAATGAAAAGACAAATTTTACATTAAAGTAAATGAACTATTTGTTCTTGTTGTTTTTTCTTTTGCAAGCAAAATTTATAATATTTAATTATTAAATGTTAGGTATTGCTAAGAAGTAGATTCTATGGAAAATATTTTATAAAATCTTCTAATTGAAATAATTATCCAAACGAAGGATACCATTATTGCGTACATTGCTTATTTTTAACCGGTAATATTTAAATTTTTGTATGAGGAAATTAATTAAATTAGATTTAGATTAAAAATGTCAAAGATTTCTAAAGAGCTCATGGGAATAAAAACTAAAAATTTTCAGTAATTTTCTTAAATCTTTCCTTTAAAAATTATTTAATAATAATAATTTGTGGTAAGTTTGTGAAATCTGACCATGAATATGATGCAACAACAACAAGAAAAAAATCAAGAATTTATCTACGAATTACATCCAGTAGAAACATCATTGGAGCTAGTGAAAAAGTAGAAAAGTTTGCTTTACGATTTTGAATATCGACAAAAAAATTTTACAAAGAGTTTGCTTGAAATGGAATTGGGGCTATGGAATCATCAAAAGTGTTTTGGGTAGTCTACTCTATAGAGAAAGCAAATATTTGTGGGGAATAAGGCATTCAGTTAACCCCTTGAACTGCAATATATTTTCAATCAGCACTACTCAAGATGAAAACTTAAATTTCTTAGTTTTCAGAGGAGGGATTGATATAGAAACTTACGGTCCTGTTGCTCAAATAATTTGTTATTATTGAAAATAATAATAACCGCTATTACGCTTCATTTGTATGTCGTCTGACTCATTTACTTTACACTGGCCGCGTATACAATTTACATTTTAAAAGTATCCAGAAGCATGCACACAAGTGTATCAAAGCAATAGACTTGATATAACTTACATCATTAACAGCATCAACCCTCAATAATTTCTGGCGAGTGCAACTCGTCATTGTCACTTTAGCTGAAGGAAGTTCATGAAAAGCGCGACTCGGCATTTCAGTTCAAGGGATAGTGAATTCATCAAAAACTTGCCTCTGATTTCTGTTAACTACAATACCATCAAAAAGTCGTAAATCGTCATATTGGCATTAAAGAGATAGCAGGGGCTCTCAATATCTCTTATGGATTGACTCAAGAAACTTTTTGCAAATGGGAACGTCAACGAAAGGTCGCAAAAGAGATGGTTGCCAAAGTAGCTGATGACCCTATATTCATTTAATGCGTAATTATTACTGACTAATGCCTGGGACTCACTAGAGCTTAGCGGCACAGAATTTAGTGCTAAATACTAATGAGTCCATTAGTCTCCACTGATGTTCCCCACTCCACTGGTATATAAAAAAAAACTCTCCATTTTCATGTGCTGTCGTCTCCACACGCTAAGCGCTAGTGAGTCCCAGGTATTAGACGTGGGTTTATAAATATGACGAAAATCAATAATACCGAATTTCTTATACTAATTCATTAGTGAAAATAAAAAATTATATAATTATTAAGGTCTGTGTCATGAATTATGTCAAGTACAAGTTACATAAATAGAAAAATTTGTCTAAAGAAAATTTTACTAAGCATTATTCAACATTATATCTGAAGGGCCGCAAATAGCAGCTAAAAAGATATGTGCTACATAGACCATAAATATAAATATAAACAATTACAAATACAATACTTGTTTATATATTAAAGTCTTTGTTTCATTCAATAAATATCACATACACATATACACTTTGTATTTTTTTTTGTTTTTTAATATGATATTTACTCATTAGTTGACAAAACAATTGTATAGTCCAAATATTAAACAATGCAAAGTAAAATTTGAAATCGAAAGTTGTCACTACCATTTGGTACAGGTGTGCTGTAAGAGATGTACATACATATGTACCCAGAATTATAATAAAATTATGATAGATGTATTCAAAGTAGTACTTAATTACTTCCATTCAAATAACATTAGGTTGTTGGGAAAATCATTTCATTTTTTTCGTGGTTTTGTGAAAATGGAACACGATTTTTTAAAGTGTAAAAATATTTTATTAAATTATATCTATTTTGTTCCTAAACCTTTTGCCATTTTACAAACAGGAGATTGATTCTAAGCTCATAAAACTTCTAAGATTTGCTGGCAAAAAAATAGTCCAAATGATATTTGACATCTTGATTTGAAGTGAAGGCCTTACCATCCATATAAACTTTGCAGATATTTCAACAAATAATAGTGTGAAGGTGCTAAATCTGGAGATATTGTGGATATCATAGTACATCCCATTCAAGTCGTAAAAGTTTTTACCAAGTTACCAAATTTATATGAGTTCTCGTATTTTCATCATGGACACTATACCATTTCTATTGATCAATTCTGAGCTTTTCTGTTTGAATGAATCATTCAATTTGTCCAGTTTAGCAAAGTACATTTGAAAATTAATCTTGGTATTGTCTGGCAAAAGCTCACAAAAAAAAACGATTCTTTTGAAATCCCACCAAACAGATAGTATTACCTTCTTTTGGTAAATATCGGCCTTTCTGAACCAGCTTAAATTTTCATCATTTTTACTCCATGATCTCTAGTACTTAACATTTTTGTAAACAAAAAATTTCTCGTTACCATTTCACTTCAAAAATGGATCATTTTCTTAGTGTCTTATAAGCAAATCAAAGTCTCTAATGCGATGAAGGAAATTTCGATCTTTAAGAACCTATATGACAAGTCCTGAAATTAAACCAAGAGATTTCTCGTGATCATGAACGATTGAATTCAACAAAATTAACCTCTCAGCAATATCACAAGTTGTTATTCGATGGCTTGCATTTATCAATGCTTTTTTTTGTCTTTATCGTCTTCAACTGGCCATCCAGAATGTGATGCATCTTCAACATCCAAATTTGCCAAAATGAAATTTTGCAAACCAATTTTGGCACTGTCGTTCAATAAATACATTTTCTCCATACACGTTACATAATTTTCACCTTACTTGAACTACATTTTTACCTTTTCGATAGTAAAAGAGTAAAATATACCGAAAATGCTGCTTTCGATTTTCCATCTTTGAAAGGGCACCAAACAAAAAGTATTGCAAAAAAACGACCAAAATTTTTAACTAACAAGCCTTACTCAATCAGCTGTCAAAATAATGATTATTCGGTTTAAGGGTGAAGTTGGCTGTGAAAAAATACAATTAGGTCCTCTATTGGAAAAAAAAAACGAAATTACTTTCCATACAAATTGGGTTTCGATTTTCATATGCAGAAAAATTGTCAAAAAAAAAAAAAATAAAAAAAACCTAAACAACAAAATTCTTTTTAATTACATCAATTCCGAAAGAATTTTAGTATTTTTCAAAGGATAATCGAAAATAATAACCTTAACTTTTATTCTCAATTGTATTTTTTGTTTATAGTTAACTTCATGCAATCCTTAATATAAAATAACCACATGTAACTATAGTAATAGTTATTACAATTGCAACAAGTGCATTCATGTTAAACAACTTGCATAATATAAAATCTCTGGTTAATTGAGGTGAAGTTGATATTACAACAGACTCGATTTGAATGTAGGTTACTTGTTTATTATTTGGCTTAAATTAGATATTGTTTGTTAGTCATTTCTGTATTATTACTGTTGTTTTATATATATATATATATATATATATATATATTTATATTACTCTAACCTTGTTATTAGTGAAATTCTTAGTTACCCTTTCTTTATTCCCAAAATGCCACTAACTTATTGTAAGGATAATTTATAAAACCGTCACTTTAGTAATTGCTTTTTGCAATCTTTCAAATTAATCAAAAAAAACAAAAAAAAATCAAAATTTTTTTTTTTTGTTTTTTCTTATAAATGATGTACGTGTTGTAATCTTCAGAAAACAAAAAAGAAAAATAGAATCATCAGTTTTCCAGGGTCATACAATATGCTCTTAAGTAGTTAGTTAGTAGTTACTATATTAGATTACAAATGAAATGATGTTTAATTATCGCAACGCAGTACCTAGTACTTAGCAGGAAAATTTGAAATCTTTGGCTGACTATTAAAAAATAAATTTTGTAATATGGTACTTTATAACTAAGGTCCATCATTATAGGTAACTACAATTCATAATCATTTATTTTCTAACTCAAAGTAATTTTCAAATAGGCGAAGGATTGAAATTTTGTGTTGTAATTTTGATTATAATAAAATTAACTGTTTACAAATGAATTTATTTTATTTTTGACGTAATTTGCATTATATATATGTATATAGATATATATGTTTTAAAATATTTACTTTATTATTTTAATTTTATTTATTTTTATATTCTGCATTTTTTAAATATGACTCAACTAAAAAAAAAACTTTTTTAAAGTCAATTTCTACTTAGGTCAGCCACAAATGCTAGCCCCATTCAAAAATTTTCAAAAAATTATTGATATTCGAAAGAATTGAACTTGGATTATTCACCTTCAAGTGAAAAATACTAAAATCCTTGCATTTTACAGATTGAACTATTCTGCCGGTTGATTTAAATTTTAATTACAAACTGCTAAAACTTTATTGAAAGAATTAAAAATTATTTAAGAGTTAAATAAAAAAATCCTTATACTTAGACGAGATTCGATCCTAAGGCATGAAGAAAATTCTACAATGACGATCTGCCAACTTGGCCATTGTAAAATAAATTCCTTTTTTCACTATATTGAAGAAAGTCTTTCAGGGTATTCACATTGAGGCCGGTATCATTCCATTTCAGGGTAAGACGGAGTTTCGCAAATTTCGAAAAAACTTTTACCCCTTCCTGAGGCAGAAATATTTCTGCCTCATGCTTGGCATCTTATTATTACTTATTTACTTTATCCCAGCAAACATTTTCTCTGATCGTCACCTAAAGTGAATGCAGGTGAAGCCTGTGAGACAGAGAGAAATAGTGATAGAAAGGTTAAGCAATAGTGTAACTCATGTAGTTTTACTTAGCATCTGGCTAACAAAAATTTTCTAAGTCCTAAAGTGATAAAAAAGGAGAAAATAGAATGGGTAACTCGATAGTTAAAAATATTCTAAGTCCTAAAGTGACAGAAAAGAAGAAAATAGAATTAAACTCTATCTAGTTTTTGAGGTCTTATAGTTTAAATTAGTTTTCTAGTGCATGATGATTAAATAGTTTCGCGTGTTTTTTAATATTTCTATTAATTTGTAATATTAAATTTTAATTACTTAAAATGGATCATATAGTATTTGATTTTTGGAATTAAATTCATTACAAGGTAAATAACATTTAACTTATATATGAAGAATGCATATGATTTTCAAGAAGTAATTAAATTTTTATGATTATTTCCAAAAAATATCAATTATATACATATAAATATAAATATATATATTATTAACGCGCAAATAATTTATTCCTTGTGTTTTTAAAATAATGTTTTTAAATAAATTTATTTTCAGTATTAGAAAATTAATTTACCAGCGGGCAAGTATAATAATTCTCTATTGAATTCACTAGAGAATCATCTCAGGTGAAGCGCCTCTCTCTCTATTATATATCGAAAAGCTTTCTGTCGCCGTGCACAAATTTTATTTTTTGTATCTCTCTTTCTCCCTCTGTTATATTAATTGAAAATTAAAAAAATAAAAGGAAACACGATTGGAAATGAGTTATAATAAAGCTACAAGTAAGAAGGCGCATTAGAAACGTAGTGGCCGAGCGGAGCCCACTGGTTCTATAAAAAGGTTTTCAGTCGTGCGAGAATTTTAGTTTTATCTGTCACTCTCTATTATATATAGAAATGCTTTCTGTCGTCATAAACAAATTTTATTTATCTATCTTTCTCTCTCTTTCTCTCTCTCTCTCTCCCTCTCTCTGAAAAAAAAATTTTCTGCAATCCATATTTTAGTATTTTAGTAGTTTTTTATGTTAAAATTCCAAACATATGTATGTAAACCTTATTTTATCTATATATTGCGGCTTCCCCTCTAATGAAAACTGGAAGGACGAAGGTTTTTACTAGGAATGGAAAGAAAGCCGATTAACCATCAATGTGCATATGTTTGAAGGCCTTTAGCAAGGAAGCGGTAGCTAGTGCTTTGGTATACGCTAGGCTGAAAGCAGTGAGACGTCAAACGCGGCTTTCAAATAGCTCCAAAGCTTTGTAGCATATTTTCTCTAACTTCTTCAATTGTCAGCTACAATTCTAGACCCATTCTTATATCATATCTTAGACCCATTCTACACAGGCCAACTCACAGCAGAAACTCATAGCAATTCTGTGAGTTTTGTATGAAAATAACCGGTTTCGCTGTGAGTTTTCTGCTTTGAGGAGTTGGTCTGTGTAGAATGGGTCTTAGGCATATTAGAAAACAATGATAAACAAGTCACACACATCACAAGTTATCTATGCAAATACGATTATGTTTTTCTTTTTAAAGGCATATATTAAAATTTAATTATGAAAAATATCAGCAATTAGAAAAAAAGTAGAATAAATAAAAGAAATTTAGAAATTTAAAATATATTTAGGATAAATTTAATACAAAATGCTAAAATATATGCTCAAGAATGTTATTAAAACGCAAGCTGGTGTTTTTAATTAATTTATAATTCTGTTAGCTCCATAATAAATATCATTTAGTTATCTCGCAGTTTATGGATATTCTTAAAAATAACAAAATTAAAAATAAATAAATAAAAAACATTTAATAAATAGAATCCAGCACCATATTTAACAATTTTATACAGTGATACCAAATTATACTATATATATATATATCTAGAAATGGTTTTAACAATTACCCAATCTAAACAGAGAGAATATGGCGTCAATCTATTAAACAACATTAAAACCTGCAACTCTAACAACTTTTGTGTATGCATTCCTCTTAAAGGCCTTAGTTATCGCAATCAGAAACTTCTTGTTAAGAATTTCTTTGAAAAAACTATTACGATAGGCCAGAAACAGACATATTTCCCTAATATCAAAAGATTTTAGTATAGAAACAGCTTTTTAGTCTTTTAAAGTCTGCCTTTTAGTTTGACTAACTCTATACATTTAAATAAATTTTTTTGTTTTATTTTAATTTCTAAACAAAAACAAGGCAAAAGATTTTTAAATATATATATATAGACATATATAAAATTCTGGACAATTGTAACGTCTGCGGTAAGGTAACATACTTTCTGTTATACCTTCATATGACGTTTTATTACTATTGTATTCTTTAGGTTAGTAGTTGTGTTTTTACTTTTGGTTTTTAATGTTTTGTTTTGTGTATTGACCTAGTTGTCAATTTGAGCTGAACGACGTCGCAATCAAAAATTCATTTGGTTTTAGTTTACACAAAATGCAACTGGAAATATATTTCGAGTGCATTTTAATGCATTAATATATTATAGACTCAGACATTTCATTGATCTTGGATAAAAAAAAACTACACAAAAATTGGGGTCGATTGTATTACTAAAGAGCTTTTCAAAATTGAAATTTCATGAAAATTTTATAATTAACAAATACATAAATTTCATAGAGATCAATTTATTGATATTTATTTAAATTAAAATTCCTATCATAAATTAAATAATGAAAATATTTAACTAGGATATCAGAAGTCTATGTTTATTTTTTGGCATGATATTTGTTTATTTTTAAAATTTTTTTTTTTGATAAATGAACTAAGAGGTCAGCTATTTTTATTATGTACTAATTTATATTACTAATTTTATATTTTATGAAAAATGAAAGTTTTAAAAAATTTTAAAAATACATTAAATTTATTTGTTAATTGAAATGAATTAAATTTTAGGAAAATATTTATTATAATTCTTTGCAATTTATTACCTAATATATTTGTCTAATTACTGTCAAAATCATCAAATTGCACAATATAAAAAAGGTTTTAGGAAAATTACTCATCACTGAGTTTGTCATGTATGATTTCAATTGTGAACAATTGTGAAAAGTTAACTAGCGAAAAAATCATCAATATACCATGCAAAAAATATCATGATAGTTACTTTTTTTCAGTCATATTTTCATATAAATTTTGTGAACATTTGTTCCCAAAAATTCATTGATGTTTTTTCGAGAAAATCTTAAGGACGGGGGCTCAGTTCCAGATTTTTATTTCAAAATAAGGTGGCGAGTGATAGTGAATATCCCGAGATGCTTTGTTTTGTGGTGCGCATCATAACTTGCAACAGAATCATCAAAAACCAACAAATCAAAATTCATTTATTAAAGAAGATGGTTTTCAAGTTGGAAGTTAAAATATCTTGCGCACCGACTTTGGCAATAACAAGTTTCAAGCTCTTTAAAAGCGTTATGTAAAAGATTCGTGATGGGATAAGCTTTAATAGCTGTGCAGGTTATTTTTTGGAAGAATATGTGATTATCTATTGTTAAATAATAAAACATATATTAGAACTTAAGGACGCAGTTTCTAAGAGATAAAAAATGAAAGCGGCTTCGTCTGTTAACATGTTTGACCCATGGTAAAAGGTTTTTTTTCCTCACATTCAAAACTTTTCAAAATTACAGGCGAGAAGAATAAAAAAAAAACGAAGAAAATGTAGCCAATTTTTCAGAGTTTAATAGTTTTTCATACTTTTTCTTCTTATCTGTCAGATTCGCACACAAATTAAAGGCTTAATAGGCAATTTACGCGGAAAAAGATTGATGCATCCTTATATGCTCGCGATAAATGGGAAGAATACTCTTGTATTTTGGACCATTTGAATTACATTCTTGGAGTGCTACTAACTTGCTAACTCAACTTTTAATTTTAATTATGCGAACTTTATAAGTTCATTAATTAAGGAGCTGACTGAGTTCCCTATATGGATATTTTTTCTGATTTTCCTCAAACAATAAAAATCATTAACTTTATCCATCCTGTAGAGAATATAAGTTTTATTTCTGTAACTTCTTGTGCCCTACCCTAACTTATTGTTAGTATTTAAAGCATGCTCCTCCAAAATAACAAGGACAGTATGAGGATTAAATAGTAACTGTCAAAAATTTTTTAATTATTATAAGAAAAAGTTAAGATAAGAATTACTTAGGTGGATTTAATAAGCTCCTTGTTAATAAATTTGGAGGTCCAAATAAATCGGAGAAATCCAGTAGCCTTAATTTAATGTTCACTCAGCTTTAGAGATCAGTTTTTGCTCAATTAATCTGGTATTCATTAAATATTCGAAGAATTTTTCAAAAGACCGTAACAAAGAGGAAATTTCAGGCTAGTACACGACCATTTTTCAAGCTTTATGTTACTTAATTAAAATAGTTGACAGTGCTAAACCTTAAGTTGGCTACGCATTCAACTTCAAACAAAATAATCGAATTATGATAAACATTTTTCGTCAGAACCGAAAGGACATAACATAATTGAGAAAGTAAAATCGTAAATACCACGAAATATTAAAAAGAACACTTAAAAAAAATATTTCAAATAATAAAAAAATATTTAAAATTTTACACAAAAATTTTTATAAAAATCTTGAATACAAAAATTTCACCTACCTTGAGATCCTTAAAGAAAACAGTATTTCTTGCCCAATCGACTTGTGAAAACAAATTTTGATCAAGAACTTTACACATTAATTCGAAGAGATCAACCTCAACCTGATTATAGGACTGTTTTTGTAACAATGTAAAAAGTTGTGTCTGCCATTCTCTGTCATCAATTGATTGAACAAATTCTCGTATCATTGGTGAAACCCTATGTAAGTCCCAAAACGAATATAAATAGACGAAAGAAAGAAAATATTTTATTCGAAACTTTTATTTTTTAATAAAGCACAATAAAAAAAAAAATCATTTTACCTTAATGGCTCAACCGTACTCACAGAATCTGCGGAGCTAGTTGGATTTGTACCCGAATCAAAACTGAAAAATTTTGAACTTATTTCAAAATTTTTAATGAATTTTGAAAATTTAAATGTCAAATAAAAAACAAAAACTCTTACCACAATTTGGAATCAGTTGAATGCTGCAATGAGGAACCAGATGTTGTATCACTTCCAGGGCCACATGTACCATTTGTTCCTGCGCTACCACCTCCACTTGTTCCACTTACTGTTGTTGAATTAGCAGAACCTCCTGAACCTCCTCCTCCAATCAATGAATTTTGTATAATTGCCGAACCAGCAGTAACTTGTCCTAAAGCAACAGCTATCGGACTCGGTGATGAATCAGGTGATTGTGTTAGTGATGAAACCTTCGGAATTTATAATAAAAACAAATGACAGAAAAATATTATTTAAATTATTTAAATAATTTTAATTTACGGCACCTGTGGTATTTGTATCTCTTGTTTAATGCTCATACTTGGATAAGTTTGTTGATATCCTGTTGGCGATAATTGTGCTGGTTTAACATCTGTTGAACTAATTGAACCACGTATCGCTTGTATTGCAAGTTGTCGCTGTCGCATCATTTGTAATTTTCTAGCTCTATCACGTTTGTACATTGGTCCAAATTTATTGCGTCCACCTCGCATACGATCAGCTCGAACGGCTAGAATTATTTAAGAAGAACAAAACAAAAATGATTTATTAACAAATTGGATATTTCATATGTAAAAAAAATTATGTTTTTATAGAGAAGAAAAATTTCCAAATCGTCTGCCCTTTAAGCTCATACAAAACGAAAAATGAAGAAAAAACATATCCCTATATCCCAACAAAATCAGCCAAGACTGAAAAAAGTAAAACTAGTTTCTTACTAAAATTATTATAGAATTTTGGAAATGAAAGTAGTAACACCAAGCGAACATCTACCAAACGTTGCACCAATACCAAAAAAGTATGGAAAGCAAAAAGCTTTGACACAAGCAAATTTAATTGGAGAGAAATTATCCACTAAGATGGGAAATAAATATGCGCCATATTTATTAAGAATAATCAAAAATAAGGAATTCATTACGTAAGAGCTATTTGGAGCTTTCTTACCGTAATAAAAAAAAGCTTTTGCACTTATAAAAAACAGTAAATAAAGTTGAATTTAACATTTCATATTTGAATCTAGTCCACAGTCTAATTAGGGGCCATCCATAAATTACGTTAAAGGGGGAGGGGGGGTTCGACAAAGTATGACAAGGGGTGGTTCGATATAATATATAAAGCCCCCACCTCACCATAGCGAACACATAACTTTCAGTATTAACCCTTTGGAGATGACGAGTTTTTCAGCCGAGTTAGATAGCAGGACAAGAAGATTCTTACGAATATATTGAGTGACTTACATTATACAAATTAAATGATCTTACATATAAATTATCGCATAAAAAACGTTATATTTTGACCGTTTATCTATATTCACATATTTAAAACTATATATCTTTACAAGAATAATATCTGTAGTTTCGTTTTGTGAATGATGCTTCATTCAAATCATTCACCAAGATACCTTCTTGGCTTATCTGATCATGTATCATAATAATACGTTATCTCATGTTTTATATACCTGGTTTATTACGAGTAGAACAAACTTTACAATCCTCCTTTATTCCAGTAAAAATAACATGAACCATAAAAAAATAAAATTCCTAGAGATCACTAGAGCTGAGTTAAATTTCTAAAATATATTTTTGTAAGGATTCACACTAGAAAATATTCTTCTAATGGTGACGCCACTATCGCCAAGTTTTAATTGATTTCGGATTTTACACATCATATAAAAGAACCCAAAAAACCAAGAAACAAAAGGTTTTGGAGATAACAAAAACTTATACATATAAACCGACTAGAGATAGCCTTTCACTTGCTACTAGTCCTGCCACACAAAACTTCATAACGACTGAGAATCGCAAAGGGTTAAGATGTAAAATTAATTTTATTTTTTCCTTCAATTCTTTAATTGAATTTCAGAAATACGTCCCATTTTTATTATTTTATGTCAATTGATTTTTTTAAAAAATAAAAATAATAATAATAATAGTAAAATAACAAATAAAAATATAAATAAAAAATCAAAATTACCACAAACATTAAATTGTTTATATTTCCTCAAGATTTTGGTTCTCATTAAAAACAATAACAAAAATCCAAATAGACAAAAATTTCAATAACAAAAGTGAAAATAAAATTTAAATATAGGTATAAAATATACAACAAAAGTATTGTATTAAATAATTTAATAGCGCATGCGTGCACCCTCCTCTATTGTTGCTAAATGAATTGAAAATTAAAAAAAAAAAAAAATAACCAAAAAAAACTTGTACACATAGCTAAACGAGTAAACTTCCAAAAAGTCTATGAACAAATTTTTCTGTCATTTTAATGGTATGCACAGCATTTCCATTGTTTCTATATAGTCAAGTGTTTGTCGACATTTTATTACTCACAATGACTTGAAGGTTTTTTTTTTTTGTTTTTCTTTTAAATTGTTAAGAAAATTTATTTTGCAATTTATATGCAGTAATTGTTATTATTGTAATTTGGCAGTTACGCAAGTATTAACTACATACGGTTAACTAATGAAACTAAAAATATATTTACACATTTAAAAAGATATAATCAAAAAGATTACACCTTTTGAAAGCTATAAGCATCATGACATAAAAAGAAAAAAAAAAAAAAACAAATAACAAGAAGAAAAAAAAGAAAGTGCTCAAATTTATAATTACATATTGAATGTATAAATAAAATTAATAATATAATAAATATATTTTTTATGCTAATTAATTTGTATATTTCATAAAGTTTAAATAATTTGGACTAGTCCTGTTTAAAATTTTTAGTTCTGTCTATTTATTGATTCAAAATCAAATCGTATGACAATTATGTAAACCAAAATATAATTATTGATTAAACATTCTCAAATGATTGATTCTCCTGTTTTTTTTTTTTTGTAAAAAAATAGTCAGACTGCTTAATACTAAAAAAAACTCTGAGTAATATTTTCATATATATATAATAAAAATTTGCGGCCATATAATAAAAATTTTGTTTATTTTGATATGAAAGTGAGAAATTTAGATTGCAAAACAAAAAGTCTGTTGTGAAGTTGTAAAATTTCTTATTGTTGTTGTTTTTTTTTTATTTGTTAACAAAAACAAAATACATATACATTTATATACATATATTTATATAATATTGATTTTAATAAGTTAATTAAAAGTTAAATTATTTCTTGTTTAGTTATTTAATAGATTTATAAATTGCCAAATCAAAATTGCAGAATTCACGATATGCCAGATTGATTTTTCTATATGAAAATAATTACAAAAGAAAAAAAAACGAAAATGTTAGCATTTTATATTATTACTTGAATAATTTTATCTAAATGATTGCTTGGGGATTACAGAAATTAAAATAACAATCAAATAAAAAAAAAAACACCAAATTCAGCAAATTTAATGCTCTATTTGACAATTAATTTGTTTTTTAAGTTAAAATTTGATGCCAAAAAAAGTGTTATAAAATTTTATAAGTTGTCGTAATTTTTGGTATTATTGAGATTTTTTTTTTTTTTTGGAGTTCATTTTTGTATATACAAAATTTGCATAAGTTACATAATATTTATAGATTTATTAGTATTAGTAAAAAATTTCATCATAATCCAACATATTTTATATAAAAGAAAAATAATAATTATAGTGTTTGCTTGCAAATTTTTTTATTTTACTGCACCGTATGCTGATTATTGGATTATTATCAATTTAATTCAGAGTGTACACTAAAAGTAAAATATTTGCTACATCTAGTTCACAGTTTAATATTAAATCAATCTAATAAATATCTTTTTTCCAAATTTATCTTCGAATAGGATTTGTGTATCGTTAGTCATTTTTTAAAAAAAAATTTACTTGTCTTTTTATCCGAATATCTCGTATTTCACTGATTTTTTTCTTTTTGTAGCTTAATCTTTACACCCTTTCAAATATGACCATATTTTATAAATATAAAGATGAAATGCCTTTATTTTATTAGAGAGAGTAGTTAAACACTTTAACTTTTTTTTTTTTAGAATTCAGCCTGAATACAATTAATTTTAATCATTTCAAAAAGAAATTATACAGACCAATTATATATGAATAAAATTTTGTGCTACACCTTTGATATCTAAACTTCTTTGTTGATCATATAGTTTCTCAATTGCAGGCATAACAAAACAACCATATCCAAATATTAAACTATTACATTTACTTCAATTTAATCAGCATTTTAACACGTTTTTTTTTAGCCTTTTACCAGATGCTTTACTGTGTTTCGTAAGCAATTCCTTGCGGCTTGCTTAAAAAAGCGGGAAAAATATCTAAAGTTATCTCTACTGTTCCCAATAATATTGTACAAAAAATTTTCTGTATACGTCGCTCATAACAGATGGATTATCATAATCCGTAAGGAAGGGTTTGGGTTAATTCCGATACATTTTAAGATTTAAGATCTTGCGCATCAATTCCAAAATAAAAAAACTTCAGCAAAACGCTTTACAATTTTGATCACTCACTCCTTGCTCTATATAACAACGGATGCTCAAATGCTCCGTAACTTCAGTAATTTTACTCCGATCGATTTGAAATTTTGATACATTTATTTTTATTCTTAAAATATTTTTTAGGTGATGAGAACCATTTTCTTAGGGGAAATCCCAATGAATTTTATCTAGTACGCCTATAAAAGTCACTATCCTGCCTCATTTCTGCATGTTCTATTGATAAATTTTTCACTTATTCATTTCTATAATAAAAATATTACCTAATACGCATTTTTTCTACTAGGAATATTCCCAAATATCATTTTTAAGACTTTTAAAAAATTTATCTTTATTACATATTTTAATTAAAAATAATTTTTTGCAATAAAAAATTATGAAATAAATTTTCACAATCAAATTAAACAAATTAACATAAAATTAAATTTTTTTAATTAAAAACAACACAAAAAGGAAGAAACTAATTTTAATTTCGTAATCGAACAATAGATTTTTTTTGAATTTGTGCTGATCTTCTGATACCTTTATAACCCCAAAAATTCTTTTAACAATATATCTTTAATCTGACCATCTAAAATATATTATTTCTCAATTTTATCTATAATTTTGGTCAAAACTATTTAAACGCTTTACCCAAACAATCATACCATATGAATTAAACAATATTTGTTTTTAGGCTAACAGGCAAATATAATTTGTATAAAGATAGACGAATACAAAGTAGCGCGAGGTTTTCATTAATTACAACGAATTTAAACTATAATTATGGTGATATGATTGCACAATAAATAAATGTTCGAGGCACTCAGTCGTCCATGCCATCTTCAAAAACATGGCACACAGGTGATAGACGCAGCCAAAGAAAACTCAAATAAATATATTTATATATATGTGTGTGACTATATGTATATATATGTATATAAAAAATACCTAAAATTGTGAGTATTTCAAACTCTTTAATTAACCAGAGACCACGACAATATTTCACCGAAAAAGTAAGTCAGGGACGTATGATAAAATTTTTATTTGGTAAATATTCATATTTAATTTTTTTTTTATTTCTTTTTTTTAATATTTCTATTATTTTTCTTTCTACTTTTTTTTTTCAGTGTCTTTAAAAAACAGAAAATTTTTGATCCAAATTGAAATTTCGGTTTTTTTTGGTTTGTTAAATTTTTGAAATAGACATGTGTCATTTTGATTACATAATAACAATAAGTATTTGACAAAATTCACTTTTGGTTTAGAATTGCGCCAATAAAAACAAAAACGAAAAAAAAAAACCATTGCATGTACGCACGTGCACTCAACTAAATCCAATTATTGGATTGAGTAAGGCGGTCAAGGTTTCTATTTCGTTAAATAAATTAAAGAAGAAAAAATAACTACCAAAACAAATAATAATTTAATACATGGCAACAAAAAAGAAAAACATAAAAAGCAACAACAAAAAAAAAAAAAAAACATGAAAAAAAAAGAGCTGTTAAACAAGTCAATTGTGGTTGTTGTGCTTTAATGATCAGCCCAGTTAGGATGCATACGTTAATAGCCGGAATTTCAATGAAAGCTCTGAAATGCTTCAGCACTTCTAGGGCAAAATTGTTGAATATTTCCAGTTAGAGCGGTAAAATGCTTTTATTATTACCAGAATTAGATAACTCGGTAACAATCAATTAAGCTTTATAAAAGCTTTTAAATTAGTTTTTTTGTAAGTTTTATTTTCACTTTCAATTTTCAAAAAAAATTTTCGGCAAGGTTGTATTAATTTTAATTGTTCTTAATGAAAGGGAATTTCTATATATTTTGTTTTTGTTGTTGTTGTTCTTGCCTTTTCTGTATAATAAGTACGTAAATACTGTATAATAAGTAGTAAGTAAAGTACGTCGCAGGTATAAAAAGATTGGAAACCTCTGGTATAGGCGATGTATGTCTCATACTCTTTTCCTAAATTCTAAAAGTACAAAATGAAAAATTGACAAATATTTGATAGTAACCTTAAAACATTTTTGACTTATTCGTTATTGCCTGCTGTTTAGATTATTATTTTTAATAACTACTTATGTATATCCTTTCTCTACTGACACAGGGGAAAGAAATTTTGTATATAGAATCGTGTATTTAGCATTTTGCCTGTATAAACGAAAATTTGGGCATTTATTATGAATTTACAAATTGTCCAATAAAATAAAATTAAAAATTCCTTTATTTATTATGTCTTTAAATATCTTACTTACTAATTAACTAAATTATTATTTGTATTTTTGTTATGTATTTAATTCATTGAAACACTTTATATCAGCACAATTAGTTACCTAAATGTTTCGAGAAAAACCCATTTAAAATTTGAGGTCAAGTTTCGCGCAGTATAATTTGGCCTACCAACCGCTTTTGTCGACACATCTAAAAATCAGTTGCAGTTCTAAAAATTATTTAAATTTCGTAAAATCCTCTTAGGAACATTTTTTCAAAGGGTTAAACTATGAAAATATGCACAAAAATGAAAACGATTTTTTCGAATTTCTAAACCAGAATATCCCCAAAGCAATATGAAAAAAGTCTATTAAAGTCTCCTAGTTGGTAATCCCCCCACCCCCCTCATCGTTGCAAAGCTATTTAATTAATGGAATAAATTATCAAATGCACATTAACTAAATATGTTTAAGGGGGGGTTCGGTTTATTCGCTGAAAAAAGGGTATGTTTTCAAGAATTTTCTTTGACGATACAGGTAGTTCTAGTTTATTTTTTTAATTTTTATGAAACATTACCAACATTTGAATAATATTTTTTTTAATTTTCATTTCAAAATATTAATAAGTGAGTGAGTGACAGGGAATATCTTCAAGCGCCTTGCAGAAAAATGGTTAGAAAATGGTTTAGTACAACACAACTCGCAACAGAATCATCTAAAACAAGGAAATCATAAGTTATTTATTAAAGGAGATGGTTCACCAGGTAATAACGAGGGGTTTTTTTCCGTTTTTATATCTTTGATAGCCTTTGGAAGTCAAAATACTGATTTTCGCTTAAAAAATCGACCTATTGGGCCCGACTAAATTGATAATTTTTTAAAAAAAAAAAAAAGTTCTCGTCATTACTTTGCGAAACATGTGAAGAAGTAGTGTGACAAACGATTAGTAGATTTGGAGTTATCGTGTACACCGAGTTCGAAGATAACAAGTTCCCGACTAGAAATTTAGTGAGGCAGGCCACAAAATCCATTAGGCCCTAATTAGGCTCGCTTTACTGAGGTACGCCTCACTAATACCTTATTAGGCCCACATTAGGCAGATGTGTGGTAATGCCGTACTTGCGCTTGTTTGGAATTGGAATTCCTAAGTGGTTTGAACCAGTGTCGCTTCCAAACAACCGCCAAGTGTGGCTTCTAAACTACCACCTACTTAGGAAGTCTAATTAGGCACAAGTTGGCAATTGCGTTATTTTCGAGACTTGGGCCTAGTTTGCCTGCCTTTTAAGGCGCAAATTTGGAGTTAGGCGTGCCTTATTTGCGCCTAATCACCGCCTCACAAAAATTTTTAGTCGGGTTTTAGAAAAATGCTTTAAAGTTTTGCTTTCACTACTGGCTCTAGAGCAAAGGATGTTCAAATGGTCATAACTTCGGTAATTTTACTCCGATCGACTTGAACTTTTGATACAATATTTTTAAGATGCTGCACATTAATTACAAAAAATTCGCCTAAAATTAAATAGCCTACCCTCCCCTTAAAGGGTATATGCTTCTCCAGAATTAAAAAGAAATTTTACTTCATTCAAAAGAGAAATCAAAAAAAAAAACCGAACAAAACCAGAAAATTTAAATATAAATAATTTCAAAAGTTATAAAATATAAATAACATATAAACAACAAAGTTAGTTTAACTAAACCATAAAATTTCCTTATATAAACAGCTTAACTATTTCAACTAACCATACTATAATAAGTCTTTAATTGAAAATTATCTATTCTTAACAATCAATTCATATATCTTGCTATAATCACTAATGAATGATGTCTAATTTCAATCACAGGTTGACAAATAATATCAGTATGTTAATTGTTAATATATTATCTAAAAAATTCTAATGACTACGTAATTATTGGCCTGCCATAACAAATAGTTAACAAGTAAATAAATTACATATAAAATTTTGTTCGTGTTTATGGTATTAAATTTCATTTTTTAATCTCTACGCTCTAGTTTTTACTTGAAATTAACTTAAACACAAGGAAAAATATATTAAAAAAAAAAAAAACCAAAATCATGAAAAATATTGAACCATAATATTTAGTAAATATTTTCTATTTAAAGTCATTGAATCATTTATTGTTATTGTTAACTAGGTTTGGTCATAATCTTTGTCTAATGGTATCATGCTGTCTTAAGAAAATCTTTAATGGTTCAACACTCGTCTAATATTTGTTACTTTTAGTTTACTTCCCACCAATTACCATTTAAGGTGTTGAAATAATATTAAGGAAAGAAAAATAAAAAGAAAAAACCAGAAAACTAAATAAAATTATCTCTTTTGGTATCAATAAGCAATTCACTGCGAATCAACAAATCATGTAAAATTTGAATAAAACTTAAGCCATTTATCGTCACCAGGTATCCTCCAGCGGCAAATATTTTCATGCCTCGATTTACTATACATTGTTGTACCACTTGACCACTGAGGTATAACAACATCAATTAACTAAATGTCTCAACATAAAAAACATTACTTATATGTATATATTTGTCGGAATTTTATTTATTTAAATCATTATTTTTTTTATTTATGTTAAGATACCAATTCTATGTTGTTGTTTTTTTTTTTGTGCTTTTTTTTTGGCGATTATTCTTGCATAACGAGAAAATGTAGGCGCGTTGTTTGTTAATTGTGTTATTTCAACGTATTTTTATCGTCCTTTTTATTAAATAAATTTCAGTATGAAAGATTTAAAAATTTTCTTTTGTGGATTTTATTGAAAGCAATTTTTCATATGGAAAAGAACTATCCGAAAATACTTTTATTTAAATTCAGTGAAAGTATAAAGTTTCTTTGACGATACCAACAGTAATGATATTTACAACAACAAAAACTAAAGACAAGAAAACATAAAATTCCTATAAAATTACTTGTAGTTGAATAAAAATTGAACATTAGTAAAATCTACAATTTACTAAACAAAATTTTAAATGCCACCTGATCAAATTTAATCCCAGCTTACATCTGACCTAGATTTTTAAGTATTTTAATACAACTCTTTATTATCGCCTTCAAAATATTGTCTCCTGTCTACAAGAACGTCAATGGTTTATCAAATTTTCCATACATTTGTTATAATCCTCGGCTGAAATAGACCTCAGTTCATTTAGCGAATTACTTTTCATTCGTTCAATGGCGCGAGCCTGAAAGTCAATATTTGAATTTTGGAAACAGGAAAAAGTCACAAGGAGCCAAAACTGTAGCAAACGATGGCTTAGCGGTGACTTTTGAAAAATTTTTAGTTGAGAATTCAGCCACAATTATTTTAGAGTGTAATGGCGTGGTGAAAAATCCATGAATTGTCCTTAACCAAAATGTGTTGAGTTGTTTCATAAAAAATTTTGAGAGCCCTTGCTATCACTCTAATTCTAACACAAGTTAGGTAAGTTTTTAACAACTTGACGACTTTCACTGAATGCTTTGGGCTACTCAAATACTTGCGTTATATATTCCTGCAACATTTTCAAATATTCCGTACCTGTACTTCCAATGGACACACAAAATTTCAAGCACTTTTTGTTCAATTTTTGTTTTTTTTCCAGATCATAAGACAAATTTTTCTCCTTGTAAACAAATAGCTGTCAAACACACATTAATTGACAGAGGTTGTTCTAATCAAGAAAAAAAATTTTACCTACTCGGTTTGCATGCATGGTTTAAATGGATCAGTCCAGGGCTAATTTGATCAAATGGGTAATTAGAGCACCATTAATTAAAGAATTAAAACAGGTTTATGTAAGAAAATATCTTTAATTTTTTGCAATAGTTAATCTTGTCATTAATCCACTTTCAAGCTCGCTTTTACTTTAATTCTAATCCTTAATAGTTTACTCTGTAATGAATTCACTTAAGGCGAATTTTTATCATGCAGTTTATCGATGCCACTAGTTACACGCGACAAAATAACTCAGGCACACTAATAACTGTTAAATTATTATTGCTATAATATTATTAAGAATTTTTAGTTTTATTTTATATCGTGTAATTCACTAACTAAAGATCCTTTAATGCTCGTTATAACAATAAATGTTCGCCATCCCTGCGATACATTAACGTGACAAAGGTAGATCAATACTATTTAAATGGAAAAATTCCCTCGTTGCTCAAAGTCACGCCTATATAGACAACGACCCCAGTTTTTTTTAGGTCTAGGATATAAGGCGTTTCTATTTGTTAATATAGATTTTTGTTTTTGAACTAAGATTAATTTCAAAAATAAATGAAAAAGGAAAATTTGATGATGAATTCAAGTTTTGAACTGTATTCAATGCATTCAATGATCTGCTAATAAAAAAAACTTGGGATTTTTAGTATTTCGATTAAATTGTAAGAGCATTTTTATTTTATAAAAGACCACCCAAAAACCCAAATCAAATGCTTGTCCGAAATGTATATATTGCAATATATGTACTAACAATAAGAACGTTTTTAAGGAAAAAGATCTTAATCTTTTTTATTGCGTTCAGATTAAATATGCTCAATTTTGCAAATATCCCTTTGGTTTATTATTACTAATATATCTGCTATTCCTATGTTAAAAGGAATCTATTTGCAATAATCGATTTGTCTGTTTCATTTTCAATAATTATAATAAAAGATTTATCAAATCAATTTAGAAAATAACAATTAAGCATTAAGAATATTAAAAAATATAAAAAATTAACAACTGTAGTTTCAAAAAGTGAATTAAATTATATTTTGACATTTCATGCTAGATTTGAGATTACTTTAATCATTCTATCTCATATCAAATTATTTTCTTTTTCCTTTTGTTTTTTCTTCCTGTAACATCTATGACCTATCAGGATTTTTCTAATATCTAACAAAATTTCATATAGATTATTTATAAATAAAAAAACCGAAAATGTACATGAGTTAATTTTACTTCTTTCTGGGATTCTTAGAAATTTAGAGGGAATTTAGCTTTAACAATTCAAACAAAAAATCAAGGACTTAATTGATGAAAGCACTAACTAAATTTGAAATGAGGGTTATTTATTGCTTTACTTATCAAAAATTTAAACAATAATAATTTTTGTATAGAAAGTACACTAAATTTTTCTAGGAAATCTTCAAAATAAACAAAGTTTTGATTACAATCTGGAATTTATTATGCAATTTGATTGCTTCGTAAAAACACAAGCCTCCTAAATCTCGGTTAGATTTTATAGAAATATCAGAAAATAAAAATACAAGAATTTTATACACCTAATATTAGGTTAAAAATATATCTTAAATTTTGCTTTATTGCTAAAAAATTAAAAGGGCAAATAATTTCAATAATTAGAATAATATCACCTGATTATTTCTATTTTTCATTCATTAATTTTTTGTTTTTCCTATTTTAACATAATATATTAAAATCCTAGAATACCTCAAATATTTATGTAAAATGACTTATGATTACGCAATCCATTGAGCTTGGGCAAAGGCGATCTTACAGTAGAAAATTAGTTTCTGTCCAAAATGCCAAATGATGTCGGCAATGAATAAAATACCATACATAAGCGCCATAAGACGACTTTCAAGACACGGTTGTAAATCTATGGCTTCGTGATTACTTAACTTATTTTACTCGTTTTTTAAGTTTTTCTTTCTTTTTCATCATTTTAACTTTATTTAGCTTCTTTTTAATTTTTTTTATTTTTACTTTTCAAAATCACAACTAAAAAATACAAATTGTATATATGATTTGATTGTATTCGTTTTTCACAAAAAAAAAAAAAACAACAACCCGATCTTCATTTAGCTATTTATGGAATTCAATTTGCAGTCGCGTGTCATTCTGATGAACGTCTTGATGGAAGTCTTGCGTGTTTATGGACATTTATAATTGACAGCAATTGCAACACTTTTAACTAGAAATTATTTGTATTTAGTCTGATCGTCATATGTATTCGGTTATATACATCCATTATAGGAAATTATTATTTAATTTTTCTATTCCTTTTTTTTTTGTTTTCAAATATATTTTTGTATTTGTTGCATAATATAATTAAATTTTGACTAATATTTTAATTTAAATATTTCTTTGATTAATTTGTAGGATATTTAAATAGTTTTGCTTCTCTTTACAATAAAACTTGTATTTCTGTTTCAAAATAAGTTTCAAGATCGCTGCAATCTCATTGTTCAGTACAAGAATACAAATTTAAAAGAGACCAAAAAAGAACAAGTTCTATATATAAGACATGCTCCTTTATTCTGTACTTTTTCTTTAGACCAAAAGTATAATTCCTCTTTATTATTTTTCTACCAGTTTTCAAATTCATTTCTTTAACGTTTTGATGGAATATATAACATAATGACATATTATTATATTCCACATTACTATTTATATTATTAATTTATTGCTCTTATGATTATCCTGGGGTTAATTTGGAGAAAAAAAAACCTAGTCAGCTGTTATTCTTCCAGCTAAAGTTAGGTCAAAAGAATGGATTCAAACTAAAGAATAATTTAGAATGATTACAGGAGTCTTTGATCTAACCTAAAATATTATGATCTGCAAATTTTTTTAAAAACATAACCAATAAAATAGAGAATATTCTAAAAATAGCGTCGAAAACTGATGAAATAACGACTTTAAGTGTTTAACACTTTTGATTATTTTTCTTTGCTTTAGATACTTAAATTAATACACACCAAAAAGGCTGCAACTTCTTCAAAAACTTATTGAATATTTCCTTCTAAATTTCCGAGCAGCTTTCCTAGCATTTCCGTTCTATATAATATCATCAAAGTGAACATCTGAAATCTTCGACTTGCTGCAGTATAATCCTTGAGTGTATAATTAAAACTGTTTAAGATAAAAACAAATAAACCTTTATAGTAAATTGTTTTACTGGTTGTATCCTTTTAACTAATTTAAAATTTTAAACTTTTCAGCTTTTATTCTAGATTAGTTATTTTACTTGTATGGATAGATCCTTTGACTAACTACGATATCCAGAATTCCTTAAATTTTTACTACTTCATAAAAATGAGTTAGAGCTTTAGTATGCATAAATTTTTTCTAGAAAATTCTTTAAAATTCTCTATATAAAAGAAATGTGAATAATTTTATTTATTTCCAAGTATTTTATATTAAAGTTCATCTTTTGGATTTTTTTTTGTTTTTTAAATTTTTAAGTGTTCTTCTTCTTTTATTTAAAAGTTAGTATTGTAGATATTTTTTTAATGATAGCTATATTTAAGAAATAATAGATAAGTTTTGATAACCTGTGGTAGAAAAAGGAAAATTTTGAAAATCCAGCACGCTATAAATTAAAAACGAAAAAAATTTGGAACCCCAATTTTTGTAATTTCACTCGATAAAATTTAATCTATTTACTAATCTCAGAGTTAATAATTCTTATCCTGGGACATTCTATACATGAAAGGATAAGAGGTAACCTTTGCAAAATAAATCGTTTCTATGGATTCAAAACAACTTTCTAAATTCTTAGCTGTTATAAAGCAGTAATTCAAAAAAACAAAACAAAATGTGTTAAATTAGTCCCATCTAAAGCCCTCCATCCTCTTTTAAAAAATAAATTTCCTAATCAATATAAAAAAAAATTTAATACAAAAAAAAAACCTGATTAATACTACTCAACTACTTAGCTTAAGCCGATGCCCTTTTGAATAAAAGAAAAAAGCTCTTTATAATAAAAAATTAAAGCAATAAATATTTTATTTTTTTAAAAAAAAAGACAACATTTATCTTAAAGAATATAAACTGATAAAAAAAAAAATATATGTATATACATATATGTATATATATATTTATCAAAACTCAAAACTTGTACTTCTACTGACATATAGAGAAGGTCAGTGAAACTTGTCGAAAAACTCTTGCGAAACCCTTAAACCGGAGCCAAAAAGTGAAAATTGATTTGACCATGGGACACAAGTTGTCTAGGTAAGTATTATGATGATACTAGAAAAATGGCTACAAAAAAAAGACAACAAACAAACAAATTAAAGATATTTGACGAAAAACAAAGGCACTAATAAACACAAAATTAAATTCAAATCCAAGAAAAAGACAAAATCGAAAAACTAAATTGAATAAATTATTCCTATTAATGTCCTTGAGTTTTACAATCACGAAACATTTTTTGATCACTTTTCATTTTAAGGCCCAAATTATTTAATCAGATCGAAATGAGAGCAAAAGAATTCAATTAAATAATTAAATATTAATAAAGGCAACTATATTTAATAAATAATTTATTAGTAACGGAGACTATAATCCTTTAGAAGTTTATAAAGTTTAAATTTAGCTAATAAGAAAGATTTTTATTTCCGAATTAATGTTAATAGCTAGTTTACCGAAAATTTGTTCAATTGAGATAAAGTGCTAGAAATAATTATAGAATCAAGGTGTTTTTTTCTGGATTTTTCCAGTAATTTGATTTCTCGTCTCATCATTACTTAGTGAAATATGTAGAAAAGTAGTGTATAAAATTTGAAACCGATTGATCAAGTAGACTTTGTAACTTTGTAACTGTAAAAAGAAAAAATCGAAAAATTGAATATTTACTGAGTTATTGTCAAAAACGTTTGGGGGTTAGGGCCCGCAAACCCTGACTAGTGAGGTACAGGAATACAAGTGCAATGAAAAAAAACTAAGGACTTACACTAATGACAACATTTGTACAAATCCTTTACACGGATATTGAATTATTGAATTTTTTACAGTTCTTACTGCGCTATCTGAGCAGTAAAGAGCATAATCGACAGTTAGGCGATTATGTCCAAAGCACCTCAATTGTGGGCTAAAAGTCGTCGAAATTTCAGCCTACATCGCTGCTGGAATATTTAATGAAGGCTACTCTTCCATTCTTAAAATTATGAACGAGCTAAATAATGTAATTGTTAGCACTAATGGTAAAGTTTTTGCCGAAAACAGTGATCAAACGCGAGTAGTGAAGCAAAACAGAGACAATAGCAGCTCGAACAGGTCGAAAACAGCAATAGCTCGAAGATTGTTAGCTTTCTGAAGAAGCCATATATTTATTATATGGACCTGAAATCGCTGATTGGTCGGTAAGTCAGTAAAAATTTTATTTTTTGCGCATTGAAACTTTAAACCCGATTATCTATTGTATATTCGAAAAAATGCTGTAGCTCAAAAAGTTATTGATTGATTTGGCTGAAATTTGGAGAGGATTTTGTCTATAGTATTATCGGAAGGATGTACCTAGAAGTTTAGCGATATCACATAAATAAATAACTTTTTTGGGGTAAAAAACTGACGAAAAAACAGTCAAAAATTAGAGCCTTTGATCAAACAGCCGATATAAATTTAAATTTTTTACTTTTTTATAATTATATAGGTTTATCCTTCCTTTCAATATATCAGTAATTAAATAAAAAAAAAACCTTTTTAATTTGGGATCAATAGAACAATTGCAACAGCTGCAGCAGTTTTCAATGCTTTTGGAGTGGACGAATGAAGATATAACCTGCAGAGCTTCTATTTTGTTTAAAAAAAAAATTTTTTTTCTTCTTTAAGAATGTAATAAAATGATGTTTAAATTTTAAAATAATCCAATTATTTTATCCCCTTGAAAAAAACTCCCGAAAAATGCCCAATTTTGCATGCCCTAAAGGTATCGCCATCTTAAGAAGCTTCCTGATTCTATTGAAAATTTTTCATGTTTTTCAACTTTTTTTTATATATTTAACACTATATATGTATATATGGCAAGAATACGCCTGAAGGATATTCAATGAGATCTCAGTAAAATATTATTAGACTTTAATATATCATAATTTTCAATTATTTCAATTAAATTTTTACATCTTTACTTGACCAAGAACATTTTCAAACTCTAAAACATATTCTAATGAAAAATTCATTCATTTTATTGTCTGAACTGTTTTTCTGTATGGGAATTTTTTTCTTTAAATTCAATCCATAAAATAATTTCTCAGATCTTTTGATCTTCTCCGTTATTTATAAATTATTTCTAAAACAATCATAAAATTTAAGTAGTTTTAATTAATAGCTTTAATTTTTATTTATAAATTTTAAAGTTAAATATACACTTTTGTATTTACTTGTGTGTATCAAAAAGTGGTGGATATCTTAAATTTGATAAAATAAAGATTTCATGATTTTAGCAGTTTATTACCTAAGAAATGGGTAAAAGTGTCAATAATAAGCATTGAATATTGAAATTAATGTCAATATGACGTTAAAAAGTTATTTTTGGTACATTAGATATAAAATTTTAAGCACAGGTGTTTTGCGGTTTTTTTTTGTTTTTTAAGGCTTTCATTATATTTGAGAAAATCATAAATTGTATTTTGAAACTCACAAGCAGCCCCAAGGTAGGTAATAATTTGCAAAGAGTTTGAGCAAAAGTCATTATTTGTTTAAGCAAGAATACATTAGAATCCTTAGATGTGGACTTAGGAAAATCACATCAACATCAATCATAACAATATGAATGATCACTAAAACATAAACCTCTCATGCAATACCACATTTAACTGAATAAAAAATTAAACTGCAGACCTTTAAGGATAACCAAAAACTAATAAAATTAAATGTATTCATAGAAACAATGTCATAGAATTGATAAATAACAACTAACATTTGTTTCCTTGTAATATAATAATTCTTAGAGCATTGCCTAGCCCAGCATCTTCAATATTACTAAATAACAAGATCTTGGAGATCAATTTGCAACTTAAATTACGAGAAATGACACCAAAGTTACTGAACTTTAATCTAAATAAACCGATTGTTTTACGAATTCTGTGTGATGCTACAACATCTCATTGAATTCAAGGATCACTCCCATCAAATTTTTTTAATTTTTACCATAAATACTCAATTAACGTGTCCAAATAATACTCAGAAATTACTGTAACGGTCTCTTTATGCTTATTTTCAAAAAAAAAAAGTAATAATCCAATGATTCCGCCAACATATAATCCGCAACAAAATGTATGGTTATTTTTGGTATGAAGCAGTCCTTTGTGAATAATTCCAGGATTTCCAAAGCCTCTTGTTTGTTGGTATATCACTTAAAATGAAATGTATTTCATTAGCTCAGCTTAGAGTTGTATTGGATATATTTTCAAGAATTTCATGATTTTTCATAGTTCTTAACTATAGTTGACCCCAAAATGACATTTTCCGACAGATTAAATTAATTTAAATTTATTTCTCTTCTTTACATTAACAAAAACAAAAATTAATCTTAAATATTTTTACAATTAATATATTTTAAAAAATTGAATCCCATATGTAACTGAGTTCTTGGGCAGCTTTACTAACTCAACTAATCAACTGTTTTGACAGCTTTTTCTAACAAAACTTTATGCACATTTCAATATTACCTAAAACTAGACTAATTGCATCCTCGTATGTCAGCAAAAAGAAAAAAAAAAACCATTACTTTTTAATACATTTTAAAGTTCTTTTTTAGCTAAAAGTAATATAAATGTCTTTACGATTAAAAGGAATTTTTTGTTTTACGCTTGAAAGCTAGTTAAGAAAAATATTTGACAATTGATCTGATAACAATTATTCCTAAAACTGTTGATACCCATAACATTCCAATTACAATGCCAAAGTTAATGTCATCTGTCTATATGTAATGTTAATTAAAAATGATTGACTTACAATTTATTCAAACATTTCATGTATGTTGGTGATATTTGAATCTTTGTTTTTCTCCTACACAGATTTAAATAAAAATTATTCACATCAAATGTCTTAAGATGAGAATCAAAGATGTTAGTAAATTGTTTTTGTAATTTCTTTGTTAAAAACTTTTCAATATGTATTATTTCTATGTAGTTTTGGGTGTACTTTGTTTGTTTTTTGTAATATTGCTAAACAAGGCGCGTCAAATTTTTTTGTTTTATTTATAAAAAAATAAAATATTTCTTTTGTTTATTTTATATAATAGTAAAATATCAACATTTTTTATATTTTCAGAGCTAATATATTTTGAAATATTTCAATTAACATAGATTATGGTATTAAAGAAATTCATAATATGCTCCAATCATAAAATTTTATAAATGTACCAAAGTAGCGAGGAAGGCTTTTCTTTTAACAATTTATGTATATAAAATTTACAATGCAGAAAAATATTAGCAATACAGGTATTTGAGTTTTAGTGTATTTAATAAATAATGGATTTCATACATTCAAGTTTTCACACGTGGCTTGTCTTACTTAGAACAGGTTTATTACAAAAATTAAAATTTTCACCTTTTCGCTACTCTAGTAGATGGGAACAAAAGTAATGTGCTACCCTTATTATTTATAAGCGTTATAATGCGTTTACAGTGAACCTAGTACATAGGAACTAGTAATATTATTTTGGAATTTGTATGGGGAACCTCTAGTTTATTTCTCAAATAAACTAATCTAAATCTAGTTTATTTTTCTGGTTCATTGCTAATGAACAAGACAACTCATGGCAGTACCGAGGGGAAATTTTAAGTAATTTTTCAGATTCTCTCTTTCGGCAATATTTTTACAGTGAATATTTGTGGAATTTAGGTTAAGTTTGACTGTGAATATGACGTAAAACAATTTTATACAACAACAAAGCAAATTGAAATTTGTACTAATCAAAAAGTACTAGGTTCCAGTGTAAAGACACAATTCGAGGAAAAATAAATGTAGTGAGTAAGATAAGGTATAGATAGAGAATTCAAACTTTCCTAGAAGGATAACTGTCTAAAAAACATTATCCTTCCAACTAACACCGAACAATCTTAAATATTTATTAATATTAGGGAAGGCTCAGGTCGTAAATGCGTTTAATCTGATAATTCACCATGTGGTGTTTGTTGCCAAATTTAAAGTTTACTAATCAATTAGTCTTAGTGCCTGTCAGGAATAATGAATAATTTTGCTCATAACTGAGTCGAGAAGTATCAACCAGAGAACTTATCTAGCACAGAGTTTCTTTATGAAAAAATTTTATTGTGAAATATTGTATGCATCCTTCCTTCTAGGTTAAAGAATTATTCTGATTTAGAAATTAGAAAAACTTGATTTTTTTCGGCATATTTTCATAGTTTAACCCTTTAAGAAAATGCTCATAAAAGGATTTTTCGAGATTTAAGTAACTTTCGGAGTTGATTTCATAACACATTTATTAATTAATATTAAAAATATTAATTAGTTTTTAATTATGGCATCCGATAAAAGACCAAAAATTCGGGCCGTCTAAGCCAGAACACCCCCTTAACTGGTTAAACACGTTTGCCGTGTAAACACATCAAGCCATATCCTATTACCATGCGCTCATCGTTACCATTTACTATGAAAACTATTTTATTATTATTTGAGAATTTTTAAGTTTATAATAACAAAATCTTTTGCAGAAATAAATTGTTAAGTTTCTTTTAATTAAAAATGTAGTGTTTCGTTTATCATAAAATTTGTAATAGGACCACTTTGCCCTACAGTCGTTGTGTATACACTTGATTTTAATTCCACATCATATGAGGGGTTTTAAAAATTAAATTTGACGCCTTACTGGTTAATATAAAATAGAATTAACTATACGAAAGCTTTTCATACAAGCTGCACTAGAGTACTAGGACAAAAAACAGAACTGCTAAGTATCAGATAGGAAACATTTTACTCTGTCCTTGTCTTTTGAAAAACATCTTAAATTTCAAGAAACTGAAAAATTTTCACAAATAATATGTCCTAAGTTTTGAGATTTTTGCAATATTTATTAATGTGTTCAATATGAATAAAACTTTTATGAAATTTTATGAATTTTTAAAAATAATTTTTAAAATTAAATTTTTTCATATTCCCTTCGATAATTTGATTATGCTTTGAAAACTATAAACAAATAATATAAAAAAAATTTCTTAAAGTATATTCCTACTTATATTTTTCATTCATTCCAATTCAGTGAGATTGTTTTTTCTCTTTTCTGAATTCAGAATTCGGAATTCGTTTCATTCCCTTTTTTGACGCTTTTCTCTCATATAAAACTAAAAAGTAATTTATTAAATATAATTAATGAATTAATATTTGAACTATCGTTACTAACTTCAATGGTCATCCACTGTAAACTCAACAAAATTTATTTAAACTTGATTGGATGAATAGAAAAGATTTTATTAACAATTGAAGATTCTTATATAAAATGAAAATTGAATACTAAAAATTTAAGTATATTTACCACAAAATAAACCTTTATTCAACATTTGAATCTTCAAAACACAATAATAAGCAACACAAAAGATTTAAATAACAATAGTTTTTAGGTTAGTTTCAAATTGTCGCGTATTTTAAATTTCAATTCAATTATATTTATAATCCAATTGAATTTGCAAATTAGTAATAATAATAATAAAAACAACAAAAATTTAAACATTTAATGAAATACACACCACATCCGGAAAAACTTTTAAAACTAAATTAAAACAATAAATTTTGTTAGTTAGCCGGTATAGCAAAAAGCAAATAAAAAATTGTCCCATTTTAAGAATAAAAAATTTAACCCAAATAAGACTTGGTTTTATTTATTGAAAAAAAAAAAAATCTATTGATTTGTATGTATGTAATAGCCCTCTTATTTTGGTGTGGGGTTATTCGTCATAAATTGATTTCTTTAAAACTTTCATACTAAATTTAGCAAATATAACTAACAAAAATAAAACTAAAAAGCAAAACTAACACAAAACTAGGCAAAATAAGATGCAACTGATATAACTGCTATAAAAAAAAATAAGACAACAAAAATTGTTAACAAAAAACAACATGTTAGAAACAAGACGACGGACGGTAAAGGCTAACATGAAGACAAAATCGAACACCCATAGGGCTAATCATATTAAATGGACGTCATGTCAATACACAAAACTAAGGGAGAAACAAATCAATTACAGCCGGTAAAAAAAAAAACAATAATACAACAAACTTTTTTAAACATATATAAAGGGAGAAAGAGAGCTATCTAGTAAAAAGCTTTTTAAGAAAAAAAATAAAAAAACAAAAACACACATAATCAACAAGAAATTCACAAATATTCCTCCTCATTTGTCGGACAGAGTAGAAATAAAATAAATAAAATTCTATGATAACTATTTTCATTTTGAGGCAAATAGAGTAGGTCAAGGACAGAATAAAGGAAAAGTGGGTTATAATACTCTAGCAAATAAATTTAGATTACATATATCAAAAGTTGTATATTTGTTATATAAGCAACTTAATATTTTTATTGTTTGAAAGGATATATGTGTATATTATAGTCGAAACCCAGTTGGATACAATAATTTAGACCAAAGGATGGGTTTAGGATCGAAACAACTTCGATTTTGACAAACCCTCTATTATTATTTTTTTTTGTTTTTTGTTTGAATATTGCGTAGGAGTTTGGTCTCAATTTATTTTATTTATTCTCATTTTCCTGTTGTATATGCCCCAATTTATAAATATATATATATATATATAGTTGCTACACTAACACTAACAAATAGCCGGCAAAATTTTTATTTATGTATTTCTGAATTTTAGTTCTTCTACATAAGCTTAATATGGAGAACACAAATCGAAAGCTTTTTTTTTAAATTAAGTTAAAAAAGATAAAAACAAAAAATATTTTTAAATGTGGGAAAAAAATGGGGAAATTGGGGAAGAAAGCTTTTCATCTATGTTTCTTTTTGCATTTTTGTTGTAAGTATATATAAAATAATTTTAGAACATGTTTTTTTTTTTTTTTGTTCCATTTTGTTCTTTTGAATGAAATAAAAAAAACACACAAAGTAAAAAAAATTAAAGCAGGTCATGAAGCCGCTTAGAATATTTTTTATATAAATTTATATTGATTTGTGTATGTATACAATGCAAATATGATAAATATACATTTAAATTAAAGAGAATAGCAATAATTATTTTATGAAATTCTTTTAAGAAAGCTTTTTATACTTTAAATAATTTTAAGATTTATTCATGTATTATACATAATTTGCACATATATATTTGCATATTGCACTCAATTCTAGTTTTAATGTTAATTTACTAGCTAAAAAATATATACATATATAAAGTCCGTATATATACGTACTGCTATATTTTATTCTCAGGAAAGAGAATAAATGCCAACAAATATAATAAATGTAGAAAAATGTAGAAGCAATTGAAATTTTCACTAATTTAGGTCAAATTTTAAGCACAGTGTCTATAATATAATATATGAAGGGATTTTGCAATTATCATGTAGGATTTTAAAAAGATTTAGGTTAAGAATAAAAAATATATATATTTTTACATTAATATTGTATGGTATACTTATATAGAAAACTTAATAGTACATCGGAAATTATGCTTTTTTAATATGCAAAACTAAAACCTTTTAAAACAGAAATTTAGTGCAAAAGCTGAATAGTTTTCTTTTTCTATTCTATTTTATTTTTGGAGCACATATGCTTTTAAATAAAAATAAAAAATAAATGTAAAAATACATTTACAGAAATCAATAAATTTAGATATTTTTTTCTTTCTTTTTGAATTAAACTTAACTTATTCCGTTTTACTTTTGTTTCGTTCTTTGTTAAATAGAAATAAAATTGTTTGATCGATACTTAAATTTTTGGGGTTAATTGGTTTTCCTTTTCATTTTGATTATTATTATTATTATTATCATTATTATAATTAATTTGTTGTTTGTTCAAGATTAGATAAACTTAGTAATATTACTTATGCAGGAAACCATAAAAAAAATTAACCTCATTTTAAATTTAGATGCTAAAACTTTAATTGGCTGCACTGAGATTTTTCGTAGTTGAACAATTTTGGTCAATAAAAAATATTGAGCTATACAATTCCTGTGTTTTCTTGTAGCTTTTTTTTACTTAATTTTTCTATTCTGTTTAATTTTAGACAAAAAAATATTCTATTTTTAACGTTTTCCAAATTAATTTATTATAAAAAATTAATTTTTACATTAAATTTGGTTGTTTAAATGTTTATTTGAATGCTTTGGTTAAATTTTATAAAGATATCCTTGAATATATAGGTGTATGTAAGTAATTTTTGATCGTGTGACTTATTGATATTATAGATTTACGTGATAAGTACAAATAAATTACATAAAAATGAAATTTATTTACCTGCAATATTAGCATAATATTAGGTCCGAAATATACTCAGCTGTATGTGACATAAAAAATTCTTTTTTTATGCGTAAAAGAGATATATTTGTGGGAATGTGAATTTTTTAACCCTTTACACTCGAGAGGTGAGTCTCGCTCACCACATGATTTAATGCCGCAGCTCGAAAGGGTCGACTGTCACTCACTACTTTGTTTGGTGCGGAAATTCGATGCGCTATGTAAACTATTTATGTTTTGGGGTCTGGAAATTTGCTCAATAGATTCATGTATACTCGAAAAAATCATTAAACAGAGAGAATAACAGCTGCCTTACAACTTGCGGTATGTGAAAACCTTATTTCAGCAATTTTTGTCAGAGCTTTGACTTCAACTTCCGATTCCGAACAAATCCGCCTAAATTAAAATCTGCATACCATTCTAACAGAAGTTAGGAAAGATTGTAGACAGCTCTCAAGGTAATAAGCCCAGCAAAAGACATCAAACGATATACAATTGTGACACTTGTCCCGACAAGCCGGGCATGCATTTCGGCAGTTGTTACATTTAAAGGTGGGCACCCACTTATTGCGTATATCTCAGCGAGGAACTTTTTTGACGTCAAAATGACGTACAAATGAATTCCACGCTGAAATATCCACATATGAGGGGGAACTTTAGCGTGAGTCTATGACGTCATAAAAGTTACCCGCTGAGATATACGCACTAAGTGAGTGCCCACCTTAATATCTTATAAAACAAAATTACAAAGACAAATGTTTAAGAAATTATATTCGGAAAGATGTAAAGTGTGTTACTTTATGTGTGTAATCATTTTAAGTCAGAGGTAAGAAATTCAATAAAAGCGCTACGAAATGCTTCGAGTTGCTGATGAGTCAACGCAAAAACGTATCCGAGTGCAAAGGGTTAATACTAATTTTGAACCTCTTCAAAGAAGAAGTGATATATTTTTAATGTAATTAATTAAAGTAACTTGAGAAATAGAAATTTTTTTATTAAGATCGACAGTTTCACTCCTTTCTTCTTCTATCTCAGGCTAGACCCTGGAGACCAGTCGCATGAGGCTACATACAATTCAGACATAAGATTCTTAACACATTTTTAACGTATCCTGTATTTAACGTATGACAGTTTTATTATTCTTGGTGCATATTTATGGCGTAGTTTTTTTTTACAATTAAAAAGTAATTATAAATTCGTAAAAATATATATATATGTTTTTTAATTTGATTTGTGCAATTTATATAAACAAACGTAAGACAAACGGAAATATCATGCATAACAAAAAATTTTCATTTTGAATTTTTAAACGTTCACAAACATTCACAAAAAAAATGAAGTCATATAATATAAAATTTCTGCTCTCTTTCTTTTTTATCCTTTTCTTTTAATTTCTAGACAAAACTTGTCGAACTTTACTTATATACAATTTACATTAAAAGGATGGCCAAAAAAGAGCCACCATAAATGAATGTATCTAAAATGTGCAAATTATGGTCTTCAAATAAATCAATCAAAGATTAATGTTTATTGAGATAACTGGGATGAGAAATATTATTGAAGAAATATGTCAATATATTTAACATAATAAATTAAGTATGAAGTAACTTTTTTTAAAAGACAAATGTCACAATAACTGACAACTAAATATTAATCTGCACAAAAATTTCATAAAAAATGTTTAGATCATAACAAAACAGATTTTGTGAATTACCACTAGACACGACCACTAAAAATGAGCACAATGACTAAAAACTACAAGTTCTATACCAAAAAATCAGTATTTAATTCACTTATAATCAAATTCACGGTTAGTGTTTCTTTTTTTAAAAGTCAACGAAGTTTTTTTTACTAATTATTGCAATAAGAGCAATAAAAATAATAGCAGTAGAAAAATATACTAGGCATCTGAAAGAACTGATATTGAGAAAAGCCTGTTTTGCTTAAAAAAAATTTATTAATAAAATATTTTTTCCCAGGACAATCCATCTGCCCGTATATAAATGTTTTGACTATAGAAAAATTGAAAAATTTTAGCTATGAATAAATAAGCCGACAAAATTGTAAATATTTTTAATTTAAAATTTTTTAAACTGTTTTAACGATTAATAATAAAATATCATTTAACTAATTGTATGCATTAATTTATTTACAGTTTGGCACAGCTTTCACGTGACAAAATCGTGTTGTATGTATAAATTTCTAAGCCGAAAAATAAGAAAATATTAACCAAAATAAATACCACACATAAAAATACTAAAAAAATGAAAATTCTTTTTTGTTATCTAAATCAAATAATATAATAAAAAAATTTCGCTATTATTTTAAAACCTATAAAATTTCAAAGTAAATTTCTTTTCTTGAATAAAATATCACAAAAATATTTGTCGACTAATTTAGCAGCAATATTAAAAGACTAATAAAAATCTATGCTATGTAACCAAAAAATAATGACACAAAAAAAAAAAAAAAATTGACAAAGTTTACCCCAAAAAATTTGTATCGATACAAATTTATTGAAATTTTTTATTTCTTTCATTTTACCATTAACGAATTTTATCCTAACCACCCCCAAATTTTCATGCTGTCTTTTTTCTTTTATCGTTTTTTATCTATAAAAATGAGAATTACCTGAAAATACATTTAAAAAAGAAAAAGACTTTAATATTTCATTAATAAATAAAGTGGCTTAATTTAAGATGATGATCGACAAATATTAAAAATACAAAAAAAAAACTAGCCATGCTAAAATTGAGCCAAAAAAAAACCAAAATGATTTGGCTAGTAATTTAATTCTTATGAAAATCAGGCCGGGTCGTGAGAAAATTAAGTTTTAATTTCAAGAATTATATAATTTAAAAAATAAAAAAAATACTTAAATAGGAGGGAATTTATCTCTTACAGAATTACATTTTGTATTTTTACCCTTTTTATTGCAAAATATTTCAAGGAAGTTTTTTTATTAATTTTCTAGTACTATTAATTTTTGATGCAATTCAAATAAATTAAATGGTTTTTTTTTTACATTTTCGAAATTCTTCTGTTTTAGATGTCCCAAAAATTGTGCGAAAAAGGAAAAATCTTCAATAAATGGTTGCATTTTTTAATCTTGAAATCAAAATGTACAATAAAATAAACAAAATTTCCGTTTCATTAATTTGTTTCGAATTTTCGAAACTTCGTTTTATTTTCTTCGACCTGCCTGATCCTTAAAAGTTAGTAACACTTTGTCTGATATGAAGCTCGCGAAATTAATATCAACAGAGATGACGTAAAGGTATTTATGTTCATTAATGGAACCATCAATTTCAGATGATGTTTGATTCGTATCAATAACTAAGATAGTCCATTTATGAAAACATTTACAAAAAATTCATGAATTTTGCCAGTTCGAAATTGTAGCGTTCACGGATCATAATGCTATGGGCATAGTGAAAGCAAACTTAGGCCTAATGTAGACTAAAAAGCTACAGTCTCGGAGACAAGAATATTTCACTAAATAAGAAATATTATAAAGACAAACTTTTAAAGGAGATTTTTAGCCTTTTTCTAGCAGCAAAAGTCGGTGATTTTAGTCACGATTTCTGATAGGTCCATAATTTTGTATCGGCAGTTGCCGCTTTTGTCTGCAGTAGGGTTAAAGCGCCTTCTAAAGACTATCGAACTTTCTCATTTCTATGTGATTGATTTAAAGAGCAATTTTTATTAAAAATCAAAGAGAGGATCACTACAAAAACAACCTTATATAAAAGTTATAACTGCATTTTTTCAATCCGATAGCAATTGTAAAAAGTTTCCAAGTGACTTGGAAGTGAGAATTTGACATTAATAACCTACCATTTATTTTTCATTTATTATAAAAAGGTCTAAATTTCACTACGGAAAAGTCAATTTTCTCATGTTTCACTAGTGACAAATTCATCAATATAGCATACAGAAAATATATGTTATAGCAACTTTTCAGTGCTATAAGCCGTCATCGTTTGAGGCTATTTTATTAATATATTGATTCCCGATTAAATAGGCATTAAAATTCTACTTAATTGATGAAAAATAACCACTTTTTAGGTCTTTTTTTGTATGCCTGGCCTATAGAAGTTTATAAATCGATCTATCTTCTGGTTCATTTTTCTAAGTTTAATTCTATATACATATAAGACTTATATACACGGATATAGATAAAAAATGCGAACACTGTAATTGATGAAAACTTCCTTTCCGCTTGTATCAAAAAGAAAGAATTTTCACGACTGAAATTTTACTATATATGTCATAAATTTTACAATCAAAAGTTCTTGTGCAAGCCAATAAAGAAAAATACAATGCATAAATTTACGGTTTATCATCCCCAAGGATAATAATTATAAATTCATTTGTTTATAAACAACAATTTCAAAAATCGATAATTTTCTTGACCCAAATTCAACTAAAACTATATACACAGTATAACACTTTTATTTTAATAAAAACTACGTAGTATTAAACATAAAAAAACCAAAATCCTTACATGCAGGGAAATATTATCAAACCGTACAAATAATTATATAAACGTTTTCCTTAAGCTTCTCTAATTTTAGCAACAACAACAAAAGAAAAAAACAAAAAAACTCACATTTGCTTCAAATGTAAGTTACGTGGTTCAATTTATGAATTTAAGCTAGCTTTCCCCCTTTTTTTTTATTAAATCCCTTTTCAAAAATTACTTCAAGTCTTACTGCCTGACTAAACTAGAAATGTCTACCTTTATAAAAGGTAGAAAGGGTGGTAGCACAGCCCTTCACAAATTTCTTATTCAAGTTTTTTTTTCTTCTTTCTTCTACTTTTGTTAATATTTATACCATATTATCAGACGTACCAAATATGATGATACTTAACAAAGAATTTGCCACCCCTTTTGCTAATAATAAAGAAAGGTACGCAGACAATAAAATAAAAAAAAGTTTAAAAAGTTTGCGTTCTACTATGGATCAATATGTCTAGAAAATTTAGTAAAAAGGTGAGAGCTGATGATTCCCAAATAAAGAAACTTTTTATTGATTTTTTTGTCTGTTAAATTTGTTTTTGTGATTTGTTTTTTTGTGAAATATATTTTTGGCGCCAATTTCATAATATTCATATATATATATGCTAAATTTCAATTTCTAAACATAAAAATGTCTAATAAAATTCTAAGCTAGTTACTTTTTTAGTTTGATATTTTCTTAGCACATTGATAAATTTCACTCATTTTAAATACTTAAAAGAAAATTAAGTATGTACTTGTATTAAGTTTCACAATAGACTTTGCATGTTAAATGAAAGAGTTTATAAAACAGAAAAAAACAAAAAACGTCTAGCATGATGCAAACATAGAACTTAATGAAACATAAAGTAATGAATTAAAAATGGAAATGGTGCCAAGGTCATATATAGCTTTGGTTTACCTTTCATATGGACAATGAATCGATTTTAAGTATAATTTAGAATATACTGAAGGTCGATTAAACAAAAAAAAAACAATTATCATCAAGGATATTTTTTAAAATATTTAGTAAATAAATTCCGATGGTATGATTAATCGGATTTTCCGATGAATAAGGATTAAATAGATAAAGAAAATATTTTTCTTCGTTTATTTTTTTACTTATAGAATTGCAGACAAAAAAAACATCAAGACATATTGTTTCAATTCAACTGTGAAATGTTTAAAAAAATTGGATAACAAATTTATCACAAAAAAACAAGACAATAAGTCAAAATCACAGAATTTCAGGATATATAGGAAAAAAATATTTTCCGCTGACAGATATTTACATCTAAAAGATGTTTCGGAGCACTCCGACTGCAAAGGGTTAACTTTTAACTTTTAAGGTGCTTTAATTTCGTACTTAACTTAGGTCACCGATTTAAACGTCTTAAATTTGGATTAATTGTCAGCTGAATAGAAATTTTTATTTTAATTAAATAATTTCACCCCGTAAATTAATTTAATATTAGTTAGTAAAGAATTAAGTTTTTTTTATATATATAAATATTGTTTTTAGATCAGTTAATTATAGTTTATCGCTCCTAAATTTCACTAATAATATATTATAATAATGTTGATGGATATCACAACATGTGACAGAATATCGTAATAATCTGGCAAAAAAGTGGATAAAAAAATGTAGCACCAATAGCTGGAAAGTTAAGCCAATTATAAAAATGAACTGTGAAACACCTTCAGTTCTTAAGTAAAACTTAAGTTATATAAAAAATTTAGCTGAGTTTAAGTTCGAGCCTAACGCAGACCAAGGCAACAGCTGCAGTTATAGTAGCAGTATTAGTCGCAGTGGCACAATATTTAATTTGTTGCTGCTAGGCATAAAAAAATCTTGTCGCGGCAGCTGTCACATTACATACGTTGCGTTAGAGGTTTAAGTTTATTCTGTGAAATCGAATGTAAGAAATTTTAATCCCTAGTTAAATTTAAAAGAATAGTAAAAATTTTATCTTTAGTAATGAATTACATATTTAATTAACAATGTCAAGATTTTTTTTTTTTTTAGTAAAAATCTATTTAAAACAATAGAAATTTAGTGCAAAAAAAAAAAGAAATAAAAAGAATTTAAATTAAAAAAAGACAAAAAATTCATGGTAATTAATTTTTTATTTAATTCAATAATGTGTTTAGACATTTTAAAAGCTTACAATGCTTGGTTATTTTCTTTAAGTAAAAATTTACCAATAAAATTTTTCAAAATTTATTGAAATTAAAACTTTTACATGCTTTCACTTTCTTTTTGATGAGTAAACATAAAAAAAATTTCATGAAATGACTAATAAGACCAAAAATTTATAAACAAAATTGCAATTTGTTAATTAATAAAACAAAAAAAACAAAAAAAAAATGCATTTACGACGCCTTTTATTTAGCTAAAATCACCTGTTAAAATATTTTTTCTTTTACTTTTGTCTTATTATTTGCAATATGTCAAAATAAACAAAAATATCGGATGCACGTGTTCTTTTTATTTTTACTGTAGGAAAATCAAATAAAATTCTGCTTCCATTAAATTCAAATATATATTATTTCTTTATTTAATAATTAAAACCAAAAACAACAAGGACAAAGAAAAAAAAAAAAAAAAAAAGCTGTGCTAATATTAGGGAAAATCTGTTGTTGTTTTTATATTAAGTAATCAATTAAATTGAAAGACAAGGTTTAAATCTTTACTAACCTTAAAGCAATTCTCAAGTAGGCATAGAATTATCATTTTGCTAACTTTTGTGTATTATGCACTGAATTAAATTTCATCATTTTTTAATTAGATTTAACAAAAAAATTTTTGTTAACTTTCAGTTTTTTATTTTTACAAAATTTTACAGAATTTGGTTTTCATAGAAAAAATAATTTCAGCTTAATAATTTGAATTGCTTTTGAAAAAGTAGAGCAGATAAACAAAATGTTTGCACAAGTTTTATGAATATGAATCAAAAAAACGAAAATAATATTAATTAATGTAAAATTTTGGGTCAATCTAACTGATTGAAAATATATATTTAAATTGGAAATTTATCATTTAAAAATTGAAAAAACAATTTTAAGTAATATTTTTTTTTATATAATTACGAAATTATTGATTTGCAAAAAATATAAATTTCTAACAGAATAAAAATTTTAATACAAGACTGTAAAATAATTTTAATTTTTTTATGGCAATTGTAACTTAAGGCTGAGTAAACATTAAGAAAAAATGTAAGCTTAATTATAATTTCAATTATTAATAAATTGATTGCAAAAAAATAATTTTATAGAGACTAAGTTTTTTTAAATTTGAGAACAAAACTGAAATTCATTTGAATTCCTTGTAAGAAAAATGCACATTTATAAAAACTAATCATGCATGAATCATGGAAAATAAGAACACTAGTGTATCAAGTAAAAAGAGGCAAGGAGGCAGCCCTGTGATTAATTTCTCTAGAAACGTGGATGAGTGAAAAAAGTCAGATTTACATATAGATAATTTACATATATAATTCTACGTTTGTGTGAATTTTTGATGAAATATTGTATGTTAGAATAACCCAGCGGTGAAACTGTCTTTGAATTCGACGCATTCCTTCATACCATATCCGGAATATATAAGAGCTTTTGTCTTCTACTTTGATTTTGATTGACGATAGCAGAGCAAATTTGTAAACAAATTATTGAAGTAAATTTAACCTGCTTCGGGCACTAGTTCTTAATTTTAACTATAACAAATAAAAATTCAATTAAAGAATAAATATGACCAGAAACGATAAAATAACAATAACATAAAAAAACTCTTGAAATATAAACTTTTATTTATAATCATTTCATATGATGAACTAATCACGGCAATTATACTGTTGTATAGTAGGCGAATGTTGAGAAGTAGGCGAGCTGTCAGTTAGACTAGATATAAAAGGAGGCGACCGAGTGGGGAGACAGTGAGTGAGTTGCCGGATTTAGATCAATAACGAATGTTTTGATGTCTGTAATGTTTAATGTTTAATTGTTTGATTTTCTTTGTACCGTTATTATCTTGTAATAAATTTGTATATAATATAAAGTGGATTTATATAACATTGGTGTCAGAAGTGGGATAAATTACAAGTAATAGTGATGGAAAAGAAAATTGAGGAATTAACTTTCAATGAAATCAAAGGAGAACTCCGAAAACGAGGAGCAGCGACTAATGGTAAAAAGGTGGAAGTGTTAGAGACACTTCGTGGCCTTATGGAAAACGAAGGAGTAAATCTCGAGGAATATGTGTTCCAGCTGAATGGTGGCCAGGAAGATTTAATTCAGGTTGAGCCAAGTGGAATAGACAATTTGATTCAATCATTAAGGGAGATGATGAAGAAACAAGAAAGGAAGATGGAAAAACAAGAAGAGTCTATGAAAATGATGATTAAAAAACAAGAAGAGTCTACGAAGATGATGAACGATAATCTGAGGGCAATGATAGAGCAATTGGGAAGCAACCAAGGGAGGATTAACCACACGGAGGACAGAATTAATGAAATTGAAGGCAGAATCAACGTTTTAGAGAGCAGCACAGTACAACAGGGGAATCTTGGTAATTCAGCCACAAAGAAACTAAAGCCTCCAACTTTTGATGGGAAAACAGCTTGGTCCGTTTACAAAATACAATTTGAGGCAGCAACATGTGATTTAACCAGCAAGGAAAAGGCAACAGCATTAGTGCTTGCTCTAAGGGGGTCTGCAGCAGAATTGCTACAGACTATATCAATCGAAGACCGAGAAGATTATAATTCATTAATGAAGATAATAGAGCTACGATATGGAAGTCATCATTTACAGCAAGTTTATCGAATGCAGCTACGAAACCGAATGCAGAAACCTGGAGAAAATTTGCAAGAGCTACACCAGGATATCGAACGTTTAACCCGCTTTTCCTATCCTCAGCAAGGAAGTGAATTCCAGGAAGAGGTGGCAATAGAAGCATTCGTAAATTTTATTGTAAATGAAGCTGAAGTGGATAACGAAGTTGATGAGGATGATAAATGGGAGGAAGGAGCAGACGAACTAGGAATTATTGGTATTGGAATTGATGAACTTGGTCCTATTGCACGTGAAATTGAAATTCAACGACATGAAACTAATCTTTGGGACAGACAAAAAGAAGATAAACATGAAAAATATCTCTGTAAAAGATATTCAGATGAATTAGATTGCAGTAAACGTTTTGGTGATGGAGGAGAAGAGATGTCTGATGAAATAACACAACAAACCTTACAGACACATGTTAAAGCCGCTATAGGAAGGGCTGAAAATTTAAGAATTGGACAATGGAAACAAGAAATGGTGCCTATTAAAGAAATGACAGATTTCTTGAAAGTTATTAAAGAACAAGCTGGTTGTAATCGAAAACAATGGGATCGGTTTAAAAAGAGTCTGTATGAGGATGATATTGCTCAAGTTGATTATGTTTATTTGGGACGAAATCGAGTTCATTTAAAATTATTACCAAGAATTGATTACACTCGAATGAGAGGTGCATTAAGAACAACTCCAATGGAAAATGATTATAAGAAGAGGAAAAAAAAACATTATGGTGATTTTTTAGTATTTGAAGGAAATTATTATTCTCGAAAAGGTTTTCTCTATAAACATTTTTCAATGAATGTAGTTTTAGCAGGTGTTAAGCCAACATTAGCCGAATTAGAACGATTTGAAAAGCAGCCAGAAGTACTTAATATTGAATTATCGCTATCTAGTAAAGATGATCCAACTGCTGCACACTCATTTTCTATGGGGGATTATGTTGAAGTTTGTATAGGTGATTTAGAAAATTTGCAAGCAAAAATTATAGCAATGGATGGTAGCATGAATACTGTTATGCCTAAATATCAGGATTTGGAAGATAATTTAATTTTTAAAGCCAATGAACTTAGAAAAAAATTTTAAAACTGGAGGTCATGAAAAAGTTTTAGGAGGAAGTTACGAAAGTGTAGTACGTGCCTAGCACGGTACTACAGCAACTAAAATAAACAAAAGAAAATAAATTGTATTGATCGGGACGATCAAATCTTAAAAAGGGGGGCAGTGTTGTATAGTAGGCGAATGTTGAGAAGTAGGCGAGCTGTCAGTTAGACTAGATATAAAAGGAGGCGACCGAGTGGGGAGACAGTGAGTGAGTTGCCGGATTTAGATCAATAACGAATGTTTTGATGTCTGTAATGTTTAATGTTTAATTGTTTGATTTTCTTTGTACCGTTATTATCTTGTAATAAATTTGTATATAATATAAAGTGGATTTATATAACAATACTTTCATTAACCCTTCAAGACCAATTGCACACCGTGTGTGAAATTGATTTCCGAGGTTATAATATCAGTTGCACACCAAATGTGCAATAGTAGTAATGAACAATTATCAGTTATTCTCAACAAAGTAGTTGTCCAGGTTTACCAATGCGCCATGTTGGCATCAAGTGTTAAGGTAATAAATTTTTTCTTATCTTTGACCAAGTTTTATCCGTAAATAAATAAGAAATTTTTTTCTGCACTCGTGTACCTTTTTAACCAAGAGATCTGAAAATCACAGACACGACACATACACAGTTCAGTCTTACAGAAAAATTCTGAAACATCTCTGATAGTGATAGGAAAACATGAATATGAATATTAAACTGTTAGATAATACAACAGAATGAGGATTTTAAGGAAAGTGACTGCCACAGCTTTACTGATATTGAAAGTGAAATTGAACAAAATGAACTTATCGGGAGATAGGGAGCTATAGGAAAACGATGATTTTTTTACACAAATTTCTTTTGTGGGTAGACCAATTCAACAGTAGTTACCAAACGGAGACAGTCCGTAAAATTTTTTTTTTAATTTTATTTAATAATACCTTTTTCTCTTTGATTGTGATGAAACTAAAATTTACATCAAAATCATTTTAAAGGATTTTAAAGGAAAAATGAAAGGACTATTTTTTGGTTTATTACTACATAGAGCAAAGAGCTTTTATCAAGGAAATCTAGAGGATCTTCTCATTGTTGTCTATGTAAAACTCTTTCTTCTTTACTGTCGTGCGTCGCTCGCCCCTCCGATCTAGTTCGCAATAAAACATACAAAAAGATAACGTATTACGAATAAAAATAGAGTTAACGGAAATATACACAATGGTACCTGAAGAGATACTTTTGTGAAAAACTGAAAAAAAATTAATTTTTCAATTAGGAAATATAGAAGACCACTCTGGATCCTTAAATGCTAATAACTTTGGCAATTTTGTTCCAATCGACTTAAAATTTGATAATATGTATATGTATTTCTAAGATGTTATTTATTAATTTGAAAAAAAAAAAATTAACCCTCCCCTTATCGTAATACCAGGTAAAAATGTAAGATCCTTTGAAACAATAACATTTATTATTAATATACAATCATCGATTATAAAATATCCTATGTTATATTTAACTTTTACTTAATAACTAACTAACCCTTCCTTAATTCTGTAAAATAAATTTAATAAATAATAATAATAATAAAACTTAATTTTTAAAGGTGTCAACATTTCTATATTTGCCACTGTATTATACCTTTCCCCAAAATCACAACACAACAAAGACACAACACAAAAAAAAAGAAACTAAATTACTAATATAATAATTCATTATTATATCATAAAAATAAAATTAAAAACAATAATAGTATTTAAATATGTGCCATAAAAGTATGTCAGAGCCACTATAACAGCTCAAAGTTAATTACTTTGATACAAAAGTAACCTTAAAAAAAATATATATATGTATATATATCAAAAATTGTTGCGTCTACTTATTTTATATTTCATCATACATATGCTCTCAAAAAAAAAAGCTAATCCAAAAATTATATTTGTATTTGTGCGCCTCCAAATCACAACGTAACTCATTAAATAATAATTTTAGTATTTCGTTTTTTGCCTTTTTTCTTTTATTTAACAGTTTCAGTATAAGTATACACTTTGATAAACCTCTTAAATTGTGATTATAGCAACTTCTTTTTCATCTGTTTTTTTCAAACTCTTTTAATATTTCTTCAACATTTATATCTTCACCTCCGGTATCAATTTCGCTGGCTGCTCTATTACAAATGTGTGGCAATAGAAAGAGAGAGGTCCGGTATAGCAAAAAAAAAAAAAAATAATAATAATAATAATAAAACTAGAAAAAAATTCAATCCCACTAAAATATATTGTCATACACAATGATATTTACTTAAGGTGTGACCGTATATTCCCATTCAATAGTGTGGTCCAATGATTTTGTTTTTTAGAGCAAAAAAAAAAAACAAAAAATATTACAATTTTGAGACTTTATCTCTAAATTTTATCCAAGACCCCCAATCAACCCTTTTATTAAGAAATTTACACATATTAACATCAGACTTGGACAAAAGAATTAGTCAAAAAAAAAAAAAATATTTTTTAAAAATCGACAGTAAAACGAAAAACAAAAGTAAAAAAAACCAGAAATGTCGGACACTAATCATGAATTTCATTTTTGTTCACCTGAATTTTTGTGTAAAAATTTCGAAAGAAACGAAAGTGAAATTTTCTTGTGTGGAAATTATGTTTTACCTGGGGTATTAATGTTTATATATATATATATATATATATGGCTGCGTAATATTTATTATAAATGTATTTGTGTGTTAAAATTTTTGTATTATTGCTAATGGTTTGTAAAATGAAACAAAAATTTTTTCGCTTTGTTGTTTTTTTTCGATTGACTTTAGTGGTATCCAAAAAAAAATTTGGTAACTTTTGCAAAGTTTTTGACTGTGTGTTGTTAGTTTTACTCATTTTTGAGTGAAAATGGTTTTTTTTTTTTTTTTTGCTTTTTTGTTATTGTTATTGTTTTTTCTTTAATTAACATATATTGCATTTAAAATCTATTGTTAAAATTTTCATTTGAGTAAAATTGAATAAAATTAATTTTTAAAAAGATGACAAAATTTTTAGGAATTAAACCCCTTGGCATCATATGATATGAACGGAATTTTACATATACAACAACAAAAAGAAAAATTATGAAGAAATATTTGATGGAAATTTTGTTAAAAACCGAAAGTTGATTGGTAACACTGTTACTGGATTTATGTTTCGTTTTTTTTTTTGTTTGCTTTTGATTTATATTGTTTTGTTAAATATAAAAGAAATTAAATTGTTGGTAATTGAATTATTGGTAACAATAATTAAATAAAGTGTTTTATTTCATTTGTCATCAAGTTTTTTGAGTTTATCCGTATAAAAATATTGGGACTTGAAATTAATTTTAAAGGATTTTGTTTGGATTTTTATGAATATTTATTTAGAAAAAACTGGTACAATGTATATTATTCAAAGTATTGTCTATCGTTAGCCACTGGTACTATTTCCCAATTTTCTGGTAGTATATGAATTCCGCGTCAGAAAAACTGCTCATCTTTGGAAGCTATCCATGAATCGATCCAATTTTTGAGGTCCAAGCTCCAAAAGGAATATGTATTAGAAATTTTTTCTTTTGTTTTGATGAAAAATATACAGGAAGTTACTTTATATTTCTTAGAACAAGTTTGAATATTTTTTGGTAGAAAATGGGAATTACTTAATAGGGTTTTCATTAAGTTTAGTTCGGATGGACAACAAATGAAAATGGTAAAAGTTTGTAATTCCAGAATGACGTCACTTAAGATGAAGTCTACACTAGAAAAATATAAGAAAAACAAAAACACTGAACTTGAAGATAAGGGGCCATCCATAAATTACGTTACACGAATTTCATGATTTTTTGACTTCCCACCCCCCACATCCCACCCGTCTCACTTTCAATTATTTTTTACTACATGAATATCATATCAAACCACCCCTTGTAACACTTCGTCGCACCCCACCCCCCCTTAACGTGTGACGTAATTTGTGGATGGCCCCTAATAAGTTACAAAAATTTTCTGTTTGATTTTTAGAACTAAGAAGAGTTACTAGAAATCGCACGTTTTTATCTCATCTCATGCGTGTGTGGATAGAAAACATTACAGCAAGAAACATGATTAAAAGCTTTTTTTCCTACAGGAGAAAAATACCTTAATGCGGCTAGTTTGAAGGCATTAATCAAATTTTAAAAGGCAACAAATGTCAATTTTAGTTAAATAACTAAAGCTTTGGAAAAAATGAAGGCACTTCCAATTTTACTAACAACCATCAGTTAAAAAATATCAAAAAGAAAAGTTAGACATTGGGGAGATTATAGCAAAGACTAACTTTCCATTCAAGGAATGTCATTCGGAAGTACAATAATCAGCTAAATATTATCGGGAAACTTTTATTTCTTACAAAATTAAGGGTAACCCGAACTCGCTAAAATTAGATCCTCTTGTCTATAAAATAATGTGAAGCAAACAAATGTTCTGTATAAATTCATTTCAATAATATTTTCTTTATCGAGTTGAAAAATAAATGGTTTTAAATATAAATAAAACTAAAGTTCTCAAGTTCTAAAGTTCTGCTATTTTTTCTTCTTTTTTTTAATATTTAGATTTAAAAGAAAACTTCCATATCAATAACATATGTTAGAAAGTTAAAAAAATATTAATTAAAAATATTCCTTGTAGTTATAACAAACTGGTCAATAACTATCGAGGGTTGATATATGGATGTCTGGTATTTAGCCAATAAAATCCAATATAAGCTTTTTCATTTGATTTGAAAGAAAAATTTGATATCAATAAAACAAAAAAAAATATTTTGCTAAATCCTTAAAGAAGAAAAATATATATCCTAAAATTCTTTCCAAATTTTCTTTGTTACCTTTATAACCAAATTATTGACAAAAAATTATTTTCTATAATACAAAAAAAAAAAAACAACAAAAATGAAAAATTAAATTCTATCAGACTCCCCTAGACGACAAATAATATCCAGGTCCTGTTCAGAGTAAATATTGTACAATATAAAATATTTTAGTTTTAGATTTTTCAGTAGAATTTTGTGTTTTACGTGTAAAAAAATTTTTTTTTATTTTGACTGTTCTAGAAATTTAAGCAAAATTCCGATTAATTTTGATTATTTGATAAAAAAAACAAATAAAAAATATCATATTTAATAACGAAATTTGCAAAAAAAAAAACAGCAGACGAAAAATTTAGCTGTTAAAAATTCATGAAAAATTTAATTTTTAAATATTATTACAGAATTTTTTATTGTACATTTTTGGATTTATTTAATTATTGAATTTTTTTATGAAAAATAAATATATATGTGGACTGGAAGGACTGAAAAGCGCAGAAGTAACAAATAAGAATAAATCTAAGAGGAAGAGAAAGTAAGAAATTCAAATTATTATTAGTATTCTTTGTTGATGTTGTTATTGTTTAATAATTCTATTAAGTTTGAGTTTTTGTCTGCATTAACCTTAAGGTTTAAGTAAATAACTGTAAAAATCTGTGTTCTATCATGTGCTTTTATTTTATTTGATATTTTTATATTTTTTTCTAAAGTCTATTCTAAACGAATAAAATTTTTTTAGTAAAAAAAAAATTTAACCGGCAAAACACAGTCAAAACAAAACAAAATAAGAAATTCTTTTACCCAAAAAAAATTTTTTCCCTTAAAAAGAAAAATATATAGGTAGGTATATATATATATATAAGGACCAAAATTAAAATAAAATTATAGAAAGAAAATTTCTATGAAAACTGCGCACGCCTAAGAAATTACCACTCCATTTCTTAGGATAATAAAAATAAATACCAAAAAATATATAACATACTTTCTAAATATGAGTGACTTAAGGTAATTTAACTTATTATTTTAAATATCTTTTCGAAGAAAGGACACTTATATTGTATACCTCAAAAATTCTCTAAATATTTAAGGGGATAAAGGTTTATAGTCTCCTTTATATATATATATATATCATAAAATAATAAAATTTTATTTTCTTGTATATAAATTTCATCCTTGATTTTAGGATTGGTAATTTTTATAGTAAAACCGAAGACAATTTGTATTGTAGTTTTTAATATTATTATTTAAAATTTTTGTTTTTCTTTTTTTCGGTTTTCTACAAAATTTTTTTTTTTTGATATAATTAATTTGATTTTTCTGTTATTTAAAAATAAAATTTACTAATTTCTATTTTCTATTTGGTTTTCAAAATTTTTATTGAGCCACTTGCAATTTTATGTTAGGCATAAAATATATTTCTATTATAAAACGTGGCTTACAAAATTTTGTTTGCTATTAATTTTATGAAAACTTTTTTCAGTCTTTTTAAATTTTTGAAAGCCCATTTTGTAAAATTTGAAATGAGTCAAACATTAATCTCTAAATTTATTTTTTATTGACATTAGTTCATTTGTGAGCATTAATTTTTTGATGGCTAATTTTATTTAAAACCGACCAAAAAGGAAATGGTTCAGTTATCATGAAGATTGTCATGTAAAAATGCGCGCAAAATGATTAAGTATAGTAGTATAACTATCATATACTTAAATATCTTGGCACTTTACAGAAAAAATAACTACTCTTTTAACTTTATCGTCATTTTCCTTACTTTTTCGATAAATTTTCACAGAGCAAAATAATTTTTTAACTCTAATTCAGTTATACATAATGCGAAAAACAAAAAATGTTACTTTTAATTGAAAGGAAAATGATTCAAGGAAATAATTTTATTCTTTTATTAACTTCACTTAGAATTTTTTTCTCTCAAAACTGTGTTTTCAAAGTCGGTGACCAAGATTTGTGGAAACGGCTGAACAGATCAGCCTCAAATTTTAACACAAACTGCTTAAGTATATTTTTTGGAACTATGTATTCGTAGATTTTTTCTGAGCAATACATATTTTTTTTTATAAACAATTTAAGGTCAAATTTTTTGCCAAAAATCAATTTTTTTTTTTTTGAGAAGCCACCATTTGGTCAAAAAAAGTTCATTTTGCTTGTTCCTGCGATTAGGTGCTAGATTATACATTACTCTAATGAAATTTATTTGGTTTTTTAAATTTGGATCCAATTCAGAGATATCGTGGTCACCGCAAGGCGTCTTTTTTGAGTGCAGCTCCAGAAGATCAGCTATAGCAGCTTTCAATATTATTATTTTTACATATTAAAAAATGTTAAAATACAGTTAAGAGTTACTATAATATGTCTATTAATTTTAACATTAATAAATCTAAAGGTTTTCTGAGGAAAAATTCTCGAAAAACCTCTATTTAAGAGGCTTCTAAGTGTATATAACTCCTTAAGGTGTTTAATAAGTTAAGCAAAATATGTCAAGTTTTGAAATTAAACCAAGAAGTTTCCATTTTGTTTGGGTCATTCGGCATCTTGTATCTATTTATTTTGTCTTCATCAGCTTCAATGAGCAGCCTTCCAGAACGTGGTGCATCTTCAACATCAAAATTGTTGGAAGGAAATTTTGCAAACCAATGTTGGCCTTGTCGTTCGGGGTAAATACATCTTTTCCATACGAATCACTTAGTTTTCACCTTGCTTGAATTGCTTTTTTACCTTTTCTATAGCAAAAGAGTAAAACATACCGAAAATGCTACTTTCCATCTTTGATAGGGAACTAAACAAAAACTATTGCTAAAAATCAAACCAAAAATTATGGACAAACAAGCCGTCAAAATATATAATTGTTATACAGGCTTAAGTGAGAAGTTGGCTGTAATAAAATACAATTACGTTGGGGAAAAAACGAAATTACTTTCCGAATGACCTAATATTAAGCCAAATATTTATTAACCCTCATGGAAATATTGAAATATGATTTTTTTTATCATATGCTTAGATAATTGTCTTTTTTTAGATTTAATTTTATAAATTATTTTATTGATTAGATTTGAAAAAAATTCTTACACTTGCTACAAAACTGTCAAAGCCCCCTCCCCTCTCCATTAGTCCCATCCTCTTGGATTATCTTTATCATTCTATTTCTATTTCGAATTTTCACCTTAATCCAAAACTACTATATTCCTATTTTTAATTGATAAAAATAAAAAAAAAAATCTATAATTGAAAAAAGAAACAAACAAAAATTAATCTGCCTACTTTTAGGCTAATTGCAGGAATTCTTTTTATTTTTATATTTTTAAATTATGCACGCTTGACCTACTTTTTATGTTGAAACAATCAATGCAACTATTTTTCTACATAGTAAAATGCAATGTGCATCTAATTCAACATATTTCTATAGATATATATTTTGTTGGCACAATTTGTTGGAATATAGCTAGATATTATACGAGTAGTTGTGTACAACCTCACTCAAGGTTTTTGGTATGAGTTAATGAATAAAAAAAAAAAGAAAAAAAACTTATTTAACATTCACAACAATAGTTTAGGTAATATTCAAAAAGAGTGAGATAGAAGAAGAGGGTTGATGTACACAATTGATAACTAAAATTACAGCATATAAAAAATACAGGTCAGTTTTTTCATTTGTTTTTTTTTTTTTGCTCCGAATGAGGTTTTATTTTTAAAAAATCAAATCAATACTGTTTAGTTGTTAAAATAATTTGAAATGGAAAATGACTAAAAAGTAAGTATTGAAAGTAGAGAAGGAGGCAGAAAGTGTGTAAAAGCTTTTCTTTTCTTTATACTAACAACAACAAAATTTGAGATTGCGCTCAAATGTTATATGGAATAAAAAAATTAATATTAAAAGTAAATCGATTAAATTAAATTAACTAATTTTGATATATTTTTATGTTAATTTCAAGTATAATTAATTATATTTATGATCACGTGTCATTTGAATTGAGGGAAATTTGATTTGAAAAAAGAAAAGAAAATGAATACAACAAGAAAATTGAAAATTATCATTAAACGTTTGATTTTATTTTCAGAAATATTTAAATATTTTAAGTACAATGACTTTAGTTTTGTTGAAATTATGTATAACAAATTCAGTTCTAATGAAAAATTAATTAAGAAAATTTTTTTATTATGTAAAAACATAAATTCTATTTTTGATTTATGTAAATACATAATAATTGTCGTCTGTCGTTATTTGTCAAGGGGAATAACAAAATAAAACTAAGTATAGACAAATATATTTTCATTTCAAATTCTTTATGATTTTTTGTTTTTCTTTTTTGTGTTGGTCTTACCTTAATTTTTGATAAATCTTTCAAGTATTAAGTATCATCAGGTGTTAACTTAGACATTAACGGCATTCAAATTACCAACTTGCATTTTAATCAAAATCGAAAAATTTTGATGGCCGCATCTTTTATCTAATTTTTTATTATTTGTCGCCATCATCTAATAATCTCTAGATGATAAAATTACTGGTAGCCGGAACTAACTTTGCTATGACATCACTGTGGTGTCATCGGACATCAAAGTATAATCAAACCAAACTTAAGTAACTAAGAGGAATTCCTGATAATTTAGGCACTTTTAAAATCATTATGGCCACCATCCATACTAAAGTAAATTAAAATATTGTCCTCTCGTTGAAATTATAACAAAAAGAAATAAAGACACGTGAAATTCAGTGTCATGTGATTTTGGAAAACTACAAAATTTTCGTACGTGTTGTTGTATATCATAGAGATATGGAAGTATGAGCTAGAAAACAAATGCTGATATCGTGAAGAGGATGCACCACCAAAAAAAGTTGTTCGTTTACGGAATTTTACAAAAAACTAAAACGGAATAATCTTTTAGAGGATCATAGAACGATTCAACTTTTTTTGAAGATCTTTACAGTGCAAAATAAGAACCTGAGACACTAAAGAATCTTAAGTTAAACGATTACTAATACACTTTCCCTAAACAAATAAATTTTTATTGGAAAAAAATTTTCCAACTAAACAAACCATCGATAGAATCGTTTTCATTTATTTTTATTCCTGACCGTCAATCTCGTCTTAAATTTTTAACAGTTTCTCTACAAAATTCAGTTTTTATTGCCTTTTTCTTTTTGTTATTGTTTGAAAATAGAATGCTAAGCTGCAAACTACTTTTTTTTTTATTCTCCAAATACAATCCACATCTAGGATAGTAAGTAAATTCCGTAAAATTACAACTATACTTCTGATGGCTAATTTAACTTAGTTTCTCAATGACAGTTGATAAAGTTAAGAATGTGATCATATTTTTTCCAAGGTTGGATGATATCCTATATAGAAAGCAGAGTTTGCAAAAAGTGTGGCATCATAGAGAAATGTATACCTGAATCTATTGTTGTGATAAAGTTCAAAGGTACAATACTAGCTTTATCACTACTATTGTGAATTTTAAGCATAATAATTTCTGATTTTTTTTTCCCCCACTTATTAAAATGGGACTTCTTGTTCAATTTTCCCAATTATGTCTTCCCAATAACGTTCTAGAATCCTATTATCAATTTCTCAATAATTTAATATTTCTTTTTGTATTCCGAAAATTTAATAAAAAAAAATTTGACTTCATTTCTATCTCTACAGCAACTTAGCAACCCCTGCTAACATATAAGAAAAATATTTCTTGTATCTGATTTGAATCGAATCTTTGTACCTTTCATTTAAGATCTTTTTTATAATTCTATTTATAAGAAATATTTCTTATTATGTAAATTTCCAAAACATGACATATTCTTAGACCAAATAATAAAAAAAAAAACAATTCAAAGATAATCGTAGATCAATTTGTTATAGAAATTACTTTTAATTTCATAGAATCGAAATTCTTTAGTGTGCGAATAGGAAAAAGGAATATAATTTAAACTCAGAGAACTTCTACATAAATTTCAGTTATAAACTTTTATTTGTATCTCTATGCTTAGGTATTTTTTTTTATAACCCATGATATAATGCAAGGCGTTGATTTAACTGTCAACAAATCCTTCTATTTTAATTATTATTGTTTTTTTTTTTTTCTTTTTGTGCTAACCATACCATGACGAAGGTTAAATTGCTAATTGAAAGTATTACAAAGCCAGCAAAAGATAAGTAAATATTTTGTCGGATGTTTATATGTTATCCTAAAATCATCCTCTTTTCCTAAATATGATAATCAGGGAGCATAACAGTTCTTTGTTCACAATGTTGGTCAATCGTTTCGCAAATCTCAAATAAAAAACTAAATTTTATAACACATTAGTGAGTTGATAGGTATCTTTTTGTTTGTCACTACAAGAAATCTCTATTTCGATCTGTAAAATTATTGTACTCTCCTTCTCCGTTCTCTGGATACGTCCTAAATATAAAGTGAATTCCAAAATAACGTACATTTGTTGCAATTTGTTGTGATAAACTTTCCCCACTTACCATGACAGTTGGTAAACAAGATGATTTATAGTAATTTCAACCAATCAAAGAGAATCCCTTTTTTAACTTTCTGGTAGAAACTATAACTATCTACTATTATCTTCTTTATCTTGAAAAGATATTTATGAAAAAGTTCATGGTTCACAATAAAATACGTAAAAATATTTATGATCTTTAAGTCAAACGACATCAACTTTGTCTCCTTTTGAATAATATCTTCTTTTTGTACAATATCTTCCTTTTGAATAATATCATCCTTTTGAATAAAACAATTGATTCAGATCAAAGTTTAGCATTTTAATTGTTGGCTATAGTTTTGAAGTAATGATTGAGTCTGAATAGCTTAAGATTCCATATTGCCCAGAACCAGAAGATTCTATATTGCCAGAACCTTCTACACATTACAAAAAACCTCATTTCAAAGTTAAAACACATTACATGCGGGTAAAGTATTAATACTTTTTACAGCGACTGATCTTTATATGCGTAAGAAGTATTTTTACCGTTTAAAAAGAAAATTTTGACTTTTTTTGTAAAATATTTCTTCACTTAGGTAATTACTTTAACAACTAAATCATAAACAATTAGTCGCGACATCCTACATGTAATATGTTATTATTAGCCAAGGTAATCTTAGTTTTTCTAAGCTATGGACAAGCTTTGTGAAAAATAAATTTAAATTTGGCTCTCTTGCAATTAAATATCGCAAGAGGAGTAGCCTAGTTATCTCTTCGATTTCATATAGCAATATTATGCTTCTCTGTTGACACATCCCCTGCTAACCAAATTTTATAGATTTCTTTCACTGTTTGTAGACATTATTTAAACATAAAATAATACAATTTCAAAAATATTTCGTATTTATTGTGTCCTACATAATCTTAAGATAACATTTTTAATTACTACGAATTATCTCATAGTTGACAATCCAAAGCTTAGGAAAGAAATAATTATGCATTTAATCGATCTATTAACATATTTAATCATTTATAATCAGTACAAAAAAAAACAAAAAAACGTAAATTAAATTTAAATACATTTCACCTGTTCAGTTACCAACAATTAAAATATACCTCAATATACGTCAATTTATGCTTTAAGAATCAATCGAAATTTATACTGACTACAACAAAATATCTCGCATTTGGCAATAAATGAGTTAATCCAATAAAATGAAATTAAATTTTAATTTTGTTTTGCAATTACAAAAAACAAAATTTTTGATTTTTTTGTGTCTTTCTTCTTCTAAACAAAATAATTTTTATAGATTGTTATTTATTTATTGTGTGTGTATTTTTTTCTTACCTCTAAAAAAGCAAATTAGAGAATCAACAAAAATTTTATATTTTTCTTTAGAATTTTTAAAATCCTATCAATTGAGAATCGTATAAATTGTAGATAAATTATGTACAGTGTTGAGCTTAAATATTGCAATAGAGATTTTGTATTTTTGTTGTTATATTTTCTAAATCAAATTAAAAATAGGGAAAAAATTATAAATTCATTGCCTAAAATAAAAACCAAGACATAAAATATAATTTCCAAATAAATGAAATTAACAGTTACAAAATTTTACTAGTAATATTACATATAAACAAAAATAAACAAAGAAAACGAAAACAACCGATTTTATTCAAAATTCTAGACGAAATAAATCGATTGAAACAATCAGAAAATTACTGTTACTACTTTTATCAACACAAGTTTTATCTAGAAACAGTTATTTTATGTCTCATATAATTTAATACTTTAGAAAATATAATTTTCAATAAAATTTATTTTCAGTTAAATATTTTATTTAATTGTTGAATTTTTTGAAAACAAAATTTTAGCAAATACGTTAAGTTTTCAGATAACGGTTTAAACAAACCAAAATAAAAATTTGGAACTTATAAAACGCTTTTATAAATATTGTAGTGTATATAAAATTCTGAAAATTTTTAGGTAGTGATCTTTAAGTGAGCACTTTTAAAATTTTACTCGTTTGTATGAGATCGGAAAATAGACTTAAATATTAAATGGGTCAACCAAATGAACCAGCAATGTTGTGGTAATCACGAAAAACGCTCACTTAGACACAGCAACGTTGAAGCTATTTTACTCTTGGATATTCAATGAGATTAGGAGGCTTAAATGGATTAAAACACATGAATTAACGTAAAAAACAGAAAAATACATATATAAAACTGGGAGTTAAGCATTGTTGTTAAACAAAGAGTATTATTTAGTACTGATTAGATTTTTGTGTGCATTTAAAAGGAACTTTTTGATCAAAAACCAAAAAAGATACAACAAAGTCTCAAGTTCAGCTAACTTAAGCTTATTCCTCTTTAACTCAAATTATAAAAACTAGTTCGAAGAATACATTTCCATATTACTCAAGTAATAACACTTAAAATTGAAAAATGCACATCGAAAGTTCATGAGAACGTTCTAAACTTCGATCAAAATCTATCATAGACAAAATTTAGGACAATGTGTGGGGATAAACACATTTATAATTACAGACAAAAAGTATAAAGAACAAAGGGACTGTAGCAGAAATTTTTCAAATTTACAAAGAATCCTATATCAAACTAGATTCTCGAAGAGATTTACTAACAGTGTTGTCAAACAGATAAAAGAAAATTCTTTGAAATATAGTATTTTTTAAAAAAAACTCAAATTTTGTTAAGCCATGACAAATAGACAACAATAGATATAATATTTTCCACAGGAATTATGAAACAAATCAGTATTAATATTAAAAACCATACTAAAATACTAGGGACATCATAAAATTTATTTGGCTAGAACAAAAAATTAGACTCAACGAATTAAGTTCCTTGCTTGATTGAATACGCCGCCGTAATCAGAATGAACTGTTCTGTCAGATTTTACTATTAAAAGTTTACGTAAACTTTAATAGTTCTATATTTACATTTCCAGAAATCAAACTTATGAATTCTCATGTAACAGCAAACAGAAAAACTACTAGGAAAAGTCTTAAATTTAAGGAAGATTTAAATTGTAATTATTATGAAGATGATACTCGTAATAATAATTATAGTAAATAAAGGTTTAGTTAAACAGAATATACATAACTTTGAGAAATTATGACAAAGAATAGAATTTTCCAACTTCTGAGAAGTATAAAAGAATTTTTTTAACACTGAATCCAGTTTAATTTTTAAAACTTTCGATTAATAATAATAAATAAATAAATCTTACCTTCAAGTTTCATTCCAACTTCAAGACATTTCTGAAATCTGCAATAAGGACATCGTTTCCTTTGTGTTTTATCAATATGACACGAACGTTCAGCAACACATGTATAAACTTTTTTATTTTGTACAGTCCGTTTAAAAAAACCTTTACATGATTCACATGTTAATAATCCATAATGATAACCGCTAACTTTATCACCACATACAGGACATAATTCTTCAAATAAATATTTAAAATCAGTTTGTTCACTACCACATTGTGTTAAATTTGTACCACCAGTTGTACCAACTGTTGGTGGTAATAATGATAAATAATTACCACCATTATTATTATTATTATTATTATTATTATTACCACCTCCAATATTATTATTATTATTATTATTATTATTTACACCATTTATACTTCCATTACCACCGATACTACCACCACCGGCACTTTGTTGGGAATTTGATGATGTATTATCCTGGTAACCTGTTGGAAATATATATTGTGAATCAAAATTATATATATATGAATATGAAAAATTTTGATTTGATAATTGATGATAATTTTGTTGTTGTGGATTGTTGTGATGCTGTTGTGGTGGCTGATGATGATGATGTTGTCCTGGATGTTGTTGATGCTGTTGTTGTTGTTGCTGATGATGATGATGATGCTGATGATGATTATGATGATTACTACTTGTTGCCGAATTATTATTATTATTATTATTATTATTATTATTATTAGTGTTACCAAGATGTATACTAGTGTTACCAATAGTATACGCATAGTCTTGTGATGTTATATTATCATTTGTATTTAAATTAATAGCATCATTATTTTGATTATTATTATTTGTATTATTATTATTGTTATTTGTATTTGTATTTGATGTTGTTGTTGTTTGTGAAGATGTTGCACCATGAGCTGGACTCGATGGCTGCTGCTGTTCTAAATTCATTGAAAATGGTGATATGTTAAGCGACGACATAAATGACGCTGCTGTCTGTTGTTGTTCCATTTCTAATAACATTGTTTTTTTAAATATATTTTGTAGAAAATAACAAAAAACCAAATTTTAATTTTTTTTATGTTTTTTTGCTCCTTGTTTTGTTTACTTTTTCTTATTTTTTTGTATTAAAAGCTTTATAATCTACAAAAAGGACGGATAAATTTTTCCAAAACAAAACTTAAAATATTTTTCAATAAAAGGCGTTATATATATATATATATATATGTATATATATATATATATTGTGGTTAACTAATTTTTTTTTTTTATATAAATATAACTGTACATGTTGCTTTTTTTCGAATTACTTAATTTTGATTTGTTTTCTTTTTATTTATATATATATATTTTTTTCTTCTCTTGTTTCGTATTGAATTTTGTATTTAAAAATATTTACACCACTAAACTAATAAATTTTGTAGTTTAATTTACTACAAAATTTTATTACATACAACAATATACATTTGTAATAAAATTTTTCTCTATTTTCTTTATCTTTTATTATTTATTAATTTTTAATACTAAAATAATCACTTTTTTTGTTGTTGTTTAATATTTAATTTCATTATGTTCTGCGTTAAAACACATCAAAAATTGTTGTAGCTATCCACATTTGAACAATATATGCTTTTCTAATATTAATAATAATTTTTTCACTAATGTTTTATGTTTACAATTGTAACCAGCAATTAAAGTCCAATCAATTACCATTGTTTTTAACATAATTTTTTTTAACTTTATTTTTATATAATAAACATAATTTTTATATTTATAAAAGCAAAAAAATTTTTTTTTTTTTTTAATTTTTATCTAAACTCAATTAAATCATTAAAGTGGGTCAAGTAGCCACCCACCTAGGTCATACGACAGTTTGCACTGAATTAATAATTTCAAAAACAAAAAAAGAGTAGAACAATTTTCTTATTTATTTTTATTAAGAAAAAAATATCAAAATAATCATCAACTCATTCTCACTTAATTAATAAAAATATTTTTTATTTTCACTTTTTTAATAATTTTTATTTAATTCGGCTTTTTATTTTTGATTATAAACAAAAAAAAATAATAATAATACATCCAACTTTTTGTGTTGTTTTTTCCTTTAATGCAATCACCAATATTTCTTGGAAAATATTTTTTAATTATTATTATTAAACAAAAAACTTAGCACCAATCAATATTTAACATATATAAAAATATATGTTTATATTTTAAATTATATTTATACACATATATATATATATATATCGTGTAATTTTGAAACCACAATAAAAATTTATTCCGTTATTCTAGTACAACTCATGTCAAATTTTTCATTTAAAATCTAAGAAAAATTTATAAAAAAAACTTAACACCATTTTTAATTATTTAAAGATCAAAATATACTGAAAGGAACAAAATAACAATAAATAATTTCTTTTGTTTTTCCTTTTAATCCGTAACGTTATATTATTTTAACAGTTTAAATATGAAACATTTTTTTTAAAAACAATAAAAAGAAAAAAACATATTTTTTGTATTCCAATTTTTTTTTTGCTTTTTTTTTTAAATTTTATTCCTTAATATTTCTATTAAAAATGTATATTTGATTTTGTAAAAATAAAATTTTTCTATATATATTAAATTTTTTTAAATTTATTTATTTTTCTCTTTATTAATAATAATATTAAATAGAATAAGATCACAACAGAATACGCATTAACCGACGCAACCAATAACTAACACGGATCAAGATTGACTAAATTCACTGACTAAACAGTTTTAGTAAAATGCTGGTGGTGAACGCGCTACTGCTGTTTACCACTGTTGGTCAGGAGGATTCCGTAATTTACCCCCCCGTTTGTATATCTATATATATATATATATATATATATTAAGGCAACAACAGCAGGCAGGAAAGCAGCAGAGGCTAGAACTACAAAAAAAAGCTATATTACAAACGTCATCATCGCATACAGCTTATAAAAGCTTAACTTGCTGGTATACACGCTACTACATTGAGTTACTCGCAAAAAACAAAAAAAAAAAAAATTATTACACATACACCTAAACATATTTTTAGTTAATATATATATACATATATAAATCCATGTACTTCTTCTCTCATGCATCCATTCCATAAAATCAAAACATGATGGAAAAAACTAAAATAATAAAACTTTAAATTTATATGTCATCACATATTAGTAAAACAAGCTTTTATTATAATCGTTTACATTCATATATATATAGATATATTTACACCTTTTTAAATAATTCAATTACTTAACTAAAGATCAAATATAATTTATTTGAAATTATTTATTTTATTTTCTTTTTCCTTTGAAAAATATTTAAAATAAAATTTGCATGCCCTAATTTTAAAAATAAAATAATTAGATTATGGCATAAACTTGTTTACGTTTCTCTTTCACTCTGATTGATATATATATATATATATATGTGTATGCATTTATATGTATATAATTTCACTATAAGTACATGCAAATTTCTTTGTCATTACATATTCTCTCCGTTTTTTTTTATATTGCATTTGTTTTCGATTCTGCGCATTACAAAATAAATTTTCGTTCCATTTTCATTTATTTCATAACTTTCAAATAAAATTTTAACTCTCACTCTCATTTCACTTACTTTTTTTATATTATATCACATACATTTATACAGTCATTCGTTATAGATTTATATGTATATATATATAAATTTATATACTCATATAATTCAACAGATTAAAAAGCTTTACTTTTTTACCCCTTACTATACTTATAAATAATTACTCTCGTTTTCGCAAAAAAATCCCGGTACACTAATACTTTATTATATCTTTGCTGCATTTGTATGATGACATTATATATATATATATATATATATATATTATCAGGTAAAATTAAATATGCATTAGAATTTTAAAATTGGAAAGAAGCCAAAGTTGCGATGATTGATTTAAAAATTAGCTTTTAGAAATTTTGTGTTTTGGTACAAATTTCTTTGTAATTATAAATTAATTGTTGAAAATATTTAAAATAAAATAATGCTAAATTTACAGTTATTGTTAAATATAATTGGATAGAGAAGTACAAGGGTTTATTTTAGAATTTTGTAAGCTGTCTGAGTTGTTAAGGGTACAATAATAAAATTTTTTAGACTGCTAAATAGTGCGTTTTTACTGAAATTAGTATTTAGTATTTAGTACTGTAAGGTCTCGTTTTATGCGGTGGATACGTTCTACAGAAAAACGCATATAAAAAATTCGCATTGAAAAAGATTTAAAAAAAAAAGCTTAAAAATACCGTGTATTCAACCTTAATTTATTTTATGTTATTGAAAAGTAATATAGTTTTACATTTTTTAATCAATGTCGCTATCTGATAATGGTTTGCACCGTTTGCAAAGTGGTTCCAAATCACCTCCATCATCAGAAGAGACTGTCTCTGCAATAGATATTTGCGCGGTATTGGAATTGGTAAGTTCGCTTAATGTAATATTTTTTTAAAAGTTGCATTTATGCCTTGATCTAATGGCTGAATAAGGCTTGTTGTGTTTGGCGGAAGAAATACCACTTGAACATTTGGATGTTGGAACTGTGGATGACCTGGTGCATTGTCAATAAAATTACCAAACTTTAAAATCGAGAGATTTTTCCTTCATATAGGCTCTCACTTCTGGAACAAAGCAATTATTGAACTAAGATATCGATTTATTATTAACGGTTTCAACATCCGATCTCCCGATTCAATGCTACAAAGTAATAATGTTACTCGATCTTTACTTGCTTTATGTCGTCCACTTGCAGTTTTTTCATCCTTTGCGATGTAAGGTTAAGCATTTTTAGAGACTTTTTATACGCGGGCTTCCTAAACAAGCCTCTATGTATGTTTGTTCAAGAAATTTTTGGATGAAATACAAACTGCACAACTTCAAAATCGCATAAAAATAATCCGCATAAAACGAGACCCTGCAGTATTTTTATTGGAAATCTCCAGTTTATTTCTCAAATAATAGTGCGTTTTTACTGAACCTAGTGCCTAGTACCCACTCAATATTTATAATTTCCATATTTGAGAAATAAACTAGAGATTTCCCATAAAAATACTAAAACAAAAGTACTAAGATTAGTGAAAACACACTATAAGAAAGTTCTTCTGCTTTTATTTTATGACTTTAGTTATTTTATAATATTGTTGCAACAAAAAAACATTATTTAGTAAATATTAAGATTCATATTTGATATTACATTTCATATAAAAAATAAAAAAAGGACACAAACTTATTATGTTTATTAATGATTCTTTTATGAAGTCTTAGTGCTACTTGACAAATTTTTATAGGAATAATCGTAAAAAATTACTTGTAAATTATTTTATTTCTATACATATGTAATTAAGTGTTACTTCAATTATTATCATTAATTTTTACAATTTTTACAATTAATTACAAAACAATGTTAAAATATATAATTTTGATTTTTTGATTTATTTTTATTAGTTCCTTATTTAAGCTCTATTTATTGGTTTGCTTTTTTTAAGCTTTAATTTCAAATTATTTAAATATATATTAAATACAAGTTATAAGGAACAGTTATGTTTTTAGCTGTTGGTGTTTTATTTTATTAATTTTGGCAAGTTTTTTGGTTTTTTTCAATAAAGTAAAATATTACAAAAATCACAACAAATAAGACTTTTTTATTATTTTATAATTATAAAATAAAATTTTTAATATTATTTCATTTTTAATGCTTTAGCTGTAGAAGTAAAGTATTAATTAATTGAATAATTGTAAGGAAAACCAATAATACCAATGGGTATATTAAAGGACACTAGAAAATTTTTCTGCAATATTTATGATACATATATAGTGTAGAACACAATGACATACAATTAAGAAAAAAGCAGAACATAAAGTATAAAAAGTCTTCCCTTAAATTTAAGCAGGAAAATGTAAAACATGACGTTTGGATTTAAAAAAAATTTTTTACAAAATCTCATAGGAATATATGTATTTGCATAGATCTGTAAATAGTCTCAAAATGTGGATTAGAGTAAATATCATGTCTGCTTCCTTTTTATATATACTTAAATCAAATGCCATGAACGAATGTAGCAATGTTGATAGAATCAGATCATTTTAACCCAAAATATAAAATCAAAAATGATAAATTTGAGTGTCTGTCGGTGTGTTATTAACGACAAATCAAAAGGGATAAAGTAAAAAAAAAAAAACATTTTTACAAAAAATATTTTATACATGTCGAATTCAATGTAACAATCAGCGAGGAAATTCAATCGTTTACAAAATTTGGAATATTGTTTGATTACTATGGATACTGCGATAAACTTACACAACTTTAGATTCTTTGTAGAAGAAACCGTCGCAATCAAGACATGTTGGGATTCATTGTTTAAAACAATATATAATAATAAAAAAAACGGCTGAGATCTACATTATTTAATCTGGCCAATCTTATAATTAGGCTCTGGTAGCACCTATATTTTCATTAAAAATAGTTAGAAATTGCTTTAAACTTATGTATATTCCTTGTATAAAAGAAACAAAATTTAAGAAGCATTGGCAAGGATGAAGTCCATTTACATACTTATTTTGTTTGTATAAATTGCCTTATATTAATAACTGTGGTAATTGACTTCATGCTAAGAGTTCGTCTGATTCAATTAGCAGTGAAGGTACTTTTTTAGGTACTTTTTTAACTACGAAAAAAAAAAACAATCATGAGACAAGTAAGATAACTTCCTTAATACTATGCCATAGTTAACTGCATTTTGCAAAACATTTAATAAAATCTCTACAACGTAAAGACAAGTGTAAATTGTATAAATTCACTGTCATATCAATTCTCAACGATACAAAACAAAAAAACAACAAATGCGTCAAGTAAATTGTGTCAATATCAAAGATCAAACAGGGATGTCCAATATGGTCCATTGGGGAGTACAATAAATCTGCAAGGCACCCCATGTATTTTCTCTTCTTTCATACAACACAAATAAAATTACAAAAAAAATATTTGTTAATATTTTATGTCCGTTTTTGGGTTTTAGATCCACTTTGTGTACATATAACAGATTAAGATTTTCCCAGACTCACTTTTTATTTCGAATATTTAAAGTTTTTCTTTTCTTAATACTTCTCAGACATAAAAATTGAAAGCCTTCAGTTATTTAGGGTTATTTTTAAATAATATTATTTTGTGCCAATTATTTATAGAAAATCTCAATTAATGTACTCACAAAAATTCGAAAGTAGAATAAAAAAAAAAAAATAGCTACCTCAATAATTTGTTACCAATTTTCATTATGTGTGATAACTTTAGAAATTTCAAATTTCCCAAAACTACAGCCTTTCAATTACTAAAAATGGATTTTTATAGTAGGACTATAAAATTTTTTAAATAGCAGTAATAATAATAATAAAATTTATTATAATTTATATTTCAATTAATTAAATATTTTAAAATTGTTAAAAATTTACATATGCTAATGCCTTACACCTACCAAGAAAAATCAAAAACAACAACAACAATAGTAAAAGAGTTAAAAGAATATATGTAAATGAAAAAAAAAAAATAATTCCTACAGTTTCACCATATTAGCCGAAATGATAGCGTAATATCCATTTCAAAAAAAAAAAAAAAAAAAATAAAGTTAAAACCAAAAGTAACAACAACAACAAAAATAATAATAATAAAAACAAGACAAATTATCACATACAGCTTCCTCTTTGTTAAATATTCCCCCAAATAAAATTTCGCTACAATTTTGCGCTAACCGGTATCACGCATAAGTAAAAGAGAAAATGGCTTGACCTCATTTGGCCCCCTATGCAAAAAAAAAAAAAAACCACAACAACAAAATAAATGATGTTTTCTTTCTTTTGGTTTTTTATTTTTTTATTTCTTGACAAAATCGCATCATCCTCCAATACAAATTAAAGAAAAAGGAACTACAGAGGATCATTCATCGTCAGTATAGTAAATGTATGTATAGACAAATTTATAGTTAAAAAATGTAATAAAGGTGCATGCATATGTATAAAAAATAATCCATACATACATATGCATATTTAATGCATAAAATCTTATAATATGCAGACGACATCTTGTATGATATTTAAAACGGTGTCGATTAAATAAAAATTATAAGGGTAAACAGTTATAATATCAAATAAATATAAAAAACACCAAAATTTAATTAAATCAAAAAAAGAATATCTTTTCTAGTAATAACAAATAAAACTCTATGTTTATATAGAATAGTTATAGAATAGTTTGCAAATATAATAATCAAGCAAAGCTTTGTTAACAACAACAACAACAAATAAAAAAACTAAAAAAGAAAAAAGCTAAGTAACTATAAAAAAAAGAAAAAACTTAAATTCAATTTGATGACGAGATTCATCCAACACGCGCAAGCATTCAACGCGAAATCGCTTTCGATTTCATCAAAATGAGGTAATCCATCTCGTTCCATTGATTGCGCTCGTATTCATATACTAAATGTATAATTTCTATACATATATACATAGTATATTAACGTATATATGATGTATAAATATATATGTATATAATTTTGATTTTATTTAAATTTATTTTTTATATTATTTTTTATTGTTACTGCAATTTGATTTATATTTATTGTTTTTCTTATCCTTTAACTTTAACGATAAAACTAACAAAAAAAAAAAACAATTAATTGTATTAAATGTGTATGATGTAAAAAAAAAGTTTTGCTAATATGTATTTGTAATAAAAAATTTCGCTTTCATTTTTTATGGTATACCTAAATTTGTTTTTATCTTTACAAAATATTTAATTTTATTTAATTTTATTGTTTATTGTAAATGCATGGATAGTAAATCATAAAAATATAATGAAATAAATTTATATAATATTCCTTAATAATCCTTTAATTATGTTTCATTTGTATAAATTATTTTATATTGTACAGAAATGTTGTAAATTAATTGTAATTTCTTATTTTTATAATATAAAATATTGGCACGATTTTGTTTGCTTTTTTTTTTTTTTTGACTTTAAAGAAAAAAAAACCCGTTAAATTTATACCTACTAAAAAATGATTATATCATTTTGAAAGGGAAGTACATATAAGATATATATAAATATAAATAAAAATGTCTATTAAAGTAGGATTATAATTTTGAACGAAAAATTTAAGACATTATATACATACATATATATATATATATATCATTTTTATTGGATATACCCACATATGTATGTATTAATTAATGCATGGGTTTGTAAATTTTATATATATATATATATATTTAAATTTTTTAATGGATACTCTCTGTGATGAGGCTCATGTAATAAGTGAAAGTGTGGCAGCAGTGTTTGGAGACGGCGGCCTACTTTTTCGATTCAGGTCTATGTTATAGCCGCTTTATTTGGCTGTAGGGCTAAGAAAAATAAATTAAAAAAAAGGCAATAAAATTAAAAATATAAACAAAACTATGAATGATCAAATAAATGGATTAGTTTTATTTATTATTAAAACTATATACATATTTATATATATATATATATATATATAGAAATTATTACACGCTTTAGATAGGATAAAAATTTGATTGTTACTCATTTAGATCACAGCATAAAAAAAGAAAAATTAGTAATAATAATAAATCAATAAAATAAAACCCTTAATTACTATAATCAAGTCAGATATTAGACTAAATAATAAATTTGACCTCATTTTAAAAATAAATTAATCCTTTTTCACAACTTTTTTTTTTTTTTGGTTTTATAACTTATTGCGGACAACTTTCAAAATTATAAGGAAAAGTATTATTTTTTTTTGTTTTTGTTGTTTATTTATTTATAACAAAACAACAGATATTTTTTAGTTGTATCAAACAGTGTTAAAAATATTGTTTGAATTTATCCTATGACATATGACCCTTAAGGGGGAGCTTCGGTTTATTAATTCATTGAAAAAGGCATGTTTATTTAATTAATTTTTATATGATAAAAAAAAACATTTGAACAATGTTTTTTCCAAATTTTTATTTCAAAATTTTTAGTGAACGAGTGGTAGCGAATGTCTGGAGGCATTTTTGAAAAAAAAGTTACTTTGCGGTGTACATTAGAACTCGCAACAGAATCATCTGAAACAAAAAAATCAAAATTTGTTTCTTAAAGGAGAGATTTTATAAGGTCATGACAAGGGTTTTCTTTTCTCTTTAACAAATTACAGAATAGTACAAGCGAATTTCCTAGGGTGCCTCCAAAAAAAGTAGTCTTAGCGTGAACATCATAAGTGGTTACCAGATCATCTGAAACAAAAAAATCAAATAGCGTTTTGCAAGTGACATATTCCCCGAGGTAATCACGAAGCGTTTTTTTTCGAGTTTTTGAATTTTGGCAGTATTTTGAACTGAAAAACGATATATTCACCCCAAAATTTCTGTGTATTTGTTATTATAAAATGGAAAAAATTTGTTAAAACAAAAATTCTTCGTGATTTATTGGTGATTTATGTGTAGAAAAAGTGTACAAAGTTTCAGAATGGATCGGTTTAGTTGATTTTTAGTTATGATGTTCACGGGATCAAAAAATGTTGTTTGTGAGGAAATCGATTTAAAGTTTTTTAAAGGAGGTTTTTTATATGAGGAGCGGTCATTTGAAACCAAATCTATATCTACGTTATTTTTACTTCGATGTACTTAAAATTTTGACACAATATTTCTGACATGTTGGACATTCAGAAAAAAATTTTAAAAAAAATTCGAAAAAGTTTTAAAACCCTACCCATCCCCTTAATAATGTACAAAAGGTTTTAATAAATTTGCTTATTCCATATTTATAAAAAAAAAATTCACGAAAAAGGTGTTTTTTTTACACTGAAACTCGTACCCTTCCTAATTTTTTAAAGTTATTTTTGCACGAGACACTTCCATATACATTCATATCCTAAATCAAATTCTGTCGTTTATTTGGTTAAAAAATAAGCCCGTTCATATCTACTCGAAAAGAGGGCAGAAATAAGTTTTATCGTCGAAATCGAGAAAAATGGCAGTCCCCTGTTAAAGTCTGTGAATTTAAAGTTTAGTTTTGTTATTTTCACATTATTTCAATATTATGTGAAACTATTTTTCTATGATTTTATTTTTTTACCCAAAAACTGACTTAACTTGCTCTAGGATAAGATTGTAGTTTAAAAAACCAGTTACCTAGTTGTAGTTAAACATAATTTTTGTCTAATGTAGGATTCTGTCTCGGTGAGAAGTTAACATGGAAATGAGAATGCCAAATTTGGACATATTTGCTGTACATTATATTATATCAAAATCCTACTTTCCTTTCCTTTAGAAAACTCTCACTCAAACGCAAATAAATTAATTGAAATTATAAAAAACATGTGACAGAGTTAATAAGACCTCAAAACAAATATTGTTCCTTATAAGACAAGAAATTAATTTATTTTTAGATTCCAAGACTAATTTAATGAGAAATTTGCATTCAGAGTAATATCATAGATATTTTTTGAATTCACAGAGTTACTATTCTTCATTCTATTCTATGCTTCTTATTAATCCTTATTACATTGAATTTTTTTATTAAATTCGCTTTGTATTAATCAAGAAAATCAATTGATACTAAAAAATGCTTAAAAATATCCATAGAAAAATAGAAAACATAAAGACTTTTACGACTTTACTTTTCTTTGTTATATCCTTGGAACCCTTTTTAAAACTATCCATTTCCATAGCATTTTATATTATTGTTATAATATATCCTTCAATTGTAAATCATGAAAGCGATGAGTCATTCACATAAATCAATTTCAATAGTATAAAAACGCAATCCTTATAAAGTCCTAATAAAAGTTTCTACACTGGGACACGCAAAAAGCCGCCAACAAAGAAAATTTTATTTACTTATATATATATATATATATATATATATAGAAAACCAGCCTATCCCAAGTTTATGTTCCTTTGTGTATTAGGGTTTTCTCTTTAGCAAAAATAAAAAACATATAAATTTTATCAGACAGTATAAGAATGAGAAAGCAGAGAATAAAAAGAGAAAAAAAGTTTCATCAAAAACTATATATAAGAAAAGCAGAAAGAAGAAAACAAAAAAAAAATCACATAAATAATTTGCAAATCACATAAGCACAAAAGAAACAAAAAAAAAAAAAAAGTACACCAAAATAAAAAGCGTGCACCCATTAGCCTCATTCAAATTATTACAACATCATTGTACACTCTATTTGCCGAAAAGAAAATGAAAACGAAACAAAATGGAAATGAATCATCTCATAAAAAATTAAAACCACGTGGGTTCTTCACTTTTATTTTATACTCAGACAAAATATATATATTTCCCACAAAAGCTTTCAGTAAAATTGAGATGGCATCATATCTTTCCATTTCAATATTGATAAAAAGAGTAGAGGGGAAAGCTTTAAGTAAAAACCCCATCAATATAACTAAAATAGAATTAAAACAAATATATATATAAGTGTATATGTGCAATAAAAGTAAAACTTTTAGATATATATATATATATATATGCATGGGGATATGAAATATATTTGGAATAAAACAAAAAAAAAAAAAAAAAAAAAATAAGAAAGAAAAAATCAACAAAACATGCTAATACAAGTTTGAAAATAATACTCGACCTACTAACCTACTTTTCGAAGCTTTTGTGTAAGGTCGTGATGTTATTCTGATAATATTATTATAACAATTTATGTATTTGTATATGCGCATTTATTGCACACATATAATTATTCTTTTCTTTTTGTTTTAAAGAATATAAAAATGAAAAATAAGATAAGAAAAATTGCGTTATGTGAAGTATAAAATGCAACAACTAAAAAAACGCAATCATAAAATGTTTTCTCAAAAATTAAATTATTATTTTTTGTGTTGTTTTTGTTTCATTTTCTATTGTAGATAATACCAAAAGAAAATTTTGTTTTTAAATTTTTGTTTAGTTTTTAAAGCTTAATTTTTTTATATCTTGTGACTGGGACAACAAAAATTTTTCTGGTGTAGGCTGTTTGTTAGGTTTAGTGTCGTCGTCAGGTGGGCCGAAGAAGTCTATATATATTAGCCAAGAAAGTTTCATTTCGTTCTTTCTATTTTGTTGGAAAGTGTTAGGTAATCATTATATAAAACTGTGCCCTCTGTAATGTCACATTATGCTTAGCATAATTTTGTACTTGCTGGCATTTCGTTTTTAAACTTAAAAACAAAAAAAAACAAAACATACACAAGAAAAGAAAAAACAAAAAGGGCACAAACTTTAAGTGCATTATATATATATATATATACTCGCACGCATATTATGAACGCATACTATATATACTACACCTTATCTGATATAACTTTTTTAATAACTGCCATTTGAGGCTTACCAAAAAATTTAGTGGAGAAGGGCATGGACGCGATTTACTTTGTATATATGTACATACTTATAATTATATATACTTATATATATTTAAGTCTTTTATTTCTTTTGCTTTTTTATTACCATGACAAAATTTTATTTTTTTTGGGTTTCTTGGCTCCAGCATTTGAAAATTTATTGCGTAATCGATTTAACTTGATTTGATGTAATACCACTTTGTCTTGTCGACTGATGTGTAGTAGAGTGGCATTTATAAATTTTTAACATTTTTTTTTTGTTATTTGTATGTCTTCTGTTTTATTTGGTTTTTTTTTTTTGAATCGTTTTATATGTTGCTCTGTTTTATTATGAAAATTAGTTGAATATTGCAGCAGATGGCTGCAATGTTAATGACGAGATGATATGTCGAAAATTGGATCTTGAAACACTTATGATTTCTAAAGTTAATTTAGTGATTAAAATCAACGAACAAAAAAATAATACAAAAAAAAAAAAATAAATAAAAACAAAAATAGAAATAGAAAAGTCAATTAATAATATTATAAGGCAATTTATTTAAAGGAGCTATATAATCAGGGTTAAAATATGTATTAAAGTAATTTTAGAATTTGTTTTATTTAGAAATATTTTTCCACATATTTTTTCTTTTTTTTTTCGTGTTTACTAAATTAGCTATAAAAATGTTTTAAACATTGATTAAAATGTAAAATATCACAACAGGGGGTGCTGTATTACAAACATCCGAGGATCCAATAAAAAAGTTCAGCAATTGATTCCATATTAATAAATTTACTACATATTTTGTATACTTTTAACATATATTTTTTTCATATTTGGAAAAATATTCATAATTTTATTCCTTATTGCTAATAGAATTAAATTTTGAAATATATTTTTTTTTATTTAATGGTTACATAAGAATTGATAGAAGATTTTCTATGCATTTAAATCTAAAAGGAAAAATATGATGAAAAGACAATTTAATGCTTGTATGTATTATATTAATGAATCAGATATAAATATTGAATAGGAAAGACTTGAAAATGGCTTGAAAAAAGGCTTTAAAAATGTTTACAAATTTGATAGTTTTGCATCAACAAATTTAGTCGTTTGAAAAGTAGACAAATTTTATTGGTATTAAATAGGCTCTACCGATACACATATCACAACGAAATTCCTTCAAAATATTTTATGTATTTAAGTTTTACTCAAGGATTTGCGTCTTTTTAAATAAAAACAAAAAACCATTATTTTTTGGTTAAATATAACAACATTTAACTTTCACAGGAATTCATTTTTTGTCTATTTGCAAAACATAAAATTCAACAAAAAAACATTATTGATTGAGTCTGGAATAATATTTTAATTAAATTATAGGCAGAACATGAAAAATTTAGTATTGTAGCCCCACATCCAACTTATACTTAAAAAAAAAACAATTTTTTTGCCATTTAGCTTAGAATTTATCTAGCATTAAGGTTATAAAATTATTGAAAATGTTGCCATTTTCCACATCATCTTAACTAGACAATTTTAAGTTAAATAATCTACATAAGAAAATTGAGTTTCCAATCTCCAAGGAAAAAATTTTCTAAGAATTTTTTATATTTCTGTTTTTCTTGAAAAATCTAACGTACAAATTTGGGTTTCATTAATTCCCTTTTAAGATATTTACTGATATTTTTATCAATATTCAAAGAATATTTTTTTGTAATTATAAAATAAAACAAAAAGAAAGGAAAACTGTCCTTTGATCATTTTCATTTTTTAAATATTTAAAAAATACTGAATAAAGTTTTTCGCACTCGCTCTGTTCTTTTGTAAATTGTTTGAAAAATTTAAATATTCTAAAAACTTAAACCATGAAAAATAAATTGAAATTATTCACAATAAACAAAAATAAGACTTGTGTATCAAGGACATATTTTTATCAAAGTAAATTGTAAAAACCTCCAAAAAACTAAAACCACTACATATTTGTCCTTCTTGTTGTTATGCTGACCTGCATTTATAGTATTTAAACTAATTTCAAATTTAAGGTCATAGCTTCAATACTTGGCTACCTGCAATAGAGCCAACTATATATATATATATATATATTAAACAATTCACTTATTATGTATTTGTGTAGAGAATGTCAGCAAAATTAGTTCAAGTGCAGTGTGTTTCCAGGCCAGTGTCATATTATATACATTGGTCACTTTTACATTTAAAGCATAACATTATGACGGTTAAATAAAATTTTTCCTGGGATACCTTGGGGCTATATTTGTAGTAATCATGTCCTCATGTGCATTCTACTTGCATGTAAATTACTTTTAATCGGCACAGCCACTTTGCATATTTAATAAAACGAGTAAAATATTTAATGCTATTTGTTTTTGTAATACTTATACTGCTTTTTTTAGAAGTATTTTTGTTTTTTGTTTTTTGCAGATTTTGCAACAATCGAAAAGTAATATAACAACAACAACAACAAAAACAAAATACATGCAGACAGATGTCTGGTGACTTAATTTAATCCAGATAACTGTTTTATAAGTTTAAATAAAGCCTAAAAAATTTGATTCCAATTTTCTTTTTATGTAAATAAATTTTTGAGTCTTGTAGAGTATTTATTCAATAACCAACTAACTTCTTTTTAAGTCCTTCGTAAAAACATAAAAAATAAAATATACAAATCAACTGAATACAAATGCAAATATTTTGTTTTAATCTGTTTTGTCTGTTTTTTTTTAAAGTGTTTTGGAATTTCAGGAGAATTTTAATAAAAATTAATTAAAAAAACTTAAAAATGGGGAAAATATTTATCATCATCACACAAAATCCCGTTCGGGGTTCCTTATGAGTAAAGTAAGCACATTCCTTTTCAGAACTGCATTGAAAATTTAATTAAAAATTATTTCCTATTAGGAATTATAATGGGTTCAATATGATCTAGAAAATTTTACGTTTTATCCATTTTCTATAAATTACAAATTGGAACAAAAATCAAATTATCATAATTTGCAAGAGTTGCAATAAAATCAAAAAATATGGAATGAAATTTTTTAAAATCTGTCCACCAAATTTTTAGACAATGGTGTATGTATAGGCAGCCTTTTGCGCTGTGAAAAGGAAGAAAAGTGTCTTTTTCATTCTTAACCACTAAAGTATTACTAGCCAAAGACGGAGATTAATACATTCAATAATAACTAATAAGAAAGCATAAATTTTGTAAAACAATAAAAATTTGAAATATATTTACACAAATTAAGCGCCAAGTTAAAAATACAAAAAAAAAACCCCACTAAATTACATTCCAAAGATTTTGAGTAGTAAATTATACTACAAATACCGTTGAAATGGTTCTAAAAAACTAAAATATAAAGTTTTAACAATTGAAGCATATTTCAAATAATTCCAGGAGTAAATGACTCAAAAAGTCTGTTCACTAAATAACATTTCAGATGGTTTAAAGTTTAAAAGTGAACAGAAAAACCAATTAAATTATATTTCATATAATTCAAAGGGTAATAAAACCAAGCCTTAGCATGAAAAATTCTTTTAACTGCACATTATTTATAGGTAAGTAAAATTTCAAAATTTTTCTAGTTAATCTTTTATCCTTTTTTCTTAAGTACAATTATTCTTAAAATTCAAGTGTTTTTTACCTAGAAAAATTATACCCAAATTTTATGTAGTTTTATTATCATAAGTAAAACAAGATCGTTATTATGACCAAAGTAGTTAAACGAAACTTTAAAAAATTTTATGTAAACCAAATTCGGTTAATACAAAACAAAATTTTAAAGGTATCCCAGAAAATCTCTTTGGTCATTATCCCCTTAGTAAAGCAATAAAATAATTTAAATCATGCTGCTAGAATAATCTTTAAATATAGTTTGTGTTTTATAACTGTACCTAAGAGAAAATTAAGAGCCTTTGGTTTTGTTTTTAAATGGGTAAAACGAAAAGGCGTTACCGCTTGATATTTCAAACTAATAACAAAAGATGAAATTTTCAAGAAAAACCTTTAGCCAAAATATTTACAATCAACAAGTAAATTGTAAAAATATCCTTTTATGATCTTAAGTAAAAATTTTAAAGGTATACACAGAATTATTATTTTTGCCAAGAATTTTCTTATTAAAAACAAATGTTACCAAAGTAATTTGGGATGTAAAAGTAGGCGTGTTTCGAAATGCCGAAAAGAAATTCTAAGAATATTTTAACATTTGAAAAAATTTATCCCATGTGATATTTAAAAATTTCTATTTAAATTATATTTAAATGATTATATTAACATTTAAATTTTATATTAAATTAAATAATTTTCTAACTAGAAAAGAAATCCGTTAAGGAAATAAATATTTACAGATAAGTAATGGAAGAAGGAAATTTGTGACTAGGAAGGTACAACTTTTCAGTAGTTACAAATGTTTAAATAAAAATTACCTAATACATATTTCATTTATATTTCTGGTTTTCTTCTGACCGATTTTAATATTTTAATGGGGGTTACCTAGGGATGAAAATAATTTTGAATTGTTATGCCTGATTTTTTGTCAATCAAAAAAACTTTAATTGTACCTATAAGGATAAATGTTATAAATTTCTAAGCTGTTTCAAACCGAAAGCAAACTATCCGGGAAGATAGAAGGCAAAAATTAAAAATTTTAAGGTTTTAATTGTCGTTATTAGTAGATTTTTACCCTCAATTCACATTTTACTGTAGAGAAATAATTGGAAAGTTTTTAAAAATACTATTAAAAAAAAGATTGGAATAGGAAATGCAGGGAAGCTGGGGGGGGGGGGGGGGGGGTGATAGATACACTATCAATAATTTAATTGGAAACTATATGACAATTCTAAGTTTTAACTTTTGCCTGTAAAGACTTTAAAAATTGTGGTGAATTTGAAATATTGAGCATAATTTGTTTATCTATGATTTTTATGGAATTATTATTATAATTATTTATTTGTGAGAAAAATTAAAGTCTTTCTAGTTGAGCCTCAGCTTCCTTGTAACCATTTCTGTATAAAATTATTCTATGTAAGCATTAAGATGGTTATACAAAAATTACATGAAGCAAAATGAACTAAAAAAATACAAACAAAAATTAAAGGATATTCAATAAGACTTTAAAAGAAAGCGTTAAGACTAATACATAAGATCTTGTTTTCAAATTAATTGTAACACCATTCTGGCTGATTAAATAAATATCACTAAAAAATAACTATGAAATAAATCGCACACATGTAGTCTATTTCGAATAAGATAAGCATTTTAGGGTTTTTGTTCTATTCTTTGAGAAAATTAATGTTTTTTGAATATAATCTTTCAAGGCACTTTACAGAAAGTTATGGTGTTAAAGCGTAAAAAAAACCCTTTTCGTGAATTTTTTTAATGAATATTGATTAAGAAAATTTATTCAAGGCTTTTGTAAATTATTAAACATGATGTTAGCAACATTTTGTAATTTTTTTTATTAGAAAAACTTTGTTAAGAAGCCGGTGGCACAGCTTTTTCAAGCTTTAGAAAAGGTGTGGATAAGATTGGTGCTCATTTAAAGGGAAAACTGCTAATTTTGACGAAAAATTCCGTCATTTTGTAAGTCGAAAATCTCTTTAAGGTAGAAAAAAGTTCTAAAATGTTGGGGTGAGGTAATTTTTATGTAGAAAATGTTTACCAAGTTTTAAGTGAATCGGTAATGTAGTTTTGGAATGGCAGTGAACACCGGATTTGAAAAAGTAGTTTTGAGAAAAACGCGTTTAAAAGTTTTAAAAGCTTATTTATCGCTTTAGTCACCTGGTATTAATTACCTGATAACTTTGGCAGTTTTGCTTGGATCAGCTTCAAATTTTGGGATTATATTCCTGAAATATTAAACTATAAGAAAAGACAAAAACAAAAAATCGATTTATCAAAAGTGCAAAACCATCACCTCCCCCCTTAACTTAGTACTGCTTTGCTTTACTTGCTAAGTTCATTATATTGGGCCAGAACTCTTTGTATAGATCAAAGAAATGAAAGACATAATGTTATTTTCCTATTTGATTTTTTACATTTCAAAAAAGAAAAATCTATGATTTATAAGATTGAATTTTTGTAGTAAATAACATCCTTTATTTTATTGGATATGTCTACTAGAATCTTAACTTAGTTAATTTATTACTATTATTGGATTGTGCTTCATAGGAAACAAAAACGTGTACGAGTTCGGCTGAACTAAAGCTCAACTCCTAATTTACTAATAATATTGAATAAAAGTGATTTTTTATATGGAAAAATAAAGAAAATTGTCAACATCTGTTTTGTGGTGTATGGCCTGCTACCTCAAGACCTGAATCACATAAAGGCTTCTATGACCTACATAAAACTAATTTTTAACATTTTCAGTTTAAGCCTGAAAAAATATTTCTATATACATATATGTAAGAAATAGAAATGTATGTGTCGCTTTTTTAGACAAAATTTTTGACCCCCAAAAAAAAAAAAAAAATTAGCAGATCAACTCGAGATCATTTGGAGGAGTTTGTATAGATTCAGTTCTATGAATATTATTTTGTTTTTCAGTTCATTTTTGCATCAAAATTTATTATAAAAGAAATTCTCTAATTTTAATTTTGCTATAATTTTACTAAAAAGTTGACAAATTTTTAAATTACATAATATAAAATCTTCTAAAGCATTTTTACCTTTCTAACATAAAAGATAAAAAAAAATTTTTTCTTTTCTTGTTTTTCTATTTTCAACTACAATGCTAACATAACAATTTCTTTGAAAATATGAAAGAAAAAAAAAAAAAACAAACAAACAGATCGAATTTAAATAAAAAACTATATAACTGGTTTTTTGACTACGAAATCAAATTTTGACCAAGACTTGACCATTTTATTCATTTTATCACGCAATCATATCTTAGGCAATAAACCATCAATTAAATCCCTCCCCCCTCTAACTCAGATATATGATAAATATTTCTTTCATATGACTTTTTGCTCATCATTAGTTTTTAGCATCTACGAAATCAAGCAAAAATATTATATTACTATTTTTCATATAATTAATTAATTTATATAATTACTAGAAATAAATTAAAAAATTTTTTTCATACAATTTTATAACAAAAATTTTAAGGAATTTCTTATTATAAATAAAACAGAAATATTTTTGTTTTGATTTTTAAATTTATCAAAAAATACATATTTTGAATCATTTATTTATGACACACACATGAAGAAACTTTCGTTTTCAGCCAGACACCCACCGCGTCACCTTTTAAGTAAGACAATAAAAAAAAACTTGACCAAAGTAAAAATTCTAATGATGGAAATTATACAACTACAAAGCTTTCAGCAAGCATAATCAAAATAAATTATATATACATACATGCATAATACATATAAATAAAAAACTATGCTACATTCAAGGTGCGATTTCTCTCCTTCCTTATAAAAAAAACAAATTTAAAAAAGTTTTACTAATGTTTTCTATCTCTTTTTTAACATTAATTTAATGAAAAAAAGAAAAACAAAAAAACCTTGGCACATCGAGGTAATATATATATATATATATATATATAACTGACAAGATCACTAATACAATTATATATATATCTATGATGATATAATAATTAATTTAAATATGTATTATGACCCACTTTTTCTGGTTTTATTTAATGGCCTACTGCACTTGGCCAATTTTCACTCTCGTTTGCCTCTGTGGTAATATAACTGATGGTAACCAACTTTGACGCGTGTTAAAAATTGTTTATCTCATTCTATGACGGATTGTGATTAGAATTCTCTAATGGATTATCTAATATTAGAAAGAGATGATAAATTCAATAGAATAATACAATTATAAATAGAAATATATATAAACGCTGTCAGCGCCATTGTTTGATTACGTAATTGTAGAAGAAAATTTTTTTTATATACATAGTTATATTAATAAATTTTTTTTTTCTCGTTTTTTATTATCTTGCTGAGATTTGTGCAATTTAAATATAAAAAAAAATATCTATGTATGCGCGCTAATGGAATTTTTTAAACAAATTTCTTCTATATTTTATTCAATGGTATTTGCGTTTTTTGGTTATTTATTTTTCAAAATATTATTAATATTTTAAGATTAATTAAAATACGTAAAATTTTTGAGATAAAAAATTAAAAAGATTATTATATAATAATTTGGATGACTAGAAAAGTTTTTTGCGAAAACATTGAGATATTTTTTGTTTTTAATAATTTTTCCATAAATAAAAACAAACATTTTATAAATTAGCAAATGATTTTAAATAACTGATCTTTATAATAAACGACAAGTATTTTCCATAGGCCTAAACAAATTTTAATTAGAGTTTTTCACTTTAGATTATGGTGTCTCGTTAAAATAATTTTTTGACTCCATCCAATCATAATTTAAAGAAATTGTTAAATTAGCCAATTAGAACTTTATATGTTGAAATACTCCAACAGAGATCAATCTTTCCAACAGCTTCAATTTCCAAGTAAAATTCATTCGATGCTGATCAGATTTCATATCTAGGATTGACATTAATTACTTGACGCAAGGCAAAAAACAAAAACTAGTAATTTTGGACGTTCCTGACTAGAAATCAAATTTTAAAACAAGCCTTATCCAGGATTTTGTTACTAAATACATTAAATTAAATGAAAAAAAGTGATCACAAAAACTCTTGTTTTGTCCTTATTTAAGTTGGAAGAAATTATTCAACTTTCTCTTGAAATTTTGTATTATTTGGCTGTTATTTGACCGTTAAGATTTCAAAATTATAGTAAAAAATGAAAGTCTTTTGTTTAGTGATAAGAGGATTTAAGGGGCCAATGACGATACAATGAAATCATTCATGTATGTTCCTTATGGAAGGAACTTAGTACATTATTATAATAACTTGTAGCTTTTTTGGTATTGATCAGCACTTTTCTCAATCAAAATGTGTGACATCAATAAGTCATAAGATCAATAAGTCATTTCTATAAGTTCCTTATAAACAGTTTTGTATTACTAAATACCGCATTAATCATATTGTGAACTTTATTGATTTTTCAAAATGCAAGCCGGCCGTGTCGAGACAAGTAGTATTACAATAATATGTTATTTGATACCTTTTTCCAAGGTATATTTATCTCAGAACAGACTTAGCAGTCCTTTCTAATTCCTCCCTTTGTAGTCCGGTTCAGTATTGTAGACTAATTTCATATATCCATTTCCCACTTCATAAGATTATAAAAAAAAAAAGCGTAGGAGCCCACGTCGAAAGAACTTAACGTAAACAGTTACTGCCATACATCGATTTACTGCAGCAAACCAAGTGATGAGTGAGAATATAAAGGGTTGATATGAAAATATTAAATAAATTATTTGGTTAGTAATTTGTAATACCAGTAAATTTTATAATATAAATTCATTTTGTCCTTCTTTTATAATTAAAGTAACATAAAAATTTTATGGTCGTTAAGGATTAAATATACATTTTGTTTGTACTTTATAGAGTCTAATTTTTAAAAGCAACAACATAAGCTTCTTTTGTTGGCTTTAATTTAATGATTCTTTTTAACAATTGTTATGTACTTGTACTTTTAGTTAAATAATTCTGACATTGAAGTCATTTGAAGTAGCTTTGATGATAATGTAAATATGCTTTCAAGTGGTTTAATATTCCGATACTTAAATTGTTTGATATAATTTGAACAGAAAAGATTAAAATTTAAAATTTTAATATTTCCATCTAACGTCGCTAATTAAGTTTTGGTCCCACCTTCGTGTATAGAAAAGCTAATAACTAGTGATTCTTTATTACTTTTTGAATGAATCTAGACTAGAAGTTCCTTATATTAAGGTTCGAAGTGAAATGTACTGATTTTAAGGAATGAGGCTAAATGCTCATCTGTCAGTACTTCTGAAATTATAGGTTCATAGGTTTATAGGTTCATAGTTGAAAACACTTGTTCACATATATATAAGATGAAGCAAACATAGCACTGATTTTCTGGGCGTGAGATATTAAATTTGGGAAACTTACTTTTGATAATGATTTGTAAAATTCTGACTTTGGCATATTTAGAAACAGCTGCTTGAGATGATTGTTAGAGGGGAACTCAATTCAAGCCGCAAATCAGACCTCACTACTTCACAATTTACGTTGAAAGACATGGTAAAAATATCCAATTCTGTTCGAATGGCACTGAAATCTTGAAATATGCGTTCGAACTCAAAATGCAATTTTTTTTTGTAAGCTTGGAAGCTTTCTGTACTTGCTATTTCCGTGGATTTATGTTTTGTAGCATAAAATAAAGAAAGTAAAAATATCATTAGTCCTTTGAAAAAAAGGAAAAAAGAAAGTAATATTTAAACAAAGTAGAAAAGGAGATAGATATACATAGAATATATAAATCATATTTCTTTTAATTTCCGTCGGACCGGCAAATTAAAATCTATCCGCGGGCCACATAAAACCTTCCGGCGGGCCGGAGTTGGCCCGCGGCCGTAATTTGCTCATCGCTGATCTAGACTGTTATGAATTATTTACCCCTTTTATAGAAACATTTCAGAAGGATATCGTCTCCTTTTGAAATATCATGTTTACTGAACCACTTTAACATTTTTTTTATTAGCTGTGGACTGTGCTTCTTCTTTTTAAAATAAATACGACTCTTTTTATCCACTAAATTTATTTGTAAAAGTTTAAATTTTTATGCATAGACTCATTTCTTAGCATCTGAATATTTCAAAAGATTTTATTCTTTTGAGTCCCTTGATAGTAATGTCCATATTACGAAATTTGGAAACTTCTCTGTTAACATGATTTTGTGGTTTCTTTCGATAAGAGCTTCAAAGGAACGGCAAATGTGCAACATCATCTCAATTCCATAAGCAGAATGTAGGCCATTATATGGAATATCCTAAGAAACCTTAATAATTCTTCTTTTACATTTATCTGAATAAGTTGAATTATCTGGATATTCAAATTATTTGCACACCCTTAAGGCTAGTTGTCATAGCTCTATATAGAAAATTAGAGTAGATAATAAAATATTATACCGTATTGCATATTACATAATACATTGTCTTCTATTTAATTTTATATTTTAGCTCAGCATCAAAAACAAAGTTTAAATTTTTGGCTCTGTAAGCGAAAGATTTTTGCGTACCTTTAATGAAGATTGGCTGTAATCTATACTTTATATCACTAAAGTCCTGAATTTGTTTAAATAAAGGTTCATTGTTAAAGGTTCAGTTCTAAGTAAAGAGGTAACAAAGAATGTAAACGATTTTTAATCGCTTATAAATTGAAACATTTAGAAGTCTAATTTTTCTAAAAAAATTTACATTTAGACCGGTTTAAAAAATGTATCACTAAATTCCTTTTTTAAAATATACTTGTATGCTCATAAAAAAAAAAGAAGACTTCCTATTGAGCTTTGAGAACCCCAGTTAAAATACACCTAAAATTTGTAATATCCAGTTTGGCTTGTAATATATGTATTTACCACCGGCGGTTAAGTATCACCACCTCATATGTTTCCTTCAGTCTGAATCAGACACTATGGCTTGCCATCCATGAAAGGTAATTTCTTTTAAAAATTTACCAATATTATCGTCCTTTTCGAAGTAATTTTTAGTTACTTCATACATTTTCACGATATTAAGCGATTATTAGCTAATTTTTCATTATGTCACAGAAGACCAAAATTTACTTGAATTATATCATAGCTATAGCGAATTAAGTCAAAAAACAAAAATTACAAATAGTAATTAAGATGGAATTTAACACAATTTTTAATATTTAAAAAAAAAAAAACTCTTTTAAAAAGCATTTATAAAACGAAATAAATTTCATTTTAAAAAGATAATTTGTGTTGAAAATTTTGTCACAATTTTCATATTTTGTAAATAAATTCGAGAAAAATTATTATTAAAAACAAATTTGCTGTAGCATTCAAAGAAAAAAAGTTTTTTTTAAAAAAAAAAAAATTGGCTTTAATTTTATTTAAAATATAAATTCATTCACAATTTTGACCTAATTCTAAAAGAACTAGTTTACTTTTCTTCTTCTTTTTTTGATATATTTTTAAAAAACAAAATATAAAATAATTTGTTCCATATGCAAAATGTTTATCCTTTCAACCTAATTAAATGTGGTAGCAATATATTTTACTTAAGAATTATTCTAGTCCATAATACATACATATTTATATGCAAACGTAGCCAGAAATTATCGTAATGGAAAAAAAAAAAAATATTCAGAACAAAAAATAAATAATTTTTCTTAAAATGTTTTAAAAATAGAATTTTTATTGCTTTGGGGGTATTAACAATTTCTATAAAACCTAAAAGAAAAGAAGAAAAGCAAAAAATCTAAATAAATATTTTCATAAATATAACAAAAACAATATAAAAATATAAAATGGTTTTTTTAATAACACTAGAAAAAGCTCTTTACAGAGTAGCTAACAGGTAGATCACATGCATACTTGATTATCCCCGTTAATATATATAGTTGCAAGCATTCAGGCGCTAACTGTGTCAAGGATAAAGCTTTAAATGAAGTAAACATTTTACACAACCCACAGGCCACAAAGTGTGTCACAATACATAAATTATATACACATATACTAACAATTATAGTCTTAAATATATATATATATGGTGAAATGACAAGTGGCCGCTCGTCTCAGCCACCGTTGGCATGCTTACCGCATAACTTTGACAGCAGGGGAAATGTAAAAATTGCGAGAGAAAGAGAGATTAACTAAAAATATATATGTATATTTGATGCTTGAAATAAAGCTTTTCGTATATGATTTTAATTGATAATAAAAAATGAACTATTTTATATTAATATATTTTCTGTTATTTCGAATATTTTATCATTTAATCTAAATTCTAAATTTAATAAAAAAAAAAATCAATCTATTTTCCTGTTGTTAGACCTGATTGAAATTTGACAGTTTTCATATGAGGTTTGCGTCAAGGCTATACATGTCCATAATAATAAGAGCTCATCAAAAACGCATTGAAGTGTACATTTTTTGAATATTTAACTTTTTTTTTTCCAGCATTTTAATATTTTCTTTAAATTTTTATAAATATACAGCACAATCAATTTATTTAAATAATTTTAAATTATTGCTAGAAAATGTTATTTGGGAGTGTTAAGAGATGAATTATTTTTTTAAAAAAATCCTACTAAATATTATAACTAGAAATTAAAATAACAAAAAAATTAGTTTTTTTTTTAAAAAATAATTCAATATTGCTACATAAATTGCAGCAGTATTGCCAAATCATATTTGATGGTGTAGAATGTAGATGAAAATGATGAAGACTAGAATCAAATTCAATTCAATAGAGTTAAAAAATTATTGTGATATTTTTGACAGATTTGTCATGGATCATTTGAATGTATTTTCGTTATTTTCAAAATCAATTTTCTGTCCAATTGAGAAGCAAAATTTTTTTACGTTGCTTGAAAGTAATTTAATTAACACATAGAAAAAAAGTAGTGTCTAAATTTCTAGTACTTATTTAGCGCTTGAAATTTTGTATAACTTATAGGGCGTTTACAACGGCATCGAAATCACATTTGCATTTATATATGAAATTTGCAGGCACAATATGATTTCGTTATATATCACCAAGCAAAGGTGATACGTTTCATATTTAGTCCAATTTCAGCACATTTATTTTATAAACGTAGCCCAAAATATTTTCAAAGTCAGCTGTTGTTGACATATTAAAGGTAGACACTTAACAATCCGCCATTAAGTGATACAAAAAATTCTGCTATCTCGAGTTTTTCGAAAAGGAAATATATAATTTATGAGCGTTTCATTTCACCTTGTTTCACGAAATCATGATTTCGATGACGGTGTAAACGCCCTATTAGCAAGCCAAAATTTGAGTGTTACTAAACATCAATTATGGGTTAAACACAATGAACGTGGTTGCGGTGACAGCTGTCACAGCTATAGGAATTTATATAGCTGAATTTCGGAATTCTGAATGAAAACGCGTTCCGCAACGCAACCGCGTGCATTGTGTATGGGCCAGTAGATTTGGACTCACTACCATTCCTTTTTTTTAATGACAAAAAGTAAATTGCAACATATTCAACTATCAAATATTATCAAAATTATATTCTATGTAATTATAATCACAAGAAATAGCCATTACTAACGCCACATTTTATACAAAAAAAATTTTATTTTAGTCTTCTCTGAAAAACTGAAAAAGTTATAGTGAAAACTACAAAGCAATTTAGGCCATATACCAATTTATTGGAGACAAGTTAGCATTTGGTGCAAAATTTTATGCAGCTATGCGTTAGTGATTCCTAAGAATCACTAGGACTAATTGTAAGTCTAATTAGTTTAATGAGGAATTAAACAGCTTTTCAAAAATGCACAAAAATGGCAATAAATTTCACTTTAATTTCAATTAAATGTAATTTTTTATATTATCTTTTTATAGTTTTGGCATATCTTTATTTTTCTAAAGATACTGCTGACTAAATCAGCAGATACAATGAGTCCAATTTTGCGGGTTTTTTAATTGTCAAAATACATAAAAGATGTAATATTAATTCCTGGTTTGGGATTCTGTCTCGTTGAGAAGTTGTTAGCGTGAGAATGAGAAAGTTGGATTTTGATATATAATGTATGGCAAATATGTCAAAATTTGACATACTCATTTCTCACTGAGACAGAATCCCAGCCCAGGCTGTAAAATTGCATAGATAGTGACCAGACAACCACAAACTCAATATTACGATTTACACGATTGATGGAATCAATAGGAACTTTAGGAATTTGACAGTTGTCAGATATTTCTTTCAGACATTTAAACATTAAATTATTGATAATGTTAAATACACATTCTTAAAATTTATTTCATTTTTAAAATTATGACTACTTTTCTACTGATTCAACGAAATAAAATCATAAAAATTCAGTTGATAATTGTAATCGTATTGTGCGAAAATTTATATGTAAAAAAATGACATTTGACATTAATTTCGTTAAGATTTTCAACGAAATACTATCATTCTCAAATTTTACATTTAGTTTAGGGATTTTGGCAGCACTAAAATCTGCTAGATTTGTGACACAAAACCCTTAATATCACAATATCCAATAAGAACGCAATTATAGTAAGTAAAATACTGTACGTTTCTACTTTGAATAAAGCAAGGATTTTAATGCTCCGTAAATCTTTTTGATTTACTTTAAATTCTGTTTTTAAAGATTTTTCCCTGATATACATTTTTGTATATAACATATTTCTTTTATCATTTATGAAATGAAGTTAATAATATTTTATATATGTCGTCTAGGTAAAAGTAAGGATAAATATGGCTTCTTTTTGGTAAGATTTAATACTACACAAAGTAATCGTAAATTTTCTGAGTATCATTTAAATTAATTATATTCAGGATGGTTTAATCACTAATATTAATTTTTACTTTGGCGCTTTTAACTTTGTCTATCTATTATAAAAATAAATTAATATTGTTTTATAGATAGTTCACGTTCTATTCTAATGTTATTAGATAAGACTTAAATTTAAGACCTTTTAAGTAGGTCACAGTTAAAAAGTTATTAAGATTGCTTGTTTGAAATATAAAATAAAACTTTATTATACGGATAATAATACTTTAAAAAGTATATAATGTTAAAAAGAATGTTGTAAAAATAATAATTGGGAACAAATCTAATTTATGCAAGTCCTTGAATAAAAAAAAAAAAATATTTCCTTAAGTTGAAAACATGTAAAATATTTTAATAAATAGACAAAAAAATTTATAAAAAATGATAAAAGATAAATTTTAGCATAATTACAATATTCTACATTGATGAGTGGACTTTTGGATTTTATTGGGAAATTCCTTTTGTCTTTGTCAGATTTAAATTTTTGCCTAATTTATACAATGACTGCTTCTCAGATATATCTGACTTGGATTTTTTATGACACAAATTTGATTCGGTGGGGTGATTTTTTTAATGTAAAATATGCAAAAAAAAACAAAATAAAATGTCATGGCAAAATAAAACTTTAAAAGAGACTTTGATTTGAGACGACAGCTAGGATCAAAGGCTGAATACCAAAACTTCATCTCAATGGCATAAAATTTTCACCCGACGTCGTTGATGATAGTTTTGATTCCTTAATACTTCTTGAATGAATCTAGACTATTATGAATTATTTACCCATTTTAAAGAAATACTTCTGAAAGATATTGTTTCTTTTTGCAATATTATGGTTACTGAACCACTTAAATATTTTTATTATCAACTGTAAACCCGTGGTTCTTCTTTTCTCAAATAAATACGACTCTTTTTATCTACTAAATTTATTTTTAAAAGTTTAAGGGGGTAGTAAAATATTGTTTTTTTATTTTTTATTTTATATTAATGTACAACTTCCTAAGATTATTCTGTGAAAATTTGAAAGCAATTGAAGTAAAACTAACGGAGATATACACTTGCAAGTCTTTTATTTTATGTACTTTATAAAATAAAATTCAAACTTTCAAACGCGTTTTTCCCACACTTAGCTTTTTCAAAGTCGGTGAACTCTGTAACTCAAAATCTACTGAACCGATCCTTTTGAAATTTCACTCTTTCTTTACATAAATTACGAGGTAATGCTGTCGAGTTTCTTTTTTTTTTTTAAATTTTAACTTATTTTAAAACAACAAAATTTCTGATATTTTTAAGGAAAAATCAGTATTTTGACTTCCGAGCCTTGTAAAAAACCGAAAAATCAATAAAAAAAAACAGTGTTACCTGGGGAAACTTATTAACTGATCAAATCAATTTGGATTTTTAATTTCTGTTGATCAGGTAATGAGTTATGAGGTTCACCGCGACAGCGACAGCGGAGATTCGCTGTTATCGGCTCATTTTTTAATATTTATTAATGAAACTTTCACAGAATATTCTTTTAATACAATATAATTATACTGTATATATAGAAATAAATAAATATTAATTGTATCCTTAGAAAAAATTGTAGAAAATATGCTTTTTTCGGCCGAATTAACTTTACTACCCCCTTAAATTTCATCGAAAGGCGATAGCGAGGTTGTGTGTTGCAGTGCAATATCTCTTTTTCAAGTTTTTTTGAACAAAATCAGTTAACCTCATTCCTTTTTTGGCAAGCCCATGGAAAGATAGACTGTTTTTTGCATAAAGTCATTTTTTTTTGTTTCTATTTTGCTTGGTATGCAAACATAGGCGCCCATTATCGAAACATATTTTTAAATCAATCTTTTGTTTCAGCGACCACCTCAACAATCGATATTACAAATTTGAAATAAACTTTTAGCTTGAACGTGATAAGTCATATGAATTCCAAGTTATTTTATACATAAAACAATAACAAAAAAAAAAAAGAAGCAATACCACCATATTTAAATTGCATTTTTTCATATTTAATTGCATTACAATTAAAGTGTAAACATTTTATGATATATTTTTTTCTTTTGTGTTTTTATAACACATACATACAGATATATAAAATTTATATCAAATCATTGATGATAAAAAAAAAAACAAAAATAAACAAACAAAAAATATGGCGGCGCCTGCTTAATTACATCAATAATAAAAATTATGTCACTGCCAGTAGGTTTTTAGGTCATGGCGTCCTATCTCAATAATTTTTTATTTTCTTTTCTTAAGAAAATTATTCTTCTTAAATATGAAAATAAATAATAAATGCAGGAAAAAAAAAAAGAAACAAATATTTTTATCTGCCCACTTTAGACGATAAAATTATTTAATTCATATGCAAATAAATAATTTGTTAAAAAGAGAAATAAATTTTAGGTTTTGATCTCTTCTATGGCATTTTCTTGCATTAAATTTATCAATGCTATATTCAGATTAATTAGAAATTTTATTTCAATTTCTTTAAATAGAAATGTGATAAAGGTATTAAATTAAAATTAATATAAATTGAAATTGAAAAAAATGAAATAAAAAAATAATTGGGATAAAACATTCGAAATGAATTGTAAATTAGTCAAACAACTGTTGTAAGATTTTATTTTAACGAGATGTCAGAATGACATATATTATATTATGCAGGTAGTATATCTGCCCTTTTCATTATGATTCTGTCCTAGGACTATTTTGTTTTAAATTTTAATTAAAAATTGTTTATTTGATTTGTTTTTAAAAACTAGTCCAAATCAACCTCACGATTTTTAACATTTCTCAGTTCTATATATTATTTAGTCAGGCATATTTTTAACCTATGTTAAATCATTTCTAACGTATTATTAGACAAGTTAGATACATACATGGCCCAAATAATTTTTTAGACGAAAACAAACAGCACCGACTTGAATACTGCAAAAAATTTTATAGTGCTACCGTGACGAAAGAAATGACTTTTCCATTTATTTTTTTTTTTTCTTTTTAAAAATTATGACGGGAAAATGATCATGGCTTCATAACTATGAATTAGTACGGTGTTTAGTATCTACATCCATCTTTCATTTAGGCCAAAACATAAACCCAAACAAAAAAAGCATTTTTTTTTGAAGTTTTTGGTATATACTCACTAAGTTTATAAGAACGATTTTTTAAAACGAAGGATAACCCAGCGGAGAAAATACTATTTTTCATGTTCGATGCGATATATAAAGTCATCAATAAATGTAATTTTATAGCTACCACGCTATATGAGACGATGCATTGCTTTTAAAACGGGGAAGAGATTGGAAAGTTTCCCTTTATAATTTCGATTACAGCATTTTAGAAGTCTTTTAATCAAAAAAAAAAAAGGAAATAGCTTTTGTTTATTTATTAAAATTTATCTTAAATATTATGGTTATTGAATAAATATTAAATTTTACTAAAAATACTTAAAAAAAAAACGAAGAAATTAAGAAAAAATCAAAGTAAAAGACAAAAGCTCCTATACATCACAAAAATGGTACGAAGGGATGCAATGAAATTAAAGAGAGTTTCACTGCTGGGTACTTCTCAGTATATACAAACTCAAAAATACAACGTGAATCTACTATATCCTTATTTTTTCAATATATAATTCTGAAACTTAAAAATTGTACTTTAATGTAATTAACTGTCCAATTATTTAATTCATTTATGCATTACTTTTCAAACTAATCTTGTAAAAATGAAAGTTATATTAAATTTTGGTAAATTCATTATTACTGAACACTTTGGTCGCCTAAAATTGTTACCCGTTTCAGCAAAAACATAGTTTTTAAAGATTTCAAAGTGAAATTCTGTGAAATAATTGATTTAAAAATTTTAAGCATAATTGTATTATTGCAGTAATTTTTCCCCACTTAAGATTGTAGTGTGTGTATTTAAAAAAAATGAATTAACCGAAAAATAAAGAATAATTTTCTTTTACTTTCAAGGTTTTCTTTATACACTTGGCCCTGAAATAATATGAAAAAAATCATTTGCTAAGTAAGCTCAAAGGAGATCAGTTTTGTTTTTTCTATTAAGATTTAATACAACCCACATAGCTTCAATATTAATTTATTGTTTTTAATTTTTAGCTTAATTTACTTTTCAGTCATGATTCCCAATATATAACAGGATCAAGATAAACATCTTACACTCTATATAGTATATATACATCTACATATGAATTAAATGATTTCGTTGTAAAGAAATTGAATTATCCAAGATTCAAGGTTCTTTTTTTCATCAGGAATATTAAACATTTTTCCTATATATTTCTTACTCTATAAATAACTCTTGTATATATGTATATATAGCATTGTAACACAAACTTATATATATTTTTTATCAAATTTTATTAAACATAATCAATTTTTCTATAGTATAGAAACAGACTGGCATCAGAATAAAAAATTTGGCGCCTAAAAATCTAACTATAAGTCTGAAATTTTATTAAGAATATGAAAATAAATTTTCTTAACTTTTAAATTTATTAAAATTGTGTAAATAGCTTTTCTGTAAAATTTTATATTGTTGAATACACAAATAGAAAAAAATGACAAAAGAAAATATTGAACAATTGTTAATCAATATTAGTTGAATAGTAGTCAATTTTTCTAATAATCTAGATCAGCGGTGCGCAAACTATGGGTCGCGACTCCCTAAGGGGTAGCGAGAAAAATTTTGAGGGTCGCCAGAAACTCATAAATTTATTTGTTATTTAAAAAATATAAGACTTTTCTTCAACGAGTAACAGGTAATATGAAAATGGTGACCCCTAGAGGTCACGATAAAATTTTACACGAAGACGGGGGGTCGGCAGTGAAAATAACTTGCGCACCACTTATCTAGATTACTTTTTTCAAAGTATTCTATCTTTTCATCTTTTTATTGTAATATATTTTCAATCTCTGAAATCAATCTTCTAACCTAAAGATGGCAAAAGTATTGGATCAAAATGGACAATATATAATTTATTAAAATGTTTATACACTCCTTTCTGTGTAGTTAGAAAGAGTGAATCAACGCCTGTTTAGAAAGGGTATTAGGACACATAGGAAAATTTTATACAATTAATTTTTGTTTATAATTTCAAACGTTTGTATACGCATATAATGAAAAAACAACAACGAAAAAATTAAAAGTATCTTGAAATCCATTTTAAAATTTTTTTAAATTGCTTGAAAGACTTTAATAAAAAGACAAGAGTACAAGTAAAACAAACATTAACAATCATAAGAAAACTATTCTCTAACTTATTTTATGTATTCAAAACACACGCAAATAATGAAATTTGTCAATTCTAAAAGATATAACATATCTCTCCTGATCTAATTTTTTATGTCATTGATTTTTACTTTTCTTTTTTCAAAAAAAAAAAAGGACATTTACTTTATTTATATCGTATCAACGAATATCCTTTTTTATATAAATTGTAAAAAAAACAACAACAAGTTCTTTACAAACCAAACTAGAATTATTTTTGAAAACAATCAACAACTAATCCTGATAAATCGATAAAAAACAATTTAATTACAGATCCTTGTATGAAAAATAACATTAAAAACAATGTTTGTTATTTTTAAAAAAAAGTCCAAACAATAATGTCATAAATGATACCCTCACGTTTTCTTCAATTTATTTGAGGTTAGATTTGAGCTATTTGCTATTAATAAATATATTAAGTTATATGTATGTATATAATTTATTTTATGTATGTGTGATCAATTATAGACTTAGAGTAAAAAAACAAAAATCCCAAGATAATTCTTATACATATGCTAAGCACGAATTTTTAGGATATTTAAGAAGGATTATATGAAGTTGTTGAAATGATTTTGTTATTTATTCATAAATATTTAAGTAATTTATTTGATTCGTTGAAGGGGGAAAAAAAAATTTATAGTTGATGGCCTGTTTGTTTTTTTTTTTTATTTTGAAGTAATATCAGTGTTTGAAAAATTGGATATCCTATTCACTAGAACCACTATAGATTATCCTTATCTCAACAATGATACCAATCATTGACAGAAGTAAATTGTTATGCTGGTTCCTATTCCCACAAATCATTTTCTAATATATTATTTTTCATTTTTGTTGTTGTTGTTGTCTAATTTCAGTTGCCCTCTTTTGTTATCAAAAATCAAAAAAGACAATTTATTGTTATAGCAAAAAAACAAAACAAAACATTTTCTATATATTTTCTTCTTCTTGAAAATTATATTAATATCAACCGAAAAAAGGAAATTTTCTTTTAGCTAAAATAACATTAATAAAAACTTGAAAAACTGTAAGAAACGCAACCTTCATAACGGCATTGTACAATGATATTATAAACATTTAAGAAAAGCTACTACTAATTTCCAACAGATAAGCAGATTATATTACTTATGTTTTGCGATACGCACTCTCTTACACATATACATATATAAAATAACAAAAAAGGTCTAAAATACCTGAAGTAGTAGAAAATTAATAATAAGAAGAAGAAGACGAAAAATAATAAAATAAAATACAGAAAATGATGTTAGTAGGCCAAGGACAACAAGCTAGCGTGTGATTGAGAACGTGTGCTGCGTGAAACAGCACTTAATAATGTTTTGCGTCATTTTCCATTTTTTTTTTTTCATTAATTTTAAAAAGAAATTTTTTTTTATTTTTTGTTAACAATGTTATTAACTATTCCTTTTGGTTTTAAATTTATATTTCAATGATTGTTAACTCCCTCACTCTACGCATAATATTATTTTTTGAATGCTAATGATTATGACACTTTACTCTCTCTCCCTTCTCCCTAAATTTAAATTTATTATATGTAATCAAAAAAAAAAAATAAAAAGAGGAGAAAACGCTTGCCCTTTAGCAGTCTAAAGAATTATAAAAACAAAAAAAATAGTTAAATAATTTTGTTAGGTATGTAAAAGAATGAAAAAAACAAAAATAATAAAGTTGTTGATTTTGGTGTTATTTGTTTCTGTTTTTCTTATGTGGGGAAAAAAAAAAAACGAAGAAAAACAAAATTTTCCAAGGCTTGACCAGCCATCAAAACTCTATTTACACATTTATCTAAATCTCTGAAGGTTTTCTATCAATTTTGGTATCTCATTACTAAGTGCGTGCATGCAGCCTTGTAACGGGTATACTTGAAATGAAACTTCTACAACGGTCGGGGGATAATAGAGGAGATTAGCATTGCTAGGTCTCAGTGCTTTGTAGTATTTCGTAATTTAGTTTTTATATTGATACTGATTAAAATTAGCTCTAGTTTTTGTTTTTTCTTCAATATTAGGGTTGAATTTAGATTAATTTTTTTTTTAAAGCTAAAATAAAACATATAAAATAAATAGATAGAATGGGATCAACTGAGAAATTTAAATTCAAGTGGAAGATAGGTTATTTAATTTTTTTTCATTCTTTTTTTTAATTTTTTTAAATTAAGGTATAAAATCCCAAAAATATTGCGTCAAAATTACAAGCCGATTGGAATATAATTTCCTAAATTGTGAACATTTGAGCGTCTTTCGCTCTAGAACAAGAAGAAGGGTCGTTTAGGGCTGCCTGCAGAGTGCCGGCTTACAGCCGAGCTGACACCGATTCCCATTGCGATAGTCTAATCTTTGGTAGGCTTGCACTCTGAACACTTTGAGCATATTCCTAAGGAATTACCCATGAGGACTTTATAGTCTTCGGTATCGGAATCGGTGCCAACTCGGCTGTAAGCCAGCACTCTGCAGACAGCCTAAGACGTTTTCCTGAATCTTGTTATTTTTGAAGTCAAACTTCGAAGCACGATAACTCAAAATCTACTTGACCGATGAGTTTTAAAATTTTGCACACAACATTTTTACATATTTCACCAGGTAATATTTCTTTTTAAATAATTATTAATTTAACAATAACAAATATGTCGATTTTGAAACGAAAATCGGTATTTTGGCTCCTAAAGGTTACCAGAAATTGAAAAATTGAAAAAAGCAAATACTTTCGCCAAGAAACAGCTCCTTTAATAAATAAATTTTGTTTTTTTGGTATTGGATGATTCTGTTGCGAGTTATGATACGCACCGGCGAACAACTTTTTTTCAAGGCGCCTCCAGATATTCACTGCCACTCACACACTTGCAATGAACCTTTAGGAAAATATTGTTCAAATGTTGGGTTATCATAAAGAAATTAATTAAATAAACTGGAACTACCTCCATTGCCAAAAAAAGGTCTTGAAAACATGCATATTTTTCAACGAATTACCCAAACCATCTCCTTAATTCCTTTTTAAAAAAATCGATCTCTAAAAGATTAGTATTAGTGTTAGTTTCTTGAATCAACATTTTGTTGTATTACCTTTACAAAAAAGGTAAAAACCGAAATGCCAAAAAAAAAAAAAACAGGAATGCAACTAACTTTTGGAGTCCACCGTCCGCAGATTATATATAAATATTAAATGAATTTCTTACGTGATATTCTAGGATGATTTTTTAAAATGTTCAAATTTATCGCTGGATAACCAGACAGCCATTTATTAAAATTATTCTACATTTCAGAATATTTTCAGTCTGTTTTATAGCAAAACAGACCAAAATAACACATAAAATGATTTAAACTATATCAAAAAAAAAATAAATATAAAAATAATTTAAAATTAATTTAAATAATGTTGTTAGAAAACTAAATTTAATACTGACATATAAGAAAAGGAACTAATAAATTTAACCTAAAAAAATATACATACATAAAAATAAAAAATTTATTTTAAAAAAATTTACATATGAGATGCGTGCAGAAAGAAAATAATAAGCCATCATCCATTTTCCGACATTAAATAATTAAATGAGTCTGCATTTGAAAAATTTTCTATTTTTGTCAAAAAAATAAAATAAAGGAAGAAAAGAAGCAATTTTAGCAAAAGAAAATAAAAACACTTTCTCCAAGTGAAATGCAGATTTTGAATGGCCAATGAATTAGTTGGCATGCCCTCACCTACTAACCTAAATACTTGATGTCCTGGTTCAATTTGTTTTTTTCGTGTGCACATTTTTTAAAAAAAAAATGTTACTATATAGTCCAGTTTTAATTTTTACTTAAAAATAGAAATTTAAAATATAGCAAAAGTTTTATTTTTTTTAGTTGTTTCTCTTGCATTTTTGTTTTTGTAATATTAAGCAATTATCCTTTTTAAGAGGTAAATATTTCAATTAACTTTATACAAAGACTAAGGACTAGAAAAAAAGTTTGTGAGTATTTAATTGAAACGAATTAAGAATATAAAATAAAAACAGTCAACAAAGTTTGATAGAAAGTTTTTAAATAAATAATTTACTTTGTGTGAAATTGAAAAATTTAAAAAAAAAAAAATCAGTATAATGCATAATTCAAAACTAATAAACTCCAATCTACTATAACTGCATAAAGATTAAAATGAGTATAAATACTATTTACTTTTTTGAGAAATAAATGAGTAAAAGTAATTTTTCTTTACGATTAGTTTCTATGTAGAACTTAAGAAGTGCTAAATAACTGAATCTTGGTTTACTGCTGGTTTTGAATAGAAAAAATTTCATATTACATATTTCCTAAAAAGTTTTAGTATTGATATCCAGATATTATTGCAAAAAGAAATCCATTTTATTTTTAAAAACCTTAAAAGAATGATTGTCAAAATTTACTTTAACTTTGAAAAATATTTAAATCGAATTACAAGATTTATGCGAAAACTGAGGCCTGTTTTGGATATAATTATAAATTCTCCAATAGAATAAGTTAGAAATTATAGAAAAACATCAGGTGATAATAATTTTATGAAGTATTACTAAAACAATGAAAAAAACCATAGAAAAATAAGAGAAAATATCACTTGAAAGCATGTTAGAAGTTTTTAAATGTACATAATCCTGAATAATATGTTATCCTGAAATTTTCATCCAAATCTTTCTATGCATGTTAAGCGGTACCTGCTATTAGAGACTAAAGTCTCGAATGCTATCGTTGCTGTAGCAAACTACAAATAAATGTCTATTTTAATCTTAAAAAAATGACACAGTAGTAGTGTGATATTCAGAATAAAACAAGGCACCTATGACAATTTAGTGTACCCAACGATTCCTTAATATTAAGGAAATACCACATAAATCAAGTACTACCGTTCAACAAAAAATTCGAACCCTACCAAATTATGTCGCTGTTTAATAAACGATTGGGGAGTGTCATTACTATTGGCTCCTTGTCATAAATGATTCAAAGAAAATGAAAAACAAAACAAACCATTTGTTAAAGAAATAATCCAGAAACCTTATTGGCCTCCAAACGTAGTTAACTTAAACTAAACTACTCCACCTGCATATTTAAAAATCACAACTGGACAAAAGAATTTAAAAATAATTAGTCATGGTTCAAATCTTTTGGTTTAAGTGCAGACATTCTTTCAGAAGGAGATAAATATTTTACTAAGGAATATTAGTTGGATTATTAGTTTACTTAGCTTTCCTTAACATATGGTTTAAAATGAATTAGTAAATATCTTTAATAGATAGTAAAGACAACAACAAAATCGTGTGTAAATCCTTCTGGGAGATTGAAAGGATAACAACTCACTCCTCTTTGATGGCTGGCAAAACTTGATCTATTATAGGCCAACCAACTTTAGCTTTCAATGTGTTTATGGCAATGACATGGAATTTTAGACTTTCTTTTAAATTCTAAACTCTTCCCTTGGGTACTGAAAAAAATTGCTAAGTCCAAGATGCAGATTCTATTTTCATGGGAGATAAACATTTCTCTTTAAAGTATGTAACCTAATTATTTTCTTTAAATAAATTTTTCTTATCCTGTAACACACAAAGGAAATATAATATCAGTAAAACCCTATTTACATTTATTTTTACTTTTTTATTTCAAAATGTTAATAATCTTCTATTTAATTCTTTTTCTATTAAAAAACAACATGTAGAAAATTTGATTTAGTCAACAAATCTTATTTTCATTTTCTTAAAGAAAAATAATTGAAAATTTTTTTTGGGCTGTTTTTTTGTTTTGTTCTTTGTTTTTGTTTTGAAATTATTTTCAAAAAAAAAGAGCAGCAAAACTTATGTGAGTAAAATACATAAAAAATATTTTAATCAAATTTTTTTTAACTGGTAACTGATATTTTTAAAATTGATTTCAAGATATAGGATTACAAGAAAAAAATATATTTATTTTACTATCTCATATACCGTGTAATATTTCATTAAAGAAATGGGTATGTTGACTTCAACACAAAACTAAAAATATCCAAAATAAATTGCTACCAAGCTAATTAATTAAAAAATGTAACTAGACATTAGTAACTTAGATTTTACGAAGTCACGAAAAATAATTATTTCTATAGTTGACACGAAATTATTTGAAGATTGAATATACATATACTTAAATAGTGACGTCTGACAGTAGGTCATTTAGTTCATTTGGTAATTGGCTAACGTTTTATCCTTAGGTTTAAATAGGTAAAAGGATTGTTTTGGAAAAAGAATAATAATAAGAAATAATGCATGAATAGACAATAAAATTAAAAGAAATTGAAAATCCATCATAGAAACATTTCAAAATAGTTTCGTTATTTAAGGAAAGAAAAACTTGTAAAATGTTAAACAAGTCAATTTTTTTACTTATTGCGAACGGTTTTATACATGGAAAAATTTTATATTTCTTATTCCAAATGTATCAGACACGTCTAAAGTTGGTTTATTCTGTTTACAAATAGTTTGATAATAGACTTCCTAGGTAGAAAAACAGACTGAAAAATCCGGCAATATCGAGCAACAAATATATGTCCTTGTTAGTTTAATACAAAAATCGATCCATAACAGAAATGATGTGCAGACTATAGAAATTTTATAGCTTCATGGAACAACCCTTTCGTTCTACAAGTGGAAATTGTTGTAATTAAAACAATCACGTTACAATGTAACACTGTAGACAGTACTAACATCGGTTCTGAAAGTCAAGAAATAGGCGTTAGTAGCTTTAAAGAAAAAGTTTGGCGGAGTCAGAATAAGGATAAAGCGTGCCTTTTAGTGCATTTAAAATGGCCAGAATACCAGTCTAGTATTCTTAAAATTTAAAATTTTGTATAGGAGTTCTCTAGTATTAGAATAATAGATTTTTGACTGTTAAAATTTGTATTCATTTACGAATACTAGAGCCCAGGATAAACACTTCTTTTTATATATGAAGAACTAGGTTGTATTCTTGCCAAGTATTCTGGCCACTGTAAATGTAATATCAGATAATAAACATGTTTTATATATATAAAAACGAAAAGATACTCTAGATCTCCTTGATGAAAGCTCTTTGCTCTATGGACCTAGCTTCGATGACTCTATGTAAGTGTAAAAGAATTACCCTGTATTTATTTATAATTTTTTCGTAGGCAAAACTTAAAAGTGTTTTCTTGAAAATTGTGATTTTCGAAGTTTTTTTTAACGACTTTATCCTTAATTTCTTTTTAAAAAAAAATCACGCTCTAAAGGGTTAGTTAAAGTGTAAATTTTTTGATTCATACTGCAATATTTTTGTGTATTACCTTTACAAAACAGGAAAAAACGAAATGTTAAAAAAAAACAACTATTTTCGGAGTCTAGATTGGTGTTAACCACTTAACCAAAACAAAGAGGCTTGAATTAATAATATTTTTATATATAAATATTTAACAAAACAAAAAAATCATAAAATGATTACATATCGCCTTCATAGAACTCTCTAATATTAATTATTTTACTCTTAAAAATTAGTAAATAAAATTAAGGAAATAATAAACACAAGGCTAAATCCAAAATTTGTTATTAGAATTTTTTTTTTTCATCAAAAAAATCATATATGTATAGATTTCTATATATTTTTTTTTTTTATTTTCTCTTAAATTTTTTTCTTTAACATTAATTAACCCAAGGTAAAATATGCTACAATTAATAAAAGCATAGAAAATCAATACCATAAGACAAATTGTTAGCAATAGTGTTTAAATCACAAATATATATAGTATAAGAAGAAAAATCAAAAAGAAAGAAAAATGACATTGGAACAGAGCACATGGCTAGACTTTATACACCATGGTCATAAAATTTTTTGGGTATACAAAATATTATGTAATTTTTAACAAATATAGCCATAAGGAGGTCATATTTTATCATTCACCAAGATCATTTTACATGTCAAAAAAAAAAATAAATAAATTATTTCATTACGGTAACCCATTTTTAAAATATCAAAAAAAACAAAAAAATAAAACCTTTAATTAGAAATTTAAATACAAAATTTATGTTTAAATGTATTAATTGAACTTTTTTTATTTATTCATATAACTATTCTTTTTTTTTCGACAATTAAATATGTTTTAAATTAAACAGCAATGATTTCAAACGAAAAAAACAAAAACAAAACAAAACCAACAAATTTTAATCAATTTAATTGAATACTAATCACTTTAAATTGAAAATATATTTCAGACCTTCTATAAATTTTTGGTAAATTTACTTAACTTTTATTTTCAATAAAATTTTCGTCACGGTTTTTGTTTTGTTTTTTTAAACCATATATCCATTCAATCGTCATCATTTATTTGCACATGGCCGCGTGCAATTTTAGCCAAAAATCATATTGCGTTGTGCGGGTGAAAGTTTCACCTTTCGGAATTACTTAAAACAGTCCAGCTCTCCTCAAACCCCCCTTAACCATAGCTTTTGTATTGTAGTAGATAAAAATATATTTGGAAATTGTTAACTGTGACCAGTTGCAAAAATATTAACAAATAAAAGAATAAACAAAAAATACAAAGCACAAATATTTTTTTTGTTTTGTTTTGTTTTTTTTTTTTTTTTGTTTTATTTTATTTTATTAGTTAAACATTTAACAATCAGAATGTGGTCAGGCAATCGATACGCACGGCTGGGAGGAAGCTGGAGAAAGTTAAAAATTATGAAATTTTGACTCTTTTGTTACCTATTTAAAAATTTAAATCACAGGTGGGTATTGTGTGTTAATTCTACAAGACAAGAAGTAATTTTTTTTGTTTTCTATTTTATATATAACTATTCATAGATTTTTAATATTTTATAAAAGTATGGAATCAAAATAATTTTATATTTTAGACAATTCTTTAATCGTCAGATCATTTCAATAATTTACTTTTTATTACGGATACATGATATTGGTTTTTTTTTTTTTGTAATTATTAAAAAACAATAATAAACCTGCCTAAATATGATATTTAATTTTTTTTCTAACTGAAAGTTCACTCTCATTTTTAAGCAAATAACACAAGTGTTAAGAAGAGGCTTCAAAAAATGTCTACCGAATGTGAGCTTAACAAAAATACTTATACGGCAATAACATATGATCTTAAGACTGATTCTTCATTCTACAAGTCATTATCGGAAAGGAAAATAGATCTACAAGTGCAGTGTGTATAATATCTTCAGACGATGTAACAAAAATTTGCCCTCTTAATCTTCTCAAAATTTCGAAATATCTTTTTAAGGGTTCGGTTAATTCAGAGAAAAAAGGCATATTTTCAGGCAATACAAGTAGTTCTGGTTTATATAAATAAATAACTTTTCTTTGATAACACAACATTTGAACAATATTTTTCTTAAATTTTCATTTCAAAATAATAATAAGTGAGCGAGTGGCAGTGAATGTCTTGAGGGGCCTTGAAAAAAAGTTTTATTGTGTTGTCCATCAACAGAATCATCTAAAACCAAAAAAAATTAAAATTTATTTATTAAAGAAAACATTCTTCAAGGTAAAAACGAGGGTTTTTTTTCGATTTTTCAATTTTTGGTAGCTTTAAGAAGTCAAAATTCCGATTTTCGTTTAAAAAATCAGCTTATTTGCAATTGTAAAATTAACAAATTTATTAAAGAGCTCGCGTTGATACCTAATGAAATATGTGAAGAAATAATGTGCAAAATTTCAAAACGATCAATCCAGTAGATTTTGAGTTATCGTGAACACTGACTTCGACTTCGTTCAGGAAAACGTTTTAAAGTTTGCTCACTAAAAACTTGAAATTGAAACTCGATAATTTTTTTATACTCACTAAGAATCGCCGATGCCAGGTCAATAGAGAAAAAAGCTTTTATCAAGGAGATCTAGAGAATCTTTTCGTTCTTGTCTAACCAAAACCCCTTTTTTGTTTACTGTTGTGCGCAATTTGCTTTTGTTGGAATTTGACTCTGTTCCGACGTACATCTCTTGCATAAAGTTCAACAAAGCAAAAAAAAAACTTCATTGAAAGTACATGCAGCACTATATTATTCAAAATTTCAATAATTGTAGAGGTGCCCCTCACAGACTTTGGAGATATTTTCCTAATGGACTAGAGCAACGGCCGCTCAAATGCTAATAACTTTGGCAATTTTTATCCGATCGACTTGAAATTTTGATACAATATTCTTAAGATGTCATACATTAATTCAAAAGTATAAAAACTATGGGGGAAAAAATATAAATACCGAGCCCTTAAAAAAATAAATACCGAAAAACCTTAAGGAGATTTTGTATTTAGAGGAAATATTAATAGTCTGATACGTTCTAGGTGTGGTTCATGTAAGGAAATTAGGCAAGATCCTGGAACTGTTTTTTCGAATTCTTTATGTAAGGTTTAGTATTTATAATGTAGAAAGATAGGAACTATTTATTAATACAAACACTTTTTACCCATATTATTATATTCAGTTAGGTTAGCTCTCACAGTAGTTCATGGTATTGAACTACTGTGAGAGCTTAATTCTGCACACACGAGCTTACACTAGAAATGACTTCAAAAATTCAATTAAAAACAAAACATTAATCTTTTCTTTCTTTTTGTTTTTTGTTTCTATAAAACTTGGTTTTCGTATAATTATAGTAAGCAAAAGGTATAATATTAACTTGGCTATCATCTTCACTTTAATTGAAACATGATTTATTATTTACGAAAGTCATAAAAATGTCAGAATCAAGCTTAATTAGCCAACCAGGACGAGAATCATTTCAAAGCTTTATGTACTTAAATATTTCATAATATCTAAAAACATTTTTTAGCTTATTCCAAAAATACAGCAATTGGTTGTAAAAGGAAAAGAATGAATTATTTTTTAAAAGTTTCAAATGTGTCATTGAGGTAAAATTTAAATTTTATTACATAATTTTTTCAAGTATAATGTTTTTGACACCATTCACAGTATTAAAAAAAAAACAAAAATGCAAGAATGATATTGATTAAATGATTGAAAATGCCATTTTTGAGTCCTTCAAGCAAAGAAGTAGTTTTTCTATTGCTGATCCATTTTATCGACTATTCCTTTTGTTGAGTTGTAGTATGTTAATAAAATTAAAAAATGCCCGAAAAATGAAATATCTTTAAAATAAATGCAATTTTCTTTCCTTAGCAGAGAATAAACGAAATCTGTGATCGATTGCTGTATTCCTTTCTTTGTTTCTTATACAACCGATGATTAAATGTAGATCTACGAATTTACTACTAAAGCAGAAAAAGATAAAAAAAAAAATTCGTCTTTTGAAGGGTTTTGGTTTCGAAAAAAGAGAAAGCAATGAAATCGGCTGAGAAGGTTATGTTCCAATATTTTATTTTCTTTTTTTGTAAACAAAGTGTAATCATCTAAATTGACTAATTGGTAAATAAAGAAAGTTTTTTCGAGTGAATTATGAGTTTTGTTAGGGAAAAAACAAAAAAATGTACCCCTAATAAATTCATTTTGATAAGAATAAAATAGTTCAATATAGTATTGAATAAATCAATATTATTTTGATTATTAAAATTCTAAAATTGGTTTTTTGTAGAAATAAAATTTCTATCCACTGCCATAAGACTTAACATAATGATGCCCGGGATCAAGATTTCTGGTTTTTATTAGACATTTGTTGGTGACTGGGAACGAGAAAACCTTTTTTGGTTATAAGCATAATTCAATAACAATAACAATGAGCAATTCATTGAATTTTTTTCAGGTATTCTGTACTGCTATTGAAGCTTATCCATAGCGTTTATAACTAAAAGTTTTGAGTTCGGTTTTTAATATGGATTACTGGTATGTGCAGTGTGCCAAGAAACAAATCTGGTTATTTTATAAACATTGAAATATATTCAGGAAGTTACAAAAAATTAGGAGATACTATTCTTTCTATTTACGTCCAGTTTTTGATATGTGGCTCTATCTATATTAAGAAAATTATTACAATAATGTTAAAACTGCTGAATTGCTTTTGGAAAAAAAATAAGAGTGTATGGAATAATACGATTTAATAGAGGTTTACCTACAGAACTAAAAGATTGTATAGGAAAAATGAACAAAGAAAAAATATGTTTTCGTCGAAAAAATGATATTCTCCTAATAATAAAATATCAACATATCCGACGCGGTTGTCATGTTTTCTCAAATTCCACTGAACCGATTCACTTGCAAATTGGTGTGAGCCTTTTCAAAAGATTTCCCTATCGCAGGAACTACTATTTGAAAAAAATTTTGAAACATAAAAAAAGTGGTAAAAAACACGTCTCTTGACTTCAAACAGCCATAACTTGGCGAAAAAGTTTTTTTTTTGCAATTATCCTAGTTCCTGCTATAGCGGTACTCTTCTAGATTAATTATTCGCTTTTTTTTTTACTTCAGATTACTCAGAGGGTTCAAATCGTGGCAACCATCGAGCACCATTTCTTTTACACCCCCACTTCATCAGCCTCTAACTTTTTGGATTTTTGATTTTTACAATTTTTTTTTTTGTGTATTGTTTAGGAATCAATAAATATTATACAAAATAACGAATACTAAAAATATTTTTTGTTTTTTTTATTAACTTGAAATTTATAAAAATATTCTAACAAGCAATCTTCTAATTTTAATATTATGAAATTTGTCAGTCTTCTTAATCTTAAATACTTAATAATCAATATTATGGTGACTTTTTTTTAAAAAAAATCTTTCAACTTTGTTCTCATTTCTATGGCAGCTATATTTTTGTTCAGCACCATTTGTTGAAAATATTTTAAAGTTTACTGCATTCAAAATTTAAAAATTTTTACTCCAAAATGTAAAGTTATTTTCAGTGTCAGAAACATGTGTGTTTGTGTTATTAAACCTGGCGTACTTCATCACGTTTTACTTGATAAAAAAAAAAACAGAAGAAGATTTACGTTTATGATCTCAGTACTGATCCTATAATTAAAGAACAGCTATTGTTCATTATAGTTATGAAAGCGAGAAATGGGTAAATAATATTTTTTTTTCTATTTGGTGTAAAAAATAATCGAGTTTTTTAATATTTCTACCATAAAGAAATCAGTGTCTTTTGTTATTTTGTATAAAATGATGGAAAAAACTTTAATTTCTTCCTATCTTATAGCTTAATTTTTTATTAGATGTCTTCTCCAATTGATATTTCTTAAGGATATAACTTTTCGAATAAATTTTACATGATCAATAAAAAAATCAAGACAAAAGATTAAAATGATAACTAAATAAAACCTACATTAAATATTATTTCAGCTTTTAATAGAAAATTGTCAAACTGCTAGGCCTGCCATAAATTTTAGAACACTGACCGGGACATTTGAAGTAAATATCGGATAGGTATATTATGGAGATAATTGAAAAACTCCTTGAATATTTTATTATAGCAACTTTATCAACAAACTAGTTATATAAGACTTTTTTACAGCCACATTAGCTGAGAAATTCCTGTTATTTTTAGTTACATAAATATTAAAATTGAAAAAAAAATTCCAAAAAAACAATGAAATTTTATGAAAAAATTAATATTAAAATTTTTAAGGCTTACGCTTCGTCTTCGTTCTCAATTTTCTCTGCCCACTCATATTTTCCGGACGCTTTAGCCTTTTTAAGTAACTCTTTTTCCCCTTTAACAAAATTATAAAATTCTAAGCGGGACAACAGTAGTACACATGTCCGGGTGTACCGGGACGTATGGCAGCCCTAATTACTACTTTGGTATTTTCAAATTCAGCACAAATTTCATTAGAGTACCGTTTAATTGTTGGCACACAGCAATACGATCATTTCTAATTGAAAAATAAAATTTAGTAAAATATTGAAAGAAAAAAACTTAATTTTAAAATTTACACTGGAAATAAAAAACTAAACAAAGTATGTTAAATTTTTCTTTTAATCATTAATTAAATTATATTTAGCTCACATATACTTTATCACAAAATCTTACAAGAAAAAGTAAACGTTTTGTGCAGTAAAATAACTTTAAAATAAATACATATATTAAAAACTAATTTGTAATAAAACTTAAAAATCATGTTAAAAAAATTTCTCAAAAAAAAAACAAAAAACGTAACTTAAAGTCGGATCCTTCAAAGCAGACCCCAAAATTGCTTTCTTCTTAGAATGATTTTTAAAAATGAAAGTTATCAACAACAAAAAAATCCTCCCAAAATGAAACGAAAAACAAAAAAGTTAGTTTTTTCTGACGTTCACTAATATGTTACGGACATTAAAATATTTTTTTATGTTTGCAAAAAAGTGAAACAAAAAAAAAAGGAAATAAGAAACAGCAACAAAAAAAACCCCCGAAAATGAAATAAATGTGAGAAACACCAAAATTTATTGCTATGATATTGTCTAATTAAGATTTATTAATGTATCCCTTGGTGCAGCGCGTCTATTTCGAATGGGGCGGGTAAAAATTTTTGCGTAAATATGGCTGCCAGGCGGCAACTATAAATATTTTCAGCTCTTAAAAGAAGCAAAAATAAAATCAAAAAAAAAAATTATATTCGTCTTTATGGCAATATCCTGAAATTTAGTAGAGCTCTTATTTCGATTCTACATCAGATTTTTGTTTTTCTGGGTTGGCCTTTTTGCACAAATATTATAAACTTCTGACAAATATTTAATGATTACTTATCCAAATTCTTGGAAATATTTTCATATGACTGACTAAAAAGAAGTTTGATTTTTTGTTTTTAAAAAAAAATTTACGCTCTATTTGCAGCACAGATTATATTGCTGGAACAATAAAAACAAAAAAGGGCAAAAGAAGTTTCTTGCGTTACATTCATTTTCAAAAAAAAAAGGATATTCAAAACAATCACGTACATTATGCTAGGACTCACATCCACCTAACCCAATGAATTTCGAAGTTTTAAATGTTAATTTAGTCATGATTCTTAGATTAAATGGTAGGATATCGAAATTTGTGACTGTCGCTGCTAAAACTATTTTAGACTGAAAAAACTAAGAGAAATTTATAAAAACAAACAATATGTTACTGAATTTTCACAAATTTGCAGCTAAAATTATTGTAATATTGATTTATATCATTTTGGTTTAAAAGTCGAAAATGGATTAAGCGTATTGATTTAATATGTAATCGTTTTCGCTTAAAAGTGCGTTTTCACTGAACCTAGTTTTCGGGAAGAATTGATTTTACTTTATTGAAATCTTTTAAATATTGTTAAAATTTATTAAATTAAGAATTCTTTATTAGTTAAAAATTTAATTTAAATCTAAATAATTAGCTAATTTTTGATATATTATTTTTGAATAAATTTATTCAATGAAAACAGTAATATGCTTAGTGAGTCCACTCCGATTGGTATTTAGGAAAACTCTCCATTTTTACTGTGCTAATTCGTCTCATACGCTAAGCGCTAGTGAGTCCTAGGCATCAAAAGAACTAATCTAAATCTAGTTCTTTTTTTAGTTCTTTACTCAAGTACTAGACAAACTCATGACAGTACGGAAAGGAAATTTTGAGTAATTTTTTCAGATTTTCTCTTTCGGTAATAGTTTGACAGTGAATAATTGTGGAAGTTAATAATTATTGAGTAAAAGGTAAGAACTTTTAATTTGATATGATTTGAAATTATTTAATTGTTTATTTAACACAAAAATTACAAAAATTAATACAAATTAACACAAATACAACAACAAACAGCAAAGTAATTCTTCACAGATTAAATAAGTACTAAACACTAAGTTCAGTGAAAACGCTTATTTTTTTATAAGGAGAAATTTTAGTACTAAATACTAAAAATTAGGTTCAGTGAAAACGCACTATAAGCTGCCTATTCTATGACCTAGGAAAAACGGTCAAAAAAATGTCAGAATGTCATCAAAGGGTCTCGCCGAGTTTCCATATAAAATCCGCACTAGCATCTTTTTCGGCATTTGTGTTGTTATTTTGTTGCTGGATGTTAGAAATAATTTGTCGCGAATTATCAATCCCCAAAGCTTATTCGTTTTAAAGAAAAAGGTGTTGCAACCCCTATATTTAACTTTTTTTACTTCCGAAACTATGATAGATATTTGGATGAATCCAACGCCAAATGAAAGCTAGTAATTAATATTATTTCATGATTTTCCAACTAAATAAAAGGCAGCAAAAAAAAACCTAAAATAAGGGGTGGTTTTTAATGGCTATCCCTCGAGGTACACCGACCAAAAAAATGACATATAATCAGTAGCTACCCAGCTATTATATATAGCAGTTTCATAAATGTGCGATGGGTGGAACACATTTAAAATAATATAAATTTGATGTCTATAATGTACTTTGGTCAATCTTATATAAGTAACTAAAATTATAATAAAAACACCATTCGTCATAAATTATTAATAACTTTTATTTTCTATTATATTCAAAAAGATACTTAATGAATTTGTTAGATATTATCTTATTATGCCTGGGACTCACTAGCGCTTAGCGTGTGGAGACGACTTAGCACAGTAAAAATGGAGAGTTTATTTTATATACCAGTGCAGTGGAACATCAGTGGAGACTAATGGACTCATTAGCATTTAGCACTCAATTTCGTGCCGCTAAGCGCTAGTGAGTCCCAGGCATTATAAAGAAAGAAAAATACTATTTATAAACATATGATATTCTTTATATATAAACATAAATATAAGTGTTATTGGATAAGTTATATATCTTTAGAATATAAGATACGATAAAGTACCACAAATATAATAATTACTTGTATATTATATATTATATATACATTATATATATAAATTATACATATATAAATTATACATTAGAAATATTTACAGGCTTGGACTATGAATTTTTGATAAAAGTTAAATAAACTTACAGATACACATTATACCTTATGTGTATACCTTACGCCATCCATACGTAGAACTAATTACCTGGAAAATATAACTAAGGTAATAGGCAATATAACCTAATAAAATTATTTTACTTGGAAATCTAATATATGGAAAAAACCAGAAAACATCCTCTGATCTTATAATTATTTACAACACTGTAAATACATAAACAAATGAGAAAAGTTAGTCGCTTAATTTTCACATATCCATAAGTTAGTCTTCATTAGAGTAAATATTTAACAGAAGATAATTTTAATTCGGTTGTGTTGCTAATAGTGCAAAATGGAAGACAACAGTGACAAACCAAGCCGATGTATCAATTGTAATCGGAGTGAAAAAAAATTCCAAGGAAAATGTAAACGGATTCGAACAGATGAAGAAGTTCCAATCAAACTGTTTAGAAAATAATGTTCAAATAGGCTCTCTATTCTGTGGTAGATGCAGATTATTAGTGTACAAACACATATAACAAAATGGGTCCAGCAGTGATAATGATAGCAGTAATGATCCTGCTTTTTACGTACATGAAAAAAAAAAGAAGCGAAATAGAATAAGTGGAGCTTCCGTTGAACAGGGTTAAGATAACACACACTTATTGTACTTTGTGTGATTCAAGAAAAAATCTCGTTGTCGTGCTTTTGGATGCCCGGATTCAAGCATTCACACAACGTGGTATATTTATACCAAAGGAAAACCGTTGCTGTCAAACCCATTTAATGAAAAAGCGTTTCTTTGATGATGAACTCAAACTGTTGCGAGTATATTCCAATCACAGTTTCTTAGATAAAACTGAGGTATTTCAATTTTTAAATATTTTTTCTCATAACGTTGATACTTCTCTATATTGTCAAATTGGCCAATATTCTTTATCTGAAGAAAAACTCAAAACATTTACCGGCCGTAAGTGGGAAAACATTAATATGTTACAGGAAATGCTTACTAGCATGAGAAAAAGTAATGCTCGTACGGTGACACAAGCTTTGGTAGTGTTTTTATTCAAATTAAGGAGTGTAAATTCGAATAAAATGATTCAAAAGTTATTTGGTTTGGAAAGAGAGCAGCTAGTGTCTGATTATTTTCATCAGATAATAAATGCTTTCGAAAAGGATATACTACCGATCCATTTTGGGATTAATGCAAAATCCAGAGATGATTTAATAATTAACGAGACTACTTATGTAGCCAAAACTCTCTATCAAATGAACGAGACCACACTGGGTTTGATATTTGACGGTACATATGTTAGACATGAAAAAAGTGCCAATAACGCTTATCAAAGAAAATCATTTTCTGGTCAAAAAAAAGTTCCGTTATGCAAACCTTTTACTATTTGCACTACCAATGGTTACATTGTTGACATAGCAGGACCATTTAATGCTAACATGAATGATGTCGCCATAATGAAAACCTTACTAGAAAATCCGAATGGATTACGATCGATAATGAAAAAAGGTGATCTGTGTTTTGTCAACAGGGGTTTCCGGGATGTCGTAGATAACATTGAAACTCTAGGATATACAGTTTTGATGCCAGCGAGTAATGTTTGGAAAAAGGCTGAATTCGGACTCCGAACTTGCTGGTACTATAATTGATTATATGAAAGAACGTGAAATACAACAATATACATTAAAAGACATGATTGATGCAAAAAAACTAAATCGTTGCAAAAAACATTTTACAGAACTCTCTTCCACTTCCCTCACAGATTTTCCAGAATTAACTGAGACCGATTTAAAAATACTCTTTACAGGAACATATCAAATGTCACAAGCTGCCGCCTTTTATTTGGTTGGAAAATTATGAAATAATATTAATTACTAGCTTTCATTTGGCGTTGGATTCATCCAAATATCTATCATAGTTTCGGAGAAAAAAAATGTTAAAGATAGGGGTTGCAACCCCCTTTTCTTAAAAACGAATAAGCTTTGGGGATTGATAATTCGCGACAAATTATTTCTTACATCCAGCAACAAAATAACAACACAAATGCCGAAAAAGATGCTAGTGCAGATTTTATATGGAAGCTCGGCGAGACCCTTTACCAAAGTGGTATCAGACTTATAGCGAGCAGCTCTTGTGTTTTCATTTTTCTTTTGTTAGACCAAAAATTTTCGGTATTGTTTTCTTTATACTTTCTTGTGTTCATATGGAAAACAGCTTTTGTCTGTTTACTGTGGTATCTCTTTCTAGCCAAAATTATCCTGACCAAGATATATTAGACTGTATTAAAAAAAAAAGAAAAACAAAGCATCTGCTTGTAATAAAAAATTAAAGCTCTACAAACAACACTATGCATCTCGTTTTTGTTCGATTACATCCTTGAGTTTTGCTATCATAAACTTTTGATGGAAAAAGAATAACAATAACAAAATCTATTATGAACAGGACTCTTCCACAACTGTGGTCCTGCGAAAAATTTTTTTTTGTCAGATTTGTACAACGAGAGTTCCAATTTTATTTAAATTTGTCTGTAGTTGGTACGATAGCAGTATTCCTCTAGATTTTTAGACTAGAACAATTTCCATCTGTCAAAAATTTATTATTGTTTGTTGTTATAAAATGTACTTTACATAATATTAACAGTCAGATTTAACCTAACTTCCACAATTAATCACCATAAAACAATTTTTGAAAGAGAGAGTTAGAAAAATTACTTAAAATTTCCACTCCGTGTTGCCATGAGTTAACTACACGTGATCGTATTCTTTGAAAATTTACATTTCAATAAAATTGGCGTAATTCCAAACTCTTATGCTCGCTTATATTTTGCTTTAGTGAATGTCCACTTTTAACAATAAATAACGAAATTGTAACAAAATATTCATCCGAATAAGATTATGCTTTATATTAAATAGGATTTTCTTGTTTTGGCCCGTTAAAAATGAAAAATTAGGGTTACATCATTTTTCTCAAATATTGAGTAATAAAAATTCAATAAATATCATTTCATATTTGATATATAACATTGACTAATATACATGTAATTATCTTTGGAATTTTTTTAATAAGCTCTTTTATCCATGTACCTAGTTGTCATTTATTTTGGTACTTTCAATATGAAAACTCTACTAACTATAAGCTCTATATATAAACAAGATGATTTGTGATTAACAAACTATAAACTTGGCCAAAAATGAAATATAAGTAGAAAAGACAACAAAAATCTAATAATATCATCAAACATTTTGTCAGCTGTAATTATCACAAAATTATGAAATTTTTTCTTATGCCTTACAGGCATATATAGAAAATTTTAGTTTAAAAATAATCAGGTCATGGTCTATTGTCAATTATCGTGTATTAGATCTGTTTTTAGTATCAAAATTAATAATCTAATATTTATTTGTATTTATTTTTCGCTTTTTTTATTGTAAAACAAATTGACAGCAACAGTGCTAATTTATGTATACAAAAATACGGTAATAAATGTCAAATCAGTTAAATCAAATTGCGAAATATGAAAAATATAACAAACAAAAAAAAAACATAAAATGCTTTAAAAACAAAAATTTAATGTATGATCCTAAAGAATGGATAATATGTTATTTTTAAATTTTTAAATAAATTTATCTTATCGCCTTTAAAGTGACGTCCAGTTATACACATTTTCCGATGTTGAAATCTATCCTTATATATATTTACGGCTAATTCTTTGTCGTTTTTTTTTTTCATTGAAAAAGAAACGTTTTCAACAATTGGTCTAAAAAAATATACACACTCGATCAAAATCCTTGAAAAAACATACGTGTATTCGAAAATAAGCGAATATAGCGAATATTTATTTGAATTTCTTATAAAAAAAGCGTAAAAAAATTAACCAGCATTTATGTAAATTCTATGAAATTTGATCACATCAAAATCAAAAAAAAAACGAGAATAAAATCAGGGTAGCATAGGAAGGAGAAACAGAAAACTTTGGTTTGCAATAGACTCCTTAAGAAAGGAAAATATGTGTCTAAATAAGGTGAAAGTTGAACTTGTTACATGTTTTGCCAAATAGTTTATCCCAATATATCTTTGTAAAATGGCGCACTTATCTGGTTCCGCAATCAAAGCAATGTCTTTTAAAAATTTCATTTTATCCACTTACACGGAGTTCTACAAATTCTATAAAATAAGATACCCAATCAAATTTTACTTTACTAATTTTATTGCTGAAATCACTGACGAAATCTCATAATAGACCAAAACTTAAAAATCCAAAGATATTTGTAAGCATGACCGTCATTTTTAATCAATTTTAGCATATTATCACTAGTTTTGGACATTTTCAAGGCAATACTCAGGCGATTGTTGGAATATTTGTCCTTCATGCTTAGAATCAGCAGTAAAGACTGAATATAACTTTTTACACCAAAAACCATCTCGTCAAATAATCCCTTTATATATTTATTTCAACCCAGAGAACTATAAAACATGCCAAGGGATTTTGTACGCAAATTTAAGTTATCCAGCTTTTAATTTGCTATTATGTCTAACTTTGTTTAATAAAGAAAATTAATTAATAATAATCTAAGAAAAGGAGCCTTTTCAGCTTTGCATTACGCGAGAATTAACGTTTTAAAGTCCAAGGGATTAAAAAGCGAGTATAACATTGTACTTCGTACAAGATAAAATACGTTTTTTAAGTTTTATGAAAGTAAAGGAATATTATGTAATATTTTAAACGATATAACAAATAAAATTTTGTAAGAAGTACAAAATTTCAAGTAAATGAATTGATCCAAAAAATTTTCAATTGAAATAAAATTAGGACACACAAAAGCTTAGTCAATATCATGCAAACTAATTATGAGTTTTCTTTGTAGGTCTAGACAAATTTCTTACATAAATTTTCAAATCATATAATAAAATATTTATCAGCAAAAGAGCAAGAATTGTGATCATCGTTAAATACCTTTTATTTTACTTTTTTCAAAGATCGATATATTCTACCAATTTATTCTTGGATGGTCTTTAGTTAATATTGACATTCAATTTGATTTTCTAAAAGTCTAAACGTCTAATTTAGTCTAATTTCGATTTATATTACTTAACAAAAATTCATTGAAAGATTAATTTATTCTTTGAATCGGCCGGTTTCACAGATTTTAAATATAAACGTTTTTAAACTCGTTTTAAACTTAATCTCCAATTCAAATCCCGAAAATTTTCTTAGTCTACTATTGAAACTTTTTTAGTTTAATTATATTTCCTTGATTTTGTAATTAAATTTAACAACAGCTGTTTAAAATGTGTCTTATTTTATGCTTCACTGAGTATAAAAGTAAATTATATCAAAACGAAATAGTAATAAGTTTGTTAATAATTGTCTAAAATAATTTAAAATTTGCATTAAATTTAATTATTATAATTAAACAACTTGAATTAAATAAAAGAATATTCTACGAAAAAATTTTTATAATTCAGAAACTTATTTTAATTAAATTAGTACAATTTTTATTTGTTCTAATTAACTGAAGCTTCAACTTCACTAGTTTATAGTCATTTCTTTTGTAAAATAGTACACTGAAACCAAAATGAAGGGACGACTTCTGATATATATTGGGAAACCCCATTTTTGGGATTTTGAAAAAAAAACCTTTTGATCTTATCGCTATTAACTAATGTCCCACGTGGCTGATTTCAAGGATTTTATCTTTAACTGTAGGTAACTAAATTATGCATTGTTCATCTATAGAAAACTTTCCTCTAAACTAAAGAGTATAGGAGCTATACATGCGTTTACGGACTATTTTCCGTTATTTATTAAAAATTTTTAATAAAAAAATACTGAGGATTACACTATGGAAAAATATGATCCAGTTTTGCTTTAGGATATTTAAGTTTAACTAATTGTAATTATGGATAATTCATCAAAATTGGTCGAAAATTGGGAATATAATAACAATTTAAATCCAATTCAACTAGAACAGGTCAAATTGATCGGTGACCATGTCATATAATTATTTCAAGAATAATTATGGGCGGTAGGTTCAGTATTTATGTAATTTAAATTAACAAATAATTTAAAAAAAATTTTTTAAAGTATATTCCTACTTATATTTCTCATTCATTCCCATTCAGTGAGATTGTTTCTTCTTTTTTCTGAATTCGTAATTCGGAATTCGGAATTCGTTTCATTAATTTTTCTGAAGTTCATATAAAACTAAAAAGTAGTTTATTAAATATAATTAATGAGTTAATATTTGAACTAACTGTATTAACATCAATTGTCATGCACTGCCAACACAACAAAATTTATTCGAACTTGATTGGAAAAATAGAAAAGGATTTTATTAACGATTGAAAATTTGTTTAAAAAAATTTCGTTAAAATGGTTCTATGAAATCATTTTTTTACTAATAGCAAAAAAAAATTAAAAACTATGGTTCACACACATAACATAGAAAGTTTATACATTTTAAGTTTTCTTCTGCGGCCCGCCTTGATGTAAATCTTTTAGTTTTGGCCCATATTAGCCTTTCAGTTTGACACCCATGTTTTGCAAGCTAATAGTAGGAATGTAAAAATGTAATATTCAGTTTTTTTAGTTTATCAAAATTTCATAACTTTTTTTATGATTTAAAAAGTGCTCAGGTTTGATTTTTTTCGTTTATTATGCGGAATATTAATTTGTTGAACGAGAAATTAGCAATAGTCTCCCAAAATCCTTGGTAACGACAATCCATTGGCTTCATTTATTGATGAAAGCGTTCATCATGTTCATCAGAAAATGTGCAAAACGTCTAAGAAGCTACAAAAATGATGTTGCTAATGATTCAAGGACTTTATAGGACAGATGGGTTATATTTTAAGTAGACTAGGAAATAAACCTGATGCCCTATGTGTATTAAAAGAAGTTTTGAAAGATGATTTTTAGGAGATATTAGTAAAAGAAACTAATTTTATTAATTAGCTAAATAAATTATGTGTAAATTTACACTAATTTGTTACTGTTACTCTAGGAACTCAATAAATTTGAAATTATAAAACAAAATGCTGTCAATCTATAAAAAGAATGACTTCTACTTGATATGATTAACAAAACTATTTCTTATATCTATTAAAAGAGGACTTTTAGCAAACAAAATAATAATAATAATAAAATGCATTTTTTGATAGTAATTCTTATGAAAATAATTTTTGGTCGATTCTAATTCCATAGAAAACAAATTTTTCTGAATTATTAAAGTCATTTTAAAGGCCAAACAAAATAACGCTAATATTATTATTCATTTAAATCCAATTAAAAGCTTATTATACATTTTTTTCTCTTTTAACATAAAACATTTAAAGAAATATTTCACACTGAAATTTTCTTTTGTTTTTGAAATTTTTGCTGAAAAGCCGAAAGCAAAAATTCTAAGAGAAGATAAAAATTTTATTTTTTATGTTTTGTTTTTAGCAACATCAGCATACACCTGATAAAGCTATAAAACAACCAATGTTCTTGGTAAAATAAAAATTATTTTATTGCTATCTCGTAATATGTATTATGCAAGACATTAGCCAAAAATAAAGTTTATAAAAATGGATGAAAAAACGAAAAAGAACATAAGAAAAGCAAAACATAAATATTATACTCTTGCATATGGGATTCATGTACATGCATACATAAATAAAATTTAAATGTTGTATTTATAATTTCAATTAGGTTAAAGGTAAGAAAAAATAATTTTTGAACTAACTTTCGCCTTAATCATTAAAAAATTAGGAAGATATACATATTAACTATGAAACAAACTTAAAATATGAATTATTAATTATTTATTAAATAAAAATAAAAGAAAAGAAGTCGAAGAAGAAGAAAAACAATACTTTTACCTAATTTAAATGCAACAATTGACTTTATGCATGGCTACCAATCACTTGTTGGGATGTAATCAATGGCTGCCGGTATATATATATAGATATATATATTCATGCCATGTTAAATAATAAAAAAGTCTGTCATGGTCACTGTGTTATTATGTCAATGTCTACAACTCGCCGCAAAATAAATAATACAGTTCACTCAAGATTTTTTCTTATTTTTTTTTCGCTTATATATTAAAAGTGAAAGATTAATTTAATTTCAATTTTCTTCAAGAAATATAACAACAATAAAAAATAAAAACAAAGAAACTCAAAGAAATTGTTATTCCTTTTGTATAAAATATATACATATATCTAATTATGCTTGGGATGCCACACATAATTAATATATATATATATATGTTTACCGTTGTATATGTTTATTTATTTTATTTAATTAAAAGAACCAAAATATATATCTTTTGATTTGTTTCAAAATCTCTTTAATAATGCAGCCATATTGAATATTACCATGGTGACAAATGTTTCATTTTATATTGTTCCTATGAATTTTATTACTTTAATCAATTTGCAGTGAAATATTTGGTATAATAAAACACAATTGACATATCACAAATACTTTCGATGACGGTGACATTGGCCCAGTTTTTAAGTAAGCGACCTAACCCACTAAAAACAATGATTTTAATGAGTGTCTCTTCAATTTTGTTTATCACATCCTACAGGTGATTGCATTTTCTTATGACTTATTTATTTTTTATGGAAATTAAAATAGGGTTTTCAATATAATTTTAATATATGTAGAACAAGCTTTTAGATAAATTTGATGTAACTTGAATTTAAATTTTTTTGTTAGAAAAGATGGAGAAGAACATTTGTAAATTTAAGCAATTTTGTTTTGTTAATAATTATAATATTTAGCCTTTAAAAATTACTCTGATGAATAAATCAATGAAAATCTTTTTTTTTAATTTTAGCAATTTAGACACAAAAAGAAAACGCTACTTAATGTACTAGTCTTTTTTTTTTAAAGGCTAAAAAAACGTATATTTTTGATATTTTTTTTCTCAGCTTCTTTATAAGAAAATGAATTATTTTTATTATAGTTTTGGATGTTTTGACAATAAAAAAAATTTTTTCTTTTGTTAATTTTTTCAGCTACGTTCAGGAAGTTCCAAAGTGAAGCTTCTGCAAAAAAGTTATTCAATGACCGACAGTTAGTCTCAGGATTAGCAAGTCTGAAACAAAAAAAAACCAAACGGTTTCTTAAAAATAACCTTTCTTACGTAGGAATTTAAAACATTTATGAAAAAATTGAACAAAAAACAAATGATGGCCGTCGGAAAAAAAAAATCCGCGATTTTTCTCACTACTTTCCATATAAAACAGTGTTTTTTGGTCAAAGTGGGGTGTATTCTTGTACAATACAATGTAATAAACAAAATGCGACGAACGATCATCAAAATCGATTATGTAGTTCCGGAGATTAGCTTTAGGCTATTTGAAAAAATTTTGACAGTATATTTATGAATTATATTTTTAAAAATCAAGTTTTATCACTTGCAATCAATTAATCTGCGATCCCTATAACAAAAAATTACACTCTTCATAGGTCTCTTTCCGCATTACTGGCTTTTTTTGCCATATTCATCCTTTGTACATATGTATTCATATGCAGTATGACCAATAGTACAGCCCATAGCTTCCATTATGTTTAAGAAAGATATGCGGCCTTACTTGAAGATATTTGTACCACCGAATCCGGGACTTCTACCTACAAACGTATGTTTTGAGACGATTGCTCAAAGTGTTTTATTCAAATACTTGTTTTGGGCGTATTTTCCTAAACAACATTTCAGTAGGTTGTCATTGGTTAATTTTTCGAAAACTGGCTTGATGTATTGTTGAACTTCTTCACTGAGAGCCGATTTGTCTTTGAATGGTTTATTCTACGCTTTTTCCTACAGTTTGGAGTGTGCGCACACTTTCGGTTGTTTAACACAGTTGGAATTGGAATCTTAAATATTTTAGAAGGGGATTTTTAAAGGTCTGAGGAAAGGAAAAATACAATAAGCAAAAAATCGATTTTTTGAAAATTCCAATTAGGATTAGTACCTTATTAACAAGAAAATTATCATTCTTAGCTGCATAGGAAAAAATTTAATCTCTATAGAAAAGTAACGAAAACACTTGTAAAACTTCTATTCTGATTATCACTATTAAACTTATAAAACAATCAAAACTATCCTCAATAGAAATTTTATAAAAAAAATTTAATAGCTTATTTTAAAGCAAAAATTTTATATTTATAAATATTATATTATTATTTTAATTACATTGATTAAAAAAAGAAGAAAAGAAAACAAAACATGAAGCAAGCGGCTAAAAGCTCAACAGGCAGTAAAAGTAAGGTGATGACCTAAATTTTTTTTTCGAATGCGCAGTGTATATTATTTACTGATCATCTCGTACAATTAAGAGTAATTCACAATGTTAAATTATTGATTTTTTTAAAAGAATCAAATCCAAAAAAAAAACGACCTCATCTACAAAAAAGAATGCTCTCTCAATAAAACAATTCACTAAGTATGAATGATATATTAGATATACATATATTTATTTCAAGATTTGATATTTTCTGTTAAAATATCTCTAAAAAAAATGCTACTTTGAAAGAAAGATTTGTGTTTAAGTATAAAATCATAGAAGAAACTTAGGAATTGTTTTGAACGTAAAAACAAATCCTTTTATGAAACTAGGTCAGCCTAATGTTAAAGTTTTTTTATATTTTGGGATTGATAATATTAAAAAGAAAATTTCAAATTAAAAAAAGAAAAATTAGACTTTTTAACATTTTAAAAACGAATTCCTACTTTAAAAAAATGAAGATATCTATTTCATTATGTGGTAAAAAATTTCCTCAAAAAGTTTTAAATTCAAAATTAGGCATTTAAACACAAAAGCGCAATTATTAAGAGCAAACATATATTCTTATAAAAAAAATAAACAACAATACGAATATTATAACACAATTATTGCAATATTATCCCAGTTCTTCTGGAAATATTTTTATGAAGTTATTTATCAGAAAAGCAATTATTTTTTCTTTTGCCGTGCTACAGCTTCAAGAAATAAACACGACCGGACTGATCTAGGAATGACGTCATGTTCGCTAAACGCTATAAATGATATTAGTAGAACTAATGAACAGCTTTTGTGTTTTTTACTGTCATTATTTTCATTTGTTGTTGTTAATTTATAACAGAATATTGTATAAAAATTTCAAAATGATCGGAGTAAAATTATTGAATTTATAAGCATTTGAACGTCCTTTGCTTTAGAGAAAGGATTGAATAAAACTTTAGAGCGCTTTCCTGATGCTTCTTCTTTTTAAAATTGGTGTTCCCGATAACTTAAAATCTACTGGACCGATCGTTTTGAAATTTTACACATTACTTTTTCACATACTTCACCAGGAGATTTTTGTTTTTGTTTAATAACTCTTAAATATGTCGACATTTTAAGCGAAAAGCGGTATTTTGACTTTCAAATGCTACGAAAAATGGAAAAATCGAAAAAGAAAAAAATACCTCTCATCATTGCATTAAAAAATATCTCCTGAACAGAGCAAAACAACTTCTTTTTTGAAGTGTCTCCAAATATCCTCACTTATTAAAATTTTGAAATAAAAACTTGAAAAAAAACATTGTGCAAGTGTTGTGTTCTCATAGAAAAACTAATTAAATTAACTAGAACCACTTGTATTGCCATAAAATATTCTTGAAAACATGTCTTTTTTACAACGAATTAACTGAACCTTCTCTTTAAGAAAAATAACTACAACAAAAAAATATTACCAAGGTCAAACAAGTAGAGAATGCAAAATCAAAACAAAAAAATTTATGCTAAAGTAATCGGTTTCATATAAAATAATTTCCTTGGTTCTAAAATTTTAAATTTCCAGTTTGTAAAGAAAGTAAAGATTCTATGAAGATAAAAAAGAAAATTAATGACATCCCATATTTACAATACATGCAAATATTCTTGATTTAAGAGGAAGTATATATGTATATACTGCAAATGATATGATTCATGTACTTTCATATCCCCTTTTAAACTACTTACAAATATTCTGTGGATACCTTAAAAAATCATTTGCATTTTGCTCACGTGATAAGGAGATAATAATTAATTTAGAAAAATTACAGTACATACACAATTATATATATATATATAATACATATCTTAATCTAAAGTTAAACATTAAAGAAGAAAAATCTGATACAAAAAAGAATAAAATTCGTTAATAAAAAAATTTCGAAAATCTCAATAATAAGCTATGAAAATCTAGTTATTTACGTCAATAACAATTCTTGTATATAATTATCCTTGTTCTCAATTTTGGCGCATCAAAAAACAGTCAGAAAATGTATGTCAATATTTAACCTACTAACCCTGATCTAAATAGAAAATTTCCCAGTTCCAAATATAAAATTGACAGGGTTATAGATTGTTGGGTGGTATAATCAATACAAATAAAATTACAAATACATTATCTTTCTCCCTCTCTCTCTCTCTCTTTCCTTATATATATATATATATATGTTAATTATATTCATTTTGTGTATATTTTGAAATTGTAGAAAATGTCCTTAACCTATCTACTAATATCAAATATAATTATGTCTTCAATATATATGACAATCAATGCCATCTATAGTCTAGGTCAAAAATATAATAATATAACCTAAACATAATATTCTTTAGGATAGCTAAAGAAAAAGTGCAACAGGAGAAATACATTAAAACATTTAATCAATTTTAAATGCGACTGTGTTAAATGCAATTTTTATGTAAATGTACTGTTTTTTCATTCTAAATACATGGACGATTGCATTTAATCAATAAAAAAAAGACAAGTATACCAACTTGTTTGATTTTATTTGTGTATGCATTATCTGTAATGTGTGAGAGGAGTAAAAACGAGGGTTGAGGAGCCTCATATGCGTTTTTTGCAGCAGCCATTTTACAGGGCAGTAAAAGCTTCACAATCTGAAATTACTTGAGGCAGGTCATGAATATTTTTCTACTTTCTTTTTTTTTGTGTTTGGTGTTTAACTTTTCAAGTATTTTATTTTGTAAATTTTTTTTAAGCATAAAATATTTCTAGACAATTTTATTCAACTGTTAGTGTTTCTTCTTCTGTTTTTGTTATTTTTTTTTTTGATTATTTTAATTAAACCAAAAGAGATTTGGTTTCTTTTGTTTTCTTGTTTTTGTTTATTGCAATTTAAAGGCAAGACCTTCATCACCTTTTAAATCAATATATTTTTGATATCTTTAGACGGTAAACAATAAATTAATTAACACTGAGAGAAAATGGCGATTTGTTATTGTATAAGGACAATCGATATCCATAAAATGAAATATCAATAACTGAATTTGAATTATGCCATATAACAAAGGCTAATAATTCTGATAACCTCGGAAAGTATGAAAATATCAACAAAAAAAAAAAAATAAATCAAAATTTCAATTAATAATCAAATTATTAATACTTTTGTTCAGTATTGAAGAGAATTGTTTTTGTTTTTTCCTTGAGATTTTACCTAGTATCCGGGATGTCTTAGTTTTGATTAAAAAATTTCTTTTTTCCTGTTTGACTTCGTTTTTTTCACAACTAAAACTAAAATAAATACTTTTTTTTTATAGCTATATTACAGTTAAATTTTAGACATTTCAATGTAATCTACAACTTATTTCATAAAGCTTAAAATTAACCACTATTGTGGCTAAAATTTAACACTTTATGGATGACGACTTTTTCAGCCGGGTTAGGTAACAGGACGAGGCAATTTTTGCGAATGTGATGAGTGACTTATAATATATAAGTAAATGATCTTACATATAAATTATCACATAAAAAACGTTATATTTCAATTGTTTATCTATATTTACATCTTTTAAACTATATCTTTACAAGAATACTGTCTAAAGCTTCGCTTTGTATGATGCTTCATTCAAAGCATTCACCAAGATGCATTCTTGGCTTATCTGGGCATGTATCACAATAATACGTCGTCTCATGTCTGGTTTGTTATAGGTAAAAAAAAAACTTTTTAATCTTTCTTTGTTTCAGTAAGAATTACATGAAATTTTCCCTTTAGACAAACTTTGTCATGGTTGGAGGTCGATCTTAAAGCTCACAAATCTCCTCTCAATTTATTTACCAAATTTTTTTTATAACTAAAAATATATAAGTGACTGCTCGTTTCTTTGCTGTCTCTCAACTAATTTCGGATTTCACACATAGTATAAAATAACCCAAACATCTAAGGAACGTTTCAAAGAAATACCAGTACAATTCCATCGGTTGAAGATAACAAAAACTTACATATACGCATTAATGTGGCCAATAAATTAAATATGATTAGTACAGTTCTTAGTTTATTGGAATATCCTGTCAATGACAATATAATGTGGTAGAATTGACAGCAAAATCATCTTTATTTTATATTTAGTTCAATTAACAAGTCAAATAAAAATTGACATATACGCATTGAATTCAAAATTTTGTACATATTTCTTCTATTTTTTAAAATATTTTATAATTACCAATTCGTGACATTAAACTTGTTTTCAATGTATCGACATTGGTATAAAGTCCAAATATGAATTAAGGCGTTAGGCTTTATCCATCCAATTAAACAATAGCAAGCCATAGCATTAAAATGCGAGACAATTGAAGTTTTAGAAGTTTTATTGGTACCTTTAATAAGTCATGGTTAGTCAGGTATCGTGTTATGTAACGTTGTTTCAACATCACTATGCGTGCCTATAACAATAGAGTTTTAAGGTGGGTTCTTGTTACTAAGCATTAGAAAAAAGAAAAGAAATAAAATTTAGAACACCTTCGCCGAAGGAATTGAGCACTTCATTTTATCAACTTGATATCTGGAATAGTTTGCCCCAAATAAATATGCTCACTTAATAATTTTTATCATTTAAATAGTAGAAACTGTTACAACTATGTATTTCCATAGATCAAATAAAAGAGAAGGGTATATTAACATAACTTCTGACAGTCGAATCGAGTTAAAGACCTACCAGGTTATGTTTAGTCACTTTTCATTAAAAACGGTATAGATGAGAAGGAATTGGCATATAAAGATCTTATATAGATCGCATAAAGAAATTTTTTTTAAATGACTAGATAAAGTTTAATGGCTTAGCACCTATTTTACAAATATAAGATAAAAAATTCCAACAAGAAAATTAAGATAGACAGAGTGTCGATTGAAATATTTTCCAAATGTTTAAATATTTAATGACTGTGAACTGTAGATTTTGCTACTAAATAGAAGAAAAACTGATCAACATATTGATTTACGAGTAAAACAGAAAAAAATAGAAATAAGAGATCTTGTATTACTGACAGCCAAACATAAACACCAAAATAAGAATAAATACAAATATGATAAAAAAGTTGGAGTTTACTTATTGATTCCAAACAAAACTAAAAAAAAAAAAAAGAACAACATTAACAACTTTAAGGAAATTAATAAATTTCAAAAAAAAAAATAAAATTTAATCAAAACTTTGGCACGCGCCAATTTTCGCTATAAACAGCAAATTAAAAATTGTTATTTTTTATTTTATTAACATTAACCTAAAACTAGTTCTAGTGTCCATGGACAAAAAAACAAAAACACATATAAAACAATTTATATACTTCCTACTGTGTCAGGTTTCTTTTTGCCATTAGACACAATGTTAGTCATTGTGCTAAACATTTAAATTTTATTGAACTTTCTAGGGGTCTTGTTTACATTAAAAGCAATTATAATTGCTTGGTTTTTTGTTATTTTTGTGCTTTTTATTTATTTTAAATTTTTTTTTTACTAGAAAAATAACAAAAAAATAAAAGACAATGAATTTTCTAAAGTTTTTCTTTTGGTCAGCACAAAATGAGCTTAATTAAAAATTTTACAGCTGACCATACACGATTTGATTTTAATATTTTTATTGAGAAAAATAAAACAAAAATAAATAAAAAGAAAAAATTATATATGAATATTTATGATGAATTTATATTTTTAGATAGAATTATGTAAGGCCAGGAAATTTAGATTTCACTTGTGTCTAGGTCTAGATTATTTCAAATGAAACTTTAGCAACAAACAAAGAAAACATTGTCGTATCGGGCAATAATATATATTAAATTTCTGAATATTTTTATTGCTGTTGTACAATATGTTGGTACAAGAGAAAACAGATGAAAACGAGGAGTTTAAAGATAACGTAAAAATTTTCAATTTTACATTGAAAGTATAACAACAAAAAATATCAAAAAAAAGAAATATTTATTTAAATAGAACTGGGAAATTATAAATAAGCAATAAATTAGGATTAAATTTAAGAATTGTTTGCTAAATATTCCAAACAAAAATTATTTCGTGTTTTGTCGTAGTATACAAAAATATAACAATATATTTCTCAACACCAGTAGTAGTAGAGTTCAACTCTAAATACCGTATTTTATCATTTATCTTCAATCTCATCTAATCCAACGGAAAATTTTTGATACTTGAATCCTGGATATATTGGCTTAAGGAATGCAATTTATATAGTTTTTGGCTTTGGATATGAAAAAAAGTGACAGTGATCATTTCTGAAACACTTAGCTTTAAATTCGTTTAGTTAATTATATCCCAATCAAAACCACTGACACTTCAAAACAGCTGAAAAACACCATAACCATAAAGCAAAAACTTGGAAATATATTTCATTGAAAACCATCTTTAAACCAATTATAGAAAACACAGATTTCATTAGCTTGTTTAGAATATAATTAAATTTCTAATCTCCTTACTTAGTAAAACTTGACACTAAGTAAATATATATCAAAAGATCAAAAAATTATTTCATTTAAATGAAATTTTTGGAATAATGCCAAACTATAATTCGAGGACAAAGATGCAATTTTATTTCATCTTATTTCAATTTTTTTGTTTAGAAGCACATACGCGTTAAGGCATGAAATACCTCAAATCAAAAATATTTCTACTCATCCATGGCCCAAAGTATATGTAGCTATAACAACAATTATATACTTAAGTAAAATGACTTAAGTATTAATGTAAGTAAGAGCAGACTATAAAATTAAATGAAAAGTGAAAGGAAAAGTCAAGTCCGAGGTTTAACAGTGAATAATATAAACTGTCTGGATATATATGAACTAAAAATAAAAAAAAGAAAGAAAAACAAAAACTCATGTCATGCTCAGTGCTCAAAAGATAAACCAGAAACTAAAAACAAACCTAAAAGATCTTGGAAATGCAGTGTGACGGAAACTACAAGAAAATGAGATCCAGATTCATCTTTTCGAGTTCAAGGTAATCCATTAAAATGGCAGTTTAAACATCTTTTTTTGTTTTTTTGTCATTTAATTAGGTTTTTATTTAATATTTTACTTATTATATTTTAATTTCTTTGATTTAGAAGTTTTTGCAGGAAACAAAAAAAAAAAAAAATAACTAAGCATTTGAACTTTTATATTTCCTTATATCAAATCCCTTGGATAACATTTAAATAGGTCGCCATTAGGGTCCGACCGAGAATGATTTTTTATTCTTGGCCGAGACCGAGACCGAGAACGAGAAAAAATATATTCTCGGCCGAGACCGAGACCGAGAACGAGACTATAAATATAGCAGCTAAAATGGGTAATACCCATTCTCCACCGAAGCTTATACTCATTATTACAATACAACGATGGAAATTTTGTATGGAGTATGGAGAGTTAAAAGTTAAAAGTGCAAAAAATGCAATAAATTGTTATATTTTCTGTGTATGAGTATGTGGACACTCAAAATTAAATAAGCTAATATTATGACACAAAAACAGTAATTTTTCAAGATTTTCGCCTTTTAAGTTGTGCCGCCTCTCATCATATAGCTGCCCAGCTCTACTAAAAAGTCGCAACGCTAGTCATAGGCGTTTCACACAGAATTGATATTACAATTTCGATTCCGGCATTTTGTAAATTTGTATGGAAAATTCAGTCTCCTCTAATGTATTGTAATATTTCAATTGCAATATGAGAGCCTGTCTGAAACGCCTATCAGTGGAGCTGATAAAACTTTGCTGGCTTATGATAGCTTACTGATAGACTGGTACGTGTGCAGTCTCGGCTATGGCCGAGAATCTCGGCAAATTTAAGCCGAGAACGAGAACCGAGATCTCGGCCTGGATTTCGGCCGAGAGTAGGCCGAGACCGAGTTCTCGGTCGGACCTTAGTCGCCATTATCGAACAATTTCAGTTATAAATTATTTTATGTTCATATTTGAATTTTACAATATTTTTATCTTAAACTTTATCTATTCAAAATTAATTATAATCAATAGAATTCCAAAGAGAATAAAACAACAAAATTTCTAATAATTATTTCATTTTTGTTTTAATTTTTAAGATAAGATTATTTGTTAAAATATTTGTTTTAGACGCCTTGAAGAAATTTTTTGCTTTACAAAAATTTACAAAAAAAATCCAATACCAATTTAAGAATTATTTTAGAATGACACTAAAAATGAATAATTCTTATCATCCGTAATAAAAAGAAATTATTAATATTCCCCTACAAGTTAAGCTTGCAATTTTTTTAGGTATTATAGAAGAAAATAACTAATTTTTACGTTTATCATAGAAAATTTTTAAAAGATTTTTCGGGACATCTGTTTTTGAAAAACCGCTTTGAGTTATTTTAAATACTTGTACAGAATTTTTAGTAAAAAATTATTGGGGGTGGTACATAAAAACTACGCATTTTTTTCGAAAATTAAAACTATTGCAGAAATTTGGTTACAGTTTCAATTACAGCATTGTCCATCGCTAGCCACAACTTTTTCCCATCTTTCTAGCAGCATAAGAATTCCACGGAGAAAGAACAGCTCATCTTTTGAGACTATCCATGAATTGAGCCAATGCGGCTTTAATCGGAACAAGTAATAATTAAAAGGAGCAATAATTGAGCAATACGGCGGGTGGAGTAGAATTTTCCATATATGTTTTAACTGGCTGTGCAACATGGGGAATAGCGTTGTTATGTTGAAAAATAACTTTGTCATGCCTTTCGACGCCTGTCCTATATTTCCTATTTTATAAATATAAATTTTTAGCTAAAATAAATTTGTCTTTGGTCATATATAAACTCGGATGTATCTGGCAAATATGTTTGTATAAAAGGCAAAAGTTCTATTAATTAAAATTCTTGGTTGGTTTAAGCCAGTCTTCAATCCAACACTTTTAAATTAAATCAAAATCGTTAGCAATTTTATAAAGATTGATAAAATATTTTTTGAAATATGTCTTCGAGAAAAAAAACAAAATCCTTAATCCTTATCCTTAATCCTTAAGTAATGTTTGCATCTATCATTTAGAGCAGGGGTTCTCAAAGTGTGCGTCGCGAGATGGTACGTACAAGTTATCTGCACGAAACGTAGTGAGAGTGAATATTCTTTCACCTCACTTCCTGCTCTTTCATTTCTTTACTGTTTTGTTTATTTATCGTTCGTCCAGTATCGATTTGTAAAGTTATGCTCAGAAAATCAAGCTTATCCTTCTCATTGATTTTACAACGTACTATTATATTTCCTAATAAAAAATACTAAGAAAGAAAAATAAATCATAAAATGATTTTTGGAGTTTTCTTTAATAACAAGTAAAGTAATGTTAATGGGTGTTTCCACACGAGGCAGCATGTTACGCGTAACACTTTCGTATTTAGGGGAGAACGGCAAGAAGTAAAGAGTAGACTTATAAAATTAGAAGACAAATGTGAATCCAAAACCATTTCTATTTCACAGGCAACAAACAAAGCAAAGATCTATTATGAAATGTCAAAAGGTAAAAAATTTTACACATTTAAAGTTATCTAATATATTTTTAGTTTTAGGAATAACAGTGATTTAATTTTTATTCAAAAATTGGTTTAGTGTATTTACGATATTTGTATTGTATTGATATTAATCAATTTTTCACATAAATTTGTGCTTGAAAATGTTTCCAAGCCTCGAAAATCCTTGTGTGGAAATGATTCTGCGAATAAACCAGTTTGTTACGCGTAACATTGCGCTTTAGTGTGGTAGCACCCAATGCGTGTTAAAGAAAGCACAGTTTTTTTTTTATGAAGGGCATCGCGAAAAAATTAAAGTCTTTAAAGGGCGTCGCAGGTATAAGAAGATTGGGAACCTCTGATTGAGGGTCTTCATATAAAAAACAAAACAGAATTCTTATTATGTTTTTTACATGAACACTTTCTATTTACGTCAGGTCATTTCTGTTAAAATATCTTCAAAACAAAAGTAATAGATTGTTTGCCATATATTGTTAAGAAACACATCTTTACTGTACAGGGATATTTGTGCAAAATATACATTTAATGTGTAGAATTACAATTTGTAATCACCAATGGAAACTTTGTATTACTAAAAGTACTACTCGTAAATATAAAAATATTATTTTAGCCTCAATATATGCTAACTTTGGTATCAAATAACAACATAGATTTTTCCTGCTTTATCTTGAAAATTATTATAAAAACTTATATATATATGTAGAATAGAACACATTCATATAAAACATTGTAGAACTAAATTGAAATTAATTTACTAAAATAACTAGGGCACAAATACGGAGTGGAATGAAAAGGAAATAATAAATTTGTGCACCAAAAATAAACTCAATCCAATAATTCTTTTTAGAATTTAAAATACATAAAGTGTCTTAAAAACAACAACAAAAAAAGAATAGCAAAAATTTCCTTTTAACTTGAAAAAGTAAACTGTATCGCCTAATTTGCATAAAGCGTAACTCAAAAAAACTTTAATAATTAGAATAATAGAAACGAGAAACAAACAAATAAAAAAAACAGTAATGAACATTATGTACTCCAATCATAAAATGTCTCACAGCTAAGCGCAGCTAATGCAATAATGGCAACGAAAACAACATTTATACCCGTTATAAGAGATAAGCAATAAATTACATACATTGATAATACCCCCTTCCTAATTTACTATTAGCGATGACTTACGAGTATATAACACTAGAAGTTTTATATATTGGTCGTATTCTGCTTATTTGCTTTTATATATGCCCCACTGACACACCACAAATTTAAAAATAAGTTTATTTTTTATTTTAATTTTTGTTTGCAAATAACGCAACATCACGTACGCGTGCAAATATAGAAAAAAGCTTTTGCAGATGCAATAATATATAAATCAATGCATTGTTGCCAAATTTTGGTAGTAATCTTATGTGCTCAAATTGTTATTTAGTAATTTTTATATTAAATAAGTAAATTTATAATTAGTATAATTAATTGTACCCAAATATGTTGATAAAAAAATGTTCTATCTATATATGTATGTATATAAAACTCGAACGTTTTGTGTTTGAAGCCAATGGACATCAAAACTACTGCACAGATTTAAATGAAAATTTACCACAAAATTTGTTTTGATCTGAAGAAGGTTTACCACGAAATAAATATTAAAAACTTTAATTACTTTTCCTTAATTTAATTAAAATATAGTGTTTAACACATAACCTAACTTCTATTTGTCTCAATTTGACAGGTGAGTGTTACTTCGATTATTTTATTTTTTTTGTGGCATAATATTTTTGTTTTTGGAAAGTTGAATGTCAAAATTAATTAAATAAAAAAATTATATAAATTCCATTTACCACTTTTCAGATTATTAACAATTTTATTAACAAGAATTTCGCTAAAGCATTGACACTTTACTTGAATGAATTTGCTTGCAATATAATTTAACAGTTGAATTAATTTTGAAGAAATAAAAAAGAAAGAATTTTCAGACTAAAAAGAAAGAGGAACTACTAGAAAAACGAAGCTCATAACAAGATTAATTTCAAGTAAATTTTAATAAATATATTTATTTCTTATAACCAATCTTAGAACTTATTCTTAAGTTAGTTTAAATATAAATTATTTGACTTCCCGTGGGCCAAAAGTTCAGCCAGACACCTTAAAGTGTGAAAAAAGTGCGAAAAAACAGCAAAAACGCCTTGCCAGACGCCTTAAAGTATGAACTTGGACTATATTTTTTATATTCCATCATCGTTCCCAGCACTTCATGCCTCTTTCACCCATCCACATCTTCACACCATGACAGTAAATTTAGCAAAACAACGTTTGCTGGGTTAGTTGCTAGTTTATAAATATTATTAGAAAATTTTTCCTTTATAAATTATGTTTCCAAAAGAAAAATACAAATTTATGTAATATTAATAAAAAAGGCTCAAAAAGGGTTCAAGAAAAATTTAATTGTATGTTCTATTCTGTTAAATTTATTCTGTTTCTGGGCACAGTGAAAGCGACTTCATAAATTTGTGAGATATTAAGGATCTAGCGAAATTGCCTATTGATTGATTGACACTTACTTGCCATGAAAATGTATGGTATCGTTAAATCGTCAAATAAAAAATTGCTTCCACTTTGCCCATAGACTATTTCTTATGCCTAGGACTCGCTAGGGCTTAGCGGCACAAAATTTAACACTAAATGCTAATATGTCCATTAGTCTCCACTGAATTGGTATATAGCCTGAATTAGGGACTAGTTAGCGCTAGCTTGTCGGTTTTTCAAAGAAGATCAAAGAAATATTTTAATTTGGGAAGAATTCAGTCATTGAATACTTACTTTGCTTTTGTACTTAAAGCAAATAACATCACATAAATCACAAACAGAACTGTCACTTTAGCATTTTGTTTTGTGTCAATGAAAACAGTAATATGCTAGTAAGCTAGGCATTATGCCTAGGACTCACTAGCGCTTAGCGTATGCGACTACTTAACACAGTAAAAATGGAAAGCAAAATGCTGATTCCTCTGATCCTCTTTGAAAAACCGACAAGCTAGCGCTAACTAGTCGCTAATTCAGGCTATTTGCAAATTTTTAATGGAAGCCAGATACAGCTAGATTTATCTGAAAGAAACTTATTTCCTAGTTTGCTCCGTGCCAGCTTTTATCGGAAACTGCGGCTGTACCATAAAAATTAAAACATACATAAAGACTGTGATCTTTATGGAAACGGCTATCAGCGAAATTCATACAGCGATTAGTAGTTTACCCCATTAGTATGGAATTTATCAATTTATCGTATGTCTAATTAACATTTCAATGAAATCATTGGTAAATTTTTTGCAAATTTTTATTTTGATTTGCGCAAACCATTAAGTTATACCGTAGACCTTATTAGAGCGAATTCAAAGAGTTTTGATAATAAGATTTATCGATGGCAAGCGTCACGTGTCAAACAACTGAATTTTTTATATATGATCTGTGAATGCTACACATTTTGTTTGCGAAAACTTCAAATGAATAGCCCGACTACAGGAGTCACTCGAATAGTTTTCAAAATAATCATAAGTCCAAAAAAAACTTTGTTGTTTGTTTTCTTTTAAGATGTTACTATCACTAAAAATTATTTGTAATTTAATGCAACCCAATCCAAAGCAACATAATCAAAAGAATATTTTTGAATACTTTGACAGATAAATCAGGCTAAATCAAATATAATTGTGCCTGACCGAAGAAATTATTAGGTGCCAAATGATGGCGGATGGGCCTAATATTAAATGGTTTTTTTTTACCTTCAAAAACGAATTTGTCGGAAAGGTTGTGAAAGCTAAATCGGTATCTGAATTTATTTTAACGAAATATGTATAATAAACACTTCCATAAAAGAATGGAGGCTTAAAATTCAAAGACGACCTTTTTACAATCCTCTTAACAAGAGTCACAATGTGAACATTTTGTTCGAAAAACTAATATTTTCGGCGTTTAATTTTGTTACCAAAATATTGACAAGAGTTTACTTTGAAGACATTCCTCATATATATCCAAGATTCGTCACCCCTAACAATGTTGCTGGCAGTTTTTTTTCATATCACGATTATATATTTTTAACATATTTTGGTATCATTTTGAAAAATTATATAATTAATTAAATTTTTAAAAAATTTGAAACTATTGATAAAAAAAATTTCTAGTAATTATTAAAATAGGCAACATCGCCAGCTTGTTTATGTTCTTATCTTATTTATTTATCAGCTCTAAACTAAAATGCAATATTTTTCTTTATTTCTATACCTGAATAGTGTTTAGAATTTAAACAGCGTTTTAGTATTTTTAATTGATTTTAATTAATTTTTAATGAGTTTTGAATTATTAACATAAAAATATAGTTTAAATGAATAATACATAACTAATTTATTGGTTTGTTTGCTGTATTCAAAAACTTTGTATTAGATAATTCTATTGATATTTTGTTATTGAGAATTTTGCATAATTATCTTATGTCAAACTTAAAGATCAAGAATAGACGTAAATAGAACAAAAGTTAATTAATAAATAAGTAAAAAAGATTTATTAATAAAAGAACTAAGATCTCTGTAAACATTGTGAGTCCCGTGAAAATCGGCACTCTTTTAAATTGATCAATTCTAATGTGCCATCTATGATGAGTTGTAATCATACATTCATGAAATTTTGTCATTAAATACAAAAGACGTTTAACTTTAGTAAATAAAATTTAAGTAACGGAAATTATATTATATTTAAATACATATTAATATTTTAGATCCTAAATAACACATCTCTTCGGCAAATAGCCTTTGCAAAACAACGGGTGAGTTCTAAAATGCATTACTACCGCAGAGATGCATTGTCATGAGTTCATAAATGTCAAACTGCACATGTTCGAGTCTTGTCATGAGTTCGAAAACTTTTACGATTGCATTAGATGCACATGAATCACGCAATAAGTGCATCAAATTTTTTGTTGAAACAATGTAAAAAGTATCTAGAAAATTACACTGCAATGTATCCTTGCATTTCAGAACTCACCCAACCCCACATAGTCCATTAGTTTTCTACAACAGTCGAACCCAAAAAATTACATCAAAAATGCTAATTAGGGAATGTTTTGCTAAAATCGAGGATCCATAACAAACAAAAAAAACAGACAAAAGAAAATATATTATGACTGAATAGGTTAAAAATCTGAACAATCCGTAATCTCAGAAAAAAGAATTTTCAAATGAAGTTTCCTTGGCTATACTTATACAGGGTGTCCTGAGATTGGTTGGAAAAACTCTAAGGGTAGAAAGTAGATAAAATTTCATCGACAAAAAACACAAAAAGTGGGGGTCTAACTTTTTTGTTTTCGAGTTACAACCTTTTGAATTTTTCAGGCTTCGTTTTTACCCCCACGCACTCGATCACTTATAACTTTTTAATCTATCTAATAACGAGTAAGAAAAAAAATGTTCTCATAGCTTATAATATTGTTTTATTATTAAAAAAAAAAAAAACTTAAGAATATTAACAAATGGTGGAGAAAAAAATTTTTAAGTAGAACCGTTCGTAAAAATCTCGGGCATTTTTTGACGTTTTTTGCTTTCTTCTTAAAAAGCACCCTAATACAATAATTTTTTTTTTATTTTATTTTCTTAAGCTACAAATGTTTTCAAATAAAAAGTTTGTACATTGTAATGACCAAACCGTTTTCCATAGTGCAATAAAAATCGATCAATAACTTAAAAAGAATTTTCTTTATTTTTTCCCTAGAAAAAAAGTTAGGTGTGGAGATCTTTGAGGCCAAACTGCAGGTCTACCACTATCTATCCATTGATTAAAATGGTTGTCAAGATACTGAAGAAATGAGGCCAAAATAAGCCGGAAAACCGTGTAAACGGAGACTTGTTGGAATCATTAGCTCTTCAAATAAATCTACAAAATTATTTAGAAGAAATTTTACAAAATTTAATGAATTCATAACCTCAGATAGTTATAAGATTATGATCCATATGGAAACAATTTAGAGCGATTTTTTATTTTTCGAGTTATCGGTATCGAAGGTTTACAAGCCAAGTATCGAACAATCAAATATAAATGAGAAAAGTAACTGAGAGTAGCTTAAAGTTGCTTCCATAAGGATCACACACAAAAGAACGTTACGGAAAAGAAAAACGCTTTCCTGAACTTCTACATCTGGTGAAACAATTGTGTTAGTTTTCCGAAATATTCGCAAATCATCATTAGTTATGTCGCCTACATAAAGCGAAACTTGTCATGGGAAAAAAATTGACTGCATTCGCCTTTCGGAATTTTTTAAAAATAAAAAAGAAAAAAATTTATTAGAAAACTCTTGTTAGTCCTATAGAATAATATATTGGAAAGCTTTGTGCCAAAATAGATTGGTTAAGTAGAGCTTGAAATATGATGCACACCATTCGTTTCGAGAAAAAATGGGTTTAAAGTTTTTAAGACTGAACTAATCTGAGACTAAATATTTATTATATATTGCATCACAAATAGAGTTGTAACTCCAAAAATTAATCAAATTTTGAAAGATCCTCTTATGAACATTTCTTAAATGATTAAACTATGAAAATATGCTTAAAAACATCGATTTTTCGAATTTCTAAATCAATATATCTCCTTAAGGAAATTCATAAATACACGAATACACAAATGAATACACAAATGAAAAGATAAAAGTTAATGTGAAAGTACTTAATGAATTAATTACAAAAGGTTCATTTAAAACTTTTAAAGTTTTTTAAAATTGTTCAATATAAAAATTGGCTTTAAATTTTTAATGCTATAGCCTTTACGTGCCAAATTGATCAATTCTCCACAAAAGAAGAAATGAAGCTGATTATAAAGAGGAAAATTAAAAACAAAATAATATAAAAATAAATAATAGAAATTTAAATTTCAAATAAAAATATTTACGAGCTTATTTTAATTTTTATAAATTTTACTTATATTTTATTATTTTATTAGATTTTTTTCAATAAAATACTTAAAAATAATAACTACCAATATTTTTATTACTTATAGATAAAATCTTAATATGATATTAAAAATACAGCAATATCGTAGTAACAGCATCATTATCCACAACAACCTGAAATAATTTAAAAAAGAAAAACAAAATTCCCTACACCAAAACTCTAAAAAAAAAATCTTATATAACTAACACTTACCCCCATTTTCATCCAATGTTATATCCTTTATTTCAATATCAATTGATTCACTTGAAATTGAATCATCATTATTAATATTTATATTTAAATTATCCTTGGTATCATTATCAATAATACTACTAGATGTTGTACCAGATGTATCATTATTACTTGTTGTTGTTGTTGTTGTATTACATGTTGTATTTGTTATATTATCAACATCAAGTATACTTAAATCATTTTGTATTGTTTCATCAACACTATTTATACATGAATTATTAACAATAATATTTCTTGAATTATTACAATCTAATATATTACGATTATTTACAGTAAAATCATCAATTGTTGAACATATTTGTAAATGTGATGTTGATGTTGTTGAACCAATTAATAAACCAGGTACTGATGTTGGTGATAATGTTACAATTGGTGAATTATCATTATCAATTAATATATTATCATTTGTTTGATTTATATTAATTCTATTATTATTAGAATTATTTATAATTGTTGTTGTTGTTGTTGATGGTGAACAATCATCAATACAAATTGTTGTTGTACCATTTATATTAATTGTATTTTGTGTTGTTGTTAATAAACTTGTATCAATATCTAACATTGGATATGATGTTGAACTTGGTGATGAATCATTTAATAAATCATCACATTGTAATGATAAATGATGATGTTGATGTGAATTTATATTATTATTATTATTATTATTATTATTAATATTTAAATGGTTACGATTATGTTGTGTGATAACAGGAACTATATCACCAATACTATTATTTAATGTAATCACTGTTGTTGTTGTTGTTGTATTTCGATTTACTTTTGAATTATTTAATAATAAATTATCACCATTAGATAAATTATCAAATATGGCCGGCTGAATTGAGGAACTTGCTTCAGAATCACTTTCATGTGATGTGGAAAATGTACTTGTTATATTTGTTGATGATTCTGCTGCCATTGTTAATACCTTATTATGTTTCATTACTTAAATTTTTTAAATTAAATTTATATTTTTTTTTTTTAGTTAAAAAAAAATATATTTAACATAATTGTTATTTTTAGGATGGATATTCTTTGTGTATTTTTGAACTATTTTTAGTAACTTCTGATTTGTACGCCATCATTTTTAGTTGGTGGTGGTGGACGTATTAAAAAGTCTGAAATAAAATTTATATATTATTATTTTGTGTTTTTTGTTATTTCTTTATTTTAAAAATAGGTAAAATTTACAGACAATGGATACAAAGTGTAAAAAATTTACTATTATCTTATTTTATTGTTAAAATTAAACGTTTTAAATTGTCAAAGATAAAAAACAATGAGGAGTTTTGTGATTTAAGTGTTTATTGTTTAAATTACAAATTATTGGAATTCATTGCAGTTAACTTTTTAACATTAATTTTAAATTAGAAAACAGCTGATCCTAATTTTAACAAATTTATGTATAAAATCAAGATCGTTTTTAGAAATTTAAGTAAAATCGGTTCCCTAGTTTTTGCTAGTATTTTATTCATTTATTTATTATTTTTTTGTGTGCTATTTCTTTGAAATAAAATTTACACATTTTATACCCAGAATAATATTTATTCACTAATTGTTTAACATGAATAACTAATGAAACGGGAAAGCATACATATCGTTGCAGATTTTTCAAATCATTTTAATTAAAGTTGTCATTGGTTTTATGTAATATGATAAATGTTCAGAATAGTTGTATAGTCTAATAAAAAACAATTAAGGTGCCAATTTATTGTAGGAAACACTGAATTGAAATTCCAAATGGATTTTAAAATGACATCACCAAACCAAATGAATAGTAGTAGTTAAAGAATATTCCTTGTGTTTTAAATTTCATTTTGCCGCTGTCATTCTTCTCAAATATATTTTATTATTGTAGCCAGTGAGGACAGAATTACTATATTGTTTTCTGTTTATAAAGAATACAATATTTGTTCCTAAAGTCTTAATCTGATTTTTCATATATATTCAGTCAATTTTTCCCCTATTTGATATTTTTTAATGCATTTAAATATTTTTCGAATTTTGTATCGAAATTTCTAACCAATCATATTTCTTAAACTTTAACTCTCTCAATTTTTTATCCATTTTTCAGAGTTTAGAACTTTAACATGTTTTTGTTTAAAAATTGCAGCACCAAATTATTTGAAATTTTATAATTACTTTTTTCATATAAACTACCTTCTCCCAACCTAACTTTATTTTTCGTTTTGATCATTTAGCGGATTGTAAAATAACAAAATGGCGAATTTTTTTGTTAAAAATTGCTGGTTTTGACTACAAACGATCATAAAAAATATAGAAGTGAAACTTGAAAAAAATAAAAAAAAGAAGACTTTAGGGGAGGAAGAACTTATATTTGAACTAAATAAATTTGTTTTTTTGGTTTCAGATAATTCTAGACAGGAATATGGTAATCACCGTAAATTGACTTTCTTAAAAGGAGGCTTGAAAAAAGTTTTTCCGCTGGCTTTTCTTTTTTGACATTTTCTTAACAAAAGCTTTGAGAAAAGTTGTTGAAAAGTTACTTAATAATATACAAAATATTTTAATATATGTACTTTAATCACATCTTTAAAAAAGATTCATAAAAAAAAGTGTTTTTTTTTTCACACGTTATTCAATAAAATATACCCATGGCTAAAGTATATCTTGGAAGAAAATTTCACAATAATCTGCTGAGTTCATTTAAATGCCACGATCCAAAAATACCAGCAAAGAGTATCAATGGTTCCTGCTTTCTGATGACCATTTGATGATTTAAATTATCCTACAACCTCTTTGGTATGTAAGCCGATCATTTGATTTTGTGATGCTTGATTTGGAATGGGATTTAATGATAGAAGTTCATATTTGGTAGCTGATCAATTTCGTAAAGACTTGTCAGAGCGATTGAAAGTGTTTTTGAAACTCTAAACGCGTTTTTATCAAAACTATGCTTTCAAGTCGATGACCAAGATTTCTCGGAGACGACTGAGCCGATCAGCCTCAAATTTTAACTCAAACTTCTTCAGTATATTTTTTAAGAATTAATTTTTTTTTTTTTATAAACTTTGAAAAGGTCAAATTTGTTGTCAAAAATCGATTTTTCTTTTCGAGCATCCGCCATTTTGTCAAAAAAGTTTATTTTGCTTATTCCTACGATTAATTCCTAGATTATACATTACTATTTAGCTTTTTAAACTTTGATGATCAAATCCAGAGATATCACCGTAAGACGTTTTTTTTGAGTGCAGCTCAGAAGATCAGCTATAGCAGCTTTCAATATTATTATTTTTACATATAAAAAATGTTAAAATACAGTTAAGAATTACTATAAAATGTGTATTAATTTTTACATTGATAAATCCAAAGGTTTCTCAGGAAAAATTCTCGAAAACCCCTTATTTTAGAGGCTTCTAAGTGTATATAACCCCTTAAGTTCTTTCTCTTCGAACTTTTTGGTGTTAAGATATGAGATCCTATATTTTTTGGAATTCTAAGGCTGCCTGCAGAGTGTTGGCTTACAGCCGAGCTGACGCCGATTCCGACACCGAAGACTATAAAGTCATTATGAGTAAACCAATAAGAATATGCTCAAAGTATTCAGAGTGCAAGCCTACCAAAGATTAGACTATCACAATGGGAATAGGTTTCAGCTCGGCTGTAAACCGGCACTCTGGAGGTAGCCTAAGCTCATTATAACTCAATATAACTTATATTCATTCCCTCGATACGTTTAGCTCTCTATTCTAATCATTTCTGGTGAAATAGAAGTATTTCGCCGTCCTCTTTTTATAACGCTTTCTAACACTTCCAATATTGTTGAAACACACGTGATTTATTTACATTGAGGCTTTAGAGGGCTCTAACAATAGCCACTTGTGGTTTACCAAATAAAAACTTCGAAATAAAAAATTCACATTTGAAATCCATGTTTGAAATTTTTTTTTATTTCTGTTTTATTTAGATACAAATAGACAATTGGTAAAATAATAAAGCACGTTAGCAATACTGGTTTACATACAACAGTTTCAAGTTAATTGGTGTTAATATCAGTGCCATAATGTAGTTTAAATAAAGCAAATTATCAGATCTTATGTCCTAATTGTTATAATTCAACTACAATCACGTAAGAAACTAACATTTGACTCACTCAGTGATGTACCTGTGATGCTTTTTTACAAATTATTCCTTAGGGATAGTGAAATAGGTTTACAGTTTACAGTAGACTTTTTCTTCAAATTAATTTGTGTAATCCTCCATGACAGCCAGAGACATAGAAAAAGAACCATCTCAATTAATGTACAATCAGTTCAAATTATGTTTGAATTTAAAAATATCAAGACTTTCAAATAGATTCATGATTTTCGTTTCTATTCTGAAATTTTTTTGGACTAAAGCAAATCTTCTACCATGATATTGATATCCATGAACCATGCAAAGGATATTTTTGTGTGGTTTAGCAGCACCAATATAAAATAAGTATTATCTTTAAATGATCCAAAAACATAAAAAAAGTATGTAAAATTCTTTTCATAAAAATAATTTTTTAATGAAATTTTTTTTCTACCTTTTCTTTTTAGCTCTAAAAAATTAATTGCTAATAAATGAATCAATTTTATCGTTTCTGATGCTGAAATTTTTTTTTGAGCATAAACATGCAAAAAAATTAAAATGTTTTTTTAATAATTGAAATCAATAAAACTATTTCTCATATCAATATAAATTTCATTAGGCCAGGCAATATTATTTAAAAATTAATCAATAGATTTTATATGAAAATATCTGTAGTAATTTAGGACATCAAGTTTTTCTAAAGATGACTTGCACTAAAAAGCTCCAGTTAAAATTAAAAAAATTATTATTTTTTGTTTTTTTACCTTGGAAATAAAGATTTAAAAAAAAAAATTCATTAAATCTAGTAATTTTAGTTTAATGACACGGCTATCAGTGCCACACCACTCTCCCTTGCATCAATTACTCTATTCTTAAGCTTCCTTAAATTAAACTTGTAATCTATAATTAGACTTCTATAAAGGTGTTAGTTAATTTTCACAAAAGAGAAAATCTTAATTAACTTTATGATTAAATAAATATTGTCGAGTAATGTCCCCCATTAAAGATTTCATGGAAATTTCATTTACTTTTGGCTTTAGTGTTCTTGTTAGCGGCATTTAAGCTTTATTATTATTATTTTTGTTTTTGTTTTATATTCAAACAAGAACAATCGAAAGCTTAACTTGTATTTCGAAACTTTTATATTCAAGAAATTTTAGTGATATCATTTGTTAACTATTTCTAGTAATTTTAGATAATTAAAATTCATAGAATGGAATTTCGTTTATCAATAAAACCACTTAAGTGTATCGATAAAATTATAATAAAACCTGCCAAAGAAATTGGAATAATTTTGTAAAGGTTTAGTTTGAAAGAGTTTTCTGAATGTTTTTTTATTCGTAATCGTAACAAACCAAAATAAGAAATATTCTGCAGTGTTTTTAATTTTTATTAATGTGATTTTTTTGGGTCCTTATCAATCTCTTTGCCAGGTCTTCATTCTTTACAATCTGTTTTTTCGGTCTCCTTCTTCACTTCTCTTGACTGCTTAATGACCGTAGTTCCATAGAAGCATCAGTTTTTTTTAAGCTTCACATCACAAAAATTTTTTAGCCCATTCTTACTACTTTCAATTCAAAGTAATATGCTTGCAGAGCTCTCAAGTGAAAGCTTCAATCACGCAGACTTCTTCTATGCCAACAACTTTTGCTTTTTAAACTTTTGGGAACAGAACGAAAAATTACCAAAATTCCAAACCATTTTATAAGGTCTTTTTGCACATAATAATGCTCTCAGACATCTACCTTGATAGATTAGGCAGATTTTATGAGTTCAAAATGGATTTTACATTCTTTATAAGTTCACTCAACGTCAGCCTATTTGGAGGAATATTCTGCTTTGGAGTGTGTTTTAATTATTTATTATAGTAACTTACATAAGGGGGATGGGGTGTCGGAAGAATTAATCCCCTCCCCAGACTAGTAGTATTTTAATAGTAGTTCAACTAGTTGATTGTTCTGGACGAGTATGGTCATCATTAAAAAAGTACAGAAATTTGCGTTATGACGATTATATCCGTCATGTGCAATAAGTAGTGACAATTTACACTTTTAAGTGCAATTTTAGTAAAAACTAAAACATATTTATAACGATGTTTGAAATATTTTTAAACCAAGTCAAAATAAAATAATAAAATGTATTTGTGTCTTCTATTGGTCATCACAAATACAATTATGGATTCATATATGATTTTAAGCTATGCATTAAGTGGGTCGCCTGGAAAAATAAAAAATAAATGAGGATTCTTTCATTTCGTTTTTAGTTTAGCATTCCCTCGGAAATAAAAATGTTACCCATGAAGACAGGAGAATATATTGCGAGATTTAAAAATAAAATTATATTAATTTAAAGGCAGGATAAATAAGAAATTTATATTTTAAGTACAGGTCATGACGACAATATGGTAGAAATAGAGAAAATCCAATTCAGAGTTTAACACTAGCATTAAGTCAATATGGTAGCCCTTAGTCTACCCGTCAAATTGGGAAATATTTCCCGAATTATGTACCCTCAACTTCAAAAGCTAATTTTAAACAAAGGTTTGCACATTGTTTAAAAAATAAAATTCGAAAAGAATCGCGATATTGGTGGTCAACATTTTTTGCTTAATACCATATTCTCTAACAGGGAATTAAAGTAAGAAATTGACTTTTCATGTTTTCTTTTGTTCATATACAAAATATTTATGTTAATTTAGATAAATAAAGAAGTGTGAGTATTGAAATAAAAAAATTATTTTCGGTGTTCCTCATAACTTGCAACTGAATCAATATTTATTTATCAAAGATGTTTTTCGACGGAGTCTTTTTTTTCTTCATTTTTCAATTTTTGGTAGCCTTTGAAAATCAAAATACTGATTTTCTTTTAAAAGTTCGACTTCTTTGTTATTGCAAAACTAATAATTCTACATCGTCATGTAGATTTTGAGTTATCGTGGGCATAAATATCGAAAATATCAAATTTTAGGAAAACTCGTTAAAATTTTGCTCACTCAATCCTTGCTCCTAAAGGACGCTCAAATGCTCATAACTTCAACAATTTTGTTCCAATTTACTTGAAATTTTGATACAATATTTTTAAAATGTTATACATTAATTTAAAAAAATATAAATAAAATGGCAAAAATACCGAACCTCCCCCTTAAGTGAATTATAACACTGCCCAACAAATATCTACTTCATAAAATTTTCTAAGAATATTATTATTACGTTTGATGTATTTTAGTGTGCTCATTCCAAAAATTATACTAGTATTTGTGTAGCAGTTCTAATTTTTGAGATTTTTCATACTATTCGCATTTGAGGTGAGAGTGCATATTAAGCGAGTTTCAAGTAGTGTATACAATTAAGACAATGTCTACGAAGAGCATAGCTGGAAAATTGATGTAGATTTGAAAATGGTAAATTTCCTCTTAGAACAACAGGCAGGTTATACCAAATATCCCTGTTTCATATGTTTATGGGACAACCGTGACAAAAACAAACATTGGCATCAAAAAGTCTGGCCACTAAGGGAGTCAGTTACTGTTGGAAAGCAAAATGTAATAAATCCACCTTTGGTCAATCAAGATCGAATTATGTTGCCCCCACTTCATATAAAACTTGGTATTATGAAGCAATTTGTTAAAACTCTCAATAAAGATGGCGAATGTTTCGCTTATCTTTTAAAAAAAATTCCCTGGACTATGCAACAAAAAGTTGAAAGCAGACATTTTCGATGGACCACAAATTAGACAACTGATAAAAGACCCAAATTTTGCCGAATCTATGAAGGAACTTGAAAAGCGAGCCTGGAAATCTTTCATTCCGATGATTCTAAATTTTCTTGGGAATCATAAATCAGAAAACTATTTACAATTAGTTGACGATATGTTGTCTAATTTAAAACTTTTACGGTGTAATATGAGCATCAAACTACATTTTTTACATTCTCATTTCGACCGATTTTCTGAAAACCTTGGAGATATTCGCACGGTTGAAGAGCGCTACCAAGGGAGGTGGGACATACATATGATGGCTGACTATACTGCCGGAATCTTTGTCGAAATCTAGAACAAGCAGCTCATTCAAGAAAATCCTATAAAAAAATTTTTTTTCCTCAACTACAGTAACTATTTCAAATAAAGTTTTTAAGGAAATCATACTTTTGTATTAATTCTAAACCTGCGTGTAAATTCAAAACTAGAGCTGCTAGAAGAAAACTAGTATTATTTTCATAACCAGCGCACTTAATTTAAGCGAAAATGAGCAAAAAATTTTCAGTATTGACCAGTGTAATTTTTATTTGTTCCCAATAGTAATAATTCATACGCACTCTGAATTATATCAGACTCAACGATGACTATTATTTTTTAATGATTGAACTTTAAATCTGGAACGAGAGCGTGAAACATTTGTCAACTCAAATTTTACAAAATTCGTCAAATCAACTACATAAAATATCTAGTGAGTACATTGTCAATATTTTGCGTGTTCTCTAACGTCCAAAATTCTACATAAGAAATGCTGAAACTTTATAACAGCCCCAATTTATGACTGTTCCATTTTCAACATAATTATTTTGAAAAAAAAAAAGAAGAAGATTTTTCCTATATTTTTAAATCATTGTTTTCTAACAAAATAACCCAAAAACCGATGATAAAATCATAAACTGTTAAAATTGACAAATTTCATTCCAACATAATAGTAATTTATATAAAAATGATTGAGAATTTTTTGACAATATATATAAATATTATTTTAATAATTAACTGTAAATATGTATAAAAAATTACCTAAAAAAAATCCTTGTAAATTTAATGAAATTTAAAAGAAACCAAACATTGATTTGGTTTTGGTTTTCTATAAACGAAATACAAATACATATAAACATATATATATATATATAATAAAAAGAAATTATAGTAAAATTCCTGATAAAAATTTGTTTTTTCCTCTTTTTAAAGTAAAGATTCTCAGGTACTTAGGACAACAATATATATATGTATATATGTCAATTAAACTCATTTAACATCCGGAATCACTTTTTAAATCACTACGCGCGCACTTGCATTTATATATATATATATATATATGTCCCGTTTAAACACAATGTTAAATATATATAGTAAAAATATATTATTTGTTTGCGATTTTGTATTATTATAATGAGAAAAACTTATATAATATTTTAACAAAATAATATCAATAGAGCACCATATATAGAAATATTATTAAATTTAATTTTTTTTTTTTTTGTTTATTTCAAAAATAATTATTTTACATATATATTTTTAATTTAAAGAGTTATATTTTTAAATTAAAAAGGAAACAAGAAATAAACTTTTATTTTTTCCATGAAAGAAAAAATTTTTTTAATTCAAATTCACAATATATAAATATTTAAAGCACACAAACTTACAAATTTAAAAATATATATATATATATATTCACTTATTTCATTTTGTTTTTTGCACTAATCATCTATAATAGAGATTATTAATAATGCATAGTACATATATATATATATTTAGCTTGCAAAAAAAAAACACTATTAGGCTATTATTTACGGATATCTATACAAATGCTTTATATATTTAATTTTAACAAGTGCATATGTGTTGTATTAATGTTTGTGTGCATAAAGTTTAATATAGAGCTTAATAAACATCATCTCTTTAACTTACACAGCGCCTTTCACATAAAAAAAAAAAAAAAAAACAACAAAAGCTCATTTGACAGTATATAAAGGCAATGAGAATTTATTCAGAGAATGTAATTAAAAACTATTTCCTTTATTTGAATTTCAATTAATTTGTTTGTTGTTTTTTAATATTCTTAAAAATATTAAAATTCTTTGAAAGAATTAAAATTTAATTGCACTTGAAAATATTTTTATATTTATATTTATTTTCCTTTTATTAAAAAAAAATATATATTTTTCTTTGTATTTATTAAAATATATTTAAATTATTTATATTGAGCAATTGAGATATATATATTATTATTATTCATAATAATTAATTTACTTCCTTATTTTTATATAAAAAAAAAAAAAATTTTTTTATCTCACAAATTTTTAAATTTAGAACTTTTAGTTTCACATTTATATGTAAGTAAGGAACAGACAACACATAATCACAAATAATTTACATAAATAGTATTTATAAATATATAATTAATAATTATTTAATTGTTTTTATTAATAAATTTATTATTTAAAAATCAAAAGTTGTCCAAAATGTAGGTCTCTAGGCCACTTCTTCACTTACACTATGTGCAACAAATACCATGGTATTATATTCATGGTCTCCCGCGTTCATATAAAAATCTTGTAGGCGCAGTGATACTGATAAAGAAGGATAGCAATGTCACAAATCATGGAAGGCAAACAAGAATAAGAATATTATACAAATACTAATAAAATCAACAGAACACACGATAAAAAATTTTTCTTTTTTTGTTCGTTTTACTCCACTTTTCTAATTAGAATAAAATAACTTGCACATTAAATCTTTTATATATACAAAAATTATATATATATATATATATATTAAATATATTAATAAAATCTTTGTTAAAACACTTTAAAAATTATTAAATAAAATTAATTTTAATTAAAACATCTTAAGAACAATTCTCGAGCAGCCTAGTTTAGGCGCAACATATATAAACGTTTCAAGGTATACTATTTGCATGTATTTTTGCTAAAAAATATTTCACTATACACAAAATTGTTCTATTACTCAAAAAGTCGCATATATGCGATATATATATAGAGTAAAAAAGCTCAGTAATTTTATTAATGTATATGTACGCCAGCGCGGAAACAACATTTTTATTCATCTTTTTTGTCTTCTTTTAATATATATATATATATATATATATAACTGCCGCCGAATCGCGGATTCTTGTCGCATATCTTTTAAACCTTGTTCGCGTTCATGGACTGACATTGAAAACAAAATTTTTGTTATTGGGTTTGTGTGTATTTTCTTCTTATTCTTTTATTCTCTTGTTTTGACTTTTTTGGTTTTATTTTCACTGTCTAGTATGTTTAGCATGAATATTATAGGATAGTATATATATAGTGCATGCTCGCTTATAATTCTTTTGCTCTGATAAATTCCTTGCTTGCCTTTATATTTGGTATAGTCAAGAAATTAGGGGGTATTATAAGAAATTTATGTTCTTCACAGTTATAGTAAAAAGAAAATACAAAAAAATTTTTTTTTTTATTATGGTTATATTTTATTTATCGATAAGAAAATTCAAGATCTTAACTAATTGCTGGAAATTTCACTTCAATCAATCAATTTGCTTTTTGAGTGACGTAATCAATTCATGATATCATAGAAAAGTATGTCAGAAATATTATTAAATGCAACATTTTTATTATGAAATATTGCAAATGATAATTTAGTCATATGGCTTTACGTAAATTATAAAATTGATAATCAAATAAATAAACTGAGAAAAGGTAATAGTATAACAAATGAAGGATGAATTGAAGTGAAAGTCATTATTTTTCCGAAGTTATTTTGTTTATATAAATCAAACACAAGTATTTAAAAATTCTAAGTTTTATTTTATTAATCTAAATGAAATTCATATAAATATTTTTAATGACATAATCAGAAGTTTTGTCGCTCATAATCTCTGTTTTGAGAGTTTATTTTAAACAATATGTTTTCTGAAAAAGAAAACAACACAGAACACAGGTACCAACACTTTTATCTCTCGAGGTCTGATTGTCAATTGCTTACAAAATCAAAACAGGTGATTAAAATAAATTAACGATTAACAGTTGGAAATAATTAAATATTTCTAGTTATGCGATTAGTTAAGCAAATTTTGATAAATAATTATTTATTATTTTATTTTATGAAAATAAATAAGGGCTTGAAGGATTTATTTTCTATAAAAAATACAAAAAGAGGGGGAAAGAGGTGTAGCTCTTTAGATTTGATCTGAAGCAATTCCAACTAATATATGCGGCATGCAGCTAAAAATTAAAGCGATTTTCTTCGTGTTAGTTGAGTACACAATTATGCCTATGTACTCTTAGCTTGCAGGCAACTGAGATACAAAACGCAGGGTATTTACAGAAATAAGATTACAGAATAAGAAATAAGTCTTGTTTGCTAAATTCCCGACTCTCCAATTTGATGCCCGAGTTTCATTAAGGCTGAAAAATCTGAAAATAATTAATCTCTATACTCATAGACAAGATGTACTACCAGTGTGGTCATAATTTATAGGACAAAGAGGGATCAAGTCGGGGAAAGTCAAACTAACTGATAACCCAGAATATATATTACTATCGTGGTCAAAAATTTATTTAGCTGAGATATAAATTTTTTTAATAGCTTGTTTTAAGCGATATTCCTACGTGTGAACTTAAACATTGGATTAATGGTACTAAGTATTCCGGAATATCTTGTCATTGGTTTATGGTTCCCAATTTAATTAATTACGAATGTTAACAACTGAGCATCTTTTATACTAAACCGATTTTGCTCTTCTGATCTTTTAATTTTGATGACAAAAAACTAAAGATATTAGTGGTTTCGATCAAAAAAAATGTAGGCTTAAAGTTTATTCATAAAAATCTCTAGGTGTAAATATGTGTAATAAATGCTATTTTATTTAGAATATTTAATTTGGGAATGGGTTCTTTAAAAAAGGAGCATAGCAAATGCACAGGCCAAGAAACATTAAATAACTGTAGTAAAACTAAAATTTGTTATATTTTTGCTTATATTTGTATATTTATAAAATTTGAAAATGATCTAAGAACTTGAATGTAAATATGTCAAATGAAAACATTTTTGAAATCTTTATACATGGATAAACTTGATAATTCTATTTTCAATGTCTTCAATTTAGATCCACTGCTCTTGCTTTTAGCTGGTTAATTTTTCTTTATACATAATTTTAAAATTTAAATTGACTTATTTTTGTAAATAGCTAAAAAAAATTTTTATTTAGGATTATTTTCTCATTTTCTTAATGTTTAAAAAAATATATTTATAAAAGTTCTTCATTTGTTTAAGGTTTTAAAATTATTTTGATTAGAAATTTTTTTATTCAAAGCTCTACAATAAATAGTTTTTTTATAATTTAAAAATAGTATGGTCACACTTTCAAAATGCTATTTTTATACTAAATAGTAAAAGAATTTCAATTTCTATACAGTCAGTTTAATTTAGTTTTGTTACTTTCCTACATAAGTAAAGTAGTATTTTTCAAAATATGTTTTGCAAATTTGGTACTGACCTAATATATTGCTACAATTAATTATCTTTTGAAAAATCTAGTGATTTTTTGAAAGTATACTATGAATAATTTTATATAAAAGAAATCAAATAGTTTTTTCTATAAAAAAAAAAATTTAAATCAAAAACTATCACAAAATATTGACATTGTGAGAGTTTTTGATACATCAAGATTTGTTAGATTTTTAAGGAAGCAAAAGTTATTTTTATTTCTAACGTATTAACATGAAATATATTTTCTTTAAATTGATTAGCCCATTAGCACTAGATCTCTTAATCTATTTTCTAACTCTAGTTAAGTTTTGTATTCTTATTTTGCTTTGACTTCAATAGTTTAATTACATCTAATACGTAATAGAATCAGTGTTACCGTAAAATACCTTCAAGTATAATTTGAATATACCATTGCATAAATTTTAAATTCATAGAAGACTTCACCTAAGACAGCAAACAGCTAGAAATTAGCAATAATTCTATGACCTCATAAACTTTGGCATCAAAGCCAAATTCAAATTAGAAATGCTATTTAATTGTTACATTGTTTCCTTTGAAATTTATTTAATCTCTTATACTTTTAACGCTCTGAGAAATGTACGGTTCGTTTTTTGATTTTTTTTTTTGAAAATATTTCGGGTCAAATTTGTATTACTAAATATTAAAGACAGTATAAAAATTTCTTTTTATTAATTTGTTTTTTTGTGTTACTGAAAATAAAGGGAAATTATGTAATATTGTTAGTAACATATTTAAACTAGAAATCTGTTCACAAGAATACAGAAAAAAATCCAGTCAACATTTGGGATCTAATATAAAGTTAATTTCACAAGAAAAAATTAAAACATTTTCAGGAGATGATTCTATAAAAATAACATTTTATCTGGATTTAACTAAATTCAATATGACACCCGACCGTGATACATACAATATAGAATATTACAAAGGTTTGGGTAGTTTAACAAATAAAGAAACTCTTGAGTTTTTCATTAATATCGAAGGACATCGTATTGTATTTAACAATAAATCATAAAATTAACCCAAAATTTTCCGGGCACGAATAATATAAACCTTTTGATGCCAATAGGTGAATTTGGCTTCAGATTAAATGGGGAACTAAATATATCGCTAATGCGCCAAATTGTCACCTATAACAGAACTTACTTTTCGTCCTGCGGACTTTAAAGTATTATTATATACAAATACGGATGTAACGGATGTAGATGTATAGGAACAGAATGCTCTACGGAAAAGTTTAGAATCATTAAAAAATGAAAAAAGTATAAAATATTTTTTGAATGTTAAAATATAAACAATTTTTTTATTAGCATAACAAAATACTTTACTAAATTTTAACAGAGTAAGAAGATTTCAACAGTATTATTTAACCGATCCAATATATAGCTAAGATCATAATATTCAGGAAATCGATGATTTTTTAGTCTGCGGTTGATAATTTTTTTTAAATATAAAACAATTCCAATAAAATTTAACTTGGTAATTTCAGTTCTACAAATTTTAATTAAAATTCTTGAAATATTTTACGATGATTTTTGTTTTGCCATATCAATTAAATTTCTAGATATAATTAATCTTTGTATTTGTGCAGTACCTTCATAAATTTGATATATTTTAGCATCACGCATTAATTTTTCAACAGGATATTCAGAATTAAAACCATTTCCACCAAAAACTTGTACAGCATCTGTTGCTATTTTATTAGCTAAATCAGCAGCATAACATTTAGCAATTGATGCATAGTAAGTGTTTCTTCTTCCTTTAAAACAAAAAAAAAAAAATATATTTAATTTTAATTATTGTATAATTACTTTTAAAATGCTTTTTCAAACAAAAGTTTTGTGAAGCCTAAAGAAAAAATAAAAAAAAATACCTTGGTCAACTTCCCAAGCAGCACGTAAATAAGCAAGTCGTGATGTTTCTACACCTATTGCCATATCAGCAAGTAAAAATGAAACTGCCTGATGATGACAAATTGGTACACCAAATGCTTTACGTTCTAATGAATATTTAAGTGCTTCATCCATACATCTTTGTGCCAGACCAACAGCTCCAGCTGCAACTGGTGCTCTTGTTGAATCAAATGTACCCATTGCAATTTTAAAACCAGCACCTTCACCCATTAAAACATTTTCTTTAGGTACACGTACATCTTCAAATGTAATACCACGTGTATCAGATGCTCTTTGTCCCATATTTTGTTCTTTACGTCCAGGATTTACGCCTGGAGTATTACGTTCAACAATAAAACCTGTAAATGCTTTACTAGCTGGCGCTTTTGGATCTGGATTTGTTCGTGCCAAAACAAAATACCAATCGGCTACACCTCCATTAGTTATCCACATTTTTTGTCCATTTAAAATATATTCATCACCTTTTTTTTCAGCACGTGTTTTAATACCATTAACATCAGATCCTGCGCCAGGCTCTGTAACGCAATAAGCAGCAACAAGTGGTTCTTCAAGTAATCTACCTAAATATTTCTTTTTTTGTTCAGGATTTCCTGAAAGAACTACAGGTGTTTGCTAAAAATTAAATATAAATTATAAAATAAAGATATATACTATATATTTATTGAATATTTACACCAAGGCCACTTGCTTCCATTGCTGTCATAATTCCAGTACAGCCATAAGCTAATTCTTCTGCAATTAGACATGTTGTTATATTATCTAGTCCCATTCCACCGACCTCGGTTGGAATATGATTATTCATGAGCCCTAATGCCCATGCTTTTTTGATTATTTCCCACGGATATTCTCCAGTTTTATCATGATGTGCTGCAACTGGAATAATTTCTTCTCTTGCAAATTTTTTTGCAACTGTTTGGATTTCACGTTGTTCATCGGAAAGTGCAAAATGTATTGAAGATGATGATGATGGTACCGCTGAAGAGAAACAACGGCTTACTGAATGTTTTGCGGTTGTATATATGATCTTAAAAAAAACGAAGAAGTTATTAACATGTCTTAAGTGGATAATATAAAATGAAAATTATTTTTGGCTATGTTGTAAAAGAAGATTTATAAAAAAAAAACAAAACTCATCACGGCAAGATTTCCATATCATATGGTCCTCCAATTTTAACATTTTCTTGCTGAGATTGACTACCTAAATTAGTAAAAAATATTTAAAAAATTCTAAAACTTAAATTTATGAAGTTTTTCGGCGTCTAAATTTATCCGGATATCCCTTAGAAAATAACAAATCAAAATAGAAAATAATCTCTCAAAAACAGCAAGGTAGAGGCATATTAGAGCGGTAAGAAGAAGAAAAATTTGTTATTTTGACATTTTTAATACATTTATGTATGCCTGTATAATTTCGGGGACCATGACTTGAAAATCTTGCCAAGTTCAGTATGATCTTATGAATTATTTGTTTAACTGATAAGCGTGTTTTTTTTATACAATCCTGACCTTCAATAAAATAATTCTTTTATATTTTTCAGAAACTTACAATAAAATTTGGTCACTGGCAACAGTTTGAAGAAAATTATAGGTGTTTTTAATTATTTTGCATTTAAAGATTATATAAAAAGAAAAACTTTTTTTAATAAAATTTGTTAAATATATCAAAAGAATGTTATCAAAAAGAATTTATTGTAAAACTACGTCATCAATTCATTCTTAAGGTTTTTTAAATGACTTGAGGAAAAAATGAAATCGTACCTCAAACCCAAATTTCTAGAATTATGGAGTAGGTAGAAACAATTAATTCTTTTATTATTCTTTGCCTTTCTTAACGAAAGAATTTAAGGGAAATTTCTTGGAAATTTATATTTCCTGAATAGGAAAACACCAAATCTGTTATTTTTTGTATTTAATTTAAGCTATAAAATTTATTTTCTCTCACCACTTTCTTAGAAATTCATTTTTCGTTTTCAGAGAAAGAGAAAAAATAAATTGATTTTAAAATAGTACATTATAGTAAATTGAATATATAAGGATACTTTAAATTTATAAATTTACCAACAGACATTATTAATTAAACTTTAGTGCTCTTAGAATAAAACAAAAAAATATCTACCTTTGTTAAAAACGACATAATTAGAATTCACTTTTCACTTAAGTTAAACTATATTGTTAAATAATCTATGAAAAATATATGAATTTGCAGGTACAAAGTACAATTTAATAGCTAGGGAACTAATACTAATAAACAAAATAATATATAAAACAAATGACGTTTTAACAAAATTTCTTTGAAAAACTGTGACTGACTTCATTTTGTTCAAAAAACAAAACAATAATACTAAGGCAGGTTTTTATGGTAAACTAAATTAAAAATTGATTTGTTTATTGGAATCAAGTTCCTTTTCTACACGGGGGCAGACCAAAATTTTAAATGGCATCTAAATAATACTAATACGGAATGTGTTTTATCATTGTTAACTGTTGTATTTTTTAGGTTAATTGTTGTTTTTAGATTTTGTTAGTGTTTTTCGTTGTTATTTTTGTTAATTGTTGCTTTTCCTTATAATAATATTGTTTCTTTGTTAAGTTTTCGCTCTTTTGGTTTATTGTTCTTTTTATTGGTAATAATTGTTTTCAGTTTTTAATTCTTTCTTTTTACTGTTAATTCTTGCTTTTTTTTCAATAATACTGTTTTTTTTTTGTTCTTTGGTTAATTGTTATATTTAGTTGTTAATTCAAAGCAGGTTGCTATATGAAAGGCATTAAAAAAATTTGTTCCTTCAAGGATCCCTAGACATCTGATTTATTTTTTTAACTTGACATAGAAAATCACAGTTAAACTGTTTATTTAGATAAATCCATTTTTTTCAAATATTTACAACTTTTTTTTAATGTAAATCAATTATAACTAAAAGTTATATTACATACATATTTAACACGTTCACGCCGGCGTGTACTACCAGTGACCCACATTCGATTGTGCTATTAGACAGCACGTAACTATTGAAACGCATTCTTCTCATATATGTATACATATAATTTTTTTCCATAAAACTGCTTATTTCTCCGTACCGTAAATTGCTAATAAAATTTGACTATTTCGATAACTATTTGTTTTACATACAATTTGGACTAAGAAAATTCCTAAATGCACAAAGCGTTATAGTATAATTTACTAAAAACTACAAGATAATAATAGCCTCTGAATTTTTTACAATCGTTTTAGTTGAATTTGGAAGTCAAATTATGGGATGCATGAATACCCTAAATTTTATAAATATTATCAAGAATATTAATTGAAAAAACAAGCGAAGATATTATAATAAAAAATTAAGCAACAAAATATATTTATTTTGTACTTAATACTTTTATTTTTGAATTTACCCAAGCGAGAATAGTGTAAAATTTGGATAAATTAACTTTTTTCTTTATATTTTAATGAATTCTTAAGTAAAAGATAAACAAATTAAATGAAAACCTGCAAACTTATATTTTTAACTAATCCCCAAATTTTTGGTATCATTTTGATGCATTATTATCACGTTATTACTAATTGATTGGTTGTAATATTTCTTTCGAAATAATAAGTCTTTGTATTTGTGATGTACCTTCATATATTTGTAATATTTTAGCATCCCGTAAAAGTTTTTCAACTGGATAAAATTTACTAAGGCCATCAAGACCAAAAATTTGTATTGAATCTGATGCAATTTTAACAGCAAAATCTGCTGTATAACATTTAGCAATTGATGCATAATATGCAGCTTTCGTGCCTTAAATACAAATTATATTTAGTTTTTCTTTTAATAATTTACAAAATATAAACTTACTATTATCTAAACACCAAGTAGCTTTTTGATATGCAAGTCTACCGATTTCTATGGCAATTGCCATATCAGCTAACATAAATGCTATAGATTGATCACTATAAATATTATTTTTAATTGAATATTTCAGACTTTCATTTAAACATCTATTCGATAAACCAACTGCTCCTGCTGCTACCAAAGGACGTGTTTTATTAAATGTTGACATAGCTATTTTAAAACCATTTCCTTCTGTTCCAATAATATTATCTTTGGGTATACGAACATCTTCAAATGTTATACCTCTAGTATCAGATGCTCTTTGTCCCATATTCCATTCTTTACGACCAATATGAATTCCAGGTGTATCTCGTTCTATTACAAATGCAGTAAATGCTTTATTTGCAGGTATTCCTTTTTGCTGATTAGTTCTAGCCAAAACAAAATACCAATTTGCTACACCAGCATTCGTTATCCACATTTTACGACCATTTAAAATATATTCATCACCTAATTTTTTTGCATAAGTTTTGATGCCATTAACATCGGAACCACAATCTGGCTCTGTTACGCAGTAGGCAGTTAATAACGGTTCATCTAGTAGACGTCCTAAAAATTTTTTCTTTTGTATATCTGTACCAGCATAAATAACTGGAATTTGCTGTAATTAGTTTTAGATACATATATATATATATATATAGATAGATAGATTTTTGTTTTACAAATAAATCTAATTTACCCCAATATTACTGACAGCAATTGGAGCCATCATTCCAATACATCCATATGCTAATTCTTCAGCAATTATACAACAAGTAAGTATATCATATCCAGATCCACCTAATTTTTGGGGTATACAACCATTCATTATGCCAAGACTCCAGGCTTTTTTAATAATAGCCGTTGGAAATTCGCCAGTTTCATCATGATAAGCAGCGTTTGGGATTATATCTTCTGCTGCAAATTTTTTCACTATCGATTGTACTTGTTTTTGTTTTTCTGATAAACAAAAATTTATTGTGTGCGGATATGTACCCAAATGGCGACATATTTTCAATGTAAAAGGGATTACCTAAAATAAAAATATTTTGATGTTAAATGTTTTTTGTCTCTAGAATTAATGGATTGTAGTTTTTATATATTTTATGTATAACTTTCCTGTATTTATACAGACAATTAATACAAAGAATATTGAATTTTTCTACATTATTTTTGATTTTATTTATTTATTTAAAATTACAAATAATTTTCCTTTAAAATGTTGTTATGTTTTTTAAGCAAGTAAAAGATTGATTTCCTTAATTATAAGCAAAACTTGTTGAATAATGAAATGTTACGAATAAAATTATATATAATACAAAAACAAAAATTTACTTTAGAAAAAGCCATTCTACTTAAAATTAACCTTTTATGCTTTGTAAGTTCCAAAATTAATTAATTATCCAAAAACACCTTTGAACTTCTATGATAAAATTTGCAAATTGTCAAATTTTGGAGTGTGTTCAACTCCGATTTTTCCTAATTTTAGCTAGTATGCCAATTCAAAAATATTATTATGTGGCCTAAATGTATTTTTATGTATCCAAAGACTCCAATTGAAATATATTTATATATTTTGACGAAAATTATTGGGAGTGCCAAAATATTAAAATGATAGAAATAATTGTCTGAAAAATAAATTTCATGTAAAATTAAACTCAACTGGGGCTGTCGAACTAATCAATCACAAAATTATTTAGCACATAATTTTTGTACTAAATTTAGTAAAAATATATTGCACGTTTTTCTAATATTTTTTTTTTAATTAAAGATAAAATTATATTTTTGGTGATACAATGATAAATTCAATTTTTTCATAAGAACTGACGAGTTTTTGACATACTCATTAAAAAAATCAACCAACTAGATTTAAAAAATAATTACTACTAATTTGTTAACAAATTTTTTACAAACTTAAATTTATATATATATTGAATAAGAAGAATGTTATTTGTAACCAAAGCTTCAGTAAGGATATCAATTTGTTTAATTTATTTTTCTAATCAGTCTAAATTGAATGGATGACGTTATAAAATCATATGAAGTGTTAAATGTTAATCATTGAAATATTTTAAGAAGTAAACAACAAATATTTCTAATCCTACGTTATTTATTTATTAATATCGGAAGCTTTTCATAGTATTAAATATGAATGAAAATTTCTTTTATTTACTTCATAAAAAAATATACTTCACTACACAGGAAGCGGAAACACTACGTAATTTATCATTTGATTTTTTAATTATAGTGACACAATATGAAACATATAAATAACGTATAATAAAAATCATAAAAAATATTTTGGATTAGAAAAATAACATTTATTATTTAGTGATGTACGTAATTTGTGAACAATAACACTACTCGGCAAAAAAAATTAATCTCAACAGAAAGATGTTTTTTAGAGTAATTTTGTGTCACTGAGTCCGAAAATCACAATCACTTTTTTATTCAAAGAAGCCTTTTGGAGATATTTCCAAAAGACCTGTTTTTTGGGTGTGTTTTCTTTTATTGGTCTATATCACAGGGAATAATTTTTTGATAAACTAAAACTGACTTGTTTTGAAAAGTTATCGTATTTTTCTTTTATTTGATATATAAACCATGCAAAGTTATAGGAAATTAAATCTAAAAAGAAGTGATTTTTTCGCCTTTTTTTAAAAATGACCCATTTTTGTTTGCTTTTTTTCGGTTCGAAAAAATTATTAACTAAAGTTTTTAGGACTTTAAATAGAAGAAAAAATTATTATAAACATTTTAAGATCGAAAGAAAAATAAAAATGTTATAGATTCTTAAATGGGGACATGTGGACAACGTATGTGGAAATAAAAGTGTGAAATTTTGGTTGAAAAACAAGGAATTATGCCTTCATAAAGTTGAGTAGGTCATAATTTGAAAACTAAATCGACATTTTTTTCCAAGAAAACAGTAAACTACATCGATAAATCTAAATATTTACACTACTGTAATTGTACAGTAGCAAAAATCTACTAAAAAGTAGCTGTGGAATGGTATTGGTGGTCTTATTTTCTAAAATATTACTTATAATCCTTAAAAGTTTACCGTAATTTTAAGTTTTAAATATTTAAATATTCTTTTTATTTTATCTTATAAACAAAACCAATATTTCAACAATCTTTGTATTAGTAATAACAATAATAATGAACTGTGTTTACTATTTTTAAGTTAAGTTTACCAATTTTTAAGTTATTTACGAACAAAATTTCTTCTGCATCACGAAGCCTAATACTTAACTCTTCTTGTCTGAGTTTTGGACTTTTTTATTTCTAATAATCTTGGAGTCGAACATATACAGCAGTTAAAATATTTATTGTACTCTCCGATGGAAAGTCAGACTCAAGAGCCCTTGTAAGTTCCGAAATCTTCCTAATTACAATAATTTTGAACCAGACAGGCCTTTGTTGTTTCTAACAATGTGTTCCCACAGTATAATAACTCAAAAGTTTATTGATAAAAATTCTATATTAAGAAAAATATTGTTCACTCAGAGCAATTTTATTATTAACAAATTTACTATAGCTTCACAGAAATTCAAACTTTAACCAAAATATTGCTTACATTGCATTACATTTTACATCTTTCATCTGTCAATCGATGATTTTCCAAATTCATATTTCCCATTTTTGTGATTATATTTGTGGTATTGATGCATTTCTTTAGACATCCTTTATGTGAAGAATTTTCGAGATTTGTACAAAGATGTTTAAATTGATTTTTTTTCCTAATTGAAGTTAAAAATTTTGAAATATGAATTTTGTTGTTGTTACTATATTTTTTATACAATAGAAAAAAATTTATCACAAGAGAAAAACAATTAGATTTCTCCACATTGCTTCAGAGGAAACTTTAAGTAAAAAAGATATACTAAAATTTAAATATAAAAAAAACAATGATAGTATCGGTTTTTTGTCAAAAACCTAAATTATTGTTCAATCAAAACAAAAACAACAAGTTTTAGACTTTTGTAAAATTTATATTTTATGTAGAATAAAATATTTTTCCAGGATTCTTATCCGTAGTCAGTATCTAAGCTTTTTTCCATATATCTATAAAATCTATATAATCCAACACGGAAAAAATTGTTTTACATTTTATGCAAAGCAAAAAAAAAAGCATTTCCATGGATTTTGAATGAAAGATGACTAGAAATTTTCAAGTTAGTTAAAATATTGTTTACGTTAAATATGGTTGAGCAGATGTTTGCTCCAATACCCTTGGCAAAGTCTTCTTTAATAAATGATAGAACAACAAAAATTATACATATATAAATTTATATATATATATTTATATAAATGTCACCACCTACGCTATTCACATTTATCATATTGTTGACTTAATCCATAGATGATAAACATTTTTAAATTTAAACAAATTTCATTTGAATAAAATGTCTGACTTATTTATTTAAAAATAGTATTTGTTTTTGTTTTATTTATATTTTTTTTATTTTTTACTGAGAAAGAAATTTTCTGTGGTCTTAATCTCAATTGGATGCGTCAGAATTGTTGTGTTTTTTGTTTTTGTCTATAGCCGTTTCAAGAGTGTACATAAGTTTAAATATCTGACGTCGAAAGAAAAATTTCCCAGCTGTAAGAGAATTAACAGGAAAAATTAGGCAAGAAAAAGTATATTAATAAACTTTTCCTTGAGAATACTCTACCTCAGTTATTTAGTTGAAGTTGAGTTGATTAAATCAAAAATTTTCCGTTCTTAAGTGATTTTAAATTTATTTTTTGTCTTAAATAAAGAAAAAAATTGTGTTTTATAAATATTTTATTTAAGTAATATTTTTAAATTATATTATTAATTTTATTAATAATAATATTAAAAAAGTAAAGGTGAGTGAAAGTGAAAATTTTTCTTTTTCGTCAATTTTGTAATTATAGATTAAAAATTTTTATGTATTTTATTTTTATTTTGAAAATATTTTACATGTAAAGGGCTGTTTTTTGTTTTAAAATTTTCTTATGTAACATAAATAAAATTTTATTAGTTATAAAACCTTAATTACAATAGAATTCATAATTAAAGTTATAAAGTAAAAGAATTTTTTTTTAAATTTCCCAAAAATCAACCAAATCAAAGGTAGAAAAAATTTAATACAAAATGTACGCGTGCCGGACAATAAAAATTTTGTGTGCCAAAGAATTTTTCAATTTTAATTCCTTGTTTTTATTCTTAGAATAGTTTTGTTCTATATTAAAGAAATCAAGTCAAACCCAATTAAAAAAAAAAAAAAAATAAAAGAACAAAAAAGAATTATTGCAACGATTGAACAAATTTAAATTGAGCGGGGGCGAATAAGATTTTTTTTTGTAGATGTTCACGTAATTTTGTATTTTATTTGTTTAAAAAATTACAAAATATTTTTAGTTTATTTAGTATCGTTTTATACGTTCTTCATTTAAATTATCAAACGACAAGAAATTAATTTTATCTGCAGGTCGAATTTTTGTTCTGTCACAAATGTTAACCATAAATGATTCTTAAAATTAATATTGAACTTAATTACAATAATTTGTAAATAAATTCATTTTTTGTTTTGCTTTTTTTCTTTTCAAAAAATTAGAAACTAAAAGGGAATCCTTTGATGTTAAATGCCAACAAATTAGCTAAAGTTAATTGAACACAGAATAATGGTTAATAAAATTTAAAACCTAAAAACCAATAAAATAAAGAAACATTTAATTTATTTTTTGTAAAGTTTAATTTTTAGTTGAAAATAAATTTTTAGTTAAAAAATCTTATTAAGAGGAATTTTTAAGGATATATAGAAAAATTAGTTTCAATATTTACATATGAAATAGAGAAAGCTGAAAAATGTATTTTATTTGTTTTGTTTTTTCTTCGGGGAGACGAACATGCAGTATAGATAAATTGTACTTTAATGGTAGAATCACCTAGGATGGGAAATCAATCTCAAAGATCCATTTATCAATATCTTTTCCTAAAGCTAATATTATCCTACCCCTCTGGCACCAGCTTATTGAGAAACAGATCGTTTTGCTCTTGCATTTTTTATCCTAGCTGTCACTTGTTTTTTTCAAATTAGCAAAATTTCTATTGTAAGGGAGAAAATATCATATTGATAAATATTTTATAAATGGATTAATTATGTGACGTTATGAAAAAGATGAAAAATTTTGAATTGAAATATAAGAAAAGAGCCATTATCCATAAACCAAGTCTGTATGCGTATACATGATGACTCTTTATTTCCGCGAGAGCAATTTTGTAATTTTGTAAGGTATTTAAAAAATGACAATTCTCTAATTTGTCATGAAAAGAATTTTTATTCATTACCAGAGAAATTTTTTCTTATTGAAAAGTAAATCTTTCTTAATTTTTTATTATGTATTACTTTTTCCCTTTGCAATTTTTAAGTTGATCTATGCTTAAAGATTTAATGGAATTGTATTTCGTATCCCCTATTTAAAAGTATTCAAAATAAGGATGCATGCCTTTACAATTAATATCTCTTTGTTAAAAGTGGTCAGTTCAGGTAGGCTTACACCAAATTTTGCTACTATTCTTTAACCAAAATATTTTCCCCAAGAATGTCAGCATTATGATTCTATTTTAGTAATGACGAACAACTAAATTTTCAGTGATGATGGTTATTTTTTAGCATGCTGTGTTAATACGTGTTTAATTATGATCCATGCATGAATTCATGTATGAGAAATTCACTTATAAGCAATTTAGCAATGGATAAGATAGCTAACATATTCGCTATAGCTGGTCATGTGTAGAAAAAATTAAATTGATCGCAATAACAACGACAAATATATCTTTTTAAAGATATTCTCAAAGAGACTAACACAAACTTAGCCAGTGGTAAATGTTTGTTTTGAACAAAACGAGTAGAAATCAAACCTTCAACTCCTATACTATAGTTTTTGACTTCCTGTCCTCAAAGATATTTAAAATTGTGAATTGAAATGTCAAGGATCTTTTTTAAGTAAAGAAATTTTTTTGGCAGCAATTTGCCAAAGAATACAATTTGTTAATGGCGCTTAAACCTCAGTTGATTTATACTGTTCTTTGATGTATGTTTTTCATTTTATATGACTAGTCATGCATGGAATGCTGTATCTAGATGACTTTTGACGCACCTAGTTTTGTATTCTTCAAGCATTTAACTTTACCAAATGACCATATAACTTTTTTGAGCTCTTGTTAAATTTTGTGGAATGTAACAGATTTTATACATGTATTACAAATACTGAATAAGTTTGAATTTTGAATTAAAATGTACTTTTCCTGTAAAAAATTACGCAGAAAAATAATATTTGATAAGATGGACGTTTAAAAACTGATTCCTGAGATACTGAAATTTTTGATATAAAATTGTTGAGTTTTGTACAAAAATTACGGCAAATTTTTAGCTAAAAACAAAACTGTAACAATACGGAACCCAAAAATGACTCCGTGTGACTTTGTTCTATTTCCAAAAATACAGAGAACCTTAAAGACCAATCGTTTAACAAGCATAAATGACATTATAAAAGAGCTAAAGTCACAATCGTAAGATTGTGTTTTGGAAATGTTTCGGGGACTAGAAGAAGTGCAAGTTATAAGGGGATAATATCTAATGGGGACTATTTTGAAGGCAACTACACCAATGTAGTTAATATTTTTTTCAAAAAACGAAAATTCCGGTTACTTTTTAAAAACACACCAAGTATTTGTGTCATTGTACAATTCACATTTTAATGCTATCTCTGAATAATGCTTATGACTATAACTAATATTATTTTCTATTTTTTATTGTATATAAAATTTATTGCCATCATCAGTGATTTTTTATAGTTAAATTAATTAAAATGTTATAAAGTTTCTTTAAAGTACTTAAAAGACCCTTAAAACGTTGGCAAACAATTGAAAAATAAAAAGTTTTGTTATTTATATTAAAAGTTCATTTTTACATGCCTGAAAACAAAGTACTAAGGCTATGAAATTTAAGTATAGTCGATAATTATTAAAATATAAAATTTTATTATTTTTATTCAGGCGGCTCTGTTAATATGATTAAAAAAATTCTCTCAATAGCAATAAATTCGTCATGTAATCTAATAAGAATATAAAAATTTAAAATAGTATTAATGATCTCAGGATTAATTACACTTTTGAGTGATCTCATTTCTAGAAATTAGGCCAATTTTGACAGACATTTAGACATTGTGAAAAATTGTGTAAACAGTTCAATGCCAAAATTACTTTTTCCTTTAAAAAAAAAAAAAAAAAAAAAAATCAAACATTTAAACAAACAGACATTAATATACAAATAATTTTTATTTTTTTATTCTTATTTTTAATATAAGCAATTATATGCTATGTAATTTTAGTATAATTAATATTAATTTAAAAAAATATAAAAACTCACGTAATGTTAGCATGTTAACGAACAATTTATGCCACAAAGCAAATAAAAAAAAGTACATTTTTTGGCATTATGCCAATTGAAACAATTGAGGATTATTCTATGATCACCTTTCGTTTTGGCTCCTTCCTCAGAATTTATTTTTAGGAACTAGCTTATTACACATATCTCGAGATACAGTTTTCTTCTTTTACAAAAGCACTTGAATGCAATCGATTAATTAATAAAATTTATGTTTATTGCTTAATCGAATAATGTAATTTTGATAAAAATATTCTTAATATTATTTTTAATAGATTTGTAGAAATATTAGCTAAACAAAAAGAAAAATATGTCAAGCCTTCGTGGACCAAGAAGGACACGTGTCTATGATGCTAATTACAACTTAGGACAAAGTTATTATAAGCCAACTATTGATCAATTGGACAGAAAATATAATGGACGGTAAGTGGAGTTTATTTTTATCTTTTGATCAAATCTTTACTGTTTCAATTTTCCTGAAATTGATTTAAATGTAGAAAATAAAGTGTCATTAACATTTATATAAAATAGGATAGCTATACATACTCGTTAAATGTACACTTTAGGCCATCTAAAACTAACAAGGGGATGGTACAGACTTGGGGAAACGGATTTTAATAAAAGTGGGCATAATGGTAATTCATGATGAGGATAGCTTAAATTTAAAGTAATAAAATGAAATTCTCAACCACTTCTGAGTAAATTGGTATCAAACAATTTACATTATTTTTTTATATTCCTAAAATATTTACAATTTATTAAATCATTCGGTAGTGCAGGTGTTAAGTACTAGTGTTCATAGTCGAGAGTACAAAGGTTGAATTGCTCATTGGAGTAAATTTTATTTATTTCGTGGAATTTTTTCTACAAAAAACTTGGAAGAATTTTGCATAAAAATTTTTTTCTTTTAAGCCTTAAAAAGTGCAACTTTGTTGATTTACGCGTAATGTACGCCAATTTAATTACTAAAGGTTAATTGGTAGTGTTTGAAAATTTATTTGAGATTTCCAGAAGATCATTAGAGTGTAGCGTAGCAATCGCAATGGTTATTGAAGCATTCATAGCAGGACAAAGGAAGGAAAGTTTGAGTAATATATATTAAATTCTCTTTCATAACATGTATATATTTCGTTGAACCAAAAGAAATTGTAAAATAATAAATTAAGTCCTTTCTCATTAGTCCGAATCGTGCCTTTCGTTTATGGTACATAATTCATTACCACGAGTCAGACTCGTGGCTATAGGCCAAAAAATGCTATAATTTCAATTTACAATGACTAAATTGAAGTTAAAATTAATTATTTTTTAAAAAAGAAATAGAAAAATAGTTTTCATAAAGTTTGTCGAAAGTATTACAAAAAATGTGACAACAAAATGAAATTTTTTTTTTTGAATTTAAACTAAAAAATAACCAAAAACTAATTAAATTTATGTTTTTCATTTTAAATTATAAAATAATTGTTTTTTTTTTTTGGAAATTCATAATTTTAGTTTGGAATTTAAGCCAGATCCATTAGAAAAATTTCCAATAGTTGAAAATGGTTTCGATGATGATTTAAAAGCAATGCGTGCACGAGCCAGTAGAGCAATTACAGAAGAATCAGTTTTTGATTCTCGTGGAGGACGTACTACTAAAGGTATTCCTCTAAGTTCAGCATTTGATGAAACAATTGATGAAGATGTAAGTAGCTTGCTGTTTTTTTTTACTGTAAAATACAAAATCTTAATTCATTTAAAATATTAGTCCAAACTGATCTATAGCTGTTTTTTGTTAAAGAAAGCAAAATTTGTTAATGAACCTTTAAGATTTTAATTTAAAGTTAATTGTTAGTATTAACTCCTTAATTTTCGGTATTTCAGCCGTCGTCATTGCTTTCTATAAATTAGATTTTCTTTGCGTTAACTTTTTGTGCTCTTAGAGCTGGTTTGAGATGGCATATTTTTTCAATAGAAAGTCGTTTTATCCTACGTTTAAAATATATGATCCGTTATATAGGGTTGGGTAATAAAGACGCAGGAAAGTAATCGCCAAAAAAGAATATGTACAAGAAATATGATTTCAACTAAATTTATTATTTTATTTTGAACATTAGTTTATGACATTTTTGTATAAAAAAAATTATCACTCAAATGTTCACCACGACTGGTTTTACAGACGTCGATACAATGGTCAAAATTTTTGACGACATTTTCCAACATGGTCGCTTCAATGGGAATTTATCTCAGTAATAATGTTATTCTTAAGGTCTTGAATGGTAGCTGATTTATTAACGTACTCTTTGCTTTTCAAAAATTCTCACAAAAAAAAGTCAAACAGTGTTAAATCGCAAGAGCGAGCAGGCCAAGGTACATTTCCGTATATTTTCCATCTTTTTCAATTTTTTGTAGTTCTAAAGTAAAAAATACAGCAGCCTTCACATCTGCTGGAGCACTTGCATCTTGAAGTTTAATGCTGTGCAGCGAGTATCTTGTTTTAAATTTCTCGAGCCAGCCCTTATTCGCACAACATGACTTTTGTTGTTGTTCTTGTGCAGATGTGCTTGCCATTTCGGTTTTTAAGTAATAATAACAAAGTTATAGCTTGATGTGCGGGACATGATTAGCTTATATATATATATTATTTTTTTTAATATCCTTAATTAGTAAAAAGTAATATTTTAAGCTAATCCTTAAAAATTTTAACTTTAGTTTAATAGAAACACTAATATAAATTTAGAGAATTTCAAGAGAATCAATTAATTCAGAAAGTTAAAAAATACGTCTAGGAAATTTTAATAAAATTCAAAATTTTTCTAGATTCAAGATTCATTGAATCGAATGCGTGCCAGTAAGTCTACAACAAAATCATTAATTAATGACTTTGACTTGGAGGATTCTATAAACTCTATTAAAAGGCGATCAAATCGTGAGTTAGGTGACAAACTTATTAATTTAGCAGGTGAGGATGAATTAGGTGATTCAATTAGATCACGTGCAATTAAGGTACAATCATCAGTTATTTTAATATATTTTAAATATATGTATAAAAACTATATATATATATAATATTTTTAGATGGTTACTAGGGCTGAAGATGATCCAAAATCCGTTAATTTTAAAAGAACATTAATTTCAGATGTTTTAGAATCGAAAAATACAGCAGCATCAATGCGTGCTCAGGCATCAAAAGCTCGTTTAGCTGATATTGAATCGGAAATGTTTGAAAGATCTGAAAAATTATTAGAACGGGAAAAACGTGCAGCTAATTTAAAAAAAGTTTTAGCTGATAATGATATTGAAAATATTAAGTTGACTAAACATGTAACATTTTAGACTATTTATATACACTAAAATGGATATTTAGTCATAGTTTATATATTTGTAAATATGAATAATTATTACTAAAATTTATTTATGAAAATAATTTTCAAAAAAATTTGATAAGAAAAGACGAGAAAGTTAAGTTTTTTTAAAAGATTTGTTAAAGAAGCATTTTATTTGAAGTTATTATTTCTTTTATTAATTGATTTAGATATTTTTGTTGCTGTTTTTTTTTTTTACAAATACATATATATTTATATATTTAAGCTTGAGTTTCACAATTTTGTTGGAACTAACTATTTAAAAATAAATAAAGGCTTTTTTGTTGTTATTTGAATAAGGATTTCAGTTAAGCTAAATTTATTGAATTCGACGCATGAATATGCTATTAAAACTTTTTTACCGTAAATACATAAATTAGGTCTTAAGGAACAATATATTTATAAATTTCATCATTATATTACAAATTCAAGGCACTTATGTCAACGTTTGATTCAGTAATTGAAACATTTTTTGAACTCGATGTCACCATTAGGGCCATTTTTATTATCTCCTTTCGGCTACTAAAACGCGTTTCTCTTAATGGTTTTTTGATTCGATTGAACAGGAAAAAATTACATGGGGCCAAATCAGGTGAATTTGGTGGTTATTGGTTGGTATTCATGTTAGTTTTAGCTAAAAACTCACGGATAATAATGGAAAAAATTTTTTAAAAATATTGAACACGCTCAGAGGTACATTTACTCAACTTGACGTAACATTCACAACTGATGGTGAAATGTTGCCATACTTTGGTGGAAATATGTCAGTGATAATTGAGCAACATAACAAAACAACCGATTGCTATTGACAACCGAGTGCTAGGAGCGCCGATCGTTAAGTGAACACGAACCTAGATGTGAGTCGTTCAGAAGCCAATGTGGATAAGTCCAAAAAATCGAAATTGAGATAATTAATGTTTTTTAATACATTCATTTTTAAAATTCCTGGTATATTAATTTGATCAGAAAAGTGTAGACTCTACATTAAAATGAGATATGTTGAAAATGTGTAAATAAAAACGTAAGTATTTATTGGGACAATGGCAACATCATAAAAACTTATGGACTTATACCTTTTGGCAACTGAAAAAGTTAAGAAATTTATGTGAAAATTAAACAATACCATTTATTGTCATCAGTTTTATATTTATTCATCATAACAAACATCTTCTTCTTCCGAGTTTTCCAAATTTTGATTTCCACGTGTTGTCCTTAATGTCCTGTTAAAGTCGTGTTTTATTGGTGGTATATATTTTAATAATTTCATCATATCTTTTTTTGTTGCTCTTGAAATTTTTCTACCATTGGGATACAATAATGAGTACAATAATAGGATACAAATATTTTTTTTGGTCAACTTCATGGAAGGTGTCATCCTCGTCAAAATTATATTTGAACTTAATGCTGTATGGATTTGATCTTTCTAGTTTTATCCATCGCATATTAAACCAATTGACTTTTTCTATTGGTAATAGCCAATTCCAATGGTTTTGTGGACAGGAAATCTTGGTAGCTCTTTTCAACAAGGCTGAAAGGTTCCGTTTTTGTTTTTTTTACTATTTTGAATTATGTGATACCAGTCACTTGAATTATAAATATACTGTTTTTTTTCGCATGAGCTTTTATGACTGCAAAATCAGCGTCGTAGGGCAAAAAAATGTGCCCGCTTAGCAAAATTTTTTGCTTAATTGATTCAACTTTTATGCTTTCACTCTGAATCAATTTCAGCAAACTTAAAACAACTTTTATATTTCAGTTCTGTCCGGTACATGAATTTGAATACATTATTATTTTTCGGGAATCCTTTGCATGTAATTCAATATGTTTAATTAGGCACGATGACACTTCTTGTGAACCTTGTTCGGCATCGAACAACAATTTTAGAGTCTTAATTTAGAGACTAAGCTATTAACACTTACAAACAACCTTATCGATATAAAAACTACATTATCAGTCAGACATAGCTTTGAACCCGTTCTTTGGAGGCGGAGCATGCAACATCCGATTTTGAGGGGTAAGTGATTATATCTAAATGTATTAGTCAGAAACGCTTACTATTTTAATTAGTTTGAGTACTGACTATATATATACATAGAATAATTTAGCAATAATGATGCACCGCTATGTAGTCCTGTTATTTGAAGTATAAAAGACAGGCACTTGCTGCAATAATCACTGATGTTTTTTTCTAACTTCATCCGATAAACATCTCCAATCAGAGCATTGATCTGATTTTCCTAAACTTTTAATCAGAGCATTGATCTGATTTTCCTAAATTTTAATTCAGAGCATTGATCTGAACTTCCATTTTTTTTGTATCAGTGAATAATATTATTGTGACATAAACTTATTAGTGACAAAAACTTTAGTAACAAAAACTTATTAGTGAATATACCCACGTTGGGAACCCGTGGACAGGTGAGTATAACTATTTTTATTTTAATTTGAGTGAATATATCAATAAAGAAAAATTAATAAAAATATATCCACGCTTGGAAAACGTGGTCAATTGTTAAGTGTTTTATTTTGCTCCTAATTTTTCCTAATTCAGAGTATTGATCTGATTTTCATAATTATCCTTGATTCAGAGCATTGATATCTGCAATTAAATAACATCTAAGAATAAAGTGAAATTTTCAGTGAAAAGCATAACATAACCACGCTTAAAACACATGGTCAACTATTAACCGTTCTAATTTCCTAACTCAAGCTCATGAATACATAATTGAACAGCAACATAGTACCGTTATTGCACGCTTATTACTACCAATAAGAACCCAAACACGGACGTAACATAGTACCGTTATTGCACGCTTATTATTACCAATCCGAAAACAAACATTTGGTCCTTCGAGCCGGATTCGTGATTGACTGAGGAAATTGAATTAAGAATTTAGTAGTGTCAAACCTTAAAAGATGTCATTAAATGAACTTATAAGTAAACAAATAGCATATGCCAATTTGATTAACAAATCAATTATTAATTTTAAAAAAACCTCTTTAGTAAAGCGAACAAGATCCTTAGCGGAGGCTCGCTTAAGTGCTGTAGAGAAGTTATGGGAAGAATATTCGTCAACCCATTGTGAAATTGAAATTCTTTCACTAAAAATAACCTCTGAAGAACGCGCTGCACATGATTATTTGGAAAATGATCAATATACTGCTCAAGAAGAAAAATATTTTGAGTATGTAGCAACTTTAAGGGATCTGATTAATAATGAACAGCTTAATAATGCTCTTGCTAACACTTCTTTGGAAACAAGACTCGTTAACAACAACTTACAACTGCCGAAAATAACATTACCAACATTTTCTGGTTCTTATGACACGTGGACTTCTTTTCATGACCTTTTTGTAGCTTTAGTTCACGATAATTCATCAATTTCGCTTGCCCAAAAATTGCAATATCTTAAATCGAGTGTCTCTGGAGAAGCGGAACAACTTTTGAAACACTATAAAATCTCTGACATAAATTATGAAGTAGCGTGGAAAGTTCTCCTTCAGAGATACCATAATCCAAGAGTGTTAGTGAAGGAGCAGTTGAAAATTTTGTGTAGTCAAACTTTAATTTCATCAGAAAGCGCAAAGGCTTTAAAAACATTACTAGATGTTACAACAGGATGTATATCAGGGTTAGAAAATTTAGGAGTATCCACCAAAGGATGGGACCCTATTCTAATTCACCTCATTTCACAAAAATTACCCTGTGAAACGCAAACACTTTGGGAATCCATACTGAATCGTGAAAACGAGTTACCCACATTCGAAAGATTTAAAACATTTCTGGAGGAACGATTTAGAACCCTTGAATCAATACCATCTATTAAAGTACATAACGTTAACAAACATGACAAACTGTTACCTATTCAACTTAAACAGACATATTCACATAATAGTTATTCTGCCATTATCTGTGTAGTGTGCAAAAAAAATCACAACCTTTATCAATGCTCAAATTTCAAGGATTTTGATATACAATCACGAATTAAACTCGCCAAGTCTAAACACCTATGTTTAAATTGTCTATCAAACCGACATCAAACACTCCAATGCTTAAGCAAACGTCGCTGTTATCATTGTGGGAAAATGCATCATTCTTTACTCCATATAAAAACTAAAGTTGAACAAGATAAATCCACATTACATTCAGACGCTAAAAATCAAAACACCTTTGTCAACACCAAAACGACTAAGCATAGTTCTTCTACCAACCTTAATAAAGAGGTAATCCCTTCATTCTACTCTCATACTTTTAATCAGCAAGCTCTATTAGCGACGGCATTAGTAAATGTTCAATCAACATCAGGTGAGCGATATACACTTAGGGCATTAATCGACTCAGGATCTCAAGTTTCATTTATTACTTCTGTAGCAGCATCTAGACTAAAACTAAAGAAACGCAGTACTTCATTAAAGATAACGGGTGTTAACAATTCGAAGGCAACTAACGTAAAACAAAAGGCAATTTTATCGCTACGATCATGCTCTAATGGGGTTGATAATATGTATATACAAGTATTGATCATCCCTACGATAACTGACTTTATTCCCCCTCACACTATCGATTGTAACAAATGGTCTCATATAGCAGGCCTTCACTTAGCTGATCCAACCTTTTCAAAGCCTGGTAAAATTGACCTTCTTCTAGGTGCAGATGTTTATAGTAACATTATACTAGAAGGAATCCGCAAAGGGCCAGCTGGCACACCTATAGCACAGAATAGTGTGCTGGGCTGGATCCTTTTTGGTAGTACACACGATACCTCAAACGCGCAGGTAATTTCACTACCAGTACAAATATCCAATAAAAATGAAGACTGTCTAGATCAGCTTCTACGAAAATTTTGGGAAACTGAACAGATTCCTGAGATCTCAAAGTTATCACAAAATGAACAAGAATGTGAAGATTTTTATAACCAAACTTTTTTACGTTTACCTAATGGACGTTATGAAGTACGTTTGCCATTTTTAAACAATCAGACCCCTGATTTAGGTAATTCACGCTCAATGGCGCTTCGTAGATTCTACAATCTAGAAAATCGTCTCCTTCGCGATCAAGTTCTTAATACTGAGTATAAGGCTTGTATCAATGAGTATATTAAAATGGGGCATATGAAAGAAGTAACTCATGAGGCTCCTTTTGATAAAACTTATTATATACCGCATCACGCTGTGTTTAAAGACAGCTCAACCACCAAGGTTCGCATCGTTTTTGATGCTTCCGCTCTATCGTCAAATGGGAAAAGTCTTAACGACCAATTGTACAGTGGTCCAAAACTCCAATCTAATCTATTTTCTATCATATTAAGATGGAGAAGACATCAATATGCCATGTCAGCGGATATTGAGAAAATGTATCGCATGATTAATGTAAATAAACATGATCAATACTTTCAACGGATTTTGTGGCGAAATCATCCTGGGGAGCCAATTAAAGATTATGCTCTGACCACAGTTACCTTTGGCATCAAACCATCACCATATCTTGCTATTAGGACATTACACCAACTCGCAAAAGATGGAGAGCATTCTCATCCGCTAGCTTCTTCAGTTATTTTGAAAGATTTCTACGTTGATGATGCTATTACTGGCGCAAGTTCAGTAGACTTAGCATTAGAAAGTCAAACTCAACTCATAAGCTTATTAAACTCAGCAGGCTTTCGTTTGCGAAAATGGGTATCTAATAACCCAAAACTACTTATTAACATTCCCGAAGAACATAGGGAAAAGAAATTTCCATTGACCTTTACCGATGACGAATCAATCAAGGCTCTAGGTATTCAGTGGTATCCTTCAACGGACATCCTTAAAATCCAGTCACCTGTACTTGAAAATGATTTATGTACAAAGAGAGCCATTTTATCTAACATCGCTAAACTGTTCGATCCGTTGGGCTGGATATCACCAGTGATCATAACCGCTAAAATTTTGATGCAAAAATTGTGGGCTTCCGGATGTTCATGGGATGAACCTATACCTGAGACTCTTGCAAATGAATGGGAAACGTATAAATCAACTCTTCATCATATTCATGATATTCAAATACCGCGATGGATACATTGTAATCCATCAAATCAGAATTCCCAACTACATGGATTTTCTGATGCATCTAATTATGCTTACTCTGCCGCTGTATACCTTAGAGTTCAGGATGAAAACGGTAGGACCCACGTTAGCCTACTCACTGCCAAAAGCAAAGTCGCTCCAATTAAACCAATCACGCTCCCACGCTTAGAACTTAATGGAGCTGTTTTGTTATCAAAATTATTGCTGCAAACAAAAAATGATCTTGAACTACATAACACACCTTTGTTTGCATGGACAGATTCCACTATCACATTGTCTTGGATACGGAGTGATCCAAGGAAATACAAAAGTTATATAGCTAATCGGATTGCAACAATACAAGATACAATTTCTAATAGTTCGTGGAATCATATTCGATCCTCTGACAATCCAGCTGATTGTAACTCAAGAGGAGTTCAACCTTCCTTAATGTCAAATTTACATATCTGGTGGAATGGACCATCTTGGTTAAGTAACCCAAGAGATCAATGGCCTAAGCCAGTTAACATCAATTTAAATTCAAACGATGCAGAACGAAAACGTCTTACGTTCAATACCTTTTCAAATGATTTTGCTCTGAATTTATTTCAAACCTTTTCCACGTATTACCGTATGTTGAGAGTCATATCTTATTGCTTTAGATTTTACAACAATCTTCAACTCAAAGGATCCACACGCAAAGGTGGTTTTTTAACATCTAAAGAGCTCCAAAGTAGTAAATTTCGAGTCTTAAAACTAGCTCAAAATTTCGATTACTACACTGAAATCAATGACTTAAACCATGATCGAGTAATAAACTCGAAAAGCCCTTTGTGCTCTTTAAACCCTTTTTTAGATTCAGATGGGATACTAAGAATTGGTGGAAGACTTATTCATTCTAGTCTTATATATAAAACTAAGCATGCTATCATCCTCCCAAAATCTTCTAATCATTTAACTCTCTTAATTATTCGTCATTTTCATCATCAAACCCTTCATGGGGGTGTTGAACTAACATTATCAGCACTTCGAGATGAATTTTGGCTTGTGCATGGAAGGCGAAGTGTACGAAAGGTTATACATAAGTGTATTACTTGTTTCAAATCCAAACCTTCAACTGAAAATCAATTAATGGGCAATCTCCCTTCTTGTCGCACAGCTTGCGCGCGTGCTTTTCTTCATACAGGTGTTGATTATGCAGGTCCAATCAATATCAAAATGTCCAAACATCGTGGTAATCGCTTATATAAAGGATATATTTGCTTATTCATATGTATGACCACAAAGGCTATTCATTTAGAACCTGTGTCTGATTTAACTTCTCAAGCATTTCTCGCCGCCTTTAAAAGATTCATCAGTAGAAGAGGTTTATGTACCGATGTATATTCTGATAATGGCACAAATTTTGTGGGAGCAAAACGGTTGCTAGACAAAGATCTAAAAGCAGCAATTAAAACCGCAACAATTTATGCTGCGGAATATGTAGCTAATAAAGGCATAACCTGGCACTTTAACCCTCCATCTGCTCCTCATTTTGGTGGTCTGTGGGAAGCAGGCATTAAATCAGTCAAGTATCATTTAAAAAGGGTTATAAGTGATACTTCATTAACTTTCGAAGAGTTAGCCACGGTGTTAACACAAATAGAAGGATGTCTCAATTCGCGACCATTATGTAGGCTTTCCGAAGATCCTAATGATGACCGAATTTTGACACCGGGTCATTTTTTAATAGGTTCTGCCATACTTTCTATTCCCGAAGGGCAATATAACAGTATAACCCATTTAGGGTCGAGATGGAATTATTTACGACAATTACAACAGCACTTTTGGCAAAGATGGTCAAAAGAATATCTTCTCCAGCTCCAAAATCGTCCTAAATGGAAAACAAAAAAAATTAATCTTAAGATTGGAGATATCGTTTTGCTAAAGGAAGACAATATACCATCTTATGAATGGCCTTTAGGTAAAATCATACAGATACATCCAAATAAAGACGGTTTAGTGCGCGTAGTCACAGTAAAAACACAGAAAAATACATTGGTTAGACCCATACATAAACTGTGTTTACTACCAATTAGTGATAATGTCGCCACTAACGGTAAATTTTAGATAACATCTCTTAAATTTCTGATTATTTCATTGTTAACATTATTTCTATCAATTTACAGTTCTTGAATTCTAGGCATACTAAAAGTTAATTTTATTAGTTAAAACTCATTTCACATTTAGTTATTTCAAAACGCACACGTTCTGAGCTGTGTTCTGACTTTCATTTTAATATTTTAGTTTTTCTTTTCTAATTAAAATTTTTCGTAATAATTAATTATATTTTGCATTTAAAAAAAAAAAAAAAAAACACCCTTAAGGAAACAAGATGCAGACGCAAGGTATCTATAGTCTACATATATTTTATAGTTATCATTTGCCTACTCTAATAGCCTTTGACAATTCCATTCGCCCTCCAACCCCGGGAAAGGATATCGAAAAATTATTCCTCGATTATAAACCAGTAGAGAGTCCAAAACTTCTGCTTAAAGGGACGGCGCATCAATTGCAGAATGGATTGCTAAATGATAGTGGAATCAACGTAATTTCTGGCAGTGATACGCCAAAACCCAATAAGCCAAAATGTAAAATATTAGAAGACGTAATAATTCGGCCAGCAGACAAGAATCCGGACGATCGATTTACTGTCCTGGTTAACGACCGCGGGCTTATAATCCCTGTATTTGTACCAAAGAATGCATTAATAAAATCTAAGCACAAAAAGTTCAGAACTACTATGCCTAATGGACATAAAATTAATTTTTATTTTAGAGATGGCTCAATAAAATATAGATTACGATAATTATTGGATTTTATTGAACCTCATGCTTAACCTAATTAACTAATAAACCAAGTGTTAAGTTTTGTACAACTTTATTTAAACTCCTCAGTATTGAAACATCCATTTTAATTTTCTTTTGTTTTAACCTTTTTTCTTGAAATATTACATATTCTCAAGGGGGCCAGTATGTTCGGCATCGAACAACAATTTTAGAGTCTTAATTTAGAGACTAAGCTATTAACACTTACAAACAACCTTATCGATATAAAAACTACATTATCAGTCAGACATAGCTTTGAACCCGTTCTTTGGAGGCGGAGCATGCAACATCCGATTTTGAGGGGTAAGTGATTATATCTAAATGTATTAGTCAGAAACGCTTACTATTTTAATTAGTTTGAGTACTGACTATATATATACATAGAATAATTTAGCAATAATGATGCACCGCTATGTAGTCCTGTTATTTGAAGTATAAAAGACAGGCACTTGCTGCAATAATCACTGATGTTTTTTTCTAACTTCATCCGATAAACATCTCCAATCAGAGCATTGATCTGATTTTCCTAAACTTTTAATCAGAGCATTGATCTGATTTTCCTAAATTTTAATTCAGAGCATTGATCTGAACTTCCATTTTTTTTGTATCAGTGAATAATATTATTGTGACATAAACTTATTAGTGACAAAAACTTTAGTAACAAAAACTTATTAGTGAATATACCCACGTTGGGAACCCGTGGACAGGTGAGTATAACTATTTTTATTTTAATTTGAGTGAATATATCAATAAAGAAAAATTAATAAAAATATATCCACGCTTGGAAAACGTGGTCAATTGTTAAGTGTTTTATTTTGCTCCTAATTTTTCCTAATTCAGAGTATTGATCTGATTTTCATAATTATCCTTGATTCAGAGCATTGATATCTGCAATTAAATAACATCTAAGAATAAAGTGAAATTTTCAGTGAAAAGCATAACATAACCACGCTTAAAACACATGGTCAACTATTAACCGTTCTAATTTCCTAACTCAAGCTCATGAATACATAATTGAACAGCAACATAGTACCGTTATTGCACGCTTATTACTACCAATAAGAACCCAAACACGGACGTAACATAGTACCGTTATTGCACGCTTATTATTACCAATCCGAAAACAAACAAACCTCGAGAGCCTAATTTTTCCTACCCTTACAATAAATCAATTCGTATTATTTTAAGTCAGCAAAACAATTATTCACAAACACTTCAGCGTAATATTTTTACTTTTCAACCAAAGTTTAGATATTACGTAGTAAAAGAAAGCATGTACATAAAACTCAAAATAAATGGCGTTCTTTGCAAATCTGTGTTCTAGAAAGTGGAATTAACAGATAGTTATTATAAATTTATGTTGTTTGATTGTTACTAAAATATATCGAAGGAAGAAGAAAAGTTTTGTTGTTATTTTAAAGTTGATGTGAGAAAATAGTGTAAAGAAGTGGACTTATATACTCAATGGCTTCTGAAATTATTATATTACACATTCAGAGGCTATAAAGAAAAGGGATGTTTAACCTACAAAAAATGAAAAAATGATTAAATCCTTTTAAAACTAAGAAATATATTATTTATTCTATTAAAATTTGCAAAAATCAGAAAAAATGAAAAAATAGACTTATCCCCATTGGTTTCTAAGTGGCTCATGTATCAGCATTAAAAATACCGTCTCTAACACTGGTGAAATTCAATCAAAATATCTTAACGGTTTTTGGCAATTGGAAGACAAAAAAGCCCTTAATTTAATAAATATTTTCTTTTTGATATTTTATAGGAGTTTAATAAATTTTTTTGTGTTTTTCCTATCTCCATAATTTGTTCTTACAAAAAAAACTTTTGATTTTTCCCCAATAACATAGAAAAAGAGACATTTTATTTTTTATTATAGTTTTTCTCGCCAGAAAAACCTAAACTTTACAATCATTTTTAATTTTTTGTGATATTAGGGTTTAGTTTGAAGTTTTGTCTTCATTTTTAAAGAGGTTTTTGGGATTTTCTTTCATAAGAAAATAAAACACAGTAATTTTGATTTTGAAATCCGCTATTTGTGATATGTTAAAATGTACAAAAAACTTTTATTGAACCAATTTTATATTACTTACTTGTTGGCATTGCTTATGGTGAAAGTTTTATACTATAAAGATACTTAGGTGGCTGGCTCTACGTATTACAAGGCGGTCATATGTGGTTAACTGAAACATAAAATCCTAATTAATTCTAAAGCCTCCTTCAGATCAGAGCGTTTTTCTATCCCTTGACGCTAAAGGTCATAAAACGGGGGATGCATTTTCTCTAGCAAACATTTTTCTTTCATGAGGATCATTTATGACATTAAAAGGACACTTTATGGCCTTCAAAATTTTTGTTGTTTTAATTCTTGCTGTACCTCAAATTTTTGTTTGATTTTTAATTTTTGTTGTACTTGTATTAAAAGGGATAGGAAATAATGATTTTATTATTTTTAGAGGTACAACAAAAATTTTGAAGGCCATAAACTATGTCCTTTTTTTGTTGTACCTACCTTGTCATTTTTAAATTGAGATATGGGAGACTTGATGCTACTTCGTTTCCTAAAATGAAAACGTGATGGCTTTTTCTGGTATTAAGTGAAAAGCTCGTATTATACATGTGGTCCCTTTTACACGATAATGTCTTTGTTTTGTGTTACTGTCTTTAATTCTATATATTTGTAATATAAAAGCATTAGAAAAGTATACTATTGACAATGACACAAACAATCGGCACTTGATACATAAGACAAGAAATTGAAACAAATTAAAAAAAAATTCCAATTTTTCAAGACTTCAACATTTGATTACACCTCTAATTTTAGCGATAACATAATTGCTACCTGGAATCGGAAAAATTTATTTAGCTTGAATTATTAATTCGGGAATATTAGTCTCTTTTATCAAAAACAATTGAAATGTAGTTCTAGATAATTTATAGATAGCAGTTGTAAATTGAAAGTTATATTTAATGGAAATTCAGTTTATAGTATCGTGTTGGTATTCTACTTCAGTGGTGCGCAAACTATTTTCACTGCCGACCCCCCTTTTGGTGTAAAATTTTATCGTGACCCCTGGGTGGACGGTAATTTTTTTTAAATCTTCCATACAGTTCAACTAAAATTCATTTTGCTATTTTGAGTTATAATACCGATTAATTAGAGTTTTGAGTAAAATATTTTAATCTTATAAAATAATAATTTTATTAATGCGAGGTATGCGATTGTAAACTGCTCATGATTTCTTCTATATATTCGGATGTATATTGGAAATCGTCAGCCGTAGGTCATTTTCCGATTCTCCGATTCTCCGATTGTATGTGCTTTCATATTTTTTCCAATTAAATAAGAAACTTCTAAGGATGCCCGTAAAGCTTTTTCAGGCACTGTTGTGTATTTTTTCCATAAAATATTTTGGTTTTTCACACTTTCCGCTCGTTTTTTGAAAAACCTTTTTTCTTTGAAAATTCACTACGTTTAGTTTACAAAGGTTTCATACTTTCATTCGCTAGTTTTTTCGAGCAAATAACACACAATGGGCACTCTTCACCATTAAAAAAGCAAAATGTAAACCAGTATTTAATGTACTCCTTTTGATAGTTTCTTTATTTCTTATAAAGTAATATATCTTCTTCAATAGGTTTAGAAGTAGAAGCAGTTTTATTTGAATTTTCACGCGCTTGTCAGCCTACTCAATTTTTATTTTGTCTCGACTCAAAGTCGCCGATATTTCTTGAGATTCCTGTACATCAGTACATATTTCGTTTGCTGGCATTTGTGTTATTGTCAGACATATTAAAGCCAAAAATTAACGTGATTTAAAATTATTAATTTTGTTATGGTTTTCAAAATTTAAAATTAAAGAGTGAAAAATTATTATTAGATGGGCTCTAATTATTTTTTGCAAGCTTCAAAACATCTGTATATGAGTTCTTTTTAAAGTGGACCGAATTCATTTATTTTAAAATAGTTCAAAGTTCTTTTAACTATTCAAAGAAATCAAACGAAAGCAAAGGAATTAGCTAATTATTCAATGAGTTCAATTGATTAACTGATTCCATCAATGTCTTTTCAAATCCGAACTGTAAGCCGGACTATAAGCATTATTAGTGTATAAAAATAAGTATTCAATTTTCAATAGTCGATCGATAAATGCATCACTGCTTCTGTTGGCTTATCGATTGCTATTAGATATTGATATACCAAATTTCTTTCGTAAAAATTCGAGGTCTATTTTTATAATTATTACTACTATTTTTTCATATTACCTGAGAAAAGTCTTATATTCACAAATAAATTTGTGAATCTTTGGCAACCCCCAAAATTTTTCTGGCGACCCCTTAGGGGGTCGCGACCCACGCTTTACGCACAGCTGTTCTAATCTATATGGTTACGTTAAAATATTTTTGAAATGTCAAACTACAAATTTAAATCTGGATTCTTATTTAGGCGCATAAATTATTATTTATCTTCAAATAAGACCAATATTTTAAGGAGAATTTTTTAAATTATTTACAACTTTAAAAATACATCATCGTTGCTTAAGTTCAAAGTATTCTTTGTTATCTAGCTTCCGTTTTAAATAAAATTGTCAAATGAATGATATTAAGATATTTAAAAAGAAAAAAAGAAAAAGAAATAAAAATTATAAAATTATACTGAGTAATTGCATACTTTCAGGTTAAAATGTTTTTTTAAATTATCATAAAAAAGTTTTGGCACGACTGTAAAGTGTAAATGTCTCATGTCCTTATGCAATTTTCTGTGTAAATGTATAAATTAAAAAAATACAAGAAAATGGCACAAAATAAAAGTAAATACCCAATCTAACCCTTAAATAGTCAGATATAATAAAATAAGCAACTTTTAATTCTTTTCCATGTAGGTAGAGCTGGCAGAGCCATTTTCACGAAAACTAAAGGAGCACAAAATTTTATTTTAGAGCATTTAATTGGCACTTAATTATTCACATACTTTGACATGTGCCCGTTAAAATGGCTCTGCCAGCTTTACCTACATTTCTTTTTCCAGTAAAACATATAAAATTTTCTATCCAAATTAGAAAATATATTTCTAAATTGAGGTATTAAATGTGGTTTTGGTGGTATTAAATCCAAATTCGATAAATATTAATATATTAAATAGTTTTTTCCCTGAAAAAATAGAAGAAACATTTAAAATTTTCCACATTTTTTCTAAACACAAACCATTTAAGTCAAAGCTAATGAAATGTATCAAAGGATTTCATAGTAAAGCACAAAATAAATTCATTTCGGACAACCAAAACTAACAGAAGGCTTAAAAAGTACTATGGAGCTGCCATGAGTACATTTTTTTCAGATTGCTAATTCAAACCAAATTTTCCAGGATTGTATCGAAATGCATTGAAAATAAATGTCAGGTATGATTTGCTATCAAATATCCAATAAATATTTAAGCTTTTGTTAGAAAAAATTCATTAAGTTTTAAAAGGGGAAGACAAATATATATCTTCATTGTAATTGAATGTAGATACTATCGGGAACACTAAAGTATCTAATACATCTAATCCCATAAAAAAAACAGAGGAATATTGTTACAATGACACAAATGTTGGAATTGACTTTTCATTCATCCTAGAGATGTCCAACAAAGAGCAAAATAGAGCTACAATTTGTTACACATTGATCCAGTTCATCAATTTAAAATTATAGTTTTTTTTTATCGTTTTTTAAAAGTTTTAATTCAATTAAATTTCGTCTGCACAATCTCTAACTAACTAACAAAACAGAAAAACTTTTCTTTTTAAATTTCTTCTAAAAACTAATATTTTAATCTTAATTCAAAAGTAATTTTAGGAAATTATTTAAATTAAGATTATAAATTTTATATGTTCTTAGCTTATAAATAAATATTTTAATTAAGTGTGTAAACAATTAAATAAATTATATATAGTTTTAGTTTATTTGATTAATTACAATATTAATCAGACACAAGGACAATAAACAAACACTTGGCGCGTTTACTCAAAGTTAAAATAATTCATTCTTCCTTCATGATATTATGCAGTTTATTTTCTTTGGTTCTAGATGTGACTCATTGAAAGCTAAAACAATTTTTGTTGATGTTTACAATAAAAAAAATGAATATAATAAATTTAGTCCTTAGCTTTTAGTTATTTCAAATTGGTTAGAAAATAAGAGGGTTTTGTTATGTTTGTTTTAGCCGTTTTGTTGAATATTTACCTTGCTAACATTTTATGTTTATATAAAGTTATTTTGAATTTTGATTCTAATTTTTGGAATAATTTTCTCATTTTTGATAATTTTTATCATGTATAAAACATAATTTATAGTAACAAAGTACAATTAAAAAAATAATCATTATTACTATGTAAATAACTATGAAGACAAAACTGCTGCATCTCACTACAAAATTTAACCATTTGCATTTATAATATGACCTATCAGCAAATCAAAATCCTTTTGACTATCGGCTCGAGCACTCTGGTATAGAATAATATAAATTGTTTTTTCATAAAAAAAACGTGAATAAAAATTTGTTTTATTTAACTTTTACCTGCCCCACTAGGATCATCATACCCTGTTTGCCAAATTATTCACAACGTAATCACTATGTGTAGCATACAAAATATTATTTGTTTCAATTTCCATTGGTGTTAAGTAAGAGTCATCAATTAAAAATTGGTGAATTTCTTAAACCCATTTGAATACATGCGTTCCATTCGAGAAACAATATTTCTAAATTTTTGTCATTTAGTTGCTTTGAGGTAAGCAGATCACCTGCTGGGGCTAAAATGAGTTCAAATAGGTTCAAATGGATTCAAAAAATTCACCAATTTTCAATTGATGACAGTTACTCACCAATGGAAATTAATCAAATAATATATAATGGAAAAAGTCACATGAATTTGTAGTTTTTTAAACTTTTGGGGACTCTTTCATTACATTATTTTAGTCTTTTTTTATTCCTACTATTAGCTTGTATAATGTAAAAATTATGAATTGTTAATAAAATCTTTACTATTCATCCAATCAAGTTTAAATAAATTTTTTTGTGGCTGGCAGTTGATTTTAATACAGTTAGTTCAAATATTAATTCATTAGTTATATTTAATAAATTATTTTCTAGTTTTATGAGAAAAAAACGTCAGAAAAATGAATGAAACGAATTCCGAATTCTGAATTCGGAAAAAAGAAGAAAAAGTTTTACTGAATGGGAATGAATGAGAAATATGAGTAGGAATATACTTTAAACAACTTTTTCTATATCACCTATTATTTAAAAAACAGCAAAGTATAAAGTGAAAAAATGAAGATATCTATTGAGTAATTAATTTTAAGGGGAATTTCAATTGAAAAATACCTCCTTTTTTACGTTTTAGTTAAATATAAATTTTTTTGAAAAAAGTATAGATTACTTAGAAGACTAAAAGAAACGTTTTCTTCAATTTTGAGCTAAATCTAATCCCTTTTCTGAGAAAAAAAAACTAAAAAGCTGAAAAAAGTGTTTTTAGGTTTTTTTCATTAAAGCTTTAGGTAAATAAAATAATTTTCTATTGACAATTTTTAGATCTTTTTATTATCTAAAACTTTTAATTTTGATTTTTTTGATTAGATACGTAATTTAGCCAGAAATAGCAAAAAACCATTTCCTTCGTCCTAAAAACCGACCCCTCTACGCCATGGAACATTTTAGCTAATAACACGCTTTACCATATTCCACCATCAGTTTGCTTTAACGTATTATTTCTTGTTTTTCCTCTTTCTTACACTTATGGCGCCTGGCCTATAAATCATATTTATAATTTTATTTAGATATTTTCTAATTTTAAAGATTCCATTTAAAAAAGAAAAATACCCTAGTAAAAGGACAAAGCATTTTCTATAGAAAATTTCTTTTATCTCATGAGCCGTATGAAGAAGTATTTTAAATTTCAATTGCGTTACAAAATTTGGCTTAGTTTCTTATTATTAACAGAAAAATTGATGATAAAAAATACTCATTTATACATGTTAACCTTTTTTATTTTTTCAATTATGTTATACTCAAAGCATTTTAATTAATGTTGTATTTTAATTGATGTTGTATATTTATCAAAATGAATTCTAAATTTATAAAGAAAATCAAATGATTATTGTTGTAGGAGGGCCAATTGTTACGACGAAACAATTACAGGCCATGGTCAATGACCTAAATTTCTGAAAATAAATAAGAAATTTCTAAGCAAAGTTAAAATGTCCGAAAAAAATTTTGTCTGTCTGTAGGTAGCATTGATCTAGTTTTAAAAGTTAATTAATTTTTTATATTTGTCCTGAAAATCTAAATAGCTAAGGTTTTCTTTTTAATTTGTATTTAAATGAAACAAAGTTTTTTTTTTTTGAAAGATAAAAAGGACAAATAAAAATATTAGTTTCTAATTTTAATAGTTTTATGGATAAAATGCCTGAATATTTGATGTTTATTTTGAATGCAAGCACAATTAATTAAATGTTAAATATGTTTTACGATTTTACAAATCTTTTCTTTTTTCAAAAAATTCGTTTAGCAGAACAGAAGACAAAATTAAGTGATAAAAGAAAAGAATTTTTGAATAAAAAAACGCAGAGTAGAAATTTTATCAAGAGAAATATTGAGCATGATAAAAGCAAAAAAAAGAACAAAAAATTAAGTTTAGATAGTATGAACCAGGAAATATTTAGACATTGGCTATTTAAAAATAAAATGTGAGTTTTTTTAAAAAAATTATTGCACCGAATATTGTAAAATTTGGAAGATATTTTTTTGCAGCAAATTTTCCACTCAAGGTTCCAAAAAAGTTCTCTCATTGCTGCAATGATTCTCCAGAGTGCCTGAATTTAAAAAAATCAAAAAGATCGTTAAACTAGAACACATTTCCCAGACAAATAATTTAGGTACTGCGGTCAAGTAACGTGCCTCTCTAATTGATGACCAGCTACTCTTTTAAAGAGCATAAGGTACAAATTATCGAGAAATGCAGAAAAAAAAGAAACAAAACCCTAGTTAATAAAAATACTATTTAAAGTTTTTAATGATCTGAATTAAAAGTTGAAGTTTTTAAAAATCTGTTTAGTTTATTTTGATTGCCAACTTTTTTTGACAGTTACAGCAAGGACTTGATAGAAAAATCAATGTGTTTCTTTTAACAATTTTAACAAACAATAAATTTTATTTTATTAATTTAATATTTAGAGATGATTTTTAGCTTCTTAAAGGGGGGTTTACGTTAATTCGTGCAAGGAAAGGTTAATTTTTGTGATTTTTTTTTGACGACATAGTCAAAATTGAAACTAATATTGTATTAAAGTACAATACCTACATAACTAGATGCTGGATTATCTGGAATCAAATTTTGTTCGTTAGATAATCGCTTTCCCCAGGTAACGCTGGGAGGGTTTTTTGAAATTTTAATTTGAAAAACACTTTTTGGGAACACTTTGGAATGAAAAACGCGATTTTTGCGAAAAAAATCGGCTAATTTGTTTTTGTAAAATCAAAATTATTAAAAAATTTGAAAAACTCACCAGCGTTACTTCGTAAATTATGTACAAAAATAGTGTTCAAAATTTCAAAAGGATCGGTATAGTAGTTTTGAAGTTATGAGGGACACCGACTTTGAAAACGTGACTTGTGAAAAAAACGCTCTTAAGTTTACTCGATAGAATGTGTACTGCTGGGCAAGTAGCAAAGCTTACCGCTGTATCTTCGTTAGTTTTACTCCGATTGATCTCAAATTTTTACCAGATATTCTTGAAAAGTTGCCCATTTAAAAAATCGAATCAAAAAATTTAAAACGTTACCCCTTAAGTTAAATGTCTCTAGCATTGAGAGAACTTTTTTAAATTTTTGTACTCAATAAATATTTCTATAGATTAAGGCATGGGTGTCAAACTGAAGGGCTAATATGGGCCAAAAGTAAAAGATTTACGTCAAGGCGAGTCGCAGAAGAAAACATAAAAAGCATAAACTTCCTATGTTATGTGTGTGAATCATAGTTTTTAATTTTTTTTGGCTTTTAGTAAAAAAATGACTTCATTGAACCACTTTATTGAAATTTTTCTTGGGCAGGAACATTAGGCTAAACATATTAGACGGCCCGCATGCGGCCGGCGGGGCGCGAGTTTGACACCCATGGATTAAAGTTTCATTTTATGGATTTTGTGGTTCTTTGAAATCAAAAATTTCTGAAACTATTATAAATATGACATTTAATAGTTCTAAAGGCTTTTCAGGAAAAATACTTTTCTTAGATTACTTTATTTGAAAACTGTGTGAACCTATCCTAATAATTGGAAGTGTACGTGAGGCATTTGATTTCTAAGCTCATTATTTTTGGAGGGGTATATAAATACCCCTCTTCAATTTATGTTATACTGTTCAAGTAGTTTAAGATTTCTTTTGTCTAAAAAAAACTTTCGAAAAAATGTTAACAATCAGTCCAAAGTCATGGGTTTTGACTTTAGCTGCCCTAATTTAGCATAATATACCCTAATCAGATGTCTGAGTCTCGTTTACTGACCAGGAAATGTGATAGTGCGCACTAAAGCAATTTTAACCTTTAAAATAACATAAAATTTAATAAAATGCTGAAATTTAACTTTTTTTTGTAACAAATGAAAACATCCAAAATAATTAAATTCCTTTTAACATAAGCTAAAATCTAATCATAATTTAATAAAACTGCCTGGTAGCCATTCTTCTCTTTTCTTTCATGTTGGAAACCAAAAGAAATTTAACAAATTTAACAAATTAAAAATTAACATAATTTTACTTAAATGTTAAACAAATTAATTTAAAAAATTTTTTTGTTTTGTTTTATTTCTTCAGATAATATCAAAGTTCATTGCAACCTTACGTTGACATTTAATTATGCGATGTAGACAATCGATTAGATTGGTCAAAAATGTTAAAAATAAACAATAGTTTTCATTATATCAAAGAAACTATGCCAAACTACTTTAGTATATTATTCTTGTCTTTTACAGGGACACTAGGAAATAGATTTCTTCATGTTAATCTTATATACACAACAATATTTCTTTTTCAATGATTGTTTAATTCGATCTATACCAAAAAACAAAAAAATAAAACGCAAAAATCATTTTCCGCGTTTAAATACAATTTATATATTCAATTTGTGTTAGTATTTTAGTTTTTCTTTTAATATTTGCAATTGCATTTGCTTTCTTTTGCCCTCGGATCTAATCAGTTAATTAGCAACACTGACATCAGTCTCTCAGCTCATTTCATTGGATTAAGATCAATTATATTCTAAGGTAAAAAAAAAAGGATTAAAATTAATTAAAATCAACTGATACTATTGTGTATATCTAGTGAAGATTTAATTATTTAGGAGGATTGTTTTTAATAGCTATAAAAAATAAATAAGAACAAGTGAACATTCCTTTTTTTAAAGTTATATTTTAATTTATTTATTAATCAACTTTTTTAAAAGATTATTTTATCGATATTTTCTACTAAACATTCCTTATGCAATTAAAATTAAAAAACAGTGGCCTTTCAAGAATAAAAAAATTTTAAGGAGCTTTTGTGCAATTTTAATTGTGTGCCTAAGTCTAGATGTGAAAAAATATTTTTTTGTTGCTGTTATTTTTACAGTCCATTTTGAAATTTTTTTAAAGATTTTCTGTTTTTCTTTTTGTTTTTTGAAGTAATAAATCCAAGAAAATTAAAACAAAAAATCATTACCTTAGAACCACTTTAAATTTTTTTTACAAAATGTTTTTTTAAAGATATATTTATAAATATTGGTTTATATTTTAATCAAAATTTATTTCTTAGTTTATTTTTCCATATTGCTGCGATAGTTTTTTATTAATTTGAAAATACTACATCCTTATTTTTGATTAAAATATTACTTTAAAGTTTCAAGTTATTTTTAAATCTGTTAAGCCCTAATTTCTTAAATCGAGTGGTTCCATCTTTAGAATGCAGTTTTGTAAATAGTTCTTTACAAAACTTATTTCATATTATTTAAATAGAAAAAATTTTTAATTTCCAAACCACAATTTAGTGCAAGCTTAAAGCGTTTTATATATCCTAAAAAAATGCCACCTAATGATACCTTTTGCAGCTTATATTATATTTTTTCGATCAAAAAATCGATTTTATTTTAAATTAGAAAAAACAAATTTTTAACTTTATTCCATAAATTATAATTGAAAAATTTCGTTAAGAAGTGAAATTATTTTTTTTGATACACAATTGACAACGCTTTGTTTAACTCGGTTTTGAAAAAAGGAAATAAATTTGAAAGTTTGTGTTTCAAGCCAAAAATGCATTGGTTACCCTAATAGGTAATAGGGCATAAAATTATTCTCTTATATTTACAACTTTTCAAAATTACAGGCGAAAAGTATAAAAGCAGACGAAATGTAACTTATTTTCGAAATTATCTCATATTAAAGTGAGTTCTTGGGCAGCTTTAATAATACAACCAAATGTTTTGATCACTATATTACCTAAAATTCAGGCATACCTAAATGGTTCTATATGTACATTAAGTTAAAATGAATTCATGGATCCAGATAAACAATTTTCTAATACATTAATTTGTTGTTTTGTTTCTTCTAAATGAGTAGTCCTTTTAGTATGCTTACTCGCTTTTTTGAACTTTTAGTAGATCGAAAGAAAACATTTGGATAATTTCTCTAGTGGCATAAGCTTGCGTGCCTTTTTTACTCTATTATTTGTTCTTCTATTAATCCTATATTCTACTTAGTGCAAAATTTTTATGTAGTATCAGGACAAATATCATAAGAAAAAGTATAATTTTTTTGTTACGATAAAAATTTTCAGTTTTTCTACCATTCATACCTAAAACAACAAAAAATTTCTACAAAAAGGCACCATAAAATGTAATAGAAAAGACTTGACGTAGATTATCTCATCTATAGTTAAGTCAGTAAATAGCGAAACTTTTTTAGTCAGCCGTAAAATATTTTTTTGTTTTATTGTTCGTTTCATGAAGAAATAGAGCCTCCTCAGTTTATGTGTGATTGATAGAACTTAGAGCTAGGTTTAGGAGGAAAACATCTTGTTATATTAGCATCCTTTTTATTTTTGTCAAAATGTTCATATTAACAAACCAAACTAACTTCATTTGTTATTTATGAACACATGAAGTATCCAGGAATTTTTGCAGTTAAAATTTGTATTTAGTCTGTAATTTCCAAGGAGCATAAATTTTTAGGCTAATGCTTTTACCTTTAAAAAATTCAATATAAAAATTTTCCAGATTGGTGTTAAATATAATTTTCCTGAATATTTATTGAATTGAAAGATATATAAAAAGTTTTAAGTAAAAATGCCTGAAGAAGAAGATCCCTGGGCATTTGATGAAGGTGATACTACAGAACAACCCGCTCCAACAGCTGAAGGAACTCCAAAAGCAGCTCAGGGTACACCCGCTGCACAAGGTACGCCAGCTCAGGCTGGTACACCCGCGGTAACAGGTACACCAGGCGCACCTGCTACGCCTGGGGCACCAAAAGCTGAAGACGATCCTGAAGGCGAAGGATTACCACCACCGCCAGCAGATGATTGTCAATATCGCAAGCCAGTACAGCTCTATAAACACTGGGTTAGGTAAATTATTAATAAAAAAAATGAACAAAAAAGACAAGAAAGAAACTTTGTTTTATATTTTTTACCATAATTAATATTAATAAAAATATATATTTTCTGTTTCTAGACCAAAATTTTTACAATATAAATACATGTACAACTATAGAACTAATTATTATGATGATGTAATAGATTATTTAGATAAAAAGCAAAATGGTCTTGATCGTGAAATTCCCCGCGCACAAACATGGGCTGAGCGTGTTCTAAGAACACAAAAATGGTAAGTATCATAATGTTTTTAGGTTTAATGATAACAAGTAATATAAAAAGGAATTTTTCAAAGTATATTCCTACTTGCGATTGTTTTTTCGTTTTTCTGAATTCAGAATTCATTGCATTCAGTTTTCTGAAGTTTTTCTCTCATATAAAACTAAAAATTAGTTTATTAAATATAATTGATGAATTAATATTTGAACTAATTTTATTACCATCAATGGTCATGTAGTGCCAACACAACAAAATTTATTTGAACTTGATTGGTCGAATAGAAAAGATTTTATTAACACTTGAAGGTTTTTGAGCAAGCTAATAGTAGGAATATATAAAAAAGAGAAATATTAAGTGAGTTTTCAATCCTTTGCATTCTATTTTTTTTCACGTACATATTTTTAGGTATTTGTCAGAAAGAAATTATGATTTTATAGTGGAGAAAGTGATCTTGATCTTTTTCAGCTGCTTTACTACAACTCTTACCCCAAAAAAATGAATTTTCAAGCGGATTCAGGTCCTTTCAGGAGGATTTGTATAATTTTCCGACTATAGAATATGACATGACTGTGCCAAACCCATAAATTTTCCCAGCTACGTTTTATGTCTCAAGTATTTATGTTACGCTTTATTATTAAATTACAAAACTGTTGCCATTTTTTCGCTTTTAAATTTTTATATTTAGGAAATAGTTTCATAAATGAAATACTTGTCTGTGTTTCAATCAAATCTTTGTTGATATTTATATGAAGAAAGCAAAACTTAAAGTGGGCTAGGAAATGCAAAAGTAGGAAATTTTCTCAGTCAGTTTTTACTGAATTTTTTGTTTTGGTTCTACATTTAGCGATGCGGAATATATCAAGAAACTCGTTGCGTAATTAAAATACATAGAACCAATTGTGTTTTTTTCTTGAATATATTTTGTAGTGAAGCAGCTAAGCTTGTCTAAAGTTATTGTAGTTTTGTTTGGCTTAAATCCACCGATTATTGTCTCTATATAGTACCATACTATTCAGGCAAGATATTTTCTGGTTTTATTTTTGTTCCCATTATTATGATGGTCCAATTTAAGTTTTGTTTCTCAAATTTAACAAGTTGCTGAATGGTGGTGAACACTGACTATCTGTAAACATTTTTAATGCTAAATATTTAAAAGAAATTATTAATAAAATGATATAAATACTAAATTTTAGCATAAGCTTTTCAAAACAAAACCCTACTAAAATTTTCTTATTTTTTCTTTTTCTTATAGCGAAAGATCATTGGACTCATATGATAAACATCGTAATACTGACAGACATTTAATTCAAGTTCTTGCTGCTTCAATTAAGACTCATAACTATCATACAAAAGCATATATTAATAGGAAATACGCAAGCGTTTTATAAAAATCAAAAGGATATTTCATTGAAAGCTCTGCTTTTTTCTTATTATCATCTTTTTCTTTTTTTTTGAGTAATTAATAATTTATTTAATATAAAACAGATAACAGAGAAAAAATAGAAAAGAAGAAATCAATATCCTATGAACAAATTACCTTAAAAAAAAATTTTTATTTTACATTTTGGACATTTATTTGAATTCATTTAATATTTTTGTAAAGTATTTTGAAAATCAAATAAATTATATTGGAGTAAATTTTAAACAAGAATATTTTTTTCAATAGAAGAACTTAAGAAATTTTTATTTTAGATCAAATTTTATTTCTAGCTTTTACTAAGCCTGCAAGCAGCAGTAAATACGTTATTTAAAAGGTTTTAAATATAGTTTAATTTGAAAATTGTTTGAAAAAAATTATTTTTTTCAGTTATGAGAATAAAAGAAGTAAGAAAAAACTTTTATCACATTTTTAGATAAAGGATTCTAGGATAGATCGCTTATTTTGAATGTTCTTAATTGTACTAAAATAAAACAAATATTTTAAAGGAAACAATATTACAAATCTACTCAATTGAATTAATTCATATTATTAAATTAAATAATTAAAGAAGTTAACATATTTGATTGAAAATTTTAAATATTTAAATATCTAATATTAAAATTTTTTGTTCGAAAATGAACAATGAATATTTGCAAAGTTGAAGAACAATTTCTAATTTGAAAATATTATTAAATAGGTTTTTTTTTTGTTTTACTTTGTTTTCAAGTTAACATTTATATTCAGATAATTTAAATAGATTTTTAATATTAACAATATTAAAATAAGCACAACACGATCTTCAAATGGAATTATCTTAATATAAATTTTTTTATAAGAAAATTATATTTAACTTTTTACACTTTTCACTTATCTATCTACAAAAATTTTATGAATTATCAGTACTTATGAATTTAGTGTAATTATTATTAATCGGCCTATATATTGCTTAGCTTAACAAAATTACGTTTCGCGGAAGCAGTAAATAATCAAAATAGTTTCATTGAATATGTATAAATATTTGAAGAAAAAATGAAACTATTAAAATAAAATTTTAATCAAATGAATATATTAAAAGTATAAATACAATATTTAAAAAGGAAGAAGATTTATTTCAATAAAACTTTAAAATGGGAGTGACATGTGTTACGTTATCTAACAAGAAAAAGTTTTAGCTTATAAACTGAATTAGCCCGTGTTCTATATAGAAGCAACTTCAAGCTTCCTTTTATCGTACGACTTGTTGATTCCTTAAAAATCGTGCAAATACACGATTAATTCAAAATCATGACAAATGGAAAAATTTGAATGTCGTTTCTATAAGGACCACAGGCTTAAGTGCTCTACAAAACAAGAAATAAAAATCAAAATTTGCACTTCAAACATGCTGCATAAACGTAGAGTGAATAATTTTCAATTTTAAAAATTTGAGAAACATTAATATTAACAACTTAAAAGTTTTAAGCAAAAATGATAATCATGTTTATAATTATTTGTGTTATTTCTTATAATTTTTTATTCCTTCCCCTTTTTTAGGCTTAAGGTACTTCTATATGAAGCAATTAGTCTAGACTGTACAAACAGGAACATATCAACAAATTCGTAGAACAAAATATGCCTGTTTATTGAAAGGAATTCTCAGCCCAAATCAAATATAGTTTTTTTTTCACTTTTCATTCAGCTAAATATGATCTGAATTTTGTGAGAATATTTTAAACAATTTTTTAGCCCCTAAAAATAGAAATAGTATAACTTCCAACTTTCAAGTTGAAGCATATTATGAAATCGAAAATTTTTCTTCAAGTTATCCACTTCTATCCTTTATCTTTAACCTGTAGATAAATGGATGACCAGTCATATCACATTGAGTACGATTTAAGACATAGTATTTGAATTCACATTTACATAGCATAATTAGCCGAAAAAATAATGAACACATCTCATTTTAATAAGTATAAGTATTTAATAGATTTCGTTTTTCTTTTATTAAAATTAAAAAAGAAGACGAGCAAAACCAATTAAATATCGGATTAAGAGCATTTTGTCTCTCTCTTCGACTGAAAGAGTTTGTTTGGTAGGTGAAAAAAAGTTTTTTGTTTAATTGTTAATAATTTATCTGAAGTTAGTAAGTGCTTAAAATTAATCCGGTTAAGATGAGGAAGACATGTTAGAAAAAAGAAGTATACAAAAAAATAATAATTAGAAATTTTTTATGGTGTCGCCTTACTCCTATCACTCTTAATAGATTTTATTCTCTTTATTTTTATTTTAGCCAAAAGTGACTTTATTATTATTTACATTATTAATATATTATGTAAAATATTTTTGTAATATCTTCTGCCTCATTTTGAGTAGGTTAACAGAAAATGGTCTTTGGACCGTACAAGTTAATTAAACAACCAACGAAAATTGTGCCCAATGCACAAGTTTTTACGATATGGTTTATTTTTTTATCTTCTTAAATTTTTTTTGTTTCGGAAGAAAAAATATGTTTTTAAGTAAATAAAAATAAGAAGAAAGTATTTTTTCACTTAAATATTTAAGGAGAATATTTTTCTAAATTTGACGTATTGAAAGTCTCTCTTTTAATGCTCAAAAGCTTACCGATAAGTTTTTACAATCAAAGCATTTAATAAAAAACAAATAGTTAGTTAGTTAATTTTACAGTTTTATATAATTGCAATAGAGAAATTTAATAAATAAAAAAAATTCAAGGTATTATAACTAAGAAACAACAAAATGTAAAAATAATATTTTTCATTTCAATTATTTATTTGTTTAAATATATTAAGAATTCAATATCCCATATTGAACTTGTCATCTATTGTACACGCAGAAGTATTAGTTCATAATTTTCACAGGTAATTTTTATGCTTATAATAACAATAACTTCTGCAGAAATAAATTGTTAAGTTTCTTTTAAATAAAATGTAGTTTTTCACTTTTCATAAAATTTGTACTAGGGAACCATTTTGCCCTAGATTCGTCGTGTATACATGTCATTGCTTGATTTTAATTTCGAACACTGTTTTAAATTTCTTCAACTTAAGGGAGTATTCTGGTTGAATTTTAGGTGTTTTTACGGACACCATAAAAAGAAACCAATTAATATTTTTACCATCCATTTTTTTACTTTTTATTTATTGATATTTTAAAAGTTTGAAATATTAATAATATTAAAAAAAAGAATTTTAATTGAAAAATCTGTAGGCCTATAAAGTGGGGGCCGACGAAAAAAGGACCTCTTCCTCTGGGTGCAGGATTTTCCTTGCAGACGAAATTTTTCTTTTATAAATTATTTACTTTGAAATTTATTTTAGCAAGTAAATTGTTTTTATATAGAAAAAGTTGTTAGTATAAAATGCAAACTTAGATTTAAGCTGTTTAATACGTAGTTTATTAAAGTAGTGCTTTAATTATTTTATCAAGTTTTGAGAAATATAATAATTTATTAGCAAAATTTCTGATTTATTTATTTTTATTTTATGAGCTTTTCTTCTATTTTTTGCATTGATGACGGTTCCTTAAGTAATTTTAAGAAAAATTAGTTTGATTTTTAGGTGAGTTTCAGAACGATAACTGTTCCAGAGTAATAAGAGCATTAGCAAACTCGCTTTTACTTTTAATGGACTCAAGTTCAGTAAGTAATTCCTTGAATAGCCTCAAGTTATTTTCTTTTTTTATCACATTTTATCATTTATATGGAAATGGTCATTGAACATGTTTAAATTTTTACTCACAAATAGCCATTTCCATTTACTTTACATTGAATGAGAGAGCCATTTGACGAGTTGGAAAAAATAGTGAATACCCCGCTTATTGCATAAGTCAGGAATGATTGTTTTGCAAAGCTTGCAGAAAAAAACAAAATAAATTCGGAGCTTAAGGGTAATTTAGTTTAAACAGATATGGAATTTAATGGATAAAATGTAAAATGTTTCTATGTTTAAAATGATAAAACAAGCAAAAGGAATGAGTTTCTGAATAATTTAAGGTCCTATTTAAGGTTAAGTTAGATTGGGTGAGTTTTGAAATGCAGGGATACATTGCAGTGTAATTTTCTAGATTCTTTTTACATTGTTTCAACAAAAAATTTGATACACTTATTGCGTGATTCATGTGAATCTAATACAATCGTAAAAGTTTTCGAACTCATGACACTGTATAACATGTGCAGTTTGACATTTATGAACTCATGACAATGCATTTCTGCGGTAGTACTGCATTTCAGAACTCACCCATTGCCTATGGGAGCTAATTAATCTAATTTTATCCAAATCTTCTTTTCTTTGAAAATTTTAATAATTTATTAAGTTTTCACTAAATTTCTTGAGTTAAGAAAATTGAAAATATATGTGGATATTTAACCAGTTAAATTTTATTAAAATTTGTAAAATTTAAGAAAAATTTTCATAATCGTATGCATAATCATGCAATTTTTATATTATATCTTTTTTCGGTGATTGCGCAATTAAATATAAGAAAAATCTGTAAAAATTCATTAATTTTAGGGTTTTTTTTGTTATAAAATTCATATAAGTATAACTTTTAAAACAACAAATAAGTATATGGAGATTAAAAAAATCAATAAAAAATTATATATAATAAAATTTATTTATGTTTTTCATTTGATTTATAGAAACTAAAAAAATATGGGCTAGGGTAAAGATATGAAAACTTTAGATGTCAGTAAATTATATATTTACTAATAGAAATCCTGAATTAAGAAAATATTGTTAATAGTTACAAGAATTGTAAAATTTTATAGCTTTTATCAGTGTTTTTGATGTCCGTATATCTAAAAAAAACTAGTTGAGAAGAATGTCGTTAGTTTTTTCTTTTATTGCTTCCGCGCAACATGATATGATATAGTAATACGTTTCTTCGCTTTAAGCGAAGGAAATTAAAACTTTAAAGCAATTTTATCATTATTTGGATACAAACTATACGATTTTAAAATAATATTGTTGTATTTTTTTTTTTTTGTGCTGTTGATATTAATAAATTCTAACCTATAATATATACATACGTATATATATGGATATACTTGCATATTTATTATTTAACCCCTAAAACTAATTTATTTAAAAATTTTTTTTTATCTAATTTGAAGCACTCAATGAAAAATTGTACATTTGAAAAAAAAAAAAATTCAAAATAAATTATGATGTGTTTTTGTATATAGTATAATATTTATCACGTTTTTTGGTGACTTTAATAATAATAAGCTTAATAATAAAATCAATAAATTATTAAATTAAATATTTAAAAAATAAAAATAAAAATTATTTTCCAAAAAACTAAACCTAATAATAATTTATATTAAATATATAATAAGCGAAAATTTATTAATAAATAATCTTATTAATTAATTTTTGATTATTCACTGCGCCTGCGGATCGCATTGTAGCAGCCGAACAATAGACGGATCACTCTTAGCACCTTCTATAAATTCATCAAGACTAAGTTTACCATCTTTATTTCGATCCATTTGCCTGAATATTTTATCTGTTCTTTTTTCAGGGGTACTTTCATCTTCAGGCATTTTCATAACTGATCCAACCATTTTATATATTGCCTAAAATATATTTATTAAAAATTATTTTTTTAATGTTTTAAGCATAAATTTTAATTTTATAAATATATATATATATATATATTATTTTATTTTTTGATAACAAACCCTAGTTAGGTATTATTATATTAAATTTCTTGATCAATCGTTTTCTCGATTGATTCTTATTGATCAAACCAATGTAACTCACACTATTTATGCCTTTGAGCATATTAGAAACGATTTTTCGCCATGCAATTTATCGATGATATACACTAGTGTAGCAAATATCGATAAATATCATAAAAATGTGAGAATTTGCTAATTGCTTGAAGTTACTGAATTTGCTTCCATTATATCCGTAGGCTAAAAATCTATTAAAAGCACTTTCATAGGGACTACAGAGTGAAAATGTTTATTTATAAACACCAAAAAAATATTCCATTTTATGACTACTCATTGAATTTCACAATATTTTTATCGAATAAATTTTTCTGTTTAAATTATTTAATATAATTTGAAAAGAGGAGGGAGGTTAATTTAGGGAGTAATAAATTAGAATTAATGTTTCTAATTTTCAATACAAATCATAATAATTTTGTTCTACTTGAAAATTTTCATTAGGGGTGAAGTTATAGAAAAAAAAATTTGAGGGGTGATTTTTTTCACTCAAATTCAGGAATATGAATTGAAAAAATGTTCAATATATATGTATCGTATACTTAAGACAATAATTTGCATGAAAAATGCTCATTAAAATAGATTTATTCATTATCTTGATGGTTTTGTGGTAAAATACAAAAACACATCGATTTTATTTTTTATTATCTTTATAAAAATTAATATTCAAATAATATATTCAAATTTATTAATAATTTTAAAACGTATAATAAGTCAAAAATTAATAACTTTCCCCTATAAAAATTAGGGGATGCGATTCAGATGAATTGAATATACAACAAAAATTTTTAATTTTCAATACAAATAATTTTGTTTTTAGTTTTGTTTAAAAATATATAAAGTTATATAGAAGTAATAAAGAAAAGCTTATTTTAGGGAGTAGAATTTGGGGGTAGTTTTCACCCTTTTAAAGAGAATGTCAGTAGATAAAAAAATACGGGTGTCTTAATTTTTGATAAACTATAACACATCTGAATTTCAAGAAAATCGGTCAGTTCGGGTTCGTGAGACTTCCTAATAAGAAAGGTAAATTCAAGTTAATACAAGTAATACAAGTAATGAAGGCGATCTACGTGAAGAACGTCAAAAAAGTACATCATTTCTTAAATCTTGGATGTGAATTTGAGAGATTATTGATTCACCAAGAGATATTTGGTAGATTAGATTAGGAAGTCTAAGAAATATTTTTGGATTTCAAAAAACTGTGTAAAAATCAATATCATCATAAAATAAAAAATTCTCAAATCATGCAAAAATTGCTCCGACCTTTATTCTGTTAGGTTTTACAAATTAAAATTGCGGATGGAATCCTTAAATTTAAAGATTTTTCAAAAAACTTCATTGATGTTTATATTGAATAAGAAAATGTAAGTCTTGTACCGAATGACAAAATCTAGTAATTAATTTTATTTTCTTAAAAAGTTCTTTATTGATAATGATTTCATTTCAATTTTATTAACATCACATATTCAAGAAATACACTTAAACTATAAATGTAATGATCTTTGATAAAAAAAATCAATACTATCCAACATTTCGGAATACTTAAGCTTCATTTATCCAATATTAAGAACTTTGTGAATAACAAATATTAGATATCACATATGGTGTACAGTAGTTTAGTGTTATACAAACAAAATAAGATTAGAAACGGAGACAAAACAAATTAATTCCTAAAATTCTCACAAATAATAAAATTTTATTATATTGACAAGAATATTAATTTGTTTATTATAATAATAAATACTTACAGTAACTATTTCTAACATTTCTTGCCTTGAAATATAACCATTACCATCTAAATCGTACATTGAAAATGCCCATTTAAGTTTTTGTTCTAATTTACCACGTGAAGTTACACTAAGAGCACATAAAAATTCTCGAAAATCAATGGTACCATCACCATTTGCATCAAAAGTCCGGAAAACATGTTCAGCAAACTGAAAAACAAATATATAAAATATATTTTTAATTTTAATTAATGCTAATAATTGGTAATTAGGTTAAATTAATAACATTAAATGACTTAATAATAAAATTTTCCTTAAAAATTTATAACTAATTGTAAGTGACAATATTGATAAGACTTTATTAATCAAGTTAAAGAATATATTATAATAATTGGCAATAGCAAATGTCTTTTTATGTCTTTATGCTTTGAAGTTAAGAGAATTTTGTTGATTGATTTAAAATTTTCATTTGGAATATTTTAAATCATTTATTAAAAATTGGGTTTACACAGACGAAAACGATAACTTTGCTAGAGTACCAGCTACTGAGCGGCTACAGTTGATTTTGATGTATCAAAATCTGTTTGAAATCGTTAACTGTAGTGCGTAGCTTTGAGTTATAACATCTTTTTGCATTAAAATTTATTTCATATGAATGAAACTTAATTTATATTTATTTAAAGCCGTTAGTTTTGGAAAATTCTTAAAGCTCTTTGAAAAGAAAAATGCTTTGAGAGTGAAAATTCAAATATGAGACAATTGTTCCTAGAAATTCACCCTTTTAAGTACATTTATTTGATCACGTCTTCTAAAAAATAATATTAATTTACAAACCTCATAAAAGCCTCATACGCCCTACCTGGCATGCACTAAACACATAATGGAGTAAAGAAAAAATATGATCCTTTGATCCAAACTTTAGGCTAATTAAGCTTATTTTTAGTGCACACCTTGAGACTCTTACGCCCGGTTTGACAATAAGGGTTTAAACTTAAAATTTGTTAAATGCGTTTAATATTTAATTGCTGTTTTGTCAAAGCGTTTCACGGTCGTTATAAATAATTAGCAAAGGTAATCAAAATTTTAATCAAAAATTGTATTGAATTTGTTTAATTTGAATTAAAAATTTTAATTAAATAAAGTTTTTAAATTATAAGAACTTTCTTAGAAATACATAAATTAACTTAATTTAAATTATTTGCTTAAAATTACACAAATTTAATGCACTTAATACACAAATTTTATTACATACATAACCATTACATAGAGAAAAAAGTTTTATTCAAAAGATTAACGACATTTTGTTTTAAATAAGGACATTCACAAAAATTATCTTCTACCGCCAACAAATTATTTATAAAAAGTAGCGGTACAAGGTGGAAAGTGTAATAATAATTGATCTTGTTTAGTTTTTTTATTAAAACTTTTGTTTCTCTTGTTCGTTCTTTCCGCAAAAAATATATGTATTTTTAACGAAAAATAAACAATAGACTTATAATTTTTAAACTAATTTAACGAATAGTATAAATATAATTCTAATTTAAAGCCAAGTTTGTCAGGATTCAAATAAAATAGTTGGTTCTAGAAAGTTTTTATGAAGTTTTGAGAAAAAAGTGTTCAACTAGAAACATTAAGAGCAAAGCTATAAATTTTTAGCGCGGATTACGATAAGAATATCAACCGTTTGAATTTATGTAAGTCGATCGTAATACTTGTAAATCCTTTTTCTAGTTTATTTAGTCTACTACTAAGAAAAAGTTTAACTTTATAGTTAAGCGCATTTGTCGTGTATATATATACACGTTAAGCCAAATTTCTATTACGACATGTTCGACGTGTTTACTTGTCGTCGTTACTATTGACTGTGAAAATTATTTTATTATTACTTTAGAATTTTTATGCTTATAATAACAATAACTTTTGCAAAAATAAATTGTTAAGTTTCTTTTAAATAAAATGTAGTTTTTCGCTTTTCATATAATTTTGTAATAGGGAACCATTTTGCCCTAGATTCGTCTTGTATACATGTCATTGCTTGATTTTAATTTCGCATACTGTGAAGGGTTTTTAAAATTAATAACTATTTATATTTTATATTATTTTTAAAGCAAATAAAAATACTTAAGTACTTTATACCTTACTAGCATCACCATATGGAAAAAAATTTCCATAAATTTTTTTGAATTCTTCAACTGATAAATGACCACTTGGACAATCTTTAAGAAATCCTTTATACCATTCTTGTATTTCAGCATCTTGTATGAAAAAAAAAATCACTCATTTTATTTGACATATCTTTAAAAAATTTTTTAAAATTAAAACTTTTACCTGTAAATTCTGTATTTTGTTTTAAATCTTCAAGTACTTCCGGTTTAAGTTTGCTATTTTGTTTTCCCATTTTATAAATATTGAATTTAAAAACAACAAAAAAGAATTTTTTGTTTGTTTTTGTTTAATTTTGAATATTTACAATATATATATTGCTTTTAATTAATATTAAATATTAAAATAGTAATTGTCGAGTTGATATCATGTAGAGAGCACACAATAATTCCTTGTAAAGCTTATGATTTGAATTTTTTGGTATTGCTGTTTATGGCACATCGGTTATCATTTTTCCTAAGGTAGCTTTTCTAGACTTCAAGGTATATATTATAAGAAATCAACAATTGTTGTTAGATTTTCTAAAAAAAATTAATCTAAAAAAAAAAATTTTATATAAAATTCTTTTTAAATTATAGAAAAGATATTTTCGAGCCGTCAAAACACAAATTTAATTGAATTTAAAAATGTTGCTATATATTCTTTTTAGTTAAATTACTTTACATAGATTTTCTCTTTCTTATTCTACAGTGTATATGTAAATTTTTTTATTTTTTTCTTAAAAGAACAAATCTCTCTACTTTGAAATAGAATTGAATTTTTATCATAATAAATAATATTTTATGTTATATTTGTTAACATGTAAAAAGATTCAAAAAATCTTGTATTTATTTTGACGTTATTTTAATTTCCGGAAAATTTAGACTGTATTTGTTCCGGTCTTAAAAGGAATATTTTTATTAAATTTGTATTAAGCTACAAAAAAAAAAAAAAAATAACAAAACAAAAATTTTCATTACTGTATTGAAATTAGATCCAGACAGCCATTATTTCATACAATTAAGTTTTATTTATTTTACTTTTAAAGAACTAATTGTAAGGAAAAGGATCGATTTCATATCGGTTTTTATGTTGGTTTAAGTTAATATTAGATTGTCGTAGCAAATCAATTTGACTCATTTGAAATTTTTATAACTTTCTTTTAATTATGTGTAGGTTTTTTTAAAAAAAACATACATTTGGCATAAAACTTTGTTTTTATAACCAAATTTCAAATAAAATATCATTTAAGCGATGGTTTCAGTGAAATTTTTCATTGTACGAGAGCTAAATGCTATAAGAAAATTTAACTAAAACATGCGAATATCTATATTCCAGTATAAAAGCTTAATTATTTACTTTAAATTATCAAAGTGTATAAATTACATAGTAGTGTCGGTATAATTGATCAAATTACATGAAAATAAAACTAAAAAATATTTTCGTTCAGATTTTGGCTTATCAAAAATGCTTGCCTTATGAATCCAACGATGATTATGTGTGTTACTTTCAATGTAAGCTTTTCTAATGCTTTTATATTGCAAATATAAAAAATAATAACAGTAACGTACAACAAAGACATTATCGTGTAAAAAGGATCACGTGTAGACTACGAGCTTCTCAATTTTAGTCAGAAAACATCAGAACGTTCCTGATACGAGGTTCTCATTTTAAGCACAGAAGTATCATCACGTCTCCAATACGTTGTTTTAAAACAAAGGATAAGCATAAATTATAAATTAAAGGGTAAATATAAATTATGTCTGATATTTCAATCATTTGACAGTATTATATGTCTTTTCAAGATATAAAGCGTAAATTAAATAGTATTGGTTGATTCTTGGGTTTCAACTTGTCATGTTAGAATTTGTTTATTTTCCCCAATGGTATCTTTTTCAATTAAAAATCTCAAAAAACAAATATCTTAAACAATTGACTGTTGTCGGTTTAGTACTTTTTTGATAAATCGTTACAATTATTCATTGTAGTAACAATTTAGCATATTTATAAAGTATAATTAAGAAGAATATTGTAAGAGCATAATTAGATGTGTTGGATATAAAAATGCCTAACGAAAGCAAATACTCGTAGATTAGCAAGAATACTAATGTGTCTGCTGTAAAAAATGAAAGGATAAAAATTTATCTCTTTTGTCAGTTTTACATTAAAGGTAGGGTAACGTTTAAAGCAATTTAGCCCAGTCAAGAGAGCAGTAATACAACATTAATGAATTTTGTTAAAAAAATAGCCGTAGGGATAGCTGTCATGACATGAATAACAAAACTAAAAAGTATTTATGATGATTACTTTTTGAATACTTTATTTATAAATATTTTACTATTGTATAACTGAAACTGAAGCTCACTGATAAGTAATCATTATCTACTAGTTTAGATACGTTAACTTTAAGAATAAGCATACGCGTTGGTATAGAATATTTCATAATAAGAAATAAATTACATAATAATTAATTCAGGACATCCGTATGGCTATAAGGCCGCTTATGATTGTGATATTGTTTTAGTCAAATAACAAAATAATTATACAAATCTTGCTGTGACTAAAAGATCTTGATCTTGAAGATTACATAGTATGATTATAATCCTCAAATTTATGTAAAAAAATTAGCCCAAGTCAAAGATATTTCTTCTTTGTTTTCTTTGCTTCAATGTGGATGGAATATATAAAAGTGACTACTCACAAAAAGTAAATCGCGTAACAAGAAAAAAAAAATTGACATAATACGATCTCGGTTAATTTCACTTTTAGAAACGTTGATTTTAATGAGAAACTGCTCGTATTTGTGCTTCTATTTTGTTCTTCTTGTTATTATTTCTTTTTGCTGTCATATGGATAAAGTGTTTTTTTAATTTAATTTTGCTGTTTATTCTTATAAAGTAAAAATTTGTTGATTATTTTTTTTTGTAATAGATATGAAGAGTTCCTTAATTTTTTTAGGGGGAAAAGTTATTCAATAATACCCACTCTTAGAGTGTTAGCCAGAAAGTTTTTTTTTGGGTAGTAAAGTTTTCTCTGTATATAGAAATTAAAAAAACATATTCGGATGTCCACCTATCTTATAGACAGAGTTATAACATTGATTTCCTACCGCTTATATGGGAATAAAAATGTTTATTTGTTATGAATATGTTTGTTTAAATGAAAAATAAAAATGTTGTACATAAAACTATTGAAAATAAAAAGTTTTATTTAAATTTTAAATAAAATTTCATCTCGAGAAATCAATGATTTATTTTTAGTATGATCGGCATTAAAACGATTTCTAATGTGTAATAGAACTTCACACCAACTACATATGCATCTGGCTTCAGTTTTTTAACTTCTCTTGGGAAGTTACTATATTAGGTCCGAAAATCGAAATCAATAAATTTGTGTTTTCTTTACGTTTCAAGATCTGGAGAATCATTTGCAATTATTTTTAGAGTGTTGTCTGTCCGTTTGTGTGTGTGTGTGTGTGTGTGTGTCCGTTTGTGTGTGTGTATTTATGGATGGATGTGAGCTTTTTTAATACATCAATATAACATAATATGACATAATTTTTTTTTTTTGGTAAAAATTCTTCAAATTGGATGAAATTTAGTTTTGGGTTTCTGGTAGATGATTATAAATTATTGTGTAATGTTGAAGAGTTGTTGTTTTTTTTCAATTTTGAGCTTGGTTTCAAAGTTATTATAATTGGTCCGAAAATCAAAATAGTTGAATAGTTGGTTTTTGTAATTTCTTTACATTTCAAGACCTGGAGCATCATTTGCAGCCAATTTTAGAGTGATGTATGTCAGTGTATGTGTATGCGTGTGAGCCTAATTTTAAGTATTGAGGGGCAGGTGGGGGTTTTCGAGGGTGTTGATTTCGATTCAATTGCAGAAAAGGAAATGGGCGAGTCATAGAATGGATATACTACACATGATACACATTTAAATGTAATTATCCAGTAAAAGTTTTATGATCCGGTGCTTTAGGTAGCGAAATGCGGTAGTTTCATTAAAAACTCAGGAATATACCAAATTTCAAATGAATTTTGAAGTAACAGTAAAAATCTGGTTACTGTGAACTGAAGACTAAACTAGAACCGCATTTCATATGACACCAAACGCTGCTATTACAAAAAAAAATTGTTTAAATATTACGACAAATAGCGTTATCCATCAATAAATTGTTTCAAAAACTTTATTGCACATCTTTAATTAAAAATAGAATATTATTAGTTTGATTTAAATGAAGAATTAATTAGAATAATAAAAAAAAATAATTTATGGTTAAAATATGTAAGTAAAAAAATTAATCACAGCTTGTAAAATATAATAAAATTTTCATAAAATCAACTCTGGATGTGATTGAAATATATATACATGTATTTAAATGTTATATATTTACATAAATTTAGTAAATATATTAAAATTATTAGTTTCTATATTTGGTTAAAGAATTTTTTGTATGTTTTTGATTGTATATTGTACATAGAAACTTGTCTTTTAACTAAATTACTAACTTCGAAAATCTTAAGACATATTTGCTTTGATTTACATAAAAAATAAACTTGCATATTGATATTTATTTAGTATGTTTTTTTTATATTTATTTATTTATTTAAATAACTAGCATAAAACAATATAATTTGTGCCCTTTTCAAATAATTTACGTGTATATATCCATTAGTAATACCATTAAATATTTTACAAAAAATTGATATATTTTTTTATATTAATTTTGAAAAAATGTTTCCCTTTTTACATATCTTTTCAGTTATTTATCAAAATAAAAAAAGGATAAAATAATAATTTATTGAAATATTAAAATTTTTATTTATCAATTGAAAAATTTTTTTCAGGTAAATTTTTTGATGAAATTTAAAATTAATATTTGGTTTTCAATTTTTTTGCTACTTAACTTAGCTTAGCTTTTGCTATTATAAAATTAATTGACTGAATGAGTTAAGGTTTTGTGTTTTTAGAGTTACATTTTTTTATGAAGTGCAAAATATTTACTAGAAAAAGTGTGCAATAATCGATAAAACTCTAGCAAAACATGCCTTAACATCAAAAATATTATGAAAATGTTAAAGTATCTAAAAGAAAAAGACCTGTCTGAGTTAAACAAATGAGATTCCTATAACACGAGAAATTGAAGTAAACAAGTATTAAACAGAATATTAAAAGTAAAGTTTGAAAAAACTTTTATAGTACCCAACAATTCAAATCAATTTACTTGAAGAGTTTTTTCAAATAAAAAATAAACAATTTTGAGGAAACGAGTAAACTGAATGAGAAGTCCTTTAACATGCTGATCTGATTTATTATCAGCCACTGTTAATTTAGTAAATTTTATAATAATAGCAAAAAGACAATCAAAATTAGATTCTACTGGAAAATTTTAATTTATTTTAGATTGTAAGAGTAATATGTCTCCTTTGCTACTATAGCTGCCAGTTAAGATGACAGTTAAATCACATTTCATATTCTTAGCATGTGTACTGGGGAGCCCAATGAAATCACTTCATTTCCAGATAATAATAACAAAAACAAATAAAATAGCGACATCTTTCTAAATTAAATTTCAGTTATGGTGAAAATAATTTGAAACGATTTTAAGTGATTAAATATTTTTCTTATTTTGAAACAATTTATTTATATTTGTCGCTCAATTATGTGATATTGATTTAGTTTCATGATTAAAAGTGATTTGAAAATACTGCTAATGCTACCAAATACTTAAGATTTCGACTGTGATTCTTATTGGAACAACTTCTGATCTTGCAACTAATCTAATCCTGTATATCTGTCGATAAATTCTATACAAATAGGAAAATTTTGTTCGAAGTTTCACAAATTTTTAAAGTTGCTTATACCCGTTCTTAACAGACGCAACTACAACGTTGTAGTCTTCCATACAAAAGAACTCCGTTCTTAACAGCAAAGTCTGTATTCACTACAAAAAAAAAAACATGGCGTTTAAATCTCAGAAAATATGATTTGAAATGTCAAATCAGATGTTCCAGGTTATTAAATTTTTTAAAAGTGTTTTAACTAAAAAAATTAAAGAAAAGTTAAGAGTTTTTAATTTTATTCATGTAAATTGTTTTATAAAGTTAATTAATGAATATTAGTGAACTAAAACGAGCTGAGATACACAAAACAGGAGAATCCAATAAGAAAAAATTCACAATAGATGTCAATTTTCTTTGACTAGAGACTTTAAAAGGCTGTAGCTACTACACAGTTCCAACCACTTATGTACTCAGTTCGCCCATACAAAAGTGGCTTTCTGTGTAGTTGGAAAGTTTGTAGTTCGCCTGTTAAGAACGGGTATTACATAACAGCCACGTCCTTAAAATAAGACTTGGAAATATTCCGAAATTGGATTTTTTTGTTCAAAAATATTTTAAAATTTTACAATACAAAATGCTACAAATACATGCATACTCTGTGAAATTAATTTAAAAATCATAAAATACAATTTGTTTCTTAGATTTTATTAGCCTAAAAAATTGGCTTTAATTTTGATTGGTTTTTTTTTTAAATTATTTGTATTTACTTGGAATTTATTTTTTAACTTCTAAGCTATAACAAAAAATAGACTAATAACTACTAAAAAGTTTAAAAATTTTAGTTAATATCAAAGATTTATAATCAACAAGATGATATCACTTTAAGTAAAATTATACTCGAAATCATCATCCAAAAATCAAAGTTATAGATAGTAGTTAGGATTTGAGCTTGAAAAAAAAAATCAATTTTAATCTTGTATTAAAATTAGACACATTTATTTTATTGGAATGTTTTGATGTAATTATAGACCCTTTTTCAAAAGAACAATTCTAGTTTTGTTAACAAGTGACTCCCAAAAAAAAGGAGCAAAATCATATTAGGGATTGTACTATGTTAGCAGTCCTAGTATCATCAACTAACAAGATATCTATTATTGATGTAAAATAGAAATGTATTTCAGCATTACCAATGATTTCAGAATACTTTATAAAATTGCGAGCAATTTTGTTATTTTTTCTTTCATTAAATTATTCATTCACCAAAAAAATTTTCCATCTGTGAACAGAATTTTAAATAAATTTGTTATTTGTTTTTATAATTTTTTATTTTATTTTTGAGATAAAATATTTTGAAAAAATCAAATTATGGTTCACAACATAAGACAAAAATGATCATATTTTATTAATAAATTTTGAAAGCGTCTAATGCTATAGTTGCATATATTTAAAGATAAATCTAGAGCTTTACTTCCTGAAACTGTCACTCAATTTTGGGAATTAAAAGAACATTAAGGTAGATAATTCTAATGTGAGTACTCTTGTTCAAAGCCTGATTCCTCAGTTTTGTTTTGATTTTTACACTTCTATTTTTACCATGCACAAAAATTGAAACATATTAGCCTAACGCTTGAAATTTCTGGAAGATTTTCATATTTGTGCACAATTTTTAGTCATTATTATCAATAATAGATTTAGGTTTGACTCAAATGTAGCCTCCTTTTTTATGATGTTTAGCAAATGGAATAAATGAACCTGTCGAAGGTTTTAATATGTGAATACTCGTATACCAACCAATAATTTAATTAAATTCTAAAAATAATCTACGCTATTTATTTCAAAACATTTAATTATAATATTTTGTATTTGAGTCAGTATAGATTTCTCAAGGAAACTATTTTTGCATATAATTTTCAATTAATAGAAATCCTCAGTTGAGTTATGAATTTTAATTTACTCAATAATTAAGTCAGTAAATAGATAAAATTTTAGACTTTAATCTAAAGATAAATAAATAAGTTGAAATCTAAAATATTAATTAGAATTGAAATGTTGTTATTAAGCTTAAGGCATATTATTCCTTTGTGATGATTAATTAGAAAAACAAATTTTCATTTATTTTAAAAAGTCTTCAAGCAGAAATATTAGTAAAATATAGTTTTAAGGGTTTGCCGATTTGTTAGTTTAATAAGTAATTAACAATATAGAATTAGTCAAAGGATATATAAATTAAAGAATTTAATTTCAAGTTTACAACATCTGACTTGATTGCAAATAATCAAAAATTCAAATAAAATTAAACTTGAAATAAATAGTGAAAAATATTTTTTAAAACATTTAACTGTGTGACAAAATCGAAGATTTCAAACATGTTAAAATTTTAATTTAGTTAATTGAAATTTATTAAATAAAATTCCTCAAAATATCAAATTTAATTATTGATCATTCAAATTTGAATTTGAATATTTGTATTTGAGTTTTTAATATTTTAAAGGAATGATTTTCGGAAGAGTTTTTATTTCGAAGACATAACTCATATTGATTAACTTATTTTATTTCGAAACTAAGAAGAACTCTCAATAAAGATTATTTGGACAATGTCATATTGAATGGGAATTTCAAAGAAGTCATATTTTTACTGAGTGAGACGCATTCCAATGATACACATAGATCTACGCAAATTCCATTCAAACGTTTATAATTTCCTATATGCTTAGAATTTGCGATGACGACCAATAATGCCCAAGGACAAAAATTATCATTTTTAGACACGAAGAAAATTTAAAAAGAACCCACGTCAAAATTAAAACATATCTTATGTTTGTTATTTAAATGAAATGAAATTTTTCACTCATTTATACGTTTGATCAGTGGCATATTAATTTTCGTGATCCCGATTACTCGTTCAACATCGCCAATGAATTATTTTATCTAATTCTTCTATGCAAAAATTTTAAAGAAATAATTATCAATCAAGGCAAGTCAATGACTATCTGGCTTGCTAATTAAAATTGCTTATAAAAAGCTTTCATTCTACAATTGTCTCCATAAAGTTCATAACCGCTTAAAGCCACGCAAATGAATGAAGTCATTTGCATAAGGACTACGATCTAAGAGGAGATCTTTTTGAACTTCATTTTACAGTTTTATAACTTAACTTAAGAAAAAAGTTTTGCACTGTACAATATATTTACAGGTAAAAACAAAAATAATTGAAATCTCTCCCTCTTATGTATAGCATCCTTATTTAATGAGAATGGAAACATAGAGATTGCATTTTATCAGAGAATCAAAGAAACTTTGTAGGAACACATGTTAGCCCTTAAGAATAAAAAAAAAATAAAATTATGAGAATGAGTGTACCAAATGAAACAATTATCGCTGATTGAAAAAGTAAAAGTAAATTTTTATAAAAACATTAATTTTCTTTCGATGTAAATGCGAAAATAAAATAAGAACAATAATTTGCACAATAATGATTTTTGTCCTGTTTCGAATTTTTCGTTACCAAAACAAAAACTATTGCACCGGCCAGAATAAAAGTTTTACATTTATTCTGTACATATATATATATATATATATATATATCATAAAAACCGCAATTATAATATATTAGCAAATAAATTCGGAGGATGATGTATGAATGAAATGAGAATGCTTTCTTCTTAATATATTGTTAATGCTCCCCATATTCTATCCGTCAATTACCTTTAAAAATAAAAATAAACTGCAAATAGCGACTGTTACATTGAGTAGTTAATACGCGTAAAGATAAAAATCGTAAAAAAATGGCCCCATTAGCAGAAGTTAAAACTGTTGTTCCACCAAAAAATGAACCATGTCACAAATCGTTGAAAATGATATCCTCACAAATTTTTAAAAAATCATTAAATATATGCATAAAGCAAATTATTGCTAAAAATTTTAATTTCTAATAATTTAATTAAACATGTTGTTTAATATTCAATCCTTTTTTTTTTTAAAAATTTAAAATTTCATCATTTTTTTTTATTTTTTCTTTTTGAGAAAAATTTTAATTTTTCCAAAGTTCGAATATCATGTCGACTGGTTTCAATTAGGGTTAACTTCAGGCAGTCTTTCAAGCGAGATTCATTATTATATAAAAAAATAATTATTAAAATCATTAAAATGTCAAGTTTTATACATACAAAATTTGAATCATTAAAATAAATTTTAAATATCACGAAAAAAAGTTGTTTAAGAAAAATATTTCGGATGTTGTGCTAAGATCTTTGGCTATGGCGCTAATGAAAGCGGCTTCAACCTATTTTTACCAACTTCATACACTAAAGTGAATTCAAGCAACATCATACATTTGCGCAACTTTATGCAGGAAACAACTTTTCCTTTTTATGTATAGGATTGATCGACACGTGCCACACAAATAGATTGCATCAATATGTCGCACGATCAAAGTCATTTTCATTAAAACCGTGATCTTCTTTGTTGTTTTTTTTCCACTAAATTTCTTGGACTTCTTTGGATTGTTAATGTTATTATATTTTTAATAATTTTTCTATTCAAACTTTTGAGTATTGTAGTAAAAAAGAAATTTGCTCTTGGTGAATAAAACATTTTATATCTTTATCGAAATCGTTACTAAAGGCGTTTGAAGAAATATTTTTTTTTCTTATGGTTTTATTTTTCATTATTTCTTTTTCTTTAAATTAAACAATTAAGTTTTTGGTACTGTAATTAATATTTACACGAATAGTTTGAATAATCTTCCATTTAAGATATTTTACTTATATTATGTAAAATATAATCAAATTTGGTTTTTGTTTGTTGCTTTTTTTATACAAATTAATTAAGATTAATTAGTCCTAACCTAAATTTTATATGTAAAATGAAATGAGCAAAAAATATGAAATAGAAAATAAAAATAAATTAAGTTTTTTGTTGTTGTTTTTCTAAATATATCGATGTATGAGCCGTAATATTGAGATATTTAAAAATTTGTTTATCATCTTATAAAAGTTAATTATAATAAGAGTAAAAATTTTTCGAATGTTTTAAGTTAAAGTCTTTTCCTAAAACTTAAAAATAGTACATATATATATATATATATATATATATATATATATATATATATATATATATATATATATATAAAAGAAAATTACAAAAAAAAAAAATATTATACATCTATAATGGTATTGCTTATCTAAACACACATCTTTTAATTTCAAAACAAAAGGAATGTGTTACTTTATAATATTTGAAACTTTAAAATTCATAGTAAAATTACACATATAGAAATATAACAAAAAGTTTTCTTTTACACATTTTGATTAATTTTTTTTTTTTTTTTAAATTTTCTTTTGTAATTTCTTCCTTAATTAATACGAAAGTTTTAACTATCAATTTTATTAAATAGAACAAAACTAGAGTGCGATTTTATGGCGCTAACATTTTTGATAATTCTTCATCTTGTAGGCATCCTTTTAAAAATTCATCTTGTGTTAATTGACCATCATTATTTTCATCCATTTTAGCAAAAATATTTTTAGCTCGTTCTTCAGCTGAATCGGCTGGTCGATTTGAAGAGCATGCTCCCAACATATCATAAATTGCCTGTAAACATAAAAAATAAATAATATTAATAATTATCAATTATATCAAAAAATCATGGAAACAATTATTGGAATTTGTAAACGAAATAATAAATAAATACTGTAGGAAAATACTAAAATTTTCTTTTCTTTTAAAATGACAATAGCTTCCAATTATTTAAGATAAATACTGTAACATCTACATCATATTGTTACAACGTAGATTTTTACGTTTTATAATCTTTCTAAAAGGAACCAAGCAAATATGAATATATATTCACAAATCCAAAATTATCAACAGGTAAGTCTTGATAGGATCTCATGATATTTAGTATTTTTGTAATTTATGCAGGGACAGAAACAATTAAATAGTGCAAAATAATCCTTGTAATCTATGTTTTTTTCTTTACAGAATATTCTTTAAATATCACTTTAACATATCCATTAATTAGTTGTGAGAACGATATGTAAAGAAAATATAATTTCCTTGCAGAAATGCCACTTTATTTTTCAAAATTGTTTTCTTCAAATTAAATACATTTATTGCAATACCTCTCTAACTTTTTTCCACTAGACATGGAGAATAATTTTTTTTAGGTATTAAAATATCTTTAATTTTAGGCAATAATTTTGCTATTTGAGCCAAATCTTTTTTCCATCTGAAAATAAAGTTAAAGCTGGCGCTAAAAAAAAATGAACCAGCTCCTTCGTAAGCTTGAGCTTTTGGCGATATCATGCGATGCTATTTTTTAACGAGCTTTTATTTCATATATCATACATTTTCAAAATTTAATTTTGGTCGTTGCTTGTTGAATGACTATTACATTTTTACAAAAATTAATTTCTAAATGAAAAGCTACAAGAAAAATATAAATAAATTAAAATAAATTTCTATCAAACAATAAAAAATTAATACTATTACTTTTACTTACTCTTAAAGATTTTTGTAAATCTTCTTATCTTTTTGACATGATAGAAAAATCTTATCTTGTCTTTGAATAAAATCTTAGTTTTTTCAATTAAGATTTGGGTTAGTAATTTTAAGTCCTAAATCTTCTTAATATAATAATGTTAATTGGCAGACCAAAATGTTAATCCAATTTATATTAAGGAAAACTAAAACTTTATTATTAACTTAGCTAAATGTATCTAAAATTTATCTAAATCATTCTTCAAATATTGTCTTATAAAGAATTTCAGAAAAAGGGCTTAGCTTAGTTTGAAAACAAAAACAACCGAGCCAAAAATATTTCAGTGCTGCAAGTTAAACAAAATTTCTTTCCTAAAGTAAAATAAAAACATTAAAAAAAATCACACATGTATCATATAATTTTCAATATTCACATTTACATATAAATAGGATATTTAATTTACATATTTTAAGTTCTTTTTAAACCATTGTTAAAGTTTATAAATATTTTATATTTTTAAATTCAAAATATTTTCTACAATTCTTATAAAAGAAATTGATGGCATGCTTTTCCCTTAATAATAATTCAACTCTTCAATTATATTAAGCTAAGAACATTTTTTCAGTTGCTTCCTATATGTTATGTTAAATTCTTTTAGGCATCGATTTTTGAAACGAAAATGCAACCCTAAATTATTTATTCATAAAAAATGAATTGTTGGTAATTCATATCTACCCTCCTCATAAAATTTTTTTTTTATGAACTTTTTGTAGTTAGTTTTTTGTTCAGGAAGATATTTTTGTATTACAACTTTCACAAAAACCAAACAAAAAAAAATAAAAAAAATCATTGCCAAATAAGCGTTTTGTAAATAGCAATAAACATGATACTTATAAAAGAAATTTTTCTATAAAAATATCCTTGGGGTATGATATATTTATATACTTTTGTGTGAAATAAACGTGACCAGAATTTTAATCAATTATTATACACACAAGAGCTTGTAACATTAAATCATAAATTTTCTAGTACAGCTACAATATAATATATAAAATAAAAGTTATTAAAAAACCGAAAATATAATGGCTTGAATGGGTAATAAAAAAAAAATTAAGAATCCTTTACATTATAAAAATTTTCTTCTTTTATTCATTGCAAAAAACGCTTTATAAATTAAGAAACAAAAAAAAAATACAAGGAGATATCTGTTTTATTTTAAATATTATATTTTTAATTTTTCATGACCTTTTATAAAATTATAAAAATTCTGAAAATCAATTATATATTCGTTTGAAAAAAAGAAATGGGGGGGAAAAATTACATTTTCTGCTCCTTAAAGCAATAAATCTAAATCTAATTAACCACACTGAAGACAATAGGTTGCTTCCTTTTCAAGTTATTACCTACTTTATTTGATTTATTTGTATTTAATAATAAAAATTTAAAGAGTTTTCAACAAAAAATAATCGTTCAGATTTGGGGTCTTAAGACCCCAAATTTTTTTTAATAATCAGGAGTTTTAGATCGTCATGTAATGAAGTAGATTCAAAATAAACAAAATAGAAAAATAATATAAAACATAAATTATAGCAAAAAAAAAAATTATTTTTTAATCGTTTCATAAAATAATGATCTAAAAAAAGAAAAATAATTTGTTCATATTGTTGAATGGACACAGAGGAATAAATAATGTTTTTCATAAAATCCATTATCAATTTTATATCACGAAATTGTTGAGCGTCAAGAAGATTATAATACCAAAATTACTGAATATTATATTTAACAAAATTTTTTAATTTTTCACTGAATCACTAATTATTTTAAAGAATGCCCAAAACTTTTATTTTTCGTGGTATATTACTATAAATGAATTTTGTAAAAAGCAATTTTTATGCTTCTGTTCCCATTGAACGGTATAAAAATTTATTTTGCTCTTTTAAATCATTAATTATATTAAATGAGCATAAATTAAACTCTTGTTGTTTTTTAACTATTTTAATATTATTTTCATTTTATTCATATTTATTTTTTACTTTCAATATTTCCAATTAGTTGACTATCCCGGCAGGAGATTTGTTAACATTTGTAACTGAAATATGGAAAGGGTTTTTTTTTAGCCAAAATTTTTATAGCACATTGCATTGTCATTCAAAGAGTTTCATAATTAAAAATTTAATAATTTATTCAAAACTAATTGGAAATTCGGGCGCATGTATCCCTTACATTCATGACTAGAAATTGGAACGATTTATTTTATTTTAACCAGATTACACTCTTATAAAGTGCCGGAGGCATATATAACTTTTAAACACATTCAGTTAATGGGCATTTGATACATTTGTATGGAAAGAGTAGGTAATTCATACTAATTAAATATTCTTTAAGGAGTATGTTTGTCTGCCCGCATAAGTTGTGTATTTTCCAAAAATTTAAAGGGAATTGTTAATTAATAAGTACCTCAAAAGTCGATAACAGGCGTCTAGAGTACAAAAAGCAAGGTAAATAAATGTCTGTAAAAAATCAAAGCATAAAAAGTATATTTTTAGTTAAAAGTTTAAACTTTACTTCGTTATATAAATTAAGTCTAAAGTTTCAGAAAGAGCAATAACAATAAGAAATATCAGTTAAAAAGAAATTGAGATAAACTAAAATGTTGGTTTTTGTATGCTATAAAAGTTCCTTAAGAAGTTTCAAATAAACTCTCAAATTACTTTCGTCTATTTTGTTGTTATAGTTATGTGAATAAAAAAGGAAAACTACTATTATAAAACAAACGAACTAATAATTTTTAAATTTTACGCTAGAAGTTAACCAGTTTTCTTTAATTATGTAGGGCAGAGTCCCCCAAGGTGGACACCCCGGGGTTTTTTTTTTGTACTAAGTGGTAGCACTTTGCGCTTTATGTTGGTATTACAGTTTGGGAAGACAAACTTTTTGGTTATAAAACGAAGTGACAAGTCGTGTTTGTTTGACCGTTGCACGACACGGCATGAGAAAGTTGCTCCGAAAGTTTTAAATATGCTTCAAATAAATGGGATTATATGATGAAAAACAGTGTTCCCGAAAAGGTAAATATTCTTTTGACTCTTCTTACACTTCAAATAAAAATATTCTAAATAGATTTGCTTGATATTGCGAGTAGTAAACTTTTTTCGTTTTTGCCAAGGAAAGTGCGTTCTGACCCTAAAGTGGACACTTTTTTTACCCTAAGTTTTTTTTAAAATTTGTGTACAAACGATATCAATTCAGATTTATGAAGGTTAAAAGAAATACAGACACATATGTGTGACTCACACAGTGAGTGCAGCGCCAGAGTCAACGGGGCAGCTACTGTTAATAGGTACTAGAAAAATTTTAATTTTTCAGCTGTCAGCTACTGTCAAGAAATTGGCTCATCAGAACCTTCAACTCATACTTCTGTGCCTGCTTCAAGTTTATTTGAAGTATTAACAGAAGTTGGTCCATTGCAAAAAAAAAAGGGGAAACGAAGAAAAGCAACAGATGTCGAAAGCCAATGAAAAGTTGCATCCTTACGCCACCGGAAAATATTGCAGCTTTGAAAGATAAAAAACGCAAGCGCGATGAACATGATCTGAATCTGAAGTGAAAAAGGCAGCGAAAAATTGAAAGCAACCATTGCCATGTAAACCAACGCGAAAATCTATTAGGAAGTCGAAACCACCATCTAAGCAAGAATCTTCAGAAGAAAATATACATTTTTGTATTATTTGTTTAAAAAATATGCCTTCAACTCTTACAAAATTCAATTCGATTGCGTGCGACGTATGTAAAAGGGAAGTGCACTTGAAATATGTTAAAATGCGCGGCTCTTGGTACACTTGTTCTCAGTGCAACTCCCATGATTCCGATTAAAACTTTTTTTTTGATTCAATGAAAGCTTGGTATTCCTTTATTTTGGAATAAAATTTTTCTTTTTAAGCATTCGAAGTAATTTCAAATAAAATACATTAAAGAATAAATAAAATAATGAAAACACGACATTTTGGATTATTTTTCCATCTTTGGGAATAAATTTCTCAAAGGTGTCCACCTTGGGGGACCTTTTTTGAAAGTCGCAATTTTGAACTATTTCTAAAATCAATTATAATTTTGGCTATACTGATGATATTAAAATTGCATTTGATGAAAAATTATCTTAATGAGTTAAGGTTTCAGGAAATGTATAATTATGCAAGATATGTTATGTTGTTTTGTTTCTACGATTGTTTAAAAGATTGAAGTCCACCTTGGGGGACTCTCCCCTATATAAGAAATATAATCAAAGATTCAAAAAATTTGTCATTTTCTATTTTCGAAGAATTAAGAAAGTAATTTAGCTTTCTAACTTGATGATAGCATTAAAATTTGTTGTTTATTTTTAATTTACATTCAATATCCAAGTTCTGTTCTTGTGATTGGTATAATTAAATTGGAAAAGACAGATTTTTTCCTATTACATGGCTAGCATGGATGACTACCGTTTCGGAGTTATAAATGCCTTCTAACAAATGAAAACTGTTTGATATCAATAAGAAAATTCGACAAACGTCAAGTGTGATTTCATTCTATAAATAGAAATCATAAAAAGTGAAGTCTATAGTCTCTGTCTCAATTTTCACATGATTTCTCTCTAATTCTAGTACTTTAAACTTTAAGTGATATTAATACTATGATATAGCAAATCTTGTTAACATATCTTATTAACTATAGTTATTGATTATATACTTCAACTTATGAATCTATTTCTCTGATGTTTAAAATTGACTAGCGCTTGGCGTTTTAGATAATTTGACGTATTAAAACTCGAAATTTTTACTTAAAAGTATTCGGAGTAGACTCAATAAAGTTCATGTGCTCATGACAGAAAGTAAACAACTGTAAAATGCTATCAAAATAGTATTCTATGTAATTATACTTAAATGTATCAACTTCAGTACCTTCAGATTTTATGCAAGCAAATTTACCTAGATCTTCTCTAAAAAAAAAAGCGACAAGCTGGTAAGAATTAGACACCAATTCAGGCTATATACCAATTTAGTGTAGACTGGTGGACTTGCAAGCCTTTGGTGCCAATTCCGCCATAATAACAAATATAATATACTACGAATATCTCAATATCTGTTTGGCTAAAATCAAAAACCAGACGTTTAGGCTATAAGAGAGCACATTGTATCACATTTTCAGGATTGATTATAGATAACTTAAGCTTTCCCAATGGCTTAATATAAATGAAATTATTTTCAATAATTTTATCAAAAATATATTTTTCTATTACCTGAACTATTTTGGTCATTTCTTGTATATCTATTACACCATTACCATCAACATCATACATTCTAAATGCCCATTTTAGTTTCTCTTCTGGTGTTCCACTTGAGGTTACATCTATGGCCAAAAGAAATTCCTAAAAATAAAGAAAATAACACAAATTAGGCTTTACAAAATATTTGATAGAATTAGTGGGGTTAATTTCTCTAAAAACGCGGATGAGGGACATTTCCTTGCAAATTAATTTTTCTAAAAACGTAGAAAATTGACATTTTTCTGTGAGGCTAAAATTCTCTCTTTTGATGTTTTTATAAATCAAACTCGTATTCAGAAATGTTGAATTTCACTTTCCCAATGGGCTTGATAAATATTGCGATTAGATTTAGAAATAACATGCTTAGAGTGAATTTTAAGCGCTCAAGCAAGCAATTTCTCTTGAAATGAATTTCTACATTATTAAAATAAAAGAAATTTAATTTTTTTCAACATAATTTATTTTAATAATTTAATTTGAGTAAAACTGCGGTGAGAGGACAGCACACGCAAATTTGCACACACTTTAAAAACAAAAATAAAGCTTTAAATATCAAATGGACTTAGAAAAAGTTTTCTTTGTCATTCGAGAATATCTGAAATAGAACTAACAAGGAAGGTACCCAAAGTGACCACCTCCGATTCCGTTCAAACTTAAATATGTTATAGTCCATCGAAAAATAAGAGACACGTACGTGTTCCTTCACTTCTATTTGCACCTCCTTAAAATTATGTATACATATTTTAAGACAAGTTAATCGCTGGGTTAGTTTATTTATTCTCTAAAAATGAGAATGAGAGGATATTTAGTTTATTTATACATAATTAATATATTATTGGTATCAAATGAAACCACAAAATTAAAAAAAGAATAAATAAAATTAAAAAGTGTATTCAGAATAAATTAACGCCCATTTTGAATTTTTCATAAATTATATCTTACCATACATTAATATGACACTAAAACCAACATAAATAAAACTAGTTCAGACATAAAATTATTTAAGATATATTTTATGACTAATAAAAACAATTTTATTATTTAAAAGAAAATAGGAAAAGCCAAAGATATAATCACCTATCGTGTACTACAATTTTTAATTCTAGGGTAGTAATATGTAAAAAGAGAATTATTTATTATATAACTAATAAAAAATTCGTTTGTGGCATAGAAAAATTTTGTTTTCTTTTACTTTTATCAAAATAAAGATATGGATAGTAAAGACTACAATTAAAGTCATATATTTCAAAAGAAGAAGGATGTGTAAAAAAACAAAAAAATTTAAAGCTACATACAAAAAAATAAAAAACGTAAAGAATAAGTACTTTCCTTTTGAATATTTTACAGTTTTTGCCTTAGTCTTCTTGTGCATATTTTAATATTTTTTAAAATCACCCAAGGAGATTAAGTTAAAAAAAAGGAAAAAAAAAATAGTTTCAGGAGAAACTATTTTTACATGATTTTTATTTACTTTTTAAATTAGGTACTGCCCATATTTTCTACATACATCCAAAAGCCTACTATTTTTGCATATATTTTCTTTAATATCCTTTAAGGATATATTTTTTTTCTAAAACTTTTTCAATGTTATATATGTTTTTAATTCCCTTTAATTTTTATTCTGTTGTATACTTATACACAATTTTGACGTATATATTCAAACAATTACGTCTAAAATTGTGCAGGTATAATTTATAATGAAAACACTAAAATGGAAATGTGTTTTTGTTTAGGTTTTTTTGTTGTTGAAAAAATCGATAAATTAATATTAGATGGTGTCAAAGTGAATCTATATGCTAAAAAATTAAGTTACAGTCATATCAACAAGCTTGGTGGTATTAATATTGCATGAATGATTGATAATAAAAAAATTTTATCGTAAAATGAGTGGCACTTTTATTCAAAATTAATGAAAAACGGAAATGAGTTTATGACTAGGACTTATTTTAAGGTGATAATACAATTGATTTCGTGTGCCAATTAGTGACCTGTTGATTAAATATAAATCCTAGACTACTATATATATATATATATCAAGAAAACAAGCACAGCTGTTCGTAGAAAAGAAATTTACACAAAGGTTTCTAATTTTTTTAATTAGCGAATACTATGCCATCCAGTTGGGAAATTATTCCTCAGTGAGATTCTAGTGTATAATTTCATGCGGGAATCATGTCGGAAAATTCAATTCATTAATAGCCATCATAGCTACTTTTCAGTCATATTTTCATGTAGTAAGTCTGTCATGACGGCGAGTTTTGCGGCCAAAAATCACTAATCTACAAATTTTCAACTTTTTTTGTTAGCTTCAACAGAAAGATATTTCTTAGGGTAATTTTGGGTCGCTGAGTCCAAAAACACCAATTATTGTTTTGTCTTAAGAAGCGTTTTTGAGATATTCCCAAAAAGCTTGTTTTTTGGGTGTATTTTCCTTTGCTGGTCTATATCCCAGAAGATAATTTTTTTAATGAATGAAAATGGCTTATTTTAAAAAGTTATCATGTTTTTCTTTAATTTGATATTTAAAACATGCAAATCAATTAATATTTAATGAAGTTACAGGAGATCACGCTGTTTTGGGAATATCTCAAAAACCCTTCTTAAGACAAAAAAATGATTGCTATTTTCGGATTCAGCGACCCAAAATTACCCTAAAAAACATCTTTTTGTTGAGGTTAATTTTTTTTGTCGAGTAGTCTATTTAACTAGATTTAACTAGATGTTCATTGATGTTTCCATCGAGAGAGTAAGTGTTATGGCTGAAAAGTAGCTCTTTTTCATTGATGAAGCAGAGCTACATTACCTACTGGGCAAGCTACAATCTACAGATTAATGGTGTCTTCCTAGCTATTTATTTTGAAAGTAGCATAAGTCACTTTACACTTATAAAAAATGATGATCATTAGAGGGAAATAATTACGCTAAATAACATTTTTAGATGTTCATATTATAATTATTTATAACATTTATAAATAATTTTTTTCCAAAGATCACATCAATATTTTTAAACGTGTTAAACCTTTGATTGATCTAATTAAAACCAAAGTGACTTATGCCACTCTCTAAATAAAAGGTTCATTGATCCATATATATAAAACAGTAACGAACCATGTTTTTTTATCGTTAAGCTATAAATTTATATATCCGATTGTGTTCAAGCCCAGATATAAATTTCTTCTTAAGGAGAAGAACATTTAACACAAAAAAATTTCAGTTACGGGTTTGTTTCACAAATTTATCAGATTTTAGCAAAATAAAAAAATATATGTGCCTATAAAATTTTATTGAATAATTTTTAAATTATATTAAATTAAAATTAATATTAAAGTTTTTTTTGAATTTAATTTTTAAATTCTTTGAAAGTATAAAAAATTTCCAAATTTAACATAAATTTCATTAAGAGATCTCATACTTCTTTAATTCAAATTTTCTCAATTCAATTAGTTAAAGGCTCAATATTTAAATTTCTTTAGGCTAAAAGAGTCACATTTTGACCACAAAATCTAATTAGAAAGTTTTAGACTTTTAATATATTAGTATAAAAGAGATGTAAAAACTAAAGTTTAATGTTATTATTTGAAAGTCTCCTTACATATTTTTATAGTTTAATGAAACAAATTAGTTCTTATGTTCTCATGGATTATTGTTGTTGCTAAGCTTCAAATTATATTCAAATTAGATTATTTGTGGCCAATAAAAGCTTTAAAACTTTTTGCCATTATAATAAAAATTACTACCTGGGGAAATAATTACCCATTGAGTAAATTTGCGTATTGGAGTTTTACAAATAATTTGTATGAAAAAAAAAAAAAGTTATTATAAAAAGTTTTTTAAAAAGGCGGGGGGCATAAACTCACAAAAGATCACTAATTTTAAGTGATTTAAGTAAGTTTCAAAAAAAAAAATAAATTAAATTATTTGAAATAAAATTCCTATAAAAGCAAAGCAATTTTATTATAGCGTATGCATCAATTTCGAAAAAGTTATTTGAAGTATAACAGTAAAGCAATAAAACCCTTTTATCCATAGAGTGACTACACTTTTCTTTTGTGAATTTATCCGCGTATTATAATAAAGAAGTTTTCTAATCAAAAACAAAGCTACATAAAGACTATTAAAGCTACTTTTAATTATTTTGTTTTTTAAGCAGAAAGTTTGTAAAGAATGACATTCGCCATTATCACTAGCATAAAATTCATTTACACAGGACTAAACAATCTTGATCAGACAAAAACAAACTAAATCGAAATTCCGCTTAAAAGTATTACATGATTAGTTACAGTTCATTCCAAAGTGCAAGATAGGAAGACAGGAAACTGGTAGAAGGTTGAAGTGATACGTAAACTTTTTTTTTTTATTTATTTATATTTACGAATTCAGGCTTTCTATATTTTTTTAGAATTTATCTGCCACATAGGACTTTGTTGTACTTATTAGACAGACCAAGTATGTTTTTCAAGTAATAATTTTCATATAAGACTGATTTACTAGCAAAATAATTGCAGAATTCTTTCAAATTTTAATACATATAAAACATAAACTCTTTAAAATATTTATTTTTGCAATCGATATATAATATCTTCTAGTATTTAATCATAAACTCTCTATCCCAAAAGATTAATATTTGCGTTTTCGATGTATAACAATTAAACAACAGGTGTTCACAAGTAGTTTATAATCACACCCCGTATATATTTTATAAATGTGAACGTTTAAGAACAGGCTGTCTAATAAATCACAACATTAACACACTAGAATCCTTGAAACCAAACATAAATTAAATATGGTAAACATAAATATAATATAGTCGAAGACTTTTACTTGTAATTAAAAATGAAGAGGACTACAAATCTAATATGAAATACAGCCTAGAAACAATTTTTCATAATTTTCACATTAAAGACCAACAATGTTTATTTGATGTTATTCCTTAATAACACACCTTTCTACTCTCTGAGGTACTTTATGCAACAATATTATAATTGTTGATGTGTTATTAAATATGCGTCTAAGGACTAACTAAATGTATTCTCTAATGACATAATCAGAATTAATAAGGATATGAAATAAGGTATGAGTTCCATTTGAATTAGAAAATGATGGTTTATAGTCCTTAATTGCAGAAAGTTCATCATGAAATATGTTGCTAACAGTAGTGTTATTTATTTAAAATATTATATGCCCAAATGAATTTATGATACTCCTAAGGGCAATTATAAAATATTTTGAATTATTTTAAAGGTTATGTAATTAGCAAATAAAATATTTTATTTATTGATTTAACTAAACATTTAGGATTTTTATAATTTAAAAAATCCAAATCTTTGTTTATAATTATGATAGTGGTTAAAATTTTCATTTTTCCAAATATAAAAGTATTACTCCTTTATATTTTCTATAGATCTTTTCAGCCTCGAATATGTTATCGAAAATATAAATGAAACTAGCTTCACTTGAAATACTGAGCTATAAAAGCTTTATGAATAAATTTTAATTAAATAATAAGTGATTTGTGCAACATTAATTAAAACTGTGTGTCCTGCTAACAGAATGAGGCAATACTAGCAAGCAAATTTAATGGAACAACATATTTAATTTGCAAATATTGAGTTTACTATGCTACTGCTTTGTTATTTTGGTTTTTGTTGTTTCTATTCAGGAATATTTAACAACAAGTTTAAGTAATTTCATTTAAATTTCAATTGAATTTTATCAATTGTTCATATTCAATTAAATTTATTGACTTAATTTCAATAATAATTGAATAAAAAATATTACATAATATTTAAATTATAGGACTAAAATTTAATCTACATATTATTATTATTATTATTTACACAAAGAAATATAATTACGAAGATTGTTTCTCGCTTTGTGTCCATTAAAACGAATAAAAAATAATTTTTCATGTTTTTTCACATTAGTCAATCTGCTGAGTAAATTTGAAAATGTTGATATGATAATATTTTTTGGAAGTATTTAAATGTATTTAAAAATATTGTGTTAAAATTTTAGAACAACCGTATTTTTTTGTACATTTTTGGCAACTTAGAACACAATTCAGCGTACTCAAAAACTTTAAGCTTTAAGTTTAATTCAAAACAACTTTTCGACACGGCACAATGATAAAATCTTTTAGAAACTATTGAACCAATTTTTATCAAATTTTCATCTTATATTTCCAAAGCATACTTTCTGTATAAAAAATACCCAAAATTTGTCCCTTAAATAAATCGTTTAGAAGAAATCAGTAAACTTTCCTTAAGTCGGTGCTACTTTCTCTAATAACAGAGCAAAGTTGCAGCACGATCTGTCACGATGTAGTATATTTTCCAGAGCTGTCAAGGGTTCTACGTATAAATAAATTGCTGGAAGAAAAAGTTTACCTCAAATTTTGTGTTGTAAAACAAATTTCTTATGCCAAGTCGTTATAAGTTAAAAACGGCTTTTTTATCCAAAAAGGTGTACCTTGTGAGCAAAAAGGTCCCGGAATTCGTAATTTCGGGAGCCCGTGCTTTACCAATCGGCTAACCGTTGATATTTTCTCTCTGGCAATACTAATTCTGACGTTCTGTAAAAGTTTGACATTAATCGGTTCATTAGTATTTGTTTGGCGTCTGTTTTAGTAAGTGAATAAATTATTGTTTGGCGATTTTTATAATGGATGAAAAATTAAAACAAAGATTGTGCCTCAAATTTCGTATGAAAAATAAAATTTCATGTGCCGAATCACTAAAAATGATGCAAGTGGCTTTTGTAGAGTCGTGTATGCAGAAAACACAAGCATACGAATGGTACAAAAGATTCAAAAACGGTCGTGAAAGCCTGAATGATGATGAACGTACTGGACGCCCGACAACATCAACTACCGAAGAAAATGTCGAATCTGCGAAGTAAATCGTTTTGGAAAATCGTTGTGTATCAATCCGAGAGGTTGTGGCGTTATTGGACATCTCATTTGGGTCGGCTAAACATATTTTGGTAGATTTTTTAGCCATGAAACGTATCGCTACTCGGCTCGTACCAAAATCATTGAATTGTTTCGGAGTTTTTGGCAAAAAACTCGACTATGGTCATCAACCAAGCACCGTACTCTCCAGATATGGCCTCGTGTGACATTTTTCTGTTCCCTAAACTCAAGTTAACACTAAGAGGAACGAGATTTGAGATGATTGATGCCATAAAAGAGAATTCGCTACGAGAGCTGAAAGTCATACCTAAACAGGCCTACAAAAAATGTATGGAAAATTGGATTTTACGTTGGCATCAGTGTATCACCCCCAAAGGCGAGTACTTTGAAGAAGATAATAAAAAAATTTATTAAAATTTAAAATGTTGCGTTTTTTTTACAAATTCCGGGAACTTTTTGCTCACAAGGTATGTTTCAGACACAAGTATACGAGTGTGAAAAATTTTTTTAAAGAAAAGGTAAACAGGGTTGAAAATTGTCCTTGTTTCGGACGGTAATTATCGTCTTCATTAATAAAGGTTTCTAAAGACATCATTACTCAATTAAAGGTCATCGACTTATAGGGCGTTTACACCGGTATCGAAATCATCAAACTTGGTGATTTCGTGAAACAAGGTGAAATGAAACGCTCATGAATTATATATTTCCTTTTAAAAAAAACTCGAGATAGCAGAATTTTTGGTATCACTTCATGGCGGATGTTAAATGTCTACCTTTAATATATGTCAATAACAGCTGATTTCGAAAAGATTTTGGGCTACGTTTATAAAATAAATGTGCTGAAATTGGAACAAATATTATACATATCACCTCCGCAAGGTAAAATCGAAATCATATTGTGAAAATAGTTCTGCCTGCAAATTTCATATAAAAATGCAATTGTGATTTCGATGCCGGTGTAAACGCCCTATTACTCAACGTAATCACCCGATCTTGCACCGTATGACATTTTTCTTTTCTTTAACACTTTTACGTCCGATGACACCACAGTGGTGTCATACCCTACTTATCGCTTAACTGCCGATGACACCACATTGGTGGCAACACAGTGGTGTCATAGTAATATTTATAGGCAAAGTACAGGTAGGGTTGAAATTTTAAGTGTTATGCTAAATATAAATTGAAGACTTACAGATTGTTAAAATAAAAATAAAATCTTAAAAAGTGGTTAATATATTTTTATACATATAAAAATATGTTTTCTTTTCTTTTACTAATTACCTGCTTTTTTATACAGAAGGAAGCTTAAGGCTTTTAAAGAGAAAAGACTTATTATTTTAATCATAAACATATATCTAATGGAATGTGTGATAATAATATATTAATTAAAATATCCTTTTCAAATGTAAGAGCTATCAAATAAAGAGACAAGTAGTATCAATTAAGGAAAAAACGCAAAATCATGTATTTAACTGAATATTTCATAGAAATTTAAAGTCAATAATATCCATTGCTTTAGTTAAACTCTTAATATCGTTTAAAATATCGATGAAATGAAAAAAAAAAGAAAACTTAACTAACCTTCTCTATAAATCTTATAAAGGAATCTGATATTTCAAGTAAGCTTTTGTCCACAGGAAATTGAATTTTGTATTTTATTAACAAATAGTTGATGAGTATTAGCCTTTCACCCCATTTTATATATTTCTGAGCAAGTCCCATCTGTATTCATAAATATATTGATATTTTAAAAATAAAAATGATAATCAATACCAATAGGTATTTAAAAGATAAATCCTGAAAAAATGAAGATAACTTAATGGATTGAAATAAAAGAAGTCAACAATCGAACAAATTTTTTAATTTTAATTTATAAAAAAATATAACAAATATTAAACTATAAATAGTAACATTCAATACAATTCTGATAATATTAAAGAAATTTTATATAGAAGGATAATTTGTAATTTATGAAGGTCCCAAGCATGATTTGTGATTTAACCACTTTTATTATATTTTTTAGTACGAGACAAAAAATTGTTGAGTATTTTTTCACCTTTTTCTTACGTATTTAAGCTAAGTGGTTTTTATTGAAATGGTCAAATCTTGTAAGTATAGTCTGAATTGATGATTTAGTACTTTTTTTTTTATATAAAAGTCAAGGACAGTAAAACCTTGAATATTTATGAAATACTTTTGCTCACTTAAAGAATTTTACTTTGTATTTCAAGATGAATAAGAGTGGATTGATGATCTATTTTTTTTTTTGTTCCTTTTTTCTATTAAAGTAAAATTTCCAGTAAAAAATAGTAAAATTTTTAAATTAAAGAAATGTATTATTGTTTTATTAATTTTTAGTACACATTTCTAAATGATGCAATGGGTTTATAAACATATAAAAATTTTAAACTATTATTCTGTATATGATGAATTAGTGCTCCTTTCTGTGAAATATTTTTAAGGATATTTAATAAATAATAATACAAAACTTTAATTGTCTGCATCAATTAATGCATATAATGTTAATGATATTTCCAATTTTGCTATCGAAAGGACTTATAAAGTTTATACAAACGTTAAGAACTAAAACTAATTTTTTTTAGAAAAAAATAGATAGTTATTTATTTATTTTAAGCATATTTTAAAATGTCAAATAAATGAAATTGTGAGATTGGGTCTGAATCAAATATACATATCTTAGTTTTAGATATTTTGTGTTTTGGAATCGGTTAAATCTCGAAAAAAATTCCTTTAAACTACGGAATTAAGATACAATCTATATATTAATACGCACGTTTTTTTAAGGTATTTAAACCTAACCAATTTTACTCAAGCCGGTTTCATTCAGAAGGCAACGTTGCCAAGATGTGCGTAGTGAAAAAATTATTTCAAAATTCCACACATGTCACTTGCAAATGAGTGATGTGTGTTGCATGTTTTTTCCCATATAAAATGTATGGGAGAAAAAACAACAATAATTCAACAACTGGGCAATCCTAGATGTTGTAAATATATTGGTGAAAGAATCTTGATACCGGTCGCAAATTTTATCCCTACTTAGTAGGAAAAACAAAACAATGTACTTCGAACAAAATTTAACAACAAAATAATTCAAATTTTGTATATTCTGCTTTTAGCATTTAGAATATTTGATGTCTTTCATTCACACAGTTCAACCTTGTGACGAGTTATATAAATTTCACAGTTTAAAAAAAGCATTATGTCTCTATGTATTTTTTTAATATAAGAAATGTAATATTTTATTGAAACTTTTTAATAAAAAAAAAAGGTTTACGAATATTCTTGTGACCTTTTGTGATTTTAATAGTATGATACAAAATATGTTTATATTTCTGAGATCTTATAGGTTAGGCTCCTGGAAATGAGGTATTTTTACAATAATAATTTAAATCCCCATTGCCGATACATCAGAAAATTACAGCAACCTACTTTTAAAATAGAATTTCGAGAAAAGCACAATTGTAAACTTTTGTTAGCAGACAGAAAAAATAGACGGAAATTTCCATAGCTCCATTACGTTTTTATTTTGATTGAATTGAAATTTTAAAAAATATTTTACTATTCAAAAAGATAATAAAATATTAGTTTGTCCGACAAGCGTTTAATACATTTTATTAGAATACACAGAAAAACATTTTGTATGAAGAACCCACGTGTACTATACAAACTGTTAGAATCGTTTATATAAATACAGACTTTAAAAGGCCTGTATGCAGAGACAATTGAACCATTATTGTGAAATACCACATTGTGCAACAAATTAAAATTAAAATATTGTATTCTAAAACAACATAATTTTCTTAGTTGTAAATATAAATAATTTAAGAATTTTAATCAAATTCAATTTATTAATTTCAATAAAATAAATTTTATTATATTTTTAATTATATTTTATAATTGATTATCTAAGAAACTTTTACAATTCTATTTTAGCTCAATTAGACAGTTAATTGTTTTTTATTATGATAATTATCGTGATTGAATTGTTCAGTCTGGAGACTGAATTGTACAGAAACTAATACAATGTATTAGAAGCCTGTATGGAAAAGCTATCAGCAATAATAAATTTATTCACGTTTATGAATTTAATAAATTAATAAAAAATTGCCAATAAAAATCAAAAATTAAAATTTCAACAAAGGAAAACTATTTAAAAACACTTTAAGCTTCGACTATTACTTAAATTCCACAATACACAATTTCTGATATATCGAATCATTTATGTATATTTTTTTTGTGCAATTCATTCCATGGTCTTATTTTTTATTGTGTCACTTGAAAAAATCTTTTATAATTTTTATGTCAATTTGTTCAGGTAAAATAATTTACATACATTAAATTTTAGAATTCTCTTAAAACTGTTTTGAAAGATATAAAAAACAGAATTGATCTGAAGCAAGCATGTGAAAAGCATCTCTTACACTTGTATCAGATTTTTATTTTGCTTCCTAAACAAATTTTCTGACTTTGCCAGATAGCAATTGATTGATTGACATTCAAACAATTTATATTCAATTCAACAGATTTTATATACTTAATATGGATTATTTGCAATATAATAGAATGTTTTTCTATTAAGGATATTATTCAACGTTTCTTGACGAACATTCTTATGCTAATCAATAAAATTCTTCGTTTTTCTTTGTAGCTTTTAAGAAAATCATGCAGACCGTTTTATATATCATTTTTTCGACGTTTAAATTAGGTTGAATTAAATTTTCTAATCTATAGAAATGTCTTTTTATGGCTACAGAATAAATACTAATTGATGTTATCTGATCTTGACCTTGTCAATTTTAGCTTTAATTTGATTTTTATTGTTAAGGTCCTGATGAAAAATTAATGCAGTGCAATGAAAAGACAAAAATACTTTGATGAAAACATAAAAACCATCTTTAAAGATTTGCAAATTTCATTTAAAGGCATGGATGGATATTATAAATAAGTTTTGATTGATTTAGGAAAATAATAATGAAATTATTTAGCAGTAATTTTAAAAACAAATAATGTTTGGGCAATAAATTAAGTTTAAAGTAAATACGATCGGATGTTAAATAAAAAAAGACTTTAGGGTATTTATGGATACCTGTTGAAATTCTGAGTCTAGGTTAGTAGCATATTCAAAATTAAATTATAAATAAAAGAAGTAAAGGAAAGGTATATAAAGTACCGATTATTCTAACATTGTTTTAGTCGATAATTATTAAGCTGTTAAGCGAAAACTAGGATTATACGGGGCCGAAATCTAATCGGAGTTTGGGAAACAAACTAAGCTTATGTTGGTAACGGAAAAATCAAGAAAAAATATCCTGTTTTATGCCATGAGTTTAAAGGTTTATCTGAATTTTAAACAAACTAAACTAATAACTATAGAATAAGTTTAAACGAAATTCAAAGCACCCGCTAATTTCGAATAAATTTGTTCAATGCTTCTCCAATAAATGGGTGTGATCTTTGAAATGGTTTTATGATTTGAGCCTTTTCTAGATAATCAGGAAACTGAATTCATTAAATATCCCTACAAACACTAGTCTGTGGCACTACTTAACGATATATGAAATTGACTTTACATAACTCCTGCTTCAAAGCCAATAACTTAATTGTTACTCGTTTTCTGGTAGATAGTGTTTCACTTATTTGTTGTCATAAAGCGCTACAAAAATCACTCGGATTTTTTCGATGTTTTCATATGTGGAAACAAATAGTCCTTTATATGAATCATCTTTAAGACAATACGAATATGATTAAATTCAACCACGAATTTTTTAACAGAAAAAAAACAAACAAGCAAAGATGTAGAGTTCTTATAAACTTTCATCAACTTAGGATGACTTGCCGTTTGCGTTGAACCATTAAAAGAGATAAATCTCATTACTGCACGGTATTTTATTTCGTTTATTCTACTTACTTACGACAAATTAACTATAAAGATCAATAGATCGCAAAAGTAATTATAGCAAATGTGGCTCATATACGAATTTAAGGCAGTTTCACTAAGCATTATTTTCTGACAAGAAAGCTAAACGTTAAGCAATAGGTATTAACTTTATCCAAATTGGTGCTAATAAATAATAAATTATTTGTATTAAACTATAAAATAAAAATATATTATAGTGTAATGCCTAGGACTCAATAGCGCTTGGCGGTAAAAAATTTAGTGCTAAATGCTAGAGGCCATTAGTCTCCACTGATGCTCCATTCCACTGGTATATTAAAAAAACTCTCCATTTTTACTGTGCTAAGTCGTCTCCACACGCTAAGCGCTAGTGAGTCCCAGGCATAAGACACAAAATAACTCCACAAAAAAAAATAAAAACATTTATTTTAATAAGCGGCATAAAATTTAGTGCTAAATGCTAATGAGGCCATTAGTCTCCACTGATGCTCCATTCCACTGGTATATTAAAAAAACTCTCCATTTTTACTGTGCTAAGTCGTCTCCACACGCTAAGCGCTAGTGAGTCCCAGGCATAAGACACAAAATAACTCCACAAAAAAAAATAAAAACATTTATTTTAATAAGCGGCATAAAATTTAATGCTAAATGCTAATGAGGCCATTAGTCTCCACTGATGCTCCATTCCACTGGTATATTAAAAAAACTCTCCATTTTTACTGTGCTAAGTCGTCTCCACACGCTAAGCGCTAGTGAGTCCCAGGCATAAGACACAAAATAACTCCACAAAAAAAAAATAAAAACATTTATTTTAATAAGTGAGGACTTTGTTAATTTTATTGCCCTAATTGAAAAAGCATTTCACTTAAACATCAAGCGTAAGCAAAAACCCTTAAAATCACAGGTAAAATGTTATAGAGAACAAAAAGACTGCGATATTCATAAACCAATTGCAGTCACAGACATAAGTACTAAGAATGAAATTTTATATCAAATATCAAATATATATTTTAATTATTTTTTAATAATTTTTTTATAAAGTCATTTTTCAAAAGAAAACCAAAAGTAATTAAATTTTAAGCTTTTCCAGATTTTTTAAGCTTGAAAATTTAAACAAAGGGCTAGATATCCTTATTATACTCAAAAGAAGATAAAATATGGTCCCTTTAAAATACAAAAAGAGTAATTCTAAGATAATATTTAAAATCAACCATAAATTAAAAGAAACTTCTTTATTTCCTTAAAAAATTTATGTGTTTTATATTTTTCAGTGTTTTGTTTTCAAAGAAAATTCTCTTATATTTAATCAACAAACGATGCTAAGATAAAATATTTTACTTAGATTAATCTTTTTTATTGCTTTTTTATAGCACAATAACAACATTGAATCCTTTTTACCTTGTCTAAAATCTAGTCTCATCCTTAATAAAATCTTGTTTTACTGTCCTTAACCAAAATTAATGAAATAAGTTTACACAAAAGTGTTTGTTAATTTATTTTAGTTTTATAAGATATCCAAAGTAAAAAAAGGAAAAGAATCAATACAAATAAAATTTTGCAATTACCCTATTAAAGTATCCTTCATTAAACTTGAATTTTAAATTTTCTTATTATTCTTATCTTGAGGTTATATTTTATAAGAATTTCAAATATATCAAACAAAATATAACCTAAAGTACCTCAATTTTGGCTTTATTTTGTCTGTTTCTATCGTATAATGATAAGAAATATATATATATATATATATATATATATATATATATATATATATATTCTTATATTAGTAGGACATAAATGTGACACGTGTCAAAAAAAAAACACAACAACCACAAAAAACAAAACGCACAAAAGAAAAATGTTTTCTGCCAATGAAAATGTCACAATTTGTGTTTAATATCAAAATTCTACCAACAACAAAAAATCTAAAGGTCATTGAACGGATTAAAGCTTTGGTTACATTTTTATAGGGATCCCTCACATTATTATACAAGATGTACATTCCATAAAATACTAACAACAAATTTATCTTGAATTTTATTTGATTACAAATCTTAACTAACCAAATCGAATTATATTAGTCAATAAGCCCCTAAATTTGCATGACTTGAGTAATTAATGCCAATAAATTGATTAACATGTAGAAAGTCCTTTGAAGTGATGAGTACACGATTAAGTCCTACAACTGAATCAATATTATTAAATTGGCAAATTTAATTACATAATTAAGTAGGATACTATTATATCATAAAATCAAGGCGCTTCTGTTAATAACCCTTTCTTTATATTTAATCAAAAAAAAAAAAATAAAAATATAATAAACATGTTAAAAGCAAATAATAATAAAAGAAGTTTAGATAAAAAAGGATATTATATCGAAAAATTCTATCATTTTATTTTTACTATAATTCTCATTTTAAAAAATCAAAAATTCTTTGTACATAATGTACAAAATAAATGTTTACAAAGTTAATGGCAAAAAAAGGGTTTTTAACCCGAAAAAAGGTTTTTTTTTTGTAATCTTCATCTTAAGGGTATTATCGAATTTTATAAAGGGTAATTTTTAAATTCTCACTCAAGGTCATTGCTTTGTAAGAATAATGTCCTACGTTTTAAATTCTTCAAAGTCAATAACACTTTGATTTTTATTTAAAAGTTACTTAAGAGTATAAAATCGATTAGGAAAAACAAAACAAACAAATAGAACACAATCAATTTATTAAAAAACTTAAGTATAATCATTTTTGATTTCTTTTTTTGGTTTCCTATCAAGGGAACATTTAATAATTACAATTAAAAGATTTATATCTAGATTGATTTGATTGATTTTTGATAAAAGGATATTATACCTGCATTATTCGAAATAAAAATTTAGACTTTTTTTTTTATCATTATCAAGTACAACTTATTTATTATCCTAGTATATTTTAACAGCAAATTATATTGATAAGTAAAATAAATTAATGAATATTGAAAGAAATAAGTAATTAAAGTTGCACTTCGACAATGCAATGTTAAATCATAATTCAACAACATTAACTAATAGTGCAAAGTGACCAAAGATACTAGACAAATGTACTACCATTTGTCCATATACAAAAATAAGTGTTTATACTGGGCTCTAGTACATTTTGATTAGTACATATTTCATCTCTCGAAAATTTACTTATCTTTGTTGTTGTAAAAAATGTTTTACGTCATATTCACAGTCAAACTGAACTTAACTTCTACAATTATTCACTGTTAAACTATTTTCGAAAGAGAGAATCCGAAAAATTATTCAAAATTTTGCCTCGGTAAAAGTAAATTGTTTTTTTAAAGTTGTTAAAAAAATAACTAATATTTCGCTTTATACAAACTATTCCTAAAACAACCAAAATGTCCAACGTAAAGCTTGAATTCACTAGTCTACACGAAAAATGCTCCTCAAAATAAAATTGTTTTCTAGGGTAAATTAGAGTCGCTGAATTTGAAAATGATAATCGTTTTTTTTTTTTAAAGAAGCGTTTTCGAGATATTTCCAAAAAACGTGTTTTTTGGGTGTATTTTCTTTTATTGGTCTATATCTCAGGGAATAATTTTCTGAATGGTTAAACATGGCTTTGAAAAGCTATCATATTTTCCTTTCATTCGATATATAAAACGTTCAAATCAATTAATATTTACCAAAGTTACGGGAAATCAATTTTAAAAAAAAGTAATTTTTTTCACCTTTTTTAAAAATGACATATTTTTGTTTGCCTTTTTTTGGTTTAAAAAAAATTGTTAACTAAAGTTTTTAAGACTTTGGATAAAAGATAAATTTATTAGAAAAATTTTAAAGGTAAAATCTTAAAGATCTAAAGAAAAGTTATACATCATTAAGTGGGGACGTGATTTTTTCATTTTTCAGGTCTGCTACGGACGTGTAGATAACACTACTCGATAAAAAAAATTAACCTAAACAAAAAGATGTTTTTTTGGGTAATATTGTTATTTTCGAATTCAGCGACCCAAATTTACCCTTAAAAACAACTTTATTTTGAGGTTATTAGCCCAAAATTTGTAGACTAGTGTTATCTTTCATTAGCATTGTATATTATCGTGTGATGAGATATGATTTGTGGCTTGCATATTGTACTCTCTGACGAGCACGTCTAGTATAGAAATACAACTCAAGATGTCCTGTGATTGTCACCGTATTTATCTAATAACACTGAGCCCTATACATATTTAATTAGATTTAAAAGATGTTATCGTTTATAAATAAATCAGAATTTAACAAAATTTAAGATTTTTAATTACAATATTTGACTTTATTTTTTGTGTATATCAACAAATATTTTTCTAATAGTTTTTCTGTCATTTTTATTTATTGTTAAAAACAATTTCAACAGTGTTAGTAATTAATCTCCCTTGAGGGAAACATAATTTACTGTCAGAGACAGTATTTTAAATAACACCCCCGAGAATTATGAATAAAAAGAAATTTTCTTCTTTTTTTTTTTTGGCTTTTATTTATTTTATCTACAGTTTTTCTTTTAGATATTTAGTTTTTGTTTTTTATACTAAAAACAAATTAAGTCATCATTAAATAAATCATTTATATAAATTAATAAAGATTTTTTTTGACATCAGTTTATCAGAATATATGTTATTATTTATCTTACTAGAAAAAAAATAATGAAGTCCTTGATTCTATTGAAAATATCTTATTTTATTTTTATTGTAATAAAAAGAATTAAATTTATTATTTCTGTCAAAATATTAAAGTAATTCATAGTTTAATTTTTTCTGTTGATGAAAGAAATAACTACTTTCTGAAGAATTTATATTAAGACTTAACGATTTCTCGTTTTTAAAATATGTATAGTATATAAAAACTTCCTTTAATTTAGTTTTTATATTTACATTATCAAATACCTTTTACTTATTTTTAATTCACTTTTTAACATACGACAAAATTTATATTATATATATATTTTTTAGAACTATAAACCATCTCCAAAAAGGGTAAAAAATGTTTTTAATGTAATAATAAAAAACTAATAGAAAGTATGACGAGCAATTAAACTTTTCCTTTGTCCTTCGAATAAAATTTTTCTATTGAAAAATCATGGTTTAGGATTTATAAAAAATTCATTGGTTAAAGAGTTTTTTTAGGGTTGAATCCACAATTTTATTGAACGGAAAAAAATTTTGTCTCTTATTCGGTTATATTTTTTTTTTAAAAACTCAATTTGAATATTTCAGCCCGACTTTTCAGGTCACAAATATTATCCTTCCTTATTTAATTTTTTTCCCTTCTAATTACAATGTAAATTAGTTTTCAACTTTATGGAAACTTCATGACTTCCGCCATACCAAAATATCATTTAAGGTAATTTTTCAAATATTGTTTTTCATGAATTATTTTACATTTTACATTTTATTTATTGAATTTCGACTAAATATCAAACTTTTTACCCCTTGAAAACTTAAATTTTGCTTAAATAAAGCAGTGATCAAGATAAAGTGAGCTACGGGTTAATTATGTGTAAATTAAAAAATTTACACAACGTATTTTAATTAAGTTTTGACAGTATATTATTTATGATAGTATTTCTTTCAAGACTTAATACATCGTTAATATTTCACACTATAAATTTATATGTTTTTTGAGTCATCTATAAAATTAAACAGCAAGCACTTAAATTTGTCCACCTTTTTTCTCGTTTGATATACACGCAAATATGACAAAAATTATATAAGGTTAAGTTTGACTGTGAATATGACGTAAACTATTCTTTACAAGAACAATGATAAGCACATTTTCGGGATATGAAATATATACTAATCAAAATGTACTACGGCTCACAATAAACACTTATTAGTATTATATGGAGGAAATGGTAGTACATTTGGCCACTGCAAACGAACTATTAATGGACTATTATGGACTATCTTTATATGCAAAATTTTCAAATTTACATTAACTAAATTTGTTTAAAGGGTGTGTGTGTCTCATATATTTGTGTACTCCTTTCCTCCATTCTCCCAGCTACAAACTAAACCATTTAATTTCACAAACTTTTACCCATTAAAGAGATCTTAATCTTGGTAATCTCAAATTCTAGTTAGGCTTCGTTAATAATTCTGATATCTTCAAACATTTATTATTGAAGGCAAAAGATTTTTCACTTAAATATTTAAAATGGAATTTTTTTACAACCAACGAAATTAAAACAATTTTATAAAGTTTCAAATTAATTTTTTAAACATATGCGCGAAGTAATGAAACATTAAAATTTTTAATTTGATTACGAAAAAATGAGTTCTTTTGAGTGAAAATTATCCGCCATTTTGTTATTCATATACATATATATTAACAACAAAGTTTAAGGAATAGCCTGAATCTAAACTGTCTGATTTATCTCCAAGACATAATAACATAATGAACAGCACTGATATTTCTATGTCATTTCAAAGGGATGACGTTAGTCTAATTTAATAGTATATAAAATACACAAAAGATGTTTACATATTTAGGTCAAAGAAACAATAAAAACTATATTACTTATTTTAAATATCGTGAAAAAATTACATCTAAATTGAACTTTAAGAAAAAGTAAAATAGCTTCATGAAAATCGGTGAGGTTTATTTAATTAAATTTTTAAATATTAAGCAAAAAAAATTTAGCTCATGAATATTGTTTGGTTAGAAGACATACAAGATCTACTGTGTTACTTTCATACTAAAAAATAAAAAAGCAAATAAAACTCCAATAAATTGATTTGTTTCAGTTTTAAAAAGCAATATACTAGGTTTTCAAAGAAAAATACTTGCTCACACCAAAATTATCTAAGCTAGTGGTTCCCACCCCGCCCTGGGGCGTCGCGAGACGTTTCGCACAGGTCATCTACATGCAACGTAATAAGTGAATATTCTTTCACCTCGCTTCCCACTCTTTCGTTTCCTTACTTTTTTGTTTATTTATCGTTCGCGAAAAAAAAATAAAGCCTATAAAGGGCGTCGCAGGTATAAAAAGATTGGAAGCCTCTGATCTAAGCCCTGCCTCAAAAATACCATAAGGTTGATTCAACAATTCAATATCTTCTGTAAAAGTTTCATGTACAAATATTGCAGATGCATAACACACATTCTCTAAAAGTCACAATTATAGAAAATAGTTTGTACAAAATTGCATCATCAATAATGCTTATCAAATCGGTTTGAATATAAAATGAGCAGACTTCAAGTACATTTAATAAAGTGCACCGAATGTTATATCTCAAATTGCGTGACTTGCTTGTAGACTTCATTTTAGTAAAATATTTTTAAATTTAGTAATAAACATTGAGAAATATAAGCTCTTAATTGCAACTTAAGAAAAGGAGTGCACATTTTATCATACGGATATTTAAAACTAGAGATTTGTTTATTAAGTAGAAGCACGCATTTTCTGACTACAAAATTCTAAATAATTTAATTTTTGCAAACATCAAAACAAACTAAATGAAAATAATCAATATAATCTTATTACAATAAGATAAAATTTAAATTAAAAAAAAAAAACTAAAATTATTTAAATGATTTATACATTGCGTAGAAATAGCGAACAAAAATTACTTATTATGCGAATAAAATAACTTGATTTTAGAGGTCAAAAATTTCGCAATAAACTTTAACTCTCAGACACTTTAAATGCCAGACACTTTAGTCAAATAACATTTCAATGTAAAATACAAAATGATTTAACATTTGTTGGCCTAATTTCAGACAATATTACAACTCTTAAATAATGAAAAATTAAGTCAAATAGAAAAACCGAAGTAGCTAATGAAACGAGCAAAAAAACACATTAAACATGCTGGGATTGAAATAAAATTGAAAATGCAAATATGTATATCGTCAGACTGAACATGTTTTGCATATTATGTGAACTTCAGTCATTTAAAATTTTGCTAATAACAAGGACAGTCTATTTTACCATGTAATCCAGATGTCCATGAGTAATTTTATTTTACTGAATGATTTTCAACATAATGAAATAAAATAACAAAATCAAGATCATTAGTATGTGTGTTTTTTCGTTTGCAAAATACAATAATGATATGCAATAGCCAAAGTCGGCATATTACTTTGCTTATTAAATGTTATTTAACATATATAACAGCCACTTTTGGCTTAAGACTTTAGTTGAACTCATTTAACATTGGTGTCTTTTTCAAATTGTTATAGGCATTCATTTTCTCTGTTTTTAGTACTGCATTTTCCATGCTTAGAAACATAAACTTTTCCAAAGAAAAGTATAAAAAATTTAAAAAAATAGAAACCATGTTTCAGTTCTGCGGGCGTTTTTGGTAAAGTATTGCAAACGATTTTAAAGCTTCTTATTCCGGAGACACACATACCCCTTAAATTAAACCATATTTAGCTAATGGCATTAATCATTAATGTATTTAAAGCGTATATATTATATGTCTCCAGTATTAGTCTCCAGCAAGTGTATCAAATGCCATAAAGTGGATTTTTTACCATAAATATTAATAAAAAATTTTTCTATAAGTCTCCACTTTGCTATATGGCTGACATTGGGACGCTGATTGGATTATGTTTACCGATTATCCTTACAAAAAGAACTCGTTTGTTGCGTAGGTATCTCCTGGATCCTCCAGTACCTATCTTTGCAATTTATTAATAATTAAAATTTTTTTTATAAATTTCATCTCTTGCAAAAGGAAATTTAGGTACTTCCTCAATTATTTGTTTTGCACTTTTTTTTGCAATATGTTATTTTTTTCTTTTTGGATGGATTTCCTTTATCCCCAAACGAGAACGGATTTCTCTTTATAAACAAAAGCTTATTTTTCGAAAATTTCAAGTTATTTTTTTAACATTGTCCATTGTACAAAAAAACTATTGGTTATTTGAGCATTTTTTAATGCAGCAATAATGGAAGACCTTTTTTCTAAAAAAAAAATAAAACAAATTTCAAAATAAAATGCATAATATATATTCTATGAAAGCAAAAGAATTAGATTAACTGAAACTTGAATAAAATATCATCCAAGGGTCAGTCTAAGTATTGAAGGATAGAAATTTGTTGAATATTTTCACAGCAATTCAAAAAATTGATGAATATGCGACGAAGTTTGAATTAATTTTAAAAATCTTTTCAGTAAATGTCTAAATAAAAAAAAAATCAAGAACTACGAAATCCGAGTAAACAACAAAAGTTTAATTTAGGGCTCAATTTAATAGCCAGGAGCATTATTGAAAAGTTTATATAGGGCGAACTTTCAACTCTAAAAAACAATGATAAACAGAAAAAATATCGCATAAACTTCAAATTTGTTAATTTTTACTTATAGAGTCTGATGAATTTGTGCATCCAGCGATGCCAAAATTTAGGAATAATTGAAAAAAAATTCTAAATAAAAGTTTCATTGTTTTCTTTGGCTAGGTTAATCCCTTTTCAATACCAAAAAAAACTTAAATATACATTAATTTCTAATACTTATTATCACAATTGGGTAAGGTAACAATACTCTTACATAAGTTTCTATGGTTACATGTGTATTTCTTTGGATTTAGCACAAATTCACCTACTTTTGCTGTTTTGCCAAAAAAAGGGAAAGGTTTATAATGAAAAACTCTATATAATGTGCTATAATGTCTTAATGTAAAGATTTAAGATTTTTGGATATTCCAACAAAAGAATCAAAATCAAAAGACACCATTATTTTTTATTTATTTGAATCATAACCAACGTCAGATAACTATAAAATATAATTTCTTTATTAAATATATAAGGATTTATTTGGTCCAAGCTAATTATTAATTTTAAAAAATTTGAAAAGCATTCTAAAAATACTATACTCCTAAATTAAGGAAACAAATAAAGGTACAAAAATATTTACTATTTGAAGAAATACAAAATGCTTATTAGAACTTATTAAATAATATAAACATTTGTGTAAATACCTTGAATTTATTGAAAAAAAAAAAATTAAAAAAAAGTATTAGCTAAATGTAAAAAAACAAAAACAAGAGCTTACCTTAAAATCGATATATCCATTTTTATCCATATCAAATGTCCTAAAGACATGATCACAAAATTCTTCAGCATTCCCAGATGGAAAGAACATTTTATACATGTCAACAAATTTAGCAGGTGTTAGGCGACCATTTGGACAGTCTTGCTGTAAAATATTAAAAACGAAATTGTAAAATAAATAAATTCACAAAGATATTTTACAAAGTAAATTAAATAATTTAAATTTATACTCAAAACGCTTAAAACAAATCTCCAAATGAATTAAAAAAAAACAACGATCTCCTTGAAAACCTACCAAGCAGATAGTAGAACTTTTTTATGGTGGAAATCAATCTTCGATATGGTTTTGAGCTGATTCATTATTTTTACTCCATGAATCTTTAAAGAACCCATTTTTCGTCGCCACTAATGATTCACTTAAAAAATGAATTATTTTCTTGAAATTTGAGAAGAAAATCATAGTCGTAAATGTAACAAAACAAATTTCGTTCTGTAAGAACAAGTGGAACCTGTCGAATTTGAAAAATTTAACCTCTCATCAATCTCATAAGCTGTTATTCTGCCGTTTGCATCTATTAATGCCTCTATTTATTCGGCTCATCAGAGCGTGATGCATTCTTCAACACTCGAAAATGTTTGAACTAAATTTTGAAAACTAATTTTGGCATTATCCTTCACTCAATACATCTTCTCCATACACATCACATAATTTTCACCTTACTGTTTAAATGTGAAGTTGATTGTGAAAAAATACAATTATGTTCTCTGTTTGTTTCATTAATTATGTATTTAGTGCCTGCTAGCTAGCTTATGAAGTGTTTATGAGGTTTGAAAATTCAACAATTGATAAATTTGATATTTCACTCCCAAAGCATTTTTCTTTCCTAACATTTCCAAGATTTATCCAAAACCAATGGCTTCATTTGAATCCTGATATGATTGGATTTAAATAAATATATTTTAAATTAACTAATATTCGTTTCACTACCGATCCACGCTACACTTTCCATTTAGGATAATAACAATGATTAAATTCATATTTTTGGTATTTTCTATAGGAATATTTCCATAAAATAGGATAACTTTTCAAACATAAAAATAACTCAGTGTAACTACAAAATTTTTTGCTCATTTACAGCACTAGATAAAACTTTGATAATTAGTCAGTCAAAAGCCGACGATTTTCTTTTATCCTTAACAAATATTCTTTTATACAAAAAATTTAGCTTCTATTTACATGAAAAGCTTTCCTCATTGAAGAGAAAACTTTTAATACGAATTCAATTCAAAGTTGACAAAAAAAATTCTTGGATTTCACTCCTTTGATGATATTAAAATAATTTGGATTACATTTAAAAAATATATTTTGTTGTAAAGGTAGTATTTTTTGTTTTTTTTCGAGTTTTCAATATTATTTCAATAGAAGAATGAAATTTCTCCTTTGCATTTATAAAGGATTAATTCAAGTTCTTGTTATGTCACAGTTATTATTTTAGACTAGAATTATATTTAAGCTAAAATAACTTTTAAGTAGTCCTTAGCATAGCAACAGAAAATAGAAAAAGTTACATAATCCCATAGGTAATAGGTAAATGAAAGAAAATAAATTCTAGAAGAATTTATAGCCATTTTGAAGGGATTTTGTTGAATAATAGAAAAGGACAAGTAATTATATATGAAAAATACCTTAAAAATTCTCTCATATTAAGTAAGCTCACTGAGTTCTTAACTTATTCCAATCATAAAAAAAGGTTCACGAGAAAAAGAGGATTGAAAAAAAAATTTATAATGACAAGCACATCCTTTTATTATTTCTACTAAAATGCTAGCTTTAGATCACATTAACATTATTCTAACGCATAATATATAGAACATTTATCAGGCTAGCGAAAGCATAAATTTAGAAAAAAGCTGAAAGCTGAAATAGAAAAGAAAATAAATTTTTTTATAACTTCTGTAGAAGTATTTTTTGCTTAAAACTTTTACATTTAGGTATTCAACCATAATAACAATTCATTTGTGTGATGGAGGAGATTTTAAATCACCTAAATTTAAATACTTAAACTAAAACTAATATTAACTCTAATAAATAATGATAAATTGAAATTTTTAGGAAAACTATTCCAAAACAACTATTTACTTATACAGAAGAAATAGTTTCTCGAGATAGTTTTCTCTCAATCTTTTTTTATAAGCTTTTATTTAACTCTCCTAAAGTGGAAATCGGAATCGGAGCCGCTTTTAATACACGATTTTCATCTAGTTTCATAGACACGTTAAATACAAATTCTAACAAAAAAGAATCAAATCAATCAACATTTGTTTTCAATTCTTATTTGAAATCATTATAAATGGGCTTAATATCCCTAAAAACATAAAATGTAATACATATACCTTTGGCCATGCACACGATTGAGCTTTGACTTCAACCTCCGAGTCTGAAGATATCCGCTTAAATGGAAAGCTATACAATATTCTACCAGTAATAAGAAAGGACTGCAAAATCAGTTCTCAGAGAAATAAAACAAGAAAAAACCACCAAACGACATATGGTATTAATGTAATAATTGCCCCGACATCTTGGTATGCATCTTGGGAATTGTTACTTTAACTATCATACATACATACATTTAAGAAAATATGTTTAAAAAGGTGTAAAGATATATAAAATATTAAAATTTTATTCATTAATTTGTGTGTGTAATGATTTTAAGTTACTGGTAAAAAATACGTCAAAAATACTGCGAAACATACCTAGTTGCTGGTGCGCCACACGAAAAAGGCCCCGATTGCAAAGAGTTAAGTAATTATTTTATATTTTAACATGATATATAGCCATCTATTGACTTTGTTTAAAACTAGTGCAAAACTTTTTTTCAAAAATGAAATATCTAGTATTGCTCCACTAACAAAAGACTTGTTATCGCAATTATAAACTTGAAAGGTCTACTCGTACGTACGATTTATTTGTATGAAGAACTAAAAGTGAAAATTTTAAATTCCAAAATAAAAAGCTTTTTGTTTTTTATGAAAAAATAACTACAATTAAATGCTTTATTGAAATATTGCTAAATAGACATGAATTCATGTCACATAAATAACTGTTCAAAACTTAATTATGATGAGTAAAGATCCAATGAAATTGAGTATTCAACAGACTTGAAAACTAGATTTTGGGAAAAATAAATTTAAAGGTTTTAGTAAAGTTGGTATTTAATTTTATTGTAGCATATTTGCGTAACTTATACTCAAATTTCATAGAATTTTTTAACACGATATTTATAAAATTTTGTACTTTGAGAAAATATAATAAAAAAACAATCAATTTCTTGAAATTTTGTACTAAATCCTAACCCCTTAAGAGTTGACCTTATTTCTTTTTCATTCTGTTAGTAAAACTTCTCTGAAAAGGTCTAGTAATCCTTTTTTTTTAATTTTTTTATAAAAGCCATAAATCCAATTAATTTACCAATTGATAAATAGCTAAGGAACTAAATTATAATGTTAGAGACTAGGAATTTCCCACAAAAGATTACCCTTAAATACTTAAAATACATAGAACTTTTGTGTGTGATGGTAAATAAATAAACAGTCAAGCTAGCTGGTACCTATGTATACATATATTTACCAATAAACTAAATAATGTTGTTTAATTAAGTTCTGTAATGATGTTCAATATTGAATTTTTATTCCTGTTTTTTTTAATGATAGAAATTTTTAAAATTATCAAAAAAAAAAAAAAAATTAAATTCTAGCTGAAAATTTCATTTTTAATTAAAACCTAAATTTGTTTGTAAAACTAACAAGTTCCAACTAATGAAAAGAAAACTTTTCTAATCAAGAAAATAATAAAAAGCAAAGAAAATGTCAACCTTATTATATCCTTAGCTAATAAAATTATAATACTAGAAGTTCATATCAAGTGATATTAATTTAATTAGTACCCTATATCCCCTGAAGTCTATTAATTAAATACTTTCGACCTGCTTTGAAAATTCTAATACCTCATATCCCTGTTCAGGAATTTTAAGCTTGAACTATTTGAACTAATAAGTTTATTTTAATTATTTCAAGCAACATGCGGTAACCTAATCAGAGCTTAAGGAGACATATAAAACTCTAATGTAAGAATATTTATATAAAGAATTAATTTTGCTATAGATGACCAAGAAGACATATTAAAGTTTGCCAACATTTTCTGAAACGGATCTGATATTGAACTAGGATCAAATAAACATATATATTATATTACTTTAAAATTTAATACAATAACTTTATTACTTTACGAGTAAGATTCATATTTGTAATCAATCATAGACTAAAAACTAAAATTTTATATTATTTCTATGGTCTTTTGAAGTAAAAAATGATTAATTACTGATCATTAGTTTTTTTGAAAAGGTTGCCGTTAGGTTAAGTTGAATATTTATTTAACTGAGCATAGATAAAAATATTTTCTATTTTATTACGTTAGATTAGTCAGAAATTAACACTAGATTGCCGGATGTTGGATAAAAACGTAATTTACCTTAAATTAATTAATTTGACTTAAACATCAAAAATGAGGTTTTTTTAAAAAAAATAAAAATCTATTGTAAACAAGCTTTATTCAAAACAATTTTTAAATATTTATTCTGTTTTTAAAACACATTTACCGCAAACTTTTTGATTACATTTTACTTCTATGTCTTTGCATCATATTTGACAATTCAACCGTTTTTTAATATTCGGTATATTAGGGCATAAGCTTTGCGTACACCAAAATGATTAAAGTAGTTCTTTTTGATGGTTGTTAGCTTTGTTGTTGGCTGCTATCTAGCTTTATTTGGGTGCAATTGCTCATTTACTGTTATGTTATAAATAATCAATTTTTCTTGATTTTGATTTTTAATTGATACAATAATGCGAAATAATATTTGCTGTTGATATTTTTCTCTTTTCAAGATATTGAACAAGTGATTTTCGTTGCACATCCATAACTTTATCAACCTAAGTTTAGCTTAAAACTAATCTGAGTGAACTTAACTGACATTTTTTTTCTCTTTTCCTACTGTCAAAAGTGATGGAATGATTAGCGATACTAATTGAATATGTTAAAAAAAAAAACAACATTTAGAATATTTATGCAAAGATACTTAAAAAAATTTTGTCTGCTTTGTTATGCTAATTTTTACACAAAAAAAACAACATAGATTAAATTAATGGTACAAAAAATACTTTATTATGGCCTATTCAGATAGATTTAGGGTACATTTTTAAAATTATGTTTACACCAATACCAAAACTGATTCTCTAAAAACAATTTAAGGATTCTCATCCTCTTAAGTTATTAATTTATGAACTTCATAATCGAAATAAGGATTTTTTCTGTCATAAAATTTAAAATTGTGTAAATACTGTTACTGTGCTAAAAACAAATTGGCATCCAAACTTCCATTAAAAAATCTAGCTATAATTGAAAAAATACTTGACACCATATTCATTTTTCAATTTCAAAACAGAACCATAAAATAGTAACCAAAACGTTAATATAACTAAAAAATTTTATAATAAAATCCAAGCCATTGGGCTATAAAAAAAAAAAGAAAAAGAAATTCCTTTCAGTAAATTGATTAAGAAAGAGTCAAATGTTTTCGTATTTTTTTTTCCAGTAGGATAGGCAGTTTCAACTTCGTCAGATATTTTCTTGAAAATTTAAGAAATTTTTACACGCCTAAAAGAACATTATTTTAAAAAAATGTTTCTATACTAAAGAACATACGATTTGAAGATTTCAAAAGAAATAAAAAAAAAAAAAATTATGAAAAAGACACATATCAGTCTCATAAAGAGAAATGAACACTTGATTAGATAGAAAGGACAAATGATATTGGTTAGTTTTTTTAAAAATAATTTATATTTAAATTTAAAAAATTTAACCCTAAACCTCTTTAATCAGAAATTTATTCTATTTTCAACAATGTTCAATGCAAAATTTTTAGATAAAAGATAAAACATTTTATAAAAATAATAATTTAAAATACAAACTAAACAAGTTTGCCTAATTAGATGATTTCAAATTCCTAGAATTAAATCGATTTATCTATTTGAAATTTACCTATAAAATCCCAAATATACTTGTACGGTGTTATTAGATATATCTAATAAAATAATCAAAAACCTTTATTTCAAAGGTAATAAGTGGATTTGAACCCATCTTATTGAGTGTGGTTGCTATTAAATATCAGTAGCTAATTTAATTAAAGTATCCGTTTGGGGTTACTTTAATATCCAAAGTTTGTTTCGCTGTAAATATAAATTTCCTGCTGAGCTAGTTATGGAAATTATGATTTTCTTAAAAAGAAAAGTTATAAGGAAAAAATTTTAAGTCCAATCATCTAAAAGATATATTTTTTTTTTTTCATTTTTCTTCTTCTCTTCCCTATTTTAAATATTTTTTGCTTTGAAAATAAGTTTCCTGTTGTAAGCAATATTTATGGTATAAAAAATTTGCATAAAATTTTTATCTAAAGGAAAATTTTCGTAATATAATTTACGATTTTTTATAATATAATAATAAATGATTCATAAACATATATACTAGTAAATGTATATTATTATATGAAAACTCTAAAAGAAAAAAGCCTTTACCTAACTTTCTACTTTTATATCTAGGATTTCTTTCACATTATTGGAATTACTAACATTGCTAATAATTTTATTCTCGAAATAAATCATTCCAAAGATATTTAATTTACAAATTTCAATAAGCAATTTTTTTTTAATTCATTGTATTTGAAAACAAACATTCTTTTCTTAACTTTTTTGTAATTTTTGTTTTTGTTTAATTATTTAAAATAAAACAACAAAAGCTTACCTTAAAGCCCTTGTACCATTCTTTAATGGTTGCCTCATCATATCGAGTATGTGTCTTAAGAAATTCCATATCTTCCTTTGTTAATCGATCTTTACTACCGAGACAGCCCATTCTAAAAACAAAACAAATTTTTAACTAAATATTAAATTTTATTAGACTATCTGATATAAAATTTAAATATCAAAAATTATATTTTACTCAAATAACATAGGAAAATTATTATTCAATTAGTTTAAAATACATAGAAGTGTTAAACTGACAACAATTTAAATAGGGAAACATAATTTAGAAATTTTGAGTCTGTAGAAGCTGGCAAAGCTTTGAATTAAAGTAAAATTTTCAAGAGAAATTACTCAAAGGAAAATTAACCCAGCATCTTTGAAAATACTTTGTTTATTTTAAAATAAGGACACCTATTTTGCATAATATTTTTTAATAGCACGTATTTATTTCTATATAACATTTTTATACAGTTTTACATAATACAAAAAAGAATTAGGTACTTTTTTAGGTATTCTTTAAGCCCGTTAGTTAAAACAAAAAGAAAAATTGCCAAGCTTTAAAAGATTATCCTTTTCACAGAAAAATTAAAATGTTTTGATAATTAATAGGATCATTATTTATAAATAAGACAAAAAGGTTTATATACTTTTTATATTTTATATATTTTAAGTGATGACAGATGATTTTTTTTATAAAAGTTCTTTAAGTGAGAAAAGTTTAATAGGATAATTATTTCAGATTAATTAATTATCCTTTTTTTTGCGTTAAACATTTTTTAACAAAAAAAGTTTTTAAATTTTTAATGTAGAAATCAAGAAAAACATTGTGACAGTTGCTTCGTACAAAGCGGTAACTGACAATTTTATTGATGTAAGATCTCCGCAAATTCTAAAAGTTGCTATTTTTTTAATACCCATTGTTTTTATTAAAATTAAGAAATAAACAGTTGTTATTTATATATTACTTTTCTTTAGTAAGTTTATTTCGGAACTAAAGAAAGGTACATGTAATTCTGCGTTTTTTTAAACGGTTTTGATTCAATTCGATCAAAAATCTAAAATTACTTTTCTTTTAACACAAGAATTTTTTTTTAGATAATACGCATCCAAAATATTCCAAAACATTCAGGAAATAATTTAATTTAAAGTGAAGAAAATCAGGTAGAATCATTGTTTTTTTTTGTATGAATACAGTATCCTTTTTTACACGAATTTTTCTGGAATGTATATATGAATGTATCGTCCAAAAACATAATTAAGTGTATTTTTCTTATGGAAGGAAGTTAGGCATACATAATTATAAGGTTTAAAATATATTTAAGATTTTAAAAAGCAATTATGATAGGTGGAAGGAATAAGCAAATATTATCCGCGTTAATTTTGTACTTTCGAAGTATAGTTTAGAATTAAGCCATACAAATAATTATATTTTTTAGATAAATACAAACTGAAAGAAGTTGCTCATATATTCAGATATAATAGAAATACAGAATTTAAAAAATTTATATTTTAGGAAAAGCATACTCCTAACTAATTCTGGTTTTTAAAAAATAGATCTAATTGTAAGAATATTTCATAAATAAAGTCCTATCGCTAAATTTTATCATCATTTTTTAAACTACATTTTTTATGAAATTGAAATTAAAAAACACAATGAAATTTATATTTTTGAACGGTTAAAATTTTTCCAATATACCACAACTTTTTTGGCATTTTTCTTTTTTGATAAACCGATTAAATACCCACAGAAGCGACGAAAAATTTAATTGTATGCGAAGCAAAGCTTATGAAATATTTAAAGTACCCTCTTTAGGTGAAAAATTAAAGGTTGTACTAATAAATTATAAATTTTTCCTCTTAAATTTTGTATTTAGCAAAAAGAAGAAAATTTTTTAGCATTTTCCATATATACTAAAACTCATAGAAAATTATATTAAAAAGAAGAAATTTTTTTTTTTGAGAAGAAGATAATAAAAATTAAATTAAAAAAATTTTTTTAATAAAATTTCCTTATTACTTTTTTTATGATTATGCAAAATAAGAACAAAACGGAGAAAATATCATTCTATTCTTCATAGAGTTTTCATTTATTATTTCTATTATATAAAAGGATTTTCCTAGAAACTAATTAACCTAGTATTCCAGATTTATAGTTTATTTTTTGTTCATTCTCTTCATACATATATGAAAGCTTATTGTTCATATCGTTTACGGAATTAATCAAGCACTCGAATTAAATCTATAGAAATGAAAAAAAACAGCGTTTTAATAATAATTAATTTAAAACATATTTTGGCATTCAATTGTTTTCTTTACCTGTAAAATTTCTACCAATCAAGAATATTTTATATTTACATTAACAATAAATACCCTGATCAATAGTATTTATAATAAATTAAATACTATTTTTTTATTTGATGGTAATAAGAAATTTTATTATTGTTGAATTCTTTTAGGAATAAAATATTTTCTATACAATAGGCTGATAATTCGAATTTCCCATTAATATAATAATTCCATTTACAATGAACTTAAGTTGAAGTTGAACGTAATATTTAACATTTCTATATACTTGATTAAATTAAATATTAATAATTTTCCGATTGAAAATTAATTATTTCTCAAATAATAATTATTTTTAAAATAATTGATTCAAAATAATTTCTTGTTAATTGAACATAAAGAAAAAGTTTCGCTTTTATAGATATTATCTGGAATCTATTTTAACGCTGTAAGAACATTGATCTGCTGACTTTAAGCATGGCGGTATAAGCACTAATCTTGCTGACACTTTCTTTTCTATGCAAAATTTAATGCAATATAATTCTCATATGCATTAAAAATTTACACTTTAATTACCTTTTTGGAATAATAGGGAATTTACTCTCTAAATAGATGAGTCCCTGTGTGGCACCAATAATGATTTAATATAAAATTAGAATATTTTAATTATTCAACTTTTAAAAGTTATCCAGTAGTGAAATTAGTCATTAGTGAATTTATCATGAATTAATTCATGCGTGAATTATATTGAAAAGTTAAATTATGAAACATTATTTAATATAGCATGCAGAAAGTAGACATTTTAGCTACTTTTCAGTCTAGTTTTCAAGCAAAAATTTGCAATGACGATAATTTTTGCGGCCATTTGTTAACAAATTTTATGTATTTTTTCCCTGAGAAAGTAAGCATTATGAATAAAAAGTAGCTATCTTTCATTGATAAAGTACATAGACCTGCTTTTCTTACTGAGTATCTTTTCTAAAGAGTACACCAGCTCTTCGGCTATGAAGAGATTAGTCAATAAGTTTTAAGAATAATTCAGGGAATCCAATGAACTCATAACTTTCATATATATTCAAATGTTTACTTAAGAGATAATATAAATGCTGTTTATTTTAAGACGCGAGGATGTCTGAATTTTACGTTATGTCACATGGCAATATCAATCTATTAGTTTTCAATTGCTAAATCGCCAGAATAAGTGTACAAAGTACATAGAAGAAAATTACGAGTAAACAAAATTAAAAAATATTCATATTATTGTCTTTTAAGGGAAATCTTGAAATTTATTTATCAAATAAGTTAGGCAAATTTTCATGATATATTTGCCATTTAGGACAATAAATCAGGCTTCATTTTATCTAAGTACTTCTTAATATTAGATAACGTAGAATTATTTGAAAATAATTTTCATATAATTTAAATATGCTCTTAAACCATGAATACAAACAAATATTTCCTATTGAAAAAATATGAATATAAAAATATAATTTCCCAGTATTTTTTTTTTATTTCTTTTTATTTTACATGTTTAAAAAAATTGTATACACAATGTTAATTAATCCCTAAACTTTATTTTATGTTATGAGAATGTCACCCTTTACTATATAATTTTTGTGTACACACTAAGTCCTTTCTGCTGAATAATTTTAACAGCATTTATAATTTTAAGGTATTTAACACTCTAATTAGAATATTACCGCGAAAAATAATACAATATAGTACGAAAACAATAAAGTTTTTTTTGTTTGTTTGTGAATATCACAGGAATATAAGTTTTAAAGGAGCTTTTTTTTTTTTCTTCAAGGATAGAGAACAATTTTTTTGCAAATATTAATTTGTATTTTAAAAAAACATGTCGAAAATATTATTTGTATACGATAAGTAACACTAAAATATTAATTAGTTTTTATAACTTTAAAAAAAGTAAAAATTTAAATCCTTTTTTCTTAATTTTAATGAGTTAATTTTATTAACTAAAGAAACAAGTTTGCAATAAATCGAGGTTAAAATTATTTCCTGAATCTGGATTATATTGAAAAAATAATTTTAGTGCTGTGCATGAAGTTTATCAAAAAATTGACAAGGTGATACTCTAATTTCGAAAAAACCTCTTGAGAACATTTTCGTAAGGAGTTAAGCTAAAGTTTAAATTTAAATTTAAAAATTTTACTTAAAAGTTTTTTCCTCTGAAGAAAAGAAAATAAAAATGGGCTATTTTTAAAAAAGGCTAAAAAATTCACTTTTTTCAAATCTGATCTCTTGTAACTTTGTCAAATATTTATTGATGTTTACGTTTTATAATATCAATTTAAAGAAAAAAATAACTACCTTTTAAAACCGGCCATTTTTAATCAATCAAAAATTTATTTTCTGAGATATAGACAAATATAGAAAATTAGCCCAAAAAACAAGTTTTTTGAGAATATCTCAAAAATGCTTCTTTGAATAAAAGAATGATGGTAATTTTCAATATCAGCGACTCAAAATTACTCTAAAAAACATCTTTTCGTCGAGCTTAACGAAAAAAGTTAAAAATTTGTACACTAGTGTTATAGTTTAGACACCCAAATTGTTAGTGTTCATTGGGACGCCATAAAAAAAAAACTACATAATTTTACCATAAAGTTTTTTGCTTGTTATTTATTAATACTTTAAGAGGATAAACTATTGATAATATTTATAAAAAAATCAAAATAGAAAAAACTGTAGGTCGGCAAAGTGGGGGCTTACAAAGAAAATGGCGTGTCCTGGGGTGCGCGATTCCAGTCTTTCCAGTAAAATGAAGAAAAAATTTTTTTTTAATTCTTCAAGAAAAAAGGTGTAGTTAGGGGACTACGAAGAATTTTTTAGAAAAAAATAGTTTTTCACAAAATGACGCCGGTTTGAAAGAAAAGTTACCCTGCTTTTTAGGCCTTTGGAAATTAAAAAAAGAAGCAAAAATGAATAGAAAACTCTTCATAGCCGCATACTCTAATATATAAGGAATCTTTGGGCCAAATTTCATGTGAATCGGTTATATAAAACTTGAGATATCGCGCACACCGTTTCGAAAAACGCGTTTAAAGTTTTAAAGATTAATATGAACTAAGGACTAAATGCGTCACAAGATGAGCTGTAGCGGCGAAAATTATTCGGATTCCGAAAAATCCTCTTGAGAACATTTTTCTAGAGGGTTGAGCTATTAAAAAATGCATAAAAAAATCCGGTTTTTTCGTCTTTCACCCCCCCTAATTCCTAAACAAAATGAAATGCACAAAAAAATTTTTGGTAGACTTTCCAATTTATAGCATAAGAAACAAAATCCCACTTCAACCAAAAAAATCCATTCACTATCTTAGTTTTCTGCAGGAAAAAGCTCTGGGAACTCCACTAACTTTAATTGCATCTAGGCTAGTTTGGCTGCTTAATGAGGCGCAAATTCGGTCTGCCTTATTTGCGCCTAATCACTGCCTCACCAAAATTTCCAATCGGATAGCACTGTTATGCAATATGATATAAATTTAGAAAAATGCATGTCTCATTTATCATGTCATAGTTTCATGTGCAAAATTTTTTTAAAACCAGTTAAAGACAGGCTATTTAATTTCAAAACTAGAAATCGTTGTCTACCGATACCGGATCTTCTACTTAAAAACTAAAACAAAATTCCAATTATTTATATATTAAAATTTTATATTAATCTATCAACATATGTAACTTTCAACAACAAAAAAAAGAAAGAAGAAAAAAACTAAATGCTAAGACATTAAACAAATGTCAAACAATATGCTGTTATTTACAACACATTTTATCCTTGCTAACCTAATATTTTTTTCTATGTCAAGTTATTATGTTATATGTATCAAAACTTTAATATTTCTATAAATGATCAAAAGTTCTTCCGATTAACCATATTGCATATATAACAAAAACAAATGTTGTCATAATTCAAAACCAAATAAAAAAAAAATAACAAAAAATATGCGCACATATTATATCGAAAATATTGTTTAAAAACTTATTCAATGTTTTACTATATGAGACAAAAAGCCTCGCAATTTTGTGACATGCATGTAAGTAAATTTTATTGTTTCAATGTAATCCTTTTTTGTATGCAATTGTTTGAAAACGTAAAAGAATTCCATTATTATTTATGAGTGGCACACACAATTGCTAACCCAATAAAAATTATTGCAAATCAAACAAAATAAATTCATTTTATCTACTACAGTATTTAAAGGAAAACAAAACAAAACAGCTAATAACAATTTTATTTTATAAAAAAAATATCAGCAATATTTCATTATGTTTACACATTTTCTACTTAAAACAAAAAAAATTCCATAATTTAATACGAAAATATTTGCATCATTTTTAATCTATAAAATTTCAGCAAACTAATTTAAATGTTCAAAATCAATTATTTTCAAAGACTTGATGAAATTATTGTATACAAGTTTTAAGTTTCTTAGCTTAAATCTCTAGAGAGCTGTAAAATGAATCCCAAAATTACAATTTTCATGAAACGTGATGTTTTATTACTAAAATGCTAAATAAGCAAAAGGAGAATACTTTGGGCTTAATAAAAGCCAAGGAAATAAATATTATTTTACAGATCCCTTTAAAACCCTTAAGACCATAAAATTTTCTTGGCATGTATGTACATAAGTATGAAAGATAATATATTCCGAAGTAAATATGATTGAAATTTTCAAGTTATTACGAATATATAAAATTTATAATTAAGTTTAGTTTATTTTAAATATAAACTGTTTTTTATTGTTTTTTAGCTAAAAACAAAATTCTTCTATTTTAGCCATAAAGTTTTAGATCGGTAAAAAGGTTGATTTGAAATTCATTTTATACCTTAAAATTTTAAAAGCCTTAAATTCAACAAAAAAAAAATATTTGGTAACTCATAGCCGTAAGTTTATATCATTAAATTTTACTTTGGATTTAATGTCAATTTATTTATACTTTTCTAGTTTTATGAGTTGAATTATGTCAACAAATATCAGACAGACAAGTTGTGGTAAACAGGGTAAAAATATTTTACACTAGGATTGGTATGAATATAAATATTTTAAAATTTCAATTAAGAGAAATAAATAAATTTAATCAATTTTCTAATTTTATGATCCATTAAGGTGGGTTTTTGTTTTCATTATCAAAATTATTGGTAAAAATAACTTACAAATCAAAAACAGTTACTCACTTTGGGTCAGAGTTCACTTGAGCATTATACAGAAAAACATATATTGTAGGTATAAAAAAGCTGATTTAAATTATAATAATTGGATTTGAGTTTCCTGGTAAATAAATTTGTAAACGTATTTTTCTTTACCACAAATAATTACTGTAGTAGTAATTGTTGATCGGAAATCTAGATACACGGCGACCAACTATATACTCTAGTACCATAATTCACTTAAAAATTACAGTTTTTTGTTTCGAAATTCGACTTAATTCTTTAACTTAATTCCCCTTGAGAGCAATTAAATCCAAAGCTTTTCTAAGATTTGTTTTTTGCTTCTTAACTAAAGACTCAAATACAAGGTTGCGGAGCGGAAGCAGTGATAACAAAGTAGAATTCCGAATGAATTCTTTAAGTCATTTGATTTTTTCAACAAAACTTTAAAAAGAAAAACGCTTTGAGATTGTTACATGATTGCACAATTTAATAATTTATGTGTATCAATACTCGCTGCTAACTGTTTTTTCTTCATTTAGAAAGTTGGTAAAACATATACACTTTTTGCATCCTAAATTCATCCAAAACTTTAAATTTTTCATCAACTTGAATCGTTACCTTTCAACTTTGACTTTGTAATTGATATATTTTTCATCCGGCTTAAAACAAAAAATATCTTTTTCACTCCTCTTAACAGCTCTGAGTTATTTATAAGTTTCTTTTTGTTTTTGGTCCTAGACAAAAACTATCCCAATCGAATGAAATACACAAATATTTAGGATTGATGTGGCTATATTGTTCTATTAATCACTTTAAAGCAATAATAGCCTAACTTGTGGTATAATTAAGTATAAAATCAAATCTCAAATGGATTTCTAGTATTTCATCTACTATAAAAGAAGATAAAGTTGAAAAATGAAAAATTCGATTATGTATAGAAATTCTATAAGATTAATTAAGAAATATAAAACAAGACTAAAGTTTAGTAATAGAAAAATTATAAAAATATTTTTGTTAAGAAAAATTTTTGGCAATGCCAAATATCTTTTCCTTCCATATATATGTAAGTACAATTGGTATTGCACACATTTATGTTCCCATAAAAATTTTTAGTAAAGTAATAAAAGGCTTAAACTAGAAAACTTTTAACAAAAAATGATATAACTGAGATAAAAAATTTATTTTTATGGTTTTAAAGAAAAAAAAAACATATTTTTCATGAACTCAGACTTTTATATAAGCAATTTTCATAGTGCAGTATTTTATTTAATATTCCAGTGATTTTCACCAAAAAAAACTTTTTCTTTTGCTGCTTTAGTCTGCACTTATTTTCCGGAAAAATTTCTCTTAACGTAATAGGGCATCAGAAAAAAATTTTCCAATAAAAGAAGAAAAATATTATGAAATACTCGTATGTGTCCTTTTGAAATGTATGCATGTAACAATAATACAAAAAAATTCTTTTTTTTTTTAATTTTTTGATTAATTTTAAATATTCATAAAACATCATCTGAAAATTCTCAATACTTGCAAATAGAAAAAATTTTTGTTTTTTTTTTGTTCCAAAAAAAAATTGCTTTTCCAATCAAGTCTTTCAAAAGAGCAGCAAAATCAGTTCAACGATTTATTAAAAGTTCTATTGGTTTTTCATAGTAAAATTTGTCCTTCTTTTAAAATAGGCCCTAGTTTCAACACAAATCTTATTATTTTCTCGAAACTTCTTCCATGAAGTTTATTGAACAAAAAGTTGTGGCTGAAAGCTTGATCTGTAGAATTGCCCTGCATTTGAGATTCCAGTTGCCTGCAAGCTAAAAGAAGGTAATCGTTTATCTTCTCAATTGTGGACACAGCTTCAAAGTGATAATCGGATTAATCAATATGCAAATGCTGTATCAATATCTAAAGTGGTTGTTCTCTCATTCCGTTTTTTGTCTATTTTTTTCTATTAGAAAATAAATCCTTCTTCTTATTAATTATGAAATAGTTTAATTATAAAATATTATTTTACAAAGTTTGCTAAGCTGATGCCATTACTAAAAATATTTAATTGCTTTTCACTGTGAATAGTTCAAGATCTTGTCCACAGACGACTGAAAATAGCTGGAAAATGAAATTTAACCAACTATGCTGTTTTGCAGCGAACTGAGATCTTAAATGCAATATTGAATAAATAAGTGAGCAATTTCAACTCAAAAGTCCTCGACAAACTCTCGCGAATGTCACCAGCCTTTGAACTTTTATTAATTGTTTTTATTGTTTATTTTTGGTTAGTTTTAAAAACTGTTCTATTACTCCGTCTTCGCCTTCTTGAGTTCATGCACACGCATTTTAGGGGAATTAACCGCTGGGAAGCCATTGATTGATTTTTGCTGGAAAATCCTTTTTTAATTTTTTCTTAATTTCTTCTTTTAAGCTATATATTAAAACTTTTTTCCATTTTTAAGAAAGTCAATAATTTATTGACTTCGGCAATTACAACTCTATTCAGGAGTGAACTAATGGAACACATACCACATTCAAAAATCTTTTTTATTGCAATAAAATCGCTCCAAATGAACAATACGCCTCTGTTTTCGAGTCATCGTCAACAACTTGAGTACCAATTTTGAATAAAGTTGTTTTGTGTACAGAATGAGAAGCATGTTTAGTTAATATATGACAGACTTTACCTATCCCATAAATTTTCATTCCATAGAAGAGGTAGATAAATTTTACAAGGTTTTATGTTTTATCTAGTAACTGCTTTATCAGATATGCTTAAAAAAATTGAAAAATTTTTAGAATGCTTAGAAAACAACAAAAGTGGTATCACATAAGGCACTACAACTTAATTACAAAAGATTGAAGTGGCAGAATAATTTGCCAGTCATCGTATTACAAGTGGTATTTTGTAAAAATAATAGAAAATTCTTGTTTTTAGTCTGAGTCTTGTATTCATTAGTAAAATATTAAAGAGATCCAGAAGAATTTAGTAGTTTATAAAAGTTATTATAAAACGATTCTGATTACGAGTATATTTTGGCATTAAAATTATTCCATAAAAAACAAAATTCTTTCGTTTTATACAAAGTCAAAATAAATACAGTAAAAATATGTTTATATTTTAATACAAATTACTTCGTCCAAATTTAGTAAGCTTTCTAGCAAAAAGAAAAATTTAAATGAAGAACTAACTAAACAAAACTTTTACATAAAAATGCGATAAAAGCTAAATTTGATTATTGTTTTAATTCAAATTACTTTTATGCAAAGTATGAGAATAAATCACGAGGGTAGTTAAGTGTTGAGCTTTTTAAGATTCAAAGAAAAAATATTTTTCTTAACAATTCCTAATTACTACTCAGAAGACACAAGATATGCGATAAAACTTTCTCATAGAGATTATCAAAATTAATCAAAACGTAGGATAGTCTGTTACTTATAGCAATAATCTAGAATCTGAAATAAAACTTTTCTTCTAATTACTATGACCTAAAAAAATTTAATGTTTCTTGATAATTAAAACATAGGGTATAGAAAATTTAAGGGATTACTACGTGAATTTCAGTAGTAGTTCAACAATTTGTTATGGATCATATAACAAAAATAAAGAGAAGATTTTAAAAGAATGAAATTCAACGAAAATTATAGTGATAGAAGTGAAATTTTTATTAAGGACTAATAAGGACTAATACTTTTCAAATATTAATTTTTATTACATATTGCACTTTCCTATTGCAAAATAATTTAAAAATAATGTATCAAAATATTAAGTCAATCAAGACTTAGGCTCTTCACAACACTTGTACCCTTAATTTTTAAGTACATTTACCCCGAAACGACGTTTTAAAATCCTGTGATCATCGGCTTTCAAAAACTACTGTACCAATTCAATTAAATTTTATATTAATTTCTACATATAAAATACCTAAAACCCCTCTCCACCCCTTCTTTTCTACACACCATTTTTGGGGGTTGATATCTCGTTAAAAATATCTGCTTTGACTTAAAACAATCATGAAAATTATATGAATAAAAACAAAAACAAAAAAAAGGGGGGTTGAGAGGAGGAAAAACCTATACTTTAACTAAAAAAATTTTAGTTTGAATGCTAGAATGAGGTATTGTGGTCAGCGTAAATTAAGTTTTCTTGAAAACGAGCAGGTAAATAAAAGATTTTTTCAATATTCACATCAACTTTAAATATAAAGAAAATTCCAAATGAAAATTGCAGATTTCAAACAATATCAGAAAGTAATATTAGTGTTAAATTTAAAAATTGTGTTACTAATATATGACAGGACAATTTTTAATAGAATTTCAAATCAATTTTCTGTAATTGTTGGTTCAAGTAAAAACCTGATACAAAAGATAAGTACGAGTCAAATAAAGTATGGTAGCCCAAATAACAATAACAAGGAAGCCCGTTGAAATCTGACTTCTGAATTTTCAATAGAGCTCGTTGTGCCAGAATCTTTATAAGTACTTGTAAAAGCTAAAAATTTGTTGGATTGTATTTTTATCTTATTCAGTATAGGCTGAATACTGTATTTGTATTGTTAAAAATGTCCAAATGTTTGATACTTAATATAAGGTAATATAAAACTGGGATTTTGTAAATTTTTAGCTTTTATAAACAACTTTTCAATTAGTTCTTAGACTTTAATTATTTATCAATAACTGTCCTCTGAATTACAATTACAATTTAAAATATTCCTAGTCTCTGTTTTCCTCTCTTTACAAAAATAAAAAAAATAAAGGAAGAACACTAAATTTTCAAATACAAATATGCTATTTAAAAAACAAAAAAATACTACAACATGTTGACACACTCTAGGCATTACTTTTGGTATCTAAAATTACGTATTAAAGTAGAAAAAATTGTAAAATCAAAATTCAAATAAATCATTTCAGCTATCATTTTCTTTAAGCTTTTGAAATAAGATACGGTATATGTCAAAAATTGAAATGGGTATATAAAAAAAAGGTTAGAATCCTGTTTCAATTTTAAGAAAAAATACAAAATAATTTTATCCTTTCCAATAACGTATAATAACTGATGATAACTAATATTATTAGATTCAATTTGATTATAACAATAACAAATTTTCATTTATAAAAAGAAAAAAATATCAATGAAAATTTATTTAATTTTAACATTAGCTTTGCAATAATCTCAAAAAAAAACCTTTAAAATAAAATTAACGATTCCAGGAAGGTGCTGTCAAGTTCTTCATTATACTTGCCTTGAAAACTCTAAGGACAAAAGCTTTTCAATTAAATCGAATTCGGGATATTATTAAAACGAATACCAAACAATTGTGACCCAGAAATATAAACTTTTTATACAGTTAAAGAAAAAAAAAACCAAAACAAGTATACAAAAGTTTCTAAACAGCATGATGTTGGGTTAGTGTTAAACAATAATTTTCGAACCTAGACAGGTGTATTCAAGACATGAAAAATGAGTCACGCAAATATACTTTGTTCGTTTCAATATTATAAGAAATTGAATAGCAGACATGTCATGTCCATATTGTTAGTTTCATATTGTTAGTTTCATATTGTTATTTGTTTATTTATATTTTTTCCCCACTTTTTTTTTTTTTTTTTGCTTTGCATGACTTTGACTAACATTGAGCTAAGGTTTCATAAGATTTTATCTAACTTTAATACTTTAAAAATACAAACAAGGTAGATAATATTTCCAGGATTATTTTTAAGCATTTTCCTCAATATAATAGTAAGTACAATAGGGATCATGTGGCAATATGCTTTAACTTTATTTGTTTTATCCAATTTTTTTACTATTTTCATTCCCGCTTACAGGAAAAGGGATAAGAATATTTTTTAAGATGAATTTCAGCAAATATTAGGTTATGAGAGCTTCACAATGTAAAAACTTTAGTTAATGGGGCCTTCTTGTTTAGACGCTTGAATTGTGTTTTTTTCAGACGCAATAGAAAAGAGTACCAATAAATATTTTTGGCAAAATTCTTTTTTTGTTTTTTGTTTATTGATGTGTTGAGAATATAAAAAAATAATAATATTAAAACCTAAATCAAAATTGAGAATACTAAGAGCCCGGCAAAGTAGGGAATGTTGAAAAAAAAGTTATGTCCTGGTGTGCACGATTCCAGCCTTTCCAGTAATTTGAAGAAAAAAATCTTCCTTAATTCTGCAACGGGAAGAATGTAGTTATTGCACTATGAAGAGCTTTTTTGAAAAAAGTTTCTTTTCACAAAATGGTGGTAATTTGAAGAAAAAATTACGTTTTGCTCCTGCTTTTTCTGCTTTTCGGAATTTTAAGAAAAAAAAAAAATTAGTAAAAAAAACTTGGTAATGCGATAGCCTGATTTGTAAAGAATATTTGTGCTAAATTTTAAGTGAATCGGTTGAGTAAACCTTGAGATATCATGCACACCGTTTCGAAAAAAGTAGTTTCGAGAAAAACGCGTTTGAAGTTTTAAAGACTGAACTGAACTAAGCACTAAATGCGTCACAATATGGGCTGTAAGTTCGAAAATAATTCGAATTTCAAAAAATCTTCTTGAGAACACTTTCGTAAGGAGTTAAGCTATAAAAATATGCAAAAAAAATTGATTTTTTCGAATTTCTAAACAAGAAGACCCCCTTAAGTTCTACTACTTAATTAAAATTTTCTAACAATTTTTTTTAAAATACACCTGCAAGATATTTAGTAAAAGTTTCAAAGTTTAGAATTTGAAATGTGTTATGACTACAAATAAGTACTATTTCATTGATAATATATCCCAAATTTCCTTAATCGAATCCTGCCATTATTCGTACTAAAAGAATGGAAAAGCGTGTTAGGAAGAACATACGATAAAAAATAGTTCAATAAAAATAACAGTAAATTATGAGGGTAAATCTTATTTCTACATATTTTTTATGTGGATGGACCACATTAGCAAAATATTTCGTTTAAAATATAAAGCTTACTTAAAAATATCAAAAAAAGAAATTTATACTACCCACGAAATAAAGAAATATCATAAAATACTAAAAAAAAGGATATAGAAATGTTTTATTATCTAATCTATTTCTTGAAAAATATTAGAAAAAATAAAATAAAATCGTCAGTTTATCACCAGAATTTGCATTTTAATTAAATGTTTAGCTTTATAAGCCTTTATTTGATATAAGAAACAAAACAATGTTGTTTCCATGACCCTTAAGCTTCAGAAATAACTTAAAGCACAAAGCATATTGTATACAACTTAGAAAGTTTTGGTAGTATATTACAAATAAATTTTTGATAGAAGTTTAATTCAAAAATTTTTTTATTACAATTGAGCTAGAAACAGTTTGAAAACTTGATAAATATCAAAAATAAAAGTACTTTTAGAGCTACAAAACTGATTTAAGAAATTAATTAAAAATTTAAAAAAATCTCGAATGGTTCTTAATTAACTTGGGTTTGACTATTGTTAATAAAATTTTAGGGACTTTGCTGCTCACATTATTTCAAAAAATGATTCAAAAACCGATGTGAAAGTAGAACTGAAAAATGTAATTATAAAATTCAATAAAACGCAAAAAATGAGTACATTAGTGCCCCTTCAAAATAATTTTTGATAGCTTCGTCTGATTCGCACACTAATTTTTTTATTTAGTTGTCTTACTTTAAACCTCCTTTAAAATTTTCATTTGTTTGGTATTTTTGTTATCTCCTAAAATCACTTTATAAACAATTTTACAAATTGTAATTCCTCAAACATGACACATTGGGATATAGTGGTGAAAGCTTAAATAGTAAAATTTTAAATTAAATTCATAGATTATAACTTGAATATTCCAGAGTTCCACAATTCTATGACAAAAATCCGATTACAAATCATTTCACCATTTCACAAACAACTAAAAATGATACGTAACAAAAATTTAGGAAATTAAATGGAAAATACAATCGAGTTACAGTGAGTGGCTTTCTGAACTTAATTATCCTAAATCTAATAAAATGAAAATAATTTTTTGGTTTTAGAGCCATTGCAAAATTAGAAATTACGGATCATATGTTATGAAGTAAAGCTCTTAAAATAAAAAATTTAAAATTTCATTATTTTTTTACATTTATGATGACAAAATTTCTATAAAAAGACAGAAATATTTTGTAGTTTTTCTAAAGTTAAGCGATCAACAATGCTAAAACTATAAATATATCAGCGAAATTTTTCTAAAGGAATTCTTATTGGATAATATTATTACTTTCGTAAAAGAACCAGAGAAAATAAAAAACACTGTTATCGAACTTCGAAGAGTAAAATATCGTTTTTTTTTTTGTTATAAGCAAAAAAAACAAAAAATTTCGTTGATTTATTTAAAAACCATAATTATTTATTAATCCATATATGGTAAAGAAATATTTGAACTTTTTTCTACAAGTAGTGAACACAAATTCATATTGAACAATTCATCAATCAAGATAAACATACGTTTTAATGACACAGCGAAAAGCCCAAAACAATAATTCGAAAAATAAATTAATACCCTCGGTAAAATAAAGTCGTATTTAAGTCGACTTTAATATTATATCAATTTTTATCTAACACTAAAGGAATATACTATAATATAGAATATAGTTGGCACCTGAAAATATTTTATTCACATAATAGTTCAACATTGCTATAAAAGTTTAATAACCTTTTCCGTCATTTACTTTTAGGTAGTGTAAATTATACGTGATTTATTACCTACAAAAACTTTTAAATAGCGAAGTGTTTAGTAAAAAACAAAAAATAATTGTTTGACTATTTTGGCTTTACGATTGACTAAGATGAGTTTAAACATGACCTTAATTTTTATACAACTGCTATATAACTATTTAGCTGTCCTAAATTGTTAAATGTTATTTATAAGAAATATAACTAATAAAAAAAGAAAATGAATTACATGTCGCAGCCAATGAAAAAATTAACCTCTTTATATTGCATTTAACTTAAATAAAATATCAATGGATGTTATAGAACTATGTAGAAGGATGGAGTAGAACTATGGTTTGGTCAATGGAAATTTTTGTTTTGTATTTATAAAAAAAAAAAATACAGATTTATAGCCCGAATTTAGCAATTTTACAAAGCAGCTGCAGGGTCTTAAGTGAAAAGAAAAATAAATTTGGCAAGATAAATATCCTGAGAATTTCTTAGACAGCAAAAAATAAAATGAAAAAAAATAATAATAGTCTAACTATCCTTTTACATGCCCAAATATATTTATAAATATATAAAGGAACATTCCCTTGAGCTGCATTGCAGTCAAAACTAGTCAAAAAAAATCATGATAATAATTAAATACTCTTCCATAAATAATTTGAAAAATGCCAAAACCAAAGAATTTTGATTTTATCAAAGAATTTCAATAAACGATACTATATTCCAGGACTATTAAATTGAATAGCCGATACTAAAGCTTACCTGTTAGTGGCACCGTTATGATTTTAATAAAATATCTTTTTCCTACACAATTTATTTAATATGTAAATATGTAAAAAATTAATTCTATAAAAGCTTTTGTGTTTTATTATCAGATAAATTGAAATTTGTTGATAATAAAAATAAAAAAGAATTGAATCAGGATATTCATTTTTTCTTCTTTTTAACTTTGTTTATTGCTAAATCTTACTTTCAAAGAATCTGAACAAATTTAAAAAAATCTATTTTGAAAAATACATTGAAAATTAACGAATTTACTATTTAAAAAACTATAATTATAAACAAAAGACAATGATTGTCTCATTCAGTTGATTGGCCCAGCGCACACCAAGGTTGCTATTTTTATGGGCGAGAAAAGTAGACAGCAAAACGGATTATTAAAAATTTTCAAGTATTTTACTAACTCCTTTTTAACATTTTCAAATACATATTAATTGATATCAAGTGTAGTAAGCTTTGTAATGTGATTTTACTGTACATCACTTGATAAGTTCTAAACAGTATCCGGCTTGGTGTGTGCTGGTAGATTAGTTGCTTATCACGTGGCTAAATAATTACCTTCAATTTCACTTCCCTGACCAGTATAATTTTGAATTATATTAATTAAAAACAATTCTAAATAATTTTCTCTAAAGTTTAGAGTATAAACAGTGCATTTAATTTTAGACGAACATATGACTAGGCTTTTAGTTGTTTTCGTTTTCATTGAATTTTTGCAAAGTATACAAATATTGTGTATAAAATTAGCAATAAGTAAAATATTGAATATATTTATAAAGCCTTCTGTAAAATTGTATTTAGATCAGATCTCTGGTATTAAACAATAAACTAATAATTTAAGTTAACTAAAAAGAAATAAAAAGATTTATTTAAGAGTAGTTCGTTAGTGAAAGCTACTTTAAGTGAAGGCACAAGACAAATGCCTTTAATTATTGCTTTATGCACAAATATATTACATTGATAAGTTGTACGATAAAAAATCGCATGAAACCGCTTCCGTATGATCCAATGTCTTATGAGGGTAATTTAAGCGACTTAAGGCTCTGAGGCCCATTGGTTAAATATTAAACGACACTTATCTTGCAATTATATATGATATCAATAAGTCGCATGATCAAAAGTCACTTTAAATAGCTTTCATTAGGGCTAAGACCTAATTCTCCACTTAAGTTAAGCATACATCTGATATTATAATAGTAGTATTCGATAAATTTTTAGTAAGAAGCTTTATATATCTAACTCCCGTCGCAAATCTTTAAAGAAAACAAACCAAGAAAATGAAGATAACTACATAAAAATCATTTAACTTTAAACAACTGAAAATATTAACATTTCAAAATTATTAAAAAAATGATATCAAAAATTAATTCTATTCGTATTTTTTAAAGAAAAATTCAATATCAACTTCTTATAATATTTCAAAATGAAAAATATTTTCACATTTACTTGACAATAAATACCATAAGCCTGTAATGTTATAAAGTAACTTCGTAGGGATTCAAGATATAAACATAATATAAATCATAAAATATATTTTTGATGTATAAAAAAAAAGAAAATATTTACATTAAAGAACATAATCTGACAGTTTGTTATAGCTCAAATCAGTCAAAGTAAAGATATTTGCCTCTTTTTTTTAAAAGGAGCTTTACAAAGTTAAGTTCTATGAATTTTTAGGTTATATATGTATGTATAGTAGTTTTATTGACTTTAAGTTATTGACTTAAGTTAGAATCATTATAAAAAATAATTATAATATTTTACTGTACTTTTGTTTGAATGATATCAGAAGTAGCTAAGTACAAAATATAATTGCAATTAATTTTTAGAGGCTTTTATTATCCTTGCTTTTTGTTCTGTAGAGTTCCTGTGATTGATTTTTGAAATACTTATCTATTCGGTTTAAATTATGGTAACATATAAGAGTCTAATCTAATGGTTGAAAACATTTGGTAACAAAATTAACCACTTTTCAGTTCAAGTCATGAATTCAGTGAAACTTTGCGAGCAAATTTCGGCCAACCTCAGGATATTCTAATAAATTAAAAGCCTTAGAAAAGCCATAAAATGTTCGGATGAGCATACCAATGATTCTGGTCGCTTTAATAATGTATTTATACAAAAAAAAAAAAAACCCTTAAAAAAAGTGAATAAAATGTTTACTGCCGATTTGAAGGTAAAGTTTGCAAGTTAACACCATAAGGATACCGAAAGGAAAAATATTTATCACTTTTAGTGCATAGTGAGCTGTAAATAACTGTATAAAGCTGTTTAAGCTTAAAGAGGGAGTTTTTTTTTGCTTAGGTAAAGAACAATTGATTAAGTGTGAATCCACCATGTAATCTCAAAATTAAATCAAAAGTTTGCAGAGTTGAAAACAATCATTAAAAATCGTTCAAGGTGACGAAAAAATCAACTGGAAGGTTATTATGTACTCTTATTATCATATCCTCATGATGTTTTTAATTTTTAAAGGAAAACTTGCCAAAAAATTATCCGATATGAAGAAGAAAAAAGTTTTTGAATTACTTCCACATGCACTGTATCAGCTTAATCGAGTTCTTGTATAAATATTAAATATTAAATATAAACAAAAATAGACTGATTCCAAGCGGAAAATTTATAGTACCTAGTAATTAATGTAGTACCAGATCTAGATACCTTAATTGGTAGCTAGTTAGGGCTAGCTTGTCAGTTTTTTAATAAAAAATCAAAGAAAATTTGTGTAAGTATAATTACATTAAATAAAATTTTAATAACATTTCAATGTTGGAACTATTATCAAAAGCTTTCTGTCATGCAAACAAAAACGTTAGAGAATCCTTTTCGATTGGTTCTAAGCGAAATTCTATATTATTAGTACGCTACATCTTACAATAAGTTAAGTACAAATGAATCCTAAGCATTAAAAAGAGTTAAAAAAACCAATTAATGCTTTAGAAATAAAATATTTGCAAATTAATTGCTGTAGACAAATTTCAATTTGTTTGTAGTAAGATTCAAGAACAAAAAAAAGACAATTCGTCTATTGTAAGTTTTACTTAAAAACTTAACTAAATTTTATTGATTTGAAAAATAATTTCAAATATGAACAAATTTTATATTTCAAGGGAAAATGTTATTTAACCGCTAAGCAATAATTATTCTCGTACTCAGACCTTTCAAAAACAGAAAAGGAAAATACTTTTAAGATGATTATATAAACAAAATTTAAATTTTTCAACCTTAAACAACTTCAAATAATCCCTTAAAGCAACAATTTCAACCTTTTTTATTCATAGTTTTTCTGTTTTTATGTTGAGTTTTCTTTGGAGTGGATTTTTTTTTTGGTAAAAAAAAAAAAAAAAAAAAAAAATGTTTTCTGATTACTTTTCACTTCTCTAGTATAACCTTTTCTATGACTATATCTCTCTGGAGTTTTGTCAAATAAGAAGCATTTACTTTTGAATTAAGGTTTCCCTTATAAGTTACATAAAAATTATTCTATTTAAATTAAGTGTAAGGATTTTTCGTTAAAGTTTTCATGTGTTAAAATTTGAGTTCACAAATATTACAGAAATTTAGTATATATAAAGGTGGGGGAGTGGTGAATCTCACCACAATACACTCTTTTTGGTTGTCTTTCATTCGAAATTTACCTCCTTTACCAAATGAAATGTTATATAATTGTTTGTTTATTTCGCGTGTGTAGTACAAATTCATTTAATTTTAAGTATTACGTGCATCAAAGAATATTTCAATATGTTATTTACATCCGCAAATGATCTTAGACTATTACGTTGCTGCTTTACAAACATGTCAAAGGTCGAATCTTATACACATTTGATATGTAGTGCAATTCATGGAAAACAGTTAAATCGTCCTATAGAAATGGTAGTTATTATTGACTGCTAAATACTATGTTTTATTTTAAATATTTTGGATTACATTTTTGAAACTTTTTCATTTTGATTTTAAATCAAAAAATGGTATATAATACCATAATAATCCGATTTTAGGCCAGAAAAAAGGAATATACATTTTTTATGTCTGGTATACCGGCTTAGGATTAAGCCTTAAGATTAAATTAATTTTCTAAAATTCATTTTTACTGGGAAGACTCATATGTACTTCATCATGATATTTGGAACAAATGAAATCCACCTGATTTCGTTTTAGTTCATATTTTCTGTTATATTGACAATTTTTATTTATCTGTCTGAAGTTCAGTAAAATCCTTTTTGTTGTGTGCCATTTATATACTTTATATGAATACATAAATTTTTTGAAAATATGAAAATAATTTTGTTTTGTTTGCATTACTAAAAGGGTTTGTGAAACAATTTAATTTGTTTATTGTCCTTAAGAGATATGTAAAAATTTGGCTTTCTTTAATACTAAAGCTGCATAGTGTTGCAATTAATTATAATTATCTTGCGAAAGGCACACTTAAAATAATCAATTTAAGGAACAACACTAAATTGGAAGGAAAGAATTTATAGAAAACATATAATTTTAACTGTTTTGAAAAACAATAATTTCCTCTTTTTAAGTTATGGATATCATCATTTAACAATCTATTAAAACAAGGAAACAATTATTTCATTTTATGTTCATTAAACGAACTTATGTGTAAGAATTTTTTATAACCATTAAAAATATGATTTTTATAGACAATGAAATTAGGAAACCGCTATTGAACCTTTTAACATAATTTTTTTAGAATCTTAACCAATAAAACACTGGAATTTTGTTTCACTCAGTTATTGTGTCCAAAATTCTGATATCCTGGATTAAAGTGGACATAGTTTACTTTTTAAGTAAACTTTTTGTCTAAACTTTATATAAATATATTTAAGTCACGAAATTTCTATAATTTATTATGCAAAAAAGCATTTAAAGAATGTCCCTTTTGGCATTACGTTTTTTCTATTTAGGAAAAGAAGGCATAAATTACTATTGGATTTAAGTTAAACCTTGTAAAGGTTTTTTGGTTGAGAAATTTGAATTATGTTAACATAAACTATCTAAAGGCTAAGAAGATACAAATAATTTTAGCAAGTCTTTATTTTACTCAGATATACTGTTGTGATTCTACACAAGTTGTAGAATCACAGAATTTAATTCGAAAATATGTCTCTATTTTAAGGATGCAGACGCTTTTTAACATTTTAAGTATCTTAAAACATTTTTACTAGTATAATTCTATAATTCTTCCAAAAAGGAACAACACTATTCATTTTTATTTTCTATCCTTGATAAGCAATATCACACTCCCTTATTACACTATTTTCATGTCGTCATAGCTTTACTTAGTTTAATTTTTGACATTATATTATCCAATTCAAACGATGTACTATTTTGTTACTATTTAAGTGCATGTCAGCTTTCACTTAGCACGTAATAGAACTATAAAATATATATGTCAAGGATAATTTTAGCTTTTTAATATTTGGAAGACAAAAATAAAGATGATAAGAAAATAAGTGTTTTAAGTGGTGTAAATTGTAATAAATTATCACAAGAACAAATATTGTTGAGCTATATTTGAAAAAAAGGTTTGAATATAAAGAAAAATTTGAAGCCAAAAACAAATAACAATTTCCTGTAGTTTTAAATCATAAAAAGATTTTGAATTGCTCTAAGCCTGTCTAATACTCATATAGGGCAAATAAAGTTATCAATCAAAAATATTTCATTTCACGAATATTTTGACAAGAAAAACATCTATCAAGGTATAACCGAAAAATTACTGCTCTATTAAGTCTAAAGAGTACTTAACAAATCCTGTGTCCATAAAAATAACTTTACAAGCATTTTTTAACCGAATTTATACTTACATTCGTAATTTTTTGACTTTATTGGAAAGTTTTATTATTTTTGTAATGCAAGTTAAAAATTAGTGTAATCAAAATTTTTTGAGAAATAAATTTTTTATTTTTTCCTGTCCCCAAAATATTCTCTGAAAATTTCAAGTAAAACAACAACAAAATTATGTAAAAAATTAGTAGATTTTTTGCTGTCAACACTCAACGTGGATTAAAAGAAACTGCCTTTATCCGGCTATATTTTCGAAGCCTATGAACACTGTAAGTTAAAAAAAACTGTTCTAAAAATTTCAATAAAATTTACACAGCTTAGAACTTAGTAATATTTCTTTCTAATAAGAAAATAAATTACGATCAAATATTATAGAAATTACTCATTTCTTCACGCCAATGACTACCCCTAATCCTTAATGTTATATTAATTTGTGTGGTAAACGTGAATCACTTAGAACATATTGTGGACTAAAAATGGGTTTCCTATTAAATGGTGTTCAGCAGACTATGAACACATTATGTATTGTAACAGATGTAACAATATCACAGTTGTAGAATATTATACAATTTAAACCTAACCCATGTCTGTTTCGTCGAATCCTTTTTTATCATTTAAAACTATTTTACAACATACGTAAACATTAGTATCAGCAAATATAAAAAGAATAAAATTATTCAACTAATTTCATTACTTAATTAATAAATATTTTTTCAAGTATATTCAATTTATAAGGAGCCATAGTTACTTAATTATTGCTTTGCTTTTGCTGAATATTTATTCCATTTTATTTCATGTACAAATTAATCATTGATATGCATTTTTTTTAAATTCATGAAAATCGACAAGTTTTAAAGAATTTAATGTCATAAAATTTTAAATCTTAATTAAACACTCATAAAAATTAATCAACTAATTTAAATAAATGTTAAATTAAAAAGTTGAATGAATTTTATTTATAAATTAAAATGAATATTCATACATAAAATTATATTTAATTCATAGCCAATAGTATTTTCATATTTATGAAATAAATTCAAGCATTTTAGCTAAATATAAACACTAGAATTTTCGATGTGGAAAATACAGATCAATAAATTTTTTTACTACCATAATTTTTTTATTGAGTTCATACATCAAATAATCGATTAATTTACTTAATGTGCATATCTGGTACTATTTTTTTGAACAAAAGAAATTTTTTCCCTAAAAGTATTTGGTATAATAAAACAAATGTTACTATCCACTAGAGAATTATTTTAGCTCAATATTTTTTAAATCAAAAATATTGTATATTTTTTTATTTTAAGTTTTTTTTATACAAATTAAAAGTTGTGTGTTATCAAAATATGAAGCATAAATAAAATGTTATAAAATTTGCATATCCTGGGGATGAAATCAATTTTATTTTCGTAGATAGGAAACAGATAAATATTTATTTTTTTTTTGTAAATATGTAAATCAAACTATTATATACATACACATTAATAAAAATTATTGAAAACTATGAAACAATAATAACAGTAAAATTCATTAATTTTGTCTATCATATTACTTACAAAGTATATGTAGTAAATTTTCTGTCACGTAATCCATAAATTTGGAAAAAGCATGAAAACTATAAATGACAAGCGACAATTTTACTATTAACCATTTTATAAATAGCTGATTACTACTTATTTTATTGCTTATTCATACCAATTTTTTGAATACAGCATAAGAATTTCAATATAAAAAAAGGCATAAGATCAAAAGCATAAATAAAAATTTCTAATGTAATATTCAAGATATTTACTAAATTTTCTTCATAAAACAATTTACTTTTTAGCATTTACAATGAAAAGAAATGTATATTATATTTATGGTATATATATATATATATAAACATGACGTACATGCAACGAATATTTTTTGTTTAATATTTTCAATTCACAAAGGAATATAAAAAACAACGCTTCTATTTGTTTAAATCGCAATTTTCCAAATAAAAAATTCTTATAGCAATTCATAGTGTTAGCTTTTATATCAAATATGTTAATTTTTCACTTACGTGTCAAATTAGATTTCCTTTGAACCTTGGAAGAATTTTAATGAAACAAAACAAAAAAACAACAAATTATCTCTAAATAATAATTGAATAAACTCAGAATGTTTAGAAGTAAATAAAGTAAAATTGTCTGCTTTTATTCAACCTTTGCTTTAAAAATATCAAAATATATTATTAAGGATTAGAGAGAGGAATACTAAACTTCTTTTGGCATTTCAGTAATTATATGAAAAAAAAAATTAGACAAAACACTTTTTTTATTGTTAAAGCCCACAAATATTTTTGGAATGTATAAATATATAAATACCTAACCCTAAACCATTTGCAGTCGCATATTATTAAGAGCAAAATTAGACTTTTACCACTAAAAACTGATTTTTAAGTGATTCGGAAAATTATTGAATATAGTTTTCATAGTTTTTTAGTAGTGCATTTAGTGTTTAGAAATTGATATTAAGAAAAATTCCTTATAACGAGTTACACTGCCAGGAATAGTCAATTGGCATGTCCTTAATTTTTTTATAAAAATTCTAATGATTTAATTGATGATGCTCTTTAAGAAAGTAAAAAACCCATTTAAAAAAAATGTAATTTTAGAATAATAAACTGTAGGTTTTTAACAATATGAAATAGAATTAATTAGGTCTATAAACGAAAAAGATTTAAGTTCACTTTTCTCAAAAAACCCTTATAGTGACTACAAGTAAAATAAAATGAACCTGAATACATCCCAATCAACATGAACCAAAAAAAGTTCAACTTTTTAGAACATTTAGTATTAAATCAGGTTAAATTCTTGATGATCAGGTTGAAATCATGCGCAATCCAAGTTTATTAAGATGAAACCAGTACAAAAAATTTTGGCTTTGGCATCTTACAAAAAATAAAATATAAATTACAACATTTGGAAAGTAAGGAAAAAATAAAAAACAAATTAAAGTGTGAGCAGAAGTGAAGACATTAAAGTTTTAATGGGGTTAATAATAATGCATTATTATTTGAAAGGTACAAATTATACTTTTTTAAAAGATTTGTAATGTAATTATTGCAGTCAATATACTTCTGAGTTTAACCGCGGATCAGAACTCCTATAATATCACCTATAATACCACTGTCCAAAACGCTAATCTAGACATAACCTCATGATGATAAAAATGCACTGCGACCAGTCTTGATCCATTGTGCTCCTCGCCAGACATGTTATTGTGGAAATCTAATATCCAGTTCCCTTGCCAGAGCTAGGATATCTCTCAAACCTATTTCCAATCCTTCCATACAGGTTACTTGTCGAGTGAGAAGATGCTTTACCCTCTTTAACAACACCCTCCCTCCCACAGTCAAAGAGCAGGTGGAAGAAAAACTAAGCTACTCACATATTTTGCTTGTCACAAAATTCAATTAAAGAAAAGTACCTAACAGAAATTAAATTAAACACTTTGTCATACGTTGCGCTCATAAGAATCCATTATAAGAGCATAAATACGTTAAAAAGATTTGAAAACACCTTCAATTTAATACTACAGCGAAATATGTAGTTGAATTTTTGCTATCATCTTCCAAAAACTACACTCAAATTCTTTATGTTATCTTCTTTTAACTAATATTATTATCCTTGATTTCATAGAAAATGATTAGAAAAATTATTCAACAAAAATAAAAAATAGTATGACAATATTTGAAATAATCTTATTAGCATTAGGAAACCGAAAATATCCGAATCAGCGTAACATACCCGAGCGTGTCGGTAGAATTAATTTTACCCCCCAGAAAAAGTGCAAAGTGCGCCTAAAGAAGTTTTCACTTCAAAAAGAAGTAGACATGAAAATATTGATTAAAAGAATTTAATAAAATATATTCCAAAAATATTAGCAAATTTTTCATCAAGTTTATTGCGTCAAATTTAAATAATGTCATCTGTTTAAATAAGACATACCAAATTTAATTCAAAATTTGTGGTCCTGGCAAACTGTTATATATTTTAGAACATCCAGCAACACGACAAGCAAAACAATTTCATACATAGTCAAGCACATAGAAAAGATTGTTATTAAACAGGTTACCATTTACCTTAAGGCAAATGTTGAATAAAACTAATTACAAAATAAAAAAAAATTTTGTACAATGTGTTCTGAAAGAATATAAAATTTTGTAGTATTAAAAAACATATTTAATTACTTTTTAATTATGTATTATCCTGCCTAACTGAAGCAGAAAATGATTCATCAGATAAAATAATAAATTTTTTAAATAAAATAGAAATTTTGGAATACCCAGATCATTGCAAGGGGCTTTAATAACCCAACCTTATGTGAGTTTACTTCGAGTTTTTTTGCACGTAAAATATTACTGACATGAGTTAAAACCTTATAAATAAACTTTTAAAAATTTTAGTTAATGACTCCAAAAAGGACTATTTAATAAAAGCTAAATAGAAACAAAAATTTGTTGAATTATATACAAAACAGTAAAATCCAAGAATTTGAGGTATATTTTATGTTTCTTTAACTGAAAAAGATGGATCTAATCACAAGGATGAATAAAATTTACTTTAAATATTCGCATTTGCTATTTTATTTATTTATCTACTGTTTTTATTATACCCTAACTGTACCCGAGCACACGCAGCTAAGGAATTGTTAAATGAAAAAGAAATAAAATTTATTTAATTTCAAAAATTATTTAGTTTTATTGTTTGATGTGCCAAATATAGAACCCACATTAAAAAGCAATATTTGTCTGTCTAGAACTAAATCATAAAATCTTTCCCAAAGTCAATTAAATTGGCAAATGTAATCTGTATAATTAAAGTGGGATATCTTTTGGGATCATAGGAATACCAAAACTTAAGAAATATTTAATATTCAAAAGTGCCACCAAACTTTCTCCTAGTACGGCATTACTCGGGCTTCTTTTTACTTCAAGCCAAGCACAATAGCTTTATTTGTTTGTTTGGCTATTTGATATTTTGCAATGTGATAAACGTCAGCTTGATTTTTAATCCAGTACGTGCGATGACATATCTTGAAAATTGTATGAATAAAAAAATTCATTACATAATCAATGACTTCATATGCTCAACTCTCTCTCTCTCTCATGGGACTACCTCGTTTTGAATTCTTGACTGAATCATTATATCAACTTTATTATTAATCGCTAAACTATCATATTCATCTGGCCAACCATGATTCTTTGATCCTTATAAACTGATTCGAGTTTTAGAAAATACTTCTTCAACCAATTCTATATTAGATGTCATGAAATTACTGAAGTTATAAGGAAAGTAAAATAATTCTAAAGTTAGCCTAATGACCCACTTTTTTTAATTTCCAATTACTTAGATATTTGTAGTTAATTATAACATCTGTATACTTGCCGTCAAATGTATTATTTCAGGTTAAAGAATTGATTTTCTCAGCTAATGTTTATCGAATAATTACAGTAATTTGCTTAAAATGTCCCTGTAAGTAATATCAATGCGTTCTAAATGATCTGATTTTCCTTACAAATATCAATAAAATTATTTTTTACATTTTTCAGCATAACAATTCATCCGAAATTTATTCATCTAAAAAGAAATAAGTTTGATATCTGCAATACTTTTCCTATTGTCTTTTCGCTTGGGAGCATATTCAATGACAAATTCAAAGTAGTTTGAGTAGTTTTAGATGATAGCAATGTCGCTGCTATTACAAAGGACACAAAAATTTAAGCAATGTCATTTTTAAATTAAATTACAGCTAGAATCAAATTGATTTGTAATGTTTTACCTGTTCCTCTTGACAAATTGAAGATTTCTCTTGTTTTCAAAATTAACATTTTATTACCTGTCATGACAGTGACATTTATGTATATAACAGTAGCTATAGCCATACAAAAAATTATATGGAAAATATGCGTACTGGTTTCTAAAAGACAAACTACAACAAATAGTTTAAAAAATAAAGCTCCGATTTTTATTCTTAAAAATTTCATTATGTTGCCTGGTGAAATACTCCACAACAGTCATTGTATTTTAAAATATCATTTCTAGTAAAGCAGGCTTAAATTTTTGGACTAATTGAGCCGGAAATAGCAGCTTTTTTTAACTTAATTTTTATGGAAATTTATGGAAAACATATTTTAGAGAGCAAGCTTTTACCGCTTTAAAGTAAGCTCTCAACAAAAAAAAACTCGAGTCTCTTGTTTTCTAAAGGGGTAGAATATATCCAAGTTTCAAGAAAACCGGTGAGTTTAGGTTAGTGAAGTTTCACTATAAGAATTGGCATATTCTAACCCTTTTCCATCTAATTTATTATCTAAATAGCATTCTGCCAATTAGGATTTTTCTTTGAATATCTCACTGTATATTTTCTAAGCAAAACATGTGATTGAGCGGCATATTTTTTTATGTTGTTAGCTATTCATTTATTACCTAGCAAAGGTAATAGCAATATTTTAGCAAAATGAAAATTTAAAATAATTTTTAGATATCTTTTGAAAAATAAAATTCAACTTCAAAAGCTTTTAAATACTAAAAATCATTTTTAGACTTTCATGTAAATAACAACAAAAACACAAAAACGTTTAACATGTATTTAAATATCCGGTAATAAACTCACTAAAAATATCTAAACAAATAAATATTTCAAACTAATATAACATAGATAAATAAAATTTAAACATTAAATTTTAGTTTAATTGGTAAATTAATATGCATTTGTATATATCCTGCCAAATATTTCATATTCATACTAGCAAGGAAAGTAGCATTAAAAATATACTTATAGTAATATTCATTAAAATTTTATAGCTATGCTACAAATTTTCTACTTAAATATTACATTTAGACATCCTCTGATAGCACCTTGTAAATACAAAAAAAAACAAAAAAAAAAAATTGTTGGCATTAAAATTTTTACTTAGAATTTTTATTTCGTATTCATTTAATTGATACAACAATAAATTAAGTTATAAGAAATAACCAAAAAGTTTAATAAATAAAATGGTAATAATATCACAAAAATTTTAAGAGAACGTTTATAACTTATGTATTACCGGTAAATTTTACAATTATTGGTTTTCTTTACGAGAGTATTATAAATAAAAGTTTATACGTTTATACGTTTTTAAACTATAATAACAAAAAAACTCGATCTAAATAATAATTATAAAAAGGATAAATTTATTCTTAATAAATCTTTAAGAAATTTTCTTAAGGCAGCCATTTTTATATATATTTACCTGATAAATTACAGATATAAAGTGTTAGTAATCCAAAAAATTAATATCAAATGCTATCGAATAAAAAACTGATTTGATATTTTTCACTATTATAAAAATTCCTTTCTATTTGTATTTATGAATTGAGTTGGTTTTATTAAAATGAGAACAATATCAACAACTTCGGATACTTATTAATATTTTTCAAGCTCACAATTTTTCAAAACACCTTAAATCATTCTCAAAAAATACAGTAGTAAATTCATTTAGTAAAGTAATTTTTTTCTATAAAAACAGAATCACTTCCTTTTTTCCTTTTATTTTATTTATTTATATTATTTTTTTTGTAATAATATAAATTTACTAGAACACTTCAATATATATATATATTAATTACACTGAAATAAATCAAAATTTATATTTAATAATCGACATTATTTGTGCATTTTTTTTATTTTTTGTTTAATATTTCTCAAAGATACAAAAATAAAATAAAATTCTAATTAAAATTGAATGAATTGCGAACTATTAATTCCAAAAAAATAATTTCTTTCCCGCTCAAAGCAAACTCTGCTCGATAACTAAAACTCAAGTTAAGCACAGGTAAAGGTAAAGTTGTAAATGGAAAAAAAGCTTTTCCTTTGTATAATATATACTAAAGTCTATCTAGCTGGATTTTTATAATATAAAAGACTGGAAAAGCCCCTTATAAAATGATTGGAATAACAAAATTTATTCAACTAGTTTTAAAGCTTATGCTCAAGTTTTACTAAAAGACTTGATAAAGAAAGGAAAATACATATATCTCCCTCGATTGGATACAATGAAAATGTTCTTGCGCTGTATAACTTAGACATTGGCGTAGGAAATTTTAATTCAGTAGAAACAAAAATGATTCAATGTTTTTTTAATGAATTAGTGACAATGTTTTTAGAATAAAGCAAAAACAAAAGGTGAACAGAGAAGTACATAAGTTTTTTATTATTATTTATAAAACTAGTTTTGATTTGAACTAAACTAAATTAATTGTTAAAAATTATAAATCTATGTTCTACAGGATAATCTTTTAGATAGATTTATTAGCTAACCTTATAAGAGAGATTAAGTGTCATTGAATTTGATGAAAAATTTCTCACGGCCCAAATTCAATTGACACTGATTTAAATTAAGTTTTAATTGAAACAAAAATAATTTATACTTCAAATTTATTTTTATCTTGACAAAAAAAATGAATAACATCAATAATTGTAACTATTGATATATAATATATTGAAAAATTACCAAATATAGGTTTATTGAAACACTAAACCAGATTTAAAAGCAATGCAAGTTAGCTAAGAAAAAGATCAATTTAAAGAACTTTTTATATATTTTCAAAAACATTTTATGTTAATTTATAATACAAGTTTCTAAAATAGTACGTGGCTTAATTTTAGGAACTTAAAGTTGAATGAAAAATTATTTTTGAAGATATTATTTTAGAACTAAAAACAATATAAATTATATATGTTGTAATCCTTCAAAAGCCTAGAAACCAAGTTTTTTTGTTTGTTAATGACTTACATTACTTTGAAGAGATTAAAGTTACCCAGAACTTGACAATCAAAAGTAAACTTTCCTTTATAAGTTGAGCTTTAGTTAACATTTTTTAACCAAAATTACGTTCTTTTTAAATTAAAGGCTATTTCTCTGTATTAGGTTATTAAGGATTGTAGCCCGTTATTTTTTCATGAGAAAATCGATAATTTTTCTTACATTTTTTTTGCTTTTAAGCATCTTGTTTTCTTTTCTTTTCTTTTCTTAAAAATGACCAGAGATTGATGATATTTAGGTAAATAATGTCAACATATTTTCGGATACTTAGGTAAAAGAAATATCAGATCGTCATTTGACGATGCGCATTCATAAGCATTGCTCTTGAAAACCATCGCTATATACAGTCCTTATCCAAATTTACTAAATTTCTTAAAATTGAGTAATTAAGATTTAAAAGAGTTGGGTTCTTGATATAAATTTCAAATTGCTTGTTAAAGTTTTATAATTTTGATTATAGAAAGAGATTTTAATCATTTTTTTCTTCGAAAACTAAAAAAAAAAAAAGTTGTAAATACACCTGGGTCTCTTTTTACGCGGTCTTTTTTTATGCGGTCTTACTTTTACGCGGTCTTACTTTTACGCGGTTTCTCGCTTTTGCGCGGTCTTTTTTACACGGTATCTTACTTTTACGCGGTCTTTTTTTACGCGGTTTCCTACTTTTACGCGATTTCCTACTTTTATGCATTTCCTCTAATTTAAGCAAGATACAGGTTTTTTTTACACATTTTAAATATTACTTGGTTTGTTAACAGCTTTTAATCACTTTATCTAGGTTTTTTCAAGCATATTATTAACTATTGATTGGTCTTAATTACATTTCACCAGAGCTGATCTGTAAATATGTGGACTAGATATTTCATAGGAAGGTTTCAGAAAAATCATTTAAGTTCTAGGAATTTTTAAAATTTATCCTTTGATCTACATATAAACTACATGTGCACTGCTGCAATGTTGACCATAATTGCTTTATTACAGGGACATGTATAGGGGACTAAATTCTTCGAAGTAGATACTTGTTACTTATTGTTAAGAAATAAAAATAATTTTGTTACGTTTCCTTCCCAGAAAAATTCCCTTTTTGCAATATAAAGAAAAATGCAAGAAAAAAATATTAATGTGTTTTTAATTACTCAAAAACCTAATGTTTACATTTGAAAGTGATATCTGTATTATTTGCTTCTAAAGAATAATAAAAGAAATCCCCCGTGTTTTCAAAGGATGGAAAATTTTAGTTATTTTATTTTTTTGGTGGGATTCCTTTACCTATATAAATTGGTTATATAATTCAGATTTGATACAGTTGTTCGTATACCGTGTTGGTAAATTTAGTTATTTTTGTTTAGAAAATTTAGTAAAAATCGACGATATTGATGAATGGCTTGTCAGACTTACAAATCGACGATATTGATGAATTGATATACGACAATGTTGATGATGACGATTTGGTAAATAGAGTTCTGGAAACGTATGATTGCCAAACACGGAGTGATAGTGAAGAGGACATTTCGGACAGCTGGATTCAAGAAGGACTGCAATTGGCCCAGAAACTAGAACATCATTTTATAATAAATGATCCTAATGTGCAGCGCTCTTTACGATTCCAAGGAAATTTAAACAACTTTATAGCCTGCTACAAAGAATTGCTGAAAGATAGTTTAAAAAAGAAAAAAAGCAATTTTGTTGCCATACAAAAAAGACATGTCCGTCGTATTCTAGACAGCGACAGTGAATAAATGTTTATATGAAATAAAGTAAAATTTATATTTTAGAATTGTTTTACTTACATTTTTTGTTATATTAGCAACGATTTTCTTTACAAGAAATAATTATCATTTATTATATGTATTACAATACATCCTTTTTTCAAGCGGTCTTTTTTTACGCGTCTTCTCGCTTTTACGCGATTTATTTTTACGCGGTACGGACCTACCGCGTAAAAAGAGACCCAGGTGTATTGAAAAATGGATTGTATATGTATATTATAAGATACAGTAATATTGTATACGAGAAATTCTGAACGAAATTTCAAAAACTGTCATTTGACCGCGTTTGGTAAGTTTATTGTTAAAAATTTTGGTCTAGCTCTCATGTAGAAATTCGCGATAAGAAATTTCATTTGAAAAAGTTATTTAGATAATTAAGACTATTTCAATAGATCCATTCGATATTAAAAACGAAATAATCAGTGATAGTAGTGAAAACGAAAATATTTTCAATTTACTTAAACTAACACAAAAATAAGAAAATTTGGAAATCAGTACAAAAGAAACTGTATAAAGAAAAATTGTGGAAGAATTTAGTTCTGGTAGAACAGAAGGACATTAATGACCCCACAAGTTACACGAATAATTAATAGTAAGAGAAAATGTAAGTATAGCTCTTTCTTATTGTTAAGAGGGGAGTACGGTTTTAAACGTAAAAAAATCACTTTTTTCGTGAATTTTTTTTATCAATATTGATTAAGCAAGAGTCAAAGTTTTTGTAAATTATCAAGCATGATGTTAGCAACATTTTGTAATTTTTTTATTAGAAAAACTTTATATGGAAGCCAAGGACGTCTTTGGAGAAAGATGATTTGCGGTGATCAATGTATCTCACATCAGCTGGAAATTACCTGAAATCAAAAACACTTAAAACTTAGTCAAAGTACTATTAAATCCTTCCCCCAAGGTTGTCTGATTACATTTTTAATATTTAAAAAATTTTGGTGCTCATTTAAAGTGAAAAATGCTATTTTCCACGAAAAATTCCGCCACTTTGTAAGTAGAAAACCCTCTTAATGTAAAAAAAAATTCTAAACTTCAATTTGGGGTGGAGATATTTTTTATGTAGAAAGTGTGTACCAAGTTTAAAGTGAATCTTTAATGTAGTTTTTGAATGGCAGTGATCACCGACTTTGAAAAAGTAGTTTTGAGAAAAACGCGTTTAAAAATTTTAAAAGTTTGTTCATGACTTTAGTTACCTGATATCTTTGACAGTTTTGCTTGAATCGACTTCAAATTTTAAGATTATATTTTTGAAATATCAAACTATGAGAACATACAAAAAAAAAATTCGCAGGATAAATAAATAAATAAATATTATAAAAGAAAGTTTATATATTGTTCACAAAACGATAAAAGTTACAACTATTGTCATTTGTTTACCTGTTTTTTGGCTCGTCTTTTAATTATTGGATCGTATCTTAAAAACCTAATATTAAACCCAAACAAATTTTTTATTATTAAATTGTTAACTTTTCATTCTTTTAAACAAAACATTATTTGTGCAAATCAAATAAAAATTGGCGGAGTTACAGGTGATCAAATTTGAAAAAAAGGTGTTTTTTTCACCTTTTTTCAAAATCACAAAAGGTGAAAAACTTCACTTTTTCTTAAATTTGATCTCTTGTAACTTCGTTAAATATGAATTGATTTGTATTTTTTGTATATCAAATTAAAGAAAAGCATGATAGCTTTTTAAAAAGAGCCATTTTTAATCAATCAAAAAATTATTTCTGGAGATATAGATCAATAAAGAAAATACAACCAAAAAACACGTATTTTAAGAATATCTCAAAAACGCTTTTTAGGATGTAAAAATAATTGTTATTTTCAGACTCAGCGACCTAAAATTACCCTAAAAAACATCTTTTTGTTGAATTTAATTTTTTTTGCCGAGTAGTGTATCTATACGTCCGTAGCAAACCTGAAAAATGAAAAAATCACGTCCCCCCTTAAGGATCTATAACTTTTTTAATTTTCTTACGACTTTAAAGATTTTACTTTTAAAATTTTTGTTTCAAATTTATCTTTTACTAAAAATTTTAAAACTTTTGATAATGAGGTTCTTTGAGGCGAAAAAAAGCAAATGAAAATGGGTGATTTTGAAAAAAGGTGAAAAAAACACCTTTTTTCAAATTTGATCACCTGTAACTCCGCCAATTTTTATTTGATTTGCACAAATAATGTTTTGTTTAAAAGAATGAAAAGTTAACAATTTAATAATAAAAAATTTGTTTGGGTTTAATATTAGGTTTTTAAGATACGAGCCAATAATTAAAAGACGAGTCAAAAAACAGGTTTTTCGGCAAAATATCAAAAACCGTTCTTTCAAAAAAAAAAATGGTTTTCATTTTCAAATTCAGCGACCCAAAATTAGTCTAAAAAGCACTTTATTTTAAAGGTACATTTTTCGTGTAAACTAGTGTTATAGAGGACACACTTAGCTATTAGTTAATACATAAAGTTATCAAAATAATTGATTTGCAGATAAAGCAGTTTTTGTAAATTTAGCCTGATTAAAATTTAAAACAAACATAAATAAAATACAATAGATACTTCTATAATAAAACATTGAAAAGTCTTCAATAGTAGTCATCATATTAATGAAAACAGCATCCAAACTCTTTAGCTATATATATATAAAATAAATTTGTACAATTAAAGCCAAATTCAATTCGGCTAAAAAAATTCATTTATCGTTATAACTCTTAAATCTAAGGAAAGAAAGAAAAATAAAGAATATAAATGAGATTTTTTGTAAGTTTTAAATGATGGCCTTGCAAAAACTGAAATTGGACTTAATTTTATCTAATGAAAGTCAACAGACTAAACCACTTACCGAAATTACTTACTAAGAAATACAATTACTATAATAATAGAATTTTATACAATTTGCCCATATCTAAATACATCTACAAAAAAGCTTTCAAACTCTACTGAAATTTATTTATTTATTTAATGAATTTTTTGTGAAAAAATTAAAATGTAAGAAATATCAACACAAAATCAAATTTAAATAGACTTTTGTTAGAAAAAAATATCAACAGAAACCACATAAAAGTTGTATAAATTTAGAAAAATCCTTTTTCAAAATAAAATTCTTAAAAAGTTAGTACGAAGCTTACATTTTATTTTGTTGATATAGTATTTATATGAAAGATTTATGCAATAGATTCGTTTCTTTTTGTTTTAAAATTTCTGTGCTCGTTTGAAGTTAAAATAACAAAAAAATCTGCCATTTTGTCACTATACAACCTACCAAATGCTATAAGAAAAGTAAATGCGTTTAAAGTTTTAAACTCTGAAAACAGTACAAAAGTTAAGGAGTTTCAAATGTCAATAACTACGAAAATTTTGTCTAAATTGGTTTGAAATTTTGACACAAAATCTTAAAATATTGTTCAATACGAAAAATGTAATAAATAAATTGCAATTTTTAAAAAGTTTTATCCGCAAGGACCAAGTTTTTTTATGTAACCTTAGTTTAAATTGGTATCTTCGGTGTTTTTTTTAAATATTTCCCCGCAATTTAGATAATATAAATTAGCTGCGACTTAATGAAGTCTTTTACTAAATTTAATTAAAAGTAAAAGACTACAACTTAATTCAGCTTCTGAGCATATTTTAGAGGAAAAACAAGTAGGTGCAACTCTCTGCAGCTATCCACAATATAGTATTGACAGACAATCTGTTAACTACTCAAATGGAATTTCAATTTCGTTCTCAGGCAGTTAATATTTTCTGGTCTTCATATTTTTATCTTTTTTTATAAATAGAAGATAACAAGTGACAACTATTTGATATTCAAAGATGACTTAATGCCATTATTATTTTAGACCGATATTCTACTTTTTGTATTTTCTTGGATCTTAGAACCATCTGCTAGGGCTTTTTATGTGGCGGAAGACATACTTTCTCGGAAAATATAATTTAAGCACTGCTGCTTGACTATGTGATAGCTATTTAATGACTATAATAACTCAATGAAAAAAGGTGTTTTTTATTTATTTACGACATCAATCAAATAAACTTCTTTAGAACGAGCCTATTGATATTACAAGATTAAAAGCCAATCAACAAGTTCTTGAATTTTTTGAAATAAATTGAAATTATTGAACTTTTTTATTACAGATTTTTACAAAGTGAATTTATTGTTTTGTGAAAAAAAAAAGTAAAATTCAGTATTTGTTGCTTTTGTTAACGAATCGACAATGTTTACTGTGTACTTTATTAATAGCTCACTTAGCTTAGCCCTAAATAGGCGTTAGCTTATTTCACGGTACTCTCTAATCATGCGTTAGTTATTTTTAATATTTAAAGTAAAATTTTCAAGGGGGTAAAATAATTATCCAAATACCAGAGCATTTTTTCTGTCATTGCGTTTACCAGCTTTAAATTTCTTAAGGTAAGGTGATGTCATGAGAGAATTTAACCTTAAATACTCTTAGTAAGAAAAAATATAATCCTACTTCAAAAAACTTACAATTAGATAATGTAGCGATAGAAAAAACGTTCCGGTTTTAATGATCTTTAAATCAATAATTAAACTGATTTATATATTTATTCCCCAATTTTATTCATTTTTGACTCAAAAGTCTTATACACATTATGTAAAAAGTTTTTCAAACTTTTCAAAAAAATTTTAATTATAATTAAAATTATTTTAATATGTTTTCTATTAAACAAAGAATATAATTAGTTTGATATCTAAAACAATATTTGGTGTAAAGACTAAAATGTGTTATTTTTTTGGGTTAAATTAGGATCTACATATAAGAAAAACAAACATAAAATTCGCTTTGCATCCGTTAAATATATATTTAGCAATATCAAATTTATGCGAAACGCTGATATAAAACAGACCTAGGTCAATATTATTGAATCTATGTTTTCTAAAGTTTTCAACAAATGCAATATTAAATTAAACTTTGGTACACATATATAATTTTAATTGTGTAATTAAATCTAATAATGCTTATTTTTGTATGACTTGAAATTAGATTAATCTAATTTTAAATTATTAGATCGTATATTTTTTAAAACATAATAAGAGCATCAATAGAAATATTTTACTGGCTAAATAATAAAAATTGATTCTAATACAGTACCAATGACAGTAAAAAATTTAGCTAAAATACTGGACTAATATTTAGTTAAAAAAAATAACTATATTAATATTAAAATATCCTACCTTTAGTCAAATACTCGACATTATTTCCTTTGGAATACATTTGGAGCTGAAGAGTTTATGGTGGTGGTTTATAGTTTTAATGAGCCATTACTGAAAAATAAAAATAAATGATAAAAATAGAAATTTAGGAAAATTTGAATTGAAAATTAAAATCGCAAATGTAAAAGGTTAGTTTCGAACTACATACAAAACAAATTTAATGGTTGAATTATATTTATGGTAAAATTGAGACCATTGAATAGACGTCACTAAAGTACCTTGGAAATCAATAAAAAATATTTCAAAATAATTTAAGTAGCAATATTGACATAATGTAATCGAAATTAGATAAAAATAACTTAATTTTTATCTTATTGTAGTTTTTCAAACTAATGGCAACAAAAAATATAGAGTGTTTACATTTGTTGTTTCTCTTGGATTTACTAATTTCATTATCATCTAGCAAATATCTCATGATCATATATTTTGACATATTTCAATTAAAACCTATGGCAAATTTTGTCATAAATTCCTTAACAATAAAACAACACATTTTTGTAGTCCATTATTGACTGAATTATAATTAAACCGAAAAACTGAAGTAATGGCATGTATACCCATCAAGTACAGAGTTTCTTTCAATTCTTTACAACAGCTTAATTTTTTATTAATCTCAAAAATCTTGTTAAGTATTTTAAATGCAAGAAAAAACCTAATCTGCATAAATTAATAATTACTTTTTTGAATAACTATTTATTTTTAGTTAGTCTACATTAACGATCAAATAAGCATTTTGCATTGCGTATTAGTCTTACTCCAAAAATATTTTTATATATTTTATTATATTGCATTGGTTTGCTAACGAAAAGGTCAATACACATTCTTCTTTATCAACTACCATCAGCCAAGGAAGAAACTTTAATCCCAGGGAGAACATTGTAAAATTAGGATTTTGGGATTGACTTTCATCATAGGATCATTACTTGTTAGGGAGCAGATCTACAGGTTGTAGTTCATGTTTGATCTCCATAGATTATTAGAAAAAAATAAAAAAAGACAGTACAATTTTATATGAATCCTAAAATAATTTTTATTTTTTCTCATAATTATTAAATTTCACAATTTCAATGATTAAATGCAATTTAGAAATAGAGCAAGAAATTAAAATGTCATGAATATTTATATTTATATGTTTATTCAAATTTAAATTTTTTTTATTTTATTTATTTATGTTTTTTTTCTTTCATTTAATCAAATAATTTTTTGTATTTGCTTTTATTAATTTATTTAATTTTTTAAATAAATTTCTTATAATAATTTTCTATTATTACAATATAAAAATTTTATCAACTTCTTTTATAAAAAAAATATGTAGTAATATCCCTTATTGTTAGTAGATGCTTAAAGAATTACTAACTGAATTATCCAGTCTAAAAATATCAAGCAGGTGAATTTGAATCATAGACTTATTGACTATAAAGTTACTTTTTCACGCAACATTTTCCTCAGCTACACTGAATAATCACCTTAATTTCAAAAAAGGGAATGAAAATCATGAAACCGTCAAACAATTGAGAAAAATATAATACAAAGTTAAAGAAATATTTTCTTTTTCAATAAATTTAAATATAATTCGTTTCAATTCTCATTTAAATGCTTAGACAGTTTACCAAATGCTTCTTAAAAATACTCAAAAAAAAAAAGCAATACAAACATTTACTAATATTTCAGCTAAGTAACAGATCATTTAAAAAATCATAAAAACTTATGAAGAATAACATGGCTTATAAAGTTTCTAATAAATCTGGTGGGTTTATATTAACAGAAAAAAAAATAATTTGAAATTTTATTTACAACGAAATCAACAACAAGAAAATAAAGGAAATATTTTTCCCGAAAATTCATAATAAAAAAACTTTAGAAACTTAATACGAAGTCCATTAAATATTTATTTCCTATTAATTTCAAAATATTTAAAAAAAAAAATCATAATCGTTATGAAGAAGCTTGTCAAGTTTTCTTAATTTTTTTAAAAATTAATGAGATTTATTCCATACTATTTTAACTACATATTAAAATACATGATTTTCGATATAAATTAAGCAAACTTTTAATCTAATCTGTCTAAACTTTTCAATTTATATTTATCGAATTTGATAAATAATTACTTTAAAAAAAATTAACTAGAAATATTTTATTAGAATATCTTGAAAACAAAAATTTTTTTATCTGTAAAACTTTTCGAATTAATTTTAATGAAATGTAGTTAAATATTTAAATTTTCATACCCTAAAGTAACTAGAAATGAGTATTAATCTGAATTCTTCTTTTCTTTTCTTCTAAAAGGATATTTTTCACATAGATCAAAAAATTTTTAGAGCATATTGTAAAATAAACATAATTATCTTTGAGCAATATTAATACCGCAATTACTATAAAGATTATCAATATTGAATTTTTTATATTGAAATTTTTTTTGTTAAATTTAATTGAGATGAAAAATTAAATAATAAGAAATAAAACCAAAAATAAAATTTGTATTTGTAATTCTTTGTTTACTTGTTGTTTTGTAACTGTTCAAACTTAAAAATGCTAAAAATTAAAGACTCTAACAATTTCTTAAAGATTTAGAAGATTTCATAGAAGAGTTTAGAAGACAATCGAAGATGTTCAATATTTAACATAGAGTCTCTCAAGATTTAATCAGAAAAAAAAAACTATGGGCAATTAATCAATTTCTTCCTTTTTTTAAATCAATACTTTAATTTACCTTTTAACTCGTTATTTAAATATTTTTACCTTTGTTAAATAATATCTAATCATAAATGTCCCTCAATTAAATTATTTGAAATAAATTTTTGACTTTTCATTTCTTTTATAAGTTACGCCACTGCCAAACAAATTTGACACATAATTTAATAGTATTAGTATTTCAAATTTTCATATTTTCTCCACACGATTGGATAACAAAATCTTTTCAAGAATTTAGTGCTTTTAGTATAAATTTTAGACATAGCTAAGGGATGATGTTTTTGTAGAGGCATATAATAGCCTAAAATTACACATGCGTACATAAAAAAATAAATAAAAATCTAATTTCTCCCTTTATCTTTCTCTCTCTGTAAAAAACAAAAGGAAATTTTCCTGGACGCTACTTAAGCTTTGCAATTAAACAAAAGCTTTAAAAGCTCTTGGTTATTCTATAAGGTTTATGTATCGAATAATATTAGGGTTGCCATATACAAAAATAATAGCAGTCGTTTAATATATGTATTTTAAAAATTTTTTACAGGGATACCTTTTTATTAGAACAACTAAAAATGGATTGAAATACGAATTTCATAAGGGCCAAACTATTTCTCAAAATTGATAGCTTAAAAACTTGACTTCTAGCCACCATTACGTTTACCTCTTTTATATAGGTAGAAAAACTAAACTTATTCTATTTAAAAAAAGACAATTTCCTTTTAAAAAAAAGGAAAAATTCGTTCAAATGGTTTAATTAATATTTTAACATTCAGTTAATATTCGTTAAAATATTGAAATAAACACAATTTTGCATATTAATATTTTAATTTTATGAATAAGAAAAAAAAATATTTCAACCATTTAGTGACGAGCTAAAAAAAAAACTGTTTTTATATACAAACGTTGAAGAAATAATAAATGTTACCGAGAAGTAATAGATTTTTAAACTGTTCATATTTGTAAAAAATATTAAAATATCACTTTCGCTTGTTTAACACACGACTACTGATTTTCCACCCCAGTCGTCCAAGTATATGAATTCATTAAACTTAGCTTCAATTAAGCCACTTCGTAAAGCTGGACAGCTTCTAGACTACAATTATAAATTTAAAAAGGCCGACTTCACACAATGCCCCATCTTATATAAACGCTGATAAAAAATATCATAAGAACTTACATGTATATTGAGAACATAATTTGGGATTTAAGAAGTAATTAATATAAATTAAAAAACATAACTAGTGTACAAGTAACAAACTTTCTCTTGTTTGTTGTTTATAGTTTTAAACACACATTTAAATCTTTCACCAACAAAAAGGTCGATTCGCAGATAAATACATTTGACGGTAAGCTGCCAGTTTTTCCAGTTATCAAATTAAAAAAAGAAGCTATTAATGAATCACGTAAAACTAATTTCTAGTTTTCATATTATATAAACATTACTTTAAGTGAATAATAATTTGGTTTGTTTATTTATAAGTATATGTGCAAAGGTAATGTAATATGTTTTATCTTCCAGAGGTAGATTGTGGCAACTTACAAATATCACAACTTGAATAATAAATAATTCTAAGATAAATTGCTCATTTTCATATAATAATCAGTCTATCCCTGTGAAGATATAAAGTTTATTTTTCTCGAAAGAAAAGTTTTCTATTTTCCAGACATAGCCCATTATTAATTTTGCAAATCTTTTATACCATCAAAATTGAATTTAATCAGAGAACTTAAATATCTTTGCAGTCAAATTTTATAAGAATCTAAATTTTTATAATTCTTGCTGCATTTACTATTTTTTTATAAGTTTAATAAAAACTTTGTCGTTTTTATATTAAATTTTTAGTTTGAAAAAAACTTACAAAGATTGAAAAATAAAGGATATTAGATTTAATGGTGTCACTTGATCAGGGACACATCAAGATGCCACAATGGAGTCTTAATAGAGAATCGCAAATATATTTTGTATTTTTTACTTGGGAAAATTAAACTTCATATAATTCGCGCTTTTGCAGTGAAAGGATATATAGGTTTTTAACTCCAAATTCGTCCTTATCCATTTCAAATTCGTCTTTTTAAATTTCAAATTCGTCTTTTTTAATATCAAATTCGTCTTTTTTAATTTCAAATTCGTCTTTTTTAATATCAAATTCGTCTTTTTTAATTTCAAATTCGTCTTTTTTAATTTCAAATTCGTCTTTTTCAATTTCAAATTCGTCCCTTTCGGTTTTTATGTAATTCATTTTAACTTTGAAGTTATATATATATAAATTGGATAGTAAAAATAAAATGCAACTAAAGATAGATAATATTGTAGTTTTCTTCTTAAGGACTAATTACTTAATCTTATAAACAGCATTGAAATACCTGTGAATTTTGTTTATTTATTTAGAATAATAAAAATAAAATGCAGTTAAAAGATAATATTGTAGTTTTCTTCTTAAGGACTAATTACTTAATCTTATAAACAGCATTGAAATACCTGTGAATTTTGTTTATTTATTTAGAATAATAAAAATAAAATGCAGTTAAAAGATAATATTGTAGTTTTCTTCTTAAGGACTAATTACTTAATCTTATAAACAGCATTGAAATACCTGTGAATTTTGTTTATTTATTTAGAATAATAAAAATAAAATGCAGTTAAAAGATAATATTGTAGTTTTCTTCTTAAGGACTAATTACTTAATCTTATAAACAGCATTGAAATACCTGTGAATTTTGTTTATTTATTTAGAATAATAAAAATAAAATGCAGTTAAAAGATAATATTGTAGTTTTCTTCTTAAGGACTAATTACTTAATCTTATAAACAGCATTGAAATACCTGTGAATTTTGTTTATTTATTTAGAATAATAAAAATAAAATGCAGTTAAAAGATAATATTGTAGTTTTCTTCTTAAGGACTAATTACTTAATCTTATAAACAGCATTGAAATACCTGTGAATTTTGTTTATTTATTTAGAATAATAAAAATAAAATGCAGTTAAAAGATAATATTGTAGTTTTCTTCTTAAGGACTAATTACTTAATCTTATAAACAGCATTGAAATACCTGTGAATTTTGTTTATTTATTTAGAATAATAAAAATAAAATGCAGTTAAAAGATAATATTGTAGTTTTCTTCTTAAGGACTAATTACTTAATCTTATAAACAGCATTGAAATACCTGTGAATTTTGTTTATTTATTTAGAATAATAAAAATAAAATGCAGTTAAAAGATAATATTGTAGTTTTCTTCTTAAGGACTAATTACTTAATCTTATAAACAGCATTGAAATACCTGTGAATTTTGTTTATTTATTTAGAATAATAAAAATAAAATGCAGTTAAAAGATAATATTGTAGTTTTCTTCTTAAGGACTAATTACTTAATCTTATAAACAGCATTGAAATACCTGTGAATTTTGTTTATTTATTTAGAATAATAAAAATAAAATGCAGTTAAAAGATAATATTGTAGTTTTCTTCTTAAGGACTAATTACTTAATCTTATAAACAGCATTGAAATACCTGTGAATTTTGTTTATTTATTTAGAATAATAAAAATAAAATGCAGTTAAAAGATAATATTGTAGTTTTCTTCTTAAGGACTAATTACTTAATCTTATAAACAGCATTGAAATACCTGTGAATTTTGTTTATTTATTTAGAATAATAAAAATAAAATGCAGTTAAAAGATAATATTGTAGTTTTCTTCTTAAGGACTAATTACTTAATCTTATAAACAGCATTGAAATACCTGTGAATTTTGTTTATTTATTTAGAATAATAAAAATAAAATGCAGTTAAAAGATAATATTGTAGTTTTCTTCTTAAGGACTAATTACTTAATCTTATAAACAGCATTGAAATACCTGTGAATTTTGTTTATTTATTTAGAATAATAAAAATAAAATGCAGTTAAAAGATAATATTGTAGTTTTCTTCTTAAGGACTAATTACTTAATCTTATAAACAGCATTGAAATACCTGTGAATTTTGTTTATTTATTTAGAATAATAAAAATAAAATGCAGTTAAAAGATAATATTGTAGTTTTCTTCTTAAGGACTAATTACTTAATCTTATAAAGAGCATTTACCGATAATTTTTTTCCCGGAATGTATTTATATAAGCATGCATATATAAGAACAAATTTCGAAATGAGTGATCTGTGTATATATATGTATATAAATCATAGGTATATATAATAAGTACCCAGAGCATTTTCAGTTCAATCAAGAGTTAATTAAGTAACACTTCGGTTTACATATTAACTTTTAAAACGTGTTTTTGAAAACAAAAAAGCTTGAAATTTTTTTAATAAAATGAGTGAAATTGCCTGTAATAGAAGAAATGAGCAACACGTGGAGGAACACGTCAATATTCCAGGAGAGCAAACAAGGTCACCATACGCAAGCACAAGCACCGACCGGAAAAAAATTTTTATTAAATGCTACGAAGAAGGACACACTATTGCTAAAGCAGCTGAAATAGCGGGCATGATTGAAAGCACCGCAAAATCCTTTCTTCAAATATATAGAAAAGATGGCTGTCAAATTTTGAATAGGAAGCGTGGTGGAAAGAAAAATTTGAAAATAACACAGGAGATATTGGATTACATTGAGGAAATTGTGGAAGAAAATCCCTGCATCACGCTCAAAAATATTAGGGAAAAAGTCATGGAAAAAACGAACATCAGCCTGACCACAACGTCTATACACAATGGATTAAAAAGTTTAAAAATCACACTAAAGAACGGTACAAAAAATTTAGACCGCTTAAACTGTGCCAGCACGATAGAAAAAAGGAAGGAATATTCATTGAATTTTTCAACAAATGCGCCGCAAGCCAAAGAGAATATAATTTTTATAGATGAAAGTGGTTTTAATTATCATCTGAGGAGAAATAAAGCCCGGTCAAAAGTGAATACTACGGCACATATAATAGTTCCCTCTGTAAGAGGACGAAATGTATCTCTGATCGCAGCAATGAATCTGCATGGAATCCTGCATACGAAAGTGGTATCAAACTCAGCAGTAAATACGAATATTTTTAAAGAGTTTCTAGTTGAACTATTTGAAAAATTGGAGGAAAATAACATCACTGATGCCTGGTTGGTTCTAGATAATGCAGCAATCCATAAAACGCAAGAAGTGCGCGACACAATTTCAACAACATCACATACAATTATTTATCTTTCACCATACTCCCCAATGTTGAATCCTATTGAAAAAGTTTTTTCAAAAACGAAGTTGTGTGCGAGGAATTTACTCTCAGATCCAGGACATAATCAAAATCTGCTTAATGTGATTCAGTCGTCGATACAAACTATTACATCAGCCGATTGCAACAACTACTATGTGGATATGACCATGAAATTGCCACTAGCTGCCACAGGAAAACCACTACATTAATTAATAGAATTTTTTTTATTTACATTTTTAATTTATAAGTAAACATTGTGCCTAATTTTAAATAAATTTATAAAATTTTAAATAAAACATTGTAAAATGAAGTTTTTGTTTTAATAGGACGAATTTGAAATTAAAAAAGACCAATTTGAAATTAAAAAAGACGAATTTGAAATTAAAAAAGACGAATTTGAAATTAAAAAAGACGAATTTGATATTAAAAAAGACGAATTTGAAATTAAAAAAGACGAATTTGAAATTTAAACAGACGAATTTGAAATGTATAAGGACGAATTTGGAGTTAAAAACCTATAAATACTTTTGAATTTTTTCAAAAGCTTTAACCTATATCACGGACATAGGTTAAAGGTAAGTATATAAATTTTATGTATTTTGGGAATTTTAAGAATTTAAGGAATTTTAGGAGTTTCAGAAATTTTATGAATTTTAAGAGTGGTTGAAGTATGTATTTTTTCTTTTGTTTACTTCATTGTTTGTTGTGTGTATGTATACATATATCAATTCATGTTCTGTGATCGTTTAAAAATCGTAACCTGAACTAGATCATAACGTTTGATCCATCTTGGATTTATATAGTCGATCCAGGTTGGATCAGAAAATTTAGCCCATGTTGGATCGGATCAGATCACCTGATCCGGCTAGTATCCAATGAGGTATTACATTTTTGATGCTTGCTTGATCAATAAACCTGATCCGAAATGGAATACAGATAGGGGAAACTGGATCCATTCCTGATCCTATCCTTAACAAATTTTCTTGTCGGGATGTTGTTAAAACATTTACAAAATTATGAAACTGAAATGAGAAAAGCTCATCATTCAAAGTTCTCTCTCCGAACGAAATAGGTTTTACAGCAAATCAGTGAATCTTGGAGCACTTCAACAGTTCGCATCTGGTGGGAAAATGGGTAAATGGGAAGGAATGTTTAAAATATATAAAAAATTGTCAAACTCCAAACTTAAAAAATCACCATTTTCTGAAACGGCTGCAATTTACAGAAAAATGCATTCAAAAAAATTTATTGCGATCAAGAGTCATTTTTAGTGACAAAAACAAAAGTTTTGTCTTGATTGTCTCGATGGTTCGATTCATTCCAGAAAAAAGAGTCTTATGAGGAGGCTCTCTAATTATATCAGAGTACAGACCACTATTTATATTTTGTCAAATCATTTATTCAAAACTAACACTGCTACCATAGTTTTTGAGTTTTGCTCGATATTTCCAGGCTCCAATCAGGCAATCATTCAAATATTATTGGTTATATTAATATTAACAGGCAAACATTTTGATTACCAAAGTAATACTATATTAATTGTAGTTCCTTAAGGCATGGATTATAGTTTTGCCTTTCAGATCTTATTTTCTTGTTTTCTTTATTATAAAATAAGTAACTTACACGTTCATATTAAATTTTAGAGAGTTTAATAATAAAATATTATTTATAAAATTTTAATATTTTAGCATTGCGAGGTATTAAGCTCGTATTTGATTACTTTCAGCAGACAAGCATTAAAGTTTGCAGATGCAAGCGTAAAGGTTTGTTTTATATAGAATCAACCGATGAGAGCCCAAATTCAAAGCTAATACGAGATTGGAATCTCCAAAAAGAAGGAAAAAATTTAACTATGGAAGGAAAATTTAATAGTATTGGTATCATTTATAAGGATTTTAAAAAGTATCTTAGCTCTCTACTTTTATAACCACAGCATTTAAGTTTACTGGACTTGTTACATTGCAGAATAGATAAGCTGACTGTTTTATGTATAAACATTTAGCACGAGAGACTACTGTTAATCTTGAAATTATTTGAATTTTTTTCAGCAATATTGAAATAATCTTCTAGTAAAACATTAAACAATATTATTCATATTTTATGAAATTAATTCAAACATTTGAATTAATAAAATTACTTAAAACATGCAGAAAAATCTATAAAAGAACTACAAAATCTGCAATCAATCAAAAATGACAGAAATGAATAATATAAAATACAAGAAAATTACAGGATTTAATTTCCTTAGATCTTAAATTTAGATATTTTTAGTCTAGAACTGAATGTAAGTCAACCAATGCAATAGCAAATATTCTAAGTAAGTAAGTGCATTTCAAGTGAAATTCACTTCAGTTAATACTCAAGGATTTTTTACAAGTTTTTGCAATTTTCGAGTTTGACTCAACGTTAGCCAATATTAATTTATTTTTTTATATTAGATATAATCACATGGCCTTTAGAATTGTATTTTTTAAGTAATATTAGAGAAATTGTTTGATTACTAGTAAGCAATTAGATGCATTCAACTTGCAATCTACAAATAGAATGTGTTGGTAAGTTATACTTATATAAAATTACTCTTAATGAAATTTTTTAAGGCTGTTTTTTTTATAAACACCATATTTGATTTATTAAGAATAATTTTAGAAAATTTTTTAGCCTTTTGATTTGAATGACGTTATGTTTTTAATATGCATGTGTTCACTTATAAATATTTTTGAGTATTATCAAAAACTTTGAAATTATGAATAATTTTTGAATTAATCCTTTGTTACTCGGTTAGTTTGAATAATAAGTAAAAATGAAAAAGAAATTTTTCTTTGAAATAATTTCTATTACAATCTGTCAACATTCGCATACGGTCAAATTATTTAGTATAACATAAAGCCCAATTCAGCATATTTTAAAAGTTGATTTTTAAACGAACAAATCCAGCAATGCACAACGTTATCCACAAAATTTAATAGACTGAAACAAACAAACAAAAAATCAGTAGGTACCACCAAATTAGGACTATATATATGTATATGCAGATGTTTCATCAGTTAAATTGATTCCTATTTTAAAAATAATTTAAGTCGAAATTTTGGTTAATTCGTTGAAAGAAAGTCATGTTTTCAAGAATTTTTTTTGCCAATATAGGTAATTCTAGTTTTTTTTAATTAATTTCTTTATAATAAGCCAGCATTTAAACATTTTTTTTCCAAATTTTAATTCTAAAATATTAATAAGTGAACAAGTGTCAGCAAATTCCTAGAGGCGGCTCGCCTCTAGAGACTGTTTTGCGATGTTCATCATTACTCGCAACAGAAAATTTATTTATTACAGGAGATATTTTTCAAGGTAACCTGGATATCGATTTTTTAATTTTTCATAGCCTTTGGAAGCCAAAATACCGATTTTCACCTAAAAAATCGACAAATTTACTATTGTAAAATTAATATCATCATGAGATTGACAGATTTGTAGTTTCTCATCAATCATTTTCACGCAAAAGCAGGACTGTTCGGTCAATTACTTCAATTTTATTAAATCAATCTGGCGGTGGATCTGTTTCACAAGCATTAATAATAATTTATTAGATCAATGCATCTTGATTATTAACTCAAAAGCATAAACAATACAATGGAAAATATTGATGTTGCTTCAAAGGTTGTGATATTGAGACAATTTCATGAGGTTTTTTTCATGAAAATTTTTTCCTTTTAGTTTGATTTTTTTCTAATTTTTTGGTTTTTTGCTTAAATATTTTTAGTTAAATTTAATAAACATATAATTTAAGATAAGTTTAAATTAATAATTAAAAGCTTTCTCGTCTATTAAGAATGAAAAACTGCTAAAATGTTATAAATTTTATAGTATACGCGATCTCTTTTATATCAAAAATTTTCTAACAATAAGTCTCTGACAGTTGTCAGTTTGACAGTTAGTAGTTGTCGCGATTTAATCGTGTGCATTTGTTTTATTCGGCAAATTGTTAAGTTAACTCAAAAAATAATTGTTGCGATTTATTTTTGTATTCAACCAACTACCATAAAATACATCTTTCAATCTCATAGGCAATATCTTTCAACTTCAAGAGTACATTTGCCACAGGTAAGTACGCGGTGAAATTGAGTCAATCTCATTTCAATTGATATGATTTTTTTTTTTCAGTGTATTAAAAAAAACATGCTCATAGCTACTACTGTAATTTCACTCCGATTAATTTGAAATTTGGACACAATATTTTTAAGATGTTAAAATAGAAAAAGAAAATCCGCTTTCAATACTAAAGGAGTTTACTAATAAATCAAGAATTTCTGATTTATGTAAGTAGTGAAGAGTAATTTCACTACTTACAGTAAATTTAAAGAAATACAAAAAGGACATGTTCATATTTCTAGTAGAATTAAACTAGATTATAACCAACAAATTATTATAATGTTGACATTCAATTGAATAAAGTAAAAAATTAGATACAAAAACTTAGTTCTTTGTCTATTTGATTAGGATCAACGATTCTTGCAACCGGTTAAATTATAAGGTTAAGATTAATATAACGTAATCTTTTTTCAAGTGACAAGGATAATGGTTTTATCATTTTATAAACCGATCCAGATTTCTTTGTCTTTGCTGGATTTAATATTTATCTTGCAGTCAGTGACTATGTTAAGGAACTAAACATGTACCCTTATTCCTTTTTTTTTTTTTTTTAAAAGATAACCAATTAAATGTTGATTGTAACTAAAGTTAAAACTAAATTAAATTTTTTATAGAAAAAATATTTTTCAAAATATCCATTAGCCATTCAAATATTTAATTTTGGCTACAATTATGCATGTCATGTCCTCTTTAAATTATATTGATTGCAACAGACTTTGGACACTATAACTTAGTAGAATGGTCTTATAAAATTAAAAACACTTAAATAATTCCTTTCTAAAATTAGTTTCGCCCTTGTCGAGTACAATCAAATAATTTATATTTATTTTTTTTTTTTTTTATTCTTTCAAATAAAAAAGAAAATTTATATACCTTAGATGAATTCTTTTTCCTTAATTATATTGTTAAGATTCCGGCTCGAAACAATCAAAAATTTATTGCATACATGAAAGTCAAACAAATTGCTTCATTAACTAAAGAATTGTTTAACAAAAATAGTTGAAGGCTAATCCTTTGCAGATTAATTATTACTCTTAGCTCTATATATATATATATATAAATATATAGGATTTTAGGTCAAAAACAATGCCAATGGCCTTGTAAAGAAAACTTTTATGTTTGTAGAGATGGGAGCAACAAATTTTGATATTTTTATCAGGGAAATATAACAAAATAATTTTTTTCAGAATGAAAAAGGTTTTAGCATTGAGCATAATAAAAATATGTTAATTTTTTAATTGGAACGACTGATAAAATTGGTATTGTTTTATTTAATGAAAGTTCCACAAAAATTATTTACGAATGCATGACATTTCATCTAAAGAAAATCTATTCATCACGTTTTGAGGTTTTTGCAAAAAATAATATAAAACTCATTAGTAAGGAATAAGTAAGTTTGAAATATGTTTGAGAGATATCCTAGCTCTGCCAAGGTAGATATTAGGTTCCCATCATTTGGCGGGGAGCACAATACACCGTGTCTGGTTGCAGTCGCGACAACTACTACTAGATTAAATCTGACTGATAATATCATGTAAAACACCTTTTACAACAATAAACAATTAGAAATTTTTGACAGATAAAAATTATACTTATCTAGGAATACTAGAGTCCAGTATAAACAGTTTTTTTCATATATGGAACGAAAAGTACCCAACGGTGAATTTCCCTTAAATGCGGATGAATGAAAAATGTTAGGTCTTTTTACATATAAATTGTATAGTGTTTAATCACGAAGATTTTCTTTCAGCTCTCAAGTTCTGAACATATTGGCATGTTTGTAAGTGTTCTGCTTGCGTTTTTTCACGTATGATTCACGTTTACTTACGTAGTGTGTATTTTAATTAGTTCTTTTAAATTTATTTATAATTTATGTACAGTAAAAAAAAAAGAAGAAAAATACAAGTTTCTTTTCACTTTTTGTGAAATCTTGAACTGATTGAATAACAAATTTTTTGTAAACAAAAGTTAACCCATTATTTTCAGCATCCCAAGCATCGATTTTGATATGATATAATTTTTAACTTGGAAAACTGGCTATATTTGCTCTGTTCTTCATACTTCTGTAATTTCGAAGAGTTATGAATTTGAAGAAGACTCGTATGCCATTCACTTTTGATAAAACATAAAATAGAAATCAGTGAATTTTTTTTTAAAAAAATTAATAATTTAAAATGTTCAAATTTTATACTGATTTGCCCACACTAATAACTAAAGATTAAGAATAAAGCTTTAAATAAAAATAAAACATGACATATAGTATTAAATTTTTTTTAAATTCTTGGAACTAGACCAAAAGTCCTTAATATAATCCAATTTGACCTTCTTTAAAGAATTTGAAAATTTCTATAGCCAAAATTAGCCATAAGCTAAAGTTATATAAACAAAAAAAGCAACTATTGTAGGCAGTCAATAATTTTTACTAAAAGCAGATTTAATATTTTCGTGTTTTTTTTTTTTTGTTTTTGTTATTTAACAAAAGCAAAAATAAGGATAAGAAGAAAACTAGGACTGACGGAAATTAAGTACAAGTAAATAGCAACAAAACTAATGCAATTAAAAGTCACGCAAATTACCCTCTCGCCCTCAATAGAAAGCTATCAAAATTTTAGCCAGCCAAAAGTGTATACTCTTTGTTTAGAATGAATAAAAACAACAACAAAAAAGCAGGGCATTTAAATATTTTGTATACGCTTAGTAAAAAAAATAAATAAATAAAAGCTTGAAATTTAAAAAAAAAAAAAAAGAAAAAAAAAGATGATATGAAAAATTGTGCAAATAATACTCTAAAAATACTTAAAAGTCACATGAAAAATAAAGAATTATATAAAAGGAATACGTCCTGTACATATACATATATGTATACATAAAAATTTTGTGTTAAGTGTTTCTAATAACATAATTCAGAAGTCTTTTATACTCCTTTTATTTTAAATATGCACTGTACTAGACCATTTTAATAAGGATTCTGTGATTAAATCTATGAAACATTGTTGACTTCATATATAAGACCAAAATAAAAAGAATCTTTTCAATTGTCTGATTGCATAATTTTCTAAAACGAGTAATTAGAGTACTAAGCCAAAGAGAATTTGAAGTTAACACCATAAAAGCCTTTATCGCTTATTTTCTTTTTGATAAAGTTTAATAAGGGTTATTAAATTTTGTCTTTTTTTTTTTTAGTTTTTTTTTTAGTTAAAGTCCAAAATTTAAAACTACATTTGTAATCAATAAATTCATTCACATAGAATCCATTTTTCTTTTAAAACTTTAATTTTAATTTTAGAAATTTCATTGAAACTGGATCTTTCCTATAATTTCAAAATAACGTTTCAGGCAGAAGACACATAACCACTTTTACTTGGTAAGATTTTATCGGGTAATCACTTCACTCCGGTGTAAGATTCATATAAGATTCCATATTTGGAAAAACATTTTCTTCAATATTATTTATCCCTTCAAAATAATCACTTTAATTTCACAAAACTTTAATATTCAATTAAGAATTATAAAGTTTATAAATGTTGATACGAGTAAATTAAATAAAATATAGAAAGTAGAGATAAAGGGATAAAGAAAGCCCAAAACTCCTTTTAAAAAAGAGCTAAGATTGGCAAAATTAGGAATATATCAGTTTCTACTAGCTATTTTCTTAGTGCATATCGCATAACGCATTAAGACGTGTATAAATAGAGGGCCTATGAAACTAAAATATGGCCCTTTCCTGAGCCGGAGTAACAAAAAACGTCCGACAGCGCTATATCTGGTGAATACGGTACTTGACCAGGTCATATTTGTTAAATACCCTCTATTCACTGTTTGACCGTCGTGAAGGAATTCATAGTTGACTACCCTACGATAATCAAAGAAAACAATGAACAATATTTTAAGTTTGGACCGATTTGACGTGATTGTTTGGGTTTTGAGTCGTGGGCAGTCAATTCTCATGATTTTTGACTTGTTATGCTAACAAGTCATGCTCTTAAAGTATAGCTCATCACCTCATCAGTATAATGCGTAAACGCAAGGATTCTATTTGTGTTAACAACTATCTCCTTTGTAGCATTCATTTGTTGCTCTTTTTGAAGTAAATTTTGTTAAAAATCGAAGACCATTTTTTTCACGACCAACACAAAAAACTGCTAAAACAATACTAATAGTCGTGCACAAACTTCGATAAAAAGTGCCATGGTCCTTGTGGAAGTGACTCTAAACAATTTTTAACCATGCGACTTCTCGATGTCAATAAACAGAAAGTGTTAATCTATTCCATACAAAAGAAGAAAGTCGCTTGTCGCTTGAACTCGCATAAATGTATGAAGTCATTAAAAAGAGCTTGAAGTCGCTTCCATAAAAAGCACGGCTTATGTCAAACGATCAGAAGTCACTTAAAGTAATTTCCATAGAGACCATAATATGAATATAAGAAGCGATAATTTTGTGGGACAACTATTGACAAAATCCATCAAAATAATAATTGCTACACGCTTATAGTCCAGAAAGACATATGATGCCACTCGAAGTCCCTTTAAGTTATATTCTATATGCTAAAATAAACTGTGTAAAATTATTTCAGAGGATCCTTATTATTTATTCATTGAAACTTTTAGTCAATATATTTAAATAAAATTTGAGCTAGAAGTGACAAAAATAATGCTTTAAAAAGTTTACAATTAATCAGCTCGAAAATATAAAGCACTGAAAAGAAAAATATAAAAAGTTCAAACCCTCCAGTTAAAATTTCTAAAAGCAATGAAAACAAAATAAAAATATTATAGCGTCATCAACTCAATCTACAGAAAAACCGAATTTTGTATACCTGGGACATTTATAGGGAGCTATCCCTTTTTTTTGTAATACTTGCTAACTGAGCTTTCATGTTGATTATCTGAAATAGGCTTAAGTCAATTACATACAAAAAATATATATAATTGATATATTTCATGTCAAAGCTCATTTATATGTGGATAATAGTAAACAAGGAACTATATTTATTCTAGGTCTAGCTGGTTAGTGTGTTATGATTGTTAAAATAATTTTCCATTTGAAATTCTACACCTGATTTTTTGTTATTCCTTGCACTAGAACATAGTAAATGGGTAAAATAAAGAAACAAAAAAATTCTATTGCATTATTTTTCAATTAGAAGAAAATTTGCATTAAAAATTTAATAAACTAGAAATAATGTATTTTTTTTACTATTAGATGAATTCTAGAGGAGCGAGATAAGGTCTAAATTCTATTTTAAAGGGGGACAGACCTTCTAGACAACAGGTTTTACAATAATTTTTTTTACAAAAAACTGAGAGAATTTATTACACGGATTGAAATCACGTATTAACATTGAATTTAAGAATTTAATGAGAAAAAAAGCAAAATGGCGGTACTACAGCTGCTCAAACATGCCCAACAACTTGTAGTTAACTGAAATTAACGAATCAAAGTTTTACAATACATTAAAATTAGTTATTTCGCTTTTTAGACTTTCTTTAAAGCTTAAAACATTCAAAATATATTATTTACATTGTAAATGAATTTTTAAAGCAAAAACAAAGAAAATGGAAAAATTGAAAGTTCTGGAGGGTCTTAAGCATTCTTTTTGATCGAAAATAGAAAGTTTACAATTACTACACTCAGTCAATAGCTAACTAGATTTTAAATCGTAAAAATTGGAAATTTAACTTAAGTGCTAAGACATGTACCGAGTTATCGGTCTTGGCGCATTCCAAAGCATTCTAGAGGTTCAGGATAACAAACCTAGGCAAGGCAAGAAAGCGGACGGTGGTGTCAAAGATAGTGAAACATCTTCTCATTCGAAAAGTGATCTGCATGGCAGGGTTGGAAAAAGGTTTGAGAGATGTCCTAACTCTGGCAAGAGAACTGGATAATAGGTTTCCATAATAACATCTCTACCAGGGAGCACAATAGATCAAGACTTTTACTACTTTTTTGTTACTACTACTACTAGTATGGCGTAGACCAGCTCCTGCCGGTGATAGCCAGTGTACTAAAAAATTGAAAATAGATTGATTAGATTTCATTTCTGCTATATTTTAGATTCATTTAAAAGTTATCAGTGTCCGGATATCCTCTAATATAAGTGTCTTTTTAGCATAAATACACTTGTGTGTATTTTAAAATATGTACCAAGAAATATGTTAAGGAATCAAGTTTTTACCCTCTCTATTGAGTTGAAGTCATATTGAATTAATTTTTCTCAAATAACTCAAACTTTAATATTTCTGATTTTCCATGAGTAGGTTTAAATATACTCCTACACTTCCCTTTCTGAAACTGATTTGGTACCCTTTCTTGTCGAAATTTAATTAGATTTTCATGGCCCTAGATTTAAAGACCATGACCTCTACAAACATGAGCAAAAAGAACTTATTGTTTTTATTTTTTTAAGACAAACATTTGGCTTTTTGACTTCCTTAAAGGAAATTTGTGTGTTAGTGTTAGAAAGAATTTCTCGTAGAATAATTCTTCACAGTTCACAGTCTTGTATAACGCATTTTATCAAATCTATCCATTCTATGACAGGAAGTAAATACTATCTGCTAATATTAAGAACACAATATATCTGTTCACTTAACCAGAGCTTGAAAATTGGTATTTAATCCTAGTTAATCCGATTTCTAACTTACTTTAATAATGCGACTTATAGTTTTAAAAATAGGTAAAAGTAAATTTAGTAAAAATAGCAAAAGCAGTTCATTACTTAATCGCTTTAAATTGGTTCCACTAAAATATGTCAGTTAATTAATAATTTATATTAACCGCTAATTTTTAGTACAATTTTAATTTTCTTTTTTTTCTTGGCAATGTATTTATATATATATATATATGTATATATTTTTAAATATATAAAAAGCAATAAACATCCTTTTCAAATAAAAAAATTTTTCAAACACTTTACAACTTCCAGACTGCACTTAAACACGAACAGACAGTTAAAGCATACCTTAAATATTCATTAAACTGGAAATATTTCTAATAATATATTCAGTATAATAACAAGTCTATTAATACTAAACCATTAATAAACCATTGATATATGCTTCAATAAGCTTTATAAAGTATCAGTTATCGGAAAAAAAACAATATAAAAAAAGAGTATTTATTTAATAACAGTATTATCAAATATTTTTTTAAAGGATTATAATTTAAATTTTATATAATAACTTTATGACATCACATCATAAAAACATTTATTAAAAAGACTACTTACCAGAGAATTTATAAATTTTTGCCAAATTAGGAAAAAATTTGCAGCCATCAAAATCACACTCTATATACTTATCTTATATCTAATTTTTGTAATTTATTAAATAAAAACTTATGCAATAACAATATATAATTTTAATTAATTAAAAATTAAAAATAATAATAATATTGATATCATAATAACAATATGTATTTTATGATGTCAAGCTATTTAACCTTAAATATAATTATTATCTTAAAAATTTTTATTAAATAATAATAAATAATATGATAGTATATGATAGAATACAAATACAATATATAAATTTGTTATATTATTGACAGCTCGATTATATCAAAAGAAAAAAAGAAAATAAAACTAAATTTACCGTTCTCGTACACACAATTTTTTTTTTTTTTTATCTGACTAATTCACTTAAAACATTATTAATCACTTTTCTACTAATAACACAGATTAAACTATTTATAATTAGTTAGATAACACAATTTCGATTTAACATAATAATGATTTTTATTAAATTTATATCTAAAATATGTTAAAATTTAGCGTGAATTTCGCCGAGTTTTCACATTGACATATATAAACTCGCCATATTTTAATATAATTCTGTGTATGTTTACTGTTCATATACGTAATTTTAAAAACAGAACATTATTAATATAGACATGTGCAAAGCCTGGAAATTGACGCATGTAGTTGTGCAAAATTTCATATCTGACATTTCTAAAATTTGTTTGAGTTTTTTTTTGGAAAAAACTGTAGTAAATATATGTGTAGAAGTTTTTTAAGGGCATTTACCAATCAACTTTTCACGTAAAGCTGGCCATGTTTTTTTGCGGTATGCTTTTTTATTTTATAAGTAACAAAAACTCTGAAAGCAACTCTCTGCCTAAATGTAAACAGGCCTATTGTCAAAAATCTGAGAAGTTATTATTTATATAAAATATGTTTATACAAATTTTAATTTCTACGTTTAACTTTATAGTGTCGGAATTGTATTTAGTAAATTTTGAATTCATTTTAAGAAAACATATATATATATATTCTATATATCCGATATGCAATATGTTACCCTTGGCAGGACTAATAAAGTTGTCATTACGAATAAACGAGTTGTTCTAGGCGGCATTATTTATAATTGCATATAATCAACCACTAAAGTGTATATCAAAAATTTAATTATTAAAAAATGAAACTTGTTAGGTTAGTTTATAATTTACAGCAAAAATTTTTTAATTATTTTCTATATGAATATTATTAATCATAACCTTATTTCATTATAGATTTTTAATGAAGCTAAGTCATGAAACAGTGACAATTGAATTAAAAAATGGAACACAAGTGCATGGAACAATATCAGGAGTTGATGTTGCTATGAATACCCATCTTAAAGCAGTTAAAATGACTATAAAAAATAGAGATCCTGTACAGTTAGAATCACTTAGTATACGTGGTAATAACATAAGATATTATATTCTACCAGATAGTCTCCCACTGGAAACTTTATTGATCGATGATACACCAAAATCAAAGGCTAAAAAGAAAGATTCATCAAGAGCTGGACAACGTGGACGCGGAAGAGGTACTAGAGGGAGAGGTGGACCTCGTGGAAGGAGTGGTAGAGGAAGAGGACGTAGATAAAATAACAATATAAATAATTCAGCTGATTTATATATTTATAAGCCGTATATCATACAATATACTCCATATATCAGGAAGCATAAAAACATTAAACATGCTGCTATTGCAAATGATTTTGTATTCTCTTTGTGTAATTTTGATAAAATTTCCTTATTTGTCGAAAGAAGTTTTTTGATTTCCATTAATTCTGCTTGAATTTCTATTTTTTTATTTTCAGCTATTAGTGGTGAATCTAATATATCTTCCATAGAACGAATTCTATTTGTTAATCTTAAAACTGTTTCATTAGCATTAGATATCTAAAATTAAAATTTATTAATTTAAAATTTATTTATTAATTAATTATTAAAACTTTAGAAGAAATTGGACAATTATGTGCAGGAATACTCATTTTGTATTTTTTGTTACTTTCAAAGTATGACGTTTTTGGTTTATAACTTGTCAAAACTTAGTATATAAAATATTAAACCTACAAATATAAACTCAATGTTACCAGCATACAAAGTTCATAAAAGACAAATATGTCTTCAATAATTAAATTACATTTTTTTTCTTTTTTACTTCATATTATAGACATAATTCAGTAAATCTAAGAATAATATTTAGAAATATTGAATTTACAGTCCTAAAGTATACAAAATAAATTTTTTTTTTCATAATTTTAAAAAGGTCATTTTACCTGGAAGGCTTGCTTCCTGCTAAAAAACATGTTTCAAGGTGAAATTTATGACTGACTAAATGATTTTTGTCACAAATTATTTTTAATAAGAGGTCCGCTAAGTACATACGAACTAAAACAAGACAGAAACTAGTGAATGTGACTTATGACGGTTTTTACAGTACATTGCTCTCGGCTGTATACCAAAGTTTTCTTCGGTTATAATTTTCGAGTATCAGCTGATATTTCATTTTCTTTGTTAATAGTTTTTTAATTTCAAAATGTATTTAATTTAGTTAATTCAAATTATAAATACATATAAAGAAATTATTGCTACATTTAATTTCAAATTTTGTAATAACTGAAATGTCAAAAATGCTAGCTGATACCAAGAAATAATCCACGATTGAAATTTTTTAACTCGAAATCGTAATATTTGTAAACTTCTAATCAATTAAAATTTCTATATCACTCTTGTAGGAAGCATACTTCCTTCCATTATAGTCTCGCAAGGATTTCATTAAAAAAAGGATCATTTAATTGGATAAGAAGCCATACGTGTATTTGAACGTGTTTGCTTTTTTATTCATACGGAAAAAATTTAAACGTGGTTCACGTTTGTATTACTTAAAAATTAAAATTAGGCCAGCGCACATTACACCAAACACTTGGCCGGGTAGTATTATTCATGGGTATCAAACTCGCGGCCCACAATCAGTATTTCTGTGGCCCGCTAATATCCTTAGCCTAATATTCCTGTCCAAGAAAATTTTTTTTAAAGTGGTTCAATGAAATCATTTTTTTATTAATAGCCAAAGACAATTAAAAACTATGGTTCACACACATAACATAGGAAGTTTATGCCTTTTAAGTTTTCTTCTGCGGCCCGCCTTGCCATAAATCTTTAAGTTTTTGGCCCATATTAGCCTTTCAGTTTGACACCCATGTTCTACAGGTATGAAAGATAAAAGGCAAGTTGGAGTTTCAAATTTTTCGAAACTCCAAACAGGTAAGAGAGAAATTTTACACCAACAAAAAATGAAACAATCATTTTTATTTTATTACTGCAAAAATTAAAATGTGAATTTTTTTCTTTGCCAAATTACTAATATTTATATATTATTATTTTATTATTAGTTTTTTATAAACACTAAATATTTAATTTTTTCTAAATGAAAATTTTTACTGAAAATTTCCTATTTATATTTTTGAAATTCAAATTTTTTGTGGCTTAATTCTTTAATCAAAATTTTAATTATTTGTTATATTTAAAAGTCAAATTGTTTTTAAACAGATTTGGGTCAATATACATTCTAGAATTCACATTATGGTGAAATTTAAAATAAACTATAATAATTTTGCAGTTTTGCAAAACATTACAAATTTAATATACATGTAATATATAAATATATTACTATGAATTTAGTCCCTATTAACTTTTTTTTTAAAAAAAACACATAAAAAAAGATTCTATGTTGTATCTAGAACATAGAATTATTACCTATTTTACGATCGTTCTTTCACTTAAAAATTATTTTTTATCTTAATAATATAACCTTAAGAACTTAATTGATTTGTTTAAAAATTAGGGAATTTAATAGATATTTTAATATTTTTATATTACGATCTTAATTACTATTTAGTTAAAAAAATGGTCAAGAAAATTTCTTTGTGAAAATACCCTTTGAAATTATTTTTAATCTCAATCATCTTCCGTGACATCAGGTTCTGGTTCAGATTTTACATAGTCTCACATATATATAAAATTAAACCTTAAATAAAAAAATTTTATTTTAAATTAGATTATTTTTAATTTTTGAATACCTGCAGAGTGCTTGCGGTAAAGATGATATTATAGGTCCATACCCTTGAGAATTATCATAAAGTTCAAATAGCGGTGCAGCTACTAGCTTGTAATTTTTAGGTACAGCAAAAAGATCTAAAGCAAGAATTGTTTGATTAAATTTAGTTTAAACAAATCTAAATTTTTTACTTAATATTTATTTTTTTTATATATATTTTTAATACAGAATTTTATATAACAACATATTTATTTAGCAATATATTGTTAAAGCAATTTTTTTTTTTTGTTAAAAATTTTAAACATTGAATAATTACATTTTTTGTATAACATTTGTTTTTTAATAAGTTACTATTAAAGTAAATATAAAATGTATTTACAAATTAAAAACAACTTAATTTACTATTTGCATTTATAAATAAAAAGTATACAAGGATTAAATATGAAATTATTTTTAATTATTTTTATTCTACAATTTAATTATTTTTTTTATAGAATTGTCAATAATTTAGGCTACATTTAAAACAAAATGTATTAGTCTAAAAATTAAAAAAAAAGGAATTAAATAAAATAAATAGATTATAAATTATCTACAAATATATTGTAGTTTTATATTGAAAAAATAATAATAATAAAATTGAATAATAATATAAATTTTTGGCAGGAATTAAAAAAATATATACTTAATTTCATTAAATCATAAATAACAAGTGAAATTATATTCAACCAAAATAATTCAAAACTAAGACAAAAAAAAATAGGGAGAGTAATAAATGAAGTTTTTCTTATTGTCTAAAAGTTCAAAATAAAAACACAACAATGATACAACAATCAAAATAACAAAGCAACAAAATTATTTTTTTTTTTAGTTTTTCGAATCTTTTATAAGTACCTTTTGAAGTCTTATTTAAAGAACTAGTTAAAAAATTAGTGAAACAGAATATTTAAAAAAAGATTATTGGAAAGTAAGACCTTTTAAAATACTTTAAGACAATTTTATAAAATAAACTGTAGTAATTTAAGATTAAGTAAAATTATCGATTAATAAAGATTGGAAATGATTTGAGAGTTTAACGATCTTATAAATTAGAAAATTTTAAATTTTTTTTTGGCTAGATTTACAGGCTATAAATTTGAAAATATTTTGAGACTTTTATCTTTTGAAACATTTTAAAGTATTTTAAAGTAAACACAGGATAGATAACGCTAACATGCTACTTAATCTACTTAACCAATTTCAATCAAAAATTTTTAAACATATTTTTAATAATATTATCCAAAGCGAAATATAATTCAAAATTCAAAACGCTTTCATTTTTTTTTAAACAAAAAATAATTTTAGTTTTAATCAGATAATCGTGCGAAATAATAATGCCCAGCATTAAGAAAAATTTTTCAACAGAGGACCTTAGCTAACAATTTAATATGTCAACATTTTTCTAAGTATTTTAATGGTTTGTTTTAAACTTGGATTTATTAATATGTAACAAATACTTCTTCGTATATAAGTAGCTGTGTACAAAACAAATGCTACTTAAGCTATTTTTTCGTTTAAATTTAAAACATAAAATTAAAATATATTTTCCAAATAGTAGTAAACCAAATCGAATACGAATAATATATATTTGTTGAATTTAAAAATTTTTTAGAAGTGTTTATACAGTATAAATTTTTTTTAAAAAGTTATGAATATATTTTTGTGTTCATGATAAAAATATGGGTTTACATTTGTAAATTTAAATTGACCCATAAGAAAAGCGGAATACATATATACCATATTTTATTAACTAAAAAAAAGGGAATGAATTTTTATAAATTTTCTAAAAATATCCAAAGTATAGTAATAATTGGGTATATACTTTAAAGTAATTATTTAATGTATATTAATTTTAATTACTTCTATTTCTATTTTCTTTAGTGAATCAAATGATAAATTTATTAGTAAAGTTAACAGAAATATTTTTAAAAGAAAGAATTATATAATTACGTATCAGATAATTCTTACGAATTACGATTATATTACTAATATCAAACATAGTTACGAACAATTTCCTAAATTTGATTGTGAGCCTTGCTTAAAAAAACTCTTAAAAAAATAAATTATTTGACACTAATAATTGGTTTGATATTTAAGAATTGTTTAAATTTTATAATATTTATCTTATTGAAGTGTTTAATAAAAAAGCCTAAAGCTATTGACAATTCATATTGTTAAAATTAAAAAAAAAAAAACAAATTTAATAATAATAATAATAATAATAATTATAATAATAAAGAAAGAAAGTTAATACAATATCTAACATCTATAAATTTCATTTTAGCAAATTCTTTTACAAAATTATGATAGTACATAAAAACAAGTTATGATTTTATTTCCAAAAAAGAATTTGTTTGTTTTCTTTCGTAGCATTTTAATAAAAATAGGATCATTAATTCCTTTCTTTGAAAATTTTACACAAACCTGAGAAAATAAAATATATTTAATATATTATTTTAATTATAAAAATACTGAATAAGACGCAATATTAATAATTTTTAGTGTACAATGATCTTATTTTATTATAATTTTAAATTTATTTTTGTTAGTGAGAAATATTTTAATTAATCTGGTTATAATTATGTCATTAGGTTATTTTATATGTATTTTTCTTTTTTATACAAAAAAATCCTCTCGTAACAATATTATAACGAATTGATTAAAACATTAATTTAATGAATTTTTACAATAAGCGTATCATTGAATTTCATAAACATATTTTAATAATTTATTGGTTTAGTCGTAAAAATTTTTAGTCAAAGTCTTCACAGTTCAATATAATTGTTCAAATAACAAACTTTAATCACATCCCGTTAATAGACAAAGAATAACATAAGACAAAGAATTACATATGTATGTAATTTAAAAAAAAGGATATATAGACTTTTTATTTAAGAAATTGCATTAAAAGAAACTATATATAATAGAACTATACGCTTGTAAAAATATAGTTGAAAAAAGTAATATTCTAATGCGTATAAAACTTTTGTAGGCTTTTCAATAATAAAATCTTTGTCGGTATTTTTGTAGTTATTTTATCCTTGCAATTTTACAACATAATCTGAAGTACATATTTTATGAAAAATAAATTAAATAAAATGAAAACTAATTCATTAAATAAAATTACTATATTTAAAGTAAAAAGGCCAATGAAAATTACCAAATATAAACTTGGTATGCCCTTGATAGTACAAATATAAATCACATATTGAGAAAATATTCAACAATGAGGTTCCTTTGCCCTAGTAGAAAAATTATTTATAAGGAAAATAGAGCTACTTTTAATGATATGTAAAAAAAATCCAAAAAAAGAGTAGCCAGGATGATGTTTTTGATAATCATCTTAGAAAATATTGATTTACTTTTTGACTAAAAGAATATTGATTAAGAATTTATTACTACCTTTGTCAAAAATTATCCTAGGATACTAATTTTCTTAAAAGTTTTCGTTTTATTACTAATAATAAATGTTTTTATATAAAATTTCCTGTTCAATTTACACTTAATGTAATTTGAGTAAATTCTTTTAAAATGGATTATAATTTGCAATTATTATTAAAAACGCAAAATTTACGTTTCTAAATCCTAAATTAGTTTTTATATTCTTGAATATTGCTTCTTTTTCAGTAAAATAAATTTATATCATTTTATATATATATACAGTACACGATCAAAAAGTTAAAACTACCACAATCTTTTGTTTTTTTATAATTTATATTCAAGCCTTATTCATTTTGGTGTATAAACAATTAAAATTGTGAGAAGATCCTACATAATTTTTAAAAAACATCAATTTATTAATTATAAAAAGTTTCAGCTTGTTTTGAACTATATAAAAAATATTTTTTTATTTATATAAAAAATTAGGAAAATGTTGATTATATTACAGTTATATAAATAGAATGCTTCTATATTAATTTTAAAAATGATTCTAAACGAAAAACTTAACGAGAGTCCGTCAAGCTGTTGCACGAAAATTTTCTAATCAGCTTAAATAATTTAAATATTGTACAAATCAATGAAAAGACATAAATCTTAATGTATTTGGTGTGCTACAATTTAAAACAAAAAATTATACAGGATATATCCTAAATTAATTAAATTTTAACTAAAAATATTTTTAAGATATCAATTAATTCTCGATTCTATCAAAACTTCGTGGTAGTATAAATAGTTATATGTATCTTTAATTTTGTTTATTTTATCAAAATAAAAAATAACAGAAAGGAATTTAATCAGTTTACAAAAGAAAACGCTTTAAAAATAAAAATTAAAAATTAAAAAAAAATAAAAACAATAACTAAATTCTTATACAATATCAATATATAATAAATATTACAATTTTTTTAATTTATATTACCCTTTTCATGTAGTTGAACGAGAAAAAGTCGTTTGTGTTCCTTTGGTTTTGTGATATGTGAAGGGATGTATGGATACTGCGGTGGTTCAAAATTTGGACGCCACCAATTTCCAATTGTATCTTCAATTATCCATTCTTGTTTGACTCCATCTTGTCGGCCTAATGTCTAAATGAATGAATATAATCTAACATTTTAGCATCTACATTATCACATTTTTCATTCCTAAATGGACTAAATAAGTAAAGATAAATTAAAACTGTTATATATATTGATATATATATATATATAACATTCTTCAATTTTAAACGTACAAAATACTTTACAATTTTATTTCTTACAGCTTACAACAACCATTAATGGAATAACAATTTTGGTTTTCATTACAACAGATTAACTTATACTGTTCTGTTTTTTTTTTATATAAGTTTGAATTTGGTATGATAATAAATATTCAGTATATATAGTAAATGATTGGAATTTATAATCACCTCTGTTAAAAGCCTTTTTAATCCTTTTACTTCATCCTCACCAGCATTTAATTCACCTCCTGGTAATTTAAAAAATGTTGTACCCAACTGTAAAAGTAATACATGTGGGAGGCCATGCTCATGAACGAGTAGAACTCCTTCTACAGAACGCCGCATTCCAATTCTATCAAATTCATCTCGCATCCTTTGAAATCTTGCCGGTACTGAGGGATCTTTTTCAAATAGTGGATCTTTTGTTCCAAAAGTATGATTTGTGAGAGGATATCTAAAATTATAATAAATAAGTACCTCATCTTAAATATAAGAATAAGATATATTACAATCAATACTTTATTAAGGTTTTCTTACACCAAAATTAAAATATAATTGAGCTTTCTTGACCATATCCAAACTAACTATTTTTTATTTTATAAAAGAGATGAGCTGTTCAAATTTCACATCAATAGTGTATTTAATTTGAAGTTTAAAACCAAGATTTAGCACGTTTGTGGCAGTTTTATATAATTGTGTTTTATTTGTCATAATCACAAGAAAACTATGTTTGTATTCAAAGTGTTAGCGGAGTTAGCAGAACGATGAAATTATCGTTTTTGAAATTTCGTATAGAATTTCTCGTATACAACGTTACTGTATTTCCCAATAACTTTATTGACTATAGTATACATACAAATTCATTTTTCAATATCCACAATTTTCTTTATTCGTTTAGTTTTCGGAAAAAATTACATGCTTTTTTTTCAAAGCAGTCATGAAATGTCGGTAGGTTTAGTTTTAAGCCCAACAATAATAACAAAACAAAACAAAAGTTAACAGATAAATTTTAAGTAAAAAATGTATGGCAGCTAACCCAGCAGGGAAAGGTGCTCTACTTTATCAATGAAAGAGAGCTACTTTTCAGTCATAACACCCACTTTTTCGGGGAAAACATCAATAAATTTAGTTAACAAATGACCGAAAAATTCGCCATCATTAAGATTTTCTACATGAAAATATGACTGAAAAGTAGCTTTGATGGCTACTTTCTGCATGATGCATTAATAAATTTTTGACAAATGAGCTTTCCGACATGATTCACGCATGAATTCATGCATGAGAAAGTCACTGAGAAGTAATTTCCCTACTGGGTATCTTTCTGTTAACTTTGTTTACGTTATAGAATCCAGCTATATGATTCATAAGGGTAAGTTAATAAAATGTCTTGTCATTGTGATGAGATTGGAATTAGATGCAATAAGTAATTATATGCTTAATTTTTCCTATTAATATTTTTTAATTAAATGACTTCTCTTGCATAAATTGTTTTGCAGTACGAATGGACCCGAGTCGAAATTTTTGAGCCTACTTTAAACCTGCTCGACCTGCCTTGGCGAAAGTAAGCATTTTCAGGTTGAGCAGGTTCAAAACTGGTTAAAAGTATACCAAAGCTGACGAAAGTATACGAAAGTTCCATTTTTAGGTCGAGCAGGTTCAAAGCAAGCTCAAAAATTTCGACTCGGAAAATCTGGCTTCAAGACAGCAAAGCTCTGAAGAAAACGTATTACTAACCAGTTAAAAAGCACCAATAAAACATAATAAAATACTTTTTTTGGAAAAACAATTTTATATTTACCATTTTATTAATAAAAGAATATCCGATCAATTATATTGTTTAATTATATAGACAAAAAATTTTTAAAAAATCAATTAATTTTTTACAATTATTCGTGAAATTATAAAAACATAAAATTAATAAAAGAAATTTTCAAAATTATATTTAAGTATTCAATCTCAGTTAATTTATATGTATATAAGTGAATATGGTTGACACGCTAGTTTCTTTTAAGAATTCACGGTAAATCAGCTTGGGAACAATTTCATAGTGGATCCTTTTAAACATATTTTACATTTAAATTATTACAATAAAATACTTACAAATTAATTGTACGATTTAATGTCATTGATTGATTGGGTTGTGCTTTTAGATTTTGTGAATTAACTTGTTGGCTATCAAGAGAATTGAGGCTTCCTCTTCTTGGCCATCCGGTTGTAGGTTTATTTACCACTTGAGTAGACATTTTATTTAAATCTATCCGATAAGAAATTAATTAAAACAAAAACAAAATTTCTATGTTAGCTAATAGTTATTTGACTTATTTTTCAACTATACTTAATGCAATTAAAACTTGTGTCTTCTTCTTAGTTCTTAAATTTTTCTGTACTTCAAATTAGTTTTTGGTAAAGCTGCCACATGGAAAATATACGAAAGGTTATTTGTTCATAAACGTTTCATTTCTCAAAAGTTCCACTGTCATAATAATAAGTGCAGATTTTTCTGAATGATTTTATTAAAATTTATTAAAAGGATTTAAATATGAATACAGCAAAAGAGTTATCTGACGAAAATAAGGAAATATTACGTGGCATTCTTTTAGTCGTTGAACAACAGGCTAAGTTGTCAATGATTATGATAGAGAATGCAGTTAAAGCTATAGAATTATTAAAAAATTCGAATAACTTAACGCTGTTATATTTAAATAGTTGGAGATCATGGTCATGTGTAAGTTTTTTAATTAAAAAATTACAATTAATGAATAACGAATTCATTTAAGGTTGAAAACTCAACGTTTTGGGAAGTTGAAGTTTAAAAATTGCTTTCGGTGTAATAGAAGCACATTTTATAGTATAGTGGAAAATTTGTCTGCTCTGAAAAAAAAGACACTAATTGGCGTAAGACTATACCGCTTGACAAAAGAGTTGCAATATGTTTGCATTTCTTGGCAATATCTGGATAATACCAGAGGACTGTAAGTTTATTTGGTGTTGGGAAAAACACTGTGGGCCGTATATTAAAAGACTTTTGTCTAGCAATTAGGGAAACATTTGGAAGTTGTTTTGATAATTTTTACCCAGCCACACAAGTAAAAATTGAGGAAAACGTAGCTGGATTTCTGAAACTTGGTTTTCCTCAGTGTTATGGCGCAATAGACCGGTGTCATATTGAGATGAAATCACCAAAATTGCAGGCTAGAGATTATTTTAATTATAAGAGAAGTTATTCTTCAATATTGTTTGGGGTAGTAGACTATCGTTACTGATTTATGTACATTAATGTAGACTACCCAGGTAAATGCAGCGATTCAACTATATGGGAATCGTCTTTTTTGAAAGAAGAACATAAGGAAAATGAATTATATCGCAAAAACTCAAAAAATTTTGAAGGTGTTAGTGTACCAGTGTTATTAGTTGGTAATTCTCCATTTAGGCTTTCCGAATATGTAATGACACCATATAGTTATTCAGTGGAACAACCTGAAGATGAGCGAATATTTAACGCAAGACTTTCATCATGTAGTAGAGTTGTTGAGAATGCCTTTGGACACTTGAAGGCTAGATTTAGACGAGTTAGTAAGGGCATTGATAACCACAACAAAAATACGAAACTTATTATAAGAACTTGTTGCATATTACACAACATTTCTAATGATCATAATGATAAAATTAATAAGAGGTGGATTCGGATTGCGCGAGTGGAGCCAAAAAGGAGACTGCTTCAAATAACACCAAAAACAGCATTTCAGGGACCAAACCATTCTAGGGTAGAAGCGCATCGGAAGGAAGTTGAGATAAGGAATGCTATTAAAAATTATTTAGGTAAATATAGATATTTAGAAAAAATTAATTGCTTAAATATTTTGTTTTCTACTTAATGTTAACATACTTAGCCTACTTAAAATACTTAAAGTTATAATACTTAACCTATTTAATGTAGTTACTTACAGTTATAATACTTAACCTACTTTTATTTTACTTAAATCTATAACATTTTGTCACGCATTTCCTTTATAACAGAAACTGTCTCCTTCATGCAATTGGAGACTTGGTCCACACTTTCTTTAAGCCCCTTCATAATTTCATTTGACTTCTCCATTATATCCAGCAATTTCTGAACGTCTGTTTTTTTAGTGCGCCATGCTGGAGCTGAATAAGTGCATGGAGATATTGACTGGGTTATTGATGCTGAAGGAGATGGTGATCGGATCGTTGATGTTGAAGGCGATGGTGACCGGATTGTCCATGTTGAAGGAGATGGGCAGGATAAAACTTGTGGTATGCTTTGCGATGCCTGCATTCTTGCTGAAGATTTACCTTAAAAATATTAATAAAAATATAAAAATAAAAATTTAAATTTAGTTTTTATGTTTATTCAAACCTTTGATGCTCTGTTCGCAAACTTCATTGCCAGGGTTGTTTATATGTTGTCCAATGGCAATGTGAACATCATTGTAAAACTCCCAACGGGACGGGCTTCCACCGCTAGCCCATATTTTTGCCGTTTCTTGACTAAAATCAGGTTATTAATGTAATTATTAATTATTTATTATTATTGAAAACAACAACACCTGTATCTCCTACGTAGGCTTGTTATTCGATTTTTAATTTCATTTACTTCTAAGTGTATACCTTCTTCTTCCAATAATTGCTTCTGAAAGAGAAGGTATACCTCGTGGTTCCGCCTATTGCTTCTCAGGAGAAGGGAGTATTGCTGCCACACATTTAAAAATTTGAACATTTGACCCTTCCTCAAATACCTGTGCATTTTCCCCATTCTATATCTAAAAACAATCATTATATTAGCAAAATAATAAAATCACTTAAATAAATGCTTACCTTTTCGCGGAATCTAACAATTTATATTCTTTTCACAAATTAATCTAAAAACAATCACAATATTAACAAAATAATATAATCATTTAAATAAATGCTTACCTTTTTCTGGTTTAACCTTACAAAACAGGTAAAGTAATTGTCAAACTGATTTTTCGATGTTTTGATGTTTTACAAATTTGCGTACTGCCACATAGTAACTCAAAAAATCAACGCTCCGGAACGAAGAAACTCACAGTCATACTTTTGCATTTTTTCCATACAAAACGCACAGAACTGCTGTGAGTGCCCTGTGTAGACACACTATAAGCTCAATTCAAATTAGAATTATTAGCTCTTTGGCTAAATGGTCTAAATTACATTATTGTACAACTTAAATATTTCGAAGATTTTTTTTGAAGCTGCTACTCCTGTATATCAGATGAGGCCAGGCTTGTTTCGAGCATTAGAAACACATATAACAATAAAAATGCACTGTAAAACTCACTACATTTGAACTTGTTAAATTATTGGGAGGCTGCAGAGCAAGAGGAAGTAGTATTTCTGCCTCACACAGAAGAATGCAATTTCCGAATGTTTTGAAGCTCCATTTTACCTTTCACCACTCTTACTTTATGACAAAAAATCTAGAGAAAAAATTTGGTGACCCTCTGAACAATATACACAAATGTGTATATATATTTAACAAGCCACAAGACTAGCAGATTCAAAGATTCAAAAAGAATATTCGAAATTTTCAAAACTTTCGAAATTTCCCCTTGCATTTCACTTCTCTGACCCAAAGTAATTTTTTTTTATTATTATTAGACTATTAGAATTTTATATACATATATTTCTAATTTTAATGAAATGATTTTATTTAATAAATTTTGTAAGTTTATTGTGTCTAACAGAAATATTAATTAGAAGAAGAATGGTGCTATTTTGAATGAATACAATTAAAAAATTTTTCTACAATGCCATTTTTCTAAAGATTTTGTGTTTTTGTAAGCATATTGTTAAATTTGTTTTTTGACATAAAAGATATTGTTTTATAATTTAGATTCGACCTTGACACTCTATTTCCTATCATGACATACATATATTTGTGCATTTTCCTCAATAAACATAATATGTTTCTCTAATTTACTCAATCGATTTTCAAGTGCACGCTTACGTATTTCTTTTGTTGTAGTATCAGTTGAAACCGGAAGAGAGTTATATACCTTAAAAAGTTTATTCCAATTTTCCTTGAGACCCTAAAATTATTATTTAGATACCATCAAATATTTTCTATATAAATATTTTGAAATAAAAAAAAAACAAAAAAAATTACACTTAATATTTTAATTCTTTCGTCTTCTGATATTAATGCAACATCATTTGAATTATCGTCTGCATGAGGATGATTATAATCTTCAATTTCTTGAAGTTTTTTACATACTTCTTTACGTCTTTCTAAATATTTTGGTACCCTTCCAAAATTAGGATGAAAGACATACTTAGGCATGATTCCTGATGAACAAAGATCATGTACATCACCTTTCTCACGGTCAATATATCGAGGTTTTGGTCGTCTAGGTTTAGAATTGATTACTTCTTTAATATTTTCAATTTTATAATTTTTTTTTTCATGAGAATGAATTATATCCTGTTTTTTTGGTAGATCAATTCGTTCACCATGAATACATTTATGTGATGATTTTTTCATTAATTTAATTCCTTCATTCTTTTTCAAAAAATTTGATGGTGGTCTGAGCGGTATCTTTGCATAACCCATTGTTTTTCTTGGTTCTTTGAGTGATGAAAAATATCGTTTAATACCATCCTCAAATTTTGATTTTAGCTTAACAGTTTCTTGTACTTCTTCAATCACATTTTCATGCTCTAAATCAAAGACTGATTCATTGTGGTGAATTATCCTCGTAATTGACATTTTGATAAAAAAAAGAAATAAATTTTAATACAATTCAATATAGGTAAACCAATAATATTAATTAAAACAACAAAGTGTTACTGCGATTAGTCTTTTTTAGAATTTATTTATAAGTCTTTATTGATTTTATAGTTTGGTTGACATGGAAATCAATATTAAGATTGGAGTTATAGCAAGCATTGTATTTATGGGTTATCTTTAGTGTAATACAATTCAAACAATTACTGTTTATTTTTATTCGAAATATTTTTTTATATCAAGAAAATTATAGATATAGCTTTTCAATTCCAAATTCATCATTTTCCATTTCGAATTCATCATTTTTCATATCGAAATCATCCTTTAAAACACAAATTTCATTTTATCAAATTATTACAAGTTTTATAAATTTATTTAAAATTGGTGACAAAGATGAATGAATATGAATGGGCATGAATGAAATTGCATTTTATTATTAGAATTATATATCTTTAAAGTTAAGATGTGAAAGTAAAAAAGGACGAAGTTGGAGTTGACGACAAATTGCCATCTACAATAATGGACTAAAAATATTTTCTGATTTTTGATAAACTAGTACATTTCTTCTTTATTTTAAATTGACCTAAAACATAGCATAAAATGTAAAAGCTTTTAAAATGTCAATATGTAATCAGCAAAAATTCAAATTATCTAAATATATATTTACAGAAATTTGGACTATCAAATACTAAATTTAGTTTTGTTGTATACAAACAAAAAATGTGTTTGAAGAAGAAATCAGCAGATTTAGTTAAAAATGTAGCTGCATACTTATCAAAAGCAAAAGGATTTGATCATTTTTTAGGGAAGGTAAACTACATTTAAAATATTAATGTCCATGTTAAATATCCTTTTTTACTTATCAGGTAAATCAAGAGAACAATGCAATTGTAATTAATATTAGTAAAATTAAAATTAAGAAATTGTTAAAATCTTTATTAATTCTACCTTTCGAAATTACGAAATTAATATTCTTGATAAAAGAAAATAGTTTTGTATTTAAGAAAATGTTAAACAACATATTTGTCACAGCCTTTTTTATATATAAAAACATAAATTATATCCTAGATTTTTGAGCCTGTGAGGAACACAAAATGAATTTTTTCAATAATCTTTTCGTAGCTTCTATTCAAATTTTTATAGCTATAGCTATTGAGACGTTTCTAAACAATAATTATAACCAAAAAAAATTATATCCAACAAATTTACCAAAATTTTTTACTATATACCCGCTCAATAATGATACAATAATTAAAAATTTATTATCATCAGACAAGAGAGCAAGATTTCAGTATATGGTCATAAACTTTTAACACCGCAAAATCCCATAAATTAAAAGTTTAGAATTTTTTAAATATTTTTTACGAATTTAGAGTCAGTCTCCTTAGGAAATAGTATGTCGGTTGTTGCCGACAAGAGCACACGGTACTATTCAATATTGATATCGTAAGTTATACAGGGACCAAATTTTAAAAATTGTAAATATTCAAGTAAGGCAAATGTGGATGGGTATTTCTATTACTTCTACCTTGGCATGATGTTTGAAGCATCTAGAACACCCGGATACAATCGTATTTCATAATTTAACAATTATTTAATCTAAATTGAATTTCATTTGCAAATCATTTCGAACTTTATTTAATTTTAGATGAAAGTTTGTGAAGCTCCACCTGGTAAGTGCATTATGGAATTTACAGTCGAAGATGAACATTGTAATGCAGCCGGTAGCCTTCATGGAGGTCTTACAGCTACTTTAGTTGACTGTGTTACTACTATGGCATTATTAACGAAAGGAGATCATCCTGGTGTATCTGTAAATCTAAGTGTTAAGTATATTGGATTTTATAAATTTTAAATTAATCAAAACTTAAGTTTTATTTTTTTCAGTTACTTAAGACCAGTTTTTAAAGGAGAAGATGTTATTATTGATGCAACAGCTGTTAAAGTTGGAAAAATGCTTGCTTATTTACAGTGTGAATTACGAAATAAAAAAAATGATGCAATAATAGCTAAAGGTGAACAAACCAAATATATTGCACAGTAATGAAATTTATAAAGTAAATTAATTTCATTTGTCTTTCAATTTCTTTAAAAATTAATATATGTATACATAGGGAATATCTATGAAAAATTAATAAAACTATAACATATTTATTAATTATTAAAAGCAATAAAGAGAAGAATTAAAAATATATGAAAAATCAGACTTTGATTTAATTTGTTAAAATGGTTTTAAACAATTTACTGTTTTAATTGTAACGCACTATCATCATAACTGAGCAAAGTGTTAGTCAAGGATGGCAGCACCCTAGTTAATTATAAATAGAATTAAGTATTTTGAATAAAAGTTTTTGTTAAACCTTCATATTCTTTTATATTTTTGGTTACCAAAGCCCAGCGTTTCTCCCAAAAATTTTTAATAATACGGAGAAATATCTTGCCACAAGTAAATTCCTTTGGCCCAGCTTTGCCTACTTCTTTTGGCAATTGAGGATTCTTTCTAGTAGTATTTTGTTAACAAATATCAAAGTATTACACAAACTCCTGTACGTATGTTTTCAGATTTAATAACCTGCGGTAACATTATTCTTTTTTTAGACTACATTTCAAATTAAAAGCTATTTGTAGGGTTTACTAATACCTTAATTCCCATTTCTTATTGTTAGAGATTTATTTTTTTATAACGTAAATAAACTAATATATAAAACCCTTCCGAATGAAAATTAAATTAACTCAGCATTAATACTTATTTGAAGCATATACCAAATACTTCTCAAATTGATGTTGATTATATGTTCGATAAAAAAATATTAACTTCCATACAAACTAATCCCATGTTTTGATAAGATAAATAGATGGGTTGACGTGAATTAAATAGAGCTGAACCGACTGATATTGAAAAATACATATAAATGAAAACGTTAATTTTAAAATATAATTAGTATAAACCCCTGCATCTTTAAAACTATTCAATTTATGAAATAATCAGACCTCTAAACTATAATACCTAAGAATTTACTTATTAAATTAATATTTTACTTGAAAACCTCACAGAACAAAAAATTTTATCCCAAATACTAATGCAGCCAGCCATTTCACGTGTTTTTCTATTGAAATTTTTCACGTTACCTAAATCATTATTGCAGTCGGGATACTTAAAAACACACGACATATTACGTAAAAAAAAAACACGCACAGTATATTACCTTACAAACAAATAATGTTACCCTACACAATGTTTCCGTAAATATCGCTTTGATGAATTAATTAAAACATTACATGTAAAACTTCCCGTATTAAATATAAAAGGTATAAATAAAGTGTATTTTAAAATGTTTAATATTCCAAGAAATTGTTTACAGAAGCTGTCTATAAGCAAATTATATCCTAAACACAATTAAAAATCTTCATCAGAAAACATTATTAAATTTTGGATTCAAAAAATGAAAATAATTATTTAATTAAAATTAACTCATTTAATTCAGTGCCAAATTATATAACTAAAAATTTTGTATCTGCAATAAGCTTCTCTTGTATAAATACTTAATTATGTCCACCGCGTAGACGTAGAACTAAATGCAAAGTTGATTCTTTTTGGATGTTGTAATCGGAAAGAGTACGTCCATCTTCCAATTGTTTTCCAGCGAAAATTAAACGCTGTTGATCTGGAGGAATTCCTTCCTTGTCTTGAATTTTGGCTTTGACATTTTCAATTGTGTCCGATGGCTCAACTTCCAATGTAATTGTTTTACCAGTCAATGTTTTCACAAAGATTTGCATACCTCCACGAAGACGTAGAACCAAATGCAAAGTAGATTCCTTTTGGATGTTGTAATCGGAAAGAGTACGTCCATCTTCCAATTGTTTTCCAGCGAAAATTAAACGCTGTTGATCTGGGGGAATTCCTTCCTTGTCTTGAATCTTGGCTTTGACATTTTCAATTGTGTCCGATGGCTCAACTTCCAATGTAATTGTTTTACCAGTCAATGTTTTCACAAAGATTTGCATACCTCCACGAAGACGTAGAACTAAATGCAAAGTAGATTCCTTTTGGATGTTGTAATCGGAGAGAGTACGTCCATCTTCCAATTGTTTTCCAGCGAAAATTAAACGCTGTTGATCTGGGGGAATTCCTTCCTTGTCTTGAATTTTGGCTTTGACGTTTTCAATAGTGTCAGAAGGTTCAACTTCCAATGTAATAGTTTTACCAGTCAAAGTTTTTACAAAGATTTGCATGCCTCCACGAAGACGTAGAACTAAATGCAAAGTAGACTCTTTTTGAATATTATAATCGGAAAGAGTACGTCCATCTTCCAATTGTTTTCCAGCGAAAATTAAACGCTGCTGATCTGGAGGAATTCCTTCCTTGTCTTGAATTTTGGCTTTGACGTTTTCAATAGTGTCAGAAGGTTCAACTTCCAATGTAATAGTTTTACCAGTCAAAGTTTTTACAAAGATTTGCATACCTCCACGAAGACGTAGAACCAAATGCAAAGTAGATTCCTTTTGGATGTTGTAATCGGAAAGAGTACGTCCATCTTCCAATTGTTTTCCAGCGAAAATTAAACGCTGTTGATCTGGGGGAATTCCTTCCTTGTCTTGAATCTTGGCTTTGACATTTTCAATTGTGTCCGATGGCTCAACTTCCAATGTAATTGTTTTACCAGTCAATGTTTTCACAAAGATTTGCATACCTCCACGAAGACGTAGAACTAAATGCAAAGTAGATTCCTTTTGGATGTTGTAATCGGAGAGAGTACGTCCATCTTCCAATTGTTTTCCAGCGAAAATTAAACGCTGTTGATCTGGGGGAATTCCTTCCTTGTCTTGAATTTTGGCTTTGACGTTTTCAATAGTGTCAGAAGGTTCAACTTCCAATGTAATAGTTTTACCAGTCAAAGTTTTTACAAAGATTTGCATGCCTCCACGAAGACGTAGAACTAAATGCAAAGTAGATTCTTTTTGGATGTTATAATCGGAGAGAGTACGTCCATCTTCCAATTGTTTTCCAGCGAAAATTAAACGCTGTTGATCTGGGGGAATTCCTTCCTTGTCTTGAATCTTGGCTTTGACATTTTCAATTGTGTCCGATGGCTCAACTTCCAATGTAATAGTTTTACCAGTCAAAGTTTTTACAAAGATTTGCATGCCTCCACGAAGACGTAGAACTAAATGCAAAGTAGACTCTTTTTGAATATTATAATCGGAAAGAGTACGTCCATCTTCCAATTGTTTTCCAGCGAAAATTAAACGCTGCTGATCTGGAGGAATTCCTTCCTTGTCTTGAATTTTGGCTTTGACGTTTTCAATAGTGTCCGATGGCTCAACTTCCAATGTAATAGTTTTACCAGTCAAAGTTTTTACAAAGATTTGCATACCTCCACGAAGACGTAGAACTAAATGCAAAGTAGATTCTTTTTGGATGTTGTAATCGGAGAGAGTACGTCCATCTTCCAATTGTTTTCCAGCGAAAATTAAACGCTGTTGATCTGGGGGAATTCCTTCCTTGTCTTGAATCTTGGCTTTGACATTTTCAATTGTGTCCGATGGCTCAACTTCCAATGTAATAGTTTTACCAGTCAAAGTTTTTACAAAGATTTGCATGCCTCCACGAAGACGTAGAACTAAATGCAAAGTAGACTCTTTTTGAATATTATAATCGGAAAGAGTACGTCCATCTTCCAATTGTTTTCCAGCGAAAATTAAACGCTGCTGATCTGGAGGAATTCCTTCCTTGTCTTGAATTTTGGCTTTGACGTTTTCAATAGTGTCCGATGGCTCAACTTCCAATGTAATAGTTTTACCAGTCAAAGTTTTTACAAAGATTTGCATACCTCCACGAAGACGTAGAACTAAATGCAAAGTAGATTCTTTTTGGATGTTGTAATCGGAGAGAGTACGTCCATCTTCCAATTGTTTTCCAGCGAAAATTAAACGCTGTTGATCTGGGGGAATTCCTTCCTTGTCTTGAATCTTGGCTTTGACATTTTCAATTGTGTCCGATGGCTCAACTTCCAATGTAATAGTTTTACCAGTCAAAGTTTTTACAAAGATTTGCATACCTCCACGAAGACGTAGAACTAAATGCAAAGTAGATTCTTTTTGGATGTTGTAATCGGAGAGAGTACGTCCATCTTCCAATTGTTTTCCAGCGAAAATTAAACGCTGTTGATCTGGGGGAATTCCTTCCTTGTCTTGAATCTTGGCTTTGACATTTTCAATTGTGTCCGATGGCTCAACTTCCAATGTAATTGTTTTACCAGTCAAAGTTTTTACAAAGATTTGCATACCTCCACGAAGACGTAGAACTAAATGCAAAGTAGATTCTTTTTGGATGTTGTAATCGGAGAGAGTACGTCCATCTTCCAATTGTTTTCCAGCGAAAATTAAACGCTGTTGATCTGGGGGAATTCCTTCCTTGTCTTGAATCTTGGCTTTGACATTTTCAATTGTGTCCGATGGCTCAACTTCCAATGTAATAGTTTTACCAGTCAAAGTTTTTACAAAGATTTGCATGCCTCCACGAAGACGTAGAACTAAATGCAAAGTAGACTCTTTTTGAATATTATAATCGGAAAGAGTACGTCCATCTTCCAATTGTTTTCCAGCGAAAATTAAACGCTGCTGATCTGGAGGAATTCCTTCCTTGTCTTGAATTTTGGCTTTGACGTTTTCAATAGTGTCCGATGGCTCAACTTCCAATGTAATAGTTTTACCAGTCAAAGTTTTTACAAAGATTTGCATACCTCCACGAAGACGTAGAACTAAATGCAAAGTAGATTCTTTTTGGATGTTGTAATCGGAGAGAGTACGTCCATCTTCCAATTGTTTTCCAGCGAAAATTAAACGCTGTTGATCTGGGGGAATTCCTTCCTTGTCTTGAATTTTGGCTTTGACGTTTTCAATAGTGTCAGAAGGTTCAACTTCCAATGTAATAGTTTTACCAGTCAAAGTTTTTACAAAGATTTGCATGCCTCCACGAAGACGTAGAACTAAATGCAAAGTAGACTCTTTTTGAATATTATAATCGGAAAGAGTACGTCCATCTTCCAATTGTTTTCCAGCGAAAATTAAACGCTGCTGATCTGGAGGAATTCCTTCCTTGTCTTGAATTTTGGCTTTGACGTTTTCAATAGTGTCCGATGGCTCAACTTCCAATGTAATAGTTTTACCAGTCAAAGTTTTTACAAAGATTTGCATACCTCCACGAAGACGTAGAACTAAATGCAAAGTAGATTCTTTTTGGATGTTGTAATCGGAGAGAGTACGTCCATCTTCCAATTGTTTTCCAGCGAAAATTAAACGCTGTTGATCTGGGGGAATTCCTTCCTTGTCTTGAATCTTGGCTTTGACATTTTCAATTGTGTCCGATGGCTCAACTTCCAATGTAATTGTTTTACCAGTCAAAGTTTTTACAAAGATTTGCATGCCTCCACGAAGACGTAGAACTAAATGCAAAGTAGATTCTTTTTGGATGTTGTAATCGGAGAGAGTACGTCCATCTTCCAATTGTTTTCCAGCGAAAATTAAACGCTGTTGATCTGGGGGAATTCCTTCCTTGTCTTGAATCTTGGCTTTGACGTTTTCAATAGTGTCCGATGGCTCAACTTCCAATGTAATAGTTTTACCAGTCAAAGTTTTTACAAAGATTTGCATGCCTCCACGAAGACGTAGAACTAAATGCAAAGTAGATTCTTTTTGGATGTTGTAATCGGAAAGAGTACGTCCATCTTCCAATTGTTTTCCAGCGAAAATTAAACGCTGTTGATCTGGGGGAATTCCTTCCTTGTCTTGAATCTTGGCTTTGACGTTTTCAATAGTGTCCGATGGCTCAACTTCCAATGTAATAGTTTTACCAGTCAAAGTTTTTACAAAGATTTGCATGCCTCCACGAAGACGTAGAACTAAATGCAAAGTAGATTCTTTTTGGATGTTGTAATCGGAGAGAGTACGTCCATCTTCCAATTGTTTTCCAGCGAAAATTAAACGCTGTTGATCTGGGGGAATTCCTTCCTTGTCTTGAATCTTGGCTTTGACGTTTTCAATAGTGTCCGATGGCTCAACTTCCAATGTAATAGTTTTACCAGTCAAAGTTTTTACAAAGATTTGCATGCCTCCACGAAGACGTAGAACTAAATGCAAAGTAGACTCTTTTTGAATATTATAATCGGAAAGAGTACGTCCATCTTCCAATTGTTTTCCAGCGAAAATTAAACGCTGCTGATCTGGAGGAATTCCTTCCTTGTCTTGAATTTTGGCTTTGACGTTTTCAATAGTGTCCGATGGCTCAACTTCCAATGTAATAGTTTTACCAGTCAAAGTTTTTACAAAGATTTGCATACCTCCACGAAGACGTAGAACTAAATGCAAAGTAGATTCTTTTTGGATGTTGTAATCGGAGAGAGTACGTCCATCTTCCAATTGTTTTCCAGCGAAAATTAAACGCTGTTGATCTGGGGGAATTCCTTCCTTGTCTTGAATCTTGGCTTTGACATTTTCAATTGTGTCCGATGGCTCAACTTCCAATGTAATTGTTTTACCAGTCAAAGTTTTTACAAAGATTTGCATGCCTCCACGAAGACGTAGAACTAAATGCAAAGTAGATTCTTTTTGGATGTTGTAATCGGAGAGAGTACGTCCATCTTCCAATTGTTTTCCAGCGAAAATTAAACGCTGTTGATCTGGGGGAATTCCTTCCTTGTCTTGAATTTTGGCTTTGACATTTTCAATTGTGTCGGAAGGTTCAACTTCCAATGTAATAGTTTTACCAGTCAAAGTTTTCACAAAGATTTGCATTTTGATGCCTTGGATTCTTTAAACTAAAAAAAATATTAATTACTTTTTTGTATTGTCAATTTATTTTTAGAAAATCCTAGACATGAGTTTTTCAAAGCATACTAATTTAACTAAATAATTTAAAGTTTAAAAAACTAAGTGAGCAGATTTGCAAATTTTTACAATTAAAACCAATTTGAATTGGTGAATATGATCAAGTTAGAAAAAAATTATGTTATAAAACCCGTCATTCTACTTCATGGTCGAAATAAAAAAAATATAAAGTTTTACCACTTGAAATTTTTCAACAAAGGTTTTTTTTTTAAATTGGATAAAGAAAATTCATTTATCTATTTTAAAATATAAAAAATAAATTATTTATTGAACTGTAATAGTTGAAAAGAAAAATTTAAACACTTTACAATTTAATTTAGTTTGAAAATTGAAAAGGTTGCTAAACAAAAAAAAAATTAATAACGTATTTAAAGAATAGATAAAGAACAGTTTAATAATAAATTTTCGACTCAATATAATGCCAAAAATTATTACAAATACAAAGGTTAAGCGTGTATTAATTAGTAGATGCTATTGATCTAGAAATTTCGCAAGGCTAAAACACACGTCATCGCCTTTGTTAGAAATCATACGACGCCATTTTGAATTTAATAATTATTGGGAAAATTTCAAAAAAAATTTTTTACTTGCAGTTATTAGCTTTGAAAATATTTTTTTAGGGTATTTTTTAATAGTAAAATACGTATTTGCATTTAATAGTACAAAACTTTAAATTTCTTACCTATAAGTTAGCAAATGTCTTTGTTGTAATTTTCAATGGATCCCTCTTCCAATAATTATTTTAATTGTGTAATGTTTTTATTTAATATATTTTAATTTTTCAATAAGTAATATATATTTTTTTTTAATTAATACTTTTCTCAATCACTAATTATACTAGACTTTTGCTTGTGCAGCTTTTCACTGATACTTTGCAATTAACTCTGAAAATTGAAATTCACTACTTCTATCTTATCACTTACTCAATCTGTCACTATATCTCACTCTCTCAAACCTATTAAATTTTGCTTAAACCCCACCAAATTTTCTAATTTTATATGGCTCCTATGATGAAAAATTAATAATCATTAAGTGAAGATAATGCCTTATTTTATACGTAATGTGGCAAAATAAGGTCAGCTGTGAATTTATTTTACTTAAGGAAATTAAGAGATGTTTGCAATTTGTTTATAAATTTTTTGTATACCGAAATTACATTTTCAAGCTCTGATAATATTTTTTATTTGCAAAATTTAAATATTAACAATTTGTATAAAATAGTAAAAATCTGTATCTGTATAAAACCTAAAAAAAGCTTGTGCTTATGTACTGAACCGATTGAGATAAATTTTCAGGAAATCTTTATTTTACATATGTCTGAAATGGTATTGAATTCTGTGTGAAAAAACGGAAAAACTGTTTAAAAGAAAACTGCGATGAAAATTTTAAAATTTCAAACAATTTTTATATATAACAGTAAAAGTTGAAACGTGAAGAAAGCTTTGGACCTATGATAAATTCCCTGAATCTTCTATGTGCAAAACAAATAAAAAATTGTTGTTGTTGTATGTTGAAACAAGAATTTTCAAGTTCGGTACAGTTGTCAATTCTTCAAGAAGGTTCAAAAAATTTTTTTTACAAATTTATGACATAAATTATATCAGGAGAAAATAAAAGTTAAATAAATTCAAAAGAAAAAAAGAAAGAATAAATAAAATTTTTTTAAATTACACATTTCAATATGTTCTTAAGATTCCATTTAATAGCCGACAAATGTTTAACTAAATATTTTTATATAGGCCTACTATTACTTATTGCTAAAGTTTAAATGCCGAAAATATTTTTCGACAGATTTTTACAAGTTATTGGATAAAGGTTTTACCAATGAAAAACAACTTACAACAGGAGTAAGTTTAGCACCTATCCTCCTTAACTTAGGTTAAAAAAATAAAAAGCCTGGCAAAATGAATTATTTATATTTTGATTTTAGGCTGTTTCTAATTTTTTGCTCAGTCTGTAAACTTACTGTCGGTAATTTTTATTCATATTCATTTGTTATATTTACACAATTGCTTTAGACAATTATTCAAGGCTGATTGAAACAGATTGATAATAGGCACATATGTTATTTATTTCATACTATTTTTCTATTTTAACGTTTTAATAATTTTTAATCTCAAAAGGCCTTCGAAGCGGAATTTTATTAATGATTTTTTCCTTTATTTACTCAATAATAACTGTTAAAAGCATAAAAATAATACCCTGATCATGATATTTGAGTTATATCTTTTGTTATGTATGTAAAATTTAACGTAAAATAGAAATAATATTGCGTAGTTTAAATCTAAAAACAAATAATTTTGGGACGAAAACAATTGATAGTAGATTAATAAAGATTAAAAAATATTAGCGTGTAGTGCAACAGTAAAAATTTAATTATTTTTAAAATAAAATTAAATAGAGATTTTACTACACAAAAGAAAATTTTAACCATTCTTTGACAGTTATATAAATAATATTAACTAATAAGCTTTGTAATTGTAAATTTTATTGATTATTATGGTTTTTACAATACGTAGGTATATTCTAAATAAAGATTTTAATTGAAAATAATTTTCATAACTGTACACAGGGGTGGATAGAGGTACGAAAAAGTATCACACCCCGTGTCTAAAACATAGTGTTGAAACCTAATTTTTGCATTAAGTGAAAAATGTATCCAACAAAACCATTTCAATTTTTACATAAAAATTCATTAATTTTTACTACGTTGCCACACTTAGAGCATATCCATATCATGATTTTATAAGGGAGAGTATTATGACGTACTTCAATTTAATTCCTTTTGAACAATTAATAAAAAGCCATAAAAATTCTAAATAATTTATTTGCTTCATCCATTTTTAATTATATTATTTTTAATTATATTATTTAACCTGTGTTTATAATCAACACAGCTGACTTGAAAAAACTCTTAAGAAGTGATGACTTTTAGGTGTTGTATGTTTTGAAAATTCGAAGATGAAAATAGTATTGTACATATTTCTAAAGAGTGGGGTATATAGAAATGGGATCAGAAGGAGTAATTTTTCGCTGTCTTGGCTAGTAATACTTCAGTAGTAATTAAAGAAAAAGAAGCTAAGATATTTAAGAAGCCTGACAAAAAATATCATATCTCCCCCACTTTAAAAAAACTATCTAAGCCTCTGTTCTATAAAATTACTTCAGAAAAAGTTACAGTTAAAAGCAACAAAGTAAAAATGTTTGTTTTTATTATTTCATCTTCGTATAAAGGATTAAAAATGATCTTTCCACAACTAGAGTCTTTTTAGTTATTTTATTTAACATTAACTTAAAACTCGTTCAAATTAAAAGTTAAATAGACTCATTTGAAACATTTTTTACAAAAGCAAACACTCATTGTAAAATTATTATATTAATGGATAAATATTTATTGGTAATTGTAAAACGACTAGCAGGAGATTGAGCTAGATCAAAAATTTCTTTCAAACTTTTGGTAATGTCTGAAACCATTAAATTTTTATTTTTAATCTTGTTCCTGACTGGAAATGTACCTGCAAATTTTCAGCTTAATATTTCCATCTGCTACCATTTATTTATTTATATATAAGATAAGTTAATTAAATTTTCTACCTTTCAGTAATATTTCAACTTAAAAATAAAGTAAAGTAAAGTAAAATAAAGGGGGACAAAATGCACCGTGACCAGTCTTGATCTATTGTGCTCCCCGCCAGACATGTTATTATGATTCAGGTCCCTTACCAGAGCTAGGATCCCTCTCAGACCTATTTCCAACCCTTCTGTGCAGGTTACTTGTCGAGTGAGAAGATGCTTCACTCTCCTTGACATCACCCTACCACAGTCAAAGAGTAGGTGAGTAGGCGTCTCCTCTAACTCTTGACAGAATCTGCATTTAGGGGTTAACTTAAAAATACATAAATTTCACTTTCTACAACAGATTTTTCCTTTTTTGCGAAAAATTCTCAACTTTGACACGTCATATCTCGCAAGTGAATTACAAATTTGCAATTTCCCAACCTAATTAGGGAAAAACATCCATTACTTAAGCTTTAATTGGATTATCAATAAAATTAAAATTATATTTTAGAATTGCTTATTGCTGGTTGTGTCACAAAGCAGCTGAAAAGAACCGCATGGAAAAAAATTTGACTAACAAAATAAAAAAAAAACTAAACCAGAATCAATTTTAATTTGACTTTAAAACAATTTATTTATAACTGAAATTTTCTGTAATTGACAAAGTTTAGGCTTTTATTCTTAAGACTAAATATTTTTAATTCTTTATTGCTTATCTCTATCTAAAATTTCTATAGACTTTGGAGGAGTACTATTTAAATTTTGTGTTAAATTATCTCTATCTAAGATTTCTATAGACTTTGGAGGAGTACTATTTAAATTTTGTGTTGAATTAGTAGAACAACTGCATTCTTCTTTTTGGTTTGCATTATATTCATCACATATCAGCGGATTAAGATGGATATCGCTTTTTTTTCCTTTGCAGGTGCTACACTGGATGTAATTATTGTTTAAAATAGCTAACAAAACATCAAATTCTTTCGGAATGAAAATGTTGCAAATCTCATTACTTGATAAATCACTGAAATTATTTTAAAAACTTTAGAACTAAGGAAAAAATATATTCGTTTTGTAAAAAACTAAAATAGCACAAGAATACGTACACATTTCACAAAGAGAAACTTAACAAAGAAAAATTCAAAATATTAAAATTATACTTTTCAATAAATTGACTGAACTTGCGTTTTAAATGTCGCAAATACTTTATAATCCTTTATTATATTTGTTATCTAAATTTTAAAAATAGTTCTCATAAAAGCGTTGCAAGACACTTTAAAAAAATAAAAAATTAACAATTTTTTAAATACATTTTTCTATTACATATAGCCTCAATAAGAAAAAAATTTCAGACTTCTAGGATTTAATTTAGGGCGTTGAAATTTAGTTCAACAGTTCGATGAAATAAAATGTCAATTTTTTTAACCTTTAAGCCAGCTATGATAAAATCAAAGAAATCTTAAATTTATTATTAATATCCACACGTTCAAAGATACTTGAAAATTTGCCAAGTTTTAAGAATATATTTGTTGTGCTCATTTTCATTTCATTTACCTATTTTCCGTTATCACATATATACATGAAAAATTTTAAATGTTTTGAAAGTCATATAGTTCTTCAGAATTGAGTTAAAATAATTTCGACAAACAGAAAAAACATATAAACATGACGTTTTTCACATTCTTAAAAAATTATTTAATGTAGTTGAAATTTAAGGCAGCATTGACCTAGAGGAGGGTCATCTGATCTTTCAAATTTGAACGGAATTTTTCGAATAACTGCTTTAGTGATTCTAATAAAAAAATCTACTACAAAATTCAAATAAAAAATTTTTTTATAATAATTTTCTTAATTGATTTTTCAATAATCATATTTAAGCTTACATTTTATACATTCCTTTTTTAAAAACGCTCAAATCCACATATGATATACGGTTCCCAGAGAGGTTTCTAAATTAAATTATTATATTATATTTAAAAATAAAATTACAACTTTACAAAAAATTAATTACATGTAGAAAAGATGTTTTAAATTTTTTAAAAGCTTCCATGGTATTGTGGTAATGTTATTTTTTGACAAATCAATCCATTTAAGATTTAAATTTTCAAAAAAATCCTTTGGTATTTCGATAATTTCATTTTCTGACAAATCAATTCCTCCAAGTTTTCGGCAATTTATAAAAGTATTATTTTCTATTGACCAAATTTGGTTGCCCTTTAAACTTAGCTGAGCTAGGTTTGTAAAATTTAGATCATCTCTTCCTAATTTCGTCAAATTATTATATTCAATTTGTCTAAATGTATTAAAAAAGAAGAAGAGAAAAATATAAATATTTTATTGCTTAAAATGGTTCAGTAGTTGATTCGTATTCTGCTATGTGTTTTATTTCAAATTTTTAGCATTGTCTTTAGGATAAATAAAAGCTAGAATTGTAATAAAATTTTACGTACTAGATTTCAAACTAAAATTGGCAGAAATTTTAGCAAGTATCTTTACAACAGATAACATCTTGCAGCTGTGTTAGTACGGAAAATTACTATAAGGGTTTCAATGAATTGATCTAAAGCTGTTGTCTTTTGTTAGCTTTTTACTAAATCGTAGTAGATTAGAAAAGCAAATAAGATTTTTGATTGCCATTAAAATCATTCAATCAAATAAAATGTTTTGGCCAGACCAAAATAGTCAATATTATTTTGTATTATATTAATTGTAAGTGAACGAAAAGATCTGTAGAATATTAGCTTTTGTTTTTATCATATTTTAGGTAAAAAGAATTCTACGATTTATTCAAAATACTTAATAATCCTTTTTATATAATTTTTATATATTCTTAAATTTATTGTATTAAAAAAGTTCAGCACGCGTGCAGTTTATAAAAATTTATTAAAACTCACATAATTTCAATTGCTCCTAGATTATCTAATTTTACATCGGGAAGAAAATTAATATCTGTAACATTAGCCTTGGCGGTACATATGAGTGTATGACCTAACTGGATTTCACATTTGGGAATTTCTTCTGAACCAACATAATGTTTCCCCAAAGCAAAAAGAAACACAATTAGCAACATTTTTAGTTACTATTTATTAAAGGATTTATCAAAAGAGACCTGAAAATTAGATATATAGTAACTTAAATAAACTTAAAGTTATCAATAGTTATAAAACTATGTAAAAAAATATTGAAAACAAAAATCTATGGAAATATCCCTGAAAAGTAATTAAGTAATTAAATTGCACTTTTTGTATGTTTTTAATTAAAGTTATTTAAAACTGTGTTTCTCTATTTTTCTAAGGAAGGGGTATGGTTTTGCTATTCTTTTGAAAAATTGATTTTTTATTTTTGTCTTTTCTGATAGTTTAATATTTCAGGAATATAATTCCAAAACTTGAAGTCGATCCAAGCAAAACTGTCAAAGTTATCTGGTAATTAAATCCAGGTAACTAAAACCATAAATAAGCTTTTAAAATTCTTAAACGCATATTCCTCAAAACTACTTTTTCAAAGTCGGTGATCACTGCCATTCAAAAAGTACATTAATGATTCACTTTAAACTTGGTATACATTTTCTACATAAAAAATACTACCCCGCAACGTTTTAGAACTTTTTTCTGCCTTAAAGAGATTTTCGACTTACAAAATGGCGGAATTTTTCGTGAAAAATAACAGTTTTCACTTTAAATGAACACCAAAAATTTTTAAATGAAAAAATAAAAAATTAAATAAAGTTGGGGGGAGCAATCAATAATATTTTGACTAAATTTTAAGTGTTTTTGATTTCGGGTAATTTCCGGGTGAAATACAGTAGTGATACATATTTTTCTGAAAAGGTTCCAAGAAAAGCTTGTTTGTAAATATTTTTTTAAAAAAAAAATTAGAAAATGTTGCCAAAGTAATGTTTAAAAATGTACAAAAGGTTTGAATAAATTTGCTTAATTCATATTTATAAAAAAAATTCACAAAATAAGTGTTTTTTTCTTTGCTGAAACCCATATCCCTCCTTAACTAAAATTGAACTTATTACTATTAAAATAATTTAACGTCCTGTTGAATTGCGATGAAAACTATCTAATGTTTTTTCTTAGTAAATATGTGGATAAATAAATTCCCATTTAAAATTCATAAAGAATTACACGAAAGAAAATTTTACATTGTTTTTACTTATATTTTAACGTTTTGTTATCTTTTTTAATTTAAATAACAAATACCACAATTAAGTAAATTCGAAAGAAAATAGAATTTGAATAATATTATTAACAAAAATAACAAAATTATTGTATTTTACTAATTTTTAATAAAGATAAATTCTTAAGAATTTCAGGAGTACAACTTTCAATCAGATAAAAATATTTTGATTTTATATTTTTGTGACATTTAGCTTAGAAATGTTATTCAAGGAAAATATTAAAAATATAACTAAAATGTCTTAACAAACTTTTTAGTCTAACTCCTTTCTCCTTGCGTTATCATATCATAATTAATTAAATTGTCTAGTACTACTAGTATTGTCAAGAAATAATTCTTGAAAATATGTCTAACCGAACGATCCTTTTAATATTAAATAAATTTTATTTTAATTAAATTGGTTTTAAAGTATTATTGCAGCTTTAATTTAATGTTTTTGTTACTATGCTAAGTAAAATAAAGATATATTTTTATTAGCAATTCCTAAGGAAATCGCTTTTATTTTAAGTTCTTAAAATATTAATTTCTTCTTTAAAATTTTTATAAATTGAATTTTATTTTTTTTATTGTTATTTCTCTAATTAATTGACTAGTTTAAGTTTTTAAGAATTTTTTAATACATTACCAACTTCCTTAATTTTATGTTATGTGGATCAGTCAGGGAAGAAAAACTTTTACTATAACTTCAATATATTCATCAATAATAAAATAAAAATATATTAAATTTTAACAGTAACTAATTTATTTATAAGTTTAAATTTTAATTTAACTAAAGTTTTAAGAAATGAATTTTAATTTAATTACTTAGAATATGATTTAGTCAACAGAACAGTAAGAATGAAATTTTTTAAAAATTGTGTCGGTTTTTAACTAAATCCCCCCACTACTTTTCTGAAAAACTAAACTTTATTTCTTAATCTAATAAATGATAGCTTTTACAATAATAAGAGTCAAAGCTTTCTGATATCGAAATATTAAAGTATTGCCTACACTATTCTTACTATCAAATATCCATTTTTTGCTTCAAGATTTTCTGTTTTCACTAAAAAAATATTTTTGTTGACATTTTAGCTAGGTGAAAATGTTTATTTATATTTAAAATAATAACTGGTCTTACTTTTGTCAGTTAAATACGTTGATTGATATTTTTTTACTAATATGGTTTTATTTTTATTATCGAAATGAATAAAAACAATTTTTCGTTTCATTTTTACCAAAATGAACGAATTCTTAATGGTTCCATTCAATGGCAGACTTGATAGAAATCATCTCAGGCATATAATACAGATTTTATAAATATCTTCATTTGATCTTAATCGTTTCAGCAGCTTCAGAGTCTATAACACATATACATAAGTAAATCCTTTTGTTAAAGCTTCGAAAGCAAGAATTCCTCTGTGTAATGGCATTTAATTTACGCTTTTATCATATAGACGTAGATATATTGTATAGTCGGCTCTTTATCTATGCAATCAATTTGGGAATATTGTCTAAGTTAAGTCAATTTTTAAGCACGTTGTCAAGTTCAAGGTACATGCACAACTCAATTTATTTATCTTTCTTTCAGCAATGTTTACTTGCAATCAATAATACCGGCTACATATCAAATTTGTAATTCATTTTAATTGAGTGAAACTTATTTAAATTATTATAAATATTTGATCAAGTAAACACGAAAATGAGGTATATAAGGGGGTATACGAGTAAGTAAAAATTTTTATATTTAGGACTATAGGAAATGACGCTTTCAAATATAGAAAATTTATTTGTTTATGTAAGAAAATGTTTAACTGATAGAATCAACCTAAAGAACCCGCAGGAGGTAAGCATTACTTGTTGAAATTTAAAATATAACTGAAAATCTGTATATTGATATCAAAGTAAACAATAATGTACAACAAATCTGTTATTGAAATTTTATCTTGGCCTTCTTTTTGGATAAGAATTGCTTAAGTTCTTATTATGCAAAATCACTTCCCAGAAGACCTTAATGACAAAGGCATACATACATCACAAATATAATGTTGACGACTTTTCTTGTTTTTAAAAATCTGTTCCTTTTCTATGAAGATCAAATACAAGTCACTTGGCAAATAACTGTTGTGCGATTTGTCGAAGAAATTTAAAAGATTTAAGGTTTCCATATATAATTATGGAAACTATGTATATAAAATCTTTCATTCATCCGCGTTTAAGGGAAAATTCACTGCTGGGTTACTATCAATTGTTTCGCTTTTTTCCAAAATTATTTGTTTTTAAATTTAAACTACGCAGTATTATTTATATCTTGCGTTAAATTTTACAAACATAACACAAGATATAACTCAAAAGCATATTATTATATCAAGTATTATTTCTATGCTTTTAACAGTTGTTATTGAGTAAATAAAGGGGAAAATCATTAGTAAAATTCCACTTCGAAGGCCTTGAGATTAAAAATTGTTTTCTAAATAAAACGTGAAAATATAATAATATAATAGTATGAAATAAATAACATGTATTATGTAACTTTACATTGAATCCGCTATATTATGCTACATTTATAACGACATAGAAAACCATACCTAACAATTTATTTCCCGGCTGAAACAGGACAAAATATAAATAAACAATTATCCTGATAACTTTTTCTGTGATACTGTTTCTTTAGCCCTAAATTTATTTCTGGAACTTATCGTATATATAATTATTGCCACACAAAAGCTATGTGCAAAAAATTTATTTATATGTAATGCATTGATTTCAAAAGTATGATTTATTTTTGACGGATTAAAATTACTTATTTTAAAAACATTAAAATAATTAGATATAGTTAATTTGACTAACTGTACTTATAGAATTATAACTATCAAATAAATTTGGTTCATATTATTATATGAGCTTTGCTTGTTACTTTTTTAATTAAAATTTTATATAAAATCAACTTGAGTACTATTCTTAATATCTGTAAATACAGAAGTTTCAGTCATACATTGCGGACAGCATTCTCCTTTTATTTTAATGGATTCTATATTATTTTGGCATATGATCTGAGGACATTTTTGAGTAATGCACGTAATTTGTGAATAATTACATTGGCATTTTGTGCATTCATCTTTATTCCAAGTTTCATTGTTTAAACGCTCACTGCCCGATTTATCGATACAATGTTGTCTTTTATGTTTAATATTTCTTATTGTTAAATTTTGTTCAATATTTTTAAATTTTCTTTTAATTTTCTTTAAATCTTTTTGTAGTTTGTTTATCATTTCTTCAAGGCCACTAACACGTTCTTCATTCATATCAATTAAATCATTATCATATAATATGTTATTTTTTTGATTTTCATCATAAAAAACAGTTGAACGTTTTCGTCTATAAGTTTCTGGTATATGAGATTTAAGTAATGTTGGCAACGAATGACAAGAACCACAATCTTGCCAAAAATACAAATTTATTCCTGGAAAATTATTACATCCGGTAAATCCACTTTCTTGTTTCTCTGGCAATATGAAAACATTTTTAGTTGCTTCAGTTATATTATCACCATTATCACATAATATTCTTGCAAGGCTAGATTTTTTTATTTCTTGTAATTGCTCTGGAAGAAATACTGAAGGATTTTCATAAAAGAAACGATCACCATCTCGTAATGCTTTAAATTGTTCTACAAGAAGGCATCGAAATAATGGCCCAACTTTACTATCATCGATAACATCTTCTAATATCCCCCCTACCCATAAATCTATATTTGATGGATGGCCATAAAGTGATTTTAATTTATCTCTTACACTTTTATTAGAAATTTCATTTGATAAATCTTCAAAATTTTCAGCCACTTTCATGTTACAAAATTTACGATAATCGTTGTAGCCAGGAATTCCATGATCCCTGGATCTTTGTATATTAATTGCAGCCAAATCAAGAGCCACAGCATGAGCATTATGAAATAATTTTTCAGTTAATTCACTATTTAAATTTTGATTTGATTTTTTTAGTTTTGCGGGTACACTGAACATACCACGCATTAACGGATCAACTCCACCTTCATAAACTAATCTCCAAGGCGAAAAAAATGCCTTATGTAATTCTAAATTTCCTTGAGGTATTGGTTTATATTTTTCATTATATCGATGTAAGACTGGATTAATTAAGGAATGCCCAAATCTTAGTGCTGCTGTTGCAAATTCATTTGAAATTGAAGGATTTACATTTGACTTGTAGCCAGTATAATCACCCAACATATTCATACCAATTTTTCCTAAAATCAATGGAAGCCAATGTTTATATGTAATATGTTGTACCTGTGCTCCAACTATTTTTCTTGCCTCATCATACAACATATCACCATCCCAATGAGGATTTAGCTTTTTTAATTTGTCAGCAAGTCGATTATGTTCTCGCATCCAAATAATATGCATAGCCAATAATCCAACTTGTTCATTTACTCTTATATCACCAGCTAAAAAACAATTTATATTACTTTCTTCAATACGACGTCTACAATCAATTCCATCTTGTGGTGCTGCAAATGGAAGCATATCTTTCTGATTTGGAAAATGAACACCAGTACGAAGTCTTCCGTTTTCAGATGTTAGATTACGTAATTCTTGGGCAAATGCTTCTGAATAACCATAAACTTGAGAAGCATCTATAAATGATGTCAATTGATTTATTTGTTCCCTTGGATGTATTTCATCGAAAAATACAGATGTCATACCAGAACCACAAATAGCACTCGAACGTACAAAATCTATACACCGACGATTTTTAATTCTTGGATCATTCTGTGGAACATCAATTGGATAGCAAGGAGCTGAATATTCACATGTTCGTTTACAATCAACTCCATCCCAGCTTTCAGAGCTGACTGATGGAATTGCATGATCTAGATCATGATCTAAAAATTGACCCCATTGCATTACCATATGTGTAATTTTGTCATCAGCTGTTATATCTTTAGTTGAAATAAGAGAAGTTGAAACAGCTCTAGCACTTGGCAATTGAAACCCATTATAAAGTTTTCCTTTTGACCAACCCATTGGCATACTAAAACCATTTTCATAAATTGGTTTATAAATTCTTCTAAAACTCGTTAGAGATGCACCCCACATCGGATTATCAAGATTATTACACGTACCATCAATACTTCGGTATTTTGAATGATAGCACATATCTGTGCAGTTTGGAATTTTACGATGTTCCATACATCCAGATAGTTCGGCAACAAGATGTAGATGATCTGAAGATAACAGCTCTTTATATTCATATTTGGTACTATTTATTTTTAAAGTAGCTCCAGTATCAGTATGTTTTCTTATATTAGATAAAGTTCTTTCATAAATTTCTGCAGCTCGTGCTAATTGTCGTGCTGGTGCATTTGGAAAATTGAATAAACGAAAAAGATCACCATAATTTTGACTATTGTCAGCTTTCCGATTTCGGAAGAGAGCTTCAATTGTTTTATTTATAGCTTGATCAATTTCTTTCGATGCTTCTTCATAAGCAATATAAACAAAACGATCTCCTGGTGCTAAAATTTCGTTGCTTCTAGAAAATATTAAAATATTATTATTTTTAATAATATTTAATTATATATAATAAAGTCAGTAGACACAGAGTAAAAACTACATTTTTATTGGTTGAGACTACAATGATTTTGTTTCGCACAATCGAGTCTACAATAATAATACAATAAAAGTCATTGCAAGAAACTTGAGTCCATATATATTTTGATTTCACTTAAAAAAATTAGTCGGAAATTTATACCTCTAATACCTCAAATGTGCAAATCTTGAGCATTTTTAAGTAATTTAAATACTTTCTATTTCTTGCTAAGTAATGTAAGCAAATATTAAAGAATATTTGATTGTTTTAGATTGGTTATTTTCTCAACCATTTGAAATAAGAGGGTTCAGAGGTTTAAGCCATAAAAAGAAACCAGTAAATAATTTTACCATCCATTTTCTTATTATTTAAATTATTTAAATTTCGCAAATACTTTAACTATGAAAATGTGGAAAGAGAAAAAAATCAATTTTTTCGAATTTCTAAACGAAAATATTCCCTTAAAATGATCATAAAATATGAGTATCAAAAATATCTTTATCAAAAAGAACTTTTAAAAAATAGATTTTTATCTATAATCAATGAACTATAAGGAAAAAAGTTATATTTAATACCAGGAATAGAAAGATAGAAAGAAAATATTTTGCAATTTCTTCTTCAATTTCCACTATATTCGGGACTAGAAGTGAGAGTGCGTTAAGTATTCTACACCAATTTTTTAAATGACTTTAGACATTTATGATTTCTTCATCGAAATCTCAGCTAAGTCCAAAGTAGGTGAAAATCCGGTTGCAAGATTTCACTGTATTGATGTTTAGAACTGGGAACAGGTTAATTTTTTGAGAAAATCATTTTAACTTCATGATATTGACAGTCTAAAATTTTCTAGTTTTAATCTCAATAGCTCATCCCAAAATCAGCGAGAATTCAATCGCCAGATTTATCTACTTTTGGAGACTGAAATTGGGGGGATAAGTTTTTTGATAAAATGCATTGTCATCAAGGCAATTCATGATTTTCTAATTCAAACCTCAATAGAATTTATTTAGAATTTAGTCTCGGAGTCCCCTGTATTCGTACCCAGAGCTAGGAAAGAGTTAATTAATGAACAAAACTTTATCCACCAAATTATACTTTTTTACAAGCAGTTTATGTGAACAAAATTTAAAGTAAATAGCTCATCGATAAATACTTAAAAAATCAAGCACAAGTCTCTACACTCTACTAAAAACAAGTTAAATGAAAATCTATAAAAATAAACATCAACAAGGTTGAAATACTAACGACTATAATTTACCTAAATCAATTAAAAAAACTTTTGATTAGTAAAAGAAATATTATGCTATATAAAGTGAAAACTTAATTTTATGCTTTAAAAAAAAACATTTTACCTTACAGATACTAAGCCCGAACCTGTAACTCTACCATAATCATTTGATATTGAACATTCATAGCGTCCAGTATCAGACATTGTAGCATTTTGGATATATAAGCTTCCACTCGATGCAATACGGTATTTTCCAATAAGTGCGGCTAATGTTCTACCATCTTTACGCCATTTTATCTGCAGAAAATCAAAAAAAGAAAAAAATTAATTAATCAAAATATTAATTTAAAATGAAATATATATTTTTATATTATATGAATATCCTAAATTAATTGAATAAATCTTTTTTTATCTTACTTGTGGTAAAGGATCTCCTTCACCCTTGCATGGCAGTTCAACAGTCGCACCTGGAATAACATCCAAATCATATGGTTCAAAAATTAGACGTGGTGGCCCCCAGGCATTTTCAACAATTACTTCAGCATCAGCTTCACTTCTCCCATTGGTGTTTTCCGCAACACAAGTGTATAATCCTGTAAAATATTTTAAATTAAGTACTTACTTAGTAATTATAAAATAATAAGATAACATATTTTATAATTAATCACAGTTAAGATCCAGTCCATAATATACTCCATAAATATTTCAAATATTTTTTGAGTCTAGCTACCATTATTTGATGAGTTTTTTGTTGCAAAACTATGAAAATATCATCTAGACCCAAACAAAAAGACTTTTTCTGGACTACTTTTAGTTTTAGTTTAGAAACTTAATAGTTTTAAAAACTTAATAATTCCTTATTTTCAGCAAGAAAAATTAATTCTTGTTCACTTTTCTCCAATTTTCGTTCTATTTGGTTAATTATAGTTAAGTAAATGTTTACAATTAAGAAAATTATGGATGAATTATTCAAGAAATAGAGCAACTTTTTATCATAGAATGTTATCCGAAATTGCTACCCTTGCTTCGTTCAATACTTTGGTATTTATCATCTACGATTTGGTTCGTAAACTTTTGATTACATTTCACTCCAATATAAATAATGCTAAATATTAAAACTATTCTTGAAAATTGTTAACTAGAGTTTTGCTTTTGTTCAAAAATTAAAAAAAGATTTTTTAAAATGATCCTAATTAAAGCGGAAATTAAAAAAAAAATTAGAATCGCTAAAAAATTCAAATGAATGTCCAAATGTGATATTTTCAAAAAATTTCTAAGACTGGAAGAAAATATAGTACAGATTACACACAATAAGGACAATTTTTGTAAATAAAGACTAAATTTTTGTAATACACCTCCTTCCGTTTGCTTATGTTTAGGTGGTAATCAAAAAAAAGGCCAAGATACCTAAGGAAGTTGATAAAATTGTAATGACTTGGTAATATTTTACCTGAATCTGATACTTTGATATGTTCAATTTGTAATTCTGTATTATCATTAAGAAAATGAATACGATTTGTAGTTGCAACTGTAGCACTTAATCTAGTCTCATTTCGTTTCCACCATAAATTTGGTTGAGGTTCTCCTTCAGCATCACATTCTAAAATCAATGTAGAACCACTTTTGACTGTTTGACTTTCTGGTGCCAAAAAAATATTTGGTAGATCTAGAAGAAAAAATTTAAACAATAATATATATAGTAAATTTATTTTAAATCTGGCCAATTAAATTAATTTTCTAAAACTGTGCGGTTTGGTCAATAATTCAAATTTTAAAACTGTTTAAAATATATTTGCATTACAGTTTCTATTTTTACTTTAAATTTATTTTTCTATTTGTGTTTTTTTTTATTTTTACCAAAAGGTGTTTATAAGTATTTACCATTGAATGTTACCCTGGAGCTAGCATGTATGGTTCCAAGATAATTGCTAGCTTCACATAAATAGATTCCTTCATTTTCAGTTGTTGGACTTTTTATGATGAGGGATCCATTTGGAAAAATTGTTGTCTGACCAAAAGATTCATCCACTGGCTGTCCATTAATATACCAACGAATATTGGGAGGTGGTACGCCAGAAGCAAGACAATGTAAAAATACATTATCAAATGATGTTATAACAACATCTAAAGGACGTAATATAAATTTTGGACTTTTATTTAGTTGGCTTAAAGGCTGATATTGATTAACAATCATACGAGCTGGACGTGATTTAATTTCACCAAGAGAATTCTTTGCCATACATTCATATGTACCACTATCATTATCTTTAACATGTAATATTTTAAGACTACCATTTCTAAAAATCTGCATGTGATTTTTATCTGGATGAATTTTACTTGAATTTTTCATCCATAAAACTTCTGGCTGTGGATCTCCAACTGTGAGACAGTTGAGTTCAACTGTATCACCAGTTTTTATTTCAATATCTTTTGGTTCTAATATTATTTTTGGCTCCTCTAAAATTTTAAATTAATCATGAATAATAAAAACAAAACAAATAAAAAATATACCACAATGGAAATCATTTTTATAGTTGAGATTATCGAATATTTTTCCAGCAAGATGTGATGGGGATGAACATGTTAGGAAAACTGTTGGTTTATTTGTAGATTCTTTAAATTTCTTAAGTAAAGATTGAATTTCACAATTACAATCGATTGGATTTTTATCTAGCCGTAATCGTTGTAAATTTGGAAGATTTTCGAATGATTTTTTAGGTAGAACAGTAATTTTATTTTTTGATAAAAATCTAAAAATTAGTATTAATTAATTTAAAGGATAGATATTGATATAAAGCAAATGCCATCATGGAGAATTCTATTAGCAATTAAATATTTTTGATTTCTATTTTAAAAATTTTAAGAATAAATTTTCTAATTCGTGAAAATGTTCAGAGATTAAAGATATTTATAGCACTTAAGTAAATAGGTCAGTTCTGCATCTGCTCGCAATGGAATTAATTTGTTAAAAATAACTTTTGTATTTTATGAGTGCATTTAATTTATTGTTGGAAAATGGGCAAAATTATTTGAACTTTACTATAAATGGTTAAAAATAAATATTTATATTAATAAAAAATTAAAATAATGTTTGATATTGATTATGATATAAAACTTGTATCGGGAAATAGTATGTTTTATAATTCAAAATTTATTCAAACAAGATAGGAATATTTATTTCATGCCTCTAAAACAAAACTAAGACTAATCAACTATCTTATTATTAAATTTTTCAGCTATTTTTGGGATTTTGGGTACTTTAAAAATATTTAAGAAAAAATTTTCAAGGAGCTTTGAAAAATACAGAAACATTTCATCGTTTCATCATCAAATCGTTGAGATTCTAGTTTTATTTTATGAAAATTTTAGATCAAAATCTACTGTGTGCTTTGATCTATCTCTTCCTTAGCTTACATCTAATGTAGGCTCAAATCGGCATACATTAAAGATACATTAAGGACTGTAAGCCAATTATTTTATTTTTTTACAAGTAATAAATATAAAATGGTATAAGGAGATAAGGAATAAAAAAAGTAAAAAATAGTAGAGTAATTTGAAAAATTACTAAAGTAATCTAAATCAAAGTAGTTAGAAGCATGATAAATTTATATAATCTCCTTAATGGCATTATTTTAAATATTTAACTCACAGTTTATAAAGTTTGGGTAAATTACTGAAAGTAATTGAGTCAAATTCCCATATATCATTATTCTCCAAATATCTACATACATAAAAGACATAGTTATTCATTATTGTTTGTTTCAGAATTTCAAAAATTATATAAAATTCAAATAAAATATTATTTATATTAAATAAAGATATATATAAAATTTTACATACATGATTTGAAGTTGATTTAGTCCTTGGAATACTTCTGGTATTATTCTACTAATCCGATTATTATTCAAATAAAGATACTTCAGATTTAAAAGGCCACGAAATGCATCTCCATGTATAAATCCAATTTGATTATCATTTAAAAATATTGTATGTAAAAATGATAGTCCTTTGAAAGCATCTGATGGTATTTCATGTATATGATTATATCGAAGATCACTGAAAATTAAAAGAATAAAGAAATTTATTATTTGTATTATTATTTTTTAATTTTGTAGAATCAAATATGTTAAAATTTGTAGAAATAAATATTAAAATATGTATTTTCTTTTATTATACGACCACATATACACTTATAAATATTTAACCTGATTAGAGCAATCCTAGGAAACGAGACCATTTGTAATCTCTTAGGAAACTTGAATGTCATACCTCTGTTCTATTATAAATTTTTTCATTTCTCACCTAACATTAATATCCTTTACTAGAAATCACGAATGCTAATCAGCTACCCTATTTAAGGTAAAAAATTAAGGATAATTCTCAATAATTAGTCTTAATATTTCTAAATGATGACATTAAACCCCCAAAGACATATGCATAGCATACAAATATAATATTCGACAGTTGAATACTAAAACTTATTTTTCACTTTTTTTAGAATTTAATCAGCTCAATGTGTTATGAGTAAATAATTTCGTCCTAAAAGTAATATTTAAAATGTTTAAAAAATATTTATTTTATATGTACAAAGTTTTTAGATAACTCTAAAAATAGTTTTATCATTGGATATTTCATAAACTTTGACTTGTAAAATTTTCTCATTGTAATGTTTCATGTTGCATATGTAAAATATTCGTAATTGTCCTCTACCTGCAAGACTGTATGGTTTTCTAGATTGTACTATACTATTCCAAAAATTTCATTGAACCTGTTAGATAAGTACTCCTTCCTTTTTTTTCTTCCATTTAACAAAATTAATTTCTCTTTAAAAAGTAATTATTAATACATTTTTTGAAGTAATTTTTCCTTTCCGGTCAAACTCAATTAATTATGCAGTTTGCAATTATTATAGAAAGAAGTATCTTTTGGTTCATAGCATTGTGGAATTTTTTGTTTTTATTTAATTTAAATTTTAAAAATCCAACAGAGTCCTTAGAGAAATAGAAAGATTTTTCTACTTTTTAGTTATTAATACTTTTTATTGCTTTTATTTAACGATTATTATTAATTGTAGTAGAAGTATGAGTAGCAGTAGTAACAGCAGTAGTAGTAGTAGTAGCAAGAGTAATAATAGTAGTTTTAAAGTCAAACCTGTTTTTGTGCGGTAGATAAGGATCGCATAAAAAAACAATTTTTTTTTTGGTAATTTCATAGATATTAATAAAACATAATTTTTTTACAACATATTAGAGAACAAAGGCGACAAACGCCTTACAGTATACATATGTACACTAAAAGAAAACATAAAAACAGCGACAATATCATTAGAATTCTTATACCGCACAAAAAAAATTGCATAAAAAGATACCGCTTAAGAACAAATTTGACTGTATATAAAATGATGATGATCTGCTTAATAAAGACAGATACCTACATTATTCAAATAAATAATTTATCATTAGGCAAACCCATCTTTAAAAAAAGAATTATATTGCGTATTCTCATCTTTTAAATCACTTATTTATACCTTCCCCTTAAAAGGAATCGCATTTTAATATAAAAAGTTTCTTCTGTGGAAATTCAGTTGTCATATTACAATAAGAAAAAACTATAAATCAGTTTTAAAATATTTCATAGGGTAAGAGCAATTTTATTTAGTTTTTATATCAATTGAGAGCATTATACATACAAAATAGTTGTGTCCGTTGGTATTTCTGGTATATGGGATAAGTTCATACGAATACATCTCACGGTGTTTTGACTACAAGAGCATCCAACTGGACAAAGTTCTGTGCTTAATATTTGCCCAAATAAACTCAAAATTAAAAAATATCTTAGCATCATTATTTTCATCACTTATTCAGCCAAAAGTAGACAATTCTGTAAATAAAGAAAAATTTAGATTTTAAAAATAATGAAAGTTTCATGTAAAATTCTATTCCTTAAATTAGTAAAAAACTAAAATATAAAATATTTATTATTTATTATCGAGCTAGCAAAAAACTACAATCTAATATACAACATTGATTTTAGCTTAGTGAATTTTTTTCCATGAGGTCTTAAGAGACTAGACTTTTGTTTAATAGAGAAAAATCCCATCGTTGAGCGAAAAAGGCTTTCATAATTTTTATACTTTTGCAGTCGATGTATATTTTATTTTATTATCAATCGAAAACAAACAAAACCATTATTAGGACAAATTAACGATTTTATATTTGAATTTGAAATTTTAAGATAGATTATCCGAGATTTGCCGAATGTTTGAGGGAGTGAGGGTTTCACTCTTATGAGGTATCTACTTATTCAAATATATTATAATAAATTTAATAGTTTTTACTTTAAAAAAAAATCAACTAGTACACGAGTGAATCTTTAGTATAAATACCTCTAAAAAAATACAATTCCCTTAGTTTCTTATGACAACATATTTGAGTAACAGAAGAATTGGTGAATTCTAGTTAGGAGTCGTTTTCTTATAAGCAAAATTACAATTGTACACTAATTATGTTAACTTCAAATCAATTTAAAATAATTTTAAGCCATTTTAAATTTAAAAATAGAATTTAAAAATATTCTTTTCTTATTCTAGCACTTAACATGAAACAACTAAAATCATATTTTACTTTAAAATTTGAAAACCCATTTTAAAATATATATTTTACATAGAGACCGCCAATTTATCATGAATTTATCAGCAAACAATAGAACTAAAAAGTAAACAAAAAATTAAACAAAGTCCAGTTCAGACATGAAGAAGTATTAAGAATTAACTCATATAAATATATTTATAATTATTTCAATGATTAATATATAGCCTAGAACGCACGTTCAGCATATCAAATAGTATATTTTTACAATTTATCTCAAAATCAAATCCAATAATTAATTTAAATTTAAATTAATAGCGTCAACTTACTATCACATTTAGTTTTTTTTTTTTTTGATTAAATTTGGTATGGAAGGTACTCACTATAAATTGACAAACTGAAACTTTTAATAAAAAAAATTCTTTTTTATTTTACTTCATAATTTATTTCAAAGTTTTTATTTGTTTATATCACTTCATTGATTGCTATAAAAAAACTGTTGATGATGTCATCAATATTTTAAAAAAAATTTTTATACAGATTCACGGTGCATAAAAATGTACACAAATTCTATGAAACTTTAATAAGTTTCACCTGTATTGACGCCAGCCACCATTATAAAACTAAATTAAAAAAAAACAATGATTAATGACTTGCTTTTGACATCATTCTCACATTGAATATCGCACTAAATAAAATTTTTAAATCTTTTAATTCCTTACATACAATCTTTCCGTTCCGGCATTTCTAGAACATCTGAACATGGAAATCTTGAACTAATGCTGTTTCACACAAAAAAATTCCCTTTACAGCATCGTTTGCTTTAAATACGAGTACTCCTTGTTTAAAAAAAGCTTATACTGTGTGCTTTTATCCTATATGAAATTTTGCTTTGTGTAAAATTTAGTTTGTTGACGAAACCTGGAATAATTTTTTTATTTTAACTTTTTTAATTCTGCTTATACAGTACTAGAGATTTAATTATAATATAGAAATAGAATACCCTTTCTCGTTGTAATTAAAGAATATTTTTATTTATGTATTCATGGAAGCTTCTGGGTGCTTCATTTTATCCAAAGTTGCTGAACTATGAGTAATTAATTCTTAATTGGACACTTGAAAGTTTTTTTAAACTTTTTATTATATAAATATTTTTATTTAATTTCTTAAATATTTAGCTTTTATATATAAGTATATGCACAAATTTTTTAAGTATATGCACAAAATTTATATTTAAATCAATTATATTAATTACAATATCACAATCATTCAAAGTATCCTAATAATTATAGAGTAAGCCATCAAAAGTAGAAAGTAGATAAAATTTCATTTACAAAAAACATAAAAAAACTCATATTTTTTTCACTTGTTAGAAGAGTTTTAATTTTTCAAAATCGATTTAAGCCAAAAATGTTAAGAAGGAGGTGGGGTGGGAGGGTCCAAAAGTGCTAAATCTGAAGAATATGGTGGGTGTAGTAGTATATCCCATGCAAATTGTAAAAGCCTTTGGCGAGCTACCAAACTTGTATGAGGTCTCACATTATCGTGTTGGAACACTACATTATACCTTTTCTTTTGATCAATTTTGACCCTTTCTCATTGTGCAATTGATCACAGTACCTTCCAGAATAAATCGTAGTATTGCTTGGCAGAAGCTAAAACAAAAACGATCTCTTTGAAACCCCGCCGAACATATAACATAGACTTTTTTTGGTGAATATCGGCCTTCGAAATGGTTTGAGCACAGTTTATCTTTTTTACTACATAAACTCTTCGGCTTAACATTTTGTAAACAACTCGTCGCTAGTAATAATTCGTTTAAAAAATCACAGTCGTTAATGCGATGAACTATAAGAACACGTGTTCAAGTTTTGAAATTAAACCAAGACGTTTCACGTGGTCATGAGTGGTCAAATTTAACCTCTCATAAATCTCAGCAATGTTATTTGGCGGCTTGCATTTATATTTATTTTTTCTTCATCGGCTTCAACAGGTCTTCAAGAACGTGGTGCATCTTTAACATCGAAATTTCCAGAACGAAATTTTGCAAACCAATTTTGACGTTAGTTGCGAAAAAATACAATTAGGTCCTTTGTTGGAAAAAAAACATAATTACTTTCCGACCAACCCTATTTTCACCAAGCTAATTAAACCCAGGAATAATATTGAAATTTCTTTAAGTTAGTTAAAAAAAATATTTTAATTCGTTCAAATTCTGTTACACTGCCATACAATTTAAAATGTTATTAGTAGTTCCCTAGTTAATTCAAACCATTCCTCAAAGACTTTTAAAAAAAACAATAAACTCCTATTACATAATAACGATGTGCTTAAATTTACTAAATAGACTTCTAAAAAGAATTGCAGATTTTGGAACAGGTTATATAAACTTTAGAAACGTTTAGTACAAATTTTATACGTTTTAACACAAAATGTATAAGATATTAAAAACTTTTAAAGAAAAAAGCGGCATTTGATTAAAAGTTTTAAAAAGTCTCTAAATAGCAAACTTTTAAACTTTCGCGCTGGAATTTAAGGTTTACATAAATAGTAAAAAAATACCAATGTTTGTTAGAATCTAATCTTTAAATTCAAAGATTGCAAAGTGGGTCTTTTATACCCAGATTACAAATTAAAACAAAAAATTAAAAACCAAAAAACTTTGCTCTACCTCTAAATATACAAAATAATAAGTTGTAGTTGTTAAGCTAAAAAAACCTAAATTTCATAAATATACCTTCCCTTAGTAACGAAAATAACAAAGCAGGAACATAAACAGTTTCTCAATTAAATCATATACCTTTAGGTCTGTTTTCATGCGGTCTTTTTATACACGGTTTTTTAATTACCCCAATTTTATATTACACGATTAATTTCAAGATACGCGTTTTTTACACATTATAACTTTTACTTGGCCTGTAAGGTGTACAAGCATGTACACAGCGTCAGTCAAGAAAGAGTATTAGCAGTATTTAGTCACTTTGGAGGTTTTTTTCAAACATATTATTTACCTTTTCTTTTAACAGTTTCCATTAATAAAGATAATTTTTGAGAATTGAGAATGATAATTGAGAATAAGTAAATACATATGTCAAAATCAAATTATGCCTCTTCTCACATTCTTCTAATTGTAATCACAAAATTTACCTTTAGCTAAAACTAACATATTAATCTTCACAACAAAATTAGCTGAAATAAAAATCTTTATTGAAAGTAAACATTTGAAATGTTGTTTAACAAATTAACCATACATAAGAATGGAAAAAAATTTTCTTAATTATTATGTTAATGTAAATGAAAGAAGAAAAAAAAACTGAATAACTATACCTTCCATCTCACAATTATAATTCGTTAATATTTTATAGGCATATTTATAAGATTTTTAAGCAATATATTTATATATATTTCAAGAGTATATTAGCTTAATTTTTACTATCAAAATTCATTCCTGTGGAAAATAGTAAAGTTTTTTTATTCTTTTTTTGTTTTTTATTTTTCCCAGTATTATTCTTTGTTTCAATGATTTTCCTTTCATTAATTTTGTTCTGTTCTAATGCTTCAACAAGCATACAACCTAGATCCTGTTTTTTAGGGCATTGCATAGCATCAATATTAGAATCATTACAATTTTCACTATCAGATAAAATTTTAGTAATCGGCAAAACATTTGATGCCCATTTCGTATATGATGAACTTTTATTAACATCATTTGAATCAAGCTCAACAGAATTTAATGAAGGCCAAAATTCTTTTTTTGGTGATGATAACATTTCGGCAAAAGAAATTCCATTTTTATTCATGTTTTTAGTTGGTATATCTAATGCACTTGAAACAGTTTCACTTTGTGAACTTTCACTTACTGTAAAGTCTTCAAGACCACACTATAAAATTTGATTTTATAATTAAGATAGTTATTTTATTTTTTATAATATAATTACCGTTGGAAATTGTAATGAAGAGCTTATATCTATATTGGCTGTTGATGAAATCAATTTACCCATTTGTCTATCATTTATTTCATTAATATGACGCTCGCGTTTTCTTTCTTCTCTAGCTCTACGCATTCGATTTTTTTGACGTAAAATAATTTCACCTGTAAAACAAAAATGAATTTACATTTTTATCAGAATAAAATTTAATTTGAACAAAAAAAAAATTGTATAACAAAACTTTATTAGTTGAGGCTCAAGAATACAAATAATAAACGAAAACATCAAAATCTTTAATTACGGAGTTCTTGAGATTTAATATGACTTCTTTTGTTTATTTTAACCCTTTGCACTTAGAGCTGTTCTCGCGTGGACTAATCAGCAACTCGAAGCATTTCGTAGCGCTTTCGTTGAATTTCTTACCTCTGACTTAAAATGATTGTACACATAAAGTAACATATAAAACTTTTATATTTAAATATTTAATGTATTTTTACATCTTTACGAAGATAATTCATGCCCATCTTTTCGAGACAAGTGTCACAATTGTATATCGTTTGATGTCTTTTGCCGGCCTCATTTCTCTCAGAGCAGACTTTGCAATCTTTCCTAACTCCTGTTAGAATCTTATGCAGCTTTCATTTAGGCGTATGTGTAGGAATCGGAAGTTGTAGTCAAAGCTCGAGCACGTGTTTGACGAAAATTTCCAGTCAATTTCTGAACTAATAAGGTTTTCACATACCGCAAGTGGTAAGAAGGTTTTTCTGCTTTCTTACTTTATTAGTGACTTTATAGAGTATATATAAATCTATTGACCAAATTTCCAGACCCCAAAACATAAATTGTTTACAAAGCGCATGGAATTACCGCACCAGACAAAGTTGTGGGTGTCAATCACCTTTCCAGCTAAGGCATTAAATCATGTGGTTAGAGAAGCTCACCTCTCGAGTGCATAGGGTTAATAGATCCTTTTTTTAATTTTTATATTTGCATCTTGGCATTCAGAGCAGATTAAGAACCGAGTTCATAAGTAAAAGAAAATATTACTAACATTTTTTAGAAATTAAAATCTTGTATTAATTTGAAATTAATAAGAAAAATTAAATTTATACCTCTAAACATTTCAATGATATCCTCAGAAATTATTGGTGGTTCAAGTTGTAGTTCAACTACTTCAAATTGACAAATTAAAGGTAAATGCTGTAAATACTTCAATCTTTTTCTGAGTTCTTCATTCATAGAATAGCTTTCTTTTTGTAAGATTTTCCCTTCAATTTTTGATGGGCTGTTTTCCAAAGAACCGTACATAGCTTGAAGTTCTTTGATATTTAATGCATGAATATATATATTTTGACCATCAATACATTGATAAAAATAATAATATTTTTCAGATATTGCTTCATTTGATGGAATTGGGTTAATTTTAAATACATTTATATCCCCATTTTTGTCCTGCGTAGATTTTTCAATATTTTGTTTTACATTCTTTTCTCGTGTATTTATTACATGAATTTCTTGCTTAATAATTTTTTTTCGTTCTTCTAATAAATCGAGGGCTTGTTGAATAAATATAAATTCAGGACAGTCATGATCTGTATTTAATAAATCTGAATATTCTCTTTCTATTATCGTCATTACTTCATTACAATCAACAAGAACAAATTTTGAAAATTTTTTCAAATCCATATCATCCAATAAATGTGGAAAAGTTTCATATGAAGAAGAATTTCCAACTTGTTCAATTATTTTTGAATATTTTTTACGACGCATCAATTGCAATGTAATTTTTTCTCCAACATCAAAATTATTCTCTAAAATAATTTCGGTACTTTTTAAATCATTGACATATACTGGTTCATAACATATTGGACATTTACGCCATGCTTTGTCAGATAAAGCCAAATAATGTAAAATACATGGCCAGCAATATGCATGACCACAACGTGTTAATTTACCAGCAATTGGTGGATACAAACATATTGGACATTGGATTTCAGTTGTTGTATGAATATTCACCTGTTCAATCAGATTCCAATCAATTAAGCTGTCAGGCAAAGCATTGTTTACAATTTCTTCTGCAGTAGATTTAACAACAAACTGAAAACTTTAAAAAGAAGATATATAAGTTATTTTTTATTAACTAATTTTTGTACAAGTGCGTACAAAGTATTTAATGATTCTAAATCTCTAGGTTTAGAGTGTTTCTATAATAATAAGATTCTTGCTTTTGTATTTAAAAGTGCAAATTATATTCATAGAAAAACTAATTATTTAAATTTAGTTTTAATAAGTTTAATAAAAATTTTTGGCAAATATAAAAAAAAATTAGACCACTAGAATCTTGATTGTAAAACAATTTAAAGAAATAATTAACTTACTTTGCTTGCAAAAATTGTTCCTTGTACTTATGCTTAAGTACAATCCCATTTTGTGTTTGTTTTTTAAATGAATCTCGCATTCTTCCTTTGTGAAAATCATTAAAGTTAACTCCAACATTTTCCCTTTGACGGTAATGAAAATTAAGCAAATGATTTAAATTTTGCTTTTTAGTTCCAGGTAAAAATATTGAATTCAAATCAATATCGATTTCATTAGATAAACTTTCATCGCTATTTTCATCAGCTAATCTGGAGCTGGTAGAAGAAATATTGGAATTAAATGAGTTGTTGTCCGAACCCCGAGGACGTGGTCGCTTATCAACATTTTGTCTATTTTTGACTGAAAGATTTTTATTAGATCTTTGTGTTTCATTTTTTCCAAATGATTGGGCTGCACCTTCACGACGTCTTGCATTATTATTAAATTGTTTTGAAGCGAAATCTAAATATGTATATTTAAAATTTAAAACAAAATATAATTTAAATAATAAATATCTTACGTGAATCAGATGCTAGCGATTTTGAGCCAGCACGTTGAAAATTTTTTTTCTCCATGATTTTTCTTAATATTAATTCTTGCAACTATTTTGCCGAAGAGAGATTTTACTCCACAAGGAGTTTCATTTACTTTAACTTTATAGGCTGACATTTTTTAAATTGCCATGATTTTATACTTTGATATAATTAATAAAAACTAAGTTTCTAATCGATAAATCTCGATATAAAAATTTACTAATAGAAGTAATTCAAAGGGAAACGAAAATTATTTTGGCAGTACACTTACACACCGAATTATTAAATTGCGTTTTAAAAAAATAAAACCTAAATTTTACTACGAATTTTTTATTTCCTTGCCTATTATGAAATATGGCGATTAATCATGAATGGAACGAAAGATGATAAAATTGATGTGTTTCACTAGCGAAATAGGAGTAAGAGTAATGCGTTCATAAACTCAACGAAACTTGTGTCAAATGTCAAAGTTAACTGCCATTTGTGTGTTTCATCTTGTTCAAAAATTATTTATTATTTTAATACTTAATAAGCAATATATGAAGTAATGAAATATTCATTGAGTTTATGAGTGCATATTGCTCTTAATCTCGTCTCTCTCCCCTAAATTAGCAGTTTTTACAGGTTAAAGCAATCAGAAAAGTTCAACAATAAAACAGCTATCTGTGAGATTTTTTGAAAACTACCATAAAATTTAAAAAAAAAAACAACTTGTCATTGCTCAGTAGGAAATTCTCTCATTTTTATCAGCAGAAATTGATTTTATAGCATATATCATACACGATTCTTATTCTTGTGAGAGTTTTGTTCCCGTATAATTTGTTGTTGCCTTATACCACGTTCGCACAGAAAAATTACTGACGAATTTACTGACGTAATTACTGGCACTACAAAATTTTGTATGGGAAATCTATGAGTGTAACAAGGTAAATTACCGATGGAATTTCATTAGTAAATAATAATTTACTGATGAATCATGTGGCAGTACGCAGGGGAATTTTCATCTGTTTAGACCAAAAAACTTAACGAAAGTAGTTTTGACAATAACTCAGTATAGTTTTGTGAGGTTAAATTATTAAACACATGCATTATTGAAGGTAAGAGTTTTATATTAATCATTTTAATAATCTATATTGTTTTTGCAGCGACTAAAAATTGATTAAATGAAGAACAGGCACTTTACAGAACTTTACAGAGTCAAGAGTATTCAACCAAATTATAAATGAATGCATTTGAAAAAAAAATTGTAAAACGTGTAATTCAATAAAACTAATTCAATAAGAACTACTTTCTTTTTTGCTAAAACTCTTAAACTAATTGTAATTAAATTCACTTCACAAACCGAATTAACATACAAAATAATAAAACTTTTGACATATGAAGTCATCAGTAAATATGTCAGTAAATTCAACCCAGTGCGAACAATTTTTTTTTATATGGAGTTTTTATCAGTAATTTCGTCAGTAAATTCGTCAGTAATTGTTCTGTGCGAACCTGGTATTAGAACCAGTTTGACAGTTTCGTATGACAAAGCATCCATGAAGCAAAATTTAAAGTAAAATTTTTGTTTATATGTGTTAGTAATGCCCTAAAGCCACTTTAGAATTTAGCCAAAGTATCCAACATGTTGGATATTTTTTTTCTTATTCGTGCTTTCCATATATTTTATACAGGGTATTCACATTGAGTCCGGTAACATTTAATTTCTAGGTAAGCGGAGGTGAAAGATAAGACGGAGTTTCGCAAATTTCGAAAAAGCTTTTACCCCTTCCTGAGGCAGAAATATTTCTGCCTCATGCTTGGTATCTTACTAATACACATTTATATAAACATGTTATCTGTAATATTTTCCAACACATATTCACATATTTTAGTGGACTGAGAATTGTAGGGGAACATTTCTGAAATATTACAAGCCTCAATGTGAATACCCCCAATAAGAAATAAGAAAATTAAAAAATTAAAATTTATGGTCATCTATACAATACAACTATACACTATATATACAATAGTGACAAATGATTTTTCATATTCGAAATAGTTTTTCGAAGAAGCATGATGACCAGTGGAGACGTGCCGCAAGTGAAGTTAGGCAGAACTGTCATTTTTTCTGCCAAATTTGTTTTTCAAAATTTAATAGTTTACATGACTATCCAAAAAATATTAAAAAGCATATTTTATATTATTAAAATTTCAGTAGTTAATCAATATTACTTAAAGCAAAAGGGTAAAATTTTTTTTTATGTCACAAGTATTTAAAAATTATTGTTTTATAAAGTTATATTATGTGCTTCTAAATTCAATGAGGTTGGCTCTAAAAAACTTTATCCATGAATTCTGTTCGAATTTTAAACCAGAGGCCCATATTTATTGATACTTTCATATTCAAAAATAATTTTCACGTTGTATATTACATTTAAATCTATTTTAATTTAGTTTCCGCCTTATTTTTAATTCACTTGCTCTTTATGAATAACTATCAAAAAAATTAGCCGCAATTTTTATGAAGTTCTAGCAAAAATGAATAACCATAATGAAAAGTCCTACAGATTTTTTCAATATAATTTTGGTAGATTACTTAATTTTTTTTAGTTTCTTACTTTCAGTAAAGTAATCTTGGTAGCTAAACTTGTTGTGAAAGTTCTATTTCTTAGAAATTAGCGCATTTTTTAGTAGGCACCTAATTATTGTGATCTTCTAATGATTTTAAATGTCTCTAATATCTAAAAAGCTCGCCGTAAATCTTTTTAATATACTCGAAAAGTTTGTAAGAAATAATATGGACATTTATTTTTGAATAATTATAAAGGCAAAAATTATAAGGTTTTATACATTACAGATGGCTAGCTCGAAACTTAATGATTATGCTGCTCGTCAACCGGAAATCATACGCACTGTCCAAAAAGATCTTATTTACACAAATCAACTATCTGAGCAATTTTCTGATATTTTACATTTAAGTGGTCCAAGAAATTGGATACGTTATAATCGTTTATGTAAAATAATAGCTGAAATTGTATATCATGGTTTTGCTTCAATAAATAATCTTCAAACTTTAGGAGAAGAATACACTGGAATAATTCAAATAGATTCAAATTATATCAAATTACCATCAAAATTGGTATAAAAAAAATAATTAAAATTTCTTGTTTAAGATTTTTTAATAATAAATATTTTTTAAGCTTCAGTTATCTTCGGTTATAATTGAATTTGGTGGAGATGAACTATTTGCCAATATTTTAAAAAAGCTACAAAAAGAGATAAAACATAATGAGGATATAGAACCTAATGTAAAATTAAAAATACTTCAATTGATTAGTATTATGAAATCATCTGCTCCATATATTAAGGGATTTCATAAATGTCTTTTTTACTTTACTTCTTCAAAATTTCAAATAGCTAAACGATTAACTGGTATTAATTATATTCGAATTAGAAAATGGTTGTTAGATTCACAATCTTTACACGGCTATAGAATTTTAGGAATTGTAACTTTTATAAATTTAACTATATCATTAATTAATTTTATTCGTGATTCTTTTAAAGAGAAAAAACTCATAAAATCTGTTATAGAACCAAGAATAAATATAAACGACGAAAAAATTCCTAAATGTACACTTTGTTTATATTCAAGAACTAATACTAGTTTAACTCCATGTGGACATTTATATTGTTGGGATTGTATTTTAGATTGGCTAAGCGAAAGAGATGACTGCCCAATTTGTCGAGAAAAGATAAAACCATCAAATATTGTTTTATTACAAAATTATTTATAGTTGAAATTTGTTAAAATTGTGGATTTTAAAATATAATTTGATATGGTATCCTTTGTATATTTTTATTTATATACAATAAAAGTAGATGATATTTTAAAAATTAAAGATTGACGCCAGATTGTGCTAAAATATAATGATTATTAATGATTAATAAGGGTAAAAGAAATACCTTATGAGGAATATCAAACCTTTTTCTCTTTTAAATACATTTCGGCTTACTATTGAACTTATTTTGATGAATGGATTTCGAGTTAATCGGAAAAACAAACAAATCTTCCGTTTTCATGAGCAAATAATTTATAGGCTCTGTTTTAAGAAAAAAACCTCCATAAATATTTTAACTGAGCCCAAATATTGAGACAAAATCAATAAAGTATGAAAGAGAGCCTTTCATATAGCCTTTACCTTTTTACAGAATTTTCCCTAATGTATCATCATATTAGAATACACGGCATTTCAAATCCTGTGTACAAGGAAGACTGGAACTTAATTTCGAATTCTTCAGTAACAACAAAATAAAATTTAATTTCCATATTATTCTGCCTTTAAATATGTATATTATTAATTTTCTGATTATTTTGAACAATTTTCAATTTTTTATCTGACCTTTACGTAATATTTTTTGCAAGTTTGGAAAGATTCTTTTCAAGAAACCAGAGCAGTTTAAAATTTAACAGCGTCAAAGAATACCATTTTCATTGCAAAACAAAACCCACATAAAAACCTTTCCAAATCTTTTTTTGTATATTCTTATAAGACTGGACTCAAAACAATAAAATCGTGACTTCATTTAATAAAGTCAAAATAAATTCATGTACATAACGAACGCTTATCGATATGTTAGCAAATAAAATTCACAGTGAATTAAATATTAATTCCGACTTTTTTTTATAAAATGCACTCTTTTGTGGCATTTTAATTCTTTTTTACAGCCTCAGATCATTGTATAGACAATATCTTCTAGTTTAACGATATTTTTGTTTTTTTTTTTTATTCCGGGCACTCACTGAAGGCCAGAATCACAGCAGCAGTGGGAGAACTTTTCTTTTTTAAAGACTCAGGAAATGATGAATAACTTACTGAAAAGCCAATATTTTTATTTCAAAAAATTACATTGTATTTTACATTTATGCAAAATTTCAAAACATTCAGTGCAATACTTTTCATTTTAAAAAAATTCACAAAATCACCCTCTTTTATAGATGGTCACACTTAAATAGACATTTTTGTGAGATATTAGATAGTGGTCAGATTCTGTCCGATTTAACGTTTTATCTAATAATAAAAAGTCGAAAAAATTTCTCTATCATTGTTTAAATAAAATTAAAGAACGTAAAAATTATATCAATTTTTAGTCTTTTTATTCTATTACACTTTAATTGATGACGAAGTTGATAAATGCTTAATGAAGTTTTCCACTCAAAGATTACATAAATTTTAGTCATTATTATAGTACTAAATTTTAAATAAATTTACAAAGTAGTTATTCAAAAACACTATGGAATTATTTTATCAAAAATCAAATCAAAAAATTAAACTGTTATTGTGAAATTTAATGCCATCGTAAAAATTATATATAATCCATTTCACATATAATTAACTTAAAAATATTTTAAATAATACTAAAAAAAAATAATTCCAATTTATAATATAATTATGTAATTTTGTTTTGGTGTTTTAAAGTTTTACATTCTAAATTTCTTAAATAAATATTATTTATTGAAATTTCAAATTATTAAAGAATCAACAAACAAAATTATTATAGTAATTTCAATGAGGAAAAATTAAAGAATATCCATATATTGTAATAATCGTATACAATACAGAATTTATTTTTTTTTAAAAAAAAAAAAAGAAAAAAAAAAGAGATTACTAACCAATTAAATTGATTTATAGAAATTTAAGAGGTTTAAAAAATTTCTAATTATACATATATGAACTTATTTAATAAAAACCTTTTTTACTTTAAATATTTTTTTGTTTCCTTAAACTAATGACAAATATATTGTTCTGTTTAAAATTTTTTTATTACGTTTCTTTTCAATAGCTGATCTTGCTTGAATTGGTGTTGGGAAAGCTACACGTGCATCACCAGTTGGAGTACCATCATCATTATATCGTCTTATAATTTGATGTGGTTCAATATTAAATTCTTTAAAAAAATCAAGTATATCTTCAATTTGAGCTTTATATGGTACATTTTCCATACCAACAACACAATCTGGTTTTCCAAATTCTTCAACAGATGCATTACCTGTTATTATTTCAGATGATATATCATCATTTCCAATTGTAACATTTGATTTATCTATAATTGAATTATTAATTATTGGTATATCATTATCACGATCTGTAAATCTAGTTGTTCTTGATCTTCGTCTATCATTACGATCTGATTGTTCATTTTTTTTTTGTATATTATTATCATTATCAATTTTAAATGGATTATTATTACGATTTGTATCATTTATATTTTTATTAACACTATTATTATATTGATTAGATGAAAAATTATTATTAGTATTTTGAATATCTGTACATTCAGTATTTAATATTTCATTTGTTTCATTTGAAGTTTTTATATTATTTGTTGTTGATTGTATATCAGTAATCATTCCTTTATTACCACCCTGTTGTAATATAAAATCTTTACCTAAACGTTCAATAACTTTATTTTCTGATATTAATTCAACTCTAACTGAACGAGTACCACATCTTACATTACTTTGTAATAATGAATTTTCAGCATCATCTACACTATAAAATTCAATAATTACTTCACCACTTGGCTGTTTTCTATGATTTAAAACAATTTCAACACGTTTTGGTGTAATACCAACTTCTGTAAAAAATTTCATAAAATCATTTACTGTTGATTTATAATCACAATTTTTAACTAATGCAAATTTAGTTTTATTATTATTATCATCTGGTCGACTAAATCTTGATTTTTGCCTATTATCAGATCTACGTATATCCATTGAAGGTGGACATGCATTTAAACTTAATAAACTTGGAATTTCATTTGGTTGTTTTTTATTTTGTATATTATTATCAAATGTTAATTTTTTATCATTATTAAAATTTTTATTATCTTTTGATTCATTTTTAATTAATTGATCTTCATTGAAAAGTGATACATCACTCATAGTTACATCATTATTATCAAGATTTGATTTTGATTTAGCTAAATCTATATCTTCATCATTACATTGTGTTATATAAACATGTTTATTATTGATTTTATGTAGTGTTACATCTGAAATAACTCTTTTAGCATCCTCATGTTTATTAAATTTTACATAACATTTAGGTTGAGAATTATTTTTATTTTGTATTAATAAAATATCATCAATATTATATGCTGTAAATGTTTTAGTTATATCTTCTTCTTTGGTAAATGAGGATATTCCTTCAATACAAATTGTTTTAAATTTTTGTTCATTATTTATATTTTTATTTGATGAAATATTTGATTCTTCTTGATCATCACATTGTTCAAATCTACTTGAATTTCTGGCTGGTTTAAAAGAATCGATAGCATCTTCAAATTCCTGTTCAGATATTCTTTCAATATGTACACGTCTGTTTTTTAAATTATATCCATTACGTGTAAATGCTTTAGGTACACTTTCGGCCTTAACAAAACGAACATTAGCTACTCCAGTTCGTAATCCAAATTTATCATTAATAATTTTAATACCGTTATTAGCAATATGTAAACCAGAAAAAAATCTTCGGATTTCACTATATCCTGTACTTTGGCACATATTGCTAACTCTAATAGAATGCCCTTCAATATCATCATGATTAATATTACTTGAATTTATTTTATTATCTGAATAATTACTTCCTTTAAATTTATCTTCTTCCATACCAGACATTTTATTACTATTATTAAATATTCCTGAAAAATTATTAATTTTATTTTCAAATTTGTCATTGCTTCTTTTATTATCACCAGAATTTTCACCAGCTGTTGATTTTGTATAGGGATTTTGGAATGCTAATTGTGAATTACCTTGTGATCCTTGATCACCACTTAATAAGGAATAATTAAATTGTGATACAGAATTCTGAGGAAAATAGTTTTGAAAATTCATCAAAGGTTCAGGTTTATTTTCATTTATTTGTTTTTTTACTGTAGGACGATTATTATCAAAACTAGCCATTCCTGTTTGTTGTAAAGGCATAGATCTTATTGGTTGCTGTTGTTGAAATGGTATCATTTGTTGTGGTTGCATTGCTCCATATGGAAAAGCATTTTGTTGAAAGAATGCTGGTTGATTTTGAACAGGAAACATTTGATTATTGCCGAAAGTACTATATCCTTTTATAAAGTTATTTTGGAATGCAGGTTGTATTGGTGGGGGAGTATTCCATATATTTACGTTTTTATTCGGTTGTAATTCATTTTTATTATTTATTGCTGGAGGTTTTTGTTGTGTATTTATCTCAAATTTATTTGTACTATTTTCTCGATCATTAGTCTCTCTGGAATTTTTATCTCGTTCCTTATCTCGGCTTCTATTTTCTCGTCGATCTCGTATCCGTTCACGACTACGTTCTTTACTATTCGAACGTTTTCTACGATTTCTTCTTTCTCTGCTACGAGATCGACTTCGGTCTCTTCGTTGACGATTTCCACTACGGTCTCTTGATCGTGATCTTCTACGATCTCTTGAACGCGTACGCGAACGTGATCTAGCCTGATCTCTACCGCTAGATTTTTCTCTTTTTGAATCGCGTTCATTTCTTTCACGTCCACGGTTATTATTTTGATTACTTACTAATTGATGTTGCAATGATTTTTCCATTGTTGCTTTGTTTGATAAAATATCTGTTAATGAAGTGGAAGATATAACCGGTGGTTGTGGTGTTGTTATTGTTACTGATGTTTGCATTTGCATCATTTGTAAAGATGCCTGACGGGCAGTTTCAATTACTTTTTGCATTTCTGCCCTTGATGATAAAAAAAGGCGTACTTGAACTTCTTTAAGTTTTTTGCCATCTAACATCATTGCTTGCCGTGCATCTTCATCAGAACTGTGAAAAATTAATTATGCTATTAAAAAACGAAGAATGTAGAAAAAGAGTATAAAGTTTTGACTTTACTGGATAGGCTGCAACACGGTTGAAGGATATCATTGTCTTTCATTAAAAGATTTGTGTTTATTCGGAAAATTTAATCTTAAGTGGCTGGAATGTATTTCTGTGTATTAATAATAATTTCATTGTTTAAGGACATAATTGTTCCATTATAATAAAAAATTCACTGTTTATAAATGTTAGATAATAGATGATTTGGTAAGTTCATCAGTTAACATACGGTCATAACATTTGTAGTATAAAAATTTTTATAGTTGATGATCTAGAAAATCTATATTTACTTTAATCTTAATTTTAATAGTGAAGGAAAATTCTTCGCTAAAAACATTTCAAGTAAAAATTTTTTGCTTACACTTTAAAATGGGAAAAACTGAATTTCAAGTTTTATTAACCACAATATATGTAAAGGAAAAAAAATACTAAAATAGAAAAGGGTCTTAAAAATCTTAAAGTAAATATCCTCAACGAAAAGGGATTAATAAATATATTTCTTGGATTTAACGTGTCCATATGATGGAACAAGAGTGATAAGTAATACTCGGATCATTCCAAGCAGGCTACAACTAAAAATATGATCAAAAAAATCCCTGAAATTATATTAATCGTTTCAAAAATTAAATTATGAATTGTAAAGTCATCAAAATAGTACTCCTTGTTTGCATAAAAAAGGATAATAGTTCCTGGATTCAGAGACAAATACATAGGAATTTTGTACAGGTAAACAACTGTGGATAAATCGTGGTTCCTTTACCTTAAAACGGAATAAAAATAACAAATAAAAATTATGTAAATTAAGAACATAAATATGACATTTAGGGAAGGAAAAAAATTTCTTAGTTGTAAAGCAAAGCACCAATTCACAAATTATTTACATCATGACAAGCATCAATGAAATAGGCTTTGAGTTGCTTCTCAAAGCAACGTTAAATCTCAGACATAACGAATATCATAACACTCATTCAAAATGACTTTAATTCCTCTTTTGTATCTTTTGACTAAAAGATCTTAAGAAAAATTTCATTTGAAGGCTTGAATACTTTACTACAGGTTTGGGTTTTTTTCTATGAGGGATATTGACAGTGTTAGTTATCTAAAAAATATTTTCTATGGACGTAAAATATTTAATTCACTAAGTGGCTATTTATCTGAAAAAATAGTTTAAAATCCATGAAAAGTGCATAAAACATAAAACCTAAAATATAATTCCTCAAATAAAAAGCAAGAGTTAAAAAATACCCACAAACTTCAGGGAAATTTATTTTTGAAGTGAACAAAATAATATTATTAAAAATATATTACCTATATTTTTAAAAATAATTAAGTAAACTTTTTTGTTTTGTTCAAACAAAATCCTAAACATTTTTATGTTCATCCTTTATACTTTAATGCCTTAACTTCTTTTTATTATTTAATTATTTCAATTTTCACCATAGAGATTTGTAAAACCCTGAATCTTTAGATATTCTTTTTCTAATTATCGTTTATAGGGTCAAGAAATATGTTTATAGATAACAAAACCTGATTTTTGTTACTCATCTTTGCTTTTAGAGGAGGAAGTTTTTCCATTATACTCTCTCACAAGGACTTAATTTGAGTTTAGAAATCTATGTTAGAGTTTGAAACTCCTTTTTATATAAAAATTATGTTTCTATCTAAATCTTATTTGCATTCCCTCCAAAATTTATTGAAAGGTGGAAGACTCTTCCTTTTTTTTTCGGTTGATCTTATATAAAATGATCCTCACTATCCAATGTATTTGGATATATTTTTCTGAAGTAACGAACAATTAAAATCAAAAAATCTCACTTAATTTATGGGAATTTTTTTCGTGTTTTTTTATAACGTAGAATTTAGGATTTCATTACTTTGCCAAAAATAAAATGTCAATATTTACTAGTTTTTTTTTATAGGATGATTAAGGATATAGGAGGATTAATATTCAATTCTATCAACAACGCTAGAAAATGATAATTTTGCAAAGCTGGACTAGTTTAAAGGCTAAGCATAACGTCCTTTTTTTATTTTCATACCGTTATGTGTCTTAAAGGGGTATTCTGGTTTAGAAATTCGAAAAGCTTTGTAGGTTTTTGCATTTTTGTTTAGTTTAACCCTTTGAAAAAATGCTCTTTTTTTCGACACTGCGTGCTCGGATATCTCAAGTTTGACTGAAACCATTCATTTGGCACAGAGCTTTTTCATATATTACAGCATCGCACTACGAAGTTTTTTAAATAAATTTTTTTCTACTTTTGAAAAATTCCGAAAGGCAAAAAAAAACGTAACTTATTTTTCAAACTGCCGTAATTTTGTGAAAAAATGTTTTTTGAAAAAAAAAAAACTTCTTGCAGTTTTGTAACTACACCCTTGAAGAATAAAAAAAAAATTTTTTTGTCAGATCACTGGAAGGACTAGAATCCTGCAAGCAGAGGCACGTAATTTTTTCGTGAGCCCCCACTTTGCCGACTTACAGTTTTTTCAATTTTAATTCTTTTTTTTAATATTATTTATATTTTAAATTCTTAAAATATCAATAAATAAAAAGTAAAAAAATTAATTGATTCGTTTTTATGGAGTCCGAGGGAACACTTAAACCAGAATATCGCCTTAAGAAAGCCATACACTAAAACGAATTTTTTGCTTTATTTCCATACAAATTATGATAAATCTCCAATTTTGTGTAGAGTAGAACTAAGAAACTTCTGTTGTACTGTAGAAAACAACAATCCATCAAAAGCAAACATTCCTTTCTAAGTATCCTATTTTTAACATTAAAACGGGCATACGTTAAATATTTTTGATTTTGATAATTTTAAAAATGTATATAAAAAAGTTGTATTTAATTCACTGATATATTAGGTAACATAAGCACTGACTATATGTATTTGTGCCAAATTTTACACATTACGAGTATTAATTTTGTATAGACAATTTCTATTCGGCCGATTTGATTGGAAAATTTAAGTGGTGAGCACCTTTACTATTAACAAATGTTTCAATGAACAATTTTACTCCATATGTAAAAGGAATAATTAGTTATAATTTTACAGTAGATACTCTTCATCTATAGAAATAAAAAAAACAGTAGAAGCTATTTCATTAAATTTCACAACTAATATTAGAAAGCTAAAAGTAGCAGTGATAGATTTGAAAACAATACCAAATAACGGACACTTTTCCTGAAATATTTCTTATCAAGCTACTAATAATGCCATTGAATCATATTGGCATATTCAAAAATTCAATTTAAAGCTGTCTAAAAGAACTAAAATATTTTAGTTAATAGGGACGAATTAATAATAATATGAATTATTTTTAGTTGAGCTTACTTTTTTCTGAATAAAAGACTTTAAATAGGGAATTTTAAAATAAAATTATTCTTGTTTCATAGCACGATAATTATGAAATACTATTCATATTCTACCACGAACATAAATCTTAGTCTACCTTACTAAAAATTCTTTAAAGATAAAATTGGCAAAAAGTTAATGGATGTGGTTTTGGGAAAAAATAATGTCACATTCTAAGATTGATATCTAAACCTGAAAAATTCGAAACTTACAATACATTTCCGTAAAAATAATTAGGTTAATAAATAATAATAATTGGACTGAAAGGTGAAAGGTGAAAGGTGTGTTATGGTGTTAAGGTGTCAAAAAAAAAAAAAAAAATGGTTGGAAGATAATTGAATGAGTTAAACAAAAGTAATAACGATCTATTATTTATATATACAGTAAAATATGTGTACTCGATGTACATTAACAAACTTCACAAGAATTTATTTTCTTTCGAATTAAACGTCAACCTATTTAATATTTAATTATCAAATAATTATTATTAATAATATCAATTATTAAATTGAAGTTTAATAGTAGTAGAGATGTCCTGTTAGTTTTATTTTACCTCTTTAAAAAATTTAAACTTTGTATAAATCGTAAATAACTTTTTTGCTACAGGGATTTTTATAAAACTTAAATGATGCTTGACGAACCGCCTGGGGATCTAAGAGTGCGTTTATACGGAATAATTACTTATGAAATTGACTCCAAATAAGAATTTTATAAAGGCAGATTTATTACTTAATTAATTCTTAATTTTTGTAGTAATTTCCTTTATACAAATTTACCCTAAGAGTTGCTTCTTTAATAGAACTAATTCAGTTTTTTTCTTTTTCTATATAAAAATACCGTAATAGATTTGCTCTCTTTCACCAACTAAACCGTGTCCTTAAAATGCTATCAATCCCCATACTTAAATGGTTTTGCTCTTCTTTTCTCTTGATAGTTTTCATCATAATTTAAGTGTTATTTTATAGTTTACCATTTTTTGCAGTCCATTTTGTTAAGATAATATATTCAGTGAATGTGTACCTTAAGGAATAAAGATAAGATTTCTTTAACCCATGCCGTGCATAAACACTTTAACAGACTTTTGAGTAGTAATACTTCCAATAAATGTATCGATTTTGAAAACGCAAAATATTTTTTAATTAAATTTTATTTAGTTCGCCATTTTTTTGTGTTTTCCATGCAAAATAATCGTAAACATATTTTAAAAGAAAAAATCAAAAACCTAAACTTTAAAACTTTGCTGTTTAAGAAGCCGCAGAGCTGCAAATATCATAATTCTAAGTAGATTTAAAGTATTATAATAAAGTTTGATTCTATTAGTTTTTCAAAACTTCCCGTAATTTTCCAGAGATTTTAAAAAGGACTAGGGAATATTAAGAATATTGGGTCAAATTTTTAAAATGATTGAGTCAAAACTCTCGTAGTTTTTAAATCATCCAACCTCTTGTACAATTTTCGAGTATTTCTCGAAACGACATTTTAAAATTTAGTGATCAACAGCATTGACATGAAAGGATCTTTATGGTACTAAAACAAAATTGGAAATATCTTAAACCATCCTCACATTGTGCATAACCTTAACGATTAAATATTTGTGATTATTTTAGGCAGTCGAATAATTCGCGTTCCATCTGTACCCAAAAATTTCAAATTTTCACTAAATAAAGAATTCTGGATTAGTAATTAATATGCTTTTTGGCTAAATGGAAACGAGCTCTTTGATTTTTTCGATATGTATTCGTTCCATATAGACCGTATGGTTCCGGGTGTTTTTACTTTCGTTTATTTTTTCGTTAACTTTATATTCTGTTGTTTAAGTACTAGCACCTTTTAACTTAACATTTATTCAGAAATCTTATGTAAAATATGTTCATAAAAACACTCATTCTTTACATTTTTTGAAGCACTGTATTTTCTACTTTAAGAAAAAGGTTTGCACTTTTGAAAAATCATTTTTGTTCCTGTCTTTTCTATGGCTAAATATTTCAAGAATATAATCGATCAGAGCAAAATTCCTTTATTCATTCTAAAATTCTATTCATAGTAAAGACAGGTAACTAAATTCTTCCTTTTTAGCTTTTAAAATTTTTAAACTCATTTTTCTCTAAATTTCTTTTTCAAAGTCAGAGTTCACTGCCATTTAAAACCTACACTACCGATTCACTTCATATTTGGTACACACTTTCTATATATAAAATACCTTCGCCCAAAGTGGAGTTTTAGAATTTTTTTTAAATTAAGGGAGTTTTCCACTTATAAAACGGCGGAGTTTTTTGTGAAAAATAGCAGTCTTCACTTTAAATGAGCACCAAAAGTTTTTAGATGAAAAAAAAAATAATCAGACATTGGGGGGAAGGACACAATCATACTTTCCAGCTGAGATGAGTTTTTGATTTCAGGTAATTTCCAGCTGAGATACAGTGAACACAAAAAAATCCAGACATCCTTATAAAAACTGTGTCCCTGGCTTGTTTGTAGATATTTTCTAATAAAAAAATTACAGAATGTTGTTCAAGTTTTGCTTTGTAATGTACAAAAACAGAAAAACGTCTTGGGTTTAGTTTATTTCTTTGTATACCTAGCAGTAATCCATTTACATTTAGGTATTAATTGATTAGGATTACAAGCAAATCTATAAATTTAAATTCATAATTTCTAAAAGTCTAAGATTTTTAGCATTTAAGCTTAATTAATCCCTTTAAGGTTAATCTATGACTTATCCATAACTTAAAATTGTTTTATCTTCTGGTGATTTTCTTTTTTATAATCACTCTATTTAAAGATCTTCAACTTTACAATTTTAGTTTCTCTTTTGGTAATACTGAAGTGTTGATCTTCTAAACACTTACAAGTCACAAATATTCACATTAAAAAAAATAGTAACCATGGTAATAATAAAGTAAATGTTATCAATACACTTAATGGGACTAAAAAACATCTTTTTTCTATTTTTTAGTGATTCTTTTAGACGCCAAAAGTATGTTTAATTTTTTATTTACATTATCAATATGAGTTACCTTTTTAACCCTAGATCACAAACCTTCGTCGAAACGACGAGTACTTATTTAATGAAATTCTTGCTTTCCGTAGAAGTGGTAGCAAGCAAATGTAAAAAAAAAACTGGTTAAATACATTGTGTTTTTGTTTATTCTCAAAATATGATTTTATGATACTTTGAAATAAAACCAAAAAAAGTAAAATAAAAATATTAATATTTGACTTTAAAATGATACCTAATTAATGCGTAGTCGAATCGACGAAGGTTTGTGAAAACAGCTCTTCTAGGAAGGTTTGTGATCTAGTGTTAAAATAAAACCTTTCATTTGACGTAATGTAAAGTTCTTAATAATTTGGTTGTATAATTGGAAATGATAGAAAGAAAAAGCTGCTAATCTTTCTCTAAACTGTTTACGCAACTTTAGTTTTTTTATACGATATGTTTTTCTTCTAAACTATTGAAATATAATCGTTTGTTTTTTTTTCTATTTTTTTCAAAAAGAATATATCCTTTTCATTATCAAAAGCGTTGGTTGACAACAACAAATGCTTTACTAGAAATATTTTTCTAAAGAAAAAAACAGATCATGCTTATCAATTTAATTCACAACGTTTAAAAATAATGCTGCGGTTAATTCTTCTTCTTAAAAACAAAATTTAAACCATTTAAATTAGGTCCTAATACACTGCTCTTCTTAGAGCATTTTTCAATTTCAGACACAAAAGCTTTTCCAATTCCAATAGTATTTCTTCGTAAAAAAAGAAAAAAAATAACTTCATTTCGATTCAGTTATATTTGATATTTTATTTTCTTTCATATTTTTTTAACAAGCAGGATTTTTCTTTTTTTGCTACAATATAAGGATCTCATCTAAATTTTTTGAAAAATGTGGCAAAAAATAGATTAGAACAAGAATTTGAATAAAATGATTTGTTTTGAATTGCTTAGATTATGGCAAACTTTGAAAAATCTACATTTTTTATATTAAAAAATATACTGTGAAAATTTCAGACACATATTTCTTAATAATTTACGATGTTATAGCAATTAAACGGGAGCGCTTCGTATAATAAAATATATCCTTTACTGAATCTTAAAACATGCCTTTCTTGGAAATCTCATTTAGTGCTTGTGTAAAAATATGACAATCCGATTCAGCTCAACTTTCAGAATAATACTGTAAATATCAGTAGTTATAAAAGCATACATATTAATCCAAAATTATTTTACAACTAGAGCTCTATCTAGTCCAAAATATATCCATTATAACATCTTTAAATATATTTCATTTTCGGAGCTCTTTTTTTGTTGTGTAGCCGACAGTTTGATTGAGCTTCGCTTCCAGAATATTATTTTAGACATCAGTAGTTATGACAGAAAAACAGTTTTTATTTAACACAAAAATTTCCTATTTTTTCGCTCCAATTAAGACAAAAAAAATCGATTTTTTTAATTCTTAAAGTCCGCCATTTTGTTATTTTTTTTTATAAAACTGTTTTATCCTAGTTGCTATCCAAAAATGACAAATCTGTTGATCAATTATCTATTTAGACTTTTTTACTTGAGATATTCACACGCGAGACTATACGCTCGGGTCAACCACCCACCTTCTTCAGGCAAACACTTTGACCACAAAAAACTTAATGTGAAAAATGTAAATAAAAGCTCAGAAAATGTTTAACATATCAATAATATCATATTTCAGTATCGAAATTACTGGATCTTTTTTTTTGCTCCTAAAAAAAAAAAAATATTACACGATATCTACGAAAGGTTTCTGCTATAAGTTGTGGTATAGTCTTTCTATCTAAGTTTCAGTACACACGTAAAACCTCCAGTATACATTTTTGGTATGACATATTTTATATTGATGTGCAAAATGGCATTTTGAGGTTTAACACAAATTATTTCCAGCTTACAAAAAAAAAACAAAAAAAAATTGAAAATACGTACATACTATCATATTTTGTAAGAAAATGAGAGGCTAGAAAAAACCATTCGATTGATGAAATGCTTAATTTTGCCACAATCTCAAAAGCCACTTAAAATCATTTCAATTTCCACTAAATAAATAAATGTGATATTGAACAAAAAACTGCCGACTTTTAAATCTGAAAATATACGCACACATCTGCCGATTAAAAGTGGAAAGCTGAAATATACATGTATTATTACATGCCTCGATATTTAGGTGTTTTTAAAACCGGTAGGTTTACTCGATCCTAAGTTTTTTTAAACGTTTTCTATTGGTTATTTGTATTAAAAATTTGATGATTGGTAAAATATAATAAAAATAAGTTCAAGCCAAATTTTTTTTTATCATTTAAAATTATTTTGAACTCAAGAAGAAAAAAAAAACTAATAAGAAATGCAATAACTTACAATTTTACTATTTAGTTTACTCAAATGGATGCTAAAGTTAATTGTTGACCGGATTAAATTGACATTTCATTTCTACACTATTTTTAAGAATATTTAGATTAGTATTATTTTGTACAATTGTTTTAAGCTCTCTGAAATATTATAAATTAAATGATATATGATAATCGTCATAGCTATAGCTTTAACACATTTCATGAAGCAATAAGAGGCAGAAATTTTTTAAAAAAAATTAACATAAGCAATGATTTATAAGCCAAAACCTTTTCTAAAATTAAAATTAAATGTTTCTTTGTTTGAGTTCTAGAAGAAAATTGATGATCTTGTATTTTTTATGAAATGTATTTCGAATCTTAGATTGGTTAATTTAAAAACTTATTGTATCTAAAATTTGTAATATTGACAATAATTAAATATTTACGTTTTTGCAAATGAATAACAAAATCAATAAAATTGATCATTATTAAAGAAGAATTTCGGGATTTAACATATATTTCTGTAAAATGAATTGGCTAAAAAACGAAATATAAACATTCTATAATTAAAACACAGAAAATAAAAGTGAACTATTCAAATTAGATGACCTTTAGTCTGTTAATTTATACTAATAGATTCCTACATTTTCCTTAAAATAAAAATTCTTATCTTTCAATCAGGGACTGCCGTAAATTAAATCTTCACTGAAATCATACAAAAATGTTAAATTCAACTGTAGGCCACTTTCAGTTACACTTATATGTACTTTAAATCTGTTAAAATGACTTTTTCTATGCAGTTAAACATACTCAAAAAAATAAAACAAAATAAATCTCATACGCCACTGTTAATAAACTGCAACAAAAAAAAAAAAAAAAAAAATCTGGCCGGTTTTAAACGCCACTTAATAAACCTGAAACTTATGCTGTTTAATATTAACGGATGTTACTTGATACTTTTAATTACTGCATGTCATGGCTTGATAACAGATTGTACAAACAAAAACATGATAAAGAAGATGAGAAATGTGTTAACATTTTATCTAGTATTTAAGGATATTTATGAGTTTTTATTAGTAAAAGGGAAATAATAGAAAGTAAAATCTAAAATTTTTAGACTTTGAACATTTATCATTAAAATCTTAGGATTATATAGAATATAATTTGAATAATCAAGGAAACATCTATATTGGAATAACAAATTTTATATTAGTGCACTAATGATATAAATCCTGTCATTTAAGTTCTTAGTTATTATTGCAAAAGCTAATTACTTCTCTTAGCATGAAATAAAAACAAAACTTTAATTTTTTTCTTTTATTTGATCTCCTCAATTGTATTGCAACCGTATTTTATCAAGGGAAATCAAAATTAAATTGTTTTGATTGTTTAAATTTTAAATTAAAATTTTCTTAAAAATATAAAAAATTATTTATACCTGAAAGCAATAAAAGCATCCCCCATTTCACCACCAACAATATGAACTCCACCATCTGGTATGGCTAAACCACGAAAATATCCGCGTATATCCAATGCATTTGCTGACCATGGTAAATTCTGTAAACGAATAATAACACTCATCTTACCCGATAAAATTATTGGATTTAAGTCAATCGCTTGGTAGATCAGATATTTGTTGTCTGAAATAAAAATGAAAAAAAAAAAAAATATCGAATACATATGTATACAAAAACAAAAATTATACAAGTCATTTAAAATTGGATACAGAAATATTATCTAATGAACATATTTTAATAATAGTAATAGTATTATCAGCAAAATCCATTTGTATTTATACCTATGTCAGAAATGATAATTTAAAATAATATAATTAATCTTTTAATAATAACATGTAAAATATTTTTGCGTTAGTACAGAAAGTCCAATTCCTTTAAATAGTGCGTTTTCACTGACGTTAGTACTTAGTATTTAGTACTTTTTTAAAAGTATTTTTAGGGAAAATCTCTAGTATATTTCTCAAATAATAGTGCGTGTCCACTGAACCTAGTGCCTAGTACCTACTCAATAATTATTATTGACATATTTAAAAACTAAGCTAGAGATTTCCAATAAAAAATACTTTTAAAAAAGTACTAAATACTAAGTACTAACGTCAGTGAAAACGCACTATAAGCTATTATACTTATTTTTTAAAGCAATTGTCATAAAATAAAATTAAAAACTGAAAGCAAGTTTTTTTTATTAACATTATTAACAACTTTTTTATCATTAACCATTTAAAGGATAAGAAAAAATCGTGCTTTTAGTATAAAATACAAATTAAACTTAAAAATTATAAGTTGCTCTCTCTGTATACTTTTTATAAATATAGCGTCCCCAATCAAATGTTTTTCAATATTTAACCATAAAATAATTAACTTGTTATTCTTAAAACAAAAATATTTCGATTAAAATTAATTTGCATAATCAAACTTGTGTGTTCAATACATTTGTGGCTCAATGATGTTCATGTATAAATATTTTTTTTACTTTCTGTGAAGCATTAATCCAAACATTAATAATTAAAATATTTTTTTAAATAAATTCCACTTTATATATTTATTTCGTTAAATCAATTTCACATAATTTATATAAATAAAAACGAAAATTTATTTTATTTAATGCAGACGACAGCCATTTTCTAAAAGCATTGCACTTTAGTTTTTACTTACCTTTTTGCTTAGTATTTTTACAAATCTTCAATACCCATGTGTATGAAACTATTTCTAGAGTTGAAAATTACTTGTCTTCACCAATTATTTCACTGGGATATTTAGATCAGATTTAATAAATCTCCAAGCCTAAATATGTCTACCATCAAAACTTCTACGATGACGATTTCCAAAATTATGTTTGTTTTTGAAAAACGCCTACTGAAGTTATTCAATGAAATATTTAAGTTCAGTGGAATTACTGTAAAAATATAATTTCTTACTTTGGAACAGTTATACTCATATTACTACATTGACTGCAATAATTGTTTGACATTCTCATTGGAAACATATAATTTATGCTCTCTACCTTATTTTAACATACAAAATTAACTTGTTATTAATAACTATGCTTTATAAATATAATCAAAATATTTGAAATATACAATCTAAAAGATTTGTTATGTAATTATTGCAGTGAATGTACTTTTGAGTGTAATATCCCAAAAGCTTTTATAAAAGCGCTAAAATCTATATACAGCCAATAGTTTAGTATTGCAATTTAATTGTAAATGTAAAACTTTTGATTTAACACTTAAAAATAGAAAATTTTGAATTTTAAAAATGTATATATATCTAAAAAAATTCACATTTATAGGTTTATATTTATATACTAGAAAACTTCCCTGAAATACTCTTGTCAACCCAGCAAAAATGTGACAACTTAAGACAAAACTATAGTTTTATTTATTTACAAATAGAAAATTTGAACAAGGGAAATAAATGAACAAGGAAAAAAGTGTAAATGAAAATGAATTCACATATATCGATCCTGAAGAAGAACTACCATTTTTTACAATAAAAAAAAAAGTATTTAAATTAGCTGAAAGACGTATTGTAACTGAAAGTATTCCAATTTTGCTTGGAAATTTGTTGAAAGTCAATATTACGGAAAATTTTCCGAGTATTATGAAAATAAATGGGCTTTGGTATCGAAAAGTAATTATTTATGGGAGATGTGTTCCAATAGGGATGCATCATAAAACGAACGTTACTCTTTATTCAGTCGATGATGGTACAGGATCAATTACGGTACATTTCCAGCATTTACAGAAAAAAGATATTCCTAAGCTTACTAACATTAATAACTTAAAAACTGAAATTGGTGTATCTAAAAAGAATGGTATTCCTTTACTTGGTCCAGTTTATGGGAAAAAAAATTCTGCAGAATGTAAAAGTTTAATAAAAGATATGGAAATAATACTTAAAAAAATTCAGAAAAATACCTACATACCAGAAAATAATACTTTCAAGCATGGAACTAAAGTTTGGGCTATTGGGGCTGTTTATACAAGTAAGATAGATTCAAAAAAACATTTTTGGGCATATGAAATGATGGAAGACGGAAATCAAAATAGAGATAAAGAAATATTTTTTAAAAAATGTATAATTAGAAGAAGTTCATAAAAATATTATTGAATCATATTTATTCAGATTATTTATAATTATTGCCTAGAAAATATTTATTTCTAATTAAAAAATAACAACGCGAGTGCCAGTTGTAGCAAAAATATTCATTAAAAAGCAATCAATTAACTTATTTTTGTTTTAACTATAACAGAAAAAACAATGTAAATAAGAATATATATAATTAGCATTGATTTCTTTTACTGTTAACATAAAACCAGTTTTTTCTTTTTTTTGTGGCTTACAAGCTACTAAAGTAGTATAAATAAAAATATCAAATTATTTCAAATTTTATTGACCATAATAACTTGTTGTTTAATCATTATTTATATACCGTTTTTGTGTACTATAATCATTAGGAATTTGAATAAAAACCATCTTCAAATTTTATTAAAATATAAAACCTAAATTTTGAACACAAAACAAGCAAACTAATAACCGACAATCTTTGTTTTAAAGTTAATTTAAGCAGTTTTGGCTCGCATTGCTGCACGTTTACTAGTAACAGCCTGAAAACCAGATTTAATACTTGCAACTGAACATCTTGATCCGCAAGATTCACATTGTAAGAAAAATATTCTTGTGTCTTTTTGTAAAATTGTTTCAGGTGATCTACATGTGTGACAGGTTACATATTCCTTTATATAGCGACGCAAAACGTTCTCAATTTGTTTAGGTTGGAAACGTCCTTTTATAATCAATTGTTGATTTCCATCCATAGAACCACTAGTACCTAATTCAGCTAACAAAAAATCCAATAAATGTTTTGGTTGCCTATGTAATGTTTTGCATATATCTGTAAAATTTGCAAATGATGTTTTTTTTGTTCCAACCCGTAATACTTGCGGCGGTCTCATTACAAATTTTGGTTTCCTTCCTGCTGCCATATCGGGATTTTTATCAAGAATGATTTCAAAAACACGTTTTAAAAGTTCATCATAAGTATAATCACGATCTGAGCCAGCCCATGTTGAACTGTTTTCAACAGCTGAAAATTTAAAAATAAAGTTAGTCTAAAAGTTTAATAAATTTCTTCTTTTAATTATTATGGTTTTGTTTACCAATTTCACTTGTACTCAAATCCGTATCAGTAAGACATGTAAAGTCAAGATTTACATTTAATTAGATTAAACTTTTCCTTATATAAATATTAAAAATGTATTATGAAACTATTACAAAAAAATTTTAGGAATAGAAGAGTGAATAATATCAAACAATTTTCGCATATATTATTTAATACGTCTTTGGAAAGATTTAAACAGTTAAATATCAAAAGATATTACTAACTTGAAATTTGAAAGCTTGAAAAACTTTCTCATTCTCATAATTATTAATATTTCAAAATGCATATTTTTTGGAATTGAAATCTTACCATTCTCCTTTTCAACAGCTTTTTCTTCTTCGAGTTTTTCTGCAACTAACTCATCTAAATCCTTCTTTTTCTTTTTCTTTTTTTTAGTTTTCGAGAAGTCCATATCAAGATCAAAATCTTCTTCCACATCTTCAATTTCAGCCAGTACATCGGTTGTATTATTTTCTTCGGTTTTTTTTTCAATGTTTGGCAGATTAGTATCAAGAATACCCAAATTGAATGGTTTTTTCTTTTTCTTTTTCTTCTTGCCAAAATTTTCTAAATCTAATGTATCATCTAGGTCATTTATAACAAGTTCTCCGCCATCTTTATCCCTAGGCTCACCTGATACATTTAGCTCTGTATTTTCTCCTCCTACATCTTCGTCCAAGTCAAAGACCTTTTTCTTTTTCTTCTTTTTTAGCAAGGTTGGGTCGAATGGCTGTAATTTAATTGCAAAATTAGTTATTCTCAATTTGTATCTAACCTCAAAACAAAAAGCATGTAGCTTCAGATTTTTATTGAACAAAATTTGGCCTTACCAAATCATCTTCAGCCATTGTCATTCACAGAATTATTAAAATTTTTAAAAGTATTTAAGATTTATATGGAATTAATAAATAATAATGCTGATCAGAAATTACATCAGCCTTTTTAATTCTACAATTTGCTGTGATGACAAGGCAGTGATTGTCAGAGTTAAACTGTTATACAGTCTTGTCAAACTTTTGAAAGCCTGTGCAATTTAATTTTTAAGGTGCTAGGAGTTTCTTTTTTTAAGTGTTTTATTGTTAAAAAAACTGAAAAAAACCAATTGATAACAAAGCTGTTTTTTTTTTTTAAATATTTAAGTTGAGTAAAACTATAACTTTTAATTTACACCTAATTCGAAAAGAGCGATGTAAATGCGGATACTATTGCTGTTAAATATTCTATAGAACAGTTTACACTTGGTGTCTAGATTTAATGCATATATGTTTTTGGCAGTGGTTTTGGCTTATATAAACATCAAGTTAGCGTTTTTGAACAACGGTGATATATTATAGAAGTTCTAAGGCGCGGTTATACTCAGAAGTGTATTGACTGCAATAATTACATTATAAGTCCTTTTGAAAAATATAATTTGTTCTTTTCAACTAATTTTATTGCATTTATAGTGCATTATTATTTATGGTAAGTCAATTTAATATAATCAAACTAATTAGAAAGTTATATATTTTCAAAAACCTCGCGCTGTCCAAAATGCTAATGTGAATTTCATTCACAAATTTCAGCAGTGATACCAACATAAAAAAATACTTTCTCATGTGCTTTTGGCAAGTTAAAATTTTTTGATGGGAATTTGCCGAATTTAATTAGAAATTTGCCGAAAATTATATTTAATTTATCTAATTACATAAATTTAATGAAATTAAATATTAATTTTATTACCTAAGTGACGGTCGAATTTTATTTTTTGTTTTCGTTTTGGGAAAACTATCAAATTACTTTATATAAACTTATTATAAGTTATCATTCGCTAAATGATGGAACAAATAATCTCAAAATTATTGGAAGGAAATAGTGAAACAATTGGACAGGTAGAAATTAATTTGCTGATAAATTTCTTTATAGTCATAAGTTAAAATTAAATTTATATGATACCACGTGGCCGACATCATCCGGCATAATGAGTAATTCTGGTTTTTAATATCTTTTGTAAAATTTACACAATAACTAAAACCCTAGTATGTAAATGAATTTACATTTCAATTTAATTAAACCTTTACGCTTTAGTGAACATCATATTTTGAATGGATTATACATAAGTAAAAAAAGAATATTCTTTTCCTTTTTTGGTTTGGGCGTTGATGTCTATCAATTAACATCAAAATTAAAAGATGGTTGGGGGGAAATAGTTGAACAAATTTTTAATTTTCTGAATTATTTCCATGATATTTATTATAAAGACGTAAAATCTCTTTTTCTTTTCAATACACTTTTATTTCTTGAGTAAAACGTTTAGTTTATAAATCATTTATTTTTATATCATATTTAGGCTACTTCAGAAGTTCGAGAGGCTTTCAAGCGTCCAGAAACAGTTCCAGAATTATGCAATTTAATGGCATTTTCAGGATTAATCCAAGTAAGACAATATTCTGCAATATTACTGAGAAAGCGGTTTGCCAAACGTCGTTCATGGCAAAAATTGTCATCTGAACAACAACAATCGTAAGCATTAATTATATTTATATTAAATATATTAAGATTTAACATTTTTTTAAACCCTAATCTTTGTCTTCATTCGTTCGGATTAACCTTTTACGTCTCACAATAAATAAAAACAGCTAATTGAAGGATGGGGCTTGAATATTTTTTATTTGTTTCTTAGCGTGTTTTCGGAAAATTTTTTTTAATAATTATTATTTTTAATTTTTTTTTAAAAACAAAATAATATCATTTGTAAGCTATCATAAATTTATTTATTGTACTTTGATGTGATAAGTGGAATGGTTTTTTCATCTAATATTACATTATGTTTATACTTTTAGAATAAAACAGGGGGTATTAAATGCATTAGTGCAAGAACCTGAAAAACCAGTTAGAAATTCTATTGCTCAACTTCTTGGTACTATAATCAAACATGAAGCAGACAAAAATGAATCTTGGATGGATGAAGTATTAAAAATTATATTTAATTTTTGCAGTTCAACTGATAAAAAACAACAAGAAACTGGAGCTAGTGTTTTATCAATTTTAACTGAAGTAGCTCCTGATCAATTTATACCAAGATTTGAAGTAATGTGTGAAGTTTTTTCATCTGCATTTCAAGCAGTTGAAAATGGAAACATGGAAATTAATATAATACATAATTATATTATAGCAATGGGAAATCTGGTTCCATTTGTCATTGGACATAATGTAGCAGAGAATACATATCAAAAATTAATACCGTATACAGTTAAAGTTCTTGAGCATTATGCAATAAACGATAAAGATAATGTAAAATTTTTTGTAAAATTACATATGAAAAAATAATTAATATTTGAAATTTTAGTTTATCAAAGCTTTTGAAATACTTGAAGATTTAGCAGATTACTCTCCAAAACTTTTAACAAACAACGTAAAGATGTTAATTGATTTTTGTTTAGAAGCAGCAAATAACGCTAAATTAGATTGTTCAGTTCAAGTGGCGTGTGTAGCTTATATTGGAAGTATAATAAGAGTAAAAAAGAAAACAGTTTTAAAGTTAAAAGTGATTGAACCAATAATTCAAACACTATTTAAGTTAATGGCTTCCAGTCCAGAAGATGGTACTGAAGGTGAGAGTAATAAAATATTAAAACTTCTTGACAATAAATTATATTTAATAAGTTTTACTTAACTATTTCATAGAAAAATCCATAAAAATTAATATCAATTCAAAAATATTATTTATAGATGAGGAAGACTATTTTGAAGGAGATGAAACAACAAGTCCAATGACAACAGCAACTCAAACAATGGATTTATTAGCCTTGCATTTTCCTCCAGATAAATTAATACCACCATTGATGAATTTACTTCAATCAGCATTATCTGGTGACAATAAACTATACAAAAAAGCAGCATATTTATGTGTAGCTGTTATTGCTGAAGGTTGTTCAGAAACAATTTGCATAAAATATCTACCACAATTATTAGATATTATTAAGGTTGGACTCAATGATAATAATACAATTGTCAAAAATGCAGCATTCTTCGCTCTTGGACAATTTTCAGAGCACTTACAGCCAGATATATCTAATTTTGCTCCAGTCATTTTGCCAATACTTTTCGAATTTTTACAAGAACTTTGTATTAATTTGAAGGTAAATAAAATTAATATTATGTTAATAATAATTTAGTGAATAATACTTCGATGTAAAATTTTTCTCTGAAATAATTTTTTAACCATTTTAATATAACTAAAGGTACTTATTTAATGACGTTTTTATTTTTAGAATGGAGAACCAGAACCAAAACATATTGATAGAATGTTCTATGCTTTAGAAACCTTTTGCGAAAATCTCGAAGAAAATCTTGTACCACATTTACCAGGGCTCATGGAAAGGTAATTTATAATTTTTTTTTTACTAACATAAAGAATAATCTTATTTCCGTCAATTATATTTTTAGCTTACGAAATTTGAGAATCTTAAATAACAAAAAAATATTGTAATTTAAAGGCTGTAATTAATTTTTTAAAAACACTGAATTGCTCAAAAGAATTGAAATAATTTTTGTGGCTTATTTTTAACTTTTTTTTCCTATCAAAAATTAAATTTTAAACCCTTCCTACATCATCCGAATGTATTTTGTTATTTATTGAAAATACGTTCCAGCGATTGTAGGGAGAAAAAAATTCCTCATAGTATGCATAGAAAACGGTTTATAGTTCTTTATGTTTAATGAGGAGACAAATATTCTATTTTTAAATGTTTAGCCAAGTCGAAGTATCTGAAAATATCTTTTTTTGTATTGTAACTTATTTTGTCTGTTGTAGAAAGGATACAGCAAGGTTTTCTTTATCCATAGAACAGAATAAAACCCTCATTGAGCAGTTATCTTTTTAAATTTCGAATTCTATAAATAGAGAGATTTGTAAGTCCTTCCTACATCATCCGAACGTTTTTTGTTATTAATGAAAATACGTTCCAGCGATTGTAGGGAGAAAAAAATTCCTCATAGTATGCATAGAAAACGGTTTATAGTTCTTTATGTTTAATGAGGAGACAAATATTCCATTTTTAAATGTTGAGCCACGTCGAAGTATCTGAAAATATCTTTCTTTGAATTGTAATTTATTTTGTCTGTTGTAGAAAGGATACAGCAAGGTTTTCTTTATCCATAGAACAGAATAAAACCCTCATTGAGCAGTTATCTTGTTAAATTTCGAATTCTATAAATAAAGAGATTTGTAAGTCCTTCCTACATCATCCGAACGTTTTTTGTTATTAATGAAAATACGTTCCAGCGATTGTAGGGAGAAAAAAATTCCTCATAGTATGCATAGAAAACGGTTTATAGTTCTTTATGTTTAATGAGGAGACAAATATTCCATTTTTAAATGTTTAGCCAAGTCGAAGTATCTGAAAATATCTTTTTTTGAATTGTAATTTATTTTGTCTGTTGTAGAAAGGATACAGCAAGGTTTTCTTTATCCATAGAACAGAATAAAACCCTTATTGAGCAGTTATCTTTTTAAATTTCGAATTCTATAAATAAAGAGATTTGTAAGTCCTTCCTACATCATCCGAACGTTTTTTGTTATTAATGAAAATACGTTCCAGCGATTGTAGGGAGAAAAAAATTCCTCATAGTATGCATAGAAAACGTTTTATAGTTCTTTATGTTTAATGAGGAGACAAATATTCCATTTTTAAATGTTGAGCCACGTCGAAGTATCTGAAAATATCTTTCTTTGAATTGTAATTTATTTTGTCTGTTGTAGAAAGGATACAGCAAGGTTTTCTTTATCCATAGAACAGAATAAAACCCTCATTGAGCAGTTATCTTTTTAAATTTCGAATTCTATAAATAAAGAGATTTGTAAGTCCTTCCTACATCATCCGAACGTTTTTTGTTATTAATGAAAATACGTTCCAGCGATTGTAGGGAGAAAAAAATTCCTCATAGTATGCATAGAAAACGGTTTATAGTTCTTTATGTTTAATGAGGAGACAAATATTCCATTTTTAAATGTTGAGCCACGTCGAAGTATCTGAAAATATCTTTCTTTGAATTGTAATTTATTTTGTCTGTTGTAGAAAGGATACAGCAAGGTTTTCTTTATCCATAGAACAGAATAAAACCCTCATTGAGCAGTTATCTTTTTAAATTTCGAATTCTATAAATAAAGAGATTTGTAAGTCCTTCCTACATCATCCGAACGTTTTTTGTTATTAATGAAAATACGTTCCAGCGATTGTAGGGAGAAAAAAATTCCTCATAGTATGCATAGAAAATGGTTTATAGTTCTTTATGTTTAATGAGGAGACAAATATTCCATTTTTAAATGTTTAGCCAAGTCGAAGTATCTGAAAATATCTTTTTTTGAATTGTAATTTATTTTGTCTGTTGTAGAAAGGATACAGCAAGGTTTTCTTTATCCATAGAACAGAATAAAACCCTTATTGAGCAGTTATCTTTCTAAATTTCGAATTCTATAAATAAAGAGATTTGGAAGTCCTTCCTACATCATCCGAACGTTTTTTGTTATTAATGAAAATACGTTCCAGCGATTGTAGGGAGAAAAAAATTCCTCATAGTATGCATAGAAAACGTTATATAGTTCTTTATGTTTAATGAGGAGACAAATATTCCATTTTTAAATGTTTAGCCACGTCGAAGTATCTGAAAATATCTTTCTTTGAATTGTAATTTATTTTGTCTGTTGTAGAAAGGATACAGCAAGGTTTTCTTTATCCATAGAACAGAATAAAACCCTTATTGAGCAGTTATCTTTCTAAATTTCGAATTCTATAAATAAAGAGATTTGTAAGTCCTTCCTACATCATCCGAACGTTTTTTGTTATTAATGAAAATACGTTCCAGCGATTGTAGGGAGAAAAAAATTCCTCATAGTATGCATAGAAAACGGTTTATAGTTCTTTATGTTTAATGAGGAGACAAATATTCCATTTTTAAATGTTGAGCCACGTCGAAGTATCTGAAAATATCTTTCTTTGAATTGTAATTTATTTTGTCTGTTGTAGAAAGGATACAGCAAGGTTTTCTTTATCCATAGAACAGAATAAAACCCTCATTGAGCAGTTATCTTTTTAAATTTCGAATTCTATAAATAAAGAGATTTGTAAGTCCTTCCTACATCATCCGAACGTTTTTTGTTATTAATGAAAATACGTTCCAGCGATTGTAGGGAGAAAAAAATTCCTCATAGTATGCATAGAAAATGGTTTATAGTTCTTTATGTTTAATGAGGAGACAAATATTCCATTTTTAAATGTTTAGCCAAGTCGAAGTATCTGAAAATATCTTTTTTTGAATTGTAATTTATTTTGTCTGTTGTAGAAAGGATACAGCAAGGTTTTCTTTATCCATAGAACAGAATAAAACCCTCATTGAGCAGTTATCTTTTTAAATTTCGAATTCTATAAATAAAGAGATTTGTAAGTCCTTCCTACATCATCCGAACGTTTTTTGTTATTAATGAAAATACGTTCCAGCGATTGTAGGGAGAAAAAAATTCCTCATAGTATGCATAGAAAATGGTTTATAGTTCTTTATGTTTAATGAGGAGACAAATATTCCATTTTTAAATGTTGAGCCACGTCGAAGTATCTGAAAATATCTTTCTTTGAATTGTAATTTATTTTGTCTGTTGTAGAAAGGATACAGCAAGGTTTTCTTTATCCATAGAACAGAATAAAACCCTCATTGAGCAGTTATCTTTTTAAATTTCGAATTCTATAAATAAAGAGATTTGTAAGTCCTTCCTACATCATCCGAACGTTTTTTGTTATTAATGAAAATACGTTCCAGCGATTGTAGGGAGAAAAAAATTCCTCATAGTATGCATAGAAAATGGTTTATAGTTCTTTATGTTTAATGAGGAGACAAATATTCCATTTTTAAATGTTGAGCCACGTCGAAGTATCTGAAAATATCTTTCTTTGAATTGTAATTTATTTTGTCTGTTGTAGAAAGGATACAGCAAGGTTTTCTTTATCCATAGAACAGAATAAAACCCTCATTGAGCAGTTATCTTTTTAAATTTCGAATTCTATAAATAAAGAGATTTGTAAGTCCTTCCTACATCATCCGAACGTTTTTTGTTATTAATGAAAATACGTTCCAGCGATTGTAGGGAGAAAAAAATTCCTCATAGTATGCATAGAAAATGGTTTATAGTTCTTTATGTTTAATGAGGAGACAAATATTCCATTTTTAAATGTTGAGCCACGTCGAAGTATCTGAAAATATCTTTCTTTGAATTGTAATTTATTTTGTCTGTTGTAGAAAGGATACAGCAAGGTTTTCTTTATCCATAGAACAGAATAAAACCCTCATTGAGCAGTTATCTTTTTAAATTTCGAATTCTATAAATAAAGAGATTTGTAAGTCCTTCCTACATCATCCGAACGTTTTTTGTTATTAATGAAAATACGTTCCAGCGATTGTAGGGAGAAAAAAATTCCTCATAGTATGCATAGAAAATGGTTTATAGTTCTTTATGTTTAATGAGGAGACAAATATTCCATTTTTAAATGTTGAGCCACGTCGAAGTATCTGAAAATATCTTTCTTTGAATTGTAATTTATTTTGTCTGTTGTAGAAAGGATACAGCAAGGTTTTCTTTATCCATAGAACAGAATAAAACCCTCATTGAGCAGTTATCTTTTTAAATTTCGAATTCTATAAATAAAGAGATTTGTAAGTCCTTCCTACATCATCCGAACGTTTTTTGTTATTAATGAAAATACGTTCCAGCGATTGTAGGGAGAAAAAAATTCCTCATAGTATGCATAGAAAATGGTTTATAGTTCTTTATGTTTAATGAGGAGACAAATATTCCATTTTTAAATGTTTAGCCAAGTCGAAGTATCTGAAAATATCTTTTTTTGAATTGTAATTTATTTTGTCTGTTGTAGAAAGGATACAGCAAGGTTTTCTTTATCCATAGAACAGAATAAAACCCTCATTGAGCAGTTATCTTTTTAAATTTCGAATTCTATAAATAAAGAGATTTGTAAGTCCTTCCTACATCATCCGAACGTTTTTTGTTATTAATGAAAATACGTTCCAGCGATTGTAGGGAGAAAAAAATTCCTCATAGTATGCATAGAAAATGGTTTATAGTTCTTTATGTTTAATGAGGAGACAAATATTCCATTTTTAAATGTTGAGCCACGTCGAAGTATCTGAAAATATCTTTCTTTGAATTGTAATTTATTTTGTCTGTTGTAGAAAGGATACAGCAAGGTTTTCTTTATCCATAGAACAGAATAAAACCCTCATTGAGCAGTTATCTTTTTAAATTTCGAATTCTATAAATAAAGAGATTTGTAAGTCCTTCCTACATCATCCGAACGTTTTTTGTTATTAATGAAAATACGTTCCAGCGATTGTAGGGAGAAAAAAATTCCTCATAGTATGCATAGAAAATGGTTTATAGTTCTTTATGTTTAATGAGGAGACAAATATTCCATTTTTAAATGTTGAGCCACGTCGAAGTATCTGAAAATATCTTTCTTTGAATTGTAATTTATTTTGTCTGTTGTAGAAAGGATACAGCAAGGTTTTCTTTATCCATAGAACAGAATAAAACCCTCATTGAGCAGTTATCTTTTTAAATTTCGAATTCTATAAATAAAGAGATTTGTAAGTCCTTCCTACATCATCCGAACGTTTTTTGTTATTAATGAAAATACGTTCCAGCGATTGTAGGGAGAAAAAAATTCCTCATAGTATGCATAGAAAATGGTTTATAGTTCTTTATGTTTAATGAGGAGACAAATATTCCATTTTTAAATGTTTAGCCAAGTCGAAGTATCTGAAAATATCTTTCTTTGAATTGTAATTTATTTTGTCTGTTGTAGAAAGGATACAGCAAGGTTTTCTTTATCCATAGAACAGAATAAAACCCTCATTGAGCAGTTATCTTTTTAAATTTCGAATTCTATAAATAAAGAGATTTGTAAGTCCTTCCTACATCATCCGAACGTTTTTTGTTATTAATGAAAATACGTTCCAGCGATTGTAGGGAGAAAAAAATTCCTCATAGTATGCATAGAAAATGGTTTATAGTTCTTTATGTTTAATGAGGAGACAAATATTCCATTTTTAAATGTTGAGCCACGTCGAAGTATCTGAAAATATCTTTCTTTGAATTGTAATTTATTTTGTCTGTTGTAGAAAGGATACAGCAAGGTTTTCTTTATCCATAGAACAGAATAAAACCCTCATTGAGCAGTTATCTTTTTAAATTTCGAATTCTATAAATAAAGAGATTTGTAAGTCCTTCCTACATCATCCGAACGTTTTTTGTTATTAATGAAAATACGTTCCAGCGATTGTAGGGAGAAAAAAATTCCTCATAGTATGCATAGAAAATGGTTTATAGTTCTTTATGTTTAATGAGGAGACAAATATTCCATTTTTAAATGTTGAGCCACGTCGAAGTATCTGAAAATATCTTTCTTTGAATTGTAATTTATTTTGTCTGTTGTAGAAAGGATACAGCAAGGTTTTCTTTATCCATAGAACAGAATAAAACCCTCATTGAGCAGTTATCTTTTTAAATTTCGAATTCTATAAATAAAGAGATTTGTAAGTCCTTCCTACATCATCCGAACGTTTTTTGTTATTAATGAAAATACGTTCCAGCGATTGTAGGGAGAAAAAAATTCCTCATAGTATGCATAGAAAATGGTTTATAGTTCTTTATGTTTAATGAGGAGACAAATATTCCATTTTTAAATGTTGAGCCACGTCGAAGTATCTGAAAATATCTTTCTTTGAATTGTAATTTATTTTGTCTGTTGTAGAAAGGATACAGCAAGGTTTTCTTTATCCATAGAACAGAATAAAACCCTCATTGAGCAGTTATCTTTTTAAATTTCGAATTCTATAAATAAAGAGATTTGTAAGTCCTTCCTACATCATCCGAACGTTTTTTGTTATTAATGAAAATACGTTCCAGCGATTGTAGGGAGAAAAAAATTCCTCATAGTATGCATAGAAAATGGTTTATAGTTCTTTATGTTTAATGAGGAGACAAATATTCCATTTTTAAATGTTGAGCCACGTCGAAGTATCTGAAAATATCTTTCTTTGAATTGTAATTTATTTTGTCTGTTGTAGAAAGGATACAGCAAGGTTTTCTTTATCCATAGAACAGAATAAAACCCTCATTGAGCAGTTATCTTTTTAAATTTCGAATTCTATAAATAAAGAGATTTGTAAGTCCTTCCTACATCATCCGAACGTTTTTTGTTATTAATGAAAATACGTTCCAGCGATTGTAGGGAGAAAAAAATTCCTCATAGTATGCATAGAAAATGGTTTATAGTTCTTTATGTTTAATGAGGAGACAAATATTCCATTTTTAAATGTTTAGCCAAGTCGAAGTATCTGAAAATATCTTTTTTTGAATTGTAATTTATTTTGTCTGTTGTAGAAAGGATACAGCAAGGTTTTCTTTATCCATAGAACAGAATAAAACCCTTATTGAGCAGTTATCTTTCTAAATTTCGAATTCTATAAATAAAGAGATTTGGAAGTCCTTCCTACATCATCCGAACGTTTTTTGTTATTAATGAAAATACGTTCCAGCGATTGTAGGGAGAAAAAAATTCCTCATAGTATGCATAGAAAACGTTATATAGTTCTTTATGTTTAATGAGGAGACAAATATTCCATTTTTAAATGTTGAGCCACGTCGAAGTATCTGAAAATATCTTTCTTTGAATTGTAATTTATTTTGTCTGTTGTAGAAAGGATACAGCAAGGTTTTCTTTATCCATAGAACAGAATAAAACCCTCATTGAACAGTTATCTTTTTAAATTTCGAATTCTATAAATAAAGAGATTTGTAAGTCCTTCCTACATCATCCGAATGTATTTTGTTATTTATTGAAAATACGTTCCAGCGATTGTAGGGAGAAAAAAATTCCTCATAGTATGCATAGAAAACGGTTTATAGTTCTTTATGTTTAATGAGGAGACAAATATTCCATTTTTAAATTTTTAGCCAAGTCGAAGTATCTGAAAATATCTTTTTTTTAATTGTAATTTATTTTGTCTGTTGTAGAAAGGATACAGCAAGGTTTTCTTTATCCATAGAACAGAATAAAACCCTCATTGAGCAGTTATCTTTTTAAATTTCGAATTCTATAAATAAAGAGATTTGTAAGTCCTTCCTACATCATCCGAATGTATTTTGTTATTTATTGAAAATACGTTCCAGCGATTGTAGGGAGAAAAAAATTCCTCATAGTATGCATAGAAAACGGTTTATAGTTCTTTATGTTTAATGAGGAGACAAATATTCCATTTTTAAATGTTGAGCCAAGTCGAACAAATAAGAAATCTTTGTTATCTTTTTAAATTTCGAATTCTATGAATAAAAAGATTTGTAAACCCTCCCTGCATCATCCGAATGTATTTTATTATTTTTTAAAAATACATTTCAGGGTTTGTAGAGAGAAAAATTCCTCAGTGTTATTAAAAAGCTTTTTAATTTTAAATATTTTTATATATAGGTGAAAACGTAGTTAAAATAAATTATTAAAATTTGAATTTCATAAATTTTTACAGATTATTCCTTGCTCTTGATATGAAATATTCAGTACACTTGCGAGAATTAGCTTTGAGTGCAATCGCATCGGCCATTTCTGCTGCAAAAACAAGTGTACTTCCTTATTTTGATACGATTATCACTAATCTAAAGCCCTATTTAGTTAAAACTGATGACGACGATATATGTGCTTTAAGACCTCAAGCTATTGAAACATTAGCATCCTTAGCAAGAAATGTTGGAAAGGAAAATTTTTTGCCTTTGGCTAATGATACAATGAGTTTTGCACTAACTCTTTTAGAAAGTAGTGATGATCCAGATTTACGTACGTCAATTTATAACTTATTAGGAGCATTAGCTGAAGTAGTAAACGATCAAATGTCTACAGCACTTCCAAAAATAGTTGAAAAGATGCTAGAAAGTATTAGTTTCACAGAAGAAATTATTTATAATGTTAATGAAACTGAACAAATTGATATTCAAGATGATGATGACGATAAAAATGATATTGATATTGAATTTTCTGATGAAGATGATGATGATGATTTAGCTGGCGCCGGTTTTGAAATAGAAAATTCTTATTTACGTGAAAAAGAGGAAGCAATTAATGTATTACAACAATTAGCAGAACATACAGATGAAGCTTTCCGTCCTTATTTCAAATCATGTTTTGAGAGTGTTTATAAAACGATAGATCATCCAACATGTGATATTAAAAAAGCATCAATTGAAGCTCTTTGTGCTTTTATAATTGCATTAAATAAACTACAAGATAATCATAGTGTTTATGATTCAATCCTTGCAATAGTACCAAAATTTAGTGAAATTATTCATAATGATGACGAATATGAAGTTGTTATATCTGCTTTAGATGGTTATTATGATCTTTTAAAAGAATTAAAAGAAAAAGCAATACCTACCCAAGATATTAAAGAATTAATATTTAATTGTATTCAAGATGTTATGATGAATAAAGTTACATGTCAATTTGAGGAACAAGTTGATAGTTCAGATGAACAAGAAGAAAGTGAAAATGAAGAATCTTTAATAGAATCTGCTGGAAATATATTATCAACCCTTGGTGAAGCTGTTGGTCCAAATGAATTTGTAACATATTTCGAAAAAATTTGTCCATATTTGTTAAAAAAAATCGTAAGTATTGTTTTAAATTTTAAATAATTTTTTTTGATAATTCCAAGTATAATTTGCTACATTTTCTTTAAAGTATTCATTCATATACTAGATATATTAAAACTTATTGAAAAATTATAAAATTTATTAATAAATTTAATGACGGATTTCAAGATATGATGATCAGGTAAACAAATTTTAATATTGTCGTGTAATAAAACAAATTTTATTTAAAAAAACGTAATAAAATTTTTATTTAGAGGAAATATTTTCTAATTACTATCGATTTAATAATTAAGGAAAGAAAATGAAAATAGTTTAAACCGATTTATATTTGTTATTTAAAATTTTAAATAATTTATTTATTACATGCAAAAAAATCTAATTGTTACATTTTTGTTTTTTTTTTGTTTTTTTTTGTTTTAAAGGAGAAAAGTCAAAATAAGGACACTATGATAACTTCACGTTCTTTTGCATATGGTGTTATATCAGAATGCTTAAAACCATTAAATAATAATACAGCCAGATATTTTGAAACTCTTCTACCTATATATTTAGCTGGCCTAAGTGACCCACATGAACTTGTAAGACAAAATGCAGTTTATGGATTAGGAGAACTTGTTCTATATTCTAGGGAAAATGCTTATGAGTAAGTTAAATAAATTAATATTGTTTAATATTATAAGATCGATTAAGCTCATAAAACTTAATATGTTATTAATTAAAAGTTCTAAAGTCAGTTTTATGTAAAATGTAGTGAAAAAGATAATTTTAGTTTTTTATCGATTATATTTTTAGGTTTCGTAAATTGCTGCAAATGAGCTGAATTTACCTTCTAACAGAACCAAAACTTTTCCAAGAACTTCAGATACTTTCATTTCTGTGGATTTCTTAATATAATTAATAATTTATTTATTATTAAATCAAAACCCTGTTAACATTTTTTTCAATTACCAGTTTTTTTTTGTAAATATTGTAGAAGCATGTCTTGCTTTGAAACTTTTATTTCTTTGTGATCTTCTATGAAATAATTTGCGTTCACATAGTTCCATTAATAACTGTTTGTAGTTCTGTATCATTCTTACAAGATTATTCTGGTAAAAGTTTTTGTTTTTTTGGGCGATTCGCGGTTTTGAAATAAAAGTTTATTCTTATACAAAAAATAACAAGATCCAAGAATAAATTATGTAAAGTCGCTATAATATTCTGTATAATTATTTGAAAATATTCAAAGTAAACTGAAAAATAATCATTAGCATTTGAAATATCAACTTTACATTTACGAAAATATCTTAATATAAACAATATTTAACTAAATAATTAACCTACATTTAAATAAAACTTTTCAACTAGAAACCAGAAAACGGTGATATATCCTTTTTCTAACGTGACTGAAGTTGCTAACTATAGCTACAGCTGCCATTTTGGTATGCGTTAGGCTTAATACGTATGTCTACTAATTTTAAATAAAATACTTACAAATATTTCATTAAAAATACTTCCAATTAAGAGGATATTGTAATTTATGAAATAATTAAATATTATCTTTTCAGAAAATTTCCTCAAATACTTTTTGAACTTTCGAATGCAGTTTCAAAAGAGAATCATTCGGGGGTATTGGATAATATATGTGGTGCAATAGGTCGTTTAATCCTATCAAATTACAATCTTGTACCATTGGATCAAGTTCTACCTGTTTTTATGAACCATTTGCCTTTGAAAGTTGATTATGATGAAAACTACTCAGTATTTAAATCTTTACAATCTTTATATGCAAATAGAGTTGATATAGTGTTAAACTTTATGGAAAAAATTATTACAATTGGATTACAAGTTATATATAAAAAGGAATATAAAGAACAAGAAACTTATGATATAATTATATTTTTCCTTAAAGAAGCAAAAGAGAAATTTCCTGAAAAACTTGCTAATGTAGTTAGTAACAATATAGAAATAGCTAATTTTGTTCAAAATTTATAAGCTATGCTAGAAATTTTTCAAAAATATATAAAAAAACAATATTCAGTTAAATGTTATTTATAAATTCAATGTTAAATAAAATAATTACGAGCTCAGTTTCTTGAATGTTTGGTAAAAAGTGTTAATGAAAACTTTGTGATATATAAAATCCAAAAATAAAATTTTCTATTTTCTAGTTAAACAATACGCTAATATTAACGCTGATAAAATTGAATTTTTTTCTACTAACATTCTCAAAATCATTTGTAATAATTTTATATGAAATATAAAGATGTATTTGTATAAAATATACTTTATTTATTTGTTTAAAATATTTTTCCAATAGAAATTAACTTTTTTCAGCTAAACCATTAACATGTTTAAAGTGTAAAGGACCAAAAATTGTACAGAACACAAATAAAATAAATTGGTAGATAATCTTATATAATATAGAAAACGGGAAGCCAAAGTTTACACATAAAATAGATCTTAAGTGCTCTTTCTTTCATAGAAATTTACCTCAGCTGGGTTAGTAGAAGATTTCAACGAAATTTTAAAATCTGGTCACGGAGAGGACATAATTGCATATCTTTCCAGTTAAAAAGTAAACGTTGATTGCTAAGTGAATCAAAACATTAATAAATTTTATGGGCATTTTGTGTTTAATTTATAATTATCATTCCATTCAAGTGTATTTAAATTTTATGCAACAAAATTTAAATTTTAGCGCTTTAAATATATAATATCTTTAAGTATTTTGTAAAAATAATAAATAAAACTTCATACCTCTAGATGGCTCTATAATCTATAACATATATTTGAGGTTAGGAGTGTGACCTGCTTTTACAGACTTTTTGTTAGCTGTAATTAAAATTTAAATGTCAAAGCTATGTTAAAGCTTACGTGGTGCTAGATTGACGGAATTAAACGTTGATTAGGTATTCCATCTTTTATATTAATAATTTTAAAAAACTTTTATATTTTAGACTAATCAAATAAAGTTATTTAAAATGAGTTTGCACCGAAAACATAAGCTTGACATTGAAAGTAAAAAATTTCTTTTTGAAAAAGATGAAAAAGTGGATATTGTCTTGGAGAATGAAACTAGTGATATACGTGGGGATCGTTTAAATATTGCATTATTGTTTTTTTTATATCTACTACAAGGAATTCCTTTAGGTTTAACTTCAGCTATTCCTATGCTATTACAAAATCGTGGTATAAGTTATAAGGAACAAGCAGAGTTTAGTTTTGCTATTTTCCCATTTAGTTTGAAATTATTATGGGCACCTATTGTCGATTCATTATACTGGAAGCGTTTTGGTAGAAGAAAAACATGGCTAGTACCAACACAATATTTAATTGCAATATTTATGTTGATTCTTTCAAATTATGCTAATCAGTGGCTTGGTAGTGACGGTAGCATTCCAAATGTGAGATTTTTAATGTTTATATTTTTTGCATTAAATTTTTTATCTGCCACTCAAGATATTGCTGTTGATGGTTGGGCTTTAACTATGTTAAAATCTTGCAATGTAGGACATGCATCAACTTGTAATAGTGTTGGACAAACAGCTGGATATTTTTTAGGATATGCTATATTTATTGCATTAGAATCTAAAGATTTTTGTAATAGTTATATAAGATCAATTCCTCGGGATGAAGGATTAATTACCTTTGAAGGATTTTTATGGTTTTGGGGTGTAATATTTTTAATAACAACTACAATAATTGCAATTTTGAAAAAAGAAAACAATTCAATGATTGAAAATATTCATGAAAGTTCAGAATTAAGTATACGACAAACTTATACATTGTTGGTTGATATAGTAAAAATGCCATCAGTTAAAATATTGATAGTTATTTTATTTACTGTTAAAGTAACATTTGCAACTTTCGATGCTGTATCAGCATTAAAATTAATAGATGCTGGTATTCCTCAAGATCAAATAGCACTTTTAATTGTACCAATAATGCCTCTTCAAATTATTTTACCATTGATAATTAGTAAATATACTGCTGGACCTAAACCAATGAATATATATATAATGGCTATTCCGTATAGAATACTTTTTGGTATATTATCAGTTATACTTGTATATTTCACACCATATATTATAAGTAACGGTTATATACCATTGTATTATTATATAATCTTAATTATTAATTATGGAAGCTATCAAGTTTTTTTATATTGTATGTTTGTTTCAATTATGGCATTTTTTGCTAAGATATCTGATCCTAAAGTAGGAGGAACTTACATGACATTATTAAATACTATATGTAATCTTGGTGGTAATTGGCCAACAACTGTAGTGCTTTGGTTGGTTGATGTTTTAACATGGAGTAATTGTGTAAGCAGTAGCCCAGTATTAAACGCGCCTGAAAGTTGCAGTAGTAGAATTCAACGTGATGTAAGTACTTTAATATATGCTTAAAAATTTTAAAAATTAATTAATTATTAAAATAGGCATGTATTAAATCTGGAGGAAAATGTAATATAACTGTAGATGGATACTATATTGAAAGTTTATTTTGTCTAGTTTATGGCTTTTTATGGCTTTACTATGGTAGACAAAAAATATTATATTTACAAAATTTACCAATTAGTGTGTGGCGTGTTAAACCTAAAAAACTAAAAAGTGGTGTGAGGTAGCAACTAATTGTATAGTTATTAAATTTAAACTAAATATGTGAAAGCTTTGTTTTTAACGAAATGTATTTATTAAAAAAAAACAATGTTTAACATTTTATATTAGATTCAATTATGAAATATTGTATATTTTTATCACCTTTACACATTATATTTTTATAATATTATCAGTCACATTAAATCCGTTTCATCTCGCAAGAAGAGTTTCATCATAAGGTAAAAGTTTTTATTTCAATATTTTAGGAGGAATTATTTTCGTAGCATTATTACTGAATTATTGTGATTTAATATTTTTAAGATATTAAATAGCCAAACTTTATTCCATTTATGTTAAGAAAACAAGAAAAATTGTTTCTATACATCTCTAAGTATACAAAAGCTATGAAAACAAAACATAAGCAAAAATTACGCTGAGAAATTTAATTGTTTAAAACAACTATCGACAATAACTTTTCTCAATAATGTTAAACGAGTGAAACTAAAACTAGCAAATTCTACACAACCAAGCATACTTGAAATATTTTAAAATATTAGGTTTTTATTTAGTACATCAATATCACTCTCACTTGAAGATGTCATTAAGTAAGCCAAATCTCCTAATTAAATCGATGCATACAAAAATTACGAATTTACATCAAAGAAAATTTTTTTTATAGATTCCTAAAAGTACATTCAAATATTCAAATTTGATTTTTGCTTTAATAAATCCAAATTTTAAAATAATATGATTTTATTTGAATACAAGAATTTTAAAAATTATTTTTTACTTTACTATTGTTTCCCCTCAATTTCAAATAAAAAATTCATTTTAAAATATTTGCCAGATATTTTATTTATTTTGTCTTCTTAGGTTTGTTTGTTTTGGAAGTTTTATGTAAAGCAAGTATTTCTTTTGAAACTTGTACTTGTATACGATCCATAAAACTTGTAAAATCTTTCGTTTCCTTTGTAGTTTTTAATTTTCTCAGTCTCTTTTTAAATAACCTTGTCGATTTTTCTTCAGTTAATTTTTTTTTCAATTCTTTCAGGGCGTTATTATATTCCCCAGCCATATCTTCTTCAATAGATGATACAACTTTAATTTCTTCAATTGAATTTTTTCCTAATTCTTTAAGAATTTCCTAAAGTAAATAATATGAAATATTGTTTAAGATGTATATAATATTTTTTACATTAAATGTTTGTTTTTGATTAGGTGACAATAATACAATAGAAGTTCCATTACAACCAGCTCGTGCTGTTCTTCCAATTCGGTGGATATAAGTTTTTACGTGTCTAGGAATATCATAAGATATAACAACATCAATACCAGGAATATCTATACCTCTCGCTAAAGCATCGGAACATACGATACTGAAAATAGGCAATAGTAATATAATAACGATTTAATTTAAAAAATTAGCTATACTTCTATAAGTTCAATAGTAAAACAATATAACTTAACCCTTTGCACCCGAACGGCGCCATCTTATTCCTTGCCTCAACCCAAAGTAAAAAATCGTTCGGGTGCAAAGGGTTAAACTTAAAAAACGTTATACTTCAGAAAAATATTTACCCATCAATTTCTCCTATTAATAATTTTTTAAGTGTATCACTTCTGACTTTCGGGCTTAGCTTTGCTGATAATTCTTGAATTTTTTTTTCTTTCTTAAAAAGTTGTTGCAAAACAATACATAGTCTAAAATTATAATTTTTTTGTTATTTCGTATATTTACATATATTTTTTTTTTTTACCTTTGAGCACTTTCAGCACTATTTGTAAAACATAAAAATTTTTTCCATTCGTTTTCTTTGATCAATGAGAATATAGTTAAAGGCTTAATACGTTGTTCAGTTATACAAAACTTTTCAGTAAGTTCAGCTGGTATTGTATACTTTCCAATAAATTTACCAACTTCTTCATTAGTATTATAGTTTTCTGTTAATTTTGTCATAAGTTCTTCTGGTAAATTTACAATTGTTGTAAATAGTTTTGGTAGAAAAAGTTGTAAATTTTGTAATTTTTCTGGATCTTGTGATAATGTTGCTGAAAAAAGTAATTTATGTGGCAAATCAAATACCCCATTTTCTAAATTTTGTAAAGTTAATGGTGGTAAACATCCTGAGAGTAAACTATCTGGTGTTTTTTTAATATGATTACTTAAATGATATAACCAACTATGGAATCCTTGTTCCATTATACGATCAGCTTCATCTATTACAAGAAATTTAAGTGATTTCAGACAAAATCCATTTGTACAAGATAAATGTTCAACCAATCTACCAGGAGTCGTGACAACAATATCAACTTTTGAATAATATTCATCCTTACAAAAACCAATAAGTTGTTTTTGCTCTATTGATATTGACCCATTTATGGATAGTAGACATACTGAAAGTTTAGTTCTAAATAAAAGTTGCTTAAACACTTTATAGATTTGAAGAGCTAAATCATTCATAGGAAGAACTATTAACGCTCGAACTTTACATTCTACTCTTGACAGTAAACTCTGTACAATTGGGATAGCAAAAGCTAATGTTTTACCACTACCTGTTGGTGCAGAAACACACAAATCACGTGGTCGAAAAGGGCTAGGCATTTTTTGCCCTTTTAAAATAAATTCAATTACGGATTTCTGAAGAGGAAACAATGACTTTATATTCATTGAATGTAAATTTTTTTTTAATTTACTATCCAAGAAATCATAACTATCTAAATCTTCTGTAGAATTTTGATTAAAATCGTTAGATATAATTGTAGGATTTGCCAGCCATGATGGTAGAACCATATGAACTTTTTGCTTTTTTTCGAAAACATCTTCACCAAGAACTTGAAAATTTGACTTATCTATATTTTCAGATACTGCTGTTTTATTTTGTGTTCCAGATAATAAGTTTTTACTAGATAACACTATTTTGTTAATTTCATTGGTATTAGTTTCAGTTAGATATGAATTTTTTTCAGTGTCAGCAATAATTTTAGTATTTTCTTTAGATTCAGAAATTTTTTCACTGCTTTCATTAGTATCTAAAGCGGTTTTTAATTTTTTAGGTGATTTCCCATGTTGTTCTTTCTTACGCTTTTTAACTTTTTTCAATAACTTTTTTAGTAATATGTCCTCATTATTTTGATCAACTTCTACTTGTTCTTCATTATACCTTGAATTGTAAAGTTTTTATATCAATGTTTATTATCATATAATTACCTTTCAATTTTAAAAAGCTCCATGCCTAATTTAAACAAAATTCTTTAGTTAAAAACATGTGTCATATTAGCTAGAAGACTTATGACTAATGGGGTGTTCACGCTCTTTAGCTTATACGTTTTGGGAAATGTCTTCGAAACTAATGACATATTTCATCGCGTTTTAGTCAACAGAGGCTGCAGCTGTCAATTTTATAATAAGAGCGGTGAAAAAGTAGGAGGGAGTTTCGAAACTTTCGAAAATTTTATTTTCCTGCGTGAGGCAGAATTTTTACTTTTATTTTCACAATAGATGACCAAATTTCCCCTTATATACGCTTTCAAAGGCTGTTTTTATACACGATTACAACATGCTAAATACTCGTGTATTACACAATTCTTAATACAAAATTTCTTTCCCTGTATTGTAATAATGTGTATAAGCTTCAATGGAGAAAGGCTATAACCCATATGCAGCACTTTAATGGTATAAAGCAGGGCTGCACAACTTCGAAGGTGTTGAGGGCCATATAAGCTTCAAGCGAAATGCTTCAGGGCCGCAGGGATGATAATAATTTTTTACACATTTTAATTAACAAATAAAAAAAGTTCCTAAGTTTGCTGATATGTAATTAACCATTATTATGTTAAATAAAGTTCATATTTATTAATAAATAAATTTGACACATTCTGGAGCGGAGCTTTTCCATTTTTGTTGCTTAGAAGAGGGAAAAGTGTCTTGGAAGTATTTGCTAAATAAAATTTTTAAAAAAAATTTCCTAGTAAAGATACATGTGTTTTTTATTTTTATTAAAATTTATGATGGAAAATATTAATGAGAAATATTACATTTTTTATCGTCAACAAGTTTTTCATATTCAGGTGTCATATTTGAGCTTGCTGTACTTCCAAATATGCAAAACGTTTTCATAGCAAGTTCTATGAGACTTTTGTACTTTTTGCAATCTAAGCTTTTGTAGAAATCGTGGAAAGTGTTTTCTCTATGATAAATTCGCTACACTACAGAACATTGAAGTTCAATTAATTCCATTTGCAAATTAAGCGGTACTTGCTCTGGATCTACAGAAAAAGGGTCTTCAATTAATTTTAATTTGATATTTTCTTCGTTGGACAAAGTTAATCTTCTGCTAAATTCTTCAATTAATAAATCAATATGTTTTACATATTTTTGCCCAAAATTGCCGACCCTATGCTATATGCAATGCACAAGTGGGAAAGTGACTTTTTTCGCCTTTCAGCAGCTGAGTTTTGAAAAGGTTCAATTTTATTTTGAAACCCTTCACTGCTGCAAACATTTCAAATATAAGCTGGTTTTTCCCTTAAAGCTGAATATTCAAATCATTTAGATGTTTTGAAATGTCGCAAAAGAAAAACAGATCATTATTCCATACTTCTTCTTGAAGCTCTAGAAATTGTTTTGGTTCATTTTCGAGGAAGTTAAATGTTTCCTTTTTCAATGAAACAAAACGCTGGATAGCACGTTCACGGCTCAACCATCTCACTGCGGTATGGTAAAGTACGTCGGTGTACTCAGCATCTACTTCTTCGAGAAAGGCTTTAAAAGTCCTATGCTTGAGTCCTCTAGATCGGATGTAGCTTACAATGGAAACTACTACGTTCATTACATTTTCGAAACCCAATTTTTCAGTTATGAATTTTTTTACTGCACTAAAGAGCTCCTTTCCTGTTGTGCGGCTTGGTAAGGAGCACAAACCAGCAAGCTCTTCTATAATTTCAAAATTTTTATCAACTCCTCTAATAAAAATGAGAAGCTGTGCTGTATCCTGTAAATCTGTGCTTTCATCCATACATAAACTATAAAACAGAAAATTTCGAGATTTTTGCTTCAGCTGATTACTAAGGTTTGTTGAAATTTCAGCTATTCTTCGCTTTATAGTCATTCTTGACAAACTGATATTCTCAAACAGCCGAATTTTTTCCGGACATAATTCAGCAACAGACATCAACATACAGCAGCAGCAATTTCTCTTGAAATCTGGAAGCCTACCTTGGGAGCTGTTTTGTTTTCAGTTGTTGTTTTCTTAAAAAATTGCTGTTCCTTTCATATAGATGCCATCAAATTAGCCGCTTTAATTTTTTTCTCACTCAGTTTCATCTAATTTAGTGAGGATTTGATGTCTCACCACACACAAGACAAATTATTTTTTCTTGAAATATTGTAAAAAAGTATTTGTTTGTCCATTCGGCATTGAAAACTCTGCGTTCCCTTTCAATTTTTTGCTTCATTTTCTCAAAAAAAAATATTTTTCACAACTATTAAAACCAAAAATGTGGATTATGTAGATTTATTAATTTTAGTTTTCTAACTATTTTGAGATAGATTTCTAAATAATAATATTCACTGTTACTGAGTTGTCTTACAACTGCTTAACTTTTAAAATGGCTACAAGTTTAAAGTACCCAGGAAGACTTGACAAAAAAACAAAAATATAGATGTATATGCAATAAATAAAAAAAATTCTCCAGAAGAATATTCAGAAAAAATTATTTGTCTTAGTTATGCCTAGGCCTTAAAAAATTGAGAAATCATATGCACGCTACGGAAATTTACAAGAATTTACCTGTACATATTTTCCCTAAAACAATAGTTCGCTTTATACATGTTGAAAAACAAGCAAAAAAGACTTTGCGATCAAATAGCAAAATGGCAAACACAAGAATATTGTTTAACTTGGATTTTTAGAAATTTTATGAAGTCTTTTGATTCATGTAATGTACGCGGGCCATTAGCCAGCACCAGACGGGCCGCATGCGGCCCGCGGGCCGTATGTTGTGCAGGCCTGGTATAAAGGAATACTAAATAAATATGCATACTTATTTTATATTTATTGATGGTTAGGTGATGGATTACGCAGTATCACAAAAGGTCAGGCCTATATCGAACTTTAGCAATCCTTTACACCTGAATTTGTAAGTATTTATAGTGATAGATAAATATTTAAGTATGTAATGCTACACTAGCATACAGAACAGCTTTTCTGTTTGCTGGTATATGAGAATGCATGAGTTTAATTTAAGGTAGTACTCTTTCTCCACAGATGTTAATGCAAGAAAAGAAAATTTGTATGAAGAATCATGTATATAGCAAGCTGTAATACTCGTAGTATATATAAATACAACCGTTAAATCTGTATACGGAAAAAATTGGGCATTCATTGTGAATTTACAGTTTGTACAACAAAATAAATATTAGGCACCACATTATACTGCCCTTTAATGTTTTTTAAAACAATTATTCAAATTATTATTTGTTTTTATTTTGTCTCTTTTTTATTTAATTAATTAAGTTATACTCTTTTAAAATTCAAGAAAAAAGTTTTTATGGCAATTTTTCTGACTCTTCCATCATATGTTCTAATAGAGGATTTTTTTGTTAGGGTAGGCTAATACAGTGTATTAGACGTATGTGAAAAGAGGTTAGAATGAATACTTATCGAGCCATAAAAATATGCGTAGATTTTTAGTTGTGAAAGCTGTTAAAACAGTTGGTTGGATTATTAAAACCCATAGTTTGACTTTGGAATTTTTTAAATTTCGAAAAGTAGCTACATTTTCTCTGCTATTGGGGGTATTCACATTGACGCTTGTAAGATTTCGGAAATGTTCCCCTACAATTCTCAGTCCACTAAAATATGTGAATATGTGTTGGAAAATATTACAGATAACACGTGTATATAATTGTGTATTAGTAAGATACCAAGCATGAGGCAGAAATATTTCTGCCTCAGGAAGGGGTAAAAGCTTTTTCGAAATTTGCGAAACTCCGTCTTACCTTTCACCTCCGCTTACCATGAAATTAAATGTTACCGGACTCAATGTGAATACCCCCATTTAGACTTACTTCTCAACTGTAATATGGTAACTTACAATTATAAAAATTTCCTCTTTTGTAGACGATATTGAAATTTCTTTAATAATTTTAAACTCTAAATTAAACAATACATAATTTTCAATGTATAAATTAGAAAAAAAAGTAATAGTATTAATTATTGCAACTAGATGAACGTTTAAAAGTTTTTACAACAATTTGTTGAATTTGTGAACTCAAAGAAAAACAAACTAAATTTTTGAAAATAACAAAAATTATAAAACTTTTAATTAACTTATGTTAAAATATTTTTCTAACACATGATTGTACCGTATTTTGAATTTTAGTAATATCCTTTTTAAAATCTGAAATGACAGCTTTTGAATTTATAATGAACTTATCTTTAATTTTATACAAAGATTCTTTTGTAATTTTTCGTAGATAATTAACTTCATGTTCAAGTTTTTTTAGATTCATATGAATAATTTTACATTCAGAATCGTTACAATGAAACATTAAAGCTGCTTGTGAAATAATAAAATCAACAATACTTGAGGCTTGTGATTTCACTTGATTGACTAAAACTGTAGAAGAATTTCTAGTCTTTTTAGCTTTATTTTCAATATTTTCAACTAAATTATCATATGTTTTGTGTATTATATTTTTAGCTTGTGTTACACAGTTTTCTGCTTTATGTGTTACATTTATGAAACCTGATTTCCATTGATTATATATTTCTGTTATTGTTTCAATTGAATGAGAGATTGTATTGTTTATATCCCTTTCTAAATATGCAGCTCCTTTGATTGCTTCATCTTGTAATCTTTTAATTAAATTTTTCATTAGCCGAATTAAATCATTTACTTTACTTGCGATATTTTTTTGAACAATATTTATCAGCTTTTTTATATTTTCTGTAATCTTTTTTCGTATATAATCTAACTTTTTGGTAATATACTCAACATTGTAGCTTAAATCAGCCTTTAAACGTTTAATGAAATCTTTTGTTTTTTGTACAACATTTTCCAAAAAATGTTTTGCTGAAGAGGTGACTATTTTAAAAATGGCAAAAGTTTTATCAAAAAATCCAGATAAATCTTGCGTTTCTGTTAAAATGAGTTCAGTATTTTTTGCTGGTAATGCAAATCCATTGCTGAGAAAAACAATTAAAGTAAAAAAATATATTAGATGTTTCATTTTGTTGAAGATTAGCCACTAATTAAAATTGAATATTATTTTGAGTTTATATACTCAACAGAAAATTTATTGGTTTCAATTTTATTATTGTTAAAGGTATGGATTATTTACATTTTTATTTTGTTAAATAATTTAAAGAGTTGTTTTCATTGAAATTCAAACACCTAAATTTTATTTGTGTTTGTTTTCTTACTTAATCAAATACAAGTGTTTAAAATTTCATGTAATTAATTTAAATTTATTTTTGCTATTTTAAAATCATTAAAAAAAAAAATTTACTTGAAAAATTTACAAAATTGATGACACTTTTAAATTAGAGTGCTTACAATTTATTTATTATAACATTTCCATCATGAAATTGTAAGTAGTTGAAATTTAGCTATATAAAATACAAAAAATTAATAATTTCTTCAATCTAAAACGATTTATCTACTGAAAACCTTTCCAAATAAAATAAAATATTTAAAAAAAATCTAATATTCTATCATATTACAAACTTAAAAATATATAACATATGTAAATCTCACCAAAGAATACTGGAATAAATTTACAATATTAGAATAATGGGAAATACTATAAAATAGATATTACTACCGGATTAAAAAAATAACATATACACATTATATGCAGGGGCGTATCGAGTGGGGGGTGTGACACCCCCCCAAAGAAGTCGGCAGTCGGCAAATCTCAGTTATTCTATCGTACAATTCAAATATGAAATCGGTAACTTGATTTTGAAATTTGGCGTGCAAAGTTTTTTCAATTCCATATTGAATAAATGTATCAAAATTCACAGTTTGGATTGATAAACACGTCGTATACCAAAAAAGAATGATGAATAACTATAAGGAACTTAGATCGTCTTGCAAGTTTTCACAAGCTGTATTGACAACAATATGAAAGAAATTTTTCCAATGTTTGTATCTATTCAAAAATTTTTCAAATTTCCAGTTAACAAAAGCAACGTCAAAGAATTTCTACGTTTGGATTCATTAACAGAATGTACAAATTTTGGAGATATTTCTTAAATAGTGTTAAAATTGCGCAAGGTGATTCTGTTGGCGCATAAGCTTCTTTGTTTTATTTTGACTGCTCCAGTGATATAAGCTTTTTGTGAACTCTCATTTAGTAAATTAAAACTATAGTTTTAAATTATTTACGTACAAAAATGGGGGATGATCATTTGAATGCGTTGATGTTGTTTCATTCTTCGAAGATAAAGTTAACGAAATTAGCCTGCGTAAAGTCATTGTGAAATGGTCGGTATTGAAACATCGTAGAGTTAAATGTTGACATCTATCATTCTATGGATAAGACAATGCTCATTGTGTACTTAATACTTTTCTTAGGAATTATTTTTGCGATCCTTTAGCTGTGATAATGTTGTTTATTTCAAAAAAACTCTTTAAAGTGATTATTTGTTTTGCTATAATAAAATTCTATGATAGTTAATTTGAACACATTGATATTACTATATTTCCACTCACATGCCACATATGCAGTCATCAAGTTTTCTGGGTAAGTCGGCTTTTTTATACCCGTTATCCCCCCTCCCTTAAAACCCTCGCTACGGCCTTGATTATATGTATGTAAAATCACTGTTCTCTAAAACTGTTCTCTTCCTTTTTATATAGTTTGGTTTGCTGTTGTCCATATTTTGAGCCTACAACATTTATATCACAATCCTTGATGCCTTTAATAAAAGTTATCTTAAGTTTTATTTTTTCAGTTTAATCAAAATAATTTATACTATATTCGCGTGGAAATAGGCAAAAATGTGTTAAACGGAAATATTATTATCGTGTTTGACAAAATATATTGAAAAATATTTCTTCCGGTATTTTACATATTAATATAGTGCCTTTTTTATTATTATTTATTTATCATATTCTTCAATATTAAACAGATATGATTCATTTTAATAATTAAAATCCAAGATTGATATTTTGTAAATCAAGCCAAAAATAAAAACGATAAAATATCATATGTAAATAAATGTTGATAAATAAATTATTAAATTGAATTTACTATGATTTTACTTAAAATTCAAATGATAATAATAAATTTAATTTTTAATTTGTTGTCGAAAAACTAAAAACATAAAAACTAGTTCATTTTAGTACTTTTTCTTTGTATTAGAAAAAGGAAGCAAAAAATAATTTTGACAGTTTGCATATAATTTTTGAATACCCTTTCTAATTTTCAGTTTAATAGCTTTTAGCTTTGAATTCATGGGGAAAGTACAGGGAGTTGTGTAAGTAGATCACTGTTTGAAACTATATAACCTTAGGGAAAATGAAAGTTTTTAAAAAAATATTAATTTTAAAGAAAATTTAAACACAAATAAAAACTTTTTCATTCAGTAATAAATATCTATCCTATTTATAAAAGTCATATCTATCGTACAAAAATACTATTAACTATCATAATTAAAAGAATTAATTTGATATTTGAAACATTTTACATCTGATTAAAAACTTCTTAGTTTGATTTTAAAGAAAGTATTATCAGTAGCAGAAAGTTTTCGTAGAATGTTTAATACTAAACTTTAATCTTAATTTAGATTTACTTTAGCTATAGACTAACACAATTAAAACTATTGACCATATGATAATAATGTAATAAAGATAATTTTAAAGTCATTATCATCAACAAATTAAAAAGATTTATCATAAAGGCATTATTACCGCATCAAAGACGAATTTGTCTATGACCAAAATATATAATCACCAAGGAGGGTGGTAGACAGCTGTTTATTTAATAATTCCAGGGTCAATTTTTCTATGATATAGTAAATTTAAGAGTATTTCAGGGCTAATAAATCGAATCATATATTTTAAACAAAATGTTATAAACTTTATCAATTTTAAACAATGTCTTTTTCTTTCATTTTATCATTAAGAGCCTAATGATTTTAATTGATTTGCTATCGAATTTAAACTTGAGATAACTCTCTATTGAGGCTACCTTTTTATTTCCTTATTTATATATACTATAATCCCTATATAAGTTACAAAGATTGATGATGATAATTACAAGGTAACGGAATTCTAATTTTATAATACTTTCTTGGAGAAATAAAAATCTTTGCATAATTTTGGATTTTATTTTAAGTATAAAATCTGAGTTCTAATTTTATATTTATGTGTTTTTAAATATTTCATAGAATTTTGCTAGTAAAAAGTTCATTCAAAAAAAAAAAAGCTATGATGAATTTATAGTTTTACTATAAAAAGTTAGAGATATTAATTCAATGTTTGTTTATGCATTAGGGAAAACCAGTTTTTTTATTTATTTATTTATCAAAACTTAACTTTAGAGATACAACTGTGTCATTTTAATTGTAGCTAGATTAGTTGGTATTATATAAAATATTTCTTAAAGTTTGATTTAGATGTAATTTTTTTGCATTACAAAAGATATATATATATATATATATTTATTTGACTGCTTGGATGTGCCAAGTTCATCAATTGGCAAGCTTAGAAAGCAAATTAAAAAGTAATTAGAAATAGAGATTATATACATATTTTTGGATTTCTTGAATTCTTCTGATCAATATTTTTAGAGAAAAGTAAAAATTTATTGTACTTCACTTATTGTACATATAAATTATTTTCTGTGAAAATATGACTTCCACCACAATATCTTTCCGTAAAGGTGCTATTACACTTTCATATAAATACGAGAGGTAGTGACATTTGAAATATGATACATATATCATTCTGAAAAAAATTTTTCAGAAGAGCTATTACACTATACAGATTTTAACATATAGATATGGCTATCACACTTGTATGATACATCGAATGTGACATTTCTTCCATATTTATATGAAGGTGTAATAGCACCTTAAGCAAAAATTACTCCGTAAGCTAGAATTACTGCTATATTTTTCACCTTACTTATAAGCTGAATACTCAGACTTCTTCCCTTTTTAAAACATCACTGACTTAAATACTCTATATTCAGGGGTTTGAGACTTTTTATAAAAACTCAATAAAAAATCTTATACAAGACGAGTACTTTACAAAAATTCTGGATATACAAAATATTATGTAAATGGTGATAAAAATAGTCTTTTCATTCTCCGAGGTAATAGAAAATTTTAGGTAATACCTTTTACTAGAAAATTAACAAAAGATAAAAAATTACCTAGTTATACATTTTTATGTGAATGTAATAATTTTTAAGAGCTTCTTTCATAGGTCTTTCAGATATTATAAGTTCGATAAAGGATAAAGGATAAAGCATATTATATTATAATAGCAGAATGTATGAGATGCCAACATTTTACAAAAATTCTTTATGCTCTGCTTCTTTATACTTAAAAAATCATTTTTTTGTTTTATAAAAAGTTTTCTGGTAAAAACTAAATAATAAATTTTTCGCATAAAGTTTAATTCAGGATTAATTTATTATAAAACATATAAAGAAATATATGATATAATACCTAAATACCTACAATGGAATACAAATTTAGATAACATTGTGAATATAATTTTTTAAATTTATTATTTTTTATTTTATCATAACATTTTTACTATTTTATATACTTTTAATATACATTTTCTTAATTATTAATTCCTTAGTTTATTATAACATTTTAATGATTTCTTAATGTAAATATAATTTTTAATAATTTATTTTATTTTTTTAATAATTTAACTTTTATTTATTTACAATCTTATATTAGTAAAACAGCTGTTTTCCTTATTAGCAACAACCTACTTACCTCATTTACCTTATTTTTATAATAATCACAGTCTGTTTGACATATATTTATACTATTCTATAAAATCTACAACGCTAAATAATTATTTAAATTAAGTTTTTAACAAATAAATTATTATCTAATGATTTTGCTTTAAATATAGAATTATTAATGTTTATGGGATATTTTTCTAAGTCTAAACATACAATTTAAAATATATGAATAAACCGATCATCATTACTAATACAAATTTGCATTTTTTTTTGTATTTCATTGATATCCTTATTGAATGCTAAAATTAAGGCTTTTGAATTTTCAATAAATTTATTTTTAATATTATAAAGTGCTTCAATTGTTGATTCACGTAAATAACTTACATCATTTACAAGTTTTTTTAAATTACCATGAATTATATTGCAATCAAATTGATTACAGCTTAAAGCTAATGTAGCTTGGGTTTCAATAAACTCAACAATTCTTTTAATTTGTTCTATAACGTGATTCAATAAAGTAGTAGATGAATTTTTTGTAAAATCAGCTTTGTTTTTAATATTATCAACAAAAGTTTCATATGCTAAGTGTATAGTATTTTTTGCTTTTACTAAACATTTGTTTGTAGATTTTGTTTCATTTTCTAGATGATTTTTCCATTGATTGTATAAATCATTTACTATTATTAAAGATTTAGTAATTGTCTTATTTACATCTTTTTCCAGATATGTGACAACTTTTATTGTATCGTTTTCTAACTTCTGAAGTGAATCTTCCATTATTTGTATTGTTTCTATAATACGTTTTATGATCTTCTTTAGATCACCATTAATTAACCGTTTTATTATATCAGTTAATTTTTGGCGAGTACTAGTTAATTTTATGATTAAATAGTTTACTGTATCACTAAAATCATCCTTCAGCCGTTTGATGAAATCTTTTGTTCTGTGAATTATATTTTCCAAAAAATGTTTAGTTGAAGAAGTTATTATTTTGAAAATACTAAAAGTTTTATCAAATATTCCAGTCAAATTATTTGTTTTAGTATTTTCTGTTGATAATGTCAATCCATTACTCAAAATAACAATTGAGAGTATAACAATTATTGGATGCTTCATTCTGTCAAAGTGAATACTATTGAAATTAAAAAAAGGTTTGAGTTTTTATACTCTGCAGTATTAAAATATAAATTTCAGGTTACGTAAATTGCGGCTTTGTTTTTTTTTTTCAAATAAAAAATTAATTACCATTGAAATTCAATGATGTTTGCTTTTCTTTGATTCATAATCAAATACAAGTGTCAGCAAATAGGTTAATGATTTTTGATTTATATATTTACTTCTGACAGTGGCGGATTTACTCATTTCCAAGGGCAGGCTATTGAATTTTTTCCGCTCTTACCTTTACAGTTGTCAGTTCCTAGATTATTTTCTATATATAGAGGTGGGGTAATATATAATACTAACTCAATAATGTACATTCTGTAAAAGTAATTAAAAAAAATTTATTTTGCATAAAAACAGTTAAAAAATATGGAATTCAATTAAGTTACAATCCTTTTTTTTAGTGATTTTTTGTTACCAAAGTAATCGATGATATCGTTGTAAGTAATTTTGTTCATTAATTCTGACTCTATGCATAAAAGAGCTAAAGCGTTTAATTTTCCTTGACATAAGGTCGATCGCAGATAATGGTTGACCCTTTTTAGACATGAAAAGCTTTTCTCACCCGAACAATTCATCGCTGGAGTACATAATGCTATGTCCAAGCTAGAATAGACGTTTTGTAAACCCTGTTTTCGCAGAAATGAAGACAGGCCTTCCAATGATTCAGACTTTGGTTTTACCAAAATTTTTTTCGAATAAATGTAGCATTCTTGAACTAAGTCAGTCACTAAATTATAAGAATACATTTTTGCCAGTGCAATAGCTTTGTTTGTTTGTTGATGATGACATTTCACTTATTTTCGTCAGAAATAAAAAGTTTTCATTAAGCTTGTTGTAGGTCTCTTGCCTTTTTTCCAATTCGGATACGAGTCTATCAATGACGGCGAGAAATATATTAACCCTGAAAGTATTACTCGTAGTCATTCTCATTTCTTCATCGGGTAGATCATCATAATTTTTTTTCTTATCGGTTATCTTTTTCCCATGTCCTTTAAGTACTGCTTCGACGCGCTCAATTCCATCGCTTCTTTTTGAAGTACTTGAAATTTTCTCGTTGATCTACGAAAAACTTGCGAAGAGATTCATAAAGATCAGCTACAGTAATCAGATAAACGGTAGAAGCCTGAATTTGAACATTCACTTTGTTTATTCTTTCCAAAACAACATTTCACACAACAACCATTAACGCAGTTTCTAATTGTTCTAATTTTAAAAGAATGCCTGTCGCTTCATTTCGTGTGACAGGCTTTTCGGTAGAATCATCCCTGATTGTTCATGCCAAGAATCTCTCAAGCTTCTACATGTATCTTCTCTTGCTGACCAACGTGTGAGGTTTACCCTCTTTAATGTTTCTCCTTCTCCGATTTCAATCATCAATTTTTTCCAGCGCTGTGACAAACTCACAAAGGCTCCGAAACTACTTAGTTCCATTTAGTCGTAATCCCTTCAGGTATTTTAAATTTTTGATCGAAATTTATTATTGATAATTATTACATATAATAGAATGTATGATGATCTGAACTGTTAAATAGAAAACGTAATATTCAATATTCAATATTCAAGCCTTGACAATAAACTTGTATAAAGAAAAAAGAACCAAAATAAAGATATAAATAAATTTAAGTCAAATAATAATTGAAACAAAATTACAATTACAAATATTATTTCTACTTTGTAAGAATAGTTTTTATTTAATAACTTAAAGCTTCAGTCTTTATATTTTAATTGTTTTATTTCTTAAAGTTGCGTCTCTATCTTTTACCACTCTACCTAAAAGTGAAGATGAATTTAATCTCTTAAGATAGTTTAAAAAGCTGGCTTGTTCACCAATTATTTACTTTAAATTGTTCCAGTATATTGAATGTTTTACTAATATCTACTGAACCCTATTTTATTATCAGAAAGTGCTGTACAGCAATTTTTTAATATCTTACTTTTATTAAATTGGATTTATGCATTTTTTCTCCGAAAACAAGTTTTATTTTGAATGATTCAAATTTGTTAAACTAGTTAAAACTTGTAGTCATACTGTAACCGAATTAATGCAAGCTTAATACTAGTATTTATTTGTTTAAAATTAGATTCAAATTAGAAATTTTGATTTATTTTTATTTGCTTAGGTTGACAGTAAACAAGTGTATGAGCTTTTAAAGAACTAATGTATTAAAGTTAATATTTAATGACAATTTGAATGTAAATGTTTTACTTAAAATTGCCAATAAAATTTACAATTAACAGAGCTATAAAACTTGGATCAATTTTCTTCTTGATAAAGAAAATAGCATTTTAAGTAATTAAAAATAAGAGTTATTAGAAATATCCAATTTAAAAAAAAATATGAATTAACTTTTGTTTTGATAATATTTACTATGAATAATTTTATTTATTTCTTTAATCAAAGGAATTTGATACTTAGGGAAGCGAATAATTCACTTGGTTTTCCTCAACTTTAATCAAAGACTTAAAATTAATTGGAAACTATATGTCACCCATATATTTAGTTTTAATATAAATTTAGAATTATATAATTTTTAACCAAAGGCAAAGATACTCATTTTAAAGCGTAGAAAAATAAGGGCTCGCTGAAGCCAGACTCTAAGGTTTCCAGTTCCTGATAAAGACGAAACCTTGAAAGCAGAGCTTAGAAGGCTGAACATACCAGAAACTGGTTGCTTGTTTGAGCTTCTTGTTCAGTTTCAGCACTTTGCAAGCTCCTTTCAGCTGTTAAACGTTGCAAACGCGCTTTTTTGAAAAAAAGCATCAAATCCGATACCAAGTAAGAACTAATAAAATTACACTAAATTAGTATATAGCCTGGATTGACTTCTTCTTATCGTTAGATCATTTTTTCAAAGAGGATCAAAGAAAAATCTGATGTGATTGTTAGTTACTTATGTGTGTATAATTACATGAATTACAAGTATATGAACATTAAATAGATGGAAATATTATAACTTATTTTTTGCCATAAAAACAAAAAAAATCGAATTGGTTTTAACTAAACCCCGATAATAGTGGGTTAACAGTGGCCAAAATACTAGTCTAGTATTCTGAAATTTAAAAATTTTGTATGAGAATTCTTTAGTATTGTTCTCAAATGTACTAATCTAGATCTAGTTTTCCTTTCAAGTCATGGCAACGAAGAGAGAAATTTTTAATACTTCTTCGAGTACTCTTTCGAGAATTATTTGATTGTGATTTATTGTGGAAGTTAGGTTAAGTAGGACTGTGAATATGATGTGAAGCATTTTTTATAACAACAAAGATAAGCAAATTTTCAACAAATGAAATATATACTAATCAAAAAGTACTAGGGCCTAGTATAAACATTTCTTTTTATATATGCAGCAAATGATAGTACTTTAACTATAGTATTCTTGTTCACACTGGGCTCTTTTGAAAGCTAAAAGGTTTCGAGAAACTTAAGCAATAAATATAATTTACTAAATCCTACTGAATATAATCTATCAAATTTGTATTTGTTTCAATTCCAAATTTATTTAATACAAGGTGAAAACATTAAAATATTGAGAACATTAAAAATAATTTTTCATTAATTACAGTGACAAATTTTTGAATTATTTAATTTAAAAGAAAACAATTAATATTATTAAAATTAATTTATTCAAGTGTGAAAGGATATGCTGGCTCTTTGGTTTATTTAGTGCAATAATAAAAATAAGTGCAATTTAAGAGTACAGTTTTGCTGTTTTACAGTCAACTATTTTTTCTTTTTTGTTATAAGAAGATATGAGTACAAGATTTTGAAAATTCTATTAAAAATATTTGTCTTTTTTCTTAGTTTTAATTAGCTTGGTTATTATTTTAAAGTTTTTTTTATTTTGGTTTATTTTAATCAATCAGAAAGGAATGGAATGTGAAATCAAGTTTAAAAAATATCTTTATTAAATCATTGATAACAAAATTAATAAAGACTTTGTCTTTCAAATATTTTTGTTTTTTACAATTTAAAAATTATATTAAATTTATTTTAATCTATTCAAAGGTAATTTATTATTTTGATTGACTAAAGTTGGTAGTTATGAAAGCAATAAAACAGTAAACAACTTGTTAGATCTTCAAAATTGTTTAAAGCCAATATTTAATTAGTTTTTTTTTTTCTAAATTAATTATTTATTATTGTACTTATTGTATTTATATTTTAAACACTTAAATTTGATAAAAATATGAATTATATTATATATTATATGTATGTGTAAAATTTTTTGTAATATTAACTCAAAAGTCAAGTGTTTGCCTCAATGATCTAACATTGTTAAATAGAACAGACAGCTAAGTCTTACACAACTACATACTTAGACACAAGAATTACAAAAAAATCAATTTTGAGTTAAGTTTAAAAAAATACCTTTAATAAAATTGTTTCGAATAAAATAAGATATTTTAAGATAAATCCAATTTAAGATAATCCAAATATAAATTTATTGGTTTTTAATACTGATTGTTTCAAACTTAAATATCAGACTTGATCATATCTGATATAGAATATTTGGTTTTTTAAACTAACGATAAAAATCTTTAGATGTTAAACTGGGGAAGGGATTTTAACGAAGATCTTAAAATATAGTTATGGTTATCTGTTACACCTCTTTTATTTAAACTATACATTAGTTAAATATCAAAAAGGGGATATCAATATTTTTATATACATATATACATATATGTATATATACTATAAATAGGGGTCTTAAATTTAAAGTTTGTTCAGTTGATATGTAACTACCATTAACAACTCATTTGACATCGCGTAAATTTCGGTTAAAAATGATTGCAAAGTGGATTTTTGGAATTACTGCATTAAGTTTTGTGTAAGTAATAATTAAAAGAATTTTAATAGTTCTTTAAAGTTTTAAATCGTGTAAAGTTTTTGTTAGAACAATTTAGATGTTTGAGAAATAATTTATTAATATTTTACATCGTTTTTTAATAGTTACTGTTAGTTTATTATTTTATAAAAAAAAACACATATATGATTTTTATTGTGTGAAATTAGTTAATATTACTACAAAAAAGTGCTAAAGTTTTAAGATTGTTGTTTTAAGAGCGTACTTTTCTTTTTTTTACTATATTATACTGCTAATAATTTATTTATATTTATGAAAAATATTTTATGTTAACTGATAATATATAATATTTAAATTTATGTTCTGTTATTTTTTTGTTTTTTTCTGTGAAGAGTAAAAAAAATTAAGAATAAAATTTGGTGTCCTTTATGCCCAAGAACTTATCGTATTGCAAAAAAGTAGTAGCTATAGTTACAGTACTCTTAATAAAAACCTATTCACATAATTAAAATCGAATGTGATTTATTGTCTTTAATTGGATCCAGGATTAAAATTCTTTTGTGATAGGTATAGGATAATATTTGATTATTTAATTTATATAGCAGTACTTTCTTAATGTTATTAAAGTTTTTAATTATTTCAACAAAGTTTTTACTAATTTCTACATAAAATTTAGTTTTAAAATTTTACTTGACATTTTTTATCCATAGTAAGTTGGTTATTTGGTTGAGAACCATTATGATAGATTACAGCTTTAATACCTTAATTTTTGTATTATATTTTTCCTAAATACAATTGACATTTGTCTACTTATTATCTAATCAAAAAGTAACTGCGTACCTATTATTCCCCATTTAGAAGTCTATGTAATTACTTCAACTGAAGTTTACTAAATAAGAATTCCAAATTCTTAAATACTACCATTAAATCCTTATATTATCCTTGAAAATCATATAACATCAAAAATTTTTATTGATACAAGATGATAATATTTTTCAAACTAAATTGTTTTCTATGAAAAATTCTTAACTCTTAATTGATTTTTTTTCTAATTTTAAAAGTTAAATAGTATAAAAAACATTAATGCAATATTTTTTCACTAGTTTTCATTATAAGGTGGAATACAAAAATATTTGATTTTATGTATAAAGCTTCATACAGAATATTATAATATTAATTATAAATTATCGAACAAAAAAAAATAACCAAATTTTATAAAGACGGTGGTTGATAAATTTTTTTTATAAACTCATTTACATAACTTAATTATATAGTACATATTGGACTCCTAAATGGAAATTAAAGGATTACTACTTTAGATAAAAACTTTGCATTGCATTGCATTCTTTTATGAAAGAAATTCAGACTTTTCAACTCTACAACAATAAAAAGAAAAATAAAAGTGCTAATGACTTTGATTTGTAATGGATTTTGATGAGTTTTTTCGATTTTGGCTAGTTTTAAGTGCCATTCCCATCAAGGTTGGCTTGTTAAACGTCAGAGTTTTAAGTGCATATCTCATCACTTGTTATGAGAGGATAGAATAACAGAAATCAAGTGTTTAATTAATGTACTAAATCTTTTAGTGTTTAATGATAGCTTTTAAGCACAAATTCACTTTTGGTATATTTTATTTAGCTACCTAACACTCACTCTATTTGTCATAAGTAGTGAAGACTTTTTAAATGAAACTAGTCTAATATTCTTAAATCATTCATTATGGGTCATGGATTTTTAACATGTGTACAAGATGTATGCAACAGCTTATAAGTCAACTTAAAACTTAGCAAATCTTTCTTTTTAATCGAGAAGTACAATAAATGGCATAATGTATACTATTATATAATGAAATTTCACGATAACACTGAAAAAGTTTTGAAAAATATTCTTAAGTTATAAATGAAAATATTTTTAAAGACAAATGTTTTAAAAAAAAGTCTATATTTTTGGGATTTTCATGTTTAATTTAGCGCTTTTAACCCTTATAAGTCAATATTATGGCCAAACAAAACTTCAACTAATGTTTTACCTGTCAAATATTTTTGGAAAAATTCAGATATTTTGTGATTAAGTGCGTCAAAATTAAATATAAATGGCACAGACAAACAAACCGAAACTGTAGGTAAAATAAGAGCAAATAATGATACAAATTGAATGCTTGTTAGAATGAAAAAAATTCTTATAAGAACACAAGTAAATTGACTTTGGTGTTGATAAATATGAAAGAAACTAAAATCTTAAAGTAATGAAATTTTCCAAAGAAACAATTATAAATAGTTATTGTCTACGCTTAATATTGTTTACATATTTTTAAGAAATTCTGTACCTAGGACTTAATTTAACCTTAAATTGGAGGCTTATCTAATTATTCTTGTATTTTATTTCATGAAAATCAAAATCTCTAATTTATTTAAAATTATTTTTACTTTTAAAAATACAATAAACTATGACAATTTTAATGGTTTTCAATATTTTTTAAAAGGTAATTTTATTAAACACGAAAAGGAAATAAAACTACTTAAAAATTTGTAGGATGTAAGTTTCTTAAAGCGTTTGTCCATTAAGATTCAACTATTACATCAGCTGATTTTCTACAAAGAAGATACATAAAAAAACATTACTTTATTTTGCAATAATAGTATTTAAAATATTTTGATTAAAAAATTCATTTAAATATGGACATAATGCTAAAAATTTTACTGCTTTTATTTTGTAACCTAATAACGATTTTTACATAATTTTTTTTCAATTTTGAAAATATATAAAAAATAAAACAAAAAATGATGAAGAAAAAATTTTAACCAATTTTAAATGTGATTTTTCATATGAAATTTATTTTATTTTATAATATTTTAACACTCGTATTCACTAAAAATTTAGCAAAAGAAGAAAAAATTTTTATTAATAATTACCAGCATAATAACATCGTGTGGTAAATTTAATAATAGGCGTTTAGTTATATAAAAAATTACTTTTTACTTACTTAAAGTCAGGTCATTGATATAATCAGAATATATTTAATTAAAATTTTTACAAAAGACAAGGTTTTAGACTTTTGAATTAAACATGTGGAATGACTTGGCTAATTTTAAATTCATTTGTATGTTTATTATTTCATTTTTTTGTTTAAACCCGGATTAATACGAAAAACTAATAAGCTCTTTTTTACCTATTTCTTTAGTTTATTTCTATTCTTCGATATATTGTAATTTTTTTTTTTTTGATTAGAAGAAAAAAAAAATTAGATATATTTATTTTTTCAAATCAATAGAAAATTGAGTGTTTTTTTGTTAATAATAAAAACGATATAAAAAACATAATATTAAATTTTAAGCTAAAGCTAAATTTTTGAAAAATTCTTCTTATTAGCTATACATAAGTATTTTTTTGAGATATTTATAGTTATTAGTAGTTTTTACCTTGAAAGTGAAAGGTGGTGGTAACTTCATAGCATCAAGATTTTATTGATCATATAATTATGACCATGATTAAGACAGCAATTGCGATTTAATATTTAATTATTATTATGTCTAAGACCTTGAAAATCGAAGGGTGGTTTGCTATATAAATATTAATAACGATCTCAGTGGCTAAAAATAATTCCTTATTTTATATGCGGAAATGAAGCTATTTTTTACGTTGATGAATTTTTAGTACGAAGAAGTACAACATTCCTTTTTGTGGAATGTTGCATCTATTTCTATCTATTCGATAGCATATCATCAGCAATAAAATAAAATAAGCATTTATTTTCATCTTTTTTTGTTTTGAGAAGAAACTATGAAGTTGTATATACCGAAAATGAACTTCCTCAAAGGCTTAAAGTTTAGCACTTAAATTAGACTAAAAATTCCGGTCTCCATGTTTAATGTTTTTCTTTTTAGCAAATATTAATAAATTATATTAAGACTAAGTTAAAAAAATTTAAGTATTTATAAATTTTAAAAGATGCAATCAAAATTAAATTTAATTATTTATTTTGTATATTATAGAAATTGTTTTATTGAACGACGTTTCCCAAATGATTTTCAGTGGGGCGTTGGTTCATCCTCATATCAAATTGAGGGTGCATGGAATGAAGAGGGTAAAGGTGTGTAATGAAATGACAAAGGTTACGTTAATAATAAACTTTATTTTTAAACAAACTAGAACCCTGCTACAAAAGCTGAGAGTTTTACATTAGAAAACATATTTATATGTTTGGAGAAAGTAATTTAATTCCCTTATGACTAATGATTAATTGTATTCCATTAACCTATTACTAATTAATAAACTATTATAAACTTATGACTAATATATATTATATTACCCTATTACTAATTATATTAAACTATCTTACCTTTTAACTAATAATTGATATTGTATATTACAGGTGAATCAATATGGGATCATATGGTTCATAATAATCCTGATAAAATAGTTGATAAAAGTAATGCAGATATTACTGCTAATAGCTATCATCACGTAAGTTTTTATTTAATATATTTTTCAATAAATGAGAAAAAATCCTCAGAATTTGAAATAAAAATATGTAATTGTAAAATGTATTAAAATATGTATTGTGTTGAAATTGAAGCCAATTATTTCGATAAATTTTTCCAAAGTAATTTCACTGTTCACTGTGTTAAAAATTTATACTTCCTTTAATACAATTAATATACACAATAATAACCGCAGTTTCCTTATAGGTTTGTTTTGAACGATTTATTTAGCTTTTCGACTTAATTTTACTTATTTTTTACATGACGTATTCTGCTTTTATTATTCTACAGTGGTTCTATGGATTACCATATGTACTACGGTATTTTCATCAATTCAAATAGCCAAGATAACAAGAAGTTTTAAAGTAGGTAAAAATATTCAATTTTAAATACTTGCAGTAAGCCATAGCATAAATTCTACTTTAGTTATGTAGGATCATTCTGAATGACTGATTTCTACTGCTTCATTTGCTTTAAGAGTCGGTTTATACATTTTTAAATACTGTAAATATTTGTTGGCTCTTTTCTTCACTTATACAGTTATTAACTAGGGTAAAAAATTATATTCACCATTAGGAAAGGATAATGACACAAAAAAACAAGATCTTCACCACTGCCATAAATCTTACAGATCATATTTACAATGTGCTCTCCAATACGTTCTATAACTAAACTAATACTTTTAATTGGGGGCCTGTAATATTTACAGAGTATAACAATTTTTGAAATATGTAAAAAAAAAATCAATTTGTTCTTAGCAAACCCATGATATCCCCTCTAACAAATAAGTAATTACTTAAATTAAAATAAGGCTAATCAAAAATAAAAAACTTCAACAGGTGTTTACTATATAGCAAATGTTAAATATTTATCTTACACTATAAAAAACCTGTTGAAAAATATAATTTCTGAATTAATTGACTTTACAAATCATTATCTAATTAATAAACTTAACTTAATTATGAATATCTTTTTTATCTGATTATTTTATATAAAATATGAATAAATTTCCTTTTTTTTTTAGTGGCGTCAAGATGTTCAAATGATTCGTGACTTAAATGTCGATATCTATAGATTTTCAATATCATGGCCAAGGATATTACCAACTGGATACACGAACCTTATAAATCAAAAAGGTGTTAAATATTATAATAATTTAATTAATGAACTTCTTATGTATAATATTACACCAATGGTCACGATCTATCACTGGGATCTACCACAAAAATTACAATATATGGGTGGCTGGACAAATCCATTAATAATAAATGCTTTTCGTGATTATGCAAAAATCATATTTAAACTTTATGGTGATCGAGTTAAGGTAAAATGTAATTTTTTTTAATAATTATAATTATAGTTTTTTTTTCTTTCAATTTGTTAATTATAGTTATGGACAACATTTAATGAACCCTGGCATATTTGTGAACACGCCTACGGTGTTGATTATATGGCCCCAGCACTTGATTATTCGGGAATTCCCGGATATCTATGTGGTCATAATTTATTAAAAGCTCATGCAGAAGTTGTTCATTTATATAGAAACGAGTTTTTGGATGAACAGAGAGGTAAATTTTATCAAAACAAGCAATAAATTAATTTCTAATTAATGTCAAACAGAAGTTTATCATAAAAATAATATTTAATTACTAATCTAGTCAAAATAATAAAAAATAGTGAAAAAACCAAATTAATAAGCCCTATGAAATTTTAAGATAAAATCAAAGATATTAGACTCCACTTTGCTTAGATTCGTAGTATAATATTTGAATATTTTGAATAATTTTATAAAGTTAAAAGAGTCGTTTCGAATGTTAATTTTAAATTAGTTTGCCGGAAAAGTTTTTTTTTTTTTTTGACTATATTTCCCAGGTTTTTAGTTGTATACAGTGTAGTTTTATAAAATAAAAACAAAACTACCCAAAATTACCCAAAATCCAATTTTAATAACATTTTAACAGTTGGAATTGTTATTATATTTATTTCCTGTTAAGCGAACATAAGAATGTTTGTTAATCCATTATGTATAACTTTCTCTTTTAACAGGGGAATCACCCAACACACCAAGTACTCACAAAGTAGTTAACTGGACTTTATGGAATAATTGAAAGTGAAATTAATTATTTTTCTGTTTAATACTTTTCTTTCTGTAAAATTTTCATCATTCTAATTATTTTGTTTATTAAGTTTTTCAACATAAAACACACGACATGATAAAATTTATTTATTTATTTATTTATTCCCGAACTTTTTGTCTTTAAAAATTATCTAAATAATTTGAAATTCATATGGAAATTCATAGAAATAATTTGCAAATTACCTCGATTAATCTGTTTGGTTTGTAGACAGATTTTCAGACAGAATATTTGGAAATTCCTCCCCTTTTGATATAATTTTCGCCTGAATAAAAATTGGATCTGCTTTTTCTGCTACTATATCCAAATGTATACAAAATATTACAAGTCAAATAAAAAGAAATTTGAAGGAAAAAACAACTGGAACCAAAATTGAATTACATCAATTACAGTAAAGTTAGTTTTTGTATTGAAAGAAAATAAAAATATTATATTCATAATTTTTAATTTGAATTCCAAAGTAAAAGATATAACAAAAGTCATCAAAATAGTTTTTAAAATACAAAAGTTGTAAAAAAAAAGTTATAAAGGGAAATAGCATTTTATCAAATTTAAAATTTATTACATCGTATTTTTTTTTTAATGTTTTATGTAAAACACGTTTAACATTTAATGCTTAAGTCTGTTTTCTTTAAATAATTGACATTGGCTATTAAAAAAAAAGTCAAGAGCTCTGACTTTTGTAACTTATTTAGATGAATAGAAATAAAATTTTATATTACAAAATTATTAAGGTCAAAGAAATAATTTTTTGCTATTACTTTTGTGCAATAGACAAAAACTTATTTTTAAAATTAATTTGCAGGAAAAATTGGTATAACATTAGATATATTATGGCCTGAACCAAAAACTAGTTCACCTGAAGATATAGAAGCATCTGAAATAAATCTACAATTTCATGTGAGTTTATTTATTAGATTGATTTTTAATATAAATAAATAATGAAGAATATTTTTCTATATTTCACCAAAAATGATCCAAAGTTGATTTAATTTATTTTTAATAAATTATTCTTACTTAGTGAAATTTTAATGTACACTAACCAAAATAATAATATAACAATATAATGGCTTTAATTTGTATATATGTCAGATTACTAATCTTAACTTTAGTATTATTTTATTTTTATTTTTATTTTTAGATTGGTTGGTTTGGAAATCCAATTTTTTCAAAACAAGGTAATTACCCAGCGGTAATGATTAAACAAATTGACAAACTTAGTGCAGAACAAGGTTATACTGAATCACGTCTTCCAAAATTTACAGCAGAAGAAATAAAAAGGATTCGTGGTACATCTGATTTTTTTGGCATAAATTCTTACACATCAGTTTTAGTTACAAAAAATGATAAAAATAATTCAGCTAATTTTCGAATTCCATCATTTGATCATGATATGGGAACAGTATCCTCTTATGATCCAAATTGGATTAAAACTGGTTCAGAATGGCTTCATGTAATTTTTACTAAATTTAAAAAAATTTATTTACAAAAATAAAAGGAATAAATCATTTCAGGTAGTTCCTTTTGGAATGTACAAACTCTTAATGTGGATTAGACGTGAATATAATAATCCTCCTATATTAGTTACTGAAAATGGTGATAATTTTTTGCAATAGACAAAAACTTATTTCTAAAATTAATTTGCAGGTGTAAGTGATCGAGGGGGATTTAACGATATAAGCAGAGTAGATTATTTTAATTCTTATTTAATGGCTGTTTTGGATGCTATTGAGGAAGGATGTAATGTTAAAGGTTATATAGCATGGAGTTTAATGGATAGCTTTGAATGGAAAGCTGGTTATACGTAAGTTTTATTAGATTTATTTTAACTTAATCTTTATTTAAATTTTTTATACTATAAATATATATTTGCAGAGAAAAATTTGGTTTGTATCATGTTGATTTTAGTCATCCAAATAAAACACGAACACCAAAGGTATCAGCTTTAGTATATTCGAAAATTGCCAAAACTGGCTTAATTGACTGGAGTTATAGACCTAAACCACCAGTGTTGCAGTCATCTCAAGCAGTAGCTTATAGATACATTAATTATAGTATAATACTGATATGTGCCTTAGTCTTATTATATTGTAGTAATTTATCTAAGTTTTAGCAAAAAAGAAATTCTTTTACATATAGAATTTTATTATGAAATTTTTTTCATTTGATCCTTATATTGCATTCAAAACAATTGTGTCCAGTTTGTCACAAAAAAATCTATCATTATAATTTTCGAAAAGATTTTTATACAAAATATTTATAATTTACATTCAAACCTTAGATTATTTTATTGTAGTAGTAGTAATTTTTCTGAACTCACTTAGAGGACTTTATAAGTTCCTAAAATTGCTTTGTAAATTTAAAAGATTAACATAACATAAAACTCGCCTAAATACAAGGTGTTTTCTAAGCTGAGCTCATTTGTTCTCCTTTTGTTTGTTTTGATAGACCATTTAAGATCTTTTTAATTGCGGTAAAATATCTTTAACAGCTATTATCTCAATTTTTATTTGAGCTTAGGAAAAGATCTAAGTTTTAAATACAATTATTTAACTATCGGGATTGTGCTATTTTTAAATAGCAAAAAATCATAAAAAATCAGTTAATATAGAACTACCTATTTCAAAGCTTAGGTAACCCTTAATGCTAGTAACAATACCCTCTCTATACATATGTTTCTTCTATCTTTTATCAACCAGCATTAAAGCACTAATATATCTAAAATTTCGAGTTCATTGGCAATATAATCATAATTTCCCTTGCATTAGTTGCTAGAAGAGAACAAATAATGATTGATTAATAAATTAAAGGATATTTCTTGGATGGTAGTTAAATTTAAGTTATTTTTTTGTGCTTCTTAAGTCAAACATGATCTAAATTAATTACGAGGAATTGTAACATACAATTTAGTATTAACCAAGCATAAGAAACACTTCTTTGGACATAATGGATCTGATATTCTTTTCCAGAGAAACATTAACAAACAAAATTACATCAATATGATATCAAAAATTAAAAAAAAAACTTAAATTAGACTCTCCGACAATTTTATTATCATTTTTAGTTTAATACTACGGCAACTCTACAAACGAATATTATTAATATTTTTACTCATTAAATATAATCTCCTTTCACTCAAAGACACATTTAAAAATTTGGTGATTATTAAGATTTGGTATTTAAATGTATTTTACAAAGGAGTAAAATATATGCTAAATTTTTTCATTGCCCGATAAATTAACTCCAAATAAAATTTTGTAATATTCTCTATGCATCAATAGAGCATTTTATAAGAAAAACGACACTATCTTTTCTATAAAAATATTGTCAACTACCTTCAATATGTGGGTGGTAAAAATTGTTGATATTATTACACATATTCTTAACATATTTACCACTCCTTTACAAAGAATTTGAGCTTGAACTAAATGCAGATTTTCATTGGTCATTTTTTATAAAATTTTGTAATTTCCGTTGAAAACTAGTTAGCCTCATAAATTTCAAGGTTTTTTGATTTTATTATTTTTATTACGATTGATTATAATTGCGTAAACAACAAATAAAAGTAATTTTTTTTAAAAAAAAAAAGAAGCTTTTCAATATTTCAATTAATTTTATTTAAGTCAGCATAAGTTAGCTACCTTATAAAATGCAAATAAAAAGCAAAATATCGAAAGAATGCTTCCACATCTTTGAGCAGGTTTTCTCAACAAAATTTTTAAGATAGTTCAAGACTCTCTTGTCTTCCACCAAGTAAACCTCCTTCGATATTTTTTCTATAGTAGTAGCCTTAGAATTATTAATCAATATGAAAATATTATTACATTCTTCATCAATATAAAACAAATAAACAATTATGATACATAAGTTTTACACCTGGATAATTTGAATAAATTATTTATAATTTATGTTATTAATATCAATCTCAGATTGAATAATTATAGATTATCGTGCTATGGTAATAGATATAATTAGCTCTGTAATTTCTAGTTTTATTCGAATAATATTGACTAATTTCAATTTAAGCTGAAAAGTACTGAAGAGAATATTCAATGTATTTCTGTTGTATTTAGTATTACAATGAATGTGGCACCAATAAATCTTCGGACCAAGTCTAAGTAATCAATCAATAACACATTCTGTAATTTTGCACTTGTTTAATTTCATATTTAACAAAGAAATTCACTATAATGATTAAATTAAAAAGTAATAAGAACAAGTTTTTTGAACAAGTTTTATCTTATTGCTGAAATCAAATGTCATATCTATTTACTTTTGCTTGGACATACTAAAAGTAATTATGTATTTAAAGGAGTATTTTTCGTTAACATTTCGACCATTTAAATAGACTAGAAAAAAAAAGATTTAATAAAATAGGTAGCAGGTAGGTTGATAAAAGATCAAAAAAATTTCATAGCATAATTTGCTTAGGAGATGTTTTTCAAGGGGTCTACTTTGAAATCCAGTTCTCAATATATGTATATAGGTTATGGATACATGCAATTCCTCACGACCTTAATTTGCTTTAAATTGTTATCCTTATGACCCTTTTGTGAATTTTTTCCAAAATTTGCGATGATTTTTATATGAAAAATAAACTCAGAATTGACTTAAATTACAATAAAATCAAAATAGACTTAAACTCAATGGATTCCACGTTTCTACGGATTCTACGTTTCAGAAAAGTGTGAATAAAATTCAAAATAAGACACAAAATAAAGTTTTCGCCAAAAGTTTATGGATGAAGCTTTTATCCGTTAAAGATTTTTCAAAAAATTTTTTAATTCAAAATATTTGTTCAGAATTTAGCTAAAACAGGAAATAAAGTTTTTACGAAAAGTTTATGAATTAAGCTTTTTATCCGTTACAAAATCTGAAATTTTGTAAAAATTTCAGAATTTTATTCTAATGTTCGTCGTCACACGTTAATTGCTATCATGATAGTTTTAAATTTTCCCATAGGCAGAGGGAAAATAAGTGTCAATGCAGATAGCATGCGATCAGATGTGTATGAAAAACATTTATATTACAAGATTTTAATTATATAAATAAATATTATTTGAATTTTTTTTGTTACTAAATAAACACAAAAAATGTAAATATTTAATTGCATTTCAAAAAAATAATTTTTATCCATAAATGATGCAAACTGCAGACAAATTATTCAAGATACATATAAAATTGATTATTAAAAGAAAATTTAAAGATTTAAAGGATCTTTTAAATCAAAGCAAAAAAGAAAAATAATAATAAAAAAAAATTGAATACTACTAGACAAAGTTAAATTAAAGAAATATAGAGCTCTAATTTTGCTTTAAGTTAGATAACTAATTACACATTACTCAAGTCAGATATTTTTTATTTTAATTATTTCAGACTATTTGGATGTAATTTAGCCTGGCAGATTCGAGTTTAAACAACAAGAGTCAAACATAAAACTAACAACTCTAATGCTTTGTAGCGAAGCCGTAATGTTTTTTCTTCATAATATCCTTAATAAAAAATATAGTTATTTTTTTTTCACTAGGATAGCTGCATTTATGAGCTTACATCATGCATAATCGTGAAATTCTAATTAAAATTTTACGTTTGAGAGAAAAAAACTCCAATTATGGTTAGAAAAGTCTTAAAATATTTTATAACCACTTTATACATATTTATTGTTTTAAAACTTGAAGGAAAATTGATTAATTTTAGAAAGCTATTGATGAGAACTTGTTTTTGTTCTGAAGCTTAATTCCTTAAAAATGATTTACCTCATTGATTAGAAATGTTCAAGAATGTCCAGGAATGTCCAGGAGTTAAATAATAGTTGTAACAATGTTCGTACAAATATACCCAGAATAATTTTTTATTTACTTTTCTTCCACAAAGCTATTTTTCGTTTTAATTTTTTTCCTTTAAGCTAAATTCAAAATTTTTATTAAAAAATTATATATGCAGGAAAATTTCTAAAGCTTATAAAGAGCTATCTACAATATTAGACATATGACATACATATAAAACAAGATATAGACAAAATAAATACAAATCGTTGAACATATATCAACAGTCAATATAAGTACAAAACAAATTTTCTTTGTAAGGGTGCTTTCTACAAAGGTTTAGCTATCAGCTATAATTACTTCCCCATTTTGTAGTCACCTGTAATGACATACTTCTCATTATCTTCTTCATATCTGTAAATAGAAGATTTCCCCTAGTACTTAAATCGATTAATATTATTATCAGTAATCATCTTGTAATACAAATACTCAATACTCCTATTACTTACTTACAAGCTTAGTGATTCCCATAAAAATGAGTTCAAAGATAACTGGGGTTATGTGGATTTTTTCAGGCTTCTTAGAAAGCTATACTTGTATTATACAAAATGTATAGAAATTCTTTTGAGAAAACAAAAAAAAAAAAACAAAAAAGAAGCAAATCGATATTTTTTTTATCAATGTATTTATAAGGGTGGGATTCCGTATTATAATAATTTCCACGTGTAACAAAAAATTAATAACACTGCCTTTTTATTTATTGTTGTTAATTTATTGTACATTACTATTTAATAATGTTGTTTAAATTTAAGCGTTAGGATATAAATTTTAAAATTTACCAAAAACAATTGAGTAATGTATGTAGTCCATAAATTTTAGCATTCCTTAAATTTTTAAGCACAAGAAATGAAACTAATAATAAGCTAAAATATATTTTCTAACTTTAGTGTTGAAAAATTGCTAGAAAAATTTGCATATAGCGTTCTAATATTTATATATAACATATAAAATATAGAAACTCAATACCAATTTTGCCGCATTATACAAAAAGCACTGATATAGATTTTCATTTCTTTTTGGTTTGCAAAAAACAAAATATGCATGATTCCTATTTAAAAATACAACCAGAAAACCGTAGTCTATTTTCAAATATGTTAAAAATAATAAAACACTAATTAGTACAACCAAAAGAGGGTAAAAAAAACTCTCCCAATTAAGGTTTTTGCCTTGTATTGTTACTAATATATTCCTTATAGAGTAGTTTATTTTTTTCTCAAAAAAAGGAAGAGATATAGCGAAAATATATATTAAACAAACATAACATAAATCAGAAAAAAGTCAAAACATGGAACAGTATGTCTCAGAAAAGTAGATTTTTTGGCTTAATTTTGCTAAAAAAAATTTTATCAGGTATACACGTTGCACTATTTAAAAAATGAGTTTTACAAAATATAGAATTATATGTAACAATCTTTACATATAAATAAATTCAATAAATACTTTGATGTTATAAGCAAACGTTATACTTCCCTAAAAATTTACTGAAGAATTTAACCATTTAATTTTTGAGATTAATTTTTCGTTAAATAAAATCTTATTGCAAAAAAATTTTGAATATCATATATTGTATATCAGGGTGATAAGTTGAATATTTAATTAAAAATTAAAAATGTCATTTTTTTAAAATAATCTTTGTCCTTTTTTACTTAAAATTTATAGAACATAGGCTTTTGTTATGAAAAAGGTAGGTGGAATCAACAACTTGAAAACATTTTAACTAAAATAGCAAATAAGAAGTTCATAAAAAGATTGTTGTTGTTCTTATTGTTGTTGTTAACCTAAAATTTGAAATTGTTTTACCAAAAAAATTACATAAAATCTAAAATATAGAACTTAACTTCTAAAAATAACATAAATAATCACATTTGCTGAATATAAGAACTAATTAAAGAAGTTATTTAAGAAAAGTATTTTTCCAAAAATATACTCTTTAAAGCTTCCTAAAATTTCTCATTAACAATTTAATAATAATACAGGATCCTCTTATAATTAATCAGTGGTTAATACTTTAATTTTATAAAACACTATAAAATGATTTACTATGCAAACCTAGGTAAATATGGGATCAGGTAAAAATACCTGTTTGAAAAAACTTAACTCACAAATCGTTATTTCCATATATATACTTTACATGGTACGTGAGAGCCTTTTGACGGCTTGGAAATTTATAATGTGAATATACTATATAGGAAAATATGCAGTTAACACTTCTACTTTTCATCACCTTCACGGTTCAAGTGTTAAGTTTTTTTATTTTAAACAATAAAATTTTTGTAATTACATATTTAACAAATTTGTCAGATTTTTCATTCTGTGTTATATAAAAAACATCAAATTTCAAAAAAAAGGCCAACAAATATTTTTTTTTTCCTAATCAATATCGGCTAAATCAGACAAAAGGGTAAATATACAACTAAGTCCTTCAGAAATCAAGGGCACCAGACATAAGCCTCTCAAAAGCTATCCTAATAAAATATATGTGCAATATATGTATTAAAGTCTCCTTTTCAGTTTTATATCAAATGAAAGTAATCAGTTCAAAAAGTTTATCAAAATGTTCACCCTTTTTGGTACAGGACTACTGCCGAAGCATATATGAGGGTAGATTTTACAAACACAAGTATAAGCTCTCGATATAATCAAGTATGTATATATATATATATATATTCAACTCAAAAATAATGCCCCTATGTATATTTGAAATAATAAAACAGAAAAATTCGATTATCTACACGTTCTTCAAAACTTATCCACTACATTAGCGTACTTATATATATATATATATACATTTTATTTACCAAATACAATCGAATTTCTCTAAAAAATTATAGCCCCTGCTGTGGCGCATATAGAGGTCTTGCATAGCGCATTAAAACCTCACAACCACAGCTCTCCTATATACATTTGGCGGTCTCATCGCTGCTTTCAAGTATAGTTTGTTGTAATCAAGCGAAGGAATAAGTTTTGTTTACCGGTCAGCGTCTGTTTTTGTCGGATTTATATTATATTGAGTTGAAAATTCATAAATTTGTGTTTAGTTTAGCATAATTAATATCCCGTATGGATAAAATATTAAAATTAAATTAATAAAAGTGAAGTTATAATTATATTAAACAAGAATTTTGTGTATTATTTAAATAGAAATAAAATTTGGTTATTGTGTGTTTAAGAAAAAATTGTATGAACGCAGACACTGGAACACAAGTGGTGAGCATCGTCAAGGATATTTAACATCTTTCAAACAAATCTTTTTTTTTATTTTTTTAATATTATTGTAACTAAATGAAATAATGCATTGAAAATGGCTGCCATTGCAAAAAAAACCAAATAATTTAATATTTAGAAATTTCCTTTTGTGAATTTGAGAACATGAAGGATATTTTACTAAAGGGAAAAAATTTTAGATTGAACTTTAGTGCAAAAAAAAGTTTCTTTTTTATTGTTATTTTTGATAAAAGGCATAAAATATTTCCGACGCTATAGATCGTCTTTTACTAAGCCAACACATACAAATTTATATAAATAAAAGGAACATACAAAATACTTCTTTATATGTATGCAAATATAAAACAGGATTTTTTTATTCTACAATATATATATATAGCCCTTGTGCATGCGCATATACAAGATTATGTAAAATTGTGAATGTATTGAGTATGCAATTTCTAGGATTGCCTGAGATTTTTTTTTTGTATTGCCAAAGCAACTTTAGCGTTCATTGTCCTTTTTGGTATTTCATAACGTACTAGCAGCTGAGCATATTTCTTTTTGATTTCCCCTTCATTAGTTTTTTTCATTTTTTTTTCTGAGTTCTGTTTCTTTTTTTGAAATATTTTATAATTATTTTTTCCTTACAAACAGATTTAACTTTTTAAACAATGCAAAAGCATGAAATTGAGTTAGTTCTGAATTGGTTTTTTTGATTTCATTTAGTAATTAAATAATATAATTTTTTTTCAATATAAAACACGTTAAAATTCAAACTTATATTGCATTCATTGCTCATTGCTCATATATTTTTGCATTTATTGCACTATGGTAATTTGTATTTTCCCCTCCATAATAAATCTGAAATATGTATTTAACATGTATTTAATAGTTTTTATATAAATATAAATATTTTTATGCATCGCTGGTCTAATTATTATCTGTACATAATTATAAAAATTATTGTAAAAATTTAAGGCATTGATATTATGTATTTTTAAAAAAAACTAAAATCGCCGGTTATTATATTAGACAATTACATTTGTAATTCTCATAAATAATTCGATTTTATAGGATAGAACATTGCAAATAGACACAAATAATGCTTAATATTAAGCCTAAAAAATTATGGACATCAGCTTTATATGTTTGTTATTATTTATGGATCTTTCTTCAATACTAGTGTTTTTCTCTTACTAATAAGGGTCTTAAACACATCACAATATCGTCAAATTTAAATTAAATTAAAGGATTTCGGTATTTTTTTTATTTAAAGCATTTTTGTCTAACGTAAGTTAGAGCAATTGTTTTGAAGAAAATTAAAACTATGCTCAAGTACAATATTTTTAACTCATTCGTAAAAAATCGAATTATCATTTAATTTTCTTATAAAACTGATAATCATTTAATTTTCTTATAAAACTCTTAATATAAAAATACCTAATTTTTTAACAAACATCGTCGGACTTGATGTAAGTCAAAGTTTAACCGTCTATGGTAAACTTTTTTATAATAATTTAAGGAAACTAATTTTAAACTAAAAAATTAAATTTTTTTGGTGTTTTTTAAAACATTTTCTGTTCAAACTAGAATTTAAGCTTTTAAATAATTTTAAATTCAGTTCTTAAAAGTTTGATTAATTTCTTACTTAAATATTGCATAAAAAACTTTAATTCCAAGTTCAAATTAAGACAAACGTATCGCTAATTTTAATATTTATAATTATATATTAAGGGAATAATTATGTCATAATAATAGGAATTTTTAATAAATCAATAAAAATTAATTTAAAAAGACTAGAACGTAAATTAAGATTTTTTTATTTTATTTTAAAGTTGGAAACAAACACAATAGTTTTTTTTTTGGTATCATATTAGACAAATTAATGAAGGTAGCAGATTAAGCAAAGTGAAACTAAAACTTGTAAACCAGTTTTTCTTTGAAAAGGCTAAAGTCTAAACATGGTAAATTACGTGGGAATTATAAACATTTATAACAATTTTTTTATTTCAATTGAAAATTTCATTTCCTAAATTGTGAAATCAGTTTTTGAAACCTAAATTAAGGCAATACAAAGGTTTAAATTCTAATTAATCTTGCTCGTCTGCTTTTCTTAACTTTTTTGTATTTGCTTAAAAGTTTTCTTCTAAAATGAATGAGATTTATTTTTGTTCCGTTGTCTTTTGATCGTTTAATGATTGTATCCAACGGCGAAAAAAGTCTCTTAACAAAAGATATGGTTAACCAGCAAGTTTTAGTGAAACTGAGAAATATGGGCTCAATCCAAGCAATAAATCGGGAATGCATATGACAAAAGGTATCATAGGTAGACCGGTAACAGTACTCGAAAGTATGGACAATAAAGTGCTAAAATTAACTTGTTACTTGTCAAATTATAATTCATTTAATAGTTAGTAGGTTGAAGATGTCTTAAATCAGAGCTTTAGATTTTAGAGAAATGCCCCAACAATTTCCAAGCTATTGCTGATGTTTAAATAGAAGTTTTTAAGGTTTACTAAGCCTACAATTGTTATTTTTTTTCCATTGCTTATAAAATTGCAAATAACTTAAAATTATCAGATTTTGCTTCCTAATTTAAAATAATATAAATATTTGTTGTTCTATGTCTTACTTAGGATTACACAAACAATGTACTATAATCCCTTCTTTTATCAAAGAACTTTTAAAACTGAAATATTAATTGCTACGGGGTAAAATTTCTAAAAGTATGGTACAGATCGCCGGGTGCTAAATTGGAAAATATTACACGGCTATTCGTGGATAGAAGAAAACTTACTTTAATAGTATTATTACGTGACGTAACCTTTACCTAAACAGAAACAAATAACTTTAATTGATCCGACGTTAAGTGCCTATATATTCCATTGTTAAGGCCCAAACACAATGCACGCGATGCGACGGCGAAATTGCAAAGCGATTCGCATGTCATTGCGTTGAAAAGTAGAAAAGAAAGTATAGGTCAACTTCAGCGACGCGTAAGCGAAACGATTGTGTTAACTCCCATTGAAATATACAGATTCTACTTACTTAGCTGTCAAAAATTCGACTTTGTATTGCGTGCATTTCGTTTGGGCCTTTAAGCATTAATATGTCAAACAAGATGCAGCAAAATTTCTACTTCTTGAAGTTGTTTGGAAGTACCGAAAATTTCAAAACACCTTTTAACCTTTTATCCTTTTATAAAAGACAGTAAACACCTTTTAAAAGGATATCGTTAGACTGTAGAATTTGAGTTATATAATTGTGTAATAGAAAATTTATTTAATAAATAGTAAAGATAATCGTAAGAAGGATCAGTATAAATTTATTTCTATTATTATATTATATACATTATATCATATATGTATCTATGTATAGTTATATATATTTTTTATAACAAAAACTAGATATTTTTTATTTAAAATTTTCAAAGATATACGCAATATATCTATAATAAACAAGAGGATATTAAATTTAATTATTATTCATTTATTAGGCTATCCATTAAAGTTAGAAAAGGTAACAATGCAATATACCTGTATATAAATATAAAAATTTATTAGGTATAATTTCCAAGTCTAGCAATAATCTACCAGAATAGAAAAATAATAAATTTTTAGTTTTTTGATTAAAAAAAAGAAACGAGCAAGAAATTTAGTTTACCACTAATAAAACTCACTTCCCAGCAATTTTAAATTTGAGTACTGATAATTTGTAAAAATTCTTCACTGCAAGAAAAAAACAAAAGAAAATTACTTTAATGAGGAATAAACCGCATCAAAAAATAATAAGATTTTACAACTGAAAAAACAGCTTAAAATCTGAAAACATTAAAAACATTAAATTAAGAAACTCAAATTGACGAAATATTTAACAGTTAACCTTTAGTCTCAGATATAAATTTTGTAATTTAATGAAAAGGTTTATAACCTTTTTTAATTTTATTGCAATTATTCTTTTAATATTATTATGCAATAATAAGTTTCAACATATTACATGAGTAATAATTAAAATGAACATTTTATTTTCTAACAAAATGTTGATCGTTTTTAAATTGCCGGTAAAAAACAAAAATGAAAACACTTCTGTTTACCTATATATGTATATATAGGTATAAGATTAAAAAGGAAAACTTCAAAAAAATATATATTTACTCAACCGTATATCAAGCATTAACTTCCTGTAATTTTGATGAATTCTCAACAATTGCCGGCAATCCTAACTACAATAATTTCACTCTCATTTGTTCGTATTCAGTAGAGCTTAAAGGGCGTCACGCTTTTTTTTTCATTATTCTTTTTTATTTTCCATATATACCAAAAATTGAATAGAATATACATATACATATATGTTTGCATTTTCTTTTATATATCATTTAAAATCTTGGAGAGATTTTACTGTAAACGTTTCTATACTTAAACGACTGATTTCTTTGAATTATTCATATAAAATCTTAAGATTAGATATACACAGAACTCAAGACCATTGTTCTGAGTGTGAATTTATTGGTGGACATATTGGGTATATCTGGAGGTCGTCTCATATATATAACAATTGAACAAAATAAACAATAAAGTAAATATACCAAAACAAGAAAATGAAGAAAAAAAGAAAGATTTTATTTTCAATTGTTTCTTGTATTGTGTTTCCCTATTAAATAGTTCCTTAAAGCGAAGAGAATTAAACAGTAGCTATAAATTCTTTAAACAAAATTTTAATATGTTAACAATAAAAATTGCTAAGGATGTTTTTTTATATGACTAACATCTGTTGAAATGAAAAACTTGCTCTTTTTGGCAAATCGATTGAATTTAGTAAATTATCTAATATCTTTTGATACAATATGTTTAAATCTATTTGGAAGAGATAGAAATGATATATTTTATTCTTCTTATAAGTTTCCTTTTAGTTTTCAACTCGAATTTTTTCTAGTATTGCTTTCAGACAAGCTGGCAGATAAGGAATCAACGACGGTTATTTTTTTCCTTGTCGGATACTGATGTTTTGACCTTTTAAAAACCTGTGTACACTTTCTTTAATAGTGTTATCTATATTTCAAAAAATCAAAATCTGTGATAAATTATATTCAGCGCATGTTTACGCCATGACTTACACCAATGTTTACACTTCAGTATGATTAACTTCTCTTTAGTTAATAGTTAATTATTACTAAATATCTTTGGGTCCATTGTGGAACAGATTCATTAAAAAAGTTCATGTCATAAAAAAATTTCACTGTTTATGATATAATTAAAATATTTTACTTAATTAATAAACATTTTCACGAGTAAGTTAAGAAATATTTAAAATCATAAGAAATAAATCTCCATGAGAAAATATTTCTAAGTCTATAAAATTAATAATAATCTTTTGTGCTAGTTAAATTAATCAAAATCATTTCATTTAATTCATTTATATTCATATTTGAACTTTAAATGATTTTATTTTTTTTTTTTTTTAAAATAATTCCAACACTTATATAAAAGTTAGTTTTATTCTCATAGATGTTAAGTTCAATGTTGACAGTCTAAAGGAGGACTAAGGAATACTTTGAATATTACCCTTCAATTATGAGGGTATTCTTATTAAATAATTTATTACACTACTTAAAAAAACGTCAAGAGCCCGCATTTACTTAAAATTTATGACATATCGACACTTTAGCTGCCCGTGACCATATTTAACTTTATTCTACTTTTGGTAGGAATAAGGTCAAAAAATCACTTCACGTATTTAATTGAAAATCTAATTATATTTAATTTATAGTAATTATAATTTCTAAAATTTATTATTGTATATAATATTCATGATTGTAGCTAATAAAAAACAAAAAAAAAAAAAGGAATTTATAATTAAGTATTGGTATGTGTGTTTTTTTTTTATTTTATATAGGAATACATATTATAAATACTTGTGGGTCTATTGTGCTCCCTAATGATCACGTCTAGGATTGATAGTCTATTATAAGATGCCGTGTCATTGCCATTTAAAGCTATAATTTTTTTCAAACCTTTTAAATTAAAAGTCTACAAGTTCACAAGAATTGCATTGTCTGAAAATATGTGTGAAAAAATTTGCTTCTTTTATAAAAATTTCATTGTGTAAAATTAAACCAATTTAAAATGAATCCTCTGATAATTTTCTGCTTGAAAAGAATTCTTAATAATATTTCCTCTTAGATAGATTGATTTAAGAGACGCCCAAGATGAGTTTCAATTACTGAATTAACTCAATGCACTTCAATTGCAGCATAAGATGACATTAAGCTACTTTTTCAATTATTTTTTTAAAATATTTATTAAATTATTTATAGTAATTAATTTGAATGATTAATATTTAAGTTAAAAAATTGATTCATTAAATATATTATTTATTAATTTTAAATACGATTTTTCAGGCATTTAACCACCTTATATACTTATAAAAAATCTTTTATCCTTAAGGGATTGAGTGTACTAATTGTAAGTCGTCTCATAAATTTCAAGAATAGTTTTTTGGCACTAGTTAATTTTATTTCATAAACAAATAAACATCAAGTTATTATATTAAACTAGCTGAAAACCCGGCGTACTTTGTCACGCCTAAAAAACAAATAATGTATGTGTTCTTTAAGAAAATCATCAACATTTTTACAAATATTATTTCTAATATGAAAATCAATAAAATATTTAACGTTTTACTTTCCAAAATGGGAAAACATTAAAACGAAAACCGAATTTTTCATAATTTACCTTAATATCTATATTTTTTGGGCCTACAAATTTTTTTTTTCTCTCAATGAAATAAAATAGGCAATATTACAACAACAAAAAACAGTTACGGAAATATATTTCCCTTCATATCAACTTCAATATCTAAGCTCTGGTTTACATTCTCTTTCTTGCAATTCAACTAATTGATTGTTATATCTTAGAATAAATGGATAAACAACATTTATGGTGTTTTTATTTGATGTCAAAATAAACAATTTTTTGGCATTTCCACTCTGGAGCAAGCAACATACAATCCATTATGGGCAAAGCATGGATTTTCTAAAACCAAAGTTGATTTTCCATGCGCTTTATTAACTGTGCGATCGCAAGCGGCACTGGAAGTTGTACACGTTCAAAGTCGAAAATAAAATCTGTTGGAATCATTGGAATGCATTGAATAAGTACATTTTCTCCTTTACATTTACCAATAACAATTGTTGCTTCAATCACATTCAGCATGAAATTTATAATAGAGATCTTTATTCCATTACATAGTTTTAGTGGATCTGATGATAAACTACCTGTCCTTGAACTTTAAATGTGGGCATAAAATATTTTTAAGGATGCTGCAATTTAGAAACATGAATAGTACATTAGAATATTTTTCAAAAAGTACTTGGAAAACACAGTAGAACCTAGTGCATGACTCAAAAGTGGCTCAAGTGGATCTACACGATAATTGAATGCTTCCGTAGATGAATGGGCATCAATATTGATCAACACTTCAATATAACTTTTTATCAACTAACTCACATTTTAATAAGTCAAAGTATCAAGTCCATATACACGATGTTGACATAAAAGAAAATAATCGAAGTAATACTCACCTGTCAAATTGAGAATTAATCGTGATATCTATAAAAAATATTGAAGATCATTTATTGAGATAAAAAATTTCATTAAAATCGGTTGAGTAGTTTCGCAGATTAGCGTAAACCAACATCGTGACACGAGATTTTTATATATAAGATATTAACTTTATTTTCTGAAATTTTCAAACGGAATGATACGTATTCTATACCAAAATTAAAGTTAAATTTAATGTACATATATGCATACATAAGTTAAAAAATAAGTAAAAGTATAGGTGGAAAAGTTAGAAAACTATATAAATAATAGTTTTATCTTAAATGGAGATGATGAGCGTAGCGAATAAGAAATGAAAGCTAATAAAATTGTAAAAAAATATGGCAAGAGTATCATCCACTTCAGGAATAGAGCCCAGATACTGAAATGTGTAATTGCAGTTTACTTGGAGTAAAATACAAAAAGCAAACATGAAAAATGTCTCTATCCACCTTTATGTGCAATTTTTTGTTTTTAATTATTAAAGATTATCTAATCGTTGTTTTTGTTCCTCTTTTAATAGTCATAGTACTATTTTTATGCCCCGGTTGAAATATACTCAAAGAATAACAAAAAAGGGTTCTTTCCAACCTCTCTTTCTCTCTGAGTACAGTTGAAAATGTGAGGTAAATTAAATAACTATGTGCTATTCGGTCATGGCACATGAGTATTACTCACATTTTAAATTTTTTGGTATCAGCAGTTTTTTATGCTAGCAAATTGGGTTAAATGTGTCCAATTTCACATAATAACCAGTAATTTGTATTTGAATCTCACACATTTAAATATAGTTACGAAAAAGAGTCCAATTTCATTCAAATCTTTTCGGTTCTTTCTATTCAGTTCTATCTGCTGCTTATCTTTTAAGCTCCTTCTTTTGGTCCTCTATAGTCTAGCTAGACTCTAGACCAGGGGTGGCCAAGATCCCTGATAATCGGAGCCATTTTTTAAGATTTGTCATTTTTTGCGAGCCGCAATTGAATACGTATTTGAAAGGTACGCGAGAGGTATTAAAAAAATTTTTTTACAGATATTATATTTATTGAAAACATATAAAAGTACAAAATATGTGTATTGAATTTAAATATTAAAAATTAAACACAATTATTTTACTTCTCTTGATAATTCTTTAAAATTTGGTGAATAATTGGAGACAGGACTTCTTAGTAATTCTTTGAGATGCTGGTTAGTTAATACTGTTCGGTGTTTAGATTTCACGAATTTTAAAGTGGAATAAAAAGATTCACACAAGTACCTGTAAACATTGCGATACAAAAACGAATTCATCTTCGTATCGTTTCGACGAACAATCAATACGACAATCAGTACGACACGCGTATGAATCCGGAAAAGAACAATACGTTACATCGTTTGCGATTCGAAAAACGAATCTTTTGGGATACGAAAAGCGATGAGAAGCGCGATGTCTTTAAATGTATAGGTGTTATAGCAAATCCATGATAGTTATATATATAAAAAAAGGCATTTTGATGTGTCTAGTAAGACATTTCCTACTAAAAAAACATTTTAAAACACATACGGAACGATAATAATTTTTTAAAACATAACACAAAAATTGAAAGGAAACTCGGGTACATTTATCGAGAGCCACAAATTATTCTTCAAAGAGCCGCATGTGGCTCGAGAGCCGCAGGTTGGCCACCTCTGCTCTAGACCTATCTGGCATATATAATCAATACAAGTTATACTTCTTGTAAAATGCGTTAACATTTGTCAACATTAGAATAAATTATTTGGCAATTTCTTTATGAAAAATGCTTTAAATTGTTCCAAATGAAATTTAATTTTTATTAAACGGGCACTTGATTTTTTGATGTTTTTGATAGATTTCTAAAGCAAAGATCATCATTGACAGCTTCACAACAATTTGAAGGAATTTTACATTTATATGAGGAACAAAAAAATTTATTTGTTTAGCTCAATTAATTGGATTTCACTCAGCTTATTTCTTATTTTTTAATTCAAAGGAATTCCCAACTAGGTTTTTATTTATTTGTTTACAATATTTTTAGATATTTCTATTGTAGTGCTATGCTTATAACATAAATAAATGATTGATGGCAATTGTTTTTGTAAAAAAAATAATCAATAGTTAGTAACCAACTAGCATAACAGTGCAACAATATTTTTTTTTTTTCATGAAATCGATACTTTAGAAATTTTGGGTATTTATGGCTTCTTGTGATCAATTTCTGAAAACTTAAAATTTTTTTAAACTACTTTTAAAGCGGAAAAAAAACTGAACGGTATAATTACCATATAATCAGCTGCTATGCCCACCTAATATTAATTTAAGACGTAATAGGTGGAAGAAAATACTGAAAGGAATCCATTCAAATGCTATTTTTGTTGATATAATAAAACAAAAACAATGAAAATGAAGCCAAATTATTGTAAAACTAATAATTGATTTAATTGCTTTCTTTTCTTTTGCCTGTTTTTATTTATTATAATTTTATATATATATATGACAAATTCATTTTGTCACATCATATTAAATTTAAAATATTATTGAATTAAAATCACTGAAGTTGATAAATTTTTAGGAATAAAGATAAAATATCTTAAATATTAATTAACATTACATGTAAATATGTAAAGTAATATTTTTATAGAATTAATTTCTCTTAAGCTCTTGATTATGTTCTTTCCAAAATTAAAAATTTCTAATTCCGAGTACCTACTGAATTTGCAATTTTAAACTTAAAATTCCAATTTTATGTTATTTTTTCTATATTTTATAATTAAATCCATAAAAATGAAATTGGAGAAATAGTAGTTCGGTAGTGTTTGCAAAGTAACGTTCGATATTTTTTCAAATTGAACAAGGGAAAACAAAGTTAACAAAAATGGATAATTTTGTTTACTTCAACCGAAGAAATCTTTAATCATTGAATGATGTTTGTTTTGTAAGAAAAAGATCATAAAATAATTTTCTAGAAGGTCCGCAAGTTTCCACTAGTTCTAGATAGTTTTTTGTATCATTTATCAACCATCATTACTTTCTGGACATTACTTCGATTGTGTTTTGGGCATTGATTAAACTCTTATATTTTAAATGTTAATATTTAAGTAGTGCTAAGCTCCACTAGATGAAGCTCTTGGCTCCAAAACAACCAAGATGATAGAGCAACGTTGTTTCTGGATGCACTTCGAACCATCCATACCCGTTACCTAAAAAAAAACAACAGACAATAAGTAAAGAGAATTATGTATTCACAATGCATTAATTGAATATAAAGATCAAGGAAACCTCCTTCATTTGAAGAAGAAAAAGATCCTCTTTCATATTGCTAACTTGCAAGACCTGTATAGTTTAAACTTTAAATGGTCAAAATTTAGGAAGTTTTGAATTTTAATTCCTTTTTATTAATTTATTAAGTCCTAATGGCAATAATAGAGCATATTAAAACCACCATTTAAAATTTTTTACAGCAATATTCTTTAGTTCATCAAACTTTTAATAATTTTTATTCCATTCCTAAATTTTTTATTCTATACATATTTTAAAAATGTATTTATTTTTCTAATTTTAGAATAACGGATAAACTAAATAACAATGGGGGAGCTGGATGAAAAAGAAGTTTCACCTCCAGAACCTCAACCAGAGACCGAAGAACCCACAGAAACAGATAAAATGCTCAAAAAAGATGAAAATAATACTGAGACTGATAAATTTAATACAAAATCATCAGAAAATCTTAGTAAAAAATCATCACCATCATTAAAAACTCCAAATGAGGATAAATCATTAGCGGAAGGAGAAGAAATTGTTGAAATTATTGAAAATGAAGTAGTTGATGAACCTGTTAAACAAGATGGACGTGAAGTTAAACCTAAAAAAATTCCAATTGGTGGTATAAAAATGCCAGGGTTTTTTACAAAGAATAAACCTCGTAATGAAGAAGATGGAGCCGATGGTGAATTACTAGAAAAAGGTAAAAATGAGAAAAAAATGGAAGAAGATAAACCTAAAGAAGAAATTAAAGGACCAACAATTGGTCAAAGAATTAGAAATTTTTTTACAAGAAAACCAAAAACTGAAAATGAACCAAAAGATGTTAAGGATGGTAAGATTTAAATGATTTATGCCTAATTTAGCATTTTATTGAATAGTTTTACAGGTATTTTTTTCAGATGAACTCATACTATGTATTTTTATAACACATTATTATTTTTATTAAACTCAAAATATTAATGAGCTACTCAAGTAATATTTTTCTAAAAAAAAATGTCAAATAAATATTAAAGTTAACGAATTACATCCGTAAAAAATTCCTGTAAAATTGCTCACCAAAACACTAATCTAGACATAGAATACGAGTATCCTCTTGCTTACTTTCGGTATAAAATTCTAATAAACCCTTGGTAATGAGACTAATTTTTAGGTAATGGTGTTAATTAATTCCCGGGCACAGTAGAACAATCTGGCCCTCAGCATCCAGAATAATTTCTTAATGTTGTAATTTATTATACTTAACAAAGAGCCTAAGAGAAAGAATAAAGTCATTAGATTCTTTGGGTCTGAATGAAATGACAATAAACTGATTTTTGGTGAACTCATTTTAAAATGTAAACAAATTCCAGAAATATTTCAACCCAACTTCACGTAGACTTTTTAGTATTTCTTTTTCAAATCTGCTTGAAAGCGTTTCAATATACATTGTAATATTTTTGCACATTATTTAAACTGTTAATATTATAGCTGAAACTAAATGAACTAAATTGTAATTAATTATTAATGATTTTACTTGAATTAGAAATTGTTCGACTTTAGGAAATCGGCTGCTGATTACTTCAGTTTTTAATCGAAAATTTATAGCATATTAGAGTAACGGCTTATATTACTTCATTATTTTATATCAATAATTAAGTCATGAATAGTAATTAAATAATTTTTGTTTTTTTTTTCAGATGAAAAAACTGAAACAATTGAAGCACCTCCACCAAAAAAGGGATTATTAAATGCTATTAAATTACCTATTGCAAATATAATTCCCCGAAGAAAAGTCGAGGGTAATGAAGATTTAGAACTTGGAAAAACTGGACCTGGAACAAAAGCTGGTCTTGCATCAATGGAAACCCTTGATGATTCCCTAAAGGATCAAGATAATGTTGATAAAGCTAAAATTAATGAAGATAATTTAGAAACAATAAAATTAACAGATGAGGTAATATTTTTAAATAAAATTAATTAATTAAATAATTTTAATTTTCTTTTTTTTTCCACCTAAAAGAAAAAGGATGACGAACCAAAGAAATCAATATTATCACGAGCAACTGCAATAGGTTCATATAAATGTTCTGTAGATGATGCTGCCATAGCTGGAGGAATATTATTATTTATATTGCTTGTTACACTTATTTGTGTTTTTGCATTTTCTGGTAAGGAAGCTTTAAAATCTCCACCAATACGAGAAGGACGTTTTATTGAGGCAGTAACTAGTTGTGGTATGATTGAGGGTATTAAAGATGATAATGCATTTACATTTTTTGGAATACCATATGCTATACCACCAATAAATGAAAATCGTTGGAAATATGCAAAACCAATTGAAAGTATAGAATATTGTTGGAATGGTACATTACCAGTACATAATCCTAAAGAACCATGTATACAAGTATTATCTAATGGAACAACAGTTGGTAAAGAAGATTGCTTAACATTAGATATAGTGACACCATATGTCCGATATGAAAATCCAATGCCAGTTATAGTTTTAATTGGTGCTGAATCATTTATGGGAGGATCACCTGGTATTTTAAAACCATCAAGTAAATTAGCACAATTAAAAGATGTTATATTTGTCCGACCTAATTTTCGAATGGGTCCATTTGGTTATCTTGCTTTAGATAGTTTAGCTAAATCTACACATCCTCCATCAACTGGTAATTATGCATTATCTGATATAATAGCAGCATTAAAATGGATTAAATTAAATATTGTTCATTTTGGTGGTGATATTAATTCAATAACATTATTTGGTCATCGTACTGGAGCTACATTGGTTTCTGTTTTATCAACATCACCACAAGCAAAAAATTTATTTACACGTGCCTGGGCATCTTCTAGTTCAGCAATTTTTCCAGGAAAACCACTAACTGAATCTATAAAATTAAATAATGATTTTCTTGATTTAATACAATGTAATGATGCCGAATGTTTAAGAAATTCAACTGTTGATGAAATTTTAAATGCTGTACCAGATACATGGCATTATTATTCACCAGATTTACCAAATAATGATGAAAATACAATTGAACGACATGAATGGCTTGTACTTGATGGGCAAATATTACAAGAACATTTAACTGATGTCCTTAAACGTGAAACAAATTTACCTACACTTATATTTGGTACAACAAAACATGAAAGTCATTCTGATAATTTATATATTAAATATACTGAATGGACACCTGAAATTATCAAAAAACATATTGATAATAGTAAAATTGGTGTTCTTAATTTAACTGATGATGCTATTAATTTTTATAGTAATACATATCAAGGACTTACTTCAATGATAACAGATATTCGTACTATTTGTCCTTTATTAATAATAGCTAGACCATTACCAACAATTATGTTTTATGTTGTTACACATAAAAATACTGATTTAAATATATCTAATGTTGATATAGATGTTCAAGCAATTCTTGGTGATTATAGTGTAGAAACTACTGAAGATGAAAATTATGTTAATACTATCCAAGAATTATTTTATCAGTTTGTAATAAATGGTGATACTAAACAATTTGAAACTAGACGTAAGGTTATTGAAATTGATCAAGATATTCAATCACAAGATAATAATTCAAATTGTGATTTTTGGATTGGAAAAGATATAACACCACGATATTCAAAAATTGAATAAACATGTATAGTAAATTTAGATATTATTTTAATAACAAAAAACAAAATATAATTAGTTATAACTTTAGTTTTAAAAAACAAAAATTTTAATTTGATAGTATTTATTTATCAATAGTTTTGTTTAACAATTTATATTAGCATCACCACTTAAGTAATGTAATTTCAAAGTGACCATAATATGTTTATTATTATTATTTTTTTATTATTTAATTTTATTTTAAAATATTCCAATATGCAATCTCATTTCTAGACATCGAAAGCTCAATTTTCATATACATATCTTTAAGAAAAAATATATATAAATATATTTATTATTTCAACATATATATATATATGTATATGTATAACTGATTAGAAAAATATAATTCTAACATAGGACATGAATTTAATGATACATGATAAACTTTTTTAATATTTACGAATATAATACAATGAATTCTAAATTAAGGATATCATTTTTTATTTTTTAAATAATTCACCAGTTTATATTTTCTATTGATCTTAAGATACCTATTGACCTCAACATATATATTTATACTCATTTTACTTAGGGCTCTTAAAAAAATCTTAAACAATTTTGGTAATTAATAAAAATCGGCGAATGTCTACTAGAAAATATGTCAGAACACAGTTTTTATATAAAAATTAGGTAAAAAATGGACATAATTTAACATCCAAATGGTTTTGATAAGTTCACCTACAAACAAAGTCATCTAAAAAAATATGTGTACTGCAATAATGAGGATGCATTATATATACTTGAGTTTCATTTATTTACTGCGAATAAAGCGTAAAATTATTTACCTTAAACTTAAAATTAAAACCTACACTTCTTTTAAATTATTTTCTTGTTTCCTTAATTGGCGAAAAAAATATATTTCATATTTTATATGTCAATTTTATATTAGTCTTTATTTGTAAGAATTTATTAAATTTTTTTCCCAAATTCTTTTGGTATTATATTAAAGATTTCTTTGGCTACTTTTTTGTATTATTTTATGATATGAAAAGAATTCGTTTTTGATAAAAGAATCGATGTAGAATTCAATAATTTTTTAGCATTTTTAACAAAATGACAACAGAAAAAATTTTCAAAATTATTACCCACTTTAAAAACTAATTTATCCTTTTCAAATAATTTCAATGTTTCTTACACAGTCCTATGATAATTCTAGTATAATAATGGAATAAATCATTAATTTTTTATTCAAATACTTTTTTTTATTTAGTATAAAAAGATTATGAAATAGAAAAATTGTTAAGAATTTACAATGAATGATGTATATAATTAGACCTGTATTAAAAAGGATTATGTCCTTCAAATATGTGGGAAGTAGTTGTAAATCAATACAAAATAAGTTTTCAAAAAAATAAAAAAATAATAATAATAATAGTAAGCATTTATAGCATAAATGGTGCAATTTTTTGCTACAACAGTGGTTTTAGTCGTATTTCGTACTAAATATATCAATATTTGTTTAAGATGTCTTTTTGTATAAAAATTTCTATTTCTGAGTATTTACAAACAAATTTTTATACAAAATCTTTGTTTTAAAATTAATATTCTTATTTGGAGTCATAGTATTTCGTCAGATCGTTAAAACTAAAGAAATAAATAAACAAAGATTTTTATATTAATCGTATTTAAAATGTTTTTTTTTTTTTGCTTAAAAAACTACTAAGTAAAGTAAATAAAATAGTTTTTAAAACTAAGTTTTATTTTACTTTAAACATTAAATAACATAAAACCGATGAGCATAAATTAGATTTTATACTTTTTTATAAACAACGAATTAATGAAGGAAAATTGTCATACCTATTATTAAAATTAAAAAAAATACTCAAATTATTTAATTATAAAATAAATAAGTCATTTAAATAATAAAATATAAAAATACAATAATAATAAACTAACGTCGATATTTGCCAACAATAGATATCAATATTTTGCATGGATTTTATTAATATTATTGGCATTTTTGCAAATAGTAAAATAATTTAAAACAATTAAAGGCTGAATGTTTGTAATATTTTATACAATTAAGAATACATTTATTAGTTGTTTTGCTATGTCGTAATATATATATAATAAATTTACAACAAGAAATCTTAATATTAATTATAATAAAAAATTCTCTTCTGTATATTATTTAATAAATCTATAAAATTGTCGTTGATAAATAATTCTCTAAAAATGGTTTTTTTTAAATATGATTTAAAAAAATAAATTAGATTACAAAATGTTATTTTGCTATAAAAAAATTTAGCAATACTATCTCAATAAAGAAAATTGATATTGTTCTATGAGAGAAAAATTTGGTATGTATCGTAAGTTATTTTTGGTAAGCAATTTCTAATTTTGTTTCGTAAATTTATATTTAATATAACAATTTGGAAAGTTTTCTATTGATAAAAACACGATTATAGTTGCTGGAGAGTCCTTGATATTGAGAACAATAAGTAAACAATCTGTTTAAAAACATGTTTGAGCGATACTTTGCTGTGGCACAAAATCAAAATTTTTGGCATTAAAATTTAACTGGGACTGCAGATATCATTTATTCCAGTTAACGACCATAGCAAGTCTCAGACGGTCTGTAAATATCTTCATTCTTTAGCCAGTTAAGTGCGTTTGTCGTGCATAGTTGTCGTCGTTACCATTGACTATGAAAACTATTTCTTTAAAAATATCTATGCAATTTTTCATTACGAAGAATGGAAACGTATACTTGGGGGATTGTACATAATTATTTAATTGATAAAGAAACTGAGTATTAATATTACTTTATATAATCAAATTGTAAGAGAAGTCTATACAAGAAATGGTTTTTTTGATTTATTAAAAAAGTTTATTAAAATTTATTTTTTTAATTTATTTAATAAAATTTTATACAAAGTTTTCTTATGACTTAAAGAGTTTAATTAAATTATACAAAACAAGTTTCATCTTTTGAAAATCAATCAAAAAATTCAATTGTATTAAAATCAATATTAATATATAATTAAAATAATCAGGAATCTTCTGTCGAAGTAATTTTATAAATTTTACATTTATTTTCATTTAAAGCAGCAAGGAATGTTCTTTGACGTTGGTATATGGGACACATATCATAAACAATATCAGTCATTGGTAATGATTGAGTACGGCAATTTTTTTTAAAATCCCATAAACCAATTGATCTTACATCTTCTAAATATGAAGCTATAAGAATATTATCATTTAGATTTATTTGAGTTGATCGGCACATTGCTGATTGAACTTTCGAACCATAAAATACATTTGTAATATTAAGTGCGACTGTATTATTTACTTTAATAAGTTTAGCGAGTATAGAACGTGATAATGTAAATTTTGTACTAGGACGAGTAGCTATTAACAATGAACCAGATTTATATTCGTATGTCATTGAAATAAATGGTCCTTCAACATTTAATTTGGTTGAAATATTATCATTAATACCATGAAACCAAATACTCTGTAATTTACATACTAATAATCCACTAAATGGAAAATTATCTGAATATGGTATTGAACATATATTTATAACTGGACTCATATCACCTTCAGTTTTAAATTCTTCTACAAAAGTTGATGTCTGTCGTATATCATAAAAATAAGTACTACCATGTTGTGTTCCTAAATATAAGTTACTAGGTAATTCTTTATGAAATGAACAAGCCCATATTGGTTTATCCGATGGTGTAAATGTATTCATTACTGATCGATCAGACATATTTAAAAGTTTCGAACTTTTTTCCATTGTGGCAGTTATTAATAAATCTTCTTTAGTACTAAGACCTATATCACGTACAACTTTTGATGATAAATAAACAAAATTACTTGGACGAAATGAATAAGTTTCAATAAAACGAATACCATATCCAGGAAATAATAAATAACTAGATTTTTGAGAAACAATTAAATTATTAATATTTTGACTATATACCATAACACGGCAGCCAGCTTCTTTGGAGAGTTCAATATTTTTTTCCATAAAAACTTTGTAATTTATAAGAGGTTGTGAATCAGAATTTATACTATATGTATCACATTCAATTTTTATCATTTGACGTAATCTGTTTATTTCATCTTCTAATACATTCACTCGACATTTATTTAATGTTGATTCTACTTTAATTGAATCATATTCAGCAGCTAGTTGAGAATATTTGGCACGTTCTTCCGTGAGTAATTGTTTTAATTTATATTCTTCAGACTTATCAACAACACACAACCTTTTAGCATATAAATATCGTATATCACGATTGCCCGCAGACTTTTCTTTACACGTGGGACAGCATTTTGTCCCAGAAGGTCTTTCTTTAAACCATTGCTTAATACATGATTCACCATATAAGTGCCCACATTTCAGGCTTGATAGACGATGTGGACCAGAAACTTCCCATTGTTCTAAACAAATGGGACAAACTGATCCATCATCACTATTAGTTGAATCATTTTTTGATTTTGGTGATGGTATGCTGTTTGGACTACTTCTACTAAAATAAATATTTTTTAATTAAAATTACTATGAAGTAATTTTGCAAATTTTTAACCTTTTCCTTTTCTTTTTATTAGATGTTTTTGTATAATTGTGATCATCAGATTGTTCATTATTATTTTGACCTATAGTTGAATTAAGTACGGGTTCAATAATCTCAATTTCTTCAATATAGTTTTGGTGTATAAGCGTATTTGTAGTTATATCAACAACATTAGCGGTTTGTTGAAAACCGTTCTCATTGTTTGTTATTATCGGTTCTTCACGAGATGTAACTACAGCTTCTTCTTCAGCTTCATTGGTATTTAAATCTTCTTCCATTACAGTTTATTTTATTCATATATATTTCACTTAATACTTCAATAATTGTTTATAAAATCGCGATCTTGACACAACAAATCATGATAAATTTTGGCATTTAAATAAACGTAGTGCTACCATATAAACGACGATAAAAAAGTTCTTTGAATAAATAGACAAATTTCTTCTCCAAACGTTTAGCATTAAAATTACCAATGCTTGAAGTGAAAGCGAATATACAATATAATGAATTCTTATATGCAGATTATATTTAAATTATATAATTATAACTGAAAAGAGTTCAGTTTATATCTTTAAAGAAAGATGTCTCTAACAAACTTCCTTTAATATATATATGTATTCATCTGTCAATAAAGTGTCAGTATTCGTATATTTTTTCTATACACATATATTAACCTTAGCGTGTTCTTGTTTATCATAAAAAGAAAAGGCTGCTTTTGCATTTAACATTATGCCGTATCATAAAGATGATTTACTTAGTGGTGAACCAATTGAAGGAACAAATCAAGAATCACAATACAAATTACAACTTCCAAGTCCAATAATTACCAGAAGGACAAGAACCGCGTCAACGTATAAGATATTTTATTTAATACTTCATTTTTAATAATCTTATACTTTTAGATCAGCAAGAGCTCTAGAAAATCCAATGGAAACTGGTATTGTCAAATCTTTTAGCCGTTCAAAAGGTCACGGATTTATTACTCCCCGTCAAGGAACTGAAGACATATTTTTACATATATCCGAGTTTGTATCTTTCAAATATTAAATTAAATTACTTAAATTAATTAGTTTTCAATTTAGTCTCTTATAACTATTAATATATTTGTATACTAGTTATTTTAAGATTACTAAATCTTTTAATTTAATACCATATGGTAGCGATATGTCAAAATTATCCTCTTAATTTTTCCCGCTCAAATTAATTAATACTACTTTAAAAATATTTTAATTTAATAATATTCAAATCATTAATCAAATAATTACTCGAATTACATATATTTATATAAAGACATATAACTAATTAAAAGTTATGTTATTTAGCCGAATAAAAAATATTTTCATTTTTTTAACTGTTAATCGATAACGTAAAATTAATTTTTTATTCTGATATTAAAGAAATAATGATAAAAAATATATTTTAAATTTTTATTTTAGTGTGGAAGGAGAATACGTTCCAATGCCTGGTGATGAAGTAAAATATCGTTTGTGTTCAATCCCTCCAAAATTTGAAAAACACCAAGCCATACATGTCCAAATCGTTCATTTAACACCAGAAAAACACATTAAATGGGAAGAACCGTGTGATGAAGTGGGACATATGGTCCATTAAATATATAAAAAAATTTTAATTAGTTTAAATGAGCATAAAGTAGTTATAAACTATAAGTCTCATAACATATTTAATATGCCATCTCTATTGTATATTTAAACCATATACTTAAATCTACATATTATTTGATTAATGTTATCACTGATATTATTTTTTATTTTTAAGGGAAATAAGATGTTTTTTTTATGAAAACTTGTTTAATTTTTGAAATAATATGGGTTATATGGGATTGTTACGACGTTAATAGTTTTTTTTTTTAATTTAAATTCAATTTATTCTGTTTTCAGCTCAATATAAAAAATTTTGTCATTAAGTTATAATTACATTAAAAAAAATAATAGAATTACAGCTGGCTTCAGTGCTTCAATTGTGTTATCTTTAGAGCTTTAGCTTACGTTTGACTGAATTGCTCCAAATGAATATGCTAAGCTATAAGAATTTTTTAAAATTTAATATGTTGATTATAAAATTGATTGTATACTTTTTAAGGTGTTGATTTTAGCTAAAAATTAGACTATAGTTTTATTTCAAATATACTTAAATTGAAATTCTATTTAATTTGATATTGTACAAACACAGCAACTAGGAAACCAGAAAGTATCTGTATATAAATTTTGTCCTGTACTACTTAATGCGACTAAACGTTTTTGTATATACTTCTGTTCACATTGAGAATTATACCCATTGGGTAATTGACAAATATTTGAGCATACTGTAGATCTGAAATATATATATATATATATATAAGTTATTATATTTTTATTAATTATTAATTAAATATGTTAAGTAAATAATCCAAAAACAGCTCTAATTATAAATAAAAAATGTAATAGAAAACTAAACCGCAATTAGCTCATAAATGCTACAATGTGGCAAATGAGAGTAAGTTTAGGCTTCAGCAAATAACTTTCAAGGAAGATATTAACATGTTCTCGTTATTCTGATCTTTGATCTGCTTTCATATTCTTCAGATCTTATCCCAAAGATCTTAAGATGTTTCATAGAAATTTATCAAATAAAGAAATTATGGCCAAAATTGAGGGTATTTTGAATTGGTCTTTACGCTCGGTATATAAAAGTTAGAGAAGTATTAAAATAACTGTACTCATATTTTATTGCTTATAAAGGAGATTATGGTATGTTAATGGATAAAGTCAAATTGTTATCAAAAACTAACATTTTTTGTGTCAGCATCGAACCTTATTGACTGATGTGTTACATCAGTGGATGTAAGGTAAGGATGATGAAAAAATGTTTTTCTCTGACTGTTCACAAGTCATCGAGTCTATCAGTGCTTATGTTACCTGGTTAAAGCTCAGGTTAACATAGCTCAGATCGTGGTTTTGGTGGAAATGTTTTTATTTACCCATGTTTGTGGCCACTATGAAAGTCAACTCATAGATTAGTGTGACTTTCCCCATTTGTATGGAATTTAGCGACATTTGTCATTCAATTTTATGATGTAAGTAAATCTTACGATCAAAAATCACTTCCATAAGGACAAAGGCCTAGGGGATTTCCACCGAGTTTACGCATTTTTAAATGCAGGCAATTAGTTTTCTATATTTATTTTTAGCTCTTTTTCAAATTTGAAATTGCTACATTACCATTTTTAATCCTATGTTCTGATTTATATGTTAAAGAAGGAAACAACAACAACACAAGCTAAGCCAAATAGTAGTAGATAAATAAGAACGGTAAGTAAAAATGGGAAGCTGTTGGTTAGCACTGGAAGCATTCATTGCACTCAGCAAACGTACTGTCATTTTGACCTCTGTGTACGATTGTTAGCCACTCATTGCTTTAATTTGAACAGTACATTTTTATTTTAAGCTTGCGAATTGCAATTCACTAGATTTCAGTGTATATATAATACACATTAATTCTAAATATTTTGATAAAATTAAACTTACACACAAGTTTCAGATTTAACTAATTGTCTTGCAGTTCCTACTTCATTTAAGACATAAATCCAGTCACCTATAAACATGAGATACAAGGAGTAAAAATTTGTTTACTATTTTTTTTTATACTTAAAAAATAACCTTTAGTATTAAGTGCTGCCTTTGGAGTTATATATTGTGATGACGATTCACATAATTTGGCTTTATTTGGAGTTTGTCGTTTTTTTCGTAATTTTTCTATAGATTTTATTGAATTATCTGTCGATTGATTAAAATTTTTCATCTCTAAATCTCTCTTATATCGATACATCCAATTTCCGGTATTGTACTGTGTTATTTTCAAATTTGTATCATGGTTTGTATTTTTATTTTGATTTTCTTGAGATGGAGTAACACCTAAAATTTGATGACTTCAAAAATAATAACAATTAAATTATATTTTTTCACTTTAATCAATAAAATAATATATTTTACTCTTGTTGTGCAGGTTTTGGAATATAAATTGGTTCAAGCAATCTGCTATCATAATTATTGTTATAATTCTTTGGTTTTTCATATTTATATCCATTGAAATTTTTTAAATAATTTTGTTCTTGTATCATGAAAATATTTTTGTATAAATGTGTGTTTTTATTATTATGATAATGATGAATATTGAAATTTTCTGTAGTTTCATCAACAAATAAATTATGTGCATCACGACCCAATTTGAAAATCAGATGCTTTATTAAATTTCTGAAATTTAAAATAAAAATTTAATATTTTTCTTATAATTCTATGAAATTAGAAATATAATAAACAAAGACACCCATATAGAATATGAAGGGGATGGTACGGTTTTAGAACTCTTTTTTTTCTGAGTGTCTCGAAAATATTGTGTCAAAATTTCAGGTGATTCGGAGTTAAATTAACGAAGATACAGCGTTTCAAATGACTGCTCCTCATATAAAAAACGTCGTATAAAAAAATTTAAATCGATTTTCCGGCAAACAACATTTTTTTATCCCGTGAACTAAAACTCCAACTAAAAATCCACTAAACTGATCCCTTTAAAATTTTGTACACTTTTTCTTCATAGAAATCACCAGGTAACCACGAAGAGTTTTTTTTTTAACAATTTTTTCCATTTTATAATAACAAATACACAGAAATTTTAGGGCGAATATCGCATTTTTCACTTCAAAGTACTGCCAAAATTCGGCCTCGGGCAACATGTCACCTGTAAAACGCAATTTAATTTTTTTGTTTCAGGTAATCTGGTAACTACTTATGATGTTCACGGCAAGACTACTTTTTTCAGAGGCGCCCCAGGAAATTCGCTTGCAGAGCCTTATTTATTAATATTTAAAAAAAAAATATTCAGAAAAGATGCTTAAGATGTATCTTAACATGTTTATAAAATAAATAAGTCGACATGACTCCTATTACAAAAAAAAATAATGAGTATAAAGTATGCCTTTAAAACCTTACCATCCCCTTAAACTATTAAAGGTAAATAGATTAACCAAAAGAAAAATTGAATTAACGATTAGTAAAATTGTCGATATTTGATAAGTAAATACCCTATTTTTCCTCTTTTTATTAAAATAAAAATTGAAATAAAAATTAAAACATTTAATAAATTAAATAAATTATATTTCGTTTTATCTAGAAAGGTGGAATAAGTCTAATAAAAAACTTGAAACAATTAGACAATTAGACATCTAAGCTCTAGATTTCTTTTCAAGGATATAATAATTATAATAAATATAAATGCATGTTGCTGAATGTCTTAATGTATTATGGGAATAAAAATTTATCTTAACTAATTACTGACAGTGATTTTATGAAATTAATAAAGTAATTAATAAAAAATCTTACACGGGATAATTATCAACATGCTCGCAATAAGTCTTCCATGGTCTTGCACATGATGGAGTCTGACCTGTTGGCGCTGGTACAAACTGACATGGAGGGGCACCATATAACCCACATTGTGGATTAGCTTTTGTACCAGTATAGTAGAAAAAAATCTAAAAACAAAAATTTTTTTTCAATCAATTTTCTCATTATGTTTAATAAATGCTTACAATATTCAATAATACACAAAAAATAAATACACATGAATGCATATTTATATTCTTAAAAATGAAATTTTTTTACTCGAATGTTTATTTTTAAGTTAGGTCCTGTTAATTGGATTCAAAATATATAGTTTTGTACATCACGACCAAAAGTTTTGCTTTGAAATCAACAAAAATTTGAAATGGTTTTTCTTTAGTTGTTACCTGTAAAAAAATATTTGAGATTATTTTATGACTTTTATTTGTTTTTGACTTTCCTTGAAAGTCTTAAAATAGTTTATACCAAAGCCCTATAGTTTTCTTATGAATTAAAGAAGTTTTTCGTGGATATATATGGAATTGTTTATTCTTAACTTCTTCTGTACAACAAGGAAAAAACAGCTCGTACAAAACTATAGAATTCAATACATCTACTCAATTTATTCTATGTAGTTTTTTTTTTATCAAGATTTGTCAAAATTTAGTCTGATGGCTACTTTTCGGGATTTGAAGAGTGTGTAAAACATTTCCGAAGTTAAAAAAGTGTTTATTATGCTAAGAAACAGATTGATTACAAATAAAAATTAAAATAATTCAAAAATAATACTATTTTCAAATTAATTTAATCAACTTAACTACATTCCGAGAACTATGTAAAAAAACAAAAAATTAACGAATAACAAAATCTGACCCATATGAATATTACTACCGTTAAGTTACCAGTTCTTACATCAGGACTTAATAAAAATTGATTAGTAGGTTCCAATTTGTCCACAAGTTATATTAAATCATATTTAATGGCAGCCATAGGTTAGTATTGGACATATTAAAATCTAGTATGTAATTAATTTAAATTTCAAGTTATTGATTTATCCAATTTTTGCATACAGAGATATGCTTACATTGGTAAGAGCAACAGTTTATTTCAACTCTGAATATGACCAACCAAACAATGTTTTTTATGTAAGTTGATTACTGTCCCCGTTTTTATGTTAACAATAATATAGCGTTAATAAATACAATTTTTACAAATAAAATCTATACGAGTTCAATTAACTTTTGATAATTTAATAAAAACTTAACTAATTATAATTCTAGTCAGTCAGCGGCTTAAGTTTCATTTTCTTTAAAAAAAAAAGGAAGAAATATATAAAAAGCACCTAAATTTCAAAATATCATTCTGACAGTTACATAATTTAGTTAACTACATTTCAGTAGATTTCGCTTTAATTTTATGACATAAAAACCTATGAGAAAGTTAAAATTCTTTTTAAACGAATGTGAGTGCCAATTTAATTGATTTTTAGATTTGCCATCCATATTAATGAACTTATCTTTATTTATTTTATTTGTTTTTTTTTGTCAAAAATAAAAAAATTTCGCAATCAATATTTAGAAGGTTAATCTGTAGGATTAGACTAAAAAATACATAAAATGCATTAGTAACATATTTTTTTCTGGCTAAAGATAATATTAAGCATGGATCCGGCTCTAATAATTAAATATTTAATATCATAATTAATTAATTAATAACTTGTACCATAAATGTGCTTGTTCAAAGAGGTTTAAATTTTTAGTAATTGGAATAATTTTAATGAGACTGAGTAGAGTTTTTTACTTGTAGAAAATTAGCTTACAAAGGTTAGTCCTTTTTTAGAAAAAAGGCATAAAAATTTATCTACATTATGCTATTTGCTTGGATTCAATTTAAATTTTGGTGAATGTATAGTATTAAAAATTATTGGCAATAATAAACTATTAAAAATTGGCATTAATGGTTTGATTTTTTTATTTTTGGTATTGGTTCGTTTCTAAAAATTTGGAATTAATTTTGGCTTTTCTGTAAAAGCAAAAAAAAAAGTATTATAGTATCATCTAGGCATAATGCTGAATTTGTTTTTGAAGGTTTCACTAGTATTAGAAAAAATATTGTATTTCAAGAAATCATTAATTTATATATTATCTTTTTAAGGAAAAAACCAAAACTTAATTTAATAGAAATTTTTAATATTTTTTTGTTCTAGCATTAATTTTGTTTATTGGTGGAACAGTCATTGAATGTAATGTAAATATTTTACGTGAAAACAAAAAATAGCCAGAATTTTAGAATATCATTTTTAGTAAATTTATTGTTTTCAACTTGGGCCAGTTTCTGATTTTGTAAGAAGTCAGAATTAGAATAAAAAGATAAATTATGACATATTTTAAATTAGCAAAGTTTGAATATTTCATTTTTAAACTAATTTCACATGAAGTCAGAAATTGACACTTGTCTATGGAAACTTTTATAAAGAACAATAACAAGAAGATTAGATGTTAGAGTTGGTCACTCTTATATCAATTAAAATTTCTGACTAATTTAATTAAATATTTAAAAAATTTATCATGATGAATATAAAAGAAAATTTGTAACTCTTAACGAACGAGCGCATTTACTAACACAATGACGTTAATAGATTTTTAAAAAATTAAGTGTTTTAGTTAAAAAGCCAGAAAAAGTAAGTAATTAATATCGCTTTATTGGATTTTATTTAAATTTACAATGTGATATGATGTGTCCATAAAAAAGGATACTGAAGTAGAAATTTCAGAAAAATAATGGGAGATTTGTAAACATTTATAAATATATTTTTTATAGATTAACAATGTATTTATACAAAATTACTTATATTTTTTTTCTTTTTTAAACCCATAAAATTAATCTTCGCTACTAGAAAATTCCAAGTTTCTATTGGTACTTGGTTATTCAACACTCCTTTTCTTGGCCATATTTTATAAGGCTTAAATTGTGGATAAAGAAAATAAAAATAGCCCACATTTACGCATGATCCAGCTCTCTTTTTTCTAACAGATAGTGCTCCAAAAATGACGATATCAAACTTTATTGACCGATTATTGTTATTATTACTAATTGTAAGTCGAACCTAAAAGATTTCCTATAATATTACGACATTTGGTGTTTCTTTTTGGAATATTTATAATGTCGTGAGTATTGCGACATTCATTTGTTAAGGGTTAAATTTAGTTTTTATGCTTTTAATATCAAAAATTACTAACAAGCTACATAATGCACAATTAACGAGCATAAAATATACAAAGAAAACTAAAATTTAATGTAAAAATTTTTGAAATTCAAATGATATAAAAACTTTAAAGAGAAATTATTAGTTTTGCTATTTTTTAAAAGTTTTTTTGCCAAATTCAACTTTCACTTTACCTGATGACCGCTAAATATAGGACAAAGCATATTGCGTTTGTCTTTATTATGCAACGCAGATAATTAAATTATTTGCATATATAGGAAAATCAAATAAAAAGTATATAAAGTTTCCCTTGAATAATTAATGCTATCAAGCTACAAGGTAAGAAAATAAATTTTTTTATACCTCTGTCTGCGGCTAAAAAGTAAACAATAAGTCCAATCCAAAATGTTTAGTATTGTTCAACAGATCACTTGAAATATATTTAAACAAATAATTATTTTTTCTTACTTAAATTATCTTTAGATAAATCTTTAGCACAGTAATAATTTGTATTTAAAAAAAGTTTTGTTTGATTTACTGTATCGTAAGAAAAGAAGTTATTATTCACTGTAATCACACATTTGAAAATCACAGTCATAAAAGCTATCACTACTAGTTTAAAGAAGTCCAAAATAATAACTAAATAAAAAGCAGCATAAACATAGATCTTCTGCTATATTATTTTATTATAAAAAACAAAAAAAAAAAAAAACTCCTCATACTCCCGTTCGTTGCCTTTCTAAAATATGGCAACTGCCACTAATTGGCAGTTAGTATGTATTTTTAACTAATGCAAATTTGTGAAGTATGTATTAAGTTATAAAACTTTTTACCTGGTCTATATTATGTAGATTTATGTTTTTTACTTTTTTGCTAGAATTTTCTTTGATTGTTTTTTTTTTTACTAAAGTTTGCTGTCTGAATCTTTTGATAATAACACATTTATGCTGAAAGGGGTCTAAAATTTTTTTGCCCTAGATTTTATGCAAATAATTAGAGTTTTTGGAAGTTTTTTTAATTTTTATTTATTAATAGATTTTCTGTCATTATATGAGAGTAATAAATCCAAAATCTTGATTAAAGAAAAAGTGTATATGATTTTGTTTAATATAATTTTCAGAATTAGACATCAAAGTTTTGTAGCTAGTATATAATAGATATGAAGCACATGCATTATAGGAAAATATTATAAAAAACTGAGAAATATGTAGTAAACATGAAGAAGTTTAAGATATGGTCATTAAAGCCATGTAAAATAAAACACTGATTAAATAATAAAAAATACACAATGAATTCCTTGATATTTAGGAACAAGTAATTTTTTCGTTATCTTCTGGCCTCAGATAATTTGTACAAATTCTCTATTTTTCGAAAATACTTGTATTTCCTTAGACAACCAAATAAGAAAAAATTTTTTTTTAAATATTTTGAAAAAACTGATTGTTCTAAAAGGAACATGCTTTAATCCGTAAGGAAATAAGAGGATAACATTTATATTGAGCAAACTAGTAGTAGTAGTAGTAGTAGTAGTCAAAATGCATCACGACGAAGATCAGTTTATTGCTTTTTGTAAGGTAATTTAAATTTATTTTTTAACTGTCAGGTAACTATTTTATTTAAGACTAAACGTTACCATAAACTTAGTAAATAAAAACACAGATGTTAAAAATTAAATGTATAATTTCCAACTTTTCTTAAACTACCTCTTCCTGGTTTCCCACCTCACCGTGGTGAAAGAACCTAGTACCTGATCCACACACAGCATTTTAGAGAAGCTAGGGGCCAAGCTGAATAGTTTACAATCGAATCTGAGTCAAAAGCATTCAACTATGTACAAACGGTGTTCTCCTGCTTAAAGTATTTCCATTGATATTATTCATTTTCTATCTATCGTTGACCTTATCAGCTTAAATTGAAGCGAAAAAAAATTAAACCAGCTGCCACAAACCAAAATACCTATAGAGGTAGATTTTACTAAATAAGGTTATACTAGGATCGGCCTCTTGTTGAAAATCTCAACAATATATCGTAAAAAGCTTTGCTTTGGTTTTATATATTATACAAGTATTAATTCACCCTAAAAAAAAGTAGTTGGTTTGAAGTTCAATGTTTTTCGATATAATCATTAGTAAATTAAGTTGTAGCATGCCATTTAAAATGGCTGACATCTGAGATTCCTAACACTGGAAAATAATCATTTTTTGTCTTGTTTTTGGCAAATTTCTTACCAATTGATCTTTACATTATTATTCATATAAGGATTCATCAAAGACAAAATACGTCCGACAGCAGATACCGCACAAGAAACTTCTCTTGAGAACAATTTTTTTTAATGTTCCGATACCTCGAATATTAAACGAAATTTCAAAATTCATTTGAAATTTGGCATATTCCTGAATTTTTATTGAAACTTCCGCATTTCGTTACTTAGAGGACGGGATCATAAAACTCTTACTGGATAATTACGGTTAAATGTGTATCATGTGTACTATATGCATTCTGTGACTCATCTATTTCCTTTTCTGCAGTTGAATCGAAATCAACACGCTCGAAAACCACCATCTACCAATTACAAAAAACTAACTTTCGATTTTCGGACCAATTATCATAACTTTGAAACGAAGCTCAAAATTGAAAAAAAACAACAACTTTTCAACATTACACAATATTTTATGATTATCTACTTAAAACCCAGCTCAAAACTAAAATTCATCCAATTTGAAGAATTTTTACAAAAAAAAAAATCACGTCATATTGGGTCCGCCATCTTGAGTTTTAAAAAACTCATAAAAGATTCAAAATCAGCGCCTTTGAAAACCACCGTGTACCCCTCGATAGTTAGAATATGATGGTTACATAAAAATTTCTGTTCCATGTTTGAGAACGTTAGTTTTTTATTCATAAAAAACGAACCGCTTGACCGACTTCGCTCAAACTCCTTTCAGATCTAAGCCATGACGTGGCCTATCGATTGATATATTAAAAACTTAATTTGGTCCAGTAGTTTTTGAGAAAACGAATCTCATAAAAGAGCTCACATATATACATACATACATACACACACACACACGGACAGACACCACTCTAAAAATAATTGCAAATGATTCTCCAGACCTTGAAACGTAAAGAAAACACAAAATTATTGATTTCGATTTTCGGACCTAATATAGTAACTTCCCAAGAGAAGTTAAAAATAAAGCAAATTATTTAGGCATAAAGTTAAATAAAAATATTTCGAATTAAACTACTTACACGACATTAATTTCGTTAGATATAATTTACCAAGCTATGGTAATATTTGATATTTAATAGCTACTTTAAGGCACTAAATCAAATCTAATTAAAATAAACTCCTTTAGTTAATAACTAAACAAAAAGAAAATTATAAGAAATAATTAGAAAATATGGTTTATTACATGGTTTTATTTTTAAATTTTCTAACATCCATAGATCTTAAAGATAATACCAATATCTCTATTATTCTTTTATTAAGAATTCTTATTTACGAGAAAAATTTCTTATAAAATTATATTAAATTAATGTAATTTTTATTATTAATATTATTCTTTGACAATCAGCTAAATAAAATTAAATTATAATATTAATTTCTGTTCATGATAAATTCAATTTTTTTAAATATAAAAAATTAAATTTTAAACTTAAAAAACATTATTTAATTAAAATTAGCTTCTACCCTTCATTTTAACCATACAGTTTTCTTTTAAGTTATGTAGTATTTAAAAAGTAAAACAATAATAATTAAAAAGAATCAAGCGTAGATAAAAGAATGAAATAAAATACCAGTCATGCTTTCTAGATACTTAAAAAATGTACCGCTAAATACATCAAATAAACTTGCAGACAAAAAAAAACATATTTCTATTCAATAGCGTTTTTTATTTGAAACGACGAAAATAATTAATAATACTACTTTGAATAATCAAATATTAAAGATTAAATATTTTAATTAAATTCAAAAGTATTTTTAATTACCATTAAAAGGATTTTTCAAAGACACAATATACAAGCATTAATATTTTGAATAGAAATATGCAAATTAAAATATTCTATATATTTCTGTTTCAATGTATGCTTTTTATTACAGTTTTAACAAATTTTCTTATACCTCTTTTAATTGCACGTGCATTGTATTTCCAATGTTAGTCATTTAAAGAATTTAATTGCTAAACAACTATGTTTAATATTTTATTAACATTTTAACAGTAACAATATATTAAAAAAATAAAATTGACAATGTTATCAGTTTATCTTGAGGTATTATTTAAAACATAACATGTTAAATAAACACTATAATTGTGTTTTCTTAAATATTTCAATTAAAAAAACTTCATAGATTTCGAATATATTTCTTCTTAGTAGATGCATAAAACTTAAAGTATGTAAACAAATGTTACTAGAATTTTTATGATCCCATCTTATCTATATGAACATGCACATTTATTTTTTACAATAGTACTAATAAAATGTAATTTCGACTAGCACTAATTGGCATCAACATTTAGAAAAAAATATTAAATAACATATTATTTCAATTAACTTGAAAAATAACATAAAAAACTGAATAGAGTTTGTATTTAATCAAAAACTTAATATGTATATATAAAAAAAACACTGATGTCCTTATTATTTGAACTTATCTTAACAAAATAATAAAAAATTAAAACAATTTTCCAAATAAGCGGAATATATACATATATATATATATATAGATATATCCAAGTTCAATCGGAATGCAAAAATATTGTTCGTTTTATATGTAAATAGAATCTATAATAATTTCATTAACCAATTTTAAATTTTTCTATGAATATGTTTAATATTGTCCAAAATACTTTAATATTATAAATATTTGATGAATTTTCAAAAAATTTTAAGTTTTTATTCTAACACAATATTTATTTCACATTAATATTAAGATCAAAACTTTGTTTAGTTTTTTTGTTTTTGTTTTGTGTAGCTAAATTAAAGAATATTAAAATTTAATTTTCCAAAATAAATTAAAAGATGATAAAATGCATGAACATAAATTATACTTAAATTAAAAATTTAAATTTATTTAATATTAAAATAAAGTTACAAGTTTACAGGAATAGACTAGATTAAGCCAGTTTTAGCCTTTTTTATACTGGTATAATACACGAATATATATGAGTTTTTTTTTATTTTTGATTTCAGCATTTATTTTGTTAGTAATAAAATATTAATTTTTTTGAAATTAAAACTTTAAAATATTATTCAACAAAACAATATATATATATATTTATATATATATATGTATATGGTATATAAAAAATAATTGCTCAAATTTCATAAATTAAAATGTTAGACATTTGTATTTAATGCAAATATTAGTTAAATATTTCAAAAAAAATTTTTTAAAAATAATAATCTTAAAATTAAAATTTAATTTTATACAATCACAAATATTTTCTTGGTATATTTCCTTGATTATAAAAAATATTAAAATAAATGTTTACGAGATTTTTTTTAATTAGTATAATATAAATAAAAGTAATAAAATCTCTTTAGTGTGCAAGAGGTCTTACAAAAATTTGGACAATTATTTCACTTCTTTATCTTCTTTTTAATAAAGAATACTTTGGCTTTCAAGATTTTCTTTTAAATTGTAAAAGATTTGTAATTGTTGCTCTGGTTTTAGGTTAAATATCTAAAAAGAAATTAGAAAAACATTAAAAATGGTAAACAATACTTTAATTTAATGTTATTAATTACTTGAGAAAGAAGTTTTGCTGGAGATGGAGTCCTTATGAAACTAGAAATATAGACATTAACAAAAGTTGCCATTAAAAATTGACAGTCAAATCTATCCATAATTCCTCCATGTCCTGGTATCATATCACCGAAGTCCTGTAAATATCATTAATGTTAATTTTGTTAAGCATTTTTGTCAAGAAAATTTAATATAATGATAGTTATTTAAATTTCAAAATCTTTATCTTACAATAAGCTGTTATCTAAGGATCTGCATATTAGCTTATAAGTAATTAATCGGTTGAAATAAAATTAGCAAAATTTTATAAAAACAGAATATGCAGTTACAATGGACAAAAGAAACTTATAGAATTTTTGTATATTAAAAGATTTTCAATACTCTGAAAAATATTGAATACTATTCAAGATATGAGTCGTTCAGAAGCCAATGTGAATAAGTCCAACAAAACCAAACTGAGAAATTTAATGCTTCTTAATGCATTCATAATACATAACACATGCGGAAGCTATTAAAAAAAGAGGTTTTTGACCAATAAAAAATGAAAATATGAGTAAATCCTTTTAAGACTAAGAAATATATTATTTATTCTATTAAAATTTGCAAAAATCAGAATATATGAAAAAATGGACTTATCCACATTGGCTTCTGAGCGACTCAATATAATGGTTAACCTCTCTGATATATCTAGATATTCTAATTTTAAGATTAAATATTACTTTAGCATAATAATTTATTTCGCTAAAAAATACGAAAAATTTATAATTTATTAATTTGAAGAAAAGATAACACAAAAAAATCATTAATGTTTTGGTTTTAATTTAAAACATAAATGTTTTGCCTTAAATGAAAATTATTACATTCACAAAGTAGCCATCATAGCTTTAAAACAAGTCATCAAATATTCAAATCGTGATTAATGTAACAATTCTTTTTGAATCAAATGATTCAGAAAAAATTTCGCTTTTAGAGTTTAGGCTTTTTATAAAACATATACGCAAATAATGCACAAAAATGCATTTATTATAATCTTTAGATTTTAATAAGATTTTATTTAAACATTTTTTTTTTAAAAACAACAACAAAGAAATTTAATTTCTTTAAACAAATAACTAGACATAAAATTTTTAAGCACACTCTAAATTGCAAAATAATTATAATCACGAAATGTAAGTAAGTTAAACCAAATAAACGAAAGAAATGCGTGCATTCACAAAATTTGACATTGAATTATTTGAAAAGTATAAGAATATAAATTACTTTTTGTAGCATTCATTAAGTTCCTAGTAAAAGTTTCTAATTACTTTAATAATGAGAACTGTAATATTTTCGAAAAATGGATATTGTAATGTTAGTAAATAAATTAATCATATTTTTTAGTCTTGCATTGTAGTTCTACAGTTTGTTTTGTACCCTAATGAGTAATTTTTTTTATTTCAATTTATTATATTCAGATCTACCATTTTTTCCAGAATTAAAGAACTGATTAGATAAGATGTGATACTATTTAATAAATTTTTTCACCTTAAAGACTGATAAATACATAATAGCATACAAATTTAAATAAATTGGAAAATTCACCTTTATTTTAAAGGCTCTCTTAAAACCAGAAGCAAAAAATCCACCAAAAGGACCAATGATTGAACTGAATAAACTGAGCGATAAGGAATGTATAACAAATGGATATAACATGAATGTTTGATGAATATTAAACTGAAATTAAAATAAAATTTGTGATTAGTTTCATTTCATATTATATATAAATATTTATATTTTTACCAATGTTAAGCTATATGCTTGTTTTTTAAATAGATAACTAGGTTCACATATCATAGCCATTCGACCAAGTTCTTCAGAATATTGTATTGGACAAACGAAATATTGAAATTGACACAAAAAATGTGATATAATAAATCCAAATATAATTGTTGCAAATCCTCCACCAATAAATCCTTCCCATGTCTTTTTTGGACTTAATTGAATTAATGGAGTTTTTCCAAAGAAAAATCCAAACATATATGCCATAACATCATTACAAATTATCATTGAAACAGGAACTATAAACCATATTAATCCTGAAAATAGAAAAAAAAAAATATTTAAATATTTTTTTCTTTTATTTTTTAATAAATAGTTAAATATTTAACCTTCGAAAATATTTTGAATAATTAAATAGCTTTGTGTTACAACAATTAAAAGTGATACATGTGTCCAGGCAAAAAGGCTGAATTGTTTGATATAGTATTTTTTGACCAGGGATAATACAAACCAAACAAATCCAATACAATATAGGGTAAATGATAGAAATCGATGGTATGTGACCAAAAACTTTAGATATTCCTAAAAATTCAATTTTTTTAATTTTATATATATACATAAAAAAACATAAAAATAACTTACAAGTCGACTAATTACTACACCAAAGTAATCAACCAAGTTTTCACCATAAAAGAAATAATTTGATGTAAGTAAAAAATACCAAGATAAACTTCTAAACCATGGTAGACCATGAATTCGGTATACTTGATATCCAATTGAGATGATTTCTTCAAAGCATTTTACTTGGACCAGTAGTGTCTGAAATTTTTGTTTTTCATTATTTATTTTAATTATATTTTTAAAAATGGAATAACATTTTTAAGGTGAGGATTGTTTAAATAATAGTTCTTTTCAAAGAGTAGAGCGTTTTAATTTCTGTTTTATTCTAAAATATTTGATTTCATATTCAAATCTATAAAACAAATATTACCAAACATTAATACAGAACTTGTTTTCTGTATTATGGAGTCAAATAATTGACAATTTAATAGTATTTATAATCCTGCATTGAAAAATATCAAAGTTTTAACATCATTTTTAAAATTAATGAAATATTATAATCATTTAAAAGTCGCTATACTTTTAAGTAGCTTAAATTAAAAAAGTGCCTTGAATTCACTTTGATTAATGCCTAGGATCTCTAGTAAGTACTAGACTTGATTGACCCGTTAATAAATAATTGAAGGTTTTGTGTAATATGTTGTGAACCACGCGTGTTCTATTGAAAATCCCTTTCATTTGCCGCTTAGAAGCACTGGCACGTACTAAATTTACTCGATAGAGCCACTGTTTTTTATCAGTTGAAAATAATATTCTTTGATTGTCTTTAAAAATCGACAAGTTGGCATGGACTCCTATAAATGGTTCAACCAATTCAAAACCATTTCCAGGTTAAACAAAGCTATAACTCGCATGATGATTATTATTGTTAACAATAAAGATAGGAATAATAAACAATAGGTAACTAAAATTTTAAAATTTCACAAAAGTTTATAGTTCAATCTAAAGAATAATAATAATGAACAATAGACAATAGTAAAAAATTCTAAATTTATTTATCAGTAGTTAAATAATTGATTTTATGTAAAAGACTGTAAAATACTTAAATGAAAAAATTAATTATTAAAAGATATAACTTTTCATATTTATGACAATATTTTTGGTTCATTTTAATACAGGTTAAAATGTTTGTTGACTATACAACTATTAAAAGAAGTTTTAGAGGTATATTATTTTGAAATTAAAATTAATGGTTCATAAAAAAAGTTAAGAGAGAAAAGCTGATTACATTAATTTTTTAAGGAAAAAACTCTGATAAAACAAGATTTAACAAAATTCTGATTTAGTGTACGATTCTGAATATAATAAAGTTATAAATATTTAAAAAATAAATAACCTACATCTATTGGTGATACTGAACTCTAAGTTCATAATAATTAAATTTATTCTAAAACTTTAATTTTTTATGCTTACACCTTTAGGTCCTTTTGCACGTTTTATCGATTTTATACATTTTTTTTGACAAGTATCGATATATCCTATAAAAATGGGAAAAGTCACTTGTCGCTTGAAGTCACGCAAATCTATGAAGACGCTTCTATAACAGCTATACAGCCTTATGCTTAACAGGCATAGTAAAAATATAACAAATAATAGCCTTTAATAAAAATGACTACAAAAAAACGAACTAATAAATGTAGATACTACCAAAATGTTATGGATACATCTACATATCTATTTATTGATTACAGTTATAGAAAAAATTAAAGGTACATATTTGATATGCCCTACTAAAAAAAAAGTAATTTTTGTGTGGAGGCGAAATCTAAGAAAATGACAACTTCTAAGGGCACATCCTTCTCTATCATGCCTGGGACTCACTAGCGCTTAGCGTGTGGAGACGACTTAGCACAGTAAAAATGGAGAGTTTTTTTTATATACCAGTGGAGTGGAACATCAGTGAAGACTAATGGACTCATTAGCATTTAGCACTAAATTTTGTGTCGCTAAGCGCTAGTGAGTCCCAGGCATTACAGAAAATTGTATAATATGGGCTATTGCACAGGATCTTGAAAAGGAATTTTAATCCAAGAAAAGTCAGTTGTAAAGTACAATAGATCTAAAGGTCTATTCTAGATATAACATAGGGTGAGTTCTGAAATGCAGTACTACCGCAAAGATGCATTGTCATGAGTTCATAAATGTCAAACTGCACATGTTATACAATGTCATGAGTTCGAAAACTTTTACGATTGTATTAGATGCATATGAATCACGCAATAAGTGTATCAAATTTTTTGTTGAAACAATGTAAAAAGTATCTAGAAAATTACACTGCAATGTATCCCTGCATTTCAGAACTCACCCATATCTAAATTAATTAAATAAAAATTAATTTTTGATAAAGAAGACCTATCTGTCTAAGGACATATATTTTTATTTGCCTTTTTTTCACTTAAAAAAATTCTTAAAAGAAGCCAAATATTGTTTTTTAAAAATACATTTATTGATTTGGTATTTTAAAAACAACTAAATAACTTATTTCTGTTTTTTTTTTTAAATAAATTCTTTGCTCAATATAAATGATACGGACATTCAAAAAATAAACTATAGAGAAAAGGCAACTTTCCATTTAATTGGCTTATACAAATATAATCAATACACAACAAAATATTCATATGCTATCGGTAGCAAATAAATATTTATATATTTTGAAGAACGAAATGACAAAAAATTTTATACATATTAAAGAAAACTAAATATACTCTATTCACTGACTTTAAATACCTTTAACAGACCAATTAAGTCTATATTAGAAATTTAAAACGTTAATTAGCAAACAAAAAATGAAGAATTTTTTTTTATATATTGGACTGATCATAATTTACAAATGTAAAAGCTATGAAAGTTAGTTCTTGAGTTCATAGTTAAGTTCTAAATATGTGAATTATAATTTTCTTATACTAGCAAAACTTCATGTACAATTTAAATAAATTAATACCTACTTACTTAATTACATAATTATGCATATACAGTAAAAGCTCCTTATTCGCGTTTTTACTATTCGTGGATAAAAAAAATGGGACCCAATTCCTATATTCGCGGCTAAAAATTTCTTTATTCGTGGATTTAATAGGTACGTATATACATTTCTGACTGCAGAAAATGACGAAGAATCTATGCAAGTTCAAATTTTGACTGCAAACATAGCCGAAATCGCGAATGGAATAGGACGAGATGGGTTCGAACAGATAGAATCAAGTGACATTCAGGAATTGCTTGGATCGCAAGATGAAGATTTGACTGAAACTGACTTGGAGGAAATGTTAAATTGACAGCCCATTGATGGAGAGGCTTCAAAAAGCACTGGAAAGGTGATATTTAATTTGAAAAATCTTAGTAAAGGTTTAAGAATGGCAAATGAGTTTTGCGATTTCTTTTTGAACAATGATCCGTCTATGGAACGAAGTCTTATTTTTAAGTGGCAAATTGCTGATGCGACTGCTGCATATCAGTCTGAATTGAAGGAAATTTTAAAAACTGCCAAGCAAGAGAAAATTACAAAATTCTTCAAACCTAGGAACATATCCCCTATAATCCCATATAAATTACCATTCCGTATTCACGGTTTCTGTATTCGCGGCATATTTATGGAACATATATCCCGCGAATAAAGAGCTTTTACTGTAATATGAATACATTATTAAAACAACAAAATTATATTCTAAAGAGTATAAAATAAAAGTATACTTTTAATAATACCTATTAGAAAAATATCAGACAAACGCTGTTAGATATATCTTAAAAGCATTAGTTCTTGGCTTCAAACAATCTTTTGTATATAATCAAATCAGTAATTTTGCTTCTAAATATATTTGTAAAATTTAGTATATTTTATATATCAAATTAAGTCAAATTTCTTATTTTTTTATTTTCCGTATTTAATAATAAATAATTATTTTTCTCAATATTTGAATTCTTTGACAATTATGGCTAACTCAGAGCTAAGTAGTACTAAAAGAAATTATAAACTTTTGCCTCTTTAGCAATTAATTGCTAATTGTATACCATTTGAAAAGTGAAGAAGTAGAATTTCTTGCAGTATTTATTAATTATAATTATAATAAGAATAAATACTTCTAAATCATTTAAAGTTTTACATTACAATCAAGGGTTTTAAATTTTTTGTTAACTTTAACTGTGGACATAATGCGCGATTCTTTTGTTATTTGAGTAAAAAAAATGTTTGCAAACAGTAAAATTCATGATATACTAAGAATATATTAAAAATGCTTCCTAATTTGGTACATTCGTTAAGGAAGATTTAAATGGATATTACATTTTCTTGTCTAAAACAAAGGTGTCCACAATAAATTTAAATTTAGTAAAAAATTCTTATTATTTTTAATTTATTCCAAAGATTTTTTCGTCATCTGAAAAGCTATGCCACAAATATATTAAAACCTTAAATAATTCATGAAAATCATGTGTAATTTATTTTAAAGAACTTCAAATCATTCTTTATAGCTTTTCTTTTGAATAAGATAAAAAAATCTTTGACCAGTAGTTATTAAATAAAATTGCTTATCTTTGTATATTGCACAGTAAAATATTTCAACTTTAAAAGGGATTTAAGTTAATTATCAATTTATTTACAAGTTAAACAATATACTTACAGTTATCATCAATGCTAAAGGGCCTCCATATATCAAAAGTCCGAAAAAAAAAATCATTATCCAAGTAAAAATTCCACGTATAACCCAATTTTTCCATCTAAAAATTGAATTGTTAAAAGCAGATTATAGTTATAAATAAAGATTATGTAAAATTTCATTGTTAAAGTACTTTGAAGAATTAATGATAATCGATTTTAGATTTAACAGCTGTTTGACTACTTTTATGATCGGTTCCCTAGAAGGATAATAACTCTTCAGTAAGTTTCTCATTCATGAATTCATACGTGAGTCATGTTGAAAAGTTCACTAGTGAAAAATTCATCAATACACCATGCAGAAAGTATCCATCAAATTTTGGGAAGCGTTTTTATAGCCATTTTTTAATGACTAAAAAGGAACTGTTTTTAATTGATGAAGTAGATTTACTTTCATTACTAGGGTAGGAAGTTTCACTGTAAGGATCTGAGATGACGTATTATTGTTTTACTTGTTACTGCCTGCTGTAAAAGTTCAGTAGAGGTCAGATGTTTTTAAAGGCATAAAAATCTTAATATTATAATTCAAATACTGTATAAAAATGCACTCAAAGCTCGAAGTATCCCTTAGGCTTTTGCACATCACCTATGATTCTCCAATAATATTCTACTAAAATTGTTGCGATTTCATAAATTTAAGTTATTGTGACCCGGAAGAGTAATTTTACATTTCATAAAATATAAAAAACGATTGCTGTAGATTTTAAGTCAAGCCGGATTTGGCATAAGTTTACTTGCTTGGCATTTTGACAGTTTTTTATTCAGTTATGTTTAAAGTTTAAAAATGTATAAAAAATTTTTTTTTATTTTGTCTTCAAATGAGAAATATTTTTGAGAAATATTTTTGTGACGTTAAATAATAAGAAAAACGCAATATTGATAAGCTTACTATAATAATAAAACTAAAAATAAAAACTTATAGAAAATAAGGAGTTTAATGAAAGCATTATTTCAACAATATTAATACATCCTGTTTCTAAAATACAGTAGAAATATTGAGGCATAAGTTATGGCAGAAAAGTTGGTCATGTTTTTTAAATTACTTCAGACGTAAGTTCTGTAAACGTCAATCAGTAATCGATTATTTTAGAATAAGAAAAAAACTTGAAGCCATATGAAGTCCTTGATTTCAAAGAACTTTTTTCATTTTAAAAATAATTTGTGGTAAATTCTATTAAATATTTGATGAAAAAACATTATGGAATTTCTTCTGTTAAATATTATTTCCCAGGAAACAACAATTTTAATAAAAATTCTGGTAATAACACACATTTGTGTTCTATAAAACCAAATACTATAAGTTCTGCAATTTATATCACTTAACTAACTAAACTAACTAAGTTAAAAGAAACCTTACAACCAAACGTTTAAACAGAAATCAATTGTATTTTAAAATAACTTAAAAGGAGGTAAAATTTATTGAATCATAAATTGCTAAAAAAAATGAGGAAAATTAACGTTTAAACTCAGCTCATATCTGGAAAAGTATCATGACAGTTCTATTCCTTCAAAAGCAAAATTTTTACGGTATTTTGTATAAAATCGTGATCATACAGAAGAAAATTCTAAGGGACATTTTTTGCTTGCAAATAAAGAATGTAGAAAACTGGGAAAAAATGTTCAAAATTGTCCTAATTGCTCATAAAGATGAAGTTGTTAAAAATCCAGCCAGACACTAAGGCAAAGGCTTCAGTTTGCCATGATTCCTACAACACTATTTTTCAACTATTATTCAAAAAGGAAAACATCAACAAGTTTTATATCTGAGTATTATTTGGTTATTTGAAAGACAAAATCAAGAAAAAACAACTAGTTTGAGCTCTAATTTAGAGCTCTAGTAGCTAGTAGTAGTGATATCAAAAGATCTCAAATAATGACGTCATTATGGAAACTGAGGTCTATTTTAGAAAAAACTACGAATTCTTCAAATTAAAAAAAAAAATAGAAATTTTGAAAATGTATTAAAATGTTGCTCTTCACAAAGCTTAGTAAAAAATAAAGTCGAGTTTTGAATATAAAAAATGTTTGTTTAAATTTTGTTATCCTGGAGCTTTTCAAACGACGTACTGTTTAAGGTCTTTTTATTTTTCCTGTATTTTACTAAAAATATTTTATATTTTTAAGTCATTTTTTTCCCCGTTTTTATTTGGTTTACAAGATAATAAGACTTTAAATCACAATTTTCAAAATTTTTTATTTAACCTCCTACCTATCTGGCAAGCCTTTTAGGGCTGAGTCCAAAATCTCTCCAGTTTTATCAGTACCTTGTGGAATATTTTTCGCAAGTTCTTCAACATATTTTTCTTCTGGTAGTTTTTCTTCTTCTGAATCAATCTGGAATAAAAAAACTTATTAAAAAAGAAGTGTGTAGTGTAAAAAAGAAGTCTTTATCATATTGAAAACTTCAGTAGCTAAATGCTATGAATTATTGTTGAAGTTTCCCTTAAACAATCTTAAAATATCTGAAATTGATATTTGAGTTGTTTTTTTTTTTTTTTGAAAGTGATATAAGTCCACTTTTTCATGTATCGAGATATTTAAGGGTTTGTATTTCAATTAATTTAAAAATATTGACAAATGCTAATCAATCCTAGTGATGTTTTTAACACACCTTTTATATTTTATTTAGAAATAATAATTATTGAAAATATTTAAAAAGTAAACGATTTTTTTTAGTTCCAAATGGACTTATACCACTTTCAAAAATAACATATTATAAAAAATAAAATCGTGAGGGAGTTTAAGTCCATATTTGTATAGACATTAGATTCATTGAAATTTGTACGGCGCATCCCTTTTAAACATCATCCAGCATATTTTCAGCCACTTTATAATTTCTCCATCTGTGTTTTTTTTCCTGTTCTATATTGCCTCCTCTAGAGATTTGGTTGAGATAAAATTTTCTCTTTTGATTTCATAAAAAATGAAGCTATTCTTTTTTCGGTAAGTTTTTATTGCACTATGATAGTCTTGTGCAGTATATAATTGATCCTTTTTTTAAGAACAACATTAAGCATTAAGATACTGTTTCCAAAACTCCAAAATCTCTTTCATTTGGAAGAAATGAATAGCCCGACTGTATACATTGAAGTCGTAATCATCAATAACAATTGCAATAAAAAGTAGTTTTATAAAGGAATGGACTTATACCACTTTCAAAAAAAATATTTGTGTGGTATTCTTTTGGTTATTTTATGAAACGTTACACTCCATTTAAAATTATGATTATAAATATGGATAGAAGGTGTCTATATCTTACTAAAATTACCGTTAACTCATTTCTTTTAAAAAGTGGACTTATACCACTTTAAAAAAAAACAGCTCATTTAATATATGATAACCAAATAAGAATTTTGTTATTGATTGAAAACTTTTATGACAACTTGAAAAATTATAGATATTTCTGCATTTATATAAAATCTAAGATTAGAACTTTAGTAAATATTTGGTTAAAAATTAAAAATTAATCGATAAAGTGATGACTTCTTTTAAAGTTAAATGCCTGTAAAAATTTTATATAATCACGATGTATATGCGGCAATATTTTTCAAAAAGAAAAAAAAACCTAAGTGAAAAATCAAAAACAGACTGAAATATGTCACGAGCCATATAATGATGTGTAGAACTTTTTTAAATGATTACAAGGCCTTTAAAAAAATTGTAAAATATTTTGTTGGTTTTCTTATCAAGCTTTTGCAGTATTTGTTGTCGGATATAAGTTAAGTTAAAAAAAAATATTTAAAATTATATATTTAGGATCAAAAATGTGTTGATTTTTTTTTTTTTTTTTTGAGACTTTATGCATAAAGTATTGAAGTCCATTTTTATACATGAATAGTAATCGCGTTATTCAAAGTATTCTTCAAGATTGAACGCAAATCAAAGTCATAATGTTGAAAAAATACAATTTTGGCATCATAAAATTATTTTCTGAAGCCCAAAACAAAAAAAATAGTATGTATTCAATGTATTGATCGAATCAATACTTAAAATAAAAACAAATTTGATTGTACATTTATCTAATTTTATTGTTACTTGAAAATTAACTAAAAACCAATCCAAAATAAGGCCTACAATTTTCGTTTATAAAAATCTTAAACAAAAGAATTTGTTTTAGTTTTAATTTAGAGTCCAAATAGCATCACAAATTATACTTTGTAAGAGTAGGGACTCAGTACGACACTTTATCGCCTCTAAACTCCAATATTAAAGAAAAACACAAGATTTAAACATAATTTAGTAAATTTTAATTTTTAAAGGAGCACAGTATTTTACTAAAATCATAGTTCTACTCATAAAATAAAAAGTTAATACAAGTTAATACATTTTGTGGACTTGAAATGATTAATTAAGAAACTAAATAATAAAACTATCTTTAATTAAATAGTAATTCTGGATTATGAACTTGAAAAGTTCAAAAAGTTAAGGTTACTTGAAAAAGGATTCTTTTTATACTAAATACATGAAAAATTAGAAAAAAAGACTCTTACATTGAACAATTTCTGTTCGAAAATTAAAAATAAGAAAGTTATTACTTTGCTATTTAAAATTTTAAGTCATTTCTAGTCCATAATTGAATTATCATTCGGATTTCTACGAATGTATTCCGCTTCCGCTCCGCAACTGCGTGTATTGTGTTTGAGCCTTAATAATCTTACACAATTTTGAGCAAAAAGAAATTTACGGTTAGAATTTTTTATTTTTTGCCAATGTTTATGAGTAGTATTCAAAATATCATAAAAGTCGTATGTGCAAAAAGACAATAACTACTTAAAAAAATGATTCCATGTTATCAACTATTCACCATGCATATCTGATTTGGCTTTTCTGTGATTTATATTTATTTTCTGGGGCACCAGAGAAAAAAACAATTTCAAAAACATTGAAAATATTCAAAACACTAAAAAGATAAGCTTAAATATTTTTATATGAAAGACATTTTATCAAAACAAAACTAAACTTTGCAAAAAAATAAATTATTGTATTTATTGAATAAGTTCTCTGGGAAACAAATCTCATAAATCTGATTTCAGAAATGATCTATTTAATGTACTTTTAAAACAGTTAAATATAATTCTTTTGGTTAAATATTTGATTAGGACGAACTATTTACTTTAATTTCCAGTAAAAAAAAAAAAAATTTAAGAGAAAATTATTAACATCTTTGTAAAAATTGAATTTTCAAGTTTTATTAATTTCTAAAACTAATTAACCTTTTAACATAGTGTGAAAATATTCAATTTTTTAACTTTGATATTCATTTTATATATGAACTATTTTGGAGAAACCATTGCCCAAGATTAGATTATTTTAGATAGCAAAATCAAATTTCAAGTTTTAAGCATAAAGTTAATTAATTTCAAATGATGTTTTACTAAAACAACAAAAGTTGTAAATATTCAACAAATTTTAGGTAAATATTTGATATCAAGTGTAATAGTTAAAAATTTAATGTATCCTCATATACATACATTTAATAATCTACAAAAAGGTGTTGAATACAATTACCAGAATGAGTAAAAATAAATTAGAAAAGTCATCTAGCTATAAATATTATAGTGCTCGATTAAATTAACTTAATGAATGTTATGTTTTATCAGAATAGTAGACTATACTTTGCGTCTTATAAGAACAACAAAGAAAATAAACAATAATGTATTCAATTCTATTTTTAAAATAACATGAACAAAATTGTAAGTAGTAAAGTACAAAAAAATCAAATTTGTTATTAAACTTACATGATCTGAGGACTCAGCAGCTGATTTTGTATCATTTTTAGGATTCTGCGCTTCACATTTTTCAAAAAGGTCCTTGGTTCCTACTTCTATATTTCTATGACGTATTTCAGCCATTTATTTTTTAATTAAATTAACTGACAACAAAAGAAAGAATGGTTTTTTATATATATTGCTTGATTGTTAAAAAAACCAAAGTTTTTTGAAAAATAAAATCAAAATTATTTCATTCTTCACTAGCACTTCACTCCAATTTACATTAACTTTGCATAAAAAAAATATGCGAACTAATTAATGTATTTAATTTAGTTAGAAATTAATTTAATTTCATAGTTTGTTAATGACTTCTTAATCAAAACTAGAGCACAACAAAACAATTAATGACACTGCAATTCTATTTTAAAAATATTTCTTGCTTGCCGATAATTTGTTTTCTTTCTGTCAACAAATTGTTTAAATCGATAAGTGGGCACTGATCTTATACACTTAAAGCACGGTTATACTCAATAGTAAATATAATTACATTAAGTCTTTTCGGAAAATATAATTTGTACTTTTTAACTAATATCATTTCATTTATAATACATTATTATTTACTGTATGTCAATTTAATATAAAAAAACAAGTTAGAAAGGAAAAATTGTGTATTTTCAATCAAAATGTCAAATAATTAAATTGCTGTCAATATACTTCTGAGTGTAAACTTGCCTTAAAAACTTTTATAAAAATATATGCTACATTAGTTTCAGTGCTGCCCTATCCAAAAAAATAATTTTATAATTAAAAAAATATACATTGAGCGTTGGGAATAAGAAATATTTTTAAAATGTTTTTTTGTTTCCGTTGAGTAGACAACTTATAAAAAATTCTTTGTATTTTTTTTTTACTGGAAACATATAAAAACACATTTTGATATAATGTATGGTAAATATGCCAATATTTTATTTTAATCGCTATCATTATTACTGTTCGCGAAAACAGACTTCGGCACTTGGGCTTCAACTCTAAACAGTCTCGTTCTACCTAAATAAAAAAGCAAATTTTTAAAAATAGTTTTTGTCATAGTTTTACACTTTATACTCAGTCGCTAATATCCTTTCTCCAAAGATGGTAATACTTTGAAGCGATTTTTGTATAAAGAACCGTGTATATAGACTGTCGTATATATACACCCTTTATAAACCTGCTTATAGTACGTTTTCACTGAACTTAGTATGTACTTAGTATTTAGTACTTTTTTTGTTAGTATTTTTATGGGAAATATCTAGTTCATTTATTCAATATGTCGATAATGATTATTGAGTAGGTATTAGGGTGCCTGCAAAGTGCCGGCTTACAGCCGAGCTGACGCCGTAGACTATTTAGTCGATATGGGTAAATTAATAGGAATCGGCTGAATGTGTTCAGAGTGCAAGCATTTATAGTACGTTTCCACCGCACGATTACTGACGAAATTACTGACAATCATAGATTTTCTCATACAAAATCTATGCTTGTCAGTAAATTTGTTAGTAAGTTTCGTCAGCAATCGTGAGGTGGAAGCGCACTATTACTGCGACTGGCTGGAAAGATTATTAAAGCTGATTGAGATGGCTGAAGATTATTAGCTTATTTCGTACTGGTTGTCGAGTGAAATCAGCCTGAGTAGGCTCATGAAATGTTGTTCTTATTTACTGCTTGGTGGGTTTAAATTAGAATTCAATGCGTTTTTGTATTATTTAATGTATAAAAATATTTTGTTTATGTTTTTTTTTAATTTAATTTTAAATACATATAAATTTGATTGTAATTTTATACTTTATGACCATTATAACCAAGTTTGTTTTTTGGATTGGGGTTTGTTACTGAATTCAGTTTTGAATTAATATTTATTTAAAATATTTTTGTTTTGAAACTTAACAACTATACTATAGCAATATATTGTACTAAACATAGTGAAATCTCAGTGCTAAAAAATTCAACTCGGGAATTTGTTTTTATTAGCTTTTTGTAGAATTATACTTTTTTTAAAAACTTTTATGTATGAAAATTACCACAAATAAATGTATAAAAATTCTTTTTTTAAATCAATGCTGTAAAATCTGTTTTTCTTATATAAAATGGCAAATTTTTCAAATATATAGATAAATGAAAGGATTAAGGTTAATGTGATTTTCTTTTATTGCTCCTTTTGCAAAAGCAGGATCTACCTGAAAAGACTGTTCCATTTTATTTTATATATATGTGTGGGTGTCCCACCAATCTTGGAATACCCTGTATATCAGCATAAATATATATATATTTGGCCATATGAGCATACCAGCGGGAAATTTTCGGAGCGCTCCTATACCGAGCTCAATTCGAACGCTTTGTCACCATATTAATTCAGAGCACTATTTGAGCGTTCGAATTGAGCTCCTTTTTCATATGAATCCTCATATGAGTATGCTTTTTCTGTTCACGTGCTGTTTTGTTGGAGGTGTCTAGCCTTGGAAAACAATTCTTTTCTGATTTACAGCAAAATTAGACAAGAATATTTATGTAGAATTTTGCATTGACACTTGTGATTTATCAGTGGAAGGCGTAAGTTGGCTTTTTAAGTGTTATGATAGCAGTGTTAAAAACTTTAGTGTATTTTTAGGAAGGACATTTTTGGACAATAGTTTTATTGTAAGTCAATAAAAATTTTTAAAAAAATATTTAATTAGATTTTAAGTATTTTATTTTGTATATGGGTCTTTTGCAAACCAACAGCATTGTGATCGAATACACCATTGTTGCCAAAAAGGGAAGAAAGAGAAGGAATGAGTCCCATGTACGTATTCCTAAAACAAAAATGTCTCTGTAATTAATAAAAATCTATTTTTTTTACCATGATAACCATGATACTTATATATTCACAGCAATATTGAAGTAATTAAACTATTAGATATCTAACGAGATCAGGAGATTTAAACATATCAAATCACATAAACTGACGTTAAATATACAAGAAAATTATAAATTTAGAATAGAGCATTATTGGTTCAGCAAACCTGCACATGTTTCGCTTGATAAATATTAGTTATGAATTAATTATGTTCAGATTTTAGTTGAGACAAAAAAATTAGTTTCTTTACACACTAATTAACTCTCAGAAGAGTCTTTTTATTTCTTTGGATTACATTTAAAATGAAAGAAAAATAAATTATCTTTTGAAAAAAAATTTCTTTTAATTTAAAAAAAAAACAAAGCGCTCGTAAGCCTCTGTAAACCAATCGCTCTATAAGTCCTTCAAACTAAACGCTCTTAAAGCCCTTCAACACAAGCGCTGTTGCCCAATGACATACAATGACATACAATGACTATGAAGGCTCTTATGAAGATCAAGCACTCGGTGTTGATTTAGGAGCGTTCGAAGAGGTCTTTCCGAGCGCTGGAATATATATTGTATGTGTATCTATATGATCATATATATGTATATGTATTTTGCCCTATGAACATACATATATATATATCCATATGATCATATATATATATTTTGCAAACTGATCATATATATATATATATATATTGTACAACATCCACATCCCTCAAAACAAGCTTCAAAATAAGTTCTAAGCTGAAATAAGCTATTAAATAATCTTTGGTAAGCTTGAACTCTGAATACTTTGAGCATATTTGTATTGATTTACCCATAAAGACTTTATAATCTTCGGTATCGGAATCGGCATCAGCTCGGCTGTAAGCCGGGACTCTGCAGGCACCTTTAGGTACTAAGTTAAGTGAAAACGCAATATTACAGGGAAGTTTGGATATTTAATATGAGTTTCTACAGGCATTTCATTTCATTTCTGATATCCCAAAAATGGTATTTTCACAAAATTCAAAATAATGTGATTAAAGTAAGAAAGATAAACAAAATAAATGCTTTGCTTTGATTATTCATTTTAAAATAATTATTATTCAAAAAAATTTTTTTTATAATTATACAAATAAAAGTAATTTACACAAAAATAATAAATTTTCAATACAATAAATAAAATATTGCAAAGTGGATATAGCTGAGTATATATTTCCTCTACAATCCACAATTCTTACAGTCTTGTTAAACTATATTTATTTAAAAATTAACACTAAAATATTTAAAATAGTAAACTGTCAATGTTGATGAAGCTCTCTTAAAAAATTTTTTAAGGTATAATAATAATTCTGTTAATTTCGTTTAACGAACTTAAAACTTATTTTGATTAAATGATCTATATGGCTTTTTTTCTTATTTATTATAAATTATAACAATAAAATTGAGATTTTTTTTAAAATATACAATTTGTCATTAATTTTGCTGTATTCAAGTTATTAAAATGAAATTTATTAAAAAATATTCGAGTTTATTAGGAATACTAACTGAAATAATTTCTAATTGTATCTAAAATTGTTGTAATTGAAAAAATATATATAATAAAACGTTCAAGTTTTACTATTTTTGAAATATAAGTACAATATAAAAATTGAATTTAGAACTTTTTTTTCATATCTGTTGATAAATTTGTATTAGAACTCTATATTGTTTATTTAATCATTTCATTATTATATAGTTATATATTTTAAAATTTATAATATTACTATCGTAAATATTTTTTCATTAAAATTTTCATTATAACTACACTAAAAAAATAAAAAACTTGATTTTAATTATATTCAGCGGCTAAAATAATTTTTATTATTATGTATTACTTTCAAGGAAAACGAAATTAATTAACAGCAACTATGATTGCATATAATAATTAGATATTAAATAAACTTGGAAAATTTATCTAAATTTCAGAACATATATAGAAATTGTTTATTATTAATTTTTTGATTTTCAATTAATTTCTATTTAATTCAAAATAATTTTGTATTATTTGAATAGCTTCTTGTACTTTTTTAAGTTACGATTTTAGTTTCAAATAAATTTTTTGTTTGTTTTAGTAATGATGTATATTTATACGCAAAACGAATTAGAGGATTATAGGAAGAAATAACAAAGTGAATTTTATCACAGTAAGAAGTTTAAAAATTAAGTAATTTCGTTAAAAACAAACATAATTTTATAATAAAAAATTTTTATAGTAAATTTTCAATATAGAAATTAATTATATTCAATTTTTATTTTTTAATTAGACTCTCGCAGCTATTACTTAAATTAGGTAAAGATTTAAAAAATATTCTGGATCTGTCTAGGCCATCAATATGTTCATTTGTTTTTTTCGTAGCATTTAATGAATGCCTTGATTTTTTTCCATGTATTTGTTTAAAATCAAATTCTAAAATATCTTGAATATTCAAGTCTAAAGGATCAAATTGATTTGTATTTTCAAATATAATATCAGTTATTTGTGAACATCCTAAAATATTACGATTATATGAACCTTTTTCAATATCAATTTGTTTTCTTTGTTTTTGTAAAAATGTTTGACGTCGATTTTCTTTAAAATCATTACTAAGAGAGAGCCTAAATATTGGACTAAGTACATCTGTATCATATTGTAATAATTTTGTATCTGAATATCTTCTAACATCTTTACATAAAAATTTACCTAAGTTATCAGTTACTTCTGGAGACATAAGTACACTAGAATGTCTATGATTAATTTTTGGATATTTGATGTCATTAAGTATATCACGATTTTCAAAAAAAATTGATGAATTTGGATATTGCACTTTATGTTCCTTATCATTAGTTTTTTGTAATTTAAATAAATCTAAATTATTAGAATCATTATTTGAATTACTACTACATTGTGATATTTCTAAAACATTATGTGTAGAATCATGAAATGGTGTCATACTACCAGAACCCTGTGGATAAGGCCGAAAAGAAGATATCTGACTAACATCATCTAATGTCCAATCACGTTCATAATTTTGTGATGTATTTTCAATATTAGCAATAATTTGTCCATGTATTGGTATATTTGGATGATTAATTTGACTTGCAGTAACAGAATTAGAACTATTTGTTGCTAATGCATTACCATAATTATTATAATTGTATACAGCAGCAGAAATACCAGATTCAACTGGTGTACAACTATTATGAATAATATTACTACGTGCTACAATTGGAGAAGGCGGTGAAAATCGATGAATTTTTTCTGGAGCATTTTGTATAAGTAGAATTCTGTAATAGATATATAAAAACAATCGATTAATATTAATTACATATTAATTAAACAATGATAACTTTCTAAATTAAAAATTATAGAGAATTAAACACAAGTTTGATAATAGTAAAATTCACTATAATCATCATTTAAATATGTACTTATACATAATTTATTATTGAATAAATTCAAGTTACCTATTACGTGCACGCCATCTGTGGCATAAATGAAGGTATTGTTTGCATTGGATATACATAAAAACAATTCCTCCTGCTAGGCCGACAGTAACAACTGCAAGTTTAGTCCAAAATGGCCAACCTAATTGAATTAATGAAATAATTATAAGAAAAATTAGAAAATTTTTATATTAAAATTACCAATTAAACCGCGTTTAACTTCTTCAGCAGCACGTTCAATTAAAACACACAGTGACCATATAACACAAAGCGCTGCAGCACAATGAAATAAAACAGCACAACAAAGTCGTCTTCTTTCAACACCCGACATATCAAGACTACGCCACTTTAATTAATAAACAAAATCCTATATTAATTCAATTATATTTTCTATTTATTTTGTAAATTTTATGGACTAAAATAAAAAAAAAAAGAAGAAATTTAACAAAAATTAAACTTACTTCATTAAAAGGCTTTATTTTTGTGTGCATAATAAATGGAAATTTACATAATTCACAAGCATTTGTTTCGGAAGCTGTTAACCATTGCTGTAGACATGCTTGGTGGACATATTTAAGACTTCCCGAGCAATAGCATGGTGTTAAAAGTGGATTCTGCGGATCACTTTCACAATGGCAAATTCGGCAAATATCTCCGCTACTTTGTGATGCTCCGCTACTTTGGCTTGAACCAAATCTGAAATTAAAAATAAAATAAAACATGTTTTTTTTAATGAATATTAATTTTAGTGTTGATTTTATTAATATTATTTTTTTATACTTTTTGAAATTTATTGTAATAATGTTTGAAAGAAATTTTATTGTTAGGTAGCGAAATAAAAATTTTTTTTTAATGTTATTTCAATACATAAAACAATCAAGAAAATAAATTAGTGATTTTTGTAGTTGATTTTTGTTTTTTATTTTCCTAATAAAATTTTAAAATGGTGATAAACGAAAAATACTAGAGCACTTAACTATTTTACACCATATAGTTAAATTTTTATTATTATTTGATTGGATCGTAAAAAACATCATTTTGTTGAAAATGGTACTTGTTGAAAGAATTGTTAGTGAAATGATTAAAAATTGCATTTTTTTAAATAAAAAATAAATAATTACATTCACAAAATATATTCGCTTTATTTTTTAAATAAAACTCTAATTGGTTGTTATATAACCTTCGAGTTATTCCCATAAATGATTTGGACAAAATTTAGCTAAAATTAACTTCTATCATACTAAGTCATAGTATGCAGAATACAATAAACATTTTTATACTAAATCCTTTTTTAAGAAACAGAATTCTTAGTAGTTTGAGAATATTTACATTTAGTTACAGCCATATTAATAAAGATCTTATATTATACGTGATGTTTCAAAATCTGACAGTGTGTATATAAGACTGAAGAAAAGACAGATTTTTTTAGGACACGTGTTTGTATATTTTGAAGCCGATCGGAATTGCAAAAGTTATGAGCATTTGAGCATTCGTTGCTCCAGTCCATTTAAAAAAATATCTCGAAAGCCTTTTAGTGGAACTTGTATAATTATTAAAATATCAGCTAATGCAGAGCAGTATGTACTTTCAATAAAGGTTCCTTTGTTTTGTTTAACTTTATGCAAAAGATGTACATCGGTACAAGGCAAACTTCGCACGAATATATAGGCACGACAAGTTGACGAGTTGCGAATTAGTAGAGCAGCGAAGCAAGCGAAGAAAAGAAAAAGTTTTGCGCAGACAAGAGCAAAAAGATTCTCCAGATCTCCTTGATGAAAGGTCTTTTCTCTATTGAGCTACCATTGACGGCTCTGTGTGAGTATAAAATAATTGTCTAGTTTTATTTTTAATTTTTTAATCAGCAAATCTTTAAAGCGTTTTCCTGAAGCTTGTTATTTTCGAAACCGTTATTTACAATAACTCAAAATCTACTACACCAATCGTTTTGCAATTTTGCAAAATACTTTTTTACATATTTAACCAGGTAACAACGGGAGATTTTTGTTAAAATAATTATTAATTTTACAATAACAAATGAGTCGATTTTTTTAAGCGAAAATCAGTCGATAAATAATTGAAAATTGAAAAATTGAAAAATCGAAGAAGAGAAATCCTTTCGAGAACAAATTTTGATTTTTTTGTTTCAGATGATTCTGTTGCGAGTTACGATGCACAAGCAAAACAACTTTTTTTTAAGGTGCCTGCATACATTCATTGCCACTCAGTCGATTATTAAAATTTTGCAATGAAAATTTAGAAGAATATTGCTTAAATGTTGTATTATAGATTATTTATTAAATAAACTAGAATTACCTGCATTGCCAAAGAAAATTATTGAAAATATGGCAAAGAGAATTGTTTAGTTGGGTTAGGAAACTCTACCAAAGCCTCCATATATTTCTAATATTGCACTTTCTTGAGACTGTCATATTTAAGCTTCCTTGATGGAAATGAGTACGTAAATTATAAAGGATGTCGCAGAATATTTTGGCTGTAATTAAATCCTAATAAAAGTTTGGAGCCAAATATTAGTATTTGAAAACAGAGCATTTCATACACATATTGGTTGTAGAGTTAAAATACTTTTATGACCTTAAAAAATAATTAACGCTTGTGTAATATTAATGGAAGAAGAACAAACCAGTTGGGTTGGTGTATACACCTAACATATTTTATCTCCGTAAGTAGAAGAAAAAAAATGTGGAATTTATTTTAAATCATCAAAAATTATACTTTATAATAATTTTTAAAAATTTTCTATTTAAAATGTTAAAATTAAAAGCAATTAATAATTTAGATGGGACACATAAAATTAGAAAAGTTTAATTACATACATAAAGTGTTAGCAGAAAAATTAAAAGAGGTTGTTTAAAAAGTTGAAATCAATAAAATAACAAAAAATACAATTTTCTTTAAACATTATTTTTATTTTCTAGTTGAATTTAATTGATACTAGCAAAAAAAAAATGATGAAACAAAACATACATATGAGGTTAACATGATTTAAAACTGGTCCATAAATAAGCATTAAAGCTTTTATTCCCATGGCTAGGCATAGACCTCAATAAATTATTTACAATGATGTGGTAGCTAAACCCGAATGTGACATAATATGCCATATCTGGTAAATAAAGTATTTTAATTATTGTTTTTAGTATTTTAAGAAAGGTTACAATATATATATATATATATATATATATGTAGAATGTAAATAACAATCATGGTCAAATTTAGGCAAATCGCTTAAATAACTTTTCAACGAAATATTCATTGTTTTATATATAAAAAGCGCAAACCAAAGGAAAAAATGACTGCACTGGAATTAATAATACAGCCACATAAAGAGAACAAAAAAAAATTACAATAAATATTTATGCTCGATGAGTTTACATTACAATATGCAGTCTACTCGGATAAGCTTTGTTATTCTAATTTGTTGTTTTTCTTTATTTTCACAATAAAATTTCTATTATTAGATATAATTAAACTAATTTTTTTCGTTCTTATTATTCCTTAAATTTCGTTAAAGTTGATGAAAGTTGAAAATTTATAAATAAAAACTATCAAAATATTAATGATATGTAACTGATTTTTTGCTATTGATATTTAACTGAGCACAGTAATCTCCCAACAACCACGCAAGGGTTTGGTTTTTCGAAAAAGCCATGATTGGTTTAACCACGGTTTGCAAAGGAACTTTTTCGAAAAATGATAACCCATTTATGAATATACATATGTGCAAATATACTCCAAATCTGAAATGTACTACATTCTATATACAAAAAGGACTTTATTATAACGTCATAGATATTCAAACATTTTATAAAATTATACTATATGAAAATATATTAGAATATTCGTCTGCTTTGTACTTGTACTTCCTAATATTTGTATCAATTTCTTTGCCTGGCTCCTTTTTAAAAATGAATTGAATTCAAAAATGAGACATTGTAATACTTGTTTATATAAAAACTTTTTGATTTTCTTGCGTATGTTTTAATCGTAAAACAATCAAGTAATAAAATTTTTAATTAAGAAAAAAGTTTATTGCATCTTTTAAAATTTAAGAAAAAAAAACTTATTTTAATTTCAATTATTGGACATACATTTTTTTTATTTTATTATTAAAATTACTATTACTAAACTTGTTTTCAAAAATCATATTTTACTCGCAAGAAGTTATAGTAGTACATAATTTTCAAACTATTGCTAAAAGTCCTCATACGGTTTAAAAAGTTTGTCTAAAAAATTCATTTTCAATGTTAATTACTACTAAAATAATGATGCAAAGGCTGATGGATCATTTTTTCATAGTTGTATTCGTGTTTGAATGCATTTGTTTCTAAAAAAAATAGACACAAAAAAATATACTATTTTCTTTGCATTGGTAAAAAAATTGGTGAAACAATTAATTTTAATTTATCTCCAAACCTCTAAATTACAACTTTGTCATATATTTATGAAACCGAATGCAAAACAATTCTTAAGAGAGCAGGAGTGTTACGCCAAGGAATATATTTTCAGTAAAATTTTTTCATTTTACATTTAATAAATTGGAATAGAAACAAAAACGCATAATTTTATTTTTTAGACCACAACACGTGTTAAGTTTTTTCCTAGATTCTTCTTCTTCTACAATACAGAAAACTTTTTTTCGGTTGACATGAACAAGATTAATTCGAAGGAGAATACTTTAATGCTCTAATATACATAAATATATACGGACAAAAATGGATTAGGAGAAAATTTCATTTTAAGGGTATATCGTGTAAATCAAATTATTTTTTAGAGATGTCAACAAATGACATTTAAAATGATTAATTTAACGGTTAAAAAAAAATTATTTTTATATTATTTAATTAAATTTGAATGAATTTTTTTAAATAATTTTTTTCAATTATATTAAAACAGAAACATTTAAATTCTTAGTACAAGAGTTACCCTAAAAGGAACGTTTTTTCATATAGACAAGTTTATCAGGTTATTTGCCCTCCGTTTATGGTATTTCAAGCCATTATATAAAATTCTATAGTATTAAACTTAATTTAATAATACATGAATATTTCAATCAGTCAGAAAATTTTAGGTTATGTAAATTTAAATTTCAGTGAACAAAAAATAAATAATAATTTTTGTTTATTTTAAGTTTAAAAAACCACATTTGACTAGAAAGTTTTTTGTTATTTTTGTTAGGTACTTAGGTTTCACTATGTACTCATTTATAGTGTATACATGGGCCAACATTGTATGAATACTGAAATAGGAAAATATTTACAAGAAAGTTAAATTACTTGTCATCAGCTGCGTGATGATCATTAGACAAATATATTAAAATATTCAAAATTTTGAATAAAACTATCATGTGCTTTTTAAAAAATTGAATGTCTTTAGCAAATTTATTGTTAGTTAATTCTTAATGTATGCAAAACTATTTGAAATTGCATGGATTATAAAGTACTTAAAAATATTTGAAAAAACTTTATGAAAAAGGGAAGATATTTAAGAAATCTATAAAGTTTTAGTATGAGAATAATTGGGTTTATGCTTTTATCTTTTATACGCTCATAATTGCAATTTACGAAATTTATTAGCAAACAAATAAACTATTGTTCTGATTGTTTGTTAGAAAATTTAAATGTTATATACTATTTATTTATCTTCTTTGAAGTTTAATTTTTGTATCCTATTAAATATCACTCAAAACTATTATGATAAAAAGGAAAATATTTTAAATATATTTAGAAAAATACTTTCTTTTTTATCTGCGTTCATTAGAATTCTTCTTAATAAAAAAAATTAAAGTTAATCATCTTTATAAAAAAAAAAAAACATGAGAAATTGAATAAAAATTTTTCTTCAAGTTTTAAGAATAATAAAAATTTCCTCAGGATGGATGAATCTTTTTTAAAAAAAGTTTTTCGTAAATTGTTATCAAGTTGACTTTTTTTATTTAAAAAATTAGAAAAAACAAATTTAAGAAAATAATATACAGCAGCTATCAGAATTATTCATATCCCTCCTTAACTGATAGCATTGATGTTTATATGCTTGGTTTGGGGAAGCAATTGAGAACTGGTGAAATGACGAGAATATACTTTAATAACTAAACTTAAATTTATGTAAGTTATGCGGTGATAGAAGCATTCATTTGGAAAATGTCTAGGTTCCTTTTGTTTCATTCTTTTAACAAAGATAACAAAATTATTCGTACTTTTGATTTTTATTGCTTTTAAATAATAAAAACTATTATTTTGTATCACTATCTTGTTGAAAATAATAATTTTTGTTTCTTAAGTTTCTTTTTTAAAATTCTAAATTCATATTTTTATCCATTGTGCCTTCAATAAATTCCAGATTTCCAATTCCATTTGCCGACATACAGCTCCACACTATCACTGATTCACCATCATATTTTACTGTTGATCTTAGGTTGTTCAGATCGATCGAGTTCAGTATTCACTTGTCTCCAGACAAACTTACGTCCATCAGACCCAAAAATGTTAAACTTACTTTCATTCGAAAATATAACACGATTCCAGAACGAAATGTCTTTTTCAACATACAATTTTCAAAATTTAATCGTTTCAAATGATATAAGGTTTTTTACGAGATACTCTACCTTTAAATCCATGACTTCTAAAAACTCTTTGGCATGTTTTAGCGCTAACAGCTCTTACCGGATTCATTTAAGAAGGATCACAATCTGTTTTTACATTTGAGATATGATAAATATAAACGCGCAATGAACACATATATTTAGCAAAGAAATTCTAATACGTGAAAAATTTGAGTAAAGAGTTTCGTTTTGGCCGAAAATCTGTGGAAGATGTTGAGCATGAAGGTCGATCAGTGGACGTGCTAACTTCTGAAACTATTGAGCTAATTGAACAAGAAATTTTGAGAGATCGCCGGCTTAAGATAAGAGAAATAGCAGCAAGGTACGAGCTTTCTAAAAGTAGTGTTTATCGGGCTATCCATGAACATCTTCACATGAGCAAAGTAAGTGCAAGTTGGGTACCGATACTTCTATCTTCTGTGCAGAAACAAGAGCGTGTGCCATGTACGGAAGCTTTTTTGGAGCTCTGTGATGAAAGTCTACAAAAAGGGATTCTTCTACTTCACGACAACGCTCCCGTGCATACTACTGCTGTTGCGAAGATTGCTATTCAGCAATGTGGCTTCACCGAATTGGAATATCCACCTTACAGCCCAGACATAGCCTCAAGCGATTATTCTTAATGATAATGAGCTACAGGCGGCAATTTTCAACCATTTTGTAGGCAAGAAAAATTAAGGTATAGAGTTGTTAATTAATAGATGTAAAAAGTGTGTAGAGATAAAGGGAAGCTATATTGAAAAATAGTAAATGTCTCAATCGATTTATCATTAACAGAACCAGTTAGGCCAGATTATTATAGGACAACCCTCGTATGTGCCGTAGGATTCAAGCCAGATATTCTCTAGTTTTATTTTCTTTTCCCTTATGGCGAGTATTTAATTTAAAGTCATCAGCGAGAACAATTTAATTTTAAAGTTGTGCAATAAATTTCAGTTTTATGATAACAAAAAAAATAAATACCATAGAAAAACAATTAAATAAACTTTTTCCTTTTTTTTGTAGCATCTAATAATCATCATTTTTATAAATAACAATATAAAGAGGTCAGGTTACTTGATAAATAAAACCAAGGCTCATACTTTTAGTCTATAATAATTTATGCAAAAATTCATTACCTAATCACACGGAACTAACCAATTACTCAATCCTATATAGACAGGAATTTTGATAGACTTTAAGCTATTTTATGTATTTTTATTGGAAAAGAAATAATTTACATCTTATTTTTTTAATCATTTTTCCAATAAATTTAATTTAGAAACTAATTACATTAAATTTTAATATTATAGATAGCATAGAATTGAATCAGTATAACTTTATTCAACTAAGGATATTTATTTATTTATTGTGATTGAAAATTATTTAGAAATAAAGTTTCATAGCACTATACTTGGAATTAGTTTTATTTATTTAATTGAAGTCTAAAAATTGATTTTTATGTTTGTCTTTTACAAAATCTATTGATTAAATGAATAAATAACCCACTAAATAAATATGTAGTAATTATAATGGGAACACTTTCCGTTTTTTTTTTTGTTTTTGTTATTTAATTTAAAATGCCATTAGGTGTATTTTATAAAAGAAACAAATTTCTTACTAAAAATAAAATCGTTTGTTTGAGTTTCCATTTTTATGCTCCCATTTTATAAACTTCCAATCATTAGGATAGGTTCACCCAATTTTCAAAAGTCACAAGTAATCTAAGAGAATTTTGTAATCATTTAAATGGAGCGTAATAACTGGAACCTTATAATATAAAGGTGGTGAATAGGATAAGTTTACCATTTGTTTTGGTAACTCAGCAGTAGATTTTTCAACATTTTTATTTACTTTTGAAATAATTGCTTGAGTCTAACGTAATTTCAAAACAAACAAAAAATTTAAAGATGGTAGTGAAAAAACTTTAACAGGCGACGAAAATTACTATATTCGGGCTTTAAAAGGAGAAGTTTTTGGAAACTGTAAAATATCATAGAAGATTAAAAGAAGTTTAAATCTAGTAAATAATTATGTGAAAAATGGTGAAAACTATGGAAAAAAACCAAAAGAGAAGAGCTTCGAGAGTAGTTGATAATTGATCTCTATCAGCGACACCAATTGCATGTGCTGAGATTAAGGCCAGTATTTTAATACTTACAAAAATTTTGAAGTCATTTCCAAACTTGAAAAGATAAAAACTGTAGAAAAAGCCATCACTTTTGCCATGATATAAGGAACATCATCTATGATTTTGCAGGGATTTTATGAGTTTATCATCAGAGTGAAAATTCGTTATTTTTACAGATAAAAAGAAGTTTACTTTAGACGCCCCGATGATTTCAACTATTCTTTCCACGATTTAAGGAAAGAAGAACAGTTTTCATCAGTTTTTATCGAGACATCATAGCCGAGCAAGTAGTGTGATGGTATGGAGTGCAATATCTTACTACGGTTAAAGGTTTAAGCAATTCGGAAATTGTTTTTTTTTTTGGGAAAAAAAGATTATCTGACTTGAGCTATAATAATTTTGAAATCCAAGAATTGGTAATAATCTAAACTTGTTAAAAATAAATCTTTTCTGATATGATAATTCTTTTTCAATGACATATCAATTACTAGTGAAAATTTAAATGCTAGGCTATTTATAGTTGTGAAACTACGAGCATAATTAATACTGTTAATAAATGCATCGAATTCAATTAAAAAGTTAAAGAGTTTTGATATTTTTATGGGATTGCTATAATTTTTTAGACTAATGCAAGCTTGATTATGAAGTTAAGGGAAGAAGACCCCCCAGAATTTTAAATCTTTGCATATTTTTTTTTGTTTTTAAAATTCCCAATAATAGATCTAAATGTGACATTATATAGTGGAGTCATTGTCTAAAATCATGGTTAGTAGTAAAATTAACTGCAGATGATAACTAATGGAAGTAGCACTATAGTCCTTGAGGTTAAAAGTTTGAAATAGCTTTGCGAAGCCCCCTTAGAGGAAATTTAAAATTAAAATTACTTCATAAAAAAACCATTAGAAATTCGCTCCTAGGAATGAGAATCCATTAATAGAAGCATATTTTATACAAGTTTACTTTGGACTTAAATGAAATGTTAGAAATTCTCATTTTATCTCATCAGAAATTTATTTAATGCAGTTAATTTTTTTTTAAGTAAATTTCTACACTGGATTTAATTGTTTTTTTTTTATAGAAAATATATGTTTAAAATATATCACGGTAAAAACTTTGAAACTGTATCAAAATTATTTATTTGAATTAAAACTCAAATGAGCTAATAAATGTTACGTAAAAATAAAAAAGAAGTTGCTTAGATTCTGTGAAATACTATTACAGTAAAAAAGGAATATTTTTCTTATGCCGCCTCTAAATATTCGGCAAATTAAGCAATTATGCCTTGGCATAAGCGACTTATACCCGTTCTTAACAGACGCAATTACAACGTTGTAGTCTTCCATACAAAAGAACTCCGTTCTTAACAGCAAAGTCTGTAGTCACTACAAAAAAAAAACATGGCGTCTTAATCTCAAAACATGATTTGAAATGTCAAAGCAGATGTTACAGGTTATTAAATTTTTTAAAAGTGTTTTAACTAAAAAAACTAAAGAAAAGTTAAGAATTTTTAATTTTATTCATGTAAATTGTTTTATGAAATTAAATAATGGATATTAGTGAAGTAAACGGAGCTAGAGATACACAAAACAGGAGGATCCAATAAGAAAAAATTCACAATAGATCTCAATTTTCTTTGACTACAGACTTTAAAAGGCTGAAGTTACTACACAGTTCCAACCACTTATGTACTCCATTTCGCCCATACAAAAGTGGCTTTCTGTGTAGTTGGAAAGTGTGTAGTTCGCCTGTTAAGAACGGGTATTAGACGACTTAGTACAGTAAAAATTGAATGTTTTTCTAAATACCAATCGGAGTGGACTCACCAGCATGTTACTGTTGTAATTGACAGAAAGCAAAATGCCAAAGTAACAGTTCGATTTGTGTGATTTATGTATTATTTGCCTTAAAGTAAAATTTCATTTAGATTTATTTAACAAAGTGTTTATCAAGTGTCATTAATTTAGGCTATATACCAATTCAGTGGAGACTAATGGATTCATTCGCATTTAAGGTGCAAACATAATGAACGCGGCACGCAAGTGGAACGCGTTTTCATTCAGAATCACGAAATTCAGATATATAAGATCCCCTAGCTGTGACAGCTGTCACCGCTTGCGCGCCGCGAACTGCGTTCATTGTGTTTGGGCCTTTAGTGTTAACTTTTGTGCCGCTAGGCGCTAGTGAGTCCCAGGCATTATAGAGCTAATTTGCTAAAGCATTTCCTTTAGTTTGCCAGATTTTATTGAAGTTTGTGCCAGAACTTTATAAAAATTCATACAACGCAAACGTCAAAAGTGAAAAATCCAAAGCAAGCAAAATAGTAGGAATTCTTTTTCTTAAAAAAATTTAAATAAATCGGGCCATCAAACTATCTAAAATTAGATTAATCGGGCTTCTTAATAGTTCAAGGCATTTTTGCAAAATTTTTGTATTTGTATTTTTGTATAATATAATTAATAATAATTGTTATTTTGAAATAACAATGCACAAATGTGTGGATGGATGGACAAATGAAGGCGGGAAATAGAACGCATTTTATATTTGCCGAATATGTACAAATGTGTAGAGGCGGCATCAAATACCTTTTTAAATAAAATAAAATTAATTAATCATAAAAATGATAATAAGAATTCTATGAAAATATTTTACCTTCAACAATAATTTCATATGATATTTTACTTTTAATTTCATCAAATCCTTATATAGTTTTTTTTCTTTCAATATTTCATAATTTTATACAAAAAGAAAAATTAATTAATTTTGACATAATTTTTCTTAAGTTTTAAATGATTTTTTTTTGCTTTATTGAGGAATTATATTGAAATAAAAAGGTGTTAATTTTATTCTTTTTTTTGAAAAATATTCTTAACCTGATAATTTAAATATTTGACAACTAAAAAAATTTTAATCGATTTCATTTATCTTTTTTCTGCAATAACCTTGGCATCAGTTCAAAATAATTGTGAAGAAAAAACACAAAAAACGAACAAACAGCTTTAGAGGTTTTGATCAATGCCAAAAGCATCTTCCTTTTATATATTTTTATATAAGCTTCATTTTCAGTTTTGTACAGAATTAGTTCTTACAATGACCTTGATTATATATGTATTTACGTAATTCTATTGATATTAAGATTATTACCAGAATAAATTATAGATCAGTATAAAATATGTTAAATCTTAAAATATTTATCTACACTTAAATAATTGCATAGACAAATTTGCACTTTATTATTCCAATATTTTCATCTTTATAATATTCTTTAAATATTTGATTTTTTTTTCAATTATCCATTTGTAGAATTTATACTCAAAGATAAAAGAAAAAAAACAACACTTGCCTAATGTACAAAAAGAATTAATTTACATTGATGAAGTCAGATATTAAATTTCTATTTATAGAAATACCACTTAATGTAAATTTTTTTACTTAACAAAATGTATATAGATCACAATGTTGTAATATTAACAATCATACAAAAAAACAACAAGAAAAATCCTGCTTTATATAAAAAAAAAAAACTGGTTTTCTTTATTGAATTCAACAGAAATTTATACAGAAGTATTCTTAATTTAGATAAATTCTTGTAATAAGTGATTTTTGATTTTTAATAACAGCTGTTATTGCCTGTTTTTATTTATAATTTATTTGTGTTGTATGGAAATTCTTGTTATCAATTTGATTATTTAGATTAATAACATTTTACAACCAATTGTTTTAATTTAAATTTACTTTTCGAATTTAAACAATTTAATCTCTAGCGATACTTTTACAAACGAAACTGGAATAAAAGTTATGGTACTGGAATGAGTATTATAGGGAGCATTGCTACAAATAGCTGTCATTTTATATCGAAAAAATATTTACATATGTATGATAAATAAATGATGAGTTTGTTTTTAAGAAACTTAATATAAATTAGTTTGATTTGTAACTGTATTCCTAAATATCAGATAAGTTGTACTGAGTCTGAGAGATTGAAAGGATTCAATCGTGTTTGGGCAGCATCGATTTATATATTATGAAAGGAAGTGATGTCATAAAAATATTTATGGGGTTTAATATTTTGATAATACATCAACCATATAATAAACCGTAAAATGTTTACCAACAGTGTAGATGTTTTTAGGTGCATATTATATTAAGGGGGTTTGAAAAAATCGATTTTTTTTTCATATTTTCAAAGGATAATCGTTTAAGAAAACGTTCCTAAAAGGATTTTTCAAAATTCAAATTACTTTTGGATATATAGCTGTTTAAGTGACGTATGGCTTATACTGCGCCTAACTTTAACCGAAACTTTGAAGACGTTTTTCTCGAAACTACTTTTTTCGAAGCGGTCGCCATGATTTCTCAAGTTCTATTGAACCGATTCTCTTGAAAATTAGTGTGAGTCTTTTTTATACATTTCCCTATCGCAGGAACTAGGATTATAAAAAAATTTCAATTTTTACTATTTTAATAAATTTCGAAAACGTAAAAAAAGTGGTAAAAAGCACATCTCTTGACTTCAAACAGCCACAACTTCGTGAAAAAATTTTTTCTTATCCTAGTTTCTGCCATAGCGATACTCCTCTAGATTAATTATTCGCTTTTTTTTTACTTCAGATTACTCAGAGTGTTAATATCGTGACGACCATCGAGCATCGATTTTCAGATTACTAAGAGGGTTGCAATCATGGCAACATAGCACTCCATTTTTTTTTAAACCCATCACTTCATCAGCCTGTAAATTTTTATATTTTGGATGTTTTTTTTCTCTTTTTTATGTATTCTTTAAATATTAATAAATATCAGATACTAAAAATATTGTTTAGTTTTTTTATCGCTTCAAAAAAAAGTTCCTAAAATTTTTGTCTCTAGACCAAAATACCCTCTTAAAGTACAGTGTCTTGGATTCTATTTCAAAGATGGTATAGTAGCACTCACAATCAGTATCACATTAGTTCAGTCTCAATTTTATAAAGAAGTATTCCTTTGAGAATCAGCTAAAGAAGTAATGTTATAATGAACAAAATTTAAGAAAAAATGAATAAAAAACAACTTTATATGCAGATAAAAGAATTTTTTGTAAAAAAATGCACATAGTATACACAGTTATAAGTTTTAAAAAAAAAAAATCAATAGAAAACTCCTGTGATTAAAACTATCTTAGATGTACAATTTAAATGGTGAATTATATAAATAGATTGAAGACTATCTTCTAGTACGTTCGGACCTGCAATTTTACCACCAAATGAGACCATATGAAAAAATAGCATTCGTATCACTTCAGATTACTACCAACTTTATATATTGTGGTATATGTCAACAGCTGTTTTTATGTTTCACAAAAGGTTGGTAAATCACTGGTTAATTATAAACTTCCTTAGTGTTAATGTAGGAAAAAAAATGTATTGATATTGGAAAATTTAAATTTGTCGAATGCAAAGTATTACAGATTAACCTATTTTGTAATTATTAAAAATCGACTGTGTTTTAAAGATCATGTTGAATACGTTGAATATGACAAAATAGTAAAAGTCAAAATTTTAATCTGCTCAAAATAAATTTGATCTAACTTTCTTTTTGTTTAAAACATCATAATTTCTATATAATTCATGATACTCTTGCTTCCTGTAAGCTATTAGTAAAATATAATATTATGCATCACTGTAGAAAATTCAAATTAAAGTAAAAATATTCATTATTTATCATTTACCCATAAAATATAATTTTCTCTTTTTGATACTTTTTTTGTAGAGAATATTTTTCAATGGAACATGACCTATTAAAACCGTTATTGAAATTATTACCTCACTTACAAACAGAAAATTTTTATATTCAGACAAATTATGTAAATAACTTAACCAATATTTTTTGTTTGGTTATTAAGTAAGTAATTATATTTTTTAAATGACTTAACACATTTATTTGATTTCAAAATTGACTTTAAAACTGAATTGAATAATATAAGGAAAAAAAAATATTAAATATTTATATTTTGTGCATTTTAAAAGAAAAACAAAAAAAAAAACAACAACAACAAAAATATGTCAAATAAGCAGATTTACAAAAAAATTAAACAATTTATAATCCATTGACATCAATGATTTTTCAATTAGATAAGTTTGGCATAAGCTTAGTGAAAAATGTTAAATTAATCGGCTAGTTAATGTCAACAAGTCATTAGCAGTTAAACAAAACAAAAAAATAAATAAAAACATGAGCTGATAAAGTCAAAATATTCAAAAATGGCTGGGAAGTTAATATATAGTAAATTAATCGATTTATATGAATTTTTTAGATTTAACCGTGTAGTTTTTTAAAAAAACCGTCAATTATTTCATATATGGGAATAGGATGTAAAATTTAGCTATATAAATATATTCGTTAAAATTTCAAGCACAAAAAACAGTAAACTACTGGTATTAAGTGCTTGAAAAAATCTGTCCAGTGTTATAGAAAAATGTAACTGCGTAAACAAACAAGCCAAACGTTATTGTTAAATATTTAACTGTATTATAGAATTTTATCATTTTGTAAATACTTTGGACTAAAAAGAATTATCTCACTTTGAGATATTTAATTTATGTTATCCATTGTTCATCTTTGAATTTAGAATAGGAAGTATATGAGTTAATATCCAATTTTACATTTACATAAACAATTTCAGAAATTAAGTAAAATTAATTATTATTAGTAAGGAAATAAGAAATTCCGCATAAACCGTAAATGTATACAAATTTCTAAATTCGTGAAGGTATGTAAACTGCTAAAAGGTACTAAATTCTAGTTTAGACCCGAATTTTTAGTGTTTTTTCGGACGCCATAAAACAAAACCATTAAATAATTTTATCATAAATTTTTTTGCTCGTTATTTACTGATACCTTTAAAGTATAAAATATTAATAATATTAATTAAAAAATCAAAATTGAATAAAAATTAGGGCCAGCAATGTGGGAGCTCACAAAAAAATGGCATGTCCTGGTGTGCACGATTTCAATCCTTCCAGCAATATCAAGAAAAAATTTTTTTATAATTCTTCAAGAAAAAAAGTGTGGTTATAGGATTGCGAAGAGTTTTTTTTAGAAAACTGGTTTTTTTTCACAAAATGGCGGCACTTTGAAAAAAAAGTTACGTTTTTTCGCTGTTTTTTTTCGCCTTTCGGGATTTTTAAAAAAAAAAACAAAAAATTTTAAAGTTTTACAAAACTCTTCGTAGTCCTGTCTAATAAAGAATCTTTGTGCCAAATTTCAAGTGAATCGATTACATAAAACTTGAGATATCGTGCACACCGTTTCTGAAAAAGTAGTTTCGAAAAAAACACGTTTAAAGTTTTAAAGACTGAACTGAATTAAGTACTAAATGTGTCACAAAATGAGCTATAACTTCGAGAATTATTTGAATTTCAAAAAATCCTCTTTTAGGAACATTTTTCTAAGGGCTTAGGGTATTTTTTCGAATATACTCTTTCGCGGATTGTGAAAGTCATATAAGAATCTCTCGCATAGACAATATTACTAGACAATACAACAATTTCAGTAATTTTATGAAACTGTTAATTTTACCCAAAAATTGTTAATTGCCAAGTGTTAAGAATATTTAAGTCACAATTGAAAGATAAGACTATGAATATAAAAAACGGTAATAAATCAATATTAAAACTACTTTGAATTTATAATTAGTAATATATCAACCTAATAACAGATTTCTTTAAATTAAAAAGTAAGTACGTAATGAAATTCATTGAAGGTGATAATCAATTAATTAAATATCACTCTTAGATAGACCAAACTAATAAATCACTTTATTTTTTTGTTAAAACAAGATTAAATTTTTTTTTGGCTTTTTTTGGTTGTTGCTTAAATTGCATGACTAAATACCAAAAATAATAATTTTCTTATATTTATGTAATTAGTTTCAGGCGTGCAATTACTTGGACCGTTACTTAAATTAAAAGCTATATTAATTGAATGAAATAAAATATTCTCGATGAAATTTTTAATAAGCCCAAGAAGTTTAAAATTTGTTATTTTAAACTAGAGAGAAGAAATTTTCCTAAATAAATTATAGTTACTGCATCATTACGTAAATTCCACAATTATCAAAATTTAAAGTAAAAAATAATAGTAATTAATTACACATGGATAGCTTTTCGAATAGCTAAGTAAGTGAGCAATTCCTGTCAAGGCCCAGAATAAGATTTTGTTTGGATTACAGGATTGACGGCGGGCAGATTTGAAGGTTTTTAGTTTGGTAAATTTTGTAGCTGATATTTGTGACATATCATTTTTGATATTACTCAAATTTGGCTATAAATTTACAAAGAATTGGTGTGTTTGAATAACAGCTCAAAATAAGCATCAATAAGTTTTTTTTTTGAGTAATTTTTTGGTATTTATGATAGAAAAGTGGGATAAGTGAAAACAATAAAGCATGCTGTTACAGCTATTTTCATGTTGATAGTATCAAGGATAGCTTCTTTTGGTTTACTCTTCGAAAAAAACAAACATTGATGATTTCACCAAGAAATTATTATGACAAAAACGTAGTTTGAAACGCTCCTAGATCGAACAAATTGTAAAAGAGCTTTAATTGAAGTTAGGAAATATTCCTAAATATATCTACCCAAAACCTAAGAATTGCTCTAATTTACATTATTTAAGTAATTTATAGTTAAAATTTCTCAGAACAAATGTATATATGTGTTAATAATTTTATATAAAATCAATCTATAGCTCTTAATTTAATTTGATGCGTGCGTTTTTTTTTTTTAAATTTATTTAATTACTTAATGGTCAGTTCTCAATTAATTTGATCAAAGCCCTTTAAAATTTGACTTGATCGATTAAACGTCTCTTCTGGGTAAATACAGATGTGCATGATCAGTTGCAGAATAAAAAAGGTTTAACAGTGTTTTTGCTTAGTAACTCTTTTTGACAAAGGAACTTGCTGCATTTTTAAACGAAAAGTTTTATCAGGTAAAGCGTATTATTTACTTTTTTTAACGTTATTTTCAAAACGATTTGATTGAATAATAAGGATATTCATTTTTATAATTTGCTAACGATCAGTGAATTCTTCGAAATATTATATTACTTTACAAGATAAAAAGTTTTCAATAAACCCACAACTCCTTTCTAAAAGCTATGGATAAGATATTTAGCATAAGTAATAAATTCAAAATTGAAACTATTAGAAGATTTTTTTTAAAACAAGTATCCGCTAAATTTATATACAGTAATTTTTATACTTACTGTATATCTAGTTATATGCTATTAAATAAATATACTCGTAGTCATATAAACATATAGAAGAAAATGTAAAATTTAAACAGGTTATATAGTGTAAATTCAGAAAATTACAACAAAATGAATGTAACATATCCTGCTATGTTTAATAAATGCCATAAAAGTAATAAATAATTTTTTTAAGTATGTTGAGAAAATATTGTATAAATTCAATAGATATTCCAACTACATTGATTTAGTTAATATTTAATACAATTTTCATAATAATAAAAATTTTAAGCTCCAGTAATAATAAAAAAAACTATAATGGTAAAAAAATTTATTTTAAATGATTGCAATTTATTTTATTTTCCTTAGATTTCCCAAGATTTAGTATAAATATTATCAAGAAATATATAATCAAATAAAATTTTTACACCGTATCTATTTCTTGTTAAATTATAATTTTAATTAAATATGCTGTCGGTATTATATGAAATAATATCAACTATTAAAATATCTACTTACCTAATCACATTACCGAATGTTGTTCCCGTACTCCATTCAAGATTCTCAATTTCAGAAGATGTTTTACCAGTTACAATATCATTTGGCATTATTAAATCTTTTAATTAATTTCTGACTAGAATATTTTAATGGACCAATTATTTTCAAAAATTAAACTTTTATAAATAATTCATATTATTTAAACACAAGAAATATAATATAATTATTACATTCTAGTTCAAAAAATGTTTCACTTTTATAAAAACAAAAAAGGTTATCATTATGTAATTTTTAACACTCCCAGCTAACTCTTTAATCATTATATAAACTTTTGTTGAATTTGAGATTATTTTAAGAAATTTTATACATATCTAAATTTTTTAGTACTGTTAAATTATTAAGTAAAACCAACACGGAACTGTCACATAAAAAATCAAGAGGAAGAAAATTCCATCCATTTCAACTAAACAAAAATTAAATCAATTGTGCGAAGTTGTCAGATGTAATAGTTTGAAGCGGTATTTTTTTGTGGGTATAATATTAATTACAGTGGGATACATTTTTGATCTATTATTATATCATAAATAGTTTTATTCTTTTAACTTAGGGATTATTAATAATTAGATTTTAAAAATGTTTATTACTATAAATTTTGAAGAATTTTTCAAAATATCTGGAGCAATTATATTAAGTTATAAATAACAAAAAACTATTTAAAACTTTATTCGAGTTTTTTTAATCTTTCAAATAGTAAAATATTAGCTCAGATTAGCTCCACTCAACTTTTACTGTCATTTTGGAGTAACTTCAAAAATTACAAATATAGTAAAATATTTTGCTGTCATCCGTATTTAATTAAAAGATTTCATAAAAATATACATTATTTTCAATAAAAAAGTTTTAACTATTATAATTTTACTTACATGCAATGTGAAAATAAATTTATAGTATATGTATGTATACACTTTACCGGCACGCTATTATTTTTGACGTATATTGTACTCTGTTGTAGGTTTGAGTATTAGCTAAAAATTTTTTTCTATAAATTTAATTCCAAATTGTTCTATACTTCACGTTATTGCTTGCCTTTCCCGTCAGAAATTAATGAATCTCCAAGTTATTTACAGAAATACTTGAATAACTAGAGATTTATTAACTATTTACATGATAGAAATTAAAAATAATATGGGAAAACAAATCATGGATACAGAGGTAATTAATTAATTAAATTAAAGTCAAATCTAAATAAATGTGTGCTTGCCGAATATTTATATTCATTAAAAAATATATCAATTAATAATGTAATATTTCAAAAAATTCCTAAGGGTATTTGCTTTCAATTGTCTAAATAATTTTAATATTGATAGATATTAGTTAGAATAGGTAATATAAAACCACTGTGAATTATTCTTAAAAATTGTACATGTGGAGTATAAAAATCATGCCAAATGTGGCTTACTGTATATCTAGAAAAACATTGCTATTAAAAAAATATATAACCATCCTTCATTTACTTATAATTAAAAAAATACAAATCATAGTAAAACAAATCATGTAACAAAAAATTCACGAATATAATAAAAAAATGTGAACTTGATTAAATTTTATTTAAAAAAATCATTTTAATCATAGTAGTATCATAAAATTAATTTAAATAAACAATTGCCGACATTGAATTTGATAAATTTTTGATTTTTGAAATTCAGGTAAAAATAAAAAAAAAACTTTTTTATAATAAATGTAAAAACTAATTCGTAATTTTAAATTTTTTAAGGAAAAATTTTACCACCAAAACTTCTAAATGCTAAAACAAATTTACGATAATAATGGTTATATCCATACTGTAAATTATTTAAATGGGTTTTTATATTACCAAAATTAATTATATTTTATATAGAATCGTGAACAGAAGCAAGCAAAGAATCCACAAGATGGACCAAAAGAAGAAAATGCAACGGTTGAATTATCTTCAGATCAGTATATTAAGCATCCTTTGCAAAATACTTGGACATTGTGGTATTTAGAAAGCGATAGAACTAAATCATGGGAGGAATTACAAAACGAAGTTGCAAATTTTGATACCGTTGAAGATTTTTGGAGGTAAAATTATTGATTTACTTTTTTTTTTTTCTTTTTGTAGTTAATGTATTTAACTTTTAGTCTGTACAACCATATAAAAATGGCTTCCGAAATAAAAGTTGGAAGTGATTATTCACTTTTTAAAAGAGGAATAAGGTAAATCTAAATTTAAATGTGAGTTAATAATATTATCAATATTAATTAGACCAATGTGGGAAGATGATGCAAATAAAAGAGGTGGACGGTGGATTATACAATTAAATCGAAATCAACGTCGTGGAGAACTTGATAATTTATGGCTTGATGTGGTACGTTAAATAATCTATTTGAATTGCAAATTCTTTTTTTAATCTATAATATCATCAAGTAGAAATTGTGCTAAATAAAATTAATAGATTCCCCATTTTATAAAATTCATCTTATAATAAAATTTACCCTTATAATAATTAATAAATAAAGTAATTAATTTTTAATTATTTTAGCTTCTTTGTTTGATTGGTGAAGCCTGTAAAAATTCTGATCAAATATGTGGTGCTGTAGTTAACATTCGTCCAAAGGCTGACAAAATTTGTGAGTATTACTTTGTTTTTGATATATTTGTCATTGTCATTTTGTTTAAAATTAAAATCTTTGATTGTTTAGAATTTAAGATAAATATTACAGAATCTAACATTTAGTTTTCTAAAAAAAAAAGTTTTGTAGTTTTAGAATTTTTCTTTATTAGATTTCTTTGATTTCTTTGATGTGTTTATTCGTACCGATTAGCAGAAATTTAGTTTTGAATTTTTCTTTTCTGTAAAATTAACTTATATTTAAACTGTGTATGTAATATAGTAATAGAAAAATACTTTAAATTCATTATTATGGTTTATTTCAGCTGTTTGGACGGCTGATAGTAGCAATGAAGAAGCGGTCTTAGAAATCGGAAATAAATTAAAGGAGTATTTACGTATTGATACATCAAAGCTGCCACTATGCTATCAACTTCATAAAGATACCATGGTGAAACAAGGTTCACAAATAAAAGCAACTTATAGTATCTAAGCTGGATATTCACAAAGAATTCTGCATCGTCTTTGTCTCCCTTTTTTTTATTATTTTTATTATTATCAAATATGAAGGTAAAACGATTGAAAAGTTCTAAATCAGAGAAGTATAGAGAATAACTATTAAAAATAATCATCTATACAAAAAAAAAAAAAAAACCAAGAAATACTGTTACAACAAAACAATTTAAGAATTTGAAATTTTTAAATATCCTGAATTCAAATATCATCAAATAATGAAATTTTCGCTGTTCATATTTTGTATATTTTGCTGTTTCGCTTTCTTCATAAAGCAAAAATTGTAAATTATAATTTAATTTGATTTTTTAATTAAAATACTGTTCATTTCTAAATTATTTACTCTTTGAATTAATTATTACTACAAACTATTATTATTTAAATTAATATATTATTTTAAAGCCATGTAATGACTTTAATTTAAATAATTATTTTTTAAATGAGAGATTAAAATCTGATAGCGTTTTGTAATACGGTTATTAAAATTCGTGTATTAAAAATGCGTAATTTTATCGGTTTTAAAATTATACAACCAGTGAAATTGGGACTATGATTAATCTTAAATAGGATTTTACTGCTTCAACCTGTTTAAATTTGAAATTTTTGGTAAACGGTATATAGACCAAAGATATAAGTTTGCTGATCATTTTACCAATGAAATTGACTGAAATAGCATCATATTGGCTGTACAATAAACTCTTTCTTTAATTATTTTATAATCAGTTTTATTAAAAATATTCCACTAATTAGCTGCTATATAACTATTTGTGATTAGCTTAGAACATTTTTTTACGTATAATAAATTGGAATATTGGCATGACACCCCCATGTAATTTAAAATTTAAAAAAAAATTTTATGTAACAAATATATCATGCTGTGTTTAGATTAGCGTTTTGGACAGTAGTATTATAGAAAATATAGGAGTTCTAAGTCGCGGCTATACTCATGGCCCAAACAAAATGCACGCAAGCGTTTCCATTCAGAATTCGGAAATTTAGCTATATTAATTCTTATAGCTGTGACAGCTGTCACCGTGCCGCTGCCGCAAACCGCGTGCATTGTGTTTGCAGCTTAATACAAACCCTTATAGATAAATAAATAGTGAAGGCATCTTTACGGAAAGAAGAAGAGACTCTTTCTATCTTGTGTTAGCTTTAATTTTTATTAAATTTTAATTTAATTTAAACTGAGATTTAAAAATGTTAAATATTCCAAACGAAGGAAAGCTTAGAGGTCATCAAAGAGTGCCATCAGACTCAAAAGAATTTCATGAAGTAACAAAACGAGATGCCTTAAAATTGCTGGAGAATGAATTAGAAAATTTACTCAAAAGGGCACCTGAAACTCGAAAAATACTTTTAGAAAATGAAATGAAAAGATTTACAAAACTTTTTGGTAGATTTTTACAAGAAGAGGGCCCTTCAATTGATTGGAATAAAATTCAAAAATTGCAAGAAGATGCGGTGAAGGATTATTCAGATTTAATACGCCCGGTAGATAGTATTCAGATCAAGGAAATGTTAAATAAATTGATTGTTATCAAACTCAATGGAGGTTTAGGAACATCAATGGGTTGTCATGGACCAAAAAGTGTTATACCAGTTCGAAGTGATTTAACATTTCTTGATTTAACTGTACAGCAAATAGAACATTTGAACAAAACATATGATGCTAATGTTCCACTTGTACTTATGAACTCATTCAATACGGATCAGGATACAGAAAAGATTATTAGAAAATATCAAGGATTTAAGGTACCTATATACACATTTAATCAAAGTTGTTTCCCAAGAATAAATAGAGAATCTTTTCAACCGGTTGCTAAAGATTTTGAAATAGAAAAAGATATTGAAGCCTGGTATCCACCAGGACATGGTGATTTTTATGAATCATTTAGAAACTCTGGTCTTTTGACGAAATTCATTAATGAAGGACGTGAATATTGCTTTTTATCAAATATTGATAATCTTGGTGCCACTGTTGATTTAAGCATCCTTAATAGTTTGTTAAATGATTCAAATTCAATGCAACCAGCTGAATTTGTTATGGAAGTCACAGATAAAACAAAGGCTGATGTTAAAGGTGGTACATTGATTCAGTTTGAGAATAAACTTAGACTTCTAGAAATCGCACAGGTTCCAAACGAACATGTAGACGATTTTAAATCAATTAAAACATTTAAATTTTTCAATACAAACAACATTTGGGCTAGTCTAAAAGCAATCAATCGAGTTCTTGAAAAGAGCACTCTTAATATGGAAATAATAATCAATAATAAAACTCTTGAAAATGGTTTACGTATAATACAATTAGAAACAGCAGTGGGGGCAGCAATGAAAAGTTTTGATGGAAGTATTGGAATAAACGTTCCAAGATCAAGATTTTTACCAGTTAAAAAAACTTCTGATCTACTATTGGTTATGTCAAATCTTTATAATTTAAAAAATGGAAATCTTGTAATGTCTCCTGAAAGAATGTTCCCAACGACACCATTAGTTAAATTAGGTGAACATCATTTTGCCAAAGTTAAAGAATTTTTAGCAAGATTTGCTAATATACCTGACATTATTGATTTGGATCATTTAACAGTTTCTGGTGATGTGACATTTGGAAGAGGTGTTTCATTGAGAGGCACAGTTATCATAATTGCAAATCATGGTGATAGGATTGATATACCAGCTGGTGCTATTTTAGAAAATAAAATTGTTTCTGGAAATATGAGAATTTTAAGCCATTAAAATTAGTTGATTGTATTCTCTTCTAAACTTTAGCATAAATTTAACATCATTAAATGTAGTTTGTAATAATGTTAAAGCATTTAGTGCTGTATATTGAATATATTCATGCAATATAATTTATAAGTGATAGTAAAATGCAAAAGAGAGATATTTGTTTTAATACTAACTTCCAAAACAGACTCCGTAAAATAAAATCGGGCTCTTGCGTATGGCGAGATATCTACGTGCTGTCAGGAAGACATCACGCTAAGAGGACAGCAGTCAGCTGGTGGTTCAACTCTGTGGAACAGAAACGACAAGCTAAGGGCTTCAAATAACACAAATAACTCATCGGCAAGTAGTTCAAACAGAACTACAAGGACTATAAATAAAAGTCTACAAAAAAACAATAAATTAATCATTTAAAATGCTATCAGTATCATACCAAATTTACCTTTTTAAATTCTTTAAATTCTTCTAACGTGTTTTTCTCAAGTTTTGTTCGAAGTTTCTTATTTTAACATTTTATGTTTAATTATTTCAGATTCTTTTAGTAGCAAATAATCTGTCTAAATTTTTTTTAAATATCACGATAACATTTAATTTTGAATTATATTTAATTGAATTGTTATTTACTTTTAGGCAATGCAAAAATTTTAAACAAATTCTATACTTTGTTTTATATAAGTCGATAAAAATTTTGTGCAAAAAAGAATTCTTTAAATTAAATTAAAAAGTTTTCTTCAAATTAAATTTGAAGATATTGCTAGCTTAGCTAAAGTGGAGGTTGCTTCACAATTAATGTTTTATTCCAAGTCTTATAAAAAGAATTTAATTAGAGAATAATTATTTGAATTTTAAAAACTTATAGTCATGTTTGAGGCTTTATTTTTTTAAACCTTGAATACGGCTGTTATTGTAGAACCATATAAATTCGTTTTTATAGATGAGTTTTTGAAACTTTCACTTATTTACCAAAATGAATCTATTTTACAAAAAAGATCAATTAAGCGGGTTATTTTCGAAACAATGATTCGGCTCTTAGTTCCCATTTAAAGTATATGGAAAGCACAAATAAGAGAGAAAATATCCAACATGTTTAATATTTTACTCACAAATAATTCAGGGGATGAGAGAGCCGAATCATTGATTCACATTTATAGTGAATACCCCGCTTTAGTGAAAATCTTCACTCCACAAGATCGTTAGTAAAATATGAATCAGAAGAATGAAGTATTAGCGAAGTAAATACATTTTTCAGAAATGTATTCAACATGTTAAATGGAATATATAGTGAACAATTGATAATTGGATTCTTTTTATCAGATTGAATTGTTAATATAACAGCAAGTATCAATGATACTTCTGTAAAACAAAAAGAAATAATTGATAATTATATTAGTCAAATATCAACATTAAATGATACAATGCCAAATGTTACACAAAAATATGGGTTGAAGCTTAGTATTAAAAAATTCACAAGAAAAGTGTCAATCGATCAGGACTTAGCTTCAACCAAAGAATATAGTAGAACATTAATTCAAATTAATGCCAAAAGATCAACGAAATAACCGAAGCATCTCCTTAAACTTTTCTTTATATATTTCTTTATATTAGCCCATTTTATTTAATTTTATTTACAAAGATATTATTTAGGTAATTTTCGGTTTTTAATTAGTATTTAACAAAAACTAAATTGTAAAGCATTTTACCGCTTAGGTTTAACATTTCCATTTTCTGAATCTTTTCTATACTTTTCCTTCGATATTTTATAATTCAGTTAAGGCACTAAAATTCAATAGGAATATCATCCAACGAAGCCAAAACAAATTTCTGAGCATGATTACAAACGCATACAGGTACCCGACCAACCAAGAAATACATAATGACCTAGGCATCAAGTGGGTAAACGAAGTTATTCTGGAATGTGCGGTTGGTCATGAAAAACGAACGTGGAAGCTATCCAACATTTGGATACTACCAATGAAGTAAGAAGGCTTAAGCGTATCAAACCGCATGATCTGGCATAAATAACTACATCAATATATTATATAATATGAAAGAGTAGGGTGCTTCAGTTAAGCCCGCGCAAATTACATCATCTGTAATTCGATTACCTTTTCCGTTGGACTAAATTCCAACGGAAATCCAATCTTTCTGTTTATGAGGTGTTTCTGATGCAGACAAAATTCTTAAGAATTTTCTCATCAAAAGTGCTTCATAAACAGAATAACTTCCTCATACAATCTATGGAACTAAGGAGTGTTTAATTACATAGATTGCAATGCAAATTAAAATAAAAGTTTAAGTCAGTCTTAAGACCAAATTCGAACCAGAAGGTTTCATTAATTATATTATAAAAAACAAAAAATAATTTTAAAATAGGAAAAAGAAAAGGGATAAATGGTTTTTTATATAATTGTGTTTTTTTGTGGTTTTAATCAATAAATAAATAATTAATTTAATAAAAGTGTTTTTTTGTTTAAACCTGAACAAATCTACAAAACTCGCACGTTTACTACATTTCCAAAATAGTAATAAATTAACTATGTTAAGATTGTACTAGGCATATCCGATTAGGGATATTATTTAAAAAAAAAAAATTTTTTTCTATATCCTAAGGTTATGAGGTCTTTTCATATTACTTTTATATTGAAATTTAAATACAAATAAGAAACTGATAATGGATGATTTATGGGTCTTACCTTGATTCAGATCCGAAGTACTGAATTCACATTAGTGTTTATATTACAGAACAGACTATTTGACTGGGAAAATTTTACTAGATTGTTAATTCAATATTTGTTTTACCTAGTACAGATTTATCTAGTTTTTTGAAACGAAGGTCTTTATCGTGAGTTTTAACATGAGGGCTAGGTCAAAAATTTTAAATGGTACCTAAGGTTTTCCTAAGCGAAATTCTAATACAAAAATCAAATTGTTTATATTATTGTTAATTGTTGTTAATTATTGTTGTAAGTTGTTAATTGCGTTCCCTGTTGGGCTTTTTTTGTGTTAAAAGTAGTGTTTTTTTGTTGATTTCTTTTTTTTTTGATTAATTATTGTTTTTAGATGTTAATTATTTGGTATTATTTTCATTTGTTTCTTAAATATCTAAATATTGCTGGAAAAATTGCAATTATTTAAAATTCTTTTAATTTTTATTTGTTCATCGACAATCTTTCAAAACCATTTTTTGTATTTTTACTCTGATTTCTGGTGTCATTTACACCAGTACATTTAACATTTTAAAAATTGCATAGATTGTGTGGGAATTGCACTAGTGCAATTTTGATCTAAATAGTAGTATATTTTTGAGAAAAGTGGATTTATATGGTAGGCATACGGACAAAATATAATCATATTCCTAATGATCATATTTTAGATCATTAAATTTCGGTGGAACACTGGCGAAACGCAATATTTTCAAAGAAGCTGATTAATGTCATTTGAGTTTTGTCAGTGTTTTGTTTTGTGGTCTTTGTTTGTTTTTGAATAGTTTTTAGACTTAAAACAAGTTATTTAATTTCGCTACCTAAAATACAAAAACTATAATTTAATTACTAAAATCACTAATTGCTCTAAGCAAAACTTACCACTTGGGATGTTTATTATATTAGGTTTTTCAAAATAACTATAAATCATATTGTTATGATTCAGTTGCCAAAAGGCTATAGCGAAAAATAATTTTTCTCCTTTAGGGTTGTCATTTGATCATTTTGAAGCTAAATATCATAATATAACGTTCATGAACGTCATATTTTTGTAACATGATTGATAATATATAACGTAAATATAACTGAAATATTATCATAAAGTGCCAATGATCATTAGGAATATGATCATATTTTGTAAGTGTGAATACCATGTTAGAGGCTTCATATATTTAAAAAATGTTTATTTTTATTGGAAAATAAAAAGCAAACTTTTGAGTGGAATTTTTTTGTTCAACTTGTTACTGTTTTTTCATATTAAGATGACTTATTACGCAAAGAATAATTTATGCTAATGTAGATAACAATTTTGAAATATATTTTATCTATTAATTGTGATAATAACATTCGATTGGTCTTATCTCTTCAGTTAAAACATGTCTTTGAAAGTAATATTTAATCAATTTCAAAGACATAATTGAATTTTAAAATTTGCATAGATCCATTTTCTTTTAACGCAGATAAAATTGGATGTGCCTTGAAAAATACTGTGTTTGTATTTGTTTGGTAAATGATTGTGATTACATACAAAACACATATAAAAAAATATATGTACAGCTCTGCCCTAAAAAAACAAATTTTAAACTTTCAAAACTACGGAAGTATTTGCATTTTCAAGACTTTTGGAACTTACTACTTAAACAAAAACTGAAATTGTAGCTTGGAAGTTTTAACAGCAACATTTGAAAGTCTCTTCATCCAATAAGAATAAAATTGGTTTTTCAAGTATAAATGAAAATAATAGTGGAACATCTTTATGAAGAATGAACCAATTTAAATTGAAGGCTTTGGCTGATGTGAGACTGTAACTAAACAATTTTTTAATTTTAACTTTGGTTTAGTAACAATTTTACAGTACTTTCAATCAAACTTTTGTTGCTAAAGTAGTAAAGTGTGAACATTTTGAATCATTATCCACATAAAGTAAATTATATCCTTTTAGGAAAGATGTCAAATACGTCTATATAACGAAGAAGGTAGTAATGAACTAAGAACAATATTTGCTTCGTCCTTTACATAGTTACTTTGCCTTTACTGATCGTCAGTGAAAAAGTAAAAAAAGATTTGTGATATCAGGAACTGTGAGCTTAGCTCTAAAGTAATGATGGAAGTTTTAAGCAATAAATATTATTACCAAAATGTATTTTGTGGTAATATCCAAGCTATGGCATATCAATGATTTTTGTCATTTTTTCTTCAGTAGATAATTTTTAAGTGGTCAATTTTGCTCATCGGTTCTTTAATATAAAAGATACACAGTTTTGAAAATTTCCCTACAAGTTTTGGAGTTGTTGTTTTGGAGAGGTATTTTTGAGCTTATTTTAATAAACTTTAATTAAGTTTAACTCAAATTATTGACTAAAGATCTCTTGATCCTTTTAGGATATATTTATTCTAGCAGGATGATAAATTTGTTTCACTAAATGTAATTTGGTCAAACCTAATCATTTTTTTTATACAAAATTGCAAAAAAAAATGGTTTTTTAATTTATTATAAGCGGCTAAGTGGAAAATCTACGATTACAAATTTAGTCACTTCCAAACGATTATAAAAATATTGGAAATTGTAAAATCAGAACTGGAGATGAATGTGATTATGCAAAAAAGACTTTTATTTGAAATTTGTTTAAATATAAAAATAATAAAATATAACTTTATGTAACTTTATAACTTTTATTATATCATAATTTAAACCAATATAAAGCTTTGAATGTTTTCATTCTAGGCTAAATAAATACAGAACAATAATTAAAAAATATTTCATTGAATAAATAAACTATCAAATGTTGTCTACGTAGTAGTAGTTGGTGTAGTTTTAATTTTTATTGAATGAATCACAAAAGTTATCAAAAGTTGTTGATTCTTCTATCGCAGTTGTAGTTGTTTCTCGTTCCTCCGTAATTGCCTCTGACTCCTCCGTATTTGCTTCTGTTCCCTCTGTGTCAGAAAAAGTTGTAATTGTTTCTGGTGCCTGTGTAGTAATTGTTGTTGTAATTTCATTACTTAATTCTTCCTCGAAAGGATGACAAAAGTTATCAGTTGTTGTTGATTCTTCTATCGCAGTTGTAGTTGTTTCTGGTTCCTCCGTAATTGCTTCTGACTCCTCCGTATTTGCTTCTGTTCCCTCTGTGTCAGAAAAAGTTGTAATTGTTTCTGGTGCCTGTGTAGTAATTGTTGTTGTAATTTCATTACTTAATTCTTCCTCGAAAGGATGACAAAAGTTATCAGTTGTTGTTGATTCTTCTATCGCAGTTGTAGTTACTTCTCGTTCCTCCGTAATTGCCTCTGACTCCTCCGTATTTGCTTCTGTTCCCTCTGTGTCAGAAAAAGTTGTAATTGTTTCTGGTGCCTGTGTAGTAATTGTTGTTGTAATTTCATTACTTAATTCTTCCTCGAAAGGATGACAAAAGTTATCAGTTGTTGTTGATTCTTCTATCGCAGCTGTAGTTACTTCTCGTTCCTCCGTAATTGCTTCTGATTCCTCCGTATTTGCTTCCGTCTCGGAAAAGAATTCAGCGGTGCAAATTGTTATAATAAAGCAAAACAGTATTTGCTTAAAAATCTTCATTTTTTTTTCAAGTTAAACACCTCAAACTAAGTGATGAGATAGTGGCTAATAGCATTCTCTTTTATAGCAAATTTTTTTCACGTAAAATGGGTGGAGCTTTAATTGAACTAATTGAATCAAATGAAGTATATAGAAAAATTACTAATGGGCGTATAAATCTATCTATCTCCCTCACAGTAATAACAATAAAATATACAAAACTTCCACAATAATTTATTGAACATTAATACCATTTTATTTTGCCAAAATTAATTTGCCACTTGATATCTTTAAATTTGTATTTGTTTCTTTATATTTTATGAAATTTATATCCAAAAAAAAAAAAAAAAAACTATAATACCTAAGGAGCGGGAAAGTAAATACAATCACAAAATTGAATATCTTCTTTTGAAATATAATTATAATATTGGAAATTTACTTAAAGGAATGAGTGCGTAGAGAATTTAAAAAAATTTATCGTTAGCAAATATTTATGTTTTGAAGCTTTTGACCCTAAATTTGCAACGATACCTTTTTCGTTTTTCTCGTAAAAGAATATTCTTCATCCTATTTAACTCTAACCTTAAACCTACCGAAATGTATTGACTTGCTTGTATTTCTTTTTGTTAAGTACAAACTACACCGCGAGAATCGTATTTCACATTTTTTTTTACAAATGGGTTCATTAAAAAATGGAAATGATTTTGAGCTATGACTGATATACCACTGCTGAAGTAAGTAGTAATAATTTTTTTTGTAGAAAATTCAATATTTACCTAGAGCTTGTTCTTGAACTAGAGCTTTTTTTAGACGATCGCACCTGTTACTACAAATAACCTAAAAATTCCGGCTGGTTTCTGACTTTAAATAGTAAACAATATGATAATATTGAGTGTGTGTTGTTTTTAATAGTGTCTACCATTAGTCTGTACAATTGTGAATTATTATTAAATTTGATACAAAGCATTAACCTCTCAAACTTTTATGGGTATCGTAAACTTTTAATGCGTTAATTATTACACATGTTAGATAGAATTTAAGCCAAAAAACTCTAAACTGCAAACCACCACTTTAACCATTTAAGAGCTATAGGTATTATCAGCTTAAGAAGTTTTTTTAAAGTAGGTGAGAACGCCATCCTCTTGCTGGTATTGAGATGCTTTAGGGGATAGTGAAAAGCTTAGAAGAAAATATTTTGGAATTAAGGCAATATATAAATTGGCGATGGCGTACAAATCATATCTTTAAAAAAATTATTTAAAATCTTCTTGCTATGGAAAAAGTGGTGTTCTTAGTATGTAAAACTAAAATAAAAATGCAATCAAATATGGTTATCCATAAAAAACCTTGCTGAAATTTCGCTGATTGGTCATAATAGGTTTTATACCCAAATTTTTATTAGTAAAACATACTCATTGAAATAATTCAAAGTTTATATAACGAGCAATAAGTGTTTGAAAATATTTATCTTTTTGATGAGAATTAATTTCGAAAATACCATACGTGAATACACAAATTAATTTAGCGTTTGTTCATAATAATATTTTTGTTGAAATATGGTTAAAATTTCAAATTGAATTCCAATTCTCAAGTCAATGACAGTGAGCAAAATACGTAAGTCCTACTTAAATTATGGGCATTATTTGATTTCATTATTTTTTTTGTATTAAAAAAGTATAAAAAAAATGCTTTAATTTTAGCCTAAAATGAATAGCCCTTATTGCCTTGGCTTAAAAAAAAAACAGCAAACAAACAACAAAATTTTAAATTTTAATTGTTTAACTGTATGTCTTACTGTATAAATATATTATAATTGTCTCTTATGTATAAATTGAACTTATGCCAATGTAGTTGTCTGGAAAATAACATTTATTGTATATATTTTTCTAATTATTCAATATTTTGTGGCATTGATAATCTTCTCTTCTAATTTATATGCGTATTTCAATTAAATATTTGTTAAATTTGAAACATATTGAGCTCCCAAACTTGTATGGATACAGTATTTTTCAAGGCCTTTATGTTAGGCCACCTTGGAAAATTTAAGTATTTTTATTCGGCTTTAAATAATTTTACAGATCATCCAAATAAACGTATTTTATCCATATTTCTGTATCTTTTTAAAGTCTTCACTACAAATATTTTATATCTTTTTTAATTTGAAAATGCTGGCATTTAATTCTCACTTTTTTACAATCTCCATTTTAGCATATTTAAAACTCAATAACTATTTTCGATCAATTTTAGTTTTTTATTTAGTTTTTTTTTCCTCTTCTCTTTGTTGTTAAAAAATAGATACATTGAATCTGTTACATATTGAATCTGTAAATATTACTGACACACTGGGAAATATTATCATATTGTTATGATTCAGTTGCCAAAAGGCTATAGCAAAAAATAATTTTTCTCCTTTAGGGTTGTCATTTGAATATTTTGAAGCTAAATATCATAATATAACGTTCATGAACGTCATATTTTTGTAACATGATTGAATATATAACGTAAATATAACTGAAATATTATCATAAAGTGCCAATGATCATTAGGAATATGATCATATTTTGTCAGTTTGAATACCATGTTAGAGGCTCCATATATTTAAAAAAAATTTATTTTTATTGGAAAATAAAAAAGAAACTTGAGTTGAATTTTTTTGTTCACCTTGATACTGTTTTTTCGTATTAAAATGGCTTATTACGCACAAAATTATTTATGCTAATGTAGATAAAAATTTTGAAATATATTTTATCTATTAATTGTGATAATAAGAATCGATTGGTCTTATATCTTCAGTTAAAACATGTCTTTGAATGTAATATTTAATTAATTAATTTCTTTCCACGCAGATCAAATTGGATGTGACTTGAAAAAAACTGTGTTTGTATTTGTTTGGTAAATGGTTGTAAACACATAAAAAATATATGTACGACAACACACAAAATATATATAAAAGAATTAGTGGACTCCGACCCCTGCTCGCTTCGCTCACCAACAACCGCTTCGCTCACCAACCCCCGCTTCGCTCCGCTCAGCCACTTCGGTTCTATTTTATTTAGATTTAACCTTTTCATGCCCTTACCCACATATGTGAACATTTGGTTTTTATAGTTATAGTAACTGTCAATAGTTAATAGCAAAAAAAGAATAAAACAGTTTATTAAAAACAGAGTTCCTGAATAAGAAAAGTAAGCATTTTTATTTGTGTACATTGATAATCTTAAAATTAAAATGAATTAAGTCATTTTGTTTATTTCCATAACAAACAATTGTCCATGAAGAGGTTAACTAAAGTCGAAAAAAAAATATAAGAATAAAAAAAAAAAATTGTGTTTCTTACCATCATCTATCTAATTTTTTTTAGGCTTGCTCTTATACTATATTTTTGACTACTTTCCATTTCAAGGTATATTCAATTTTTATTCCTGCTCTACTTCTACACCTTGACAAAGCTACGTACAATTGACCATGAGTAAATATTGTATGCGTTGAATGTACAAATAAACCAATTTTATCAAAACTTTAACCCTGTAGTTTATTTATGGTCAGGGCAAATGCTAATCTGACTGGAAACTGCAATCTTTTCAATATGAACGGCATATCTATATAAACTATATCACCTTTTTTATTACCAGCTAATATTTCACAACTTAATATATTTTTCGTTATTTTTATGACTACTAATCTTGTTCCATTGTACAATCTATCGCCTATGCATCAATTTCTTATTAGAAGCATTACTATACATCCAGGCTTCAACTTTAGTTTTTCTGGTGGCAAACCGGACGGTGTTAATGACAATAGATATTCTGGCGGATATTGTAGAATAATATTCTCTAGAACGAAAATTTCAAAGAAAAAAAATTCAATTTTATATACACAGCACAATTATTAGTCCAGTCAAAATAGACATTCAACTTCGGAATAATTCGCATAGAGCTGAAAATTGGCACAGACCTTATTTATGTCAATACAAATAAAGGTTCAAAAGTCCCCATCGATCCCCTTTGTGCAAAAAATTTTATTCAAGGTCAAAGGTCACAAATTTCGGTTTTTTACAATTTTCTCAGAAACAGTAAATTTTATCGTAAAATAGTCTTTACAAAAGTTGTAGATCATAAAATTCTCTATAAAAAATGTTCCAACATTTTTTATGTACGAATTACCATTCATGAGATATCGCAGTTTTAAAAGTTAAAAAATTTATATTATACATAATATGCACACATTTTCGCACCACCTATTAGGTAATATACTAGGCGCTTTTTTTTTAACGTGGTTTCCCCAGTAGGCATAATCAACGGATTATTGCGATGAATAAAGGGATGAATAAAGAGACTTGGTGAAAAATAAAGTGGCAAGGGTTATTTTTTTTTTAATGTTTTTATTGTAAATAAGTCGACTTCAACAACTATTTCTTCATCTTCACTTTCATTTTCTTCTCCTTGCAGAATTTCCATACACTGTTCTAAGAAAAGTGATGTATCAGTTTTATCTTCATTTATGTCAGAAGTATTGTCATCTGATGTAGTTGAGTGAATATTGGTACAAGTCTGACCCTGACAATTGATACACACTGGCGAACAAAATAATCCCACTTCCTAATAGCCACAATTCTTATTACAATCCGTCTTGCAGTTACAAAAAGTAGTATTGAAAAGTTTTTCTGGAGCAGGCGGGAGTAGGGTTTGAATTGGCTCCAATAAATAATCTTTTAATTTCCAACCCCATTGTTATGTAACTTAACAAACGCAGCCTAATCACATTTTTCCTACTGACTAGAAATATAAGAGTCCAGTCCGGTCTAGTCTAGTCCAGAGTCTAAAGTGAACCATTTTTCATTTTCAATTATAAAGTCACGTCAAAGGTGATAAATTAAGCATTAACTTAAATAATATATATTAATTAAGAAAAAGTAAATCAAAAATTAAATAAAATACATATAAACACATATCACATGGAATTAATTAAACAAAGAACCCTTAACACCATGCTTCTGGGTCCAGTTCATTGCCTAGCCATACTTGAACTTGACGGCGTTGTTCTGCAGCTTTAATATTTTTCTTATGATCAGTATAATCATCAAATACAATCGTACTATTGGGACCAAAATGTCTTTGTACATACCAGACATATTTTTCAAAAATATTATGAAAGGCTTCATCTCGATCCCATACAATACGGTGTAATAAATATCCTCCATCGATGATGTAGGATTGTGTTATCAATTTGAGTGTTTACACATTCAAAGCAATTATAAAGAGCTGACTTCATAGTTTACGGATTCGTATTGCGTCGAAAAGTGATAATGGGTAAGGAGCTAATTCATTCGAAGAATTTTTCAAGTTCATCTTCAAATGTCTTAGTAATGCTTATACCTTGAAATAATAGTACAGGGTCTATAGTCACCTTTTCATTATGTACTTTTATGACGCTACTTGTACTCAAAATAGGAAGTACTTTATCAGCCCGTTTTAATTTAATATTATTAAATGTTAGACCAGTCATATTGGTTATCGAAACAAGTCCAACTGAACGAGCATTATGACATTTGATTTTTGCCAATGTCCTTTAATTCTTCCAATGTAAATTGACAATCATTATTACTTTCAATGTATGTAAATATTTGCTCCATCGTCAAGGTAACGGAATCATTTTTAGGCAACCGACTTTATGCCCCATAGCGGGCCTCAAAAACGTTTTATAGCAGTTGCTGTGGTACTTAGCTCCAGCAGCAACTAAATCAAACACATACCCAATGCGGGTAACAACAGCTCTTGTTGCGTCATCAAAGCGAGTCCGAGCTACCTTAAGGATAGAATCCTTGAACTCAATTGTGGAAACATTATATATTTTACGACAAATATTATGCACTTTTTTTTCAGCTGCTTCATGTGCTTCATCGCCACAAAATAAGCAATATTTCTTAAAATGGAAATCAGTTTCACTTTCTCGTATTCTAGTACGCAGTGGACTTGTCGCGTGGATGTACTAGCTTCTTCTGTCTCACGCGTTCTTTTAGCTGCAGCGATACTACTCTTTCGAGTGTACATTTTACGACACTGAACGTGGACTACTACAGAATTAATATCTTTCAAATATTCAAAATGATTTTCATTTCTTTCAACACTTGCATCAATTAAAGTCTTCATTCCACGATCAAAACAACAACTTGATTTTTTCAAAGGTTTATTACAAATAAAGCAGTTGTCAGATATTTTGTTAAAATTATCAAACACCACAAATTGAAATTGAAAATATTATTTATTGAACAAAAAAATGCGCCTAGTACATTACCTCGTAGGTCGTGCAGAAATGTGTACATATTATGTATAATATAAATTTTTTAACTTTTAAAACTGCGATATCTCATGAATGGTAATTCGTACATAAAAAGTGTTCGTACATTTTTTATAGAGAATTTTATGATCTACAACTTTTGTAAAGACTATTTTACGATAAAATTTACTGTTTCTGAGAAAATTATAAAAAACCGAAATTTGTGATCTTTGACCTTGAATAAAATTTTTTGCACAAAGGGGATCGATGGGGACTTTTGACCCTTTATTTGTATTGACATAAATAAGGTCTGTGCCAATTTTCAGCTCTATGCGAATTATTCCCAAGTTTCGCCTTTTTTACGTCTATTTTGACTGGACTATATAGGTCTATTAATTATCTTATTAATCACGTGTACCTGCCCATTATTACGTGTATTACCCATTAATCGTAATAAAAAAATATTTGACGGATGAATCGAAATAAAAACTATCCTATAGCCTATTCGCGATTAAGCTAAGTACAAAATATAAGCTTTTATCTCTATTGGTCCAGTAGTTTTTTAATCCATTTCAGTCAAACATCGGGACACAGGATTTTTATATATATATATATATATATATATATATATATATATATATATATATGTACAGCTCTGCCCTAAAAAAACAAATTTTAAACTTTCAAAACTAAGGAAGTATTTGCATCTTCAAGACTTTTGGAACTTACTACTTAAACAAAAACTGAAATTGTAGCTTGGAAGTTTTAACAGCAACATTTGAAAGTCCCTTCATCCAATAAGAATAAAATTGCTTTTTTAAGTATAAATGAAAATAATAGTGGAACATCTTTATGATGAATGAACCAATTTACCTATCTACATCACTATCTATATAAAGTAAATTATATCCTTTTAAGAAAGGTGTCAAACACGTCTATATAACGAAGAAGGTAGTAATGAGCTAAGAACAATATTTGCTTCGTCCTTGACATAGTTACTTTGCCTTTACTGATCGTCAGTGAAAAAGTAACAAAAGATTTGTGATATCAGGAACTGTGAGCTTAGCTCTAAAGTAATGATGGAAGTTTTAAGCAATAAATATTATTACCAAAATGTATTTTGTGGTAATATCCAAGCTATGGCATATCAATGATTTTTGTCATTTTTTCTTCAGTAGATAATTTTTAAGTGGTCAATTTTGCTCATCGGTTCTTTAATATAAAAGATACACAGTATTGAAAATTTCCCTACAAGTTCTGGAGATATGGTTTTTTGAGCTTATTTTAGTAAACTTTAATGAAGTTCAACTCGTATTATTGATCAAAGATCTCTTAGTCCTTTTAGAATAATTTATTCTAGCAGGATAATAAATTTGTTTCACTAAATGTAATTTAGTCAAACGTAATCATTTTTTTTTTTTACCAAAACTGCAAAAATGCCAAAAAATGGTTTTTTAATTTATTATAAGCGGCTAAGTGGAAAATCTACGATTACAAATTTAGTCACTTCCAAACGATTATAAAAATATTGGGAATTGTAAAATCAGAACTGGAGATGGATGTGATTATGTAAAAAAGACTTTTATTTGAAATTTGTTTAAATATAAAAATAATAAAATATAACTTTATGTAACTTTATAACTTTTATTATATCATAATTTAAACCAATATAAAGCTTTGAATGTTTTCATTCTAGGCTAAATAAATACAGAACAATAATTAAAAAATATTTCATTGAATAAATAAACTATCAAATGTTGTCTACGTAGTAGTAGTTGGTGTAGTTTTAATTTTTACTGAAGTCATCCTCAAAAGGATCACAAAAGTTATAAGCTATTGTTGATGCTTCTATAGTAGTTGTTGTTGTAATTTCTTTACTGAATTCATCCTCAAAAGGATCACAAAAGTTATAAGCTATTGTTGATGCTTCTATAGTAGTTGTTGTTGTAATTTCTTTACTGAATTCATCCTCAAAAGGATCACAAAAGTTATAAGCTATTGTTGATGCTTCTATAGTAGTTGTTGTTGTAATTTCTTTACTGAATTCATCCTCAAAAGGATCACAAAAGTTATGAGCTGTTGTTGATGCTTCTATAGTAGTTGCTGTAGTAATTTCTTTACTGAATTCATCCTCAAAAGGATCACAAAAGTTATAAGCTGTTGTTGATGCTTCTATAGTAGTAGTTGTTGTAATTTCTTTACTGAATTCATCCTCAAAAGGATCACAAAAGTTATAAGCTATTGTTGATGCTTCTATAGTAGCTGTTGTTGTAATTTCTTTACTGAATTCATCCTCAAAAGGATCACAAAAGTTATCAGCTGTTGTTGTTGCAGTTGTGATTTCCTGACAAAAGGAAGGAAAATTGATTTGTAATAATTTTTGACCAATTTGAAGACCTTCAAACTCGCGTTGTTTGAGTGCTTTCGTCACTATATCCAAACACATTGGAGATAAATTGGTTTCAGATAATTTTTTTTGTATTCCAAGATTTTCAAACTCGCGCAGATTTAACGATTCAGCGTTACATATTGTTATAACAAGGCAAAACAGTATTTGCTTAAAAAACTTCATTTTTTATTCAAGTTAAACACCTCAAACTAAGTGATGAGATAGTGGCTAATAGCATTCTCTTTTATAGCACATTTTTTCCACGTAAAATAGGTGGAGCTTTAATTGAACTAATTGAATCAAATGAAGTATATAGAAAAATTACTAATGGGCGTATAAATCTATCTATCTCCCTCACAGTAATAACAATAAAATATACAAAACTTCCACAATAATTTATTTAACATTAATACCATTTTATTTTGCCAAAATTAATTTGCCACTTGATGTCTTTAAATGTGTATTTGTCCAAAAATAATAAATTATAAAACCTAAGGAGCGGGGAAGTAAATACAATCACAAAATTGAATATCTTCTTTGAAATATATTTAAATTACAATTTTTATAGAAATCATAATAATATTGGAAATTTACTTAAAAGAATGAGTGCGTAGAGAATTTTAAAAAATTTATCGTTAGCAAATATTTATGTTTCGAAGCTTTTGATCCTAAATTTGCAACGATACCCTTTTTTTTTTTTCTCGTAAAAGAATATTCTTCATCCTATTTAACTCTAACCTCAAACCTACCGAAATGTATTGACTTGCTTGTATTTCTTTTTGTTAAGTACAAACTACACCGCGAGAATCGTATTTCACATTTTTTTTTATAAATGACTTCATTGGAAAAAGAATTATGATTATGAGCAATGATTGATATACCACTGCTGAAGTAAGCAGTAATAATTTTTTTTGTAGGGAATTCAATATTTACCTAGAGCTTGTTCTTGAACTAGAGCTTTTCTTAGACAATCGCACCTGTTACTACAAATAACCTAAAAATTCCGGCTGGTTTCTGACTTTAAATAGTAAACAATATGATAATATTGAGTGTGTGTTGTTTTTAATAGTGTCTACCATTAGTCTGTACAATTGTGAATTATTATTAAATTTGATACAAAGTATTAACCTCTTAAAACTTTTAATGCGTTAATTATTATGCATGTTAGATAAAATTTAAGCCAATAACCTCTAAACTGCAAACCACTGCAAATGTCTTCAAATTTAACCATTTAAGACCCCCCTAGCTATAGAAATTATCAGCTTAAAGCAGTTTTTTTTAAAGTAAGTGATAACGCCGTCCTCTTGAGATGCTTTAGGGGATAGTAAAAACCTTAGAAGAAAATATTGTGGAATTAAGGCAATATATGAATTGGAGACGGCTGATAAATCATATCTTTAGAAAAATTAGTTAAAATCTTCTTTCTATGAAAAAAGTGGGATTCTTAATATGTAAAACTTAAATAAAATACAATCAAATTTGGTTATCCATAAAAAATCTTGTAAGCAGTTATAGTTATTATCCGAAATATTTCTTTAGCCATAAGTTCTGTGTAAACATGATCTAGTGAGGTAGATAAGAAGATTGAGGAATCATTGTGTTATCATTAAAAGACTTCCTGATTTTTAATTCACTTGGATGGGTGTATTTTAGCACCTAAAAATAGTGCTCCGGCTACAACATGGCATTTCAAAGGCTTTCTAGCATAATTAAAATTGAGATTTCCTGGCATGTTTGCTATACATTCTACTCCTTGTTGGCCAGCGTACTCAACAAATCATAGGCATCATTTGGTTGTAAAATGCAGTCAATAAAATCAAAAGCAGTTCACCAAATGGCCAATTACTGAGTCAGCTTTGCATTGCTATTGATCAATTTTATTTGACGCTTCACACAGAAGTGCGCTGGTTAACAAGGAGTACTTGTCATGCCCAATATTAAAATTTTTTTCATTTTATGATAAGGGTTTCTGGAAATCAAAGATGCACAACTGCGTAGCAGCTTTATTACATCAAAAAATGATTTTGCATCTTTGACAGATCTGTATTAGTGGCCTAATGCTTTTAAATTTCAACTTCAAAGCAACGACTTAAGCTTAATTAAAATAGAAAATACCTTTTCTGTTTTTATAGCCAAACTACTACTTTACCAAAAAATATCGACAGACGCGACTTCAATAACTTTGCCCGATCATCAGCAGTACATTTTTGTAACCATAAAGAGTATGTTTTCTATCAAAATATAAAAACAGGATATTTGTTAAACCAATTGTCCAATAATGTTTATAAAAATATATATGAGCACTGTAGTCGTCTCATATATAAATTTATAAGTTTCTCAGTATAATTCTCATATTCTGCAAAATGATGAATTTTAAAATTTTTTTACAACATTTATAGAATTCTCATTACAGTATTTTTTTACTACAATTATTTAATTAAAAGTAAATTTTTAGCGACATCCTGAAGGTGTAGCACAAATATCAATGTCATGTCCTGATGAAGCAGATCAAGTTGTAACCATGATGAATGTCAGATTTTTTGGGAAACGTCAACTTATCGCTAGTATTTGGGATGATAAAACTAAATTCAAGTAAATCATTTAATTTAATTGAATTTAAGGATTTTTTAAATTAAATTTTAATTTTTAGAATTTGTGAAACTGATACTGAAACTCAAAAAAGACCTTCAAATTGGAATCAATATCTTGAAATGGAAGAAAAAGTTGATGTTTCAAAAAATATTGAAAATAGTAATGATTTAAATTGATTAAACTCATGGTATTTTTAGAAAATTCATTTTTTTTGTTATAAAATATGATAATATTTTTTATAAAACACTTTGCAATTGATTTTTTCGATAGGAATTTTAGATTTAAACTTGGTTTTTATGACAAAAGCTTAAACCTTTAAAGGCCATAAGGTTTCTTAGAGTAAAGATTAGTCCTTTACTGTTTATTTTGGTCTAATTAGACGTAAAGCAAATAAAAGTCACAAAGAAAAACATAACAATTGGTTGTAAATCAAAGATGGAATTTGCATACCTTATGTGTCCTATTTTCTACTCGGCACTTAGCACAGTTCACACACCTTTTCATTTTTTCCAGACAACAGGTTCACCTAATCCAATTTCAGAATTTTTTTTTTTTCTTAATCTTTCTTTCGAGCTCAAATAGGTAGCCGGTGAAGACTTAGCTCTGTGCCACATTTTGAAGCATCATTTTATAGGTTTATTCATGTTATACTGCTTCATAATGTTATGACGTTTGAATTTTATCATGTATTCATCTATGGACTGTCTCTTTGAGTTGTTCCCCTGGTCGTGAAAGTTTTAAACTTGACAAAAATATTTTATTCTGATTTTTGTATTTATAACATTACAATCAAAGGTGTTAAAGTCGAATTTACATTTAAACTCCTTTTGGAGGACACCATAATGCGATTCAATAATTATTTAGATATTTTATGAAATTTTTCTTACTTATAATAAAAATTTATATAAGAAAACTTAAATTTTTAGTCTTGTATTAAAAAATAGCTTCCTGATTCCTTAATTAACCCTAACATTAACTCTTGGTTAGTCAATATTGAAAAGCTTGTGGTTATTTTGGTTTTAACTTTTGTTAAGTTTAGACATTCGTAATACTTATATATTATCTGTGAAATATTTGAATTTAAAATTTTGAATTGGTAACCATTAGTAATGATTGATGTTATTAGATTTTCAAAACCATCTGCGTTTTTATTATCATTTTTTATGTACTTAAAAATCAACAACAGAGTAAGACAACCGCTCTTTAGCGCTTGCAAAAGAAACCAATCAAGATAACAATAATTACACCATATACTTCAGGAATATCTTACTCTCAAGCTATTACAGTATCAAATGGTAGCCTGAACCAAGCCAAGAACCACAATAAAGACAATAACGTGTCAAGTAATATTGAAATTGTTAAGATGCTCGGTCAGATACCGAAGACCCTCGAGCAGTTATCAAGGAGAATCGAAAAACTGGAAAGGATCTCCAAACCGCTCAACATCAGCAATTTAAAAAACAATGATTAACACATTTTTGCGCATTGTAACTTGGAAGCGAGCACAAGAACTAGAATTATTTCTGAATAATTCAAACATTGACATCAGACATGGCCTGAATATCAGAAACACATTTTTCACATAAAAGTTATATATAAAAATAAAAGGGTACAAAGCATATTAGACAAGGGTACAAAGCATATTAGCATATTAGACACATACAAGCAAACGTGCTCGTGGTGGAACAGCATTATTTATTAAGGAAAATATTACACTTTCTATAGGAAGAAATAAAGGAGCCACATATTCAATGCACTGTTGTTACAATACAATATAATGAAACCGAATTAAATTGAGGTGCAATATACTGCCCACCACGTCATACGATTCCAAAACCGCAGTTTCTTGATATATTCAGACCTATATTTATAGTTGGCGGAGATTCTAATGTGAAACATACTGCATGGGGATCAGGCTTATTACCCCAGTTAATGGAAAGGAACGTCTAACAGCAATTATTTATTGAAGCAAAATGTGAATTTCATTCATCACGTACATGACGTACTTACTGGCCAACTGACAATAATAAAATTCCTGATTTAATTGACTTCTTTATTTCAAAAGGAATAACATCAAATTGTACTGAAACAGAAGTAATAATTGATTTATTATCGGACCATATCCCAATATTACTGAAGCTAAATGCAACAGTCATAAAGAAAAAAAGGAAGAAAAATCTCAAGAATAAAAATAAAAATACTAAAAAATTAATTTGAACGTTAGGCTCAAGAATCATATTGATTTAGAACAAGCGCAAAGCTTCATTGAAAACATTTGTTTAGCAGCTAGCATAGCAGCACGTATACCAAAAGACAGACCCGAAGTAGAAATCCACTATCCCATTGAGATAAGAGAACAAATAAAGGAGAGGCGTAGAGCAAGACGCTTATGGCATAGAACCCAAAATCCCGCGGACAAAACGAAATTGAATCAAATGAGCAATCAGGTCAATAAGCAAATCAAAGATTTTATAAAGAATTGCATTGAAAAATATCTAAGTGAATTGAGTCCTATTGCAGTAAAAATGCTACTCACTTTGGAAGGCAACTCGTAAAATCAAAAGACCTCTTTCTCAAATACCACCAGTGGGTAAGAAGGCATGAGGAGAATGCTGAAGTATTTGTCAAACACTTGGCTAACACATTTAAATGCACTAACCAGAAATGCCAACCAGAATGATAAGCCAGTAGAGCAAGTTACGTCATATAGACGTGATATACATATAGCGTTAATAACTAGAATATCAAAACTGTTTGAGAAAATTCTGCTTAAAAGATGCAAAGCCCTCATTCATATACCAGACTTTCAATTTGGTTTCAAGAGTAAGCACTCCACTACTGATCAGATGCACAGATGTCACAGATGTAATTGAGAAAGCATTCGAAAAATATGGTACAAGAGCAACTGCTTCCAAAAAATTACTGTGAACTACTTGAATCTTACTTATTAAATCGAAAGTTTAGAGTAATGCATGAAGATGCGTACTCAAAGTTTTATCCTATTCAAGCGGGCATACCACAAGGAAGTGTATTAGGTCCTTTTTTATATCTTATGTACACAGCAGATATACCTACAACTGAAGAAACAATCATAGGGACTTTTGTTGATGATACAGTAATAATGGCAACAGCTGATACACAAAATATAGCCGTTGAAAGACTCCAGCAATCATTACATAAGGTAAACCAGTGGACTAAGAATTGGAAAGGAAGTTAAACGAAACAAAATCGACCTATATTATATTTGCTCTGCGACGAATTGGCAAAAATAGTAAAATATATCTGGACGGAAGACCGATCTTACAAATAGAAACAGCTAAATACTTTATGTACCTGGACAGTAAATTAAATTGGAAACATCATGTCAGGCAGAAAGCTAAGCAAATCAAACTTAACGCCAAATGTACTGGCTTGTAGGATATAAGTCCGAACTTAGTCCGCTCTGTGAAAAAATACGGAATTCAACTATGGGGCTGCACAAAAAAATCCAATAGGGATATCATCCAACGAAGCCAAAAGTTTCTGCGTTTTCTGTTAAGATTGTACTAAGCATATCCGATTTGGGATGTTATTAAAAAGAAGAAAAAGGTTGAATCTGACATTTTTAAAAATCTGCCAAAAAATCAAATCAGCCATTATTTTTGCAAATTTTGATGAATATTTCCAAATGAAGATTTGAGCTAAGAAACCTATTCTCAAATATTCATTAAAGTAATATTTGCATAATTATACCCATAAATGATTATTAAGCGTGACTGATACAAACAAATAACCTTTCCAATAGTTCTTCAAATTCCCAAAGAAAGTTTTTAAGTGAAAAACCACTTCAAAATTTATTTACATATAAAATATCAAATGCTTATTCTGTATTGTAAAATTTGATTTAAAGAAAGAAAAATGACAAACATATACATTCATACCTTATTTTCTTCAGATCAGAAGAATAAAGGTGCTAAAATAAAATTATTTTAATATAGTATATCCTTTATTGAAATTGTTTGATTACAGGAATTAAACTATTAAATGAGAATTGTAAAAAATATCAATTAAAAAAAAAATGTGAATAAAGCAGCAAGCTAAATATTAAATTATCATAATTAAATTGATATAAATAAAATGAAATTTTCGAAAGTTATTAAGGATAAAAGCTGTTTACATAGAATAATAGCTGAATCTAAGGAAAATTCCTCTTTCTAGTCACAAAATATTACAGAATAATATTAACAAATATCGTGAATATATTTATATAAAGGTAAAATAATTATGTTTAAAAACTCGTTTTAGCTAATTAAATAATTAATTAATTAGTTTTTTTTTTTTTTTTCAAACATTAATTTGAAAATTCTATATTTCTATTTTAATTTCTGTAAACTCTATGAAAAATAATATTTTTCTAAAGTTATTTAACATTTTATTTAAATTTTAACAAATATATATATTTTTTTATATAAATTTAAATAATTTATTTGAAATTTTGTGGCATAAGTTGTGATTGTTGTGCATATTTTATGGTTACATTAGATGAAATATTTTTGAATTTAAACATTTTTCAATATTACATCAATTTTTGCTTAGCACATTCTGGACAGATAATATCTGGCCCATCTGTTATAAAACCACGACCTACTAGTGATGTTTTGCAACTAGCACAAATGAAGCAATCATGATGCCAATGACGATCTTCAAACGATATAAAACGTGTACCACCAATACCTGTTAAATATAAAAAAGAATAACTTAATTAAATTTAATTTCAACTTCTTTTTGTTAGTTTTATCAAGGGGTGGTAAGGGTTTACACTTTTGAAAAAATATAGATATATCAAATAATATTACCAGTTATAGGCTTAGCACATGATGTGCATCTTTTGGCAAAAATTTCACCAAAACATTCAGCACAATAAGGTTTTTCGTCACGACTAGTAAATCTTTGTCCAGCCAAAGTGCAGCTACAATTAGTGCACGTAAAGCATTCACGATGCCAAGGTTCATTCTTGTAAGTAACCCCGCCAGCAGTGATTACCTAAATTTAAAATTTATACAAAAACAAAAAAAAAAAAAAACAGAAAATCAACCAAAATAAAAATTATTAATTAAATTAAATGAAAAATATTATTTAAATATTCAATTAAATACCTTATTGCATTTAATGCATCTGGTTGCAAATTTTTCCTCATAGCAACCAGCACAATAAATTTCTTGTTCCCTAGGGATAAAAGATTTTGTGCCAATTGGTGTTTTACAAACACAACAACAGAAACATTTTTCATGCCATTGTCGTGTCTTGTACTCCATCTTCTTTGTACCTGAAGAGAAAATATAATAAACAAATATATTAATTTGGTAAAACAAGGATTGCGTGTGAATGCTGATGTCAAGGTTTACTATTATTAGACATGCATATTTTGGTTTTTAAAGAGTTCAAATCAGAGACAATATTTCGTTTACAATAGGATATAACATAAATAAATTGTTTTCTAATAAAAACAACAGGAACATATTCAAAAGTAATGTTTTATATTTAAGACATAAAAAAAAACAGTGTTTACTCTTTGTAATCATGAAAACTAAGGACTCATGTGAGATATTTTTGTTTTATATAATAACATATACTATTTTGATGAAAACATTAATAATTTTGTCTAATTTTGGCAATACCTGTAATACCAATGAAAGTTATTATATATGCCATGTCCCACAGAAAACCAAAATTTTTTTAACAGACTACGAAAAACTGCTTTGAGCTGAACATTGTAAAGACTTGATTAAAGAGTCAAAAAAGGATCCAAGCTTCAAATATTTTATCGTGATTGGTGACGTGATGTGATGTTTTCAATATGACCCCAAAACCAAATGTCAAAGTTGTGTATGGAGTCATTTAACCGAGCCAAACCCAAAAAAAAGACGTCTCGAAAAGTGAAGCTAATCTTGATTTTTTACTACGATTCCGAGGGCATTATATATTGAGAATTCATTACACCTGGTCAAAAGGTTACAGCTGTGTTTTATCTTGGTTTAATGAAGTGTCTGTTGTCGCTTATTTGTCGTGTGAGGCCGCAATACCACGAGAAAAGAAGTTGGCATTTGTTACATAATAATGCTTCCTCTTATTGTTCGAACTTAATTATTGATTTTTTTGACTAAAAATAGTATTTTAATCATCAAACCATTCATCGTATTCACTTTATTTAGCTCACTATGATTTTTATCTGTTCTCCAAACTACATTTACCGATGAAATTAATGCATTAAGCTTACATAGAGGCCATCAAAAAGGCGTGGAACGACTTACTAAAGGCGATGAATAAAAATTACCTGAAGAATTCATTCGACATGCTAATTGATCATGAAAGACTTTGTAACAAAGTGGAAGTGATACATGTTAAAATAATGAATTTTTGGTTTTATTGGGGAAAATTTCGGTTTCCCGTAAGACATACCGTGTAGTATTTAATTGCCATCTTTTTAAAATGTTCACCAAAAATTTTCTCAACTGGTATACTTTTTCTCGTATCACATTGAATAAGTATCCTTGCCGATAAAATTGAACCTACTTTAGACTTTATCGATATTTTTCTTTGCAGGTTAAGAATGTTTAAATTAGAGATGCAATGAATAGTGATTTTGGCCGAATACCGAATACCGAAAATTCGGCAGCCGAATATTTAGTGGAAAATGTGTGCATTTTGTGCTAGCGTAATTTAGTTTAATCCCAGTGGGAAAAAAGGGCTCGAAAAGGCATTTGAAGCACGAAGCGCCTACTCTCCAATGTAATCTGTGTAGTCTTTTAACACGCGATAGTATTGGAGTAAAGCGCTTGAAATTAAGCACTTTTGAGCGCAAATCTAAAGTTATATAAATTCTTAAAATTTGATTTTGATGAAAAAAATTTTATTTTTATTATTTATACCACAATAATACAAGAATTTTATTCAAATAATACTAAAAAAATAAACTCTCAAGCGGACGTACTGGAAATGGTGGCAGCTGCACGCTGAATTGTTACTAATTTTAATCACTCTTGCATAGCACAAGTAAAGCTGAAATCTATTCGCCAAGAACTTAATTTGCCAAACCACCAACTAGTACAAGATGTTAGCACACGCTGGAACGCTACCTATTATTTAATGGTGCGATTATTAGAACAAAAACGAGCTGTCTCTCTGTACCTAACGGATTACGGAGCTATAAAAAATTTGACACCGACTCGGTGGATATTAATGTAGCAATGCATCAAACTCTTCAAACCATTTGAAGAGATAACTAAACTAACAATCTCAAATTTTTCTTGCATCTCTGAAGTAATTCCACATGTTGTCACATTGCTGAAATACCTGGGAAAGACAGAGACTGCCGATGGATGGAACACCAAATTTATTGAACATGAGATTTTTATTAAAGTCAGATTGAGTTTGCTAAGATTTACCTATCATCTCCTGCAAGTACTGTTTATAGCAGGGATGTCCAACCTTTTAGCTTCTCTGGGCCACATGGAAAGTGGACGAATTGTTTTGGGCCACACAAAAATATACCTAGTATTAATATGGTACATAAATTTTTCACTGGGTTGTGTCTTCATGTTTAATTTTTTTATACATAATCGTGCCATAAGTTCTGTCTCTTATTTTTTTCCGCTACGTGAACCTTATACGTTCAACAAGTTTACTTATCAGAAAAACATCATTAGTCAATAGTCGTTCAAAGAAGTAACATAGAGTGGCGCATCAAAGAGAACAGGATCACAGTGATTGCGCTACACAAATACAACAAAGAACCGAAGGAGATATTTCAACTTCTCTAGCCCCTGCAAACCACGATGAAATTCGTGTGTCGTACTATTAATCGATACATCGATCAAGAAGTGGCAGACCTCGCACCAGTCGAACAAAAGATGTCATTTTGTTAAAGAGGACCTTAATCTTGGCGCTTATTAAAGGTCAACAAGTCATCGGCTTAATGACAAGCTTCGGGAAACACGGCTCATTCGTTCTCGATGGCTCTTGAAGACGTATATGTGGAAAAAATAACAAAAATTCTCTTTACAGATAAAAATATTTTTACTATTGAAGAGAAAGAGAGGACATTTTGAATAAAATTATATATATTAAGACCTAAGACCATATTAGCTTATAATAAAAAATATAAATAATTTAACTGAGTACATAAATATTTTTCCCTTTACAAAAAAATTAGGGACAGAACTTATGGCACGACTATATATTAACTTTAAACTCTATTATTTCATAAATATTAGAAGTTAAATGTTTTGAAGCTTAACACTTCGTTTTCGTAATAAAATTAATGTGCAAAAATTGCATACGGCATTTTTTATAGACCTAAAAATATTTCAAATGATGTATTGTCAATTGGACGAATGAAGAAAGCGGGATATTTAATGACTGAATGGCCTTACCACCGAAGCCGACTATTAATAGTTTTTTTCGTCTGGAGCTCTTTGGGCCAAATGAAAACTTGCTTTGGTTTATAGTGAGAGACTTTTTTCAAAACGAGGAAAAGTGCAATCGTTTGCTGCCAACAAATGCTGAAAAAATAGTTTTCATTCCCATAATTTGCCACCTTTAGATTTTAAGTATTAAAACAGCTTATAATTTATTATATAAATACATACAATTTTGAGTAACATTTGTTATTTTTTCATTAATACTGAAATGTATTATGTGCTTTTTATTCGGTATTCGGCCGAATACCGAATGTTAGAAAAAGATGCCGAATGCGCCGAATACCAAATAGTTGCCGAATATTCGTTGCATCTCTAGTTTAAATAAGGATTATCACACTTGTGTTTATAGCTAAAAAGAGCCTGATTTGAATCTAATGAGATTGTAAAATACATATTTCTGTATTACTTTTAGAACATTTTAATTGCTTTTTCATTAGGTATACATTTAAAACCAAAACAGGTTTAAAATTAAAAAAATCTTTTTCAGAAAAGTATCTTTGGTACTAATCCAGGATTTTTTGAAGCAATCAAATATTATTATCCAAATGTTTCATAAAAATCGGGTAGCTAGGTTTTTTGCAATAAAAATTTTTTCCTTAATAATCCCAATTTTGCGAACAAAATTTTTAATTTAGTTTTTTTGTAGTTAGTATGATAAAAGTATTCTTGATGATTCTTTTTTATTTTTTATATCAGATTACTATAAGAAGGTTACAATCGTGATAAGCTTAGCGCGGCATTTTTTTGAGACCCCCCTTTTTTTCACCTTATAACTTTTTGAATTTTTTATTTTTTCATATATTTCATATAATACAATATCTTGTAAAATAATGGATGGTAAAAATATTTTTTGTTTTTTTTTAATTGCACCTAAAAAAATACCTAAAATTCATGCTTCTAACCTAGAATATCCTATAATTAACTTCAATTTAAGTAGCATTATTTGTAATATTATTTTTTTGTTATTTAATATTTGGAATTCTGTACCGGTTGACTTATTCCTCAAATTAATAGCTTGTATGAATGAAAGGACCATAAAAAGTATAATATTTTAAATGAAATATATAAAATCTTTAGCCCTTGAAATTGACATAAACGAAAAATTGATGCCTTGAAAAAACTTTGTTAGTATGTTAATCAAAAAAAAAAAAAAAAAACACTAGCCATAATCTTTTATACTCTTTTGACTAACCAGATCCAAAACTGAAACCACTTCCACAAATTAATTCAATTAATCTATATACGGAAAATTAAAAAACAATCTATTGTATTCCTGAACACTAAACTAATTTAATAAAAGATGATATCATTTAAGATAATCAAAAGTGAAAAAAAGATACTAAATATTTTATTTTACAGTTGCCTATTTACAATTATATATCTTCCTACATTCGTAAATTACTCATTAAATTATTTTTTGAATCTTTTTTTTTTTTGTTGAATAAAGTTAGTCTCAGCCTAAAAAATTAGCAAAATTTCATAATGGCTTTAACAGAAATTTTAGTCGATGGTCACTATATGTGAATTTGTTAGTCTTTCCATTTACGGAATATTCCACTTGCAAGTTGAACTAATAATAAAAAAAAATTTTTAAGAAAAAATTATTGCTGTGGGTGCTAACATTGTTAATTTTGTTAAAAATATGACGTCATGGATGTTTTTACAAAAAATTCAGCTGTTTTTGATATTATGTATACATATATAATATTAGCATTAATTGTTAATAAAAAAGTATATAATAAAACAATGAATAATAAAATTGTTATTGGTAATTTGTAGAATACAAAGGGTAGAGGAAATGAGTAAACAAAATTAAAACTTTTTTATATGTGAGTCAAATTTTAAAAGACTCCCCCGAGGTTTAATATTGATAATGTTGAAAATTAATTTCTAATGAATTTTTCATTAAAAAGAAGAATAAAATTGATATTTTTGTCTGAATTTTGAAAAAGGAGTAAATTCGGATTTAAAAATGTTTCAAGGACTGGATCAAGTGTTGAAATACTTTGAAGGGGACAATATTGATTTGTAACAATAAAATGATATTGTTTATCTTTATTAATAAATTCCAGGAACTTTTTAATCAAAGTAGTAGTAATCACTCACCCTTAGGGCGTTGGAGGAGTTCCAAAATTTTATCAAAATGATTTTTTTTATTGAAGAGTACAATTTGTCTGTCTAAAATATTCTCCAAAAATTTTAGTTCAATCCAAATAAGAATTCTTGGGGGAAGAGCCTTGGGAAACTCCACCATTCGGATTTTAAATTTAATCTCGTTTTTCTTGAAACTTTACTTTTTGAAATCAGTTGACATGATTTGCTTGAAACTAGTAAATTGAGTATTCAAATTTTGCATATTTCTTCAATAGAAAATTGACTAATCCTAGAACAAAGGATTTATTTTTATCACAACTAATGCTACAAGGCAATATGCAGGGAAAACTATACCAAAAAATGGTTTTATTTTTTGTATAAAACTCTGCCAAAAATTAAAATTTAATTTTTTTGTATTTTTTTCCATGCAAAAACGAGCTATATTACTGGGAGCCTTAGTGGTTCCATTTTTTCTGAAAAAAATTTTTGTACTATTTTGTACTGTCTGTCTTCTTTTACATTTTTGAAAAAGTAGTTTATATTTCGCTGGTAAAATTTCACTTGAGTTGGAATCAAGTCAAATTTTTAACAAGGATTTTTATTGTCAATATAATAATAATTAAAGTGTATTGTCTCCCAAGTAATTTTTATTTCTTTAAATAAAATCAAAATAGCTAATCAGACTTTAAGCAAATTTGAAACATGAAAAAAAGGTTACATTTTTTTTGGGCCAAAATTTTATATAACACTATTTGTTGGTAGCGAATGATAAAATATTTCATGTCAAAATTTTGTCAAAATCCGACTTTATTATTCTGACGCTAACTTCTCATCAAAACAGAATCTCACATTTGGTCAGCTTCAAAAGTGGTAGTTCTTAAATATTGATGTATTATATAATAATATACATTTTTTTTATGCTATTAAAAGGCTATTTTAAAAATAATGATTTACCTGCAGTAGTTTGAGTTGGATCACCTAATAAGCAATTGTTACCACGAGAGCACTTAAAATTTTTATTTTGTTCAGCTGCTGATGCATTTGGTAAAAACATGCTCAAAATGGCAACGTCTTCATTATTTTCGAATGCTTTTTGAATACGTTCAGCGCCTACAGTTTTACTAGTTAAATGTAGACGTGATTTCATTTTTGATGATAAGATATCAGTTGCCATTTTTGTTACTTTTGTATAATACAATTTTAACAATTGTTTATTAAAGTTTTATAATTTTTTTAAAACTTCAATTCATTTTTTTTTGAGCTATTATATTCGAATTACATATATTAAAACACTTTGATTGCCATAACAATTAAAATACTAAGTATTTATTAGAAAAAAAGGTCCTTAAGCATTGTAAATTAATAACAAGATAATTTGGTTTATTAGTGATACTAAAGCAGGGTATTTACTATATTTTCGAATCAATGATTTGGCTCTTAGTTCCCATTTAAAGTATATGGAAAGCATGAATAAGAGGGAAAATATCCAACATATTGGATATCTTCTCTCAATTCGTGGTTTCCATATATTTTATATGGGATGAGAGAGCCGAATCATTGATTCACATTTATAGTGAATACCCCTCTTAGGAAACCCTTAACAAAATTTCAATAACTAATTCAGTAGCATACACTAAATTTAATTATTTAGTGTAAATCCGATTAAATTACGCTTATATAAGGTTTTGGTCTTTAAAGATAAGACTAACAGTGGTTTATGCTCGTGGAACTTATGAATACAATACATATTAGCCACAAGTTTTGATAAATTCTATACAAATGTACCATGACCTAAAATATTGCTCACTAAAACACTAATCTGGACAGCATGTAAAATTTCACGAATTATTTACTTTTATCAGACCTTTATTCACTTCATTAACCAATTGAGTTACATATATATTAATTTTTTTATTAATTGCCAAGTCTGGCTTAATTTTTATAAAACTCGTTTAAATAATATATCATCATATTTCCTGACGGTATTTTAAAAAATAATATATTAAAAGAATATACTCCTATTTTTACCGATCAAATTTTCATTTAAATAAACAGAGAAGCATTTATCTCAAGTATATTCTGTGGTGAACTGGAGTCTATTTCACAAAGTGTGTTATCCAGTAAATATTTCATTGCTTAGTGCGAAATTTGAGTTGTGGTTAAATATTCTATTCTTAAACAAAAAATAAAATAAGAACTAAAGTAAGAACTGCGGGAGTTTTTAAGTATTATCTTATAATTTGAGAACAGAATATATACATATGGTTATATGTTTAAGAGTGAAATTTGATTTTCTAGGACAAACAACCGGGGAAATTAATGCAATTTATTATTATTTATAGTGAATAAAATAAAACTGATTAATTAATTAAGTAGAAAATCTTTATATAATTAAATATTCAAAGAGTTTACTTTTTCAATAGATACTCTTTAGTAGAAAAGAAAAGAAGATTCTTTTCCAAAATGTATGTGGGTGAAATCAATTAAAAATATATTCTAATCCATTTGTTACTTATTTTTTAATAATATCTTACAATTTGTGGCTTAAGATATTTTCTAAAACTAAAAATCTATAAATGTATGTTCGGTTGCTAAACCTGGGAAAAATTTTATGTTCCATTAGATTGAAAATTTCACACTTATTGTTAGTTTATTTTAAAGAATTTATGCTTGACGCGTAATAATTTTATGAGGTAAAATATTTATACTAGAAGTGGTTCTAATGGAATTTTCCGAGGATATTATCTATAAAGGCTGAAAATTTACAAAATCGCAACTTTATATGACCTAATTATGTGTATAATGTCCACTAACCTAGTTTTAGTGTGTTCATGAAATATAAAACCTTAAAGTTTTACATTTTATATAAAAAAAAAATATCTTCGTAAAGTAAATTGTTAAAATTCTAATCTTTTTAGTATTAAATTTTATTAAAAGTCGAAACAAAAACTAGGTAATAAATGTATTGTTACTAATCAATTTGGGGAAACTGTAATGTTTGATGCATTAGCAAAAAAATTATAACGTTCAAATGTACATCAAATTGGCACATATTAATGTTCAAATTTAATGTGCATTTGAACTTTAATATCTCAAAAATGCATTAAAAGTTTTAAATTTTGCAATTTAATTAGTAACAATAAATTTGATACTTGATTGCTAAATGAGTTATTAATACAATCAAATGTTAAAAAGATTAACATGTTTAGCTATTTACCTCATAAAGATTTGTCTTATTCATAAACAAATAGGAAATTTTGAGGTAGTAAGTGTACAAAAACCAAGATAGCAAGCATTAAATATGGAATCAAGTAATATAAATGTACGATTTTGCAAGTTTTCAGCCATTATAAACAATATCCTCTGAAATATCCATACAAATTCGTGGACTTGGAAGTTGCAATAGTCAAACCATACCCGAGTGTCTTAAAGCTCTTAAAAGTTCTAAAATTTTGTTCTTATTGCTAATGTTGAAAAATATTAGCATAAGAATAAGTAAAAGATATCAAATTTCACGTAAAACTCGACCAAAATGCATCATTAGCATTGCATATGCTTTTCTGTGATATACTTTTCTTTTTAATAAAAGGCAGAGAAAACCAAAAATAATAATCACAAAGGAAAGCAAATTTCAGAGTTGAAAATTGAAATGATATAAAAAGTACAATCTCAAAGGAAAATCTCAATACTAATACTTCATTTTAAGTGATAAAGATCGTTTTAAGTATTAGTATCGGAAATATGTAGTATATAAGACAAAGATTTGGTCATAATAAATTTTTACCAAATATTTTAATTCCAGAAAAGAGTGTAATGATTTTAATATTTTTACAAATCTATTTTACATTTGGTGTACTATAAATTTAAAGTATCTTTTAAGGTTTTTAACAAACAAAATAATAATACAGACGTCTTTAATCCTTATACTAAATCTATCTAAAGTTTTTAACACAAGTTTTTATGATTTTCTTTTCCTGAGAAACAAACTTTTCGTTGTTCCCAAAGAAAAAAAGCTTTCAAGATGTTTTTAATTTGAAAATTAGCAAAAGAAAAATTTTTTTTGAAACAAATTTCTTCAATTTATATTTAGTTTCGATCTTTTGCATAATTCTTCATTAATAATATTGTTACTTATTCACTTTGTAAATTTTATTATATTAAAATTTTGAATTCAGAATTTATACCTTAGAAAAGCAACTTTTGGAGATTCATAACAATTCATTATATTACATAAATGCATAAATATTTACTTAAATAACAGTATAAAAAATTTAATTGTCAAAAGAATTTTATTATAGTCTATAGATAATTGGAAAAGCTAATAAAGTCGATTGGTACCAAAATTTTCTTATTAATTTTATCGACATGAAATCAAAAGGTTAAGCGTGACTGAAATTTTTTCTTTTAACAATTCTAAAATCAACATAAAACAATTAATTTAAAGCGCAATATTATAACTCTATAATAAAAAAGAAAGAAGTTAAATCAATTGTTCGAATGACCTAGGGTTGCTAAAATGATGGTAGAAGATAACAAATAAATAGCAATATAGGGTAATATACTCCATCAACAACAAATTTAATATTTGTTTTTTTTTTTTTTTTGCAAAATTTTATTTTTTAAGGTTTTATTTAAGTACACTATATTCAAAACATATTAACTTGTTATTAATATCTTGCAAAATGTATTGATCTTTAAATTATGTAAAACTGAATACACAAGAACAAACCAAAACAATCCGAATTTGTTTAAGCTATGAACTATTCACGGCAACTATCGAACATAAACTGAATTCCTATTGGACTTATGCCGCTTTCATTGATCAATTTTTTAATACAAGAAGTAATAAAGAGCTTAACAGTTCTCTCTCTCATAGAGACAAACAGCCACCAACTGTTATCATAATGAAAACCAAAATTCTTCAGTAAGTCGTTAATTTGCTTATTGGGCCACAATTTGACCAAAAATGTTTAGTGTTAATAGTGATATATAAACAACACCTAAAACACTGAAAAAAAAAAAAAAAAACGAAGAAAATGCAAAGTTTTTGCCTTCAATTTCGCACCTGCTTTTAAAAATGTTATAGCCCAAAATTTTCTATTAAGTTTTTTAATTGTTTAAGATGCTGGTGGTAAAAACACCTGAAGTCGTTTGAGTGGGTGGAAAAGTTGCTTAAGTTAGACCGTTAATCCAGTTTTTATTTTATTTTGTTTTTGGTTATAGTTTTATTTTTAATGCTCACCATGAAGATAGATACTTCAAAAAAATTTTAAATTATACACTGTCTGGTAAGTGTTTAGTATTTTTCTGTTCTATTTTTATGACATAATATAAAATTAAGAGGTTTATTTATGGATAAACAAAGTAAGTAGTGCAGTATAGTTGAGATTTTTATTGATCAATGACTAACTAACATGCAATAATATTTTTTAACAGTTGCAAGCTTTGATTAGATTAAAATAAATTAGTATACAGGGTAAAGGTTTTTGCTACTGAGATTAAAAAATGTTGCCTGACACTTTGCTAAATATATATCATTGGTAAAGGGGTATTTGTCAATAAAGAGGATTTTTTTAGTGTGTATAAGTCCAGATGTTTGATTGGTAAATCGGTTTTGATTCTAATTAATTGAATCGAAAAAGAATTCCTTGTTCGAGTTATCCAAAAAACTAATCACAGATAGCATATATTTTAAAGCTTTAAGAAGGGGGAGGGGGGGGGGGGGGGGGGGAGAAGGTTTCAGTTAATTCTTTGGGAAAAAGGCATGTTTTCTAGTTCTAGTTTATTTAGTTAATTTTTATATGATGACACAAATTTGAACACTGTTTCTGCCAAATGTTCATTTCAAATATTAAGTGAGAGAGTGGCAGGAATATCTGGATGTGCCTTGAAAAAAAGTTATTTTGCTGTGCGTATTACTACTCGCAACAGAACAACTCAAAACCCAAAGCTCAAAATTTATTTATTAAAGTAGATGTAGGGGATTTTTTTTCGATTTTTCAAATTTAAATAGTTTTTGATAGTCAAAATATCGATTTTCACCTAAAAAATCGACCTATTTGATACTGTAAAATTAATAATTATTAACAAAAAAATAATTCTCATTATTTGTGAAATATGTGAAGAAGTACTGTGCAACATTTCAAGTAGTTTTGGAGTTATTATGAACACAAGCTTTTCAAAATAGCAAGTTTCAGGAAAACCTTTTAAAGTTTTGTTCACTCACTCTTGATTAGGGTTTAACACTATTCGTGTTTTTTGAATATTCGAACATCCGAACAAGAATTTTTTAACTATTCGAATTATTCGAATAATTCAACAATATGCTAAAAACATAAAATTTAAAGAAAAAAAAGCAGTTATTTATTGAAAACGTTTATTTATCATTCAATAATAATTGAGACTGAAACAAACTCTTTAAAAATAAAATAGCGTTTATGAATTCATCTTTCAATCTTGTTCTCAATGTTGACACTACAATTCCAAATGTTGAAAATAGTCGTTCGCTTTCCGTTGATATTGGTTTCACTGTTAGAAGACCATTATATAATAAATCCATATTTTTTTATTTAATTACAGTGGTTGCATAAAGTTGAAATTCTTTGTTAAAAGAATTGAAATTATTCCCATTAATTGCTATTACAGGATTTTTGCTTTTTTGTGTTTCTAAATTCAATTCATCGGAAACTGATAGTGATGTAGTTTCGGGTTCAGGTTCATCATGAATACATGTTCTTCAGCTGTGCAGTTTCTTTTTTTTTTGGAAATAATTGCTTCATTAGCTCTTTGGCATATGCTAATTTCACGATTCTTGGTAAATACAGAAACTCTGTATTTTCTTTTGATGAAGAAAAATTGTGCAAAAACATCAAAAGTGACACCATCGGTTTATGCCTTCTCTTGCGTATATGTTTGAGTAAAAGCTCTTTGAAATTTAAACTTAGTGCAGAGTTTCTTTCTGTCAGTTTATTCATTAAAAAAATTACTATCGTTTCGTAAGATAATAATGAGGCATCTTTTCTCCTTAGTGCTTCAACAGCAGCTTTTAATGGAGACAGGACAGCCAACATATCCTTAAGAATAACTAAATTATTTTCTTGAACTTTTTCAATAGCATTCAATTCAGTCAGACTGATTTTTATACAGCTATACAGCATGATAAATCTCTCAATCATAGTTTCAAGAGAATTCCATCTGGATTTAATATCTCTTATCAAACCGATTTCCTTTTTAAATTCTTGTTTTACATATCGCTGCAAAATACTATTTTTAGTGGGTGTTCGTCTAAAGAAATCTATTCTTTTATTGCCTTGTTGTAATTTGGCTGAAGAATAATTCGATGGTTTTGTTCATAATTTTCATACATTTTTGCATACATTTTTTTAAACTAAATCACGATTCACCGAATAATGATGAAAAGTATTCAAATATCGAATACTAAATATTTGCTGAATTATTCGAATAGTATATTCGTATGTTAAACCCTACTCTTGATTCTAAATCAAATGCTCATAGTAATTTTACTCCAATTGATTTGAAATTTTGACATAATATTTTTAAGATATTTAAGTTTAAAAAAATAAAAATAGAATTAAATACCGACCACTCCGACCAGAATTGTTTGGATTCTTTTCAAAATTGGTACTTGAAAAATGAACCCAAAATTTTTCTACAAAAATATGATTTATATATTCTAATATTTGAAGAAAAATCAGAGTAAAATAGATTGCTCTTTAGTAACAGGAAAAGTTTATTTATTGAATAATAAAACTCAGTTTGAATTATAAAATTCTATTTTTCTTTTCAACTATTAATCTAGTAAAGCTTTAAAATTTTAAAAATTTATTATGGACTAAAAGATTTTTAGTTATTTAATCAAGTTATGTTACTGAGCATAAAAAATATTTCTCTCTTATATTCTACTTTTCCCAATTTAAAAAAAAATAAAAAAAACCCCTTTTGTTCTTATTAATAGAGGCAAAATTCTAAAACACAAAAGGAAATTAGTTTTTATTAATGAAAGGCTATTTTGTAAGATATTTTGAATACTATTATGATCTTGACATTTATTTTGATCATTTATCATTGTCAACTTTAAGATATTTGCTAAAGCCTACACAATATTTTTATTTTAGTATTAATTAACATAAGAAACTTATAAATTATTATTGTACATATAATTCAATTTAAGAGATCAGTTACAATGATGACTTCTTTAGGTTAAAAATTGCAATAATCAAGGTTTACTAGAATGTTAAATATTCAATGTTGGCGTTAAGATCTAATTTTCTTTAGGTTTTTTTTTTTTTTTTTGTAATTGAAATGAATCAAATTAGTAGCAAATAGACAACACCTTTTTGTGTTTTTTCTTTCTTTTTGTATCACAACTGCGTTATAAAACTGTGATAGATTTATTTAGTAATATCAAGTCTACTGACATTGATATGTTGGTTTTTATTTCTATTGACGTATGTGTATCTGAAATGAATATATATATATACAAGACAAATCTTTTGTAAATGGTATTTGATGTAGCATAAAAAAACAACACTTATACTCAGTATAGATTTCAGTTTTTACTCAGATTTCAAAATTACTTTCAATTACTAAGTTGTATTGTATTCTTCAGATGTTTATCAGTTCTCTAGGGAATATCATAAAAACATTTCTAAGTTTATTTATATTTGAAAGTTGTTTAAAATAAACATGGAAAGTTGTTTTGTTTAAAGTAGTAAAATTTAGTTTTGGTATCCTTTAAATAACTTAATTTGGAAGGTTAGTACTGTTAAATATTTTACCCAAAACAGTTTTATGAGTTCTTATTTAACATTTAATGAAATCTCTGTAAATCTAAGAACATGGTAAGAAAGTTTTAATTAAAACTGCTTAATGTTGAGATTTTCTATACTAGGAAATATTATTTAATACTAATTTTGAGAAATTTGTTTCAGCAGTACCAAGGGATAAGTATTAATATGAGAAGATCTAAAACAAACAACGTTAGCGCCTTTTTTAAAAGTTTAGCATTTGTAATGTTAACAAGCTTATAGGATTTCTTATGGTAATTAATTTTACAACTTAAGGGATACAAGTAGTGTGAAACATATTAAAATTACAAGTGAATATCTCAAAACGTTCCTGAGTTACATCGTTCTAAGGTTATGTCTAGATGAGTGTATTGGAAAGTATTTTTGAAAACGTTTTTAAAGCGCGGTTATATTGGCTGCAATAAGTGTTTGATATTTCGATTAAAAATATATAATTTATGCTTTTTGACTAATTTTGTCATATAAAACTTAACTTGTTTTATAAATATAATAAGAGTTATTTGAAATGTACAAATTATAATTTTCTAAAGGATTTTGTAATTTAATTATTTCAGTCAATATACTATTGAGTATAACCCGCGCCTTAAAAACTTCCATAAAAACACTGTAGAAAATACTTATCTAGACACCGAGTAAAGAACAGCTGCTCCTCTGTTAGAAAGGCCTGTCTCTTGACTAAAGTCAAGAAGGCATTTTTGTAAAAGTTACATTTTTCAAAACTGCTGCAGCAGTAACTGCATCCGATCAATTTAATTCTCATTTTAGCATATTTCATACTTGTTTCTCTATAAAATGACCTTAAAGATTGGATAGAAAAAATGATTTTGCCAGGCAAAAAACACTAAGATTTTTAGGAAAAATTTAGCATTTTTTGTTTTCTTAAATCCGCCATTTTTAATGATTTTTTTGGATTTTTTGATTACAGGTACTCTGAAGGTCAGAAACACTTCTTTTTGCTTTTTAAGACTAAGGAGATGGTGGATAACTTGCTGAAGAAAGAATATTTTTATTTCCAAAAGTTGCATCGTATTTTTCATTTATGCAAAATTTCGAAACATTCAATGCAATGCCTTTTTTTAAAAAAAATTCACAAAAATCACCCTTTTTTCTTAGATGTTTGTGTCCGTTTAACAATCATTCGGTTCATATTGCCCGTTTTAAGGGAATTTATGTATGTTTGTATCTATTTTACAAAAGTTTAGCTTCCATGTTGAACTGTACAACGGATATGCAATAAAATTATAATATACCTTTTACAACTATTAAATCCATAAACATGTGTTTGTAAGATGTGAAACAAAAGGCAGAAAAATTTCTATCTCATAGTGTTGTTTGGAAAGTTTCGAAAATTCATCTTGCCTTTGATCACTCTCACCTGTAAACACAATTTAGTGCATATCCTGTGCAATGCTTGGACCTACTTAGGTATTTACTTACATAACTTTCTTTTAGTCATGTATTCTGATGTTTTTCACATCGATTTATCTTATGTTACCCGTCGTTTAAGGATTAGATATCATGGTTTTTACTTGATTTGTGCCTTAAATAGAATTCTAACAAAAATAAAAGAAGAAAAATTTGTACTTTATAATTAAATCCACTTTTTTATCTATATTTAAAAATTAAAGAAATTTAGACTTCTTTGTTTGTTGCTAGAGCTCTAAAATAAATAATATCACAAAAATCATGTTTAATGGTATTAAAATTGTACTTAATTCATGGAAAAATTGTTAAAATTTTAAATCAAACTCAGATACCTCAACAATTACGTATTTTCTCTTAAATAATCAATAATATAAATTTTGATAGCTTACCATCTTTATTTTAAGTAACATTGTTTAGTTTTTTTGATTATATTTTGGAAGCAGTAAGCAAAAAGAAAATAAAAATTTTGAAAATTTTATTGTTATAGTAACTTCAATAAAAATGCTATAAAGCAATGCTTTTACAACTACACTGATATCGTTAAGCTGTGTACAAAATCATTTTTATTGTACTTGTTTTTCATTTTTGTTTTTTATAAATTATAAAAAAGTTTGTGTTTTTTTTAGAAATCATATTGCAAGATAGTTTCATAATAGCCTTTTTTTTCTTTTTGACTGGATTTATGGCCAATAACATAAAACAATTTCTCTTGAACCTAGCAATTTAGAAGAAGTGGCGTAAGGGTAACATTAAACTTTTTTACATTTTTCTGGATACTTGATATTATTTTTCCGATTTTATCAAATGTTTTTAACTCTGTTGACAAATTGTACTATAGCGTAAATATATATGTTTGCAATTAGGGGTTGTATATTATTGTGGTTACTCAACTATTTCAGGAAACTATTCAGGGAACTATTTCAGGAAAGTTGCATGACAGAAAGGTACTATAGAAGAAAGTACTTTTCTTTAGAATAAGGCAGTCTGTTGTAATTTTTTGGTAACTGAGGTTGTTTTTACGGGAAGGTTAAGACTGGCCGAATCTGGACAAAACTTTAACTTTTCCGCCAAAGCAAGACTTAGAAATAAAAAATCTTTTCAAGTGCACCGGCCGATACTGGCCAAAACTGAACTTGAAAAGATTTTGACCATTTTTTGTCTCTTATTTGGGACTTAGAATAATTTTATATCTTCAACTAAGAACATATAAAGATTTGTTAAACCAATAGTGAAAAAAAACGTAGAATAATTTAATATTTTCAATTTAAAAATGTATAAGGACTTGTTAAACCAATAACGAAAAAGACTTAGAATAATTTTAATTGTGAAATTTGAAATAAAAATTCGGGGACAAATAAAAACATTAAAAACTTAGAACTATTTCTAAATAAACAAAAAAAAGAAAAACTCAGAATAACCTTTAAATAAAGATTAATTGTGGAACTCTACATGAAATTCGGTGTAACAAAAAATACTTACAATACTTCTTCTGTGTTCTGTTATCTTATGAGTTACTACGAAAACAGTTAAGACCGGCCGATACTGGCCAAAACTTTAACTGTTGGACTATAATAGCTGAGATACTACGAAAGCAATTAAAAGCAGCCGAAACTGGCCAAAACATTAATAGCTATTCTCAGTCAAAAACAGAAAGCATTGTAATTAAAATGTCCAGTAACGTATACTATCATTTCCATCAACTGACAAAAGACAACCCTTGATATAAGGAATATAGCATCATGATCCTACTCGTATATACGCCACTACTGGATTATGCGCTAATTTTCTTTATTAACCTTTAACATAATTCGAAAAAATAAAAAAGTTATTCACATTTGTATGTAGAATATATTGAGTACACATTATTTTAATGGATTGAAAAGCTACTCAGATACTAACTCAGTCAGACAAAATAACAGGCAATTGAAAATGAAAATTGGCATAAGGCTCAAAAATATAAATACTTTAATAAAGGAATTTAGAATTTGTTGTTTGTCTTAAAAGGTCTTTGAATGTTTTATTCTTTAATGTTAAACATCTTTTAATCTTTTATAGGTGAATTTTTTTACATGATTCTCGCCATAATATAATTAACCTTTAACTAAATTTAATAGTTTAATTAATCTCGAGCACAAAACATATATAACAGATAATATTTCTCAACATATAAGTCTTCAATTTTACTGATGGATTTATAAATATGCAAGATTTGTTTTTTTTATGAGGGATGTTAAGTGTTATAGAATCAAATATAATATAATAAATATATGCATATATATATGTATATATCCGTCACAAGTAAAATAAAAGCAAAATTCCTGACTCCATCCATAAGATGCCAAGTCAGGGTAATCTAAACAAAGTAATAATTTTTAAATAATAATCTTTGAAAAATAAAACCGAATTTCCTGACTCCATCCATAAGATGCCAAGTCAGGGTAATTTAAAAACATATAATTCATATTATTATAAAAACAAACAAATTCTTCGAAAACTATTACTTTTGTTTATGCCTCAAGTGTTGGCTATTCAAATTACACTCGAGACATAAACAAATAAGAAAATAAAACATTATATTTATGATCTCGTCAATAAATGAGATCGTGGGAACACCCACATACAAGAGGGTAGTAATAGAATTTTCTTTTGACAAAAATATTAGTCGGTTACTAGATCTCGATTCGGGAAGTCCTCTCGAAAATTAATTTTTGAATATATAAATATATATAAAGTTAAATAAAATAAAAAGTTTAGATGAATACTGTTTTGTCGAATACAAGTAAAAATAAAAGAAATTAAACGAGTACTGTTTTATTAAATATATATATAGTTAAATAAAAATTATAAAGTTTAAATGAATATTGTATTTTTTTGATTATTATAAAATTAAATTTGCTAAATAAAAAAATGAAAACATTGTTTTATTTATCAAACATATAATTGGCGCAGTCGGTAGGATATGTCAAGTGTATTTAACATTTTATTGAATACGCGTACTTTTCATTGTTTTGTGACATAACAACCAAATCAAATCATAGTGCATCAAAAGAATTGATCAACTGTGACTCATAATTACATCCTCATCAACCATCATCGGTTTGCAGACATTTCTTCCGGAGAACGAAAAGAAATACCAAAACCAAACAGTTTGGAGGAACCTGGACTTCAGAAGATCAACAGAAGTGACCAACTGATAGTCCTCATCAAGAAAACAACAATTCATTAAAGTAAATATCTAGTAATTAGGTACAAATTTCCACAAAATTTTTTTTTTCTCTTTTTTTTTCTGTAACGAAAAAGAAATAAAATACAAAAACAAAACTGTAGGTATATATATACCAAATATATTTAAATATTGCTATAAAATTTGATTTATTAGATTAATTAAATTGATTAAATTAAATATTAAACTTAATTAAAATTTAAATACATATATATATATATATTGCGTAACTAAGAAAATTTTTTTTTAATATTAACTGAAAGAAAATTCCTTTTGCATCATGAAATATTATGAATGACAAAAAAACAGAAATAAATAATATAGAAAACCTTACAGAATTGTTAAATAATATAAGTATATCCGTTGATAAAACTAATAACACTAAAAATTGTGAAGGGATTGGCTCCTTTCAAAAAGTTCACATAAGCTCTACTACACCTCCAAAAAAAATGGCACAACTCGCCTTAACTATTGACCCTCTTAAATACTTAAATAAATTACCCGAATTCACAGGATATTCTGGGGACCTACAAAACTTTATTGGTCTTATAGACAAAGTTCATCCACTGCTTTTGCGATACGATGCACTATCACAAAGCATTTTTTCAGATACCATCAAAGCAAAAATAAAGGGCAAAGCCCGTGAAATAATCGAAATAAACAGCCACTTAACATCTTGGCTAGAAATAAAGGAAGTCCTTATTAATAACTTCGGTGACAGTTCTACAATAGAAGAACTTTTCGATCAACTCAGAGGAACTACATTTAAAATCGATTGCATAAGCTTTTATAATGATATTAAAATAACACTTAGAAGATTAAACGTAAAAACCAAACTCTCTTGTGGAGACGACCTAGTAAAGGCACAAGAAACTATCACTAACAATAAATCATCAGCGCTTACCATTTTCAAAAATAAAATTCCAGAACCCATGCGCTCAATCCTCTATTGTAGAAACCCTTTAAGTTTAGAAGCAGCTATGGATATATTGTATGAATCAGGTTATGCATATCAAAACAACAATACACAAAAAATGAGCACCTATAACCAAAAACTTAATAACAGAACTCCAAATACCAATTTTGTCAAATTTTCAAATGGTAATAATGACAACTTCAACCGCAAACATGTAGCCAACCGCAAAGCCCAACCTAACTATAATTGGTATAATAACAAATACCCAGAAAATAATTCACTAGGTCATAGTACAGGTAATGAATACAATCAACGCCATAATTCGAACAATAACAAAAATTGGAATGGAGGAAATCAAAACTCATACAACAATAGGTATCAGAATAAGGTACAATTTCAGCGCTATCAGCAACCATTCATGGTTAATAGGGAACAAACCCAAGCCCGATACTTCAACAATAATGATACCAACGACCGCCCACAAAACCAATCTTGGCAAAAAAGATGGACAAACAACTATAGCAATAGCTCACATTTTGGTAACTCGAATGATACACACCAACGAAATAATCAACCTCATCCAGAACCAATGGATGTAAACACTACTGAAATTTTACAGAGTCCTACAACTCAAAATTTTCGTTCGAAAGCCTCGCTTGTCAATTACCCTATATCATAGTTAATAGCAGTACAAAACCACTCAAGTTTATAATAGATACCGGAGCAACGCATTCCATTATTAATCCAAATCTCTGTAGTCCAAAATTAATTCACTCACTTCAACAAAATATCATACTTAAAACATTAAAAGGCGAAATTCAAATTACCCAAAAAGCATTAATTCCTCTATTTCAAGAATTGGGGGACAACAATAAAAAATCTGAGTTCTATATTTACCCTTTTCACGACCAATATGATGGACTAATTGGCAATAACATTTTGATTCCTCTGAAAGCTAAGATTGATTACAAAAACCAGGTTTTAATAACAGAAGAAAAAACCACAAATATTTTATTTAAAGAAAAGGAAACTAAAGTTAATTATGTTCTCAAAGGTAATGGTTGCATTAATCTTAATATACCAGTACTTCAAAGAAATGGTTTAGCCTTTCTACAGGAACAGAAGTCCGTAGATAAAAAAATAACTATACCTGAAGGCGTTTATAATGTGCAAAACTATAAAGCTGATGTACAAGTTGAATCAAAAATCAATAGGCCTACGAAATTCACATTCAGACCGTTAGAAACGGTGGTAGTGAAGGAGGACAATTTTAATATAATACAAGAAGAACATATTTCACAAAAAATACGTACAGACCATCTAAACCAAGAGGAAAAACGAAAATTATACAAAGTTATTAAACAATTTAAAGATATATTTTATAAAGAAAACTCTGAATTATCGTTTACCAATGCCATCAAACACCGAATTCGTACTAAAGATGATGTACCAATTCACGTTAAATCGTATAGGTATCCTTACATACATAAGGAAGAAGTTGAAAATCAAATTGCAGAAATGCTGGAAAAAGGTATAATACAACCTAGCAACTCGCCTTATTCAGCACCAGTCTGGATCGTTCCAAAGAAGGAGGACGCCAGCGGTAAACAAAAATGGCGAATCGTTATCGACTACCGTAAACTGAACGATATAACAATCGATGACAAATACCCTATACCAAATATCGACGAAATTCTTAGCAAATTAGGAACTTGTCAGTATTTTACCACCCTCGATCTTGCTAAAGGCTTTCACCAGATTGAAATTGACAGGAGAGACCTCCATAAAACGGCATTTAGTGTAGAAACAGGACACTATGAATTTCTTCGTATGCCCTTTGGCCTAAAAACGGCACCCGCTACATTCCAGCGCCTAATGAATGACATCTTAAGAGACTACATCAATAAAATCTGTCTCGTGTACCTAGATGATATAATTATTTACTCCACATCCTTAGAAGAACATCTAGACTCACTTTGCAAAATTTTTACAAGACTTAGAGAAGTACACCTAGTAGTTCAGCTAGATAAATCTGAATTCCTGAAAAAGGAAACTGAATTTTTAGGGCATATTGTGACCTTAGAAGGCATACGCCCAAACCCCAAGAAAATAGAATGTGTGAAAAATTTTCCTTTACCCAAAACTTGTAAGCAAATCAAGCAATTCCTTGGCCTTACAGGCTATTACAGAAAGTTTATTAAAGATTATTCGAAAATTGCAAAACCTATAACTAAATTTTTGAAGAAAGGTCAAAAAATCAATTTAGGAGACCAACAATATAAAAATAGCTTTGAAATGCTTAAACGATTATTGATCACAGAACCAATACTAACTTATCCAAATTTCGAAAAAGTATTCACACTATCAACTGACGCAAGTCAATTTGCTTTAGGTGCTGTTTTGTCACAAGATGGTCACCCAATTTGCTACGCAAGTCGTACATTAAATGACCATGAACAAAACTACAGTACTATAGAAAAAGAACTACTAGCGATAGTTTGGGCAACAAAATATTTCCGCCCCTACTTATTCGGCAGAAAATTCATTATAGAAACCGATCACAAACCTTTGGAATGGCTGTTCTCTATAAAAGAGCCAAATTCAAAACTGGTACGATGGCGCCTAAAACTATCGGAATTCGACTATAAAATTCAGTATCGCAAAGGAACAAAAAACAAGAATGCAGATGCACTCTCTAGAATTGAAGCCAACTTTTTGCAAAAATCTACAACCCATGAGATACCTGAAAGTAAATCCTCACTCAATGTGTTTAAAACACAACTAGTTGTAAATAGAATAAATTCTGGAACGTTAAGAACCAAAAACCTTAAAATTTTCAATAAAACTAGAAAAATAATTAACGCAAAGGCAATGGACAAGGAAACGGCTATTACCATACTTAAACTGCACACCAAACCAAACTCTTTGAATGCAATTTATGTAGTAGATGAAGAATTTCTTAAAACAATTGAGGAAACTTTTCTTGAATATTTTTCCAATAGTCAATTAAAACTCATCAAATGCAACACATTATTAGAAGATATTATAGACGAAATAAAGTTGGCGGAGCTTATCGAAAAAGAACACTTAAATAACAACCATCGTGGCATCACAGAAGTATATAGTGAAATGAAACTAAAATACTTCCACCCTAAATTACATACAAAAATAACGCAGTTTATTAATAACTGTGAAATTTGCAATGTCGAGAAATATGAAAGAAAACCTATTAGGCAAAAATTTCAGATAACAGAAACCCCTGCTAGACCAAACGAAACTATTCATATAGATGTCTTCTACACATTAGAAAAAAACATCTTCCTGACTTTTATCGACAAATTTAGTAAATATGCACAGGCCATTAAATTAAACGCTAGAACCTGGACAGAATTTAAAAGAGCTATCCTTCAGTATGTATCTACAGTCGGAAAAATTGAAAAATTAATCGCCGATAACGAACTAGGATTGAAGGCACTACCCCTTAGAGAATTCTTGGATAGTGAAAATATTAAAATACACTTTACGTCTAGCAATAACCATACTTCTAACTCGGATATAGAAAGACTCCACAATACTATAAACGAACACTTAAGACTCTTAAGACACGACGACAACATAAACATCGACACAGTCGAGGAAAAAATCTTAAAAATCATATCTTTTTACAATAACTCTATACACTCTACAACAAACAAAAAACCTATGGATTTCATTACCGGTAACGTTAAAAATGAAGAATATGCAGACATCCAGATGAAAATAAAGAACTTAAAAGAAAAACAATTAAATAAAATAAATTTAAATAGAGAGGACGTAAAAATCAAAACAGGAACAAACTATATTAAAGACCCACGTGGAGGAAAAAATCATGCAAAGTTTCGATTGATCAAAGCAGAAAAATTGGATGACAACCACATAATAGACACGAGCAATAATCTGAAATATTACAAATCACACATTAAAAGAGAAAAAAAATTTCAAAACAACGACAACCCTTCTATTAAATTGAAAAACGCTAAAACAAAAAAAAAAAAAACAAAAAATATATAAGAATAAAATAAAAATTATTTCCGTTTCAGAAAGTAATGGCAACGAAAATAATAACTTTGGTACCGGATTTAGAAAGCTTTAAAGATATTAAAGTTGCCATAGTATTCCACCAAGAGCAAATTGTAATTATTCTTCTGATACCCATATACAATGAGAAACCCATGTCCAGAATTTTGATAGAGCCAGTCCCAAACCAGGAAAATAATTCTATATTTCTAAGCGAATATTCGGTAATATTAGATAGTAAAAACAATGCTTATCGTAACAAAGTAGAAGGTAACCTTAAGAAGAACCTAAAAAATATCAATGATCAATGCATACTCAATATCTTAAAGTTTAAGGAAGCACATTGTACTATGCAAAAATTCCAAAGAATAGAAGTCAAAGAAATAATTCCGGGAATAATAATTACAAAAAATATTGAAAAAACAAACATTGTGCAAACATGTAATAATTTTCCTATAACAATTCATGGTAGTAATCTAATTAAATACGAAAATTGTAAAGTAGAAATAAACAATTGCTCTTTTGAAAACTATTATTCTAAAATAAAAGACATCGTAATTTTACCTCATTTTTTGACCAAAGTCATTGAAAATGGAACTTTAAGTACATTAAAACTAGAAGTAATACATATTAAAGAAATAAACAATAATAGAAAAAGATTAAATGAAATAGAAGCGAAAAAAAAAACTCGACTCATGTTATAAGTATCTCTATAAATTTCACTATTTTATTAATTTTAGCAATTTCAATATATATCATTAAGAAAATTGTAAAAACAAAAAAACAGAAAATAAATGATAAAAACACCTCGACGGAGTCTCGGACTAACGGGGGGGGTGTTATAGAATCAAATATAATATAATAAATATATGCATATATATATGTATATATCCGTCACAAGTAAAATAAAAGCAAAATTCCTGACTCCATCCATAAGATGCCAAGTCAGGGTAATCTAAACAAAGTAATAATTTTTAAATAATAATCTTTGAAAAATAAAACCGAATTTCCTGACTCCATCCATAAGATGCCAAGTCAGGGTAATTTAAAAACATATAATTCATATTATTATAAAAACAAACAAATTCTTCGAAAACTATTACTTTTGTTTATGCCTCAAGTGTTGGCTATTCAAATTACACTCGAGACATAAACAAATAAGAAAATAAAACATTATATTTATGATCTCGTCAATAAATGAGATCGTGGGAACACCCACATACAAGAGGGTAGTAATAGAATTTTCTTTTGACAAAAATATTAGTCGGTTACTAGATCTCGATTCGGGAAGTCCTCTCGAAAATTAATTTTTGAATATATAAATATATATAAAGTTAAATAAAATAAAAAGTTTAGATGAATACTGTTTTGTCGAATACAAGTAAAAATAAAAGAAATTAAACGAGTACTGTTTTATTAAATATATATATAGTTAAATAAAAATTATAAAGTTTAAATGAATATTGTATTTTTTTGATTATTATAAAATTAAATTTGCTAAATAAAAAAATGAAAACATTGTTTTATTTATCAAACATATAATTGTTAAGCCCGTTAGTATAGTAAAAGTTTTAAGAACTTGCTTATCACTTTGATGTGTCAGCAGCATGCTTCAAAAAGCTGATATCTAGCTATCAATTAAGAATATTGTTTTATTGAAATGCATTTTTTTACAACAACAAAAAAAGAAGAAGGCCCTAAATGAACTTGTTCCACAAAAGGAATTTCCAAATAGTAACTTTTTCATTAAAATGAATTCTGAATTAATTATAAATATAGAAATATTATTGAAATTTTTCAAATATTTATGTTAAAGATAACCAAAATTTGGTTATTAAAAATTTGGTTGGTAAAAATTAAATAATTTCTAAGACTTAAATAAAGAAAAACAAAAAACTAAATGATCTAATACACAGCCTTAATTTAATATTAATTTTAATAAAAATAAAATAAATTAAAAAATTTAAAGTACTTACCGGCACGAAAAACATCACCGCAGCCATCACATCGAGATGCAAATTGTGAATCATAACAATTTCCACAATAAATTTTTTCAGCTTTAGCACCAAATTGCTTATCAACTAAAGAAAGGCGACATTTATTGCATAGAAAACATGCCTCATGCCAATGTTTATCCTTGTAGGAGAGATCCTAGAAATTATAAAATTAAAAAAAATAAATGAATTCTTATATTATCCAAAAGTAGATAGACTAAATTAATATAATTATAAGTCAATTATTTGAAAATATTTTTCTATTTATATTTTAATGTTAAAAAATCAAAATTGGGCAGTAAAATAAATTTATTTACTTTTAAAAAGTACTTATGGTAATTTTAATATTCAACTTGCAACTTGACTTATTATTTCAGTCTATCAATTTTTTAGAAAAATAAAGAAATATAAAATATCTCATACCTTTGAATCAATTCCAATTATTTTATTACATTCCTCACAAGTATTAGCAAAAACATTTTCATAACATTTAATGCAATAAGGATGATCATCACGGATCACATAACGATGGCCAGTTAAACTTTCATCACATTGCCAACAACAAAAATGACCAGAATGCCAGTCCTTTGACATCGCCTTTGTATGTTCACCACTAAAAATTAACTGAACAAAACAAACAAATAAAAAATAATAACAAATAACAAACGAATTGTAATTTTTAAGTTTGTTGTTGGTAAAATTTTATTTATTTTGATGAATCAACATAATAACATGACATAATTCATTTTGATTTTAATTAATTAATATAAAGTGTGTTCTTTATACTTGTAATGTACCTTGAGTTTATTTAGGGTACGTGTCGTTATGGCATTTATATTTATGGATTTGTCATATTTTGAATGTGGTTGTAGCGACAATGCATATGCTTATAAACATAATATATAGTTTTATATGATTTGTAATCATTTATGTTTTGTTGAATCTTATTATTTTTATTTTCTTTTGTTGTTGTAAAACTCATAAATTTATTTAAATATTTTATATTTTTCTCTGTATTTTTTGTTGTAAATATTTCGATAACAATATCAAAAACAAGAATTTTATATAGGGTTTTTAAAAGTAATATAAAAATTAGCTGTTGCATAACTTTAGGCAAATATTAATTTGTTCTACAGATGAAAATCTTTTTCACACAATTAAATAAAATTTAATAAAAAAAAAGTTTATTTCAGAAAGTTCTCATATGAGCTCAGAAAAGTATAGAAAGGTTTAAAATTTAAGAAATAGTATTCAGCACTTTAATTTTTTAAAGGGGTAGTAGGGTTAATTCGGCCGAAAAAAGTCACTTCGAGAAAAACGCGTTTAAAGTTTTATAGACTGAACTAACCTAAGCACTAAATGCGTCACAAAATGGGCTGTAACTCCGAAAATAATTCGAATTTCGAAAAATCCTCTTGAGAACATTTTCGTAAAGAGTTAAGAGGGTAGTAAGGATAATTCGGCCGAAAAAAAGTATACATTCTACAATTTTTTTCTAAGGATACAATTAATATTTATAATTATTGTATAATTATATAATATTTAAAGAATATTCTGTGAAAGTTTCATTAATAAATGTTAAAAAATGAGCTGATGACAGCGAATCTCTGCAGACATCTAAAAAAAAAGTTCATTTCGATTTTTTACAAAGCTCGGAATTCAAAATACTGATTTTCCACCAAAAACATCAGAAATTTTGTTGTTTTAAAATAAGTTAAAATTAAAAAAAAAAAAAAAACTCGACAGTGTCACCTCGTAATTTATGTAAAGAAAGAGTGTGCGAAATTTCAAAAGGATCGGTTCAGTCGAATTTAAGTTACCAACCAGTTACCAATCAGTTACCAAAGTGTGAGAAAAACGCGTTTGAAAGTTTGAATTTTATTTTATAAAGTACATAAAATAAAAGAATTGCAAGTGTATATCTCCGTTAGTTTTACTTCAATTGCTTTCAAATTTTCACAGAATAATCTTAAGATGTTGTACATCAATAAAAAAAAAAAAAATAAAAAATACCCTACTACCCCCGTAATTGTAAAAAGAAGAGATAATTTTTTACCATTTACCATAAAGGTTAAACTGGAAACATCATGTGAGACAAAAGGCTAAGCAGATAAAACAATTAACATACAAACTTTACTGGCTCATTGGGAACTACTCCAAATTGAACCTAACTAGTAAACGAACAATCTATCTATCAATCATAAAACTAGTATGGACCTATGGTATCCAGCTTTGGGGATGTACTCGGAAGTCTACCCAAGCAATAATTCAAAGAAGCCAGAATAAAATTCTACGCCTCATATCACCAATGCATACAGATACGTGACAAACGAGGAACTTCATGTAGATCTGAAAATACAACGGGTCGAAAAAATTATACACGAATATGCTACCAAGCATGAGAGTAGACTGATCTACCACTCAAACACGGAGGCCATCAAGCATCCACCGATAAAATTAGGCGACTGCAGCTGGTCAAGCCATACGATTTAACATATGGGGACTGATTAGTGGATCGACAGCCCAGATAAAACCATTGTAGTATTTCATCATAATATAGCATAAGTCAACATTACTAATAAATTAATAGTAATTAAGATTGTAGTAAACAAACTGTGGAAAAAAAAATTTACCATAAAATTAAACAGGAATAATATCATCTCAAAATTTTTATTGAGCCATTTTAATATAGCAAAAGGAAAAAACAATTTACAAGAAACAGTTGCTATGATATTGCACCAAAGAATCTCATATATTCAATGAGTTTCGGTTCATTAAATTACAATAAAAAAAGTTATGAAAAAAAGTTATTCACTAGAATATACTCGAATATATTTACGGATAACAAATCAATTAATTATGGAGCAAATGTTAAAAGGGCTATTTTGTAAAGTTTTGTGTTTTCGTTGCGAAAAATTCTTCTTTTTTTTTTTGTTTTTATTGAGATTTCGTTATTTCTCCTTGTAATTCAAATTTGTTAAAAATATTAGAGGTGTATTTTTTAGGCAAATTCATGTTAAAGACTTTCTATACCATATCTTCTTCAATTTTTCATAAGAAGTTAAGCTGAAATAGGGATTTTTAGGATATTAAAAATTGTATTCAAAGTAAAATTGTAAATAAGATAAGTGACCAAAACTAATTAAGTGTAATGCAAAATCAATGAAATCTTCTTTAATTAAATTCAAATATGATATTTACTATTTTGAACCAAAAGTATGACAAAGACCAAACTAAAAACACACAACTAGATATATGCCGGTCCTTTATCTGTATTACTACTTTATTTTCAGAAAATGACAGTCCAAAAGAAAAAAAACAACATGCCTAGGTTTATAGTTAAAATGAATTTTGAACTACTAATTAAATATTAATACAAATAATTTTAAATATCTTTAAATTTAAAAGAGATTTCCAAAACCTTTCAGGGTCATTAGTTAAATTAATATAAAAATAAAGTTCTCATAACATTTCATAATGTATGTAGCAGCTGTAAAAATTTATTTCTCAAGTTTGGATGGTATCTTACATAATTCATTGGAATAGAAAATTGAGGGCAAGATCATATTAGATCGATGCCAAAAATATTTTGAAAAATAAATTTCGATGAAATATTGTAAAAATTTTGGCTCTACCTTTTGACTTCTTAAATGAATATATGTTCTGTATAGACAGGAGCTACAAAAAAAATTTCATTAATGATTGCTAAAAGCAGTAACAACAACAAAAATAGCCGGTGATATTAGTATACAAATGTCTAAAGGCATATTTTTTTTTCTTAAATAAAATTTAGGTTTAAAATTCTTAAAACAATTTTAACTACTAGAATTTTTTAAAATTTAATTTATTATTCTTTTCACTTACGAAAATATTTTTACAAGAATTTTTTTATTTTATTTTATAGTCTTTGGGTAATTTAGTTTGTTTTTAGTTTATGTTTGATTTTTTAAAGTAATCCTCAACTATTAAATCTTTATCCATTAACTTTTTGAAATTAGAAAATCGTAAAAGTGAGAGACCTTAGTATATAAATAAGAAAAACATTTAAAAATGATGCAATACATACATAAGTATTAATGATTTTGTAAAATTAATACAACAAAATTTCTCTTGTTTATCACAATTTTTACTTTGTTCCTTTTTTTTAGATAGAAAAACTAGGGTTGGAAAGCTGAGCCCTTGCTGAGCATTACTTAATGCAATTACACTTTCCTTGATGGTACAAGCTCATTAAGCTTTAGTCTGAATTTATTATAATTCATTGTATATTTTTATTATAATATTTTTTTACGTTTGGAGCTTTGAAAAATGTCGAGAATTGGCCTTGGGTAAAAATGTCAGCTAATAATCCATAGAGAATTGTGAATTATATGTTTTGTGAGCCATATAAAATTTGTATGATAGGGTTTTGTACCAGACTTGAGGGATTTATTAAATTTATCTTTTAATCACAAGATTTTCAATAAGGCTAAGTAGACTAGGTAAAAAAAATTATAAATAAAAATATATTAATCAAAAATTTAGACTGATAGGAATTTAGTTTAGGAAAAAAGCGAAAAGAGAGATGTATGAAAACCTGGAAGAAAATTTTGATTGAAAATTGATTAATTAAAGAACGAGAAATAGAATTACACTGAAAAAAATGTGGATGCTAAGTACACATGGTCTCAACATGGTTGCAAGTAAATATATTTGATTGGTGAGTATATAATTTATATATATTTATTAGTTATTTATTAGAAACAAGCATCGAGTTATTAGACTACAATACTAAAAGTACTTGGAAATCTTTTCTTGATTCAAGTCCATCGAAAATTCAAATTACTTGAAAACCAAACTTTTTTTTTAGTTTACTAACACTCAAAAAAATTTAAACAGCACTCGTAATGGCAAAAAAAGACAAAAAAGGCATTTTTCTTCTCAAGTGCATACCACTACTCATTCTATTTTTATATATTTTTCTTTCATTTTTTATGATTTTCTTACAGTTCTAGCTTGGATTTTAAATTGATTTTGTTTTTATTTTCCATTTTTCTTTATCAAAGATTTTCAAACCAATGCATGGGCAAATTTCCTTAGATCAATATAATATATCAAACCATGAAAAATGACTGATTTAGATCAATGCTTAAGGTTTAAATTTTCCAAATTGATGGTTTTTAAATAAATTTTTCAAAAGAGACTGCTATTTTTTTAACAAAAAAAGAATCAAAATTTAAATAGTTTTAGGAAAGAAAAAGTTTCAAGCTAATTCTTGAGTGTCTCCTTAACAATGAACAGCTAATAACTAAAATCTTTATTCGTACAGTGGGGTAGATAGGTTTTTGCTATGGTGCAATGGAAATAATTTTTGTTGTTAACTTTCTTAGGCATCTTAGATTTTTTCCGTTAATTATAACTAAAATATTAACTAGACAAAGGCAGATATTGATCATTCATTTTGATCTCACTCCGCTATACAACCTAAGCTTTTAAGTAAGCTCAGATTAATTATTTTACTTTGTAGTATTTATATCAGATCAGGGTATATTTATAACAAGAAAGAAAAACATAATTTTTAAACACTATTTATATTTTTTGTAAACTATACACAAGGGATCCGATTTTTAAGGTGAATACTAAAATTTATACAATAAGATTCTCAATATTTGATAGTTAAGCTAATTTGCAAACACAAAACTAGACAAATTAGGTTGTTATCATGTGCAAATGAATGCTTTAAGCCGAAGATATCAGCAATAAATAAGACAACGTAGAAAACAGGTAAAAATTTAAGAAAACTTGAAGTAAAAGTTAAGAACTAATGGAATGTGAAACAAATTTTATAACTAAGTTTTGAAATGTATATTTTTAGTTTTGCAGGAATCTTAGATCAGTCATTTGCTTGGAATACACATATTTGCTATCTTTAGGAGTTTTTCGAGCTGCCTTAATTTTGAATTTTGGCCTTTTTGACCTTATAACAATTAACTATTAGTTAGAATGTCCAAGATCAAAATATAAATAAAATAAACTTAATAAATTTTTTATTTTGCTATATGCTAAATGATAAATTTATTTAAATTTAAAGTAATCAATATAATATTGAATTTAAAGTATTAAAAATAGAGAGGTTTATTAACCTAGAATTATTCAGATTAACTAAAGCAAACATTTTATGAGAAATATCCTATAAAAGTAAATTATCGCATTAAAAATATTTTCTTAAAGCCCTCATGTGAATCCTCTTAAAATTTAAAATAAATTTCCAAGAATAAAAAAAGAAGCCAATTTAATTTATTAATTATAAAATAGATTTATTTCAAAAATATCAATGTTTAAGCTTTTAAGAGCTTAAAATTCATATATATTCACAGATTAGATATTTTTTTGTTGAAAATTAGCTTAAGCTCAAATCGATTCTATAGTGCACTCAGTTAAAATCAAATTTCTAATTTTAAAATTCTCAAAAGCATGTAAATAGTACATAAAATATAATTAAAAAAACAGAATAATGTTATTGACCCAAATTATTCTATATTCATTGCATTTGATTGAATTTAGGTTAACTACTTTTTCGGTACGTTTAAAAAAAAAATTAAGAAAAAACAAACAAAATAACCACAAAAAATATATTTCAATTATTTCACATCATATTGGCAGCACTAATGGAATCGAGTTACGATTTTGGAGCTTTCTTCAGGTTAAAAATAAACTTATATATATCCTTATTTTTTTTTTTTTGGATTTTAAAATTGCGTGGGCAAGTCAAAAATGAATTAAAATAACTTCTTGTTCATTATGTTTAAGTATTAAAATTAGATACGAGCTAGAATTTCATAAAAAAAAACTTTGAAAATTGCTTTTTTTTTTTTGTTGCTCGGATCAAACAAGAAGAAAAAGAGATCAACATATTTATATAATAAAAATTTAAAATAAATATTTTAACCACAAACAAATATGATTGTTATCCATAAAATTAGTAACAATCAATTTATAGAAAAGGATCGTTGACCATAAATGACACGTACCCTTGCGTGGATACTTCATCAGTTTGATCGACTTCTGTAATTTGTACATCAGATCCTTGATCACGTGATTCGCGACGTTTTGTCGTAGTTTTTTTAACTTTTCGCGTTTTTTTAACATCAGTTACAGTGTGCATTACCTCAACGTCAGCCATAATTTTAATTTAAGTTTCGTATTTTACTTCTTAAAAACAACAAAAAAAAAAAAAAAAACAAAAATTAAAATAATTTATTATAATTTAAAACAGAAAACACATAAAATTAATAAAAATAGTTAAAGCCGTTACAAATATCTATTTCTTAGCTGATTCGAATGCACAAAAATAACCTTCGATTTCAAATATTTTCAAAATTTTTACTTTACAATAAATATAAATAATAGAAATAAATTTTAAAAAAATATAAATTAATAAATTTTAACAAACTTAAAGAAATTAAAATTTTGAAAATATTTATAAAAATAATATTTTTTGTTTCGCACGATCACACAAAAAGTGATGCAAACATTCACAAGTTTAAATTTCAACTGATCGGAAACCATTTTCAATTTTTCCTAAGTTGAAATATTCTTTGAGTGAAAAATTTTCATCTCATCATTTAGTGAGTGAGAAAAATAAAATTTTCCAAAAGAGAATTTTTCTCATCACTATATATATTTATGTATATTTCATAAGATTACGTAATCAGTTGATAGCACATGCGCTTCTATTTCTATAAAAATCCCTCCAGCTTGAATTCGAAAGAAAATTTAAAAAATTATAAAATTTATATAAAAAGCAATTATTAGCTTTTATTTCTCCATAAAATTTTGTTCATAGTTCAATATTAGCTGATTTTAAGAAAAGAAAAATAAAAATAAATAAAATTCATTTTTAATGACAGTATCTAGGCGCATATTTTGGACACAAGCGCATCACTAGATTTATTCTTACTTCTAATTTATATATATTTTTGTATATTTCTATACATACTGCATAAGATTCTTAAAATACTTTTAGCAGGAATTTAAGAAAATTCATTTTCGTATTTTTCTTTGATAGTATTTTTAAAACTTTTAAAGAAATTTATTTATGTAAATGTATTTGGCTAATTGAAAAAGATATCCTCTTGTGATAATCGACATTAATGAACATTGGTATGGCGGCAATGACGACTGGCTGGGTCAACATGTTTTTACTTTAACATCACTACTTGTTTAATTTAAAACAGAAACGACATTATTTAGAAAGGAACCATCAAGTGGATGAAAGCTAAATGATTTTTTTTTTTTTACTTTTGATTTTGTTTTTGTAACTAGAGGTTATGATTGGCAGCTGCACTAGTTTCATGCTAATTTAGAGTTGTCTTAATTTAGATTTAGTTAATTTTGAAAATTTTATATATGAGATAGTGGATATATTTAAAGTAGAAGAAAAAACCATTCACAAAATATTAATAATTACTTTAGAAAAAAGAAAAATTATAATTTTTTCAAAATATAAATTTATAGCCATTTCATTTAATTTTTATTTTGTAATGACCTTCAGATGTATACAAACATAATTTTTTGAATTGAAGTTTTCTAACTAAAATATCTTTCGAAATAAAAATCTTTATGCTATTTTTAATTATTATAAAATTAATTTGACTTTTTAAATTAATTGTTTATTTAAAACTGAAGACAAATATGTAAAAATAAAAATACATTCCCATGTCAAGTATTTGATTTGTGAATGACTTCAGGTGCGGATGTTAATTATTATTTTTAGGTGTTGAAATTCTAAATAAAGCAAGAAAAATTTAGTGAAGTTAAAAATTTATTAAAATCTTTGAAAAATTTCTTTAAACTATTTTAGTTTCTTGATGTTTTAGCAAAGTTTATTTTAAAAACCAGTTAAATATTATTATTTAAAATATTTTTCAATTATTTTAATGAATTAAATTTAATAGTTTTAGCTTACGATTAGATAAAAATAAATAAATTTAAAAAAATCCATAATCTTATGTTATTCAATTGTAAATATTTTTCAAGAAAATTTATTAAATTCCTTAAAACAAGCTACAAAAGACATTAAATATATTATTTATGGCTGTCAATAATTTTCATGTCATAATCCTTTTAACCATTATTTGGCACACTGGGGTATAATCCACCCCACCTCTTGATTTCCGTGAATTTCTCTGTCTCTAATGAAAGGATTGCCTAAACTTTGGCTGCCTTGGAATGACATTTTGCGAATTAGTTTCTCTACGCCCAAAAGTTTCACTGGGTTGTCATACACCCAAAACTTCTATTTAAATGAATAAATAATAAAATTAAATTTCGATAGATGACATGAAATTTAAGGTCTTAATGCATACGTGGCGAATTATTTGAGGAACTTGAACTCGAGAAATAAAGTGATATTGAAATCACGATAGCTGTTCAAATGAGAGTGATGAGATGGAAAATCTTGTTATGCCAGCTTACAGCAGCACCTTCTGTAGTTCAGAATTCTTGGATGCCCGTTATACAAAATGAAAGGCAAAAATGGATTAGTTTTAGATACAAGATATCGGTTACGAAATTGAAGTATGTAAACGAGTACTCCTAAGCACCATATTTCTCTCTTCCACTGTTTTTACTACTTGTATTACTGACTTTGTCCCTTTATCTACTTTTAAAGGCGCTTCTATCTGCTTCAGATGTCTTTTTCTTTTTTGCTTTCTAACTTTCTATTCTTGTCATCCATTTTGTTTAAAATTTATGCATCAAGTTTTTTAAGTTTTGTAAATTCAGGATTTATTGTTTATTAAATAAATAAATATGTAGAAATAGTAAAATAATATAGAAAGAAAAATTGATTCTTGACAATTTTGCGTTATTTTACGCTTTACATGAGAGAATATTTTAATACACGAGAGATTTTGTTTTCTCTCTTCAAAGTATACCAAAATTCATCAAATTCCAAAGAAAGATAAATCTTCTCTTTGGTAGGGGCCTCTTTGGCCTCTAATATGTGAATAGTTTGCATTTGGGGGTCAAGAAAGGAGGCTCAAAATTTCGACACGGGATAACCCCTTACATTTGCATGAAATGCATAATTCTTGGACATAATATACTTTTAAATTTTTCAAAATATTTGCAAAATATTCGAACTATTCACTATTTAAATTTTGTGATATCACTCTCACATCAATTCTACAAAAAAATATTTCAAAAATAAAAGAGAGAGGGATTTAAAAATAAATTCGAGAAAGAACAGGGCGTTTCATTTTGGATGTCTTGGGCAGCAGGTGCTATTTTCTGGATGAGAGTGGTGAAAGGTAAGACGAAGTTTTGGAAAATTTCATATTTTGACACTTGTTTTTTAAAACAAGAGATAGGAAAATTACTTATTGGCAGCAAATTTTGTTTGTATTTCAACTGACGTATCGAATCATGGGAATATAAAAATGATGCCAATTATGATTCGTTATTTTATTCCAACTGTTGGTGTTCGCGTTAAAATTTTGGAATTTTCTTCCGAAAAAGGTGAAACATCGTCAAAAATTATTTCATTAATTTTAAAATCGGCCCACTGATAAAATTGTTGGATTTTGTGCTGAAAATTGTCCAATAAATTTTGGCTCATGTCAACGTGGTGGCAAAAATAATGTACTTTTTAAACTGCAACAATGGAAAACATCGTTAATTGGAATCGGATGTGCCGCTCATATTGTTCACAATGCACTGAAAAGTGCATGAGATTGTTTACCAATTGATATTGAATGTCTTGTTGTGAAAATCTATTCACATTTTTATATTTACACGGTTCGAGTGGAAGCTTTGAAAGACATCTGTGAAAGAGCTGCTGTCGAATATTCCCAACTTTTGGGGTACGCTAAAACACATTTTTTGGCACTTTCATCAATTATTGGATCTATTTTGAAGTTATTCTACTCATTGAAAATGTATTTTCAAACTATCACTCGGTGTCCTACAATTATCAAATCAATTTTTGAATCACCATTTGGTAAATTGTGGCTGTTGTTTGTCAAAGAACAGGTAATAATTGTTAATTTGATCATTTTGACTTTGGATTTATCAATTTTCATCAATTCAATTGCGTAGCATTTTCGAATGGAATACTGTGAAAAATTCATTTAAAACATTGGCAGCAAAATCTCCATTTGATATGGTTGAAAATTCATCAGCAATTTTTGAACAATTTGGGTACATAAAATGTTGCTGTACCGATGAAAAAATTCAACAATGGAATGATGAGAAAAAGTCAACGGAAGATCGATGGGTAGAGGTTTTCAATAACATGAAAGTGAAGAGTGTTCCATTTATACAATTTTCGAAACTCATTTAATACATTCTTTGCTTTTCTTTTCAACTCCAGTAGAACGCATATTTGCGAAAGTTGATGAAATTTGGAAAAAAGAAAATTCACAACTATCCACCGAAACATTGAAATCTATGCTTTTTGTAAAATGTAGCTTGGAATACACCTGTACTGAATTTTTCCACATTCTGAAGACACATATGTTACGACAAATTCCAAGTCAAGATAAATATGACTTTAAGCAAACTGCAGCTCTTAATTCTAGCGATCCAAGTAATATGTCAGTTGATTTAGATTCAAGTGAAGATTAAATGAAGTGTATGCATTTTTATAAACAAATTTTCCGTTATTAAACATTACGAAATTTGATCTCGTGTCCCGCTTTTTGTCCTGTTTTTTACTCGATCAGAGTTGGTCACATAACTTATGTAAATATTTATCATAATATCAGAAGATTGTCAACATATTTCTTTGCGTATGTTGAAAATATAAAAGCGTACATTAAAAAGAAAATTTAAATGAAAATTTCTTTTTAATTAAAAAAAAAAAAATGATGAGCAAATCAGCTTAAAAAGGATCATTGGATTATCGCATGTTTAACTATTAAATATTTTTAAAAGAAAAGATTGTTAAGAAATAAAACAGCAATTTATTAACAATGACAGCAAGGTCGATCGATTTGTTCTTTTTTTGAACGCATCCTAGTAGGCACATACCATGCACATACCATGATATTAAACGTTTAAAATAACGTTATTATTCTTTTACTAAATCTAATATTAGTTAATCTTAAATAAGAAAATGAAATCATAAGACTCTGTTTTACTTTTTGTTTGATTTTATTTAAGAAAATCAAATATACAAAATTTGCTTACAAAGGAAAATATCTAAAGTTATAAAGAAAAATAAACTAGGAAAACCAAGGATACATGCTTCCATCCTTAATAAGTTCATAAACACCAGAGGAATCATCATTTGATTGTATTTTTGATTTATTGATTTTACTTCCATCACTAACATTTTGTTGTTTTGTAATAATTTCCTTTTTAATTTTCTTCTTTTTAGTTTTTTTAATAGTACCACAATTTTTTTGACTTTCATTTTCTTTGATATCATTCAAATCAGTTTTATCTATAATATCTTCAGTTGAACGTGAAAATAAAATTATACTTTCTCCACCTAAACTTAATTTTCGATCATCATTATTTGAATCAATATTTGTTGTTGATAAATAATTATTATTATTTTCAGTATTATCAAATTTTTCATATCCATCATCGGAATAAAATGGTTTATCATCATCATCAAGTTTAAAATTTTTTCGCCAATTATATTCTTTTTTTGGTTTATGATCAGAATTAATAGAATATTTATCATTTGAATGTGTTGTACTTGTTGTTCCAACACCATATCTAGTACGAAGTCTTGTTGATTTTGTTGCTGATGCTGCTAGATATGTATCTATATCAAATTCTGAATCTGTATAACTTTGAATACTTTTTTTAGAACTTGTACTATCTCTACGTGAATAACGATTATATTTAATTTCATCTTCTTCTAAAATTTTGTCTAGTAAATCATCAGAAGTTATTGAAAAGTTATCTTTATCGTTTTCGAACCGGTTCAATTTTGTATTTTGATATTCTTCATTTTCAGTTTGTTTCAATTCAATTTCAGATTTATCCATATCAGTAATATCACTATCACAAATTTCATTTTCTTCTTCAATTATTGTTTGACGCTCATCATCACTTTCATTTTCAATATCTTCAGCTTTAATTAAACTAGTTTCATTTTCATTTGTATTCACAATAGAAATTTTATTATTAATTTTATCCTGTGTCCAAAATTTTTTATCTATATTAGGCAAATCTTCAATATGTTCAATATATAAATAATCATCAGGATATTCCTCAATAGGATATTCTTGATTCAAAGAAAATCTTCTAAAATGATGATATTCATCTCCTTCTAACTCATTAATATAATCTGTATCACATAAAGAATCTTTTCTTTCATCTTGAATTTGAATAAATATTTCCTTTTTAGCAATTAATGCTGAATCAGATCCACGACGTTCATAATCAAGAAATTTTTGTGTTATATTTTTGGAAAAATGTTGATAATTGATTGTTGTCTTTGTAATTTCATCTAAAATTTTATTTTGTAATTGTTGTCTTTCATCAAATTTCATACTAGAATTATCAACTGAACGGCTTTTGCTACGTGATCTCTTAAATTGTCGTGTTTTTTCACGTAAATCTTCGAAATCATCATCAAATTCTAATGATTGTCCAATATATGTAGATCTTTTAAATAAATTTGATCGATATTCATCTTTAAGTCTCTCAATATCTTTTTGCTCCATTGAAAATGTTTTATGATAATTTTCATCCTCAAAATTTGTACTATTTGAAATAGTTTCAGAATCAATTATTTCTTCTAGTTTAATTGAAGCTGAATCTATTAAATTTTTTGGTATTAAAATTTCATTGTTTCTATCATTTTGGGCCTTTTCAAATAAATATTCTGTCGATGTTTTAAAACCAATTCTTTCATTATTTAAACTAATATTTGTTGTTTGTTTGTTAAGTTTTAAATTAAAATCATAAAAATCACTAAGTTCTGAAAGTATATCTTTTGATATATTTTTCCAATTTTGATTATTTGATGATTCTTTTGAATATACCAAAGTATTTGGTAATTTATTACGATCCATGGATGGTGGTCGCGATGGATTAATTGATGCATTGAAATCATAAAAATCACTGATTCCTTCAATCATATCTGAAATTCGTTCTAGTCCTTTATTATTTTCTTTATTTAGTATATTATCTGAAGCGTATTCAATTTCAATATTTGCAGATGGGAAATTTGTTATCATATTTGAAAGATTATCAGAGTTATTAGCTAGATCAGTCTTTAAAGATCCTTTATTTTGTGTTAGCTATGGAAATGAATTAAGCAAAATTAAATTAAGCTGTGCCCTTAAATATAATTTATTAGATTATAATATAAAAATACTTACTTCATTTTTTTCAACTATATTTACATTATTTGAATGACATGTGGAATCCTAATTTAATAAAAAAATGTTAGATTATTATTTATAATAAAATTCTGCTTAGCTTATTTCTTAACTTACATTTTTCTCTTTAAAACTAAACATTTTCTGATTCTTTAATTTATTAACTTCATCCAAGGATAATGATTTTAAAGTTTTATTACTTGAATTATTGATTATTTCATTTTGCTCAGCTTTTAATTGTTGTATATTTTCTTCTTTAATTGAATTTCTTTTTTCACGATTCCATAACTCAGAATTTTTGTATTTTTTGTGTTCAAAGTCACCCCATGGATTACATATGGTTTCTTCATTTACTTTCGTTAAAGAACTATTATGATTAACAGTACCCATATCAATAATTCTTTTTGCTTCTTTTGATGGTGTAATTTTATGATAATAAAAATTATCATCCATTTTTCGATCAGCTTCATTTGAGTAATTATAATGTTCAGATTCAAATTCCTTTTGTTCAACTGATTTGAATGATTTCATTTCTTTTTCTTCTAATGTATATGAATCATGAGATGATGATGATTCATTTAAATAATGTTGTTTTTGATGCTTTTCATTACTATTGTCACAAATGAAAGATTGATTTTGACTGCTATCAAATTTCTTCTGAAAATCATCTAAATACTCTGGTTCCTGTCGTTTAGATTTCTCAACATTTAAATCAGATACTGGAGTTTCTAAACTACTTTCAGTAATATTTTTATCTTTTTGGTTTTCATTAGATTGAATAGAGTTCGCTCGTTCGGTTTTATTTAATAAATTACTATCGGTTTTACTTACAATTTCTTCATTTGTAAATTCAACTAATTTCTCTAAATCATTATTTTTTTTAAAATCAATATCATCAATACGAAATCCATCTTTATATAGGATACCATCTTTCATTGTATTATAGCCATTAATTTCATTACACTTAACATCTTTAATAGCTCTTTGGATTTGTTCTTGTAATTCTTTTAAATTATCCTTTTTTTTACAGATCACCAAAAGTTCTTTTTGATGTTGAAATACCCAATGACATAAATGTTTCATAATAAAACATAATTCAATAAATCCAAGATAGCTGACAGCTACTGCAAAAATTATTTCATATATATATGTAGTCATATTATTTGATTTAAAATTTTCGCAAAGTTTCTTATGTAACACAAATTGTTTCGTAACTCACACACTGAATTCAAAAATTTAAATTAAGCGCCAAAACTCTTGAACAACAAAGTTGATTACACCATGATCAAAAAACATAATTTTTTTTAGTTATTTTAATTTAATCAAAATAATATTTAAACATTTTGTAATGATATTATTTAATGTTTTTATTTTTGATAATTTTTATGGGAAGATAATATCCCGCTATACAAGCAGCCGATTGTGAATTAACTATTGTACTTCAAATGATTGGCAATTGATCACAAGTCACAAAGTTTTCACGATCACTTTTATGTATGTTACTAATTAGAAAAAAAAATAAAATAAAAATAAATAAAAAACAAAAATACAACAATTATTTACGCACTTATTTAAACTGATCGAGTCATGTGCCGAAATTATAATCAATTGATTCAAAGAAAAAAAAGATCATCCCATTTGTTGTACTATTAAAACAAAGATAAGAAGTGCACATTAGGGATGTGTATTAGCCAAATATACAAAATTACATTTAGAGACTGGTATATCAGTATATAATTAGCATTAGAAGTTATTGTCTAATTATTATCACTGTATGTATCGCCTTTTTGGCATTAGTTCAGTCTAAAATCAGATCACTTATTGCTTATTTTGTATTAACATTAAACCCAGATAAATAGGAGAAGGTGTTAGGGCATTAAATTATGTTATCTCAGTGGCTAAATTTTATTGAATGTTTTTGTTTTTAATTGGTTAAATAAAAAACTACTTGACGTAATTAAACTACAGACATCATAAACAGATTTCTTTTATTTGTTTTAAATTTTTTCTGTTTGGCTTGAATCAGGAATTTCATTTTTATTCATACTATATCAAACAGTAAAATTATTCTGATTAATATGTATAACTGTTTATTAAATAAATTAATTGATTTTTTTTTTTTTTTTCATATCTTTCTATTTTATAAAAAAATTTTTCGTGATCGTACACGAATCCCATTTTATATTTATCACTCTTTCTTATATATAGAAAAGCGTCCTGTCGCCATCCACGAGTATTATTTATATATCTCCCTATCTATTATATAAAAAACATTTTCTTTTTCTTCTGTTTCTTACATCACATACAAGTCACGTTTTAGTTTAATTTGATATTTCATTAGCCAATCAAAAAGGAAACGAAACATTTACTTGAAAATAAGTCATAGGTAAATAAGTTATGAACAGATAAAAAAGAATCTTATACACAATTAAAAAATTTATATATGGTGTGTCCCGCGGAAAACGGAACTTTTTCAAAATATCACATTCTAGTCGCGGTATCTTTTAAAGGGTATAGTACCAATGAAAAGGTACATCCTTTACTAACATTTTTGGCGTTTGGTTTAGTGGAGCCGGAGATACAGCACTAAAAGTGACAGTATGTTTGTATCATCGGTCTAAAAATAAACTTCAAACAAAGAGCAAATATTACTCGTAAGTTCTGTTTTAAACTCGATAAAAATTTTACCGAAACGTTTAATTTGATGCAAAAAGTTTATGGTGATAATTGCTTGTCCGTACCAGAGCGTATGACTGGTTTGGGCGGTTTAAAGAAGGCCGTGAAGACATACAGGACAACGAATATCCAGGTATAACCATTGTTACTGAAAGTAACATTGAAAAAGTGCGTGAATTTATCAAAAATGAATCCGAATCGTCATTGAAATACATAGAAATAGAATTCAATTCATAGCATTTTGACCGACCATTTAAATCTAACGAAAGTGTGTGCACGATTGGTCCCCTACAAATTGACGGACTACTAAAAAAGCTCTGAGTGAGTTTAACATTGCAAAGACTTAATTAAAGAGTCAAACAAAGATAAAAACTTCAAATATGTCATGGTAACTGGTGACGAGACGTAGTGTTTCCAATATGAACCTGAAACCAAGTGTAAAAACTGATCACGGAAACACTCACCCGAGCCAAATCCGAAAAGAAATTGTCTTGAAAAGTGAAGAGAATGTTGATTTGTTTCTACGATTCCCGGGGCATTTTACACCGAGAATTCGTTCTACCTGGTCAAAAGGTTACAGCTATGTTTTATCTTGGTTTAATGAAGTGTCTGTTGTCGCTTTATTTGTCATGTGAAGCCGCAATACGGTGAGAAAGGAAGTTGGCGTTTGTTGCATGATAATGCTCCCTCTAATCGTTCAAACTGAATTACTGATTATGTGACTTAAAATGTTATTTTAACTATAAACCGTTTTAAAGTCAGTTTTATCAATCGCTTTAAGTATATCGGTCGACATGCTAATTGATCACGCAAAACTTTATATCAAAGCAGAAGGATACTATTTTTAATAAAATAAATGATATATGCCGAAATAATAATTTTTATTGTTTATTTTCAAAAAGTTCCCTTTTCCGTGGGACACACTGTGTATAAAAGGTGGTGTAAGTTTTGATAGCTTCATTGGAAGTTATTTAGACATATGGTTCGATTCAGTGTACAGTGCATTATATGTATAATGCTGGGATACTGAGGGAAGCGAAACAGAGGTTGGTTAGCAGGAGGCAGAGCACCCTAGTTATTTATAAAATAAATATGTACATATATCAAGGAGCAAAAATGTTAAAGAATTATAATTTTGTAAATCTTAAATTGTTGTATTGTCAATTATTTTTTTATTAAAGTATGTATCCACTTTGTCAATTGAACTTATGCAATTTGATTGATTCATTTTTTAACCGAGAATATAATTTCATGGCTGACTAGAATTTATAAATTTCTAGAAGTCCACTTATCTGGTATTGAAAAAATAAATTTGCTTTCTTGTTGAATGTCTGAATTGAAAAAAAAATTAAACAGTCAAGAAATGGTTTCTTTTTTTTATCAGTACACATGAAATGCATTTACTTAAAATTGGTAATTTATCAACTAGAGTAAAATAAGTTAAGTATTGTTTGTTGGCCAAAACTAAACTTTGGCAGCTTTTTATAGGCACTTTGAAACGGGTAAGATTTGTTGTTTAATATTACAAACTTTTGGTCCTGAAAAACTAAATATCTCATATGTGAGGTCACAGTTATCTTTATGTCTGTCGTCTACAAATAATAGATCAAAATATTACCTTAATTTTGTGGTTTTTGATGTCATAGCTTTACATAGGGACTCATCATTATTTATAACAATTCAAATTTGTGATCGGTTCTAAGTTCTTAGAAAATATTTTTGATGTATTTTTTTGACCATAAAATGGTTTGAGCTAATAGCAAATACCTACTGTCGTCTTTATTCTGTCAATATTATAAATTCAAAATTATTTCTTTAACGATCTGATTGACTTTTGTAGGTCAGTCAAACTACAGATATTTTTGCAATGCATTGTTTAAAATCAAAATGATGATAGCCGATAGTGCAATACATAAATTTTAAAATATGTGCCATATTTTTGTTTATGGCCCATACTAATGTTGATATATTAATTGGCCTTAATACAAGAATAACAAAATAATTCGGGGTATTCACAAAATCAAGGAGAGAGAGAGAGGAGAAGTCAAGCAAGAGGAAATTTAAACTAACCCATGCATCATGATCAAACTAGAAATAAGCGTATCCCTACTAATAGATATTAATCAAATTATTATTAAAGTTGTCAACAAATTTTTTGAGCCATTATAATTAGTGATTCTGACACAATAACTTTTGCCGTTAAAAAATATTTATGAAAAAGTAGTTATCATGGTTTAGTTTAATTATTTATATCAATAATATATTAAGATACTTTCAGAGTTTAAGATAAAGCGATTGAAAAAGTGATGTAGATGTAACATACATTTTTGGCTGTTTCAATGTGAAAAAATAATATTTTCTCCGAATGAGGCCTTAGAAATAGGATGCAAAACTTGATAATATTTAAAATATATTCAAGCTGCTTATAAGCTTTCTAAGTGAAATCGTCTCGCCTATACTATGTCTATTAAAGAGCGCAAAGTTTGATGGTTGTGGCCTCAATATTTTTTCCTTATGCTATTTAATTAAAAAAGAATAGGTAAAGTGACATATATTGAATACAAATATTGTTTCTGTTAATAATGAAAAATCACTAACTGTATGTAATAAATCTACAAAGTCCATAAGAAAAAGCATTTCTGAATAATCAAAGAATACAAAATACTAAAACAATGTTCCCTAGTTTTACGCTTCTATTTTTTAAAAAGTTCAAAAAAATCATCATCCATATCCAGTCTATTTTAAAAATAAAGAACATGTGAAACTAATTTAAAGAATTTTAGTTATATTTCATTTTGTAAAGCCTACCATAAGATTATGATTTGATTAGCAAGTGTTGAAAGTAGAAATTCTAGTTACAACAATAATGTAATAGAAGATTGAAAAAATAAATAGATTTTAATACTAAAAACTGTCAAGTCCTGTGTTTGTGGAATGGTTAACATTTTATTATTATATTATTCTCATTATAAGCACAATATCCCAAATGGTTTATCAAACATCTTAAGAAGGTTTTGAAGAATGCTATATGTTCAGCATGAAATTTACTTCTATTTTCAAATAATTTAAAAAATTAGGTTAATTAAATTTAAAAAGAAAACTAAAACATAAATTGTTGAGATATTTTGATGACAGTTTTTGACTAAAAATTTCATGACAGCTAAGATTTATTAGGGTCTTCTATTTATTTCAAATAAAACACTAATGAATATTTTTATCTTCTAATTCTTAATTGAGTCATCAGGATGAAAAGTTTAAAAAATTTATTGTTTTTTTCTTTTTCAAAGGATCTTACGTATATATCTTTTAATTATTGTATTGGAATAGTCGATATTTAAGAATTCACCTAGCATTAATTTTGTTGTCTTTGAAACTAAATAAAAAGATGCATCATTTTTTCAATCCAAATTTAAAGTAAAACATTTTAGTTCACTGGCAATTTATTGTTCAAGTCCGTTATTCTAAAAATAAATTTTGCTTATTTTTCGTGCAAAATGGGGCATCCGTCATCAAACGTGTGGCTGTGCTAAAAGAAATTTAGAAAAAGTTTTTTTCTCTTTGGAAATAATTATAAAAATTTTTTGTTTTTGTGTTAGAATTTTTCTAAATTTTTTTTTGGCCTGAAAATGTTGAGTCTTATGAATGAAAAAACTTTAAAAAAAACATCAGTAATCTAATACTTCAATTCGCTTGGAATTTTAAATAATATTTATTATTTAATATTAACTAAAATATAGTTATACAGATAGAATACTATATTTAAAAAATTTAGTCATATGGGTTATGCTTTACATAAAATTCTGTAACTTAATGAGTTTTTGAAAACTTGTTGCTATCAGTTTTTGTAGAAAAATAAACATTAGGATATAGAATGAAACTAAGGGAAACTAAGTTCTTATTGTAACTTTAATACCAGAAGTTATTTTAAAATAAAAACCATGTAACTCTATTTTTATTAAAGTCAAGAAGTTTTGAGTGTGTCCGATTTTCGATATTGAGTTAATAGCAAAATCTTACGAAAAGTTTGCAAGTTTGCTTAGCACTTCAAAATGTTTAGCTGAAAGTAAGTTATTTTTAGGTATATTTTTAGAACCTCACACTTATAACTAAAATTCTTAGAATGTTCTCAAGGATACAAAATACTGATATTTTTTCATGGCATCTGAAGTTATTGATGTTATTTAAATGAGTTGAAACTGGCAAACTGAGGCACTAATAATAAAAAAGAAAAATATTAATCGTTTAGTGTGCTTTTCGTGTGCAATTAAATGATTTAGAGTTTCACTTTTTTTGTCTCTTTATTTTTTAACGAATAAGACTCCTTAGTTGACAATTATACCTGCCAGATGAAATTAGTTCTTATAACAATTAAAAATTTTGTTTTTAATTTTGTATAAAGTGCATTCTTCTAGAGATATCATACCTTTATTATTTATTTTTCAAAATAATAATACATTCACAATGAACGCCGGAAAATAATAAATAGTTAAAGTTTTCAAGAATTGAAAATAAACAATTTTTTTACTATACTTACTTACTTACTTGAAATCTATAGCAATAAATTGGAATATAAGAAAAAGGCAAACTAAACACTATTTCCTTAAATTAAAATAATCACGAAAATTCTTTAAGATTTTTTTCATTTAAGTTTAAGCACTTTCACGGAAATAATACACATTTGACATTTCCAGTCATCAATCCACTATATTGTATCTACTAGAAATTCATTTACTAACTAAAGCTTTTTGCCTTTTCCTTAAAAAAGGTTAGTTTGGTTCTTTACTCATACATATATAAATATAATAGATAAAGTAACATTTAGCTTTTAATAAAGAAATAGAATTGCATAAAAATTGATATCAATGTAGTTAACATAAATAGTTTGTAGTCAAATACACATTTAAATTAATTAATTTATTTTTGCATTTAGCTAAAGAATTTTTTCAAATTTTTGGTAAAAGTAAGGCTTCAATCAAATTCCATTCATTACTAAACTTGAAAGTTTTCAAAAAAAAAAAAGAATATGTCACGATAATTAATTATTTAATTAGCCACCATATAACTGTTAATCTTGAACTTGTTTAAATTATGTACTTTTAAATTTCTATACTACAATTTTGTAATATATATATTTATTATAAATAAATTTTATAAAACTATTTTGTGTTTTGGAATACATCAAGGAAGTAATTATCGATTAATTTTGAGTGTTCAGAAATTTAATTACTTATCATGATATCTAAATTAATTAATTAAGGCGTGACGTGTAGAGGAAACGTCAATTTGGGACTAGTTAAAAATCGATTTGTTAAACAGCCATGACATTTTTATTAAAATTAAAAAATTCACGAAAAATTTAAATACTTTGTTAGTTGGAATCTTAAAAGAATAGAAAAAAAGATTAAATTTGAATTAAAAAAACAAATAAATTTTTTAGCTTCTTTTCAAATTTATGGGACATTTTATTAGAAACTTTGGTAAAAAATTGAAAATTAAGAAGTTAAATAATAATAAAATTTATACCCTAAATTTTTAAAAACGGTGAAATACTTCAAAAAGGAATTTTGTTTTTATTTCTACTATAGCTTAAAAGAAAAACATTTCAATATTTTTTAAATTTGTCTAAATGTGCTCAATCTCTAGAGCAACGTTTTTTTTATCATTTTTATGAAATTTGAGTGTAATATGTCAATTAGTATTAGTCCAAGAGCCAGCGACGTTTTTGATGAAGTGATAGTATAATGAAAAATATTTGTACGAATACCTGTATAGAAGTAACGTTAACCAAAATTCACTATACCTGGCGCCCCTCCCCCCTGCATTTCAAGTAGGCAATTGATTAAAGGTACAAAAAGAAGGACGATTTTGAAGTGAGAGTATAAGAGCGGGGATTTTTATATTAGCAAAATATAGAATGTATGTAATGCAGTTGTAAAAATGCCCGCTCAAAATGTTGCTGCAAACACTTTAAAAAAAGTATTTAAAAAATCGTGTTTTTTGGGTGTATTTTCTTTTATTGGTTAATATCTCAGGAAATCCTTTCTTGATTGACTAAAAATTGCTTGCTTTAAAAAGTTATCATAGTTTTCTTTAATTTGATATATAAAACAAGCAAATTAATTAATATTTAATGAAGTTACTGCAGATCAAATTTAAAAAAAAGTGATTTTTTTCACCTTTTTTAAAAATGACCCATTTTTATTTGTTTTTTTTTCGGTTCAAAAAACTATTAACCAGAATTTTCAAGACTTCGTGTAAAAGAAAAATTTGTTACAAAAATTTTAAAGGTAAAATCTTTAAGATCAAAAGAAAAATAAAAAAGGTATAGTGGGGACGTGATTTTTTCATTTATCAGGTGTGCTACAGAGGCTCACAAAGTTCTGCCAACTTATTAAATGAATTTTTACAATTTATGTAAATAAAACTGTGAAATAATGAAATAACAGAAATTATGTCTTCGTGAATTTAAGTTATTTACTATCAAAAATACCGAAAATTGTTTTACTTACTTTTATTAATACTTTTCTTTGAATTATTTGAATGTAAAATAAATAGGCTCGATAAACTCGATATATATAGATATATTTATTCCTTATTCATAAAAGTTAACAAAGATAAACAGATTTTTTACATAATACATTCATAAAATTCTTTTGCATTATTTCAACACTTTCTACGTTTTATTCGTCGTCTTCGCTCTCGAAATCGAGCGAAATTGATATAAGTCCGAAGGTTTTTGGAACATCTCTCATCAAATGTAAAATGAAAAAACCGTCCAAGACTATGTAATCGAATTCTGGTGGTATTCCTACGGTAATTTTTTCTTCCAAGATTTTTACCAATACCGATTTATCGGTTTTACAAATTTGTCCGTCACCGTGGCACATAGAAGTAGGCATCGGAGTTAGTGGATAAGTCAATATTTTTGGGATATCAATTTTATTTTCAATTGACACCGTTAACATACGTCCAAATAGATCTCGTTGCATTCGGATTTCTTGGACTTTGCCGCCAACTTTGATTTTTTTTTTCTAGTTAGAACGAAAAATTTTTAAAAACATTTTTTTTAATAGGTTGCTCGAATATTGCACTATCTTGATTGCATTCGGTGATAAATTGATTTCTTAATTCCGCACCATTCCTTTCAATATTCAACAAGAAATTAGCAACGAATTCAGGTGCGGCTTTTCCGGTAGCAATGTTATATAAATAACTTTTCTGCACTTGTTCTTTAAAAGGATCCATATTCTGTTTTAAGGCAGCCATCAATTTTTGAACACTAAGAGCACTTTTTTCCATTTTGTTTGGTTCAAGATCAGCAGTAACATCTTGTTGTTTTTTTATTTTTATTTCTTCATTAATATGTGAAATAAAACTCGATCGAATATGATGATTTCTTGCCCAACGTTGTCTACCAGATATCGAGTTAGTATAATGAATAAGTCCCGACTTTCTGTTTGCAGTATCAGCATTAATAGTTTGTTCTAATGTGATGTCGATCGGTTGTCTTGAAAATGATTTACCTGTTCTTTTGATACCAAACGAACCTTTTTTAAACTCTTCAGTCAACCCGGGATGTGTAACATCAACGTTTACTAAGTTCTCATAATATTTTACAATCCAACGAGCATAATTTTGTTGGTTGCATATGAAGAATAAATTGGCAATCTTAGGTAATATATTTTTATACAGTTCAAAATCCGCTGTTCGAATACTTCTAGATAAGATTTGATAATAATGAATGAAATTAACGTAAACCATGTAAAATTGAGGAGTTTTGCCATGGACTCCTTTCAATGTTTCCTCTTTGTAGGCCATATATAATGACAATAATTCGGCCAAAGATTTATCTTGTTCTTTCACAGTTATATTTTCAGATTCATCTTTGTTATTTCTAGAGCCATGTTTATTAGAATAATATTGTGAACAAAGTTGCAATAAATCTGACAGAATATCCATTCGATCATTTTGATTAAGTTCCTTGTTTGTAATAGTTCGAATTTCATTTTCAGCTTTATCCAAAATAGTGATATTTTTATACTCTAAAAAGGCTTCAAAGTGCATAATCGGTAACGCTAGTGACACGATTGGATGTAATCGTTTACATCTATTAAATTGCTTTCCAGTAATGAACCCATTGACAGAACCATTAGCTAATAGATTGCAATCAACCATAACATTAGTCAAACCACAGTCACTTATGAATTTTCCTACAGCTTTAAAAAATGCCATTTGAATGTGAAATGGTCCCAGATCAATAAAAACTCTATCAAACGTTGGCTTCTCCATTGATTATATGGTATGCTATTTTTGCGATTGCTAAATCATAGGTTACTTGGATATATCTTTGTGAACATTCCCCAGCAATTTTTAGGCTTTCTTCTAAAGTAGTCACAACGTAAAAAATGAAAATTAGAATATTCACAAACACTAAAATTCAAACGAACGAAAAACGCAATTTAAAATTTAGTGATCAGATAACAACTAGACTACTATTTTGTTAACACGCAAAATAAACTTTTGTAGGGATAGAGTTTTCCAAAGTTATAAATGTTTATGTAAAACGTGGAAATATAATAGTAAAAATATTTCAATGATAATATTTAAGATTCGAAGTCTTGAAAATTCCACATAAAAATGGGTCATTTTTAAAAAAGGTGAAAAAAATCACTTTTTTTTAAATTTGATCTGCAGTAACTTCATTAAATATTAATTAATTTGCTTGTTTTATATATCAAATTAAAGAAAACTATGATAACTTTTTAAAGCAAGCAATTCTTAGTCAATCAAGAAAGGATTTCCTGAGATATTAACCAATAAAAGAAAATACACCCAAAAAACACGATTTTTTAAATACTTTTTTTAAAGTGTTTGCAGCAACATTTTGAGCGGGCATTTTTACAACTGCATTACATACATTCTATATTTTGCTAATATAAAAATCCCCGCTTTTATACTCTCACTTCAAAATCGTCCTTTTTGTACCTTTAATCAATTGCCTACTTGAAATGCAGGGGGGAGGGGCGCCAGGTATAGTGAATTTTGGTTAACGTTACTTCTATACAGGTATTCGTACAAACATTTTTCATTATACTATCACTTCATCAAAAACGTCGCTGGCTCTCCGACTATATGAGTTTGGTAGCTCAAATACCACACGAAAAGTTTATCTTGCTATTTTTACTATCGAAAAAAAAATTGATCAAAGAGTCTGCTTGAAATTTTGTGTTTCCAATTCAATAACGGCTACGTAATCATAAAAAATATTGCAGAAATGTTTTTTGGGAGTCTGGTTTATTTAGAATGCAAGTATTTGAGTGGTATAAAGCATTCAGTGAAGTTCGTGTTCGTCATCAAAAACTTGTCCATCCACCTTCGTTGACGATAATAACATTGAAAACGTTCAGGAAGTCGCTCTCGAAAATCATCGTGATAACATTAGTGAGATAGCAGGGGCTTTCAACATGTCTTATAGATCAACTTAACACATTTTTGTTTTGAGAATTTCATGGATTTTTTATCATTTTTAACAGATTCAATAAGAAATAGTCACTCTTGTATTTACAAGGCTCTCGTATTAAACTTTATCAATATTATTAAAAGGAAAGAAAAAATTATAAATTTTACTACTTATTCAATTATATTTGTTGCTAAATTTGCTAGTTGAAAATTTGAAATTTTCATTCAGAAAACGTGTTGCTGTATTACATTGTGAAAATTATTTTCAAAGATGAAGTAAATAATATGCTAAAATTATTTCAGAAAAGCTTTAGCTTATTTTTCCTAAACTCTTTTATGAGGAGAATAATTTTCTGCGAAAGAGATCTTATAAAAATAGCATCAAAACTTTTGAATACTTAAAGATGGATTATGAATCTATATTAAATTTAACAAAAGCAGTTTAATTACGTTTATTATAATTTTTTAATGATAAAAGACCAAACTTATATTAAAAAATTTTTGATAGTGTATCCAAATTTTTGTTATTATAATTCTGAACACTGAGCCGTTTGATCGGATAAAATTTTTCAATATGAATTATTATATTAGAAGGAGATTTGTAAATAAAATACAAAAGTTCAAAAGCTATAAAATTTAAATTTAGTAATTTTAATAATTTGAGGCTGAAATTTTCAGTAACTCGTTTCATTTTGCTCCAATGTCATTAATAATTATAATTTCGATATGATATTTTGATTATGTATGAAAAAGTGTTCCGAAAATTGAGAAAACTGAACTTAATAAATGAATCTATTCAGAAAAAGAATTTTTTTTTATGTTGGCCTTATATTAAAATTTCTTTCGGACTTTAAGGGGGTATTCTGCTTTAGAAATTCGAAAAAATCAATTTTTTTTGCATATTTTCATAGTTTAACATTTTAAGAAAATGTTTTAGATACCCATTCTCCATTGAGGGTTACATTGTTACATTGTTACATTGTTACAATATACAGAAAAAAATTTTGTATAAAACTCCAAAAACTTTAAATTGAACTTTGAAAGCCTGTATAAGGAGAAATTTGAGCATCTACATACAACAGGTTGTCCAATAAAATTAAAGAAAAATTCCCCTACTTATTGTGTCATTAAATATGTTATTTATTTATTATCTAAATTACTTTTTGTGTGTTTTTTGCCGTTTCATTTTTTGCTTGTTTTGTTATTTAATTAATTAAAACACTTTTAAAGAATAATTTCAGTGCAATTAGATGATTTAATGTTTACTTTTATGACACTTATCTTAAAATTTCCATCAAATTACACAATATTGCTGATGGGGAAACGATTTTTTTTTGTCCAGGAGGCTAATACACTGTACAAGCCTCAGTAAAAGAGGATTTTTCGAAATTCAAATAAGTTTCGAAATTACAGTTCATTTGGTGAAACGTTGGCAAAACCAGTCATGTTTTAACCTTAAACTTTTAGCGCATTTTTCTCGAAGCTACTTTCTTCGGAACGGTGTGCATGATATCTCAAATTCTACTTAACCGATTTACTTGATATTTGGCACAGAGCTTCTTTATATATTATAGCATGATACTAAGCAGAGTTTTTTAAATACACTTTTAATTTTATTTTGAAAAAATTTCGAAAGTTGAAAAAAACAGGGAACAAACGTTACTTATTTTTCAAACTGCCACCACTTTGGGGAAAAATTTTTTAAGAAAAACGCCTCGTAGTGCTAGAACTACATCCTTTTTCTTTAAGAATTGAAGAAAATTTTTTTCTCAGATCACTGAAAAGATTGAAATCCTGCACTTTGCCAGCCTGCAGTTTTTTCAATTTTGATTTGTTAAAAAAATTTGTTATCAATAAATAACAAGTTAAAAAATTGATGGTAAAAATATTTTATAGCGTTCGAAAAAACACACAAAATTTGAGCGTCAAAAATAGAATACCCCAGAATACGAGAAAGTTACTAGTAGATAAATATTTTAGCATTTTCTTTGTTAATTTCAATTTTGTAAAATTTGGTATAATATATCATTGAAGAATTTTGAATAGTATTAAGTTTTTGTTTTTATAGTTGAAATTCTGGCTAATATTAACACTAATATTATTTAATACTTTATTTTATATAGCTTACCTCATCACAGCCATTACAACGTGGCTTGAACATTTCAGCATAATGTCGTTCACAATAAATTTTATCATCATAAACACAATATGCTAAATCAACAAGTAATTCCTTACATGTTGTACAAGTAAAACATTTCGGATGCCATAATATTTTTTCTGGAAATTTTGAAGCAATCACAGCTAATTCACCCTGAGTAATATTTTTATCACAATTTATACATTTAGTAGTTTGAGGTGCATCTTTAATATAACCTATAAAACATAATATAAAAAAATAATAATTTAAAATAAATCTTATAATTTATACCAGTATCTAAAGCGATTTCATTACGGGCAGCAATAAAATCTTCATATGTAGCACGATGTTCATTTTCGATATGTTTACAATAGTCAAGAGCTAAATCCTGTTTAGGTAACTGGATTACAATTTGTTTTTCTCTATATTTTTCACCACTAGTACCAATTTTAGGAACTTTTTCAATAGGTATTTTATCAAAATAACGTTGAACTTTAGCTGATGTAAGTATACCAGGTGGTACCCATGTATAACCAAGTTGACGTGGATCAATTTTTGATGTTTGTGTATCTGTTTTAAATCCAAGACGTTCGCGGACTGATGTTAATTGTTCCTGATATATTGCGTGATTTTCTCGTGAGCATTTGCATAATTGGCAAGTTTTTCTAAAATTTATATTAAACATTTTTATAAACGTTCCTTAATTAATTAAATTTAGATAAGATTTGATTAGCTAATCTAAGTTTTAAATAAAGATATACTATTTTAATATATTGTATAGAATATTTTGTTCATTAACCAAAATTAACCAAATTTTTATAATGTTATCAACAAATTTAAAGTTATACAATTCTCTAATTTAAATATTTTCCAAATAAAAGATTTATTTTTATCTAAATAACATTTTAGAGTAATATTAAACAAATTGACCTTCAAAATTTAACAAGTGAGATACATTTTGGTTACTATTTCTTTGCAAAGATATATAGTATCTTTCTAATTTAAAAGACTTTACGTCTTATTTTGTGTGTAACTTAGTAGTCAATAACTCCAGCAGTTCAAAGTAAAATTTCCCCAGAGAAACGTATTTGTAATTTGAAACATTTTACTAATTACAGCTCCCAATTTATACCTCTATACACATTAATGAATTCGGATCTTTGTATTTAAAGCCTATTAAGGGTATATTAAGAAAACAAATAATTGAATTTTTTATAAGCATAAAATGAGTTCTCATTAAGATGTTTATTTATTTAATTTACACTCTTCAGACAAAGTAAATCTTTACACACACTGTGTCTAAATAAAAATCCTTTTAGAAAGAATTTAATTATAATTAATCACAAAATATTTTCAAATTAAGATATATTAACTCTAGATTTTCTACAATATTCTCATCTGAATGCCTCTAGATTATTTTTCAAAATATAATAATTTAGATGCAAATTAAGATTATTGTTACCATATTTTAAGGAAAATAAAAACTAAGCTCTTTTATAGAATGAGCTATTTATACTAGGCAATTATTTATGCCCCATTAATAGCGATAAAAGCTTTCAATGACAAAATAATGAATCTTTTGCTAGTAAAAAATTCTTAAGTGTCTTTCAAACGAAATTGTTGTCCTAGAAGATATATCTTTTTCTTCAAAAGAACGTTTATAGCCTATAGATAGGGGAGTTTTATGTGCTATAACAATTATCTGAAAGACTTTTCCATCAAATTATTCTCTTTTTTAAATTTAAAAAAAATATATTATCTATCAAATAATGAAACTGAATAAAGCTTTTTAATATTTATTATTTTGCATTGCAAAGAATTTGTTTAGATATTTCCGAAATTTTGATATTTTGAGATTTAAGAAATTTTACCTGACACCTAAAAGTATGCAATAGAAGCAAGTTCAATTTTGTCATCCTTTATAACACTTTAAAAGTATTTTGCCAACATTTCAAGTTGATCGGAGTAAAATTACCGAAGTTCTGAGCATTTAAGCGCCTTTTGCTCTAGCTAGAGCATGGAGTGAATGAGCAAAATTTTAGAGCGTTATCCTGAAACTTGTTCTTTTCAAAGATGTTGTTAACATCGAAATTTACTGTTGTTTTGAAATTTTACACACTATATCTTCACATATTTCACAAGATAACAACGAAAACTTTTTCTTTTTTAAATAGTTATTAATTTTACAATAACAAATAATTCGACTTTTTAAGCGAAAATCGGTATTTTGACATCCAGAGGCTAGCAAAAAGTAAAAAATCTCCATGTCATAACCTTAAAAAATAAATATCGTTTGATAAATAAATTTAGATTTTTTGGTTTTGGAAGATTCTGATGTGAGTTAATGTAAACACCACAAAACAACTTTTTTTCGAGATGTTTCCAAATATTCGCTGACACTCACTTACTTGATACTTGATATTTTGAAATGAAAATTTGGAAAAAACATTGTTCAAATGTTGTGTCGTCATATAAAATGTAAATTAAATAAACTAGAACTTCCTGTCTGTCAAAAAAAGAATCTTTGAAAACATGGCTTTTTTTCAACTCTATGCAAACTTTATGCAAATGAATAAAATTGCAGGCTAATTATGCGGTTAAGTTTCTGGTATTTCGTAGTAAAATAAATAGCCAGCTAGGAAGCATAATCAGGAATAAAAGAGCTAAACTAGTAGAAGTAAGAATTCAGGGAAAACCAATGAAAAAAATATGTCAAAAGTTAAAAAAGGTGGATTAAATTATGCTAATTATTTACCTTTCATCCACAGCTTCAGGTGTGAACATATAAATAATGTCCAGTTATGTATTAAAACTAATTTACTGTAATAATAGTAAAACTATCTACTCTATTGATTGATTAAATATAAAATTACACAGGAAAAATGTTGTTTGTTACAATAGCTTCTAAAAGGAATACCAGGCAATAAAATATTTTTAATCGTTCTTTAACAAAATATCAATTAATTTATAACATACCTAACAATCATATCATATAATTCCTGATGATCAAATATTTTGCAGTATATATGTAGAACTTTTAGACAAGTATATCTCATGCCTGTCCAGGGTATTTCTGGTCCTTCAAATGCTTTCCACAAAGGGCAATTAATATGACGATCTAAATCGATCATTTTCACCATTTTACACTGTACTTGATTTTAATTTAGTTTTTTCACAAACATTTTTTCTTCTTTTGAATTGAAATTTGAAATTTTAAACATGTAATTTATTGGCTTTAATTTTGTAAATTTATTTTTTTTCTTGAAAATTTGATCATAACATATGTTTTTTTGATTTATAAATAGTTTGTGGTTTTTGACAATAGCTCAGCTCAAAATGATCAAATTTTTTGAATAACTAAATTACTTAAAGGAAAATAAAAAGCTTGGGTAAAACACATAAATTAAACATTTTTCATTAGAGTAAATAAACAAAATCTCGCAAAAATTGGCGTTAACATGACATTTGAAATAATTCCTACAATTAAAATTTTAGTCACTTTTTAATTTATACATTGATTGACGTAGTCTGACATATTGCTATTAGTTAAATTAGTAAAAGAAAGTATTATTTTTATATTTTAAAATTAGGTTTGAAAGGTATAACTTTTCGGCCCTGAATAACTTAATTCAATCGAGCTTCATTTTAGTTTTTCATTATTTAATACCATGAAATTCAAAAATTATAATCCAGGCTATCAAGGTATCAGATAAAAATATTACTAACTTTGTAAAAGAATTAGAGGAGTCCTTTTGAAGAACAATTAAAAAAGAGCGTTATGATTGAAAAAAAAAGTTCTCCTTCATCAGTAAATTGACGTCATGGCGTCCACTTTTTCGTGAAAAACATCAATTAATTCTGTTAAAGAATGGTTAGTAAAGCATTTTGACTTTTTTCATGAAAATATCATTAAAAGGCAGCTATATTAGCTAAATAACAATTATTTTGTTTTTTATAATAGTGTTTGTTATTTGTTTTACAGCAATTAAATTTGTTTTTTTCTTCAGCGAAAATTTTTTCTCATAAAAAACTCTTAACAAAAATTTATTAAGATACTTATAAAAGTTTTGTTTTCTACAAAACCCAAAAAATAATAAATTAAAATTAGAAAAATAACATATTTAAATTTTTTTTTTCATTTATTGGGAAAACTTTAATGATCTTGTGCCAGGGAGGTACTAATAATTTAGCATCTGTAGCCAAAAAAAATAGGCAAAAGCCAAAAAGTTGATTGAAATACTTTAATGGCCTAAGTTAATTACCCCATAATTCTGTTATTGCCTACTTACAATGCCAGCCTGCTTGAAATATGACACAGTTAAGAAATTTATTGATAAATTTGGACATTTTTTTAGAATCTAAAGATTTATTCTTAAGACTCAATATGAAATTTGGTCAACTAAATTTAATTTTGTTAATGCTGTAAAAAAAATTACTGAAGGTGAATTGCTAATATGAATTTTAACGGAGCTGTTAATAAATTTATTTTTTGACTATTTAGAGAGGATATCCGTTCCAAAATTTAAACAAATTTTATAATGGTTTTTAAAGGTGTTTAATGAAGTTTAGTTGCATCTGTGTATTTAATAAAATCCTAAATATTTTAATGTGTTCATTAAATAGAAATAGCTTGTAGATTTATTTTATTTTTTTGATAAAGTTCAAAGGTTTTTATTCTCCTTGACTTAACCTATTTCAATGAACAAGGTCATTGTTAATTAATCAAATTTTTGAATTGAAGATTATTAGAATTATTTTTATATTTTTAATATATTAAAAACATATATTATAAACGACTTGAATGAGTTTTGTTGTTTTTTATTTAAAAAATATGCTCAACTTTTTGCTGAATCTGTTTTATATCTCTCTTAAAATTTTTCAAAAATGAAATTTTGAAATTGTCAAAATCGCATTTTATTTTATCTTTTAATAAAAGTAGTAGTAATAGGGAGCAAAATGCATCACGCCCAAGATCGATTGATTGTGCTTCTTTTCCTTTCTATGGCTAGATTGAAAAATGGAGAATAGTTTTAGTTATGATAGTGCTTCAAATAATTAGGCACTTTTTTTGAAAATATTAGATACTGATATAGAAATTTTATCTCCAATGGAATAAGTGCAAACTTTTTAAGTATCAACATATTTAACGTGTTTCTGATTATTTTCAAATGAGTAACATTATTTACAATGCTTGTTACTTCCTAAACAATGAAAAAAACAAGAAAAAAAGTTTTATATGTTGATCCAACACTACTTTTTTAAGGCAGAAAAAGTAGTTTAATATCAGCAGTTGCGTGAAAACTGTTATACCAACTTATTTTCTTTAAATATAGGAATTTGCTGGCGTTATACAACGTAATGGTAAAATCATAAATAGTGCAGGTGTTTTGATGTACAAATAAGAATAAGAAAACTAATGAATATTACAAATGAAATATTGTAAAGACGAGAAGTGTTTAAACGAGTGTGTTTTAATACTAGAAGTTTAGTTTATGTCACAGACAAATCAAACTCATAATTAACAATTCTAACAACAATTCTTTCGAAGATATAAGATAAGGTATCCAATATTAACTGAAAAATTATATTATGTTTGCTCTCTCAGTAATCTTACATTGGAACAAAAAAGCCATTTGATAAATATAATTAAATTCATCGACGATTTACAAAGAAAAACTTCGTTAATTTTTCTGTTGATTTGATTTGAGTTTGATCTCAAAATAATATTTATTTTTATACAAAAGCAAATTTATCGCAAGCTAAGAATTATATAATTTTATTACAAAAAGAAATTTACTTTTGAATATAAAAAAAGACTTTTTTATTAAAATTTTGAAAGAATGAGAATGTTTTATGTAGATTTTTTTCTTAAAAGGACTAACTACTAACTGCTAGAAAATCTACTAACTTAGCAAAATGCTTAATATGCTAAATAAAGAAGATTTAATTTTATTGAAATTAAATGTTAATAAAATTAAAATGTGCATTAGAGATAAATTTAAAAAGTAAACGGGAAAGTAATTATCATATAGCCACCTTTTAGTAATATTTTACGCAGGCAATATAGCAAAAGAGATGAATGAAACTGAAAACTATTCTTTTTTATTGATGTGTTATTTATAACTTCTCTATTAAAGAAAGAAAAATAAGATCTTGCTAATTAACACAATATGTTTTCCAACTTCAATCTTCATTTTTCATGTAGTTCATTACTGTAATCCAATTACAAGTATAAATCATTTTTTTATGTAGTCTAATGGTTTCTGGATGTATTGATTTTGGTAAATACTTATTTATTATATTCTCAAACGTTTTGGATAGAAGAACTTTAGAACAAAAAATATGCGTATATGTTGGACATATGTAAGACCATAATTAACAACAATACTAGCAAAATTTCCAATACAAAAATTAACTTTTAGGGCTTTGTAATGTAATGTAATGTTTACGATTAAGCTAAAATGTTCTGATTTATCGGGATTTTAACTCAAAACGTTTTATACAAAATTTTTTTCTCATTTTATCTTTTCATATGCTTGTTTTTTTAGTTTAGCTACGCTTGGATAAATTGAGAATAATTTAAGTCGTCATTTATTTATGGTAAGCTAATTTAAGCTAATATCAATCACTTGAAGGTCCTTCTGACATTAGTAGTTTAAGGAACCCTTTCTCTTGATTTCTGTTTACATGAAAGCGTCAATATCAGAATATATATTTAAACAATTACATATAATTAATTTGTTTTATTATAAAATAAAATTATAAAATTATAGCTTTCAAACATTTTAAGTCAAAAGAATAAAAACCCTGAAAAAACAAAAAGCATTGCTTAAGAAAATTAAATGGAAATAAGTATTCTTAAAATCAAGCAAGTTCATATAAAGGGGGTCTTCTGGCTTAGACGCTTGAATTTTGGGTATTTTTTCGGACGCCATAAAAACAACCAATAAATATTTTAAGCCAAAATTTTTTTATTCTTTGTTTACTGATGTGTTGAAAATATAAAAAATTAATAATAGTTTTTTTGAAAATTGTTTTTATTTTCACAAAATGGTGGTAGTTTGAAAAAAAACAGCAAAGAAGGTTTTTTCGCCTTTCAGAAGTTAAAAATAAATAAATAAATAAAAAAAATTTTTAAAAAACTTGAAGTGCGATAGCCCGATTTATAAAGAATCTCTGTGCCAAATTTCAAGTGAATCAGTTGAGTAAAACTTGAGATATCATGCACACCGTTTCAAAAAAAGTCGTTTCGAGAAAAACGCGTTTTAAGTTGAAAGACTGAACTAAACTAAGCACTAAATGCGTCACAAAATGGGCTGTAACTCGGAAAATAATTCGAATTTTGAAAAATCCTCTTTAGAACATTTTCTTAAGCAAGTTAAGCTATGGAAATATGCAAAAACAATTTTATTTTTTCGAATTTCAAAACCAGAAGATCCCCTAAAACTAAAAATTCTAAACTAAAATAACAATACAAAAAAGATATACATAATTTAATAAATATTAATTAGTTCCTTCATGACAAACTGTTTATTTTTAAAAATAGAATATTATTCAACTTGACAGTTTTTGAATTAAGTAGCATTATTTTAAATAGTCATATTCAAATACCAATTAAAAAACCTTATAACTTTTAAGTAATTAATGAAAAATTATTAGTAATATAAAAAGTATTGCAGAAACGTAATTAAATTTACATAAAATGAAGAAACTAAGCACAAAATAAACATTTTTTATGTGATAAGATGCTGATATCTAAAAATAACTAGAAACACTTTACAACTGTTTTAAAAAGAACAAATATCAAAATGATTGCTTTTCATACTTTCACAACTTTAATATTAGATTAACTTAAGTTGATAAACTTTATCTTATTAGAAGTTAATATGTTCAAGAAAATTAATAATAAGCACCAGAAATATAAACACCTGCGGTTAATGATCCAAAAAAAAAAAAAAAATCACTGATTAAAGTTTGCTAATAATTTTTAAATAATTTTTTTTTATTAGAAAAAAGCTAAAACAACAAAATCACAATCAACAATTTTTGATAAAATTAAATTATATATAACAAATAAATTACAATGCACACACAGCCCACACTTGAGATAATCAGATTGAATGGAAAGGGTTTTCTTTGAGGCCGCGTCACATTTCTTATTGCACTTCACTGTACAACTGAAGCTTTTCTTTAATTTAATTAAATTTAAGTGAATGAAGCTTTTTTGAAACAAAAGCAACAATCTCCCTCTTCCTCTGACTGACAAATACACACCCCTTTTAAATGAAAAAAAAAAAAAAACAAAATAAGCAATGAGGTAGCTATGGCCTGAGTTATAATGTCCAGATACTTGTTATATTAACTGGAATATAGGGTAGCTGAAAGGAAGGTCTTCTCAGCTGGTGATTTAAGTTTCAAATATATAAAAAAATTCCCGCTTGAATTTTAGTGTCAGAAATTATAATGATAAGCGGATATAAATAACTAGAATGACCAAATTTTTATAGTTTAAATCGTACTGAGAATGATTTTTTCCATTTATTAGCTACAAATTTTATTTGTATTAATAAAAAGCGAAATTTGTATTGAATATGGCAAATGAGTACCTACTTATTTGATAAATAATTTTTATAAGAAATTCAAAATTTTTCAAATTAACGTGAAAAAATAAAACAGAAAATCCTAAATTTTAAGATAAAAACTGTAAAGTTTTATAAAAATTAGCAAGCATATTTTTGGTTTTAAAAACATATACATTAACTGCAGTACAATAAATTAACCCTTAAAGCTTCTATCTAATTCAATTTTATAGACCTTCTTGTTGGAGATTAATCAAAGCAAAGCACTTAACACTCTTTATTAATTAATTAAATAAAATGTTAAAGATTTTAAAAATAACAAAGCGAGATAAATTGTAACGTGCGCTCGATATTTTTATTTATAAAGTTTAAAGGTATTTTTCTTACTCATTTCGTATAACTTTTTAGAGTTTGCATCCCATGTTTAATTTATTTTTCTCAGAAACTAGAAAGAGACAGACCACAATTTACATATTTCCTTTTTCACGAGTACAAAGTGAATCATAGCGCAGCTGAAGATTCGAGAAACATTGATCAAGAACTACTAATGAAAAAATGTTCGATACTGAATCTAAAAATTTCATTCTGGAAATTTGAGTATCGTCAACAAGTCTCCAGAAAGACCATATTGATAATTAGGATTTAAGGAATCAAATCTATAGACAACAATTCTTGAGCTTGGGTCTAAGCTAGGAATTAGCCATGAGGCTGTGTTAAAACATTGGACTCATATGGGCCATACGAATTGATCCAACTGCAGATTATTCGACCACAAGAGCAAGTGCGCTTCGCGATACACGATTGAAATTTTTACTTCAAATCGTCACTTGTGACTTTAAAGTGGAATTTTTATGTTAATCGAAAACAATCAAATGCTCTTCAAACAGAGTAGTGAAAAGAAAAAATGAACTTTTGAAATTCGATTTGATTTTGTGATACTTAATATGGTTTGTTATGAATTAATAATAAAAAATATTTTGTTTTTGTGCACAATTGACTTCTCAATTGGACAATTGGACTTCTCTATATCAGTAAGAAAACAACTACTTATTGTATATTTTTAATTTAATACACTTTTAATGTCTTTAAAGAGAATTTAAAAGCATCAAAAATATTTTCGGTATTATCTGAATTTATTAGTTTTAAGAATTATTGAGAAAATGGATTTAGTTACACAAATCTCGCATATAATGTCGGATAATATTTTAAATAACCTACTTTTACATATTTAAATACTATCAAATATTACGAAATATTAATATTACTACTTTAATTACAAACCAGGAATATACATATCTTGATACTAATTATTGTTTAGATCAAGATTAAACTTACAAATTAAGAATGAATCCTCACAGATACAAGTTTCAAAATTTATATAGAATATACCAGAAAATTAACGGTAATAGAAGATAATTATATAGTAATCGCATTTTATAATAAAACAGGAAAAATTTTAGAATATATTAATAATATATTGGATAAATTTTTCAATCACATCTGGAACACTTTATATGTAATTTTATAACCACTTTTACATTTTAGCTTTTAATTGAAGCAACCTTCACTGGCTTCCTGAATTTCAGTACTGATTAACTTTTTTATTTCTACCAATTTTGTAGAGAAATAATTACACCAAATTGGCAGTTATTAAGTTTTATTGAGCTTTCATATAAAAGAAAAAAACTAAAGTATGTAACCAGTGTAATTAATATAGGTATAGTTTTTTACGTTGGTAAATGAGCAGTCGTTTGTAAGAGAATTGCTAGAAAATAGTATGACATGTAGTAGAGGATTAAAAAAATTTTCTTAATTAGTTGTTATATCTAATTTTCAACAATATTTTCATAGATTGTTTTTCTTCGATTAAAGAGAGCTTCAAAGTATCCTACAAGAGCTTTGTACAAAATGTTTCAGACTTCTTTGTTATTAATTACCAGCCTTTCTGACACTTCATCTAATTAACTACTTAAAAAAGTTTTTTATTGTAACAAGGATACTTTCTTTTTGGTAATGATGTCTGAAAGCAAGCTAGCCTCAAAATAGCGTTTTATATTTTGAATTTTATCTTTAGTAGTCCTTTTTTCTAGATATTTTATGTATAATACATATTTTAAGACTTTTGATTATAAAATCAAATGATGTAAAATATTTAATACTTTATTACAGAGAAAATGAGTCACATATATTTTTTATTCCTTATAAATAACTTCTTTTAAGTTTTACATTTTACTAAAAAAAAATTACTTTACCACTTTAGTTTAAAAGATCGTTCATTGCTTTTCTTACAGATTTGAAAATTATAATTTCAGCTTGCAGTACCTTAAGATCCTATTTTATTTTTTTCTGAATCCATTGTTAATTGCAAATTTGGTATTTATTCCTGAATATCCAAATACGAAAGATAATAATAATAAAACTTATTTGTCTCGTTTGCTTAAATTTTCAGTGGATTTCCAATTTAACAGCTGACATATTGCTTGCCAAATTTGTGTCATCATTCAATCAAAATTTGTACCAGAATTATAGTAAACACAAAGGTGTAGTGGTATTTCCCCGGTGTGGTCTTAATTTTTTGAAAGAAAAACTACGTCTTTTCGAAAAAAAAGTAGAAAAATCTGTCTACTCCTACTCAAAGTATGCGCCAATGCTTGCTATACATTTTGTCCAACTCTTTAGCAATTTACATATCCTTTTCCGGAAAAAAATCTTTTAAAGTGGTCTAGTTGCCAAACCATTTTTCGACATCTTTTTAATTCTCGAATAATTTCATAGACACGGAAATGAATGGTGATTAAATTGGTCAGCAGGTTCACAAGTCTTGGTGGGGGAAGAGTTCCCAGCCAAAGGTTGACATGCTATTTCTTACGGCTTTCACTGTATGTGTGGTGGAATTATTGTGCTGTAAAATCATCTTTGCGTGCCTTTAAACCCATTCCAGCCACTTTTTGTTCAATGCATGCTTCAAATTGAAATTCAAATAGTTCAAGATAGTTAAATAGTTCTAGATGCACAACAATGTCTTTTATCTGAAGCAATTCGGTCCTGCGGTAGAGGTTGACGTTTAACCCAAGTCTACCCATGATTTTCTACGTTATAGGTTCTCAAAACATATTTGATTTTTATTCTAATTCGAGAAAATAAAATTGCCGATACTGTTTAGCGCCTTTCCATATGTCTGTACCCATTTTTCTACTTTCTGAATTGCAGACGATCACATATGATTTGGCGAACAACGTTTAACCTTTTTTCTTCATCCAATAATCTTCGTAATTCAGCATTTTCGATTTTTTTGGGTTCACCTGGATGTCATAATCACTTATTTAAAATCGTCTTAACCACCGCACACAAGCGTCGTGCGTTGGAAGATTGTCACTGTAAGTTTGTACAAGAATTCGTCAGCTCTCACTCGCGTTTATTGCTTTTATTTGAATTACTGCAATCGGGGGCGAATTTACCTAGAGGCTAAACTAGGCTATAGCCTAGAGCGGCAGCTTTTAGCGGGCGGCAAAATTTGAAACAAAAACATTACAAAAAAATTTTAAACTTTATCTTTTTCGTTTTTTCCTTCCTTTTTTTTTCAAATGTTAATATTTCCAAACAATTTATTTGCGTGTATTCGGGAGGTGGGGTGGCATGAAGTTATTAGCCTAGGGCGGCAAAATGATAAATCCTCTATTGAACTCCATCAAATTTTCAATTTTATATATTTTTCTGTTTCAATTAAATAATTTAGACTCATGATAAATTTATTTTTGAATAAAATAAATCAAAGAAGTTGATCAACGACCTGGCCATTTATGAGCTTTGTTAAAAACAATATGACAAAAACTCGTATATGAACACTGGAACCATTGCTTTTCTTGTTTTTCTTGTTTAAAAGCTACCTTTTTGCCAACACAAAGTATCGCTTTCCTTTAAAAAAGCAAGTATTGCGTCAATATTAAACATCGCAAAATGATTTGTTTTTTAAATTGTTTGCGATATTTGTTTGTTGGTATATTTCTTATAAATGTAAATTATAAATGTAAATGAAATCATAGCTATCCAACAGCTCATTTTTCCTCATTTCTTGCTTTTGTTGCTATCAATCTTCTTTATATTTGTTCTTGTAATTATCGAAAAATTTAGTTTGTGGAATTGTTTTGCATTTTATTTTGGTTATGTATATCGCAAACTTGCTTTTCGCTTTCAGTATGCCGCTTCTCTAAAGTGAGTCTCAATTATTACTTTTACCAAAATTCAGCTAAACTGTAGCAGTATTTGTTATCAAAGTGATAAGCATGGCTTGCTCTTATTATTCGTTTTAGCATAAAACTTTGTATAAAACTTCTCTTTGGCTATTAGTTGATTCATACATACAAGATTAATTTTTAAAATGCAACAAAAAAAAAAACAATATACAACGCATGAATATTTATTTAAAAGCGTTTATCTGCACTAACCAAATTATGTTATTTACTTTGATAATGTTGAATTCAATATAATTGTTTTAGAAGATTATATATTAAATCATATATAAGTTAAAAATATTTTTAAATTAACCAAGCCTTGCTTGATCCTTAGTGGAAGCACAAAAATTTACTAAAAGACTAAAAATTATAGGATAAGTATATAAGTATATGTAGGTGTAAAATTGCTGATAAATGTTTGTATTTCAGATAAATTTATCATTAAAAATTTCTGCAAGAAGACTTTTAGAATAACTTTTAGAAGACTGTTTTATAATTTGTTAATTTATTTCGTTTTGACAAAAATAAATTCAAAAGACACAAGTTCAACCCCAGATCCACAAAGTCTCTAAACTGGAACAGATAAATCATAGTAGCACACTTTCTTCTCCAAGATTTGGGAAATATTCTGTGTGGTTCGTAGCAAAATATATAACATCATTCCTTTACTATATAAAGAATTTATTTCTAATTTTTTCTTTTAGTAAATTAATCGCTCAAAGTCACGATCGATATCTAGAAGTTTTTAAGCATTAATCTATGACTCTTTGTACGCAAGGCTAATGTAGAAGTGCTATTACATGTAGGCAGGACAAAAAATTATATTTTTATGTTTTAGAATAACAAGCCTGTGTGAGGACAAATTTTTTCTAGATATAAAGCAAATTTCCCTGACACTAAACACAACGTTTACCATCCATGCGTTCAAAAATTAACTTAAAATATGTTTAAAAAATATGAATTCTGCATCCCCTGAGATAAGTAAATGTTTTAAAAATCCAGAAAATTACCAAATTTAATAAGGAAATCTTTGAACATCTTCTATATTTATGCGACTTATCTTCAAAATGGCCACACTATTTTCACAAATCTTAAAAAACTTCCAAACTGTGAAAAACAGTTTTGATCAAACAACGCAACGCAACACAACAACGTAGCTATAACACAATAATTAAAAAAACTTTCAGGAATTTTACAAAAAGAAGCATTAAAAAACTTTAGCTAAACAATTTTGATGTTTCAATTTCTAGGTCAAAAGTTTTCTAAGTGCGAGAATAATTGTCAAACACATTAGTCATTTATTGGTTTCCATAGGATGAAAAAATAAGTCATAATTTATTCTATATGGATATACGTATATTTATTTATGTTGGTTGATTGAAAAATTTATTTTAACACTTGAAATAGTAAATAAAATAAAGCTCAATATTATGAAAATTTATTTTTGGGTTAGCCACTTGGTGTATTCATGTGGACATAATATTTGGATATTCATTCATTAAATTTAATTGTCGATGCTTTGAAATCATAGCGAGCAACTCCCACAGCCCGTAATTATTTGTAATAATTTGTTTTGGAGCCAATTTTAGAAATTTATAGACTCAATTGAGTTTCTATTTAATTTATAAAATTTTAATATTGCAGAACTGTTTTATGAAGAAGATCATTTTTTTTTTAAAGTTCATTTTTTCGTATTTTTTTTTACGTATAAAACTTATTATTTACTTGAAACAACAGCAAATGTTATTAGGAATGAAATGAAATAATTCAAGATGAATAATTTGAATCTTAAAATTCCTTAGGCTCTGTTAACCTTAAAATATTGTAGATCTCTAGTGGTTTTAAATCGTTTATAACTCTAAATAGAATGCTGTATTTTCCTGACAAGCATCCGGAATCAAAGGAGATTGTATAAGCCTGTATAAGTATAGTTTGAAGGGAAGGCAATAAGGAAAGAATAAATATATAGAAATTTTGACAAATAGGTTTTTAGAGTTATTATGATTATAGAAAAAAATGTTTAGAGAAATATTCATGTAAGAAAATAGGCATTTTAGGAATAACAGATTCAAAAAAAATTTGTGTAAGAAGATTTTAACTCTTAGCACTCCGTTATCGCCACTGCAGCGATTTGTCTTGTCATAAAATAATTATTAAATTTAGTTAGCGTTAAATTTTTCTTCAGCTCATTTTAGAACTAAATACACATACCTCGTTAACCTATTTCTAACATGAGGTGTCTTTTGACACTTTAATGATTTTAAAAACTGATTAAATTATTTGGGAACACATTTCAATTCTGGAAATTCCCAATTCAATTATAATAGAAAATTCCGTTATAATTTTCATATTTGCCTCCTATTTTTAATCTTTTATTTTACTGGATATCATTTAACTGACAAGTTCTAAAAATAATAATTGTACCACATAGTTTTGGAGTTTTGATATTTCCTTCGCCATGACATCAGTTCAGATATAGAGTCGTATAAAATTTGTTGAAATTGTTATTTCAGATGTGTAAATAAGAATTTTTATAAAAAATCAAGAAGGTATTGTAAGAAATAAATGATATGAGTGAGTGCTGTGCTTACAGCATTCCTTACCTTAGCACAGAGGGTTTTGAGAAATGAATAGAATTAACCTAGACATAAATTGGAGGCCTTTATAATTGTTTTGTACATATGTGGTTGATATGAGCATTAAAATGTTTTTATCGTCGTCATCGTTTTTATGGAATAAAAAATGGATTCCTTCATTTTTTTTTTTTTTTTTTTGAATACCATCAACTGAAATTCCTTCATGGAAGTTCTAAAATTTCTTGCGTTATTCATAAAAGAAACAAGTAAAAGTAGCGTTTGGAGGAAGATAAATTTCTTTTGGCAACGAAAGTATGATATTCAGTGAATGAAAATAGTCAAAACTATTGCAAGCCAGGAGCAAATATGACATGCTCAACATGCTGAATAAACCTGATAAGTTTGGCATAAGATTTTGGTTGGTATCTTATGTGAACAGTATGTATATTGTCAATGGGTCTATTGGTGAAATCAATATTTATTAAGTATTAAAATTGTTAATTGTATCATAAACTAAAACTCATTAACTATTTTTATTCAAAATTTATCTAAATTTTAATACCCTTAATTAGTATAATTTATTTATAATACTTTGAACTCTTTTTAAAGGGAAAATAAATGCCATATAAACAAGTAGTTTAAAGTTGATAAACATAATTAGTTCTGCATAGGTACTTTATATAAGATTTAATAGTTTATGTCATGTCTGTAGCGTGATATCAAACATTGCAATGTTTGTTACTCTTATTATTTTTTTAAGGCGCAATCATTTAACTGTAAATATGTTGTTAATATTTTCACCTAGTAAATTATTTGTAATTATTTAAATCGGTTTTCAAGATCAAGAATTCCGCAGCTTTAAAATTATAGAGAAGCAATTTGAGGAAAATGTGCCATCAGATCAAATACGATAGCAAATTTCTAACTTTATATAAACCTAATTTTTAATAATTCAGTCCATGCCATTGGAAGTTTAATAAGCAAAAGAATATTTTTATGCAATTAAAACAGGCATAGACATCGAACTATTTACTTTAATGACTTTATTTTGTTATTTGTAGATAAGAAGTCATAACCTCCCACATTATATTATATCTTTTAACGTCACGATAAATTGTGTTTTAAATAAACCAGAAAAATTTCAAAATATACTCATAGTCTGACCAAAAAATATTATTTTCCATCATGATTTGCAAATCATCTTGATAGTTTCAAAAAAGAAAAACTATAATTTAAAAGTATAAAAAACTATTTCACTGTAGTTTTTAGATTTTTTTCAAATAACATGTGGTACTACATTACAACTTAAATTGTGTTCAAAAATAGTTCATTCCATATAGCACTATAAAATATGTAATTTATGATCTTAGCTAAGATTGAACCTCATGTTCTTATTTTATTATTGTAAACGATTGTGTTAAGTTTTAAATGTTTGAGTGATTGATCATTTTATTGTTTTTGACTTTTCATTTTTTTAGCTTTTAAAATTTCTAAACACGCTTTTCTCAAAATTTTTTTTAAATCGGTGTTCCCTGCCATTTATAAATTACATTACCAATTCACTTCAAACGTGGTACACACTTTCTACATATAAAACAAAGTAGGAACGTTGAGTTTTAAAATTTTTTTTACAATAAGAAAGTTTTCAACTGGAATAATTTTTTGTCGAAAATGGTAGTTCTCACTTTAAATAAGCACCAAAAATTTTCAAATAGAAAAAAAAATTAGACAACATTGGGTAGAGGATTCGATAACACTTTGACTAAATTTAATTTTAGGTAATTTTCATCTGAGACATAGTGAACACTAAAAATCATCTATGGTGTCCTTGGAAAAGCTGTGTCACCGGCTTGTTTGTAAATATTTTCTAATAAAAAATTTACAGAAAATTGTTAAAATCATTCCTAATAATGTACAAAATGTTCGAATATATTTGCTTAATCCATATTCATAAAAAAAATTCACGAAACGCTGAAACCCTTAACCCTCCCTCAAAAGAATAGAAAACAAATCAAATAAATTGAAATCATTTTTTCTGCGAAATTTCAATAATAAATTTGATGATATATCTAAATTTTTTTCAATAAAAGACAGCATATTTTTATCAATAAATAAACAAATAAATAAAAATTAAAGTAAACTTCTTACACATAAGTACATTGACTGTCTTCATTTGTTTGCGGAATTAATGATGAAGATGAAGTCTTTTTTAGACGAATTGCCATATGCCGTTCACGACATGGAAATTTTGGTATTTTCCGTATAACAATTGGATGAACTTCGTACTTTTCATTTGTGTTCGATTCTAATGTATTTGAAATTTTCAAAAAATTCTTTTTATTTACAAACAACAATTTCTCATCAATGTTATCAAATAAATGCATAATATAATCTTAACATAAAAATCACCAAAAAAATGTATATTAATAATAAAAGCTAATTAAAGTATATGACACGTTAATTTAATTTCAATTAATCTACGCTTAAAACACTTTAAACTTGGTATAAATTGCAACACTCTTATCGGACGTGCTTAAGACTTTGATCTGATGATGGCACAAATAAATTTTTTCAATATATTTTCATTGTAAAATTTTTATTTCTTATAAAAAAAAAAGTAATGATAAGAAATTGATAAATTTATGTTATATATATATGTATATATATACATATATGTATATTTTGTTTATCTTAAAAGCAAATTACTTTAGGTATACGTAACAAGAAAATTGATTGAAATAAATTAAAATATGAACCGATTCAATAAAAAGTTAGACAATGAATACGATGCCGAGCAAAGCTTAGTAATAGTTTTCATTCAATTTTTTTTGTAACTCGCCTGCATAAAAACGTGACGAAATCAGTTTTAAAATTGTTGACAAGACATTTCTTGAAAAAATAGAAAAAGCATAACAACATGCGCTGGTATAAAATTTAATTTTGTTGTATCGCTTTTTTTGATTATCATTTTAAGTCTGTCTAAGAATGGTTTTAAGAATTTTAACCACATGTTTAAATATTATATTATTTACAAATAGAGCATTGAGAGCCTTTTAGCTCAAAAGAGAAAAAATTTTCTGTACATATATTTTTATTTCAATTAAAAGCTCTGAACAAACTCATCTCTTACTCAAATTTAAGTTAAGCTTGAGCATGCTGATGACTTTGATGTGTCAAACTGGACATTCAACAAATTTTTACACTCATCAAATTCTTTGCTGCACTTCTAATCTAATGGATAAATTAATTTGTTTATTTTATATAAAAAGAAAAAAAAAAACAAGTTATTAAGTAATAAGTTTATTTAAGCTTAAAATTTTCTTATTTGCACGTTGTTTTAGTAATATTAACTGGACTTTTTGGGGTTTTTAAAACATTTTCCTAGTGAAAATTAGGTATACTGAACGCACTTGGAAAGAAATTTTTTGTTTTTGTGAAAAATTTTATTTAAAAATTTAATTTTAAATTTAAGCAACTCCAACAGTTCTCTAGAATCTTGTGCGCATAATTGTGTAAACAATTGATTGGAAATTGACTTACATAAACAATCGTTTAAGAGGCCAAAAATTACCAAACATTAAATTATTCATTTTAATATTGGCGGACATTTATTGGGATAAATGTAATGGAATTAGAGCCCTAAAATTCAATTGAAAAATTCATTAAAAATTGGTTTTTTTTTTGTAGAATTTTTATATTTTTTTTCATTTATTTCAAGACTTTTTCTTGTACAATAATACTTTAAGAGTTATTGAAATAATTAACCATAATTAAATCATTTATTTGAATTTTCACCAATACTCTTTGAAGAAAATCAAGGTAAGAACATTAGCTTAAAAGTCATTTTAGAAGTATTTTTTTATAGAGCCCAAAAATTGTAATTGAAAAATTCATCAATTAGTAAGTTTTTAGCTGAAAATTTTGTACAAAATTAAAAAAAAAAACAACAATAGTTTGCTTTAGTTTTTTTAAACTCAAACAAATAAGCAGTAAATTTTGTTTGCATGTGATATAATATTGAACAAAGCCCTCTCAAATTTAAAATATTCTGCTCAAGTTTTAGTTACATGCGCATCAAAATCATTAAGAGTGTAATTAACAAAATTTCGATATTTTTTTTTTTTTTGCATGACGTGTCTTCACGACGAATACAGGGAGAAATGGTTATTGTTATTATAAACTTAAAAATTTTTAAATAATAAAAAAACATTATTCATAGTCGATGGTAACGACGACGAGTATACAGGTCGAACGCACCTTAATAGAGATTTCGTTTGACGTGTATACACGCCAAAAGCAGTTAACTGGTTAGTTTTAAAAAATTACTTTGTACTTTTCGTTTATCTAAAAATATATTTGCAAAATTTCAAAACGATTTTCAAAACGAATTATCCTTTTCTTAGATGGCCACACTAATTGTATCCTTTAAATTAAATAATGAAATTTTTGTCAAAACAGTATGAACGAAAATGAATAACTGAAATTTCGTTTTCTTTTAAAAATACAATACAGTTTTTAGACTTAAAAATTTATTTAACGACAAATTTTTAATATACTGTTAGAATTTTTAGTAACTTCATCAATTGAAACGTACTTAAAAAAAATTTATCATGAAACAAACCAACACATAAGATAACATTTATATTAAGGGCGGTATTCTGGTCTATTAATTTGAAAAAATCGATTTTTTTTTTCATATTTTCAAAGCATAAGCCTTTAAAAAAATGCTCCTAAAAGGGTTTTTCAAAATGCAAATTATTTTTAGAGATATGGCTATTTTAGTGACGTGTGGTTCATTCTGCTCGTAACTTTATCCGAAACTTTGAAGGCGTTTTTCTCGAAACTAGCTTTTCCGAAGCGGTTGGCATGATTTCTCAAGTTCCACTGAATCGATTCACTTGAAAATCGTTGTGAGTCTTTTTCATACATTTCTCTATGGCAGGAACTAGGATTATAAAAAAATTTTAATTTTTCCTGTTTTAAAAAACGTAAAGAAAGTGGTAAAAACACGTCTCTTGACTTCAAACAGCCACAAATTCGCGATAAAAATTTTTTTCAATTATCCTAGCTCCTGCCATAGCGGCACTCTTGTACCTTAGCTTGTAACTTTTTGGATTTTTTCAATTTTTTTTTTTTTTTTGTGTATTATTTAGGAATCAATAAATATTATACAAAATAACGAACACTAAAAATATTTGTTTGTTTTTTTTTTAATTGTTCTTCTGAAAGTACCTAAAATTCATGTCTCTAGACCAGAATATCCCCTTAAATGCTTTCTACTTTGATCGTGACAATAAAATAATTAAAAATAAATAAACGAAGATATATTTAATATATTAAAATAGAATTAAACTACGTATTATTAGTCAAAATTTTAAAATATTTCAACTAAGTTTAAGATAAATTTAATTTTATAACAAAAAAATTTGCATAGAAAATATATATGAAAATTTAAAATTATATTTCTGAAATTTTTCTAAAAGTATATATAAATCAAAGCACCAAAAAATCCAATTAAACTTTTGTAAATATCGAAAAATACATACAAGAGCGACTTTGTATTTATATATTTTCAGATACCTTTTGTCATATATGAAATTTTAGCCTTAAGAGAAGTGCGAGGAAGAGCCAAATAGATAAAATTATCTTTGATATAATCTAACAATATCTGCTTCCGAGTAGATAAATAAGTTCGAATTTTTTATGGTAGGCCCAAATAGTGGTACAAAAAATTCAGATATATATGACTAATATGTATGACTAATATTGTGATATTGAAAAAATTAGAAAGAAAAATTTTAAAATTATATTTTAAACTTTTTAATTTTTCTAACTTGTACGCATACTGCTTGCCATTGAACTTGATTAAGCAATAATTTTTAACAGGTGTCATTAATAAACATTTTTGGAAATTATTTTCGTTTTATTATAAAAATAGTTTTAAGAAGAATTTAATTTCAATTTAATAAATTGAATATATATTTACTCCTACTTTATTTTTATGTTTTTTTTCCCAAATTTTTAATTTAAGTTTATATTAGTGTCTAGCTAGAGTAAAAAAACTGAAGAAAACTGTTTTCTTTTGATGTAATTTTAAACAATGACATTTTTTTAAAAATTCATTTAAATGATTAAACATAAATTATAATTATACATAATGACTTCTTAAATTCATTTTTTGAAAAAGAAATGTGTAAATATTTAAATGTCTTAATATAAAGAGGTCTTTACTCTTATCTTGAGTTCATTAAAGTAGCTTTAAGATCGGAGTTCAATATAGGATATCCTTTAAAATTTTATTGTTTAAAAGATCAGGGTGGACAAAATACGGCCAGCCGTATGTGGCCCGCGGATGGATTTTCAATTTGCCGGTCCAAAATATGATTTATATATTATATCCATCTCCTTTTCTACTTAATTTAAATATTTTTGTTTTTTCCTTTTTTTCAAAGGACTGATGATATTTTTACTTTCTTTATTTTTGTGCTACAAAACATAAATCTACGGAAATAGCAAGAACAGACAGTTTTCAAGCTTGAAAAAATTGCATTTTGAGCTCGATCGAAAGCAGATTTCAAGATTTCAGTGCCATTCAAACAGAATTGGATATTTTTACCATGCCTTTCAACGTAAATTGTGAAGTAGTGAGGTCAGATTTGAGGCTTGAATTGAGTTCCCCTCTAACAATCATCTCAAGCAGCTGTTTCTAAATATGCCAAAGTTAGAGTTTTACAAATCATTATCGAAAGTAAGTTTCCCAAATTTAATATCTCACGCCCAGAAAATTAGTGCTATGTTTGCTTCATCTTATACATATATATGTGAACAAGTGTTTTCAACTATGAACCATAGAAAGAATAATTTCAAAAGTCTTAAAATCAGTACATCTCACTTCGAACCTCAATATAAGGAACTTTTAAAAATGAAATCGCAATTTCATTTATCTGATTAACATATTTGAATTGTAATACTTGTATATTGTTTTTAAAATTTAAAAAAAATTTATCTTCGCCCGCCAACCCTTCATTTTTTGATTTTTGGCCCGCGACCGAAAAAGTTTGCCCATCCCTGGGCTAGATCATAAATTTATATTAACATGTTCACGAACGTGAATTCTCTAGCATTCATTTTCATAGTGATGCAAAAAGACGTGAATACTTATAGCATTCAAATTACCAAATCAATTTTTATAATAACCAATTTTAAAAAGTTTAATTTTTTGTAAAACTAGCTTTAAAACACTAGCTGAAAACGATAATAACAAAAATGTGAGAATTGTGTTATATAAAATAATATAAGGAACCAGCACAAAGCGCTTATATAGTATAAACCATCTACGCTGCTAAAATAAGATGATTCTAGTTATTCAAGAGCGATTTAAGGCTTGTGTGGGATGAAACTAATTTAATTGTAATGATATATTTATTAGTGTGTATTGATGAACAATTTAATAAAGATTTTATAATAAGTATAGAAAAGTTCATGAGTTATTAGTATTAGAATACAAAAACTGAATTTCTTCTTCGGTTATCAAAGAGGGAAATATCATCTGTAATGAAAACGACCGATAGAAAACCAATTTCTTACCCGTATACTTTGGATGCATTGTATTAATATTTTTGTAAAAATTTAGGGAATTGTTAATAATAAAGAGTCTTAATAATAATTAAATGTTATAAATTTTTGAATGTCTCAATTTCACGGTACATCATATGACAATTTTAAACAAAAATTTTTCTTACAGCATTGACTTTTAATAGTACTACTGTCATTTTTGGGCGACAAAAAGTTATTTAAACTTACTATATCAGCGATATATAGAACTTTATAAAAATAAACAATTACAAAAGTAGAAACAACACAATCCACACACTTTTGTACACTTAATCTTCAACTAAATAATAAATAATCATAACAACAAAAAATGCTTACAAGTTAAATCCAAGTTTTTGCTTATGATGCAATTTTCTTTTAAATAATTAACATACTTTTATTATGGGCTCAAATTGATCATCACCTGCTTGATAATTTTTTTTTATTTATATTTCATTGTATGGATACTAAAATAAAAAACATTCGTTTAGTATATGTTAGGTACTAAATCCAAAAACATATGCACAAGTTTGTTAATAAAAAGAGAAATGATAAGTTTTGTGGTGCTTTTAAAAATATATTTTATATTTTTTTAGGGCCTATGGTGATACGGTAATTTTTAATACGATTTAAAGAACAGAAATAATCATTTCGTTATTACCAATGAATTAAATGAAAAATCCACCTAATCTTTATTCAAAACTCAAACATAAATGCTGTAAAATTTTCTATTATCTTAGTAAATTATGAATCCAACATGTAACACACAATTCAGACGAAAAAGGGGATATATTCCTTATCTCAAATATTTTCTTTACTTAACCCTCATCGTTTTTTTTTTTTGTATTATTATCAAATAACAGCAAATAACCAACTTGTGATTTCATTTTATACACAATATCCTCGTCTAGTGACTGTCTTATAGCAATTACTTTTAATTCTATCTATTTAAGGCATAATTTAGAACAAGCTCCTTTTTGCAAATTGAAATTATTTCAAACAAATCAAGATAATCCGTTTGCTAGCTACATATTTACAGCAAAATAAAAACAAACAAAAAATAAAAGAATTTAAGATAAGTACTACAAAATAATCACTAAAAATCTAAAACAAAAATTCTTAGTTAAAGATGATCATGCTTTGAATTTTCAATTATACATATATAAGGGCTGTCTGAAAAGTATTAAGTACATACTGTTTTATTTGCTCCAGCTTTTCTTTCTTAGTGAGACATTTAAAAAAAAATTAGTTTGAGTCAAAAGGTTCTATTTTTAAAGCGAAATCTCTTAAATCCATTTACACTCAATTCTTAGGAAAATTTCTTAGTTAAAAAATTCGGTTAGTTCACTTTAAATATGCCTAAATAAGTATTCCCAAGTTTAAATTCTAAAATTTTTTTGTTTTTGATAATAATTTACGGAATTATCATTTTCAATCTTATAAATATTTTATTTAAAAAATTGCAATCAGTTCTAATAATTGATTTAATCAAATTTTACAATTGTTTACTACATGAGTTCATTGCCAATATTTAGAGTAGGATAAATAGATTTCTTTTCAACACAGTTTTTATCAATTAAACCATATACTGTAAATGAAGTCACATAAAATAAATTTATAAAATATAAAGAAAGATTTTAAGCTTTAAGCCTTTGCATATAGTTAAAAAGTGTAAAAAACTATATTCCGACTCAGTTAAAATTTGCAATTTAAGCCCAAAAATTTTGATATATATATGTATATGTAATTTTTAACATATTAAACTTGGTTGTTTTTCCAATAAAAATTATATTATTGAAACTTAGCTTCAATCTAAACACAAATCACCCTTGATTATATTTATGAATTTGGGTTAGTCACACAGCTCATATTGGTAGAACTAAAAAGACAAATTACAGAAGTCTGAACACTGAAATCTGACCAAAAGAATAATAAGTTTTTACCTTTTCAAATTGGAAACAAAAAATAGAAAAGTTGATTATTAAGATTTTTTATAATGATAAGTGATTAGTTTTAGTGAAAGAAAGAAATAATTTAATACCATTGAAAAGCGGGCGAATGGAACTTAGGTCAAGATAGATATCACATAAAATAGTTTCTTAAATGAATTAGTTCCAATAAGGATACCTTAGTAGCTTATTTAATTTTTCTTGTTCAATATAAGATCAACACGTTGCAATACTGTACATCTTGATCTAAAATACGATTATCGCTGTAGTATTTCAAGGATCCAAGGAATAATCTATGAAACATACATATTTAACTCAATTAAAACCTAAGATTGTAGTAAATATTTTTTGATTTTGTTGACTTATAATATTTCATTTTAAAATACAAAAGAATAATTATTTTAGTCAAAAAAAAGTCATGATTTTACGTCCACCGTTATTTAAAATACTAATAAAAAGTATGCAATCGAGCAGAAAATATTATCGTAGTGATATTAAAATATCAAGAACGTACTATTTGATTTGTGTACCAAGTAGAGAAATTAAAAATCAGTGAGCTTCTCATACATGAATTCATGAGTGAATCGTTAATGTTTCCGTGCAAAAAGTCACCATTACGGGTGATCATAATTTCAAGGCAATTTATTAACAAAATTAATTGTTATTTTCCCTGAGGACGCAGGCATTTTAACAGAAAGGAAATTCTCTTTTATTGATGAAGTAGAAATAATTTTTTCCTACTTAGGTATAACAGTAAAAAATTTTGAATAGTTTCAAAAATTTTACAATAAATAATATTCATCCATAGAAGAATTAAATCGGTTCAATTAATTTAATAACTGACTGTTCCTATTTATCACCATCACAAGAAACAGTTTATCCCTGCATTCACGATCTCAGCTTTCTACAATCTTGAGTATATAGTTAGCCATTGTTTATTATCTCAAATGTGCACACAGCAGCACGAAGGGAATCATTTTAATTCTTAGCTTAAAACTGCATGAGTTTCCAAGTCAAATGGCTCTCTCGTTCAATGTAAAGTATATGGAAATGACGATTTGTGAGTAAATTTTTAAACATGTTTAAAATTTAAATTATTGTGGTGAGGCTATCTGATCATATTTATTTCTAAACAATAAGATATTTAATATTTGCCTGCATCAAAGTGGGAAGTAATCAGTCCAAGAGAGTCCTTAAATTTACTTAATGTTCAAATATTGTATTACTTATTATAATTAGTTTTACTCAGTTAAGATATTTATTTTGTTACTAATAATTTTAGGTCTTACTGACAGCTTTAGGTTTCATTAAGGGAACCAAACTTGGTTATTTCACTAATTTTAGGTAAAGTTAAAAGTTCTGTTTATTATATTATAAATTTTAGTAAAAGAGCTATTTTAAATAAAATTACAAACAAAATAGTTTTAATTAATATTTCCTTCATATTATTTTACTTTTTAATTAAATTTAGTGAACAGATTGTAAATATTCTTTTGTATCAACTAAACAACTAATAGTAATTTTTACTGTATTTTTAGCACCACCAAACATGTTAAATTTAAAATTTATAAAATGCTAAAATGCTAAAATTAGATATTACTAGAGTTTAAAGTAAAAAATATCAAAAAATGATTAAATCTTCAGAAAAAAAATTAACAAAACTTTATAAAAAATATTTTAACAGGTGTAATAAATAATTATTTAAAAAAAAGAATTTATTTTTATCATTCCTAAAAATATCCTTAATTTCCTGCTTACAAAATGCATTAAATATTTTGAGACATTAGCATCAAATGCGTCAAAAATGAAATAAATTTACGAATCATTAATTATATCACAGATTCTAACTGTCAAAAACCACCTGTTGATATTATTTGATAAAAATCTTTTAAAAATTTATTTAAATAAATTTTTCAAGCACTTTATCATTAAAGTTCACTGATTTTTAGTATAAAAACAACAAAGAAATAGAAATATAAAAAATCACATTTTAGCTGTAGATTTATTAAATAAAATCTAAATATCACAAAAATATAAAATCTAAATAACTAAGGACATATAAGATACATCACCGATAGTCAACAAAATGATACTGAAAAGAAAAGCTTTGATTTTTCTCACAACTTTTCATTTATTAACACTTGCAGCCTCCTTAGTGGGGTAATATGATTGCATTTAATTCGTTTTTAGCGCGCAAAATTAGAGAACAGCTGATATTAACTTTATTTACTAATTTAATATGAAGCCAAAAATTAACAAAAAATTTTATATGATATTTTAGTTTCAATTGAATTTAATTTGATTGAGAAAAAGTTTCTTTATTTATTTGAAATAAATTAATTATCCATTAGAAAGAAAAGAAAATGTTTTTTTTTCCTGTGTAAAAAGCAAAAATTGTGCTCTTGAATTGAATAAAAATAAAAAATAAAAATTAGAGAACATTTTCAAAATAAGAAAAATCGATTCTTTTGTTAGACAACTAATAAGAAAAAAAGTACTAAAAGCCTGATTTTTAGAAGCAAATATTTCCAATTTAAGAAACACGTCAAATGTAGTGCTGTGTTATATAAAACACAATTTAGGTAAGTGTATTAAAATCTAATCACTTTCATAACTAAAATCATTTTCTTTAAATATTTTTAGTCAATTAGTCAAGAGTTTATATATTTCAGATATACACTGGCCTTCATAAATTATGGTCACTGTTTTTCACTTTCAATATTAATTAAAATTTAATATATGTAGTTTTTAGTTCTTCTCTCTACTAATTTTTTAATATGTGCATTTTTTATATAATTCTATTCAGTCTGACTTCGTAGCCAAAAATCATGAACCTTCTCAGAGACTCTTTCGTACAGGTTTAACATTTTTTTTTAAGAATATAGCCCATAAATTTTCAATGGGGTTCAAGGTTTTTTTTTTAATCAAAATCACCAAATTTAATGCGGAAAACATTACACACATACGCAAGTAAAGTAGAACTATAAACCTACAAAATTTAGCTATAACATAGTTTGATTTTTAACGCGTCAAATTCCCAAATACCCAAATGGCAGGTGTTACACATTTATTTGGATAATTTGAAAGGACTTAAAATTTACCTTTTCTGAAAAATTCACTAGCTTTCTGGCTATATGGGTTAAATGTGTCAAATATGTTTCTAATTACCCTTCTTTCTTCAAGAGGATGTTCTCCTCTGATACTTAAGATTTTAGGATATTTTTAGAAATTTTTTGTTAGTTAAATGCAAATTTTTTAAATCTCATTATTATTAACATTATAAATTAAAATAACAAAATTAAAAGATTTTCTTTAAAATTATATTCTATTAAATTTTACAGTCAAAGTGGATCAAAAAACAAACAATTGGCTGATTCCCAGGATTTCAACAGTTTTGATATTTCAAGATAAAAAAATTGAATTGATTATATAGTAATTTTGTACGTTTTTCACTCTAGTTTCAAATAGAATTTAAGAACTATACCCAATAACTACAAAATGGTGGACTTTTAAAGAAAAAAATCTAAAATCGACTTTTTTGAAAATTAGTAAAAAAATAAATAAAATATTGTTAAAAATAAATAATTCTGCCTCATATGAAAGCCATTGATGTTAATAATATAGAGTTTTAAAATTTTAGCTAAGCCAGTGCAATGGAGTTCTGTGAAGACATTTGAGAAAACATTGTTTTAAGAACAACAGGTTTATAAATTTAAGAACAAAATTTTTGTAGAAAATTTTTACTTAGAATAAACAGCTACATACCACGCATTTGTTGCACATCTCAGCATAATTTTCAAAAAAGATGTAAAGCTTCAAGTACGGTTTTGTTTTCTACGTTAACATCTTTCTGAAAGACCGATTTCTATATACTTCTTCAGTCGGGTTAAAACTTGTGATGAAACATTTCTGTTGTTGTTTTTTCTATTTACATGCAAATAAAATGTTTTTGGTGGTTTTTCTTAATTGAATTCATCGAGAATATTAATTAACTTTTTTTTTCTTTTCTTTTTTTCCTCCTATAATTGCTAGTCCTGTCCAGTTCCTATTCCTTGATTTATAGTTACTTTTTCCGATAAAATCTATTTATTTGGATTATCGTCATTTTTAATAGTTGTAAAAATATTCTATTAAGCAATTAAGAGAATGATTTTCACATCTAATTTTTATAGTTGTTGCGAATATTTCTTAAAATTATTATGATCATTTCAAACATTTAACTATGGAGAAATTGATTTTGCTTAGAAAATATCTGTTGAATAAGGTATAGTTAAAGCTATTCAATTTGTTGATTTTGGTGCTATAGCTGGATTTGTAATTGTAATTGGTAGTTATTTTCTAAGATATCTGCTTCATCCATCGTTACTTCTTTACTTCTTGCTCGTTTTCTTTTAAAATATTTACTCGTTTAACATGTTGTAGTTTTGCTTAAAGCAGATGTCTGTTTATATTTGGTAAAGCTAATAAAAGTAAAATATTTTACCGAATTGTAAATTATACTTTATTTGATGATAATAACTAACATATCACCTTCTTTTATTAATTTTAATTTTAGGTTTTCTTTTTGATAATATTTTTGTGTATACTAATTGTAAGTTATTTAATTACGTTTAATTCAAGTAAACTATTCAAACTTAGGCATGTGCTGTTTGGTAATTTTTTTGAAATTTTAGTCATGTGGCTATATTTTAGTCCAATATCATTTATAAAATGTTAAATCAATAAGTGAATCTAATAAGTAGCCGTGTAATCAAATATCCTAAAACAGAATGTAGAAATTAATTAGTTGTCTCGTTAAGTAACTGTCCATTTACCAAACTTTAATTCAGATAAGATTAAATTAATGACCGTATATTGCAGAATAAAATGTATAAGGTAAATAGCCAACCGATAAGTTATAATTTATAGAAATTCGAATTTTATTTATCTGTTATCGGCAAGATATATTTCTTTTTGAAAAAACTAAAGCTAAAATTAAAGGATTTATTTTAAGTATAAATATTCTTTGACACAAAAAGAAAAAGTAAATTTAAATCTAAAATATTTTAATATATCCATGGGTTTTCCGTTTGATATTTATGATCAGTTAAAATAAAATATAATTTACATTAGTTAATTTGAATTCATTTTATTTGAAAATTTATAAAATACTACAAAATATTGTTTTTAAGACAACATAAGATCTTAAAGTAACTAGCGCTTGGAATACTGGATGATAAAATGCGTTAAAAATCAAAGTGGTTTCATTTACGTTCGTATTTCCATGACAGAAACCAAATAATAACAATTCCAAATGTCAGATATTATAAGAATAGTATTTTATGTAATTATACTGAAACAAGTGACTTTTAATTAAAACACGTTTTCTTTGATATATTCTGAAAAACCAACAAACTAACAATAACTAGGCATAAATAGGCATATAAAAATTCAGTCAAGCTCAAGGGTCTCATTAGGGTTTAAGGTCAAATTTTGTTCCACCAAGCACTTCGAGTCATAGAAAAAAAAATTATTTTAATTTAAAGTGGACATTTTCAGTGAATACCCGAGAATTTAGAGCCTCCTTTCAAATGGGAAAGATGTGTTTACCCATCAACCATTCTCTGGAACCTCAAAAATGTGAACTTTCGTTAATCTCCTTTCAGCTTCTTGATACTGAATCGAGACTTATGAAGTTGAAATAAGGCTAAATTTCAAAATAAGGGTAAACGAGAGAGTTGAAACTCCTTTTAACTTCAACGGCCTCCTTAGTAAAAGAGGATAGCTATGCTTCTGATTTGTTTCTACAGTAATATGGAAAAAATCTTCTTTTTTTAATTTGCTTGTTGTTATTTATATTTTACAGTTACAGATTTAACTAGATTACTAGACAGAAACGATATCTCCCAGATAAAGCCCTTTGAATATTCATTATATAGTAAAAATATTGGTAGTCATCTAAATACTCAGTTTACAAGGTCTATAAAATTAAAGAACCTTCTAGATATTGCGGTACCGTAAAGATCATTTTTGGTTGGTTTTTTTTTTTGTTTGAATGGATGCTAAATGCACAAATTAACAAATAAGCACGAGAATACATGAATTTTAAGCCGGAAATTTTATAACAAAATCAAAGGAAATAAATTTCAAAGGTGAAATTTATTAAATTTTTTGAAAATAAACATGTATTTTACTAAGAGACATAAATGACAGTCTTTACTTTTCCATAGTTTAAAGTATTTTGGTTGGATTAGGAAAAGACAAGCTTGCAATAACTTTTTAATTCTTTACATCATCACAAGTCCATATGAAACTTTTCAGCGTAATGAACTTTTCTTATTTCTTTGCTTCCATATTTATCAAATCAATACAAAAAATTTTGCTTTTAACATAAATTTTAAAACAAATCAATTTTTTTTTTTTTTGCATGTTTTTACCCATTGAAAAAATTGCAATAAGCATTAAACATTTAACCGGTCTGTTTGGTAATATTGCATGATTCAACATTATTTAAATGGCCTAAAAGCTAGTAAAATTTAGCACAGTTGACAAAAGTTTCTCTTGTTATAGCACGCAAGTTACTAATTTAAGTCACTTGTGGGTTATGTTAATTTTGCCGAATTAATATAATAACTGTTAATAAAGTAATATAAAAAAAACAACATTTTACCACATTAAAGTTATATAGTGAGCAGAGTGTGTATACAAAATTGTAGAAAAGTGTGAAATTCTTAAAGAAAAGGAGGTACATTTCCTTCTTATTTTAAGAAGAGTAATTAATTATGCATTTTTATTTATATTATAAAAATATTTTGCTTTAAAACTGACTGTGTATAGAAAAATAATCTAAATTTTTTTTGAAATATTGAAAATCTCTATACAGGGTAAAATTTTTAATAATAAACGATAAAAACTGAAATCGAAATAAATTTTTCTACTTTATAATACTTTTTTTATCATCAAAGAAATTTCATTAAGCTTTCAAAGCTTATTTAGTATCAAAAAGTTTCCATTTTTAAAAACAGCTTTTTTATTCAGGAAACTTTTCTTAGAGCTTTTGATAGAGCCATCTATCAAAAATATAACAAAGTATCCAGGATGGTTTTCAGGTTTTTAATTATATATGTGTGTATATATATTAATTAAAGTTATGTAATAATTAAAGTTATGTAATAATTAATATTAGTATTAATCAATGGGAATCAACGCATCACGCTGATATACTATAATATATATAATTCTTCTTATAGTTTAGAACTTCGAAAAAATCGAATTTTTCGAATTTTTTTGCATATGTTCTCAAGATTTTCGGAATTCGAATTATTTTCGGAGTTACAGTCCATTTTGTGACGCATTTAGTGCATTTAGTTCAGTTCAGTCTTTAACTTTAAATGCGTTTTTTCTCGAAACTACTTTTTTCAAAACGGTGTGCATAATATCTCAAGTTTTACTCAACCGATTCAATTAAAATTTGGCGCAGAGAAAATTCGGTGTTTTTTAAATAAGGCTATGGCACAACGAAAAGTTTTTCCCAATTTTTTTTTCTTTTTTTAAATTCCGAAAGGTGAAAAAAAAACACCATTTTTTGAAAAAAAATTTTTAAAAAAAAACTTCGTAGTGCCATAACTGCATTCTTCTAGTTATGTAAATAATTAAGAAAAATTTTTTTCTTTAAATTACTGGAAAGGCTGGAATTGTGCACACTAGGACACAACTTTTTTTCAAGAGCCCCAACTTTGCCGGCCTATAGTATTTTCAATTTTGATGTTTTTTTTTTAATTATAATAATTTTTTATATTCTCAACACATCAGTAAACAAAAAACAAAATATATTTGCTTAAAATATTTATTGGTTCTTTTTTATGGCGTCCGAAAGAACACCGAAAAGTCATGCGTCTAAACTAGAGGACCCCCTTAAATTGTTAAATTTTTGTTAATTAATTAAAATGGTGTGTGGCATCCAGTTGACAAACTCCGAAAATCAGAAGATAGTGGTACTTAGCCGCAAAGGTTTGCCGCAAAATATAAATAGCAAGGAAACGGCAATGCGTTGAGCCGCGGAAAAATTTTTTTAGACATAAGTATTATCAATACGCCAGAAAACACGGTAGATGGATGGTGAACCTAACATATAATGTTTCTAATTCTAAGCAAAACAGTAAGTACGTAAGTAAAAGAAAGGGGACAAATTGCACTGCGACCAGTCTTAATCTATATAATAAGCAAAACAACAAACATACGTTTTTAAATAAGAAAGTATTTAAATAAAATTAATATTTTTTGTATATTGGCTGTTGGAGCTTCATAATTAGCTTTAAACTTTTTACACTTTGTAATATTTAATCTATAGAAATGTTTTACGTATAATGCCTCTATGTATTACTTGTCTACATCAAAGTTAGTAGGGTATATTTGTTTTCAGGACTATGTTGGCCATCTAACACACTTAAAATGATTACTTTTGACTTTGGTCAATATTTTAATTGTAGCTTTGCTTTTCCAGCTGTTTTTGGAAACTTATGGATAATTTGCAAACACTTGGCAGCTAGAGTATTTAAATAAATGCTATATTTTTAATATAGCATCAGTTGAACAAAATTACATTAATAATATTTTATCTTGTAAGTACAAATGATTTTTTTTACCTATTAATATTTTATCTTTTTTTCAATTTTCCTATTAAGAGCGAATTTTCACCCTTCAGTATTTAATACAAGAATCACGAGAGACGATCCTTTGGCAAAGTTATGTAATAAAGAGAATTAAAATGATGAAAAATCAGGAGTGAAAGATGTTTGCATAAGGCAACTAATATATTCTTATAACTTTTTTGTTTCATTGAAATAATTATACAAAAACATTTTTTAAACTTCCATTCTTTGACTTATGGCTCTATAAAAAATTTTCTAAAAGATTTTTTATTTTTTTATCTTTCTAGCATTTAATAAAAATAAATGTAAAAACAATTCAAATTTTGAGCAGTACAGATAAGCGAGAAAGCAAGAAAATAAGTATCATTAAATTTTCAATAGCAAAATAAAATAAATAATAAATTAATTTTAATTTTTAGCAAATTAATAATAAGGATAAAAAAATACATAGCAAAAATATGTACAAAAAATATATCAAAATTTGAACACACAAAATAATAATTTCTTTTTATTTGAAAACTATTAGTAGACATTATGGCATTCTGTGACTCAAATTAATTATAAAATATTTGCTCACCCAACAACAACAACAAATTTTTAAGAGCAATTACATCAAAATAAAGTCATCAACATTCACAAATAAATTTTATTAGCTACAATAGTGTTTAGACATTAAATTTCAACCCTATTTACTTTATTTCTTTTCTTTTTTTCCTCCAAGGAAAATAAAGAAAAAATGTTAATTAATTAAAATGAAATTAGTTTATTGAAATTTGTGATTGTGTTATCATTGCAAATGTTAGTATTAAATATTTCATTAAGACTTTTGTTTAAATTTTTCATATTTAATTTAATTGTCATGGTTTACATTTATGTTAATTACCTATAAATGATTTAATTTACTGAAATAAACTCCTAAATCTATATGTTAAAGCAAGGCGTTTTTTTATCCTTTAAAAGGTATTTACACTTAACCGATTTCACTCAAAACGATTTCATTCGAAAGGTGATATCAGCGGGTAACTCTTTTGACGTCGTAGATTCACGCTAAATTGTTGATTCTGTTCCCCCTCAAATATGGATATTTCAGCGTGAAATTATATATACTTTTTTGATCATTTTTTTATTTGTTTTTGCAATGGCTTTATGCTTGTAAAAGAATTAATTTGCTTTAGCTATTTGTATTTGATTGTTGTTGTAAGAATTAGATTTTGCTTTTGGCGAAACAAACAGGAAAGGGCATTTTAGTTTTTTTTTTTTATTTTAAATGATAAAGGAATCCACACACATTTTAAGAAAAAAGGGTAAGAAATATAAAAAGAAATTTAAAAAATAGAAAAGTTTTATTAGGAAGTTTTGTTTTGAAGTTTTGAAATATTTTGCGGCTGTCAGTGATTAGCCAAAAAGAATATGTACCCATGAATTTCACACCAAATTCAAAGACCACCCTTTTTAAAAATAACTTACTATGTAAGAAATCATATGAAGATCCTATACATTGTAAGGAAATGGATTACCAAGCCACTTTAACAACTTTAGATCATCAATTATTTCAAATTCAAATTTCACGCTAGCCTATCCTAAATATTTTCGATGATATTCAAATCCAGTAAATATGCAGGCCATTGTAAAAGATTGATGTTTTGCTAACGAAACCATGATTCTGCTACGTTGGCGTCATGAAAGGTGCATTGTCCGAATGAAATATCCATTGTGAAGACCAAACTAGTTTTGCAATTATAGTTGTATCCTTTGCCACAATATGCCTATATGCTAGGCCAGCGTTTCTCAACCTTTTCTGGCCCACGGACCGGTGAAATTTATAAAAATCGCTTCGGGGACCAGTGGTTTTTTTTTAGGAATAAATCTTTTGCATGTATTCAAGAACTACTACATAAGGTAACTGTAAAACCTTTATTTTCATTATCATACATTAATATTTAAATATAATGATAACTAAGTACTGCTTTACTTGTGAAAGCAAACGTGGTCTTTATTCAAAAGTGTGTTGCCTAAAATGAAAAAGGGAAGATGAATATAAATTGTAGTTTATGTTTGAACTTTAGGTTATAAAGTGTTATAAGTCTTGTGCTGTGTTGTGTTTGTTTTGCTGAATTTTCACTGGCAAAAAATTATACGGACCGCTGCCGGTCCGCGGACCAGCGGTTGAGAAACCGTGTGCTAGGCTACCCTGTTTACTTTTCATATGGCTCTAAACTATAGTTCCATAGTAAGGTATTGCAACTCATACCATCACACTACCAGCTCAGCTATGATGTCTCAATAAAAATTACTCTTTATAGTTAAAACCATCCCGGCAATCTAAATTAAATATCTCTTTTTCGGTAAAAATATAAATATAGGTAAATAACACTTTTCCACATCAATGACCAAATCATAATATGTCTTCAAAATTCTAGAGGATGTTCCTTACTTTGTGGCAAAAGGATAGTTTTTTAACAGTTTTTTTCGTTTCAAGTGTAAAAATTCTTCTAGCTGTTGAAATACTAGACTTAATCCGAACACTTAATGCAATTTATTCCATTGAAAAACACGAATTTAAAGCTTTTCTCATTTCTCTTAATCATCAACTGCTTCTGAAGTTTTTTGTTTTTAGATTTTCCCAGAGTTTACTGCATATCTCAATAATTGATTCACTACAATTACGCTTCTGTTAATCTTCTGTGATATTTTATGGTTTATATAACCTTCTTTCTTTAAAATCTGAATATAGCATTTTTCATCCCTTGTTAAAGTTTTTCCTCTACCCTCTTAACTAAGCAGTGCTTTTAAAACTATCCTAATGATTGGGAGTGTTTATTTAAATGTTTTCACATTATATTTTTCACATATTATATGAAAAATATTAAAAGTATTATTTTATTAAAATATATTTTAAATTTTTCTTTAATATAATTTACGCCAATAAGATTTTATATGTTCTTGTTAAATTATGGAACAACTGTAATAGAAAAAAATTGCTATCCTTTTTTGAATGCAGATATTATGATTTGAAAAATTGTACATTACATTTGGAAAGTAGCCAAATATTAAATATATATATACTTTAGTTGAAATTTATAATGATTGAAATGCAGTAAGATTTTTGGCTAGCATTCAAAATAACACTTTTGAGTTATATACAAACAAATATTGGCTATTATATTTTTTTTTCAAATACAGCGTATCCTGACCAATAGACATTATGCAGACAATATAAAATAGACTAAAGAAAAGAAAGAGTGCATTCATATTTATAAGATTTTTTTTCTAAAATTTCTGCTTAGGTATTCGCATAAATGATTTAAAATATAAACCAATTATTTAAAACTTTGATAATAAAGTACTTGGTTCATAATGAGCTTTTCTTACAAGTCGCAGCTATTTTTTGGATACTCCTAGAGTCTAGAGTATTCAAATTTATAAGAAAAAAAACTTTTGCTTTACCTACTAACTATAGACCATATAACTACTTTTTTTTACAAACTAAGGAAACTTTTTGATCAATCATTTTAATTTTCAAAGCAAATAATTATATAAACTTACCTCCAATGATGAGGTTCATATCCAGAACATGATTTGCAATGTTCACATCTGGTCCCCTTATCAATTTCTCTAATGATAATACCCTAAAAATAAAAAATAAAAGAGATTTATAAATTAGCTTGAATTGAATTTTTTAAAAATATGTCTAGGCTAATTTTAAGTAATCATTTTGATAGAAAATTCATTCTACAATCGAATTAAAATACTTTTGGTTCATGAAACTTTTGTTGAATTAGTAATAATCCAATTTTTGTATGAGACTTTAATAAAATTACTAAAGTGTCGATTAGCAAAAGCAATCTCAAGCTGAAATGACTCATGTTTATTCCTCATATTTACAACTTTTCGGTAGCAGTAGGTATTTCTGTGTGCAGGCACATAAGCATAAATATAAGTCCTGATTTCAGGTAATGTATATATAGAACCATTTAAGTGTGTGTTAATTGCTGATCTCAGCGGGAAATTTTTGTAGCGCTCGTATAACGAGATCACTTCGAACGCTCTGTCACCATATTCCATCCGAGCGCTCGAATTGGGATCTTTTTTTTATATGAATCCTCATATAAGCATTCTTTTACTGTACACGTGCCGTTTTATTTTCAGTTGTCTAGACATAAAAATAGAGTGTTTTCAGAATGACGTCTTAGAATTTTGCGTTGACAATTCAAAAAAAATTAAAAAGCTCCTAAATCCCTTTAACCCGACCGCTCGAAAAGCAGATACGTCGTGTAGAATCGTCAATGAAGGCTCTTATGAAGGCCGAGCACTCGGTATTGATTTAGGAGCGCTCGAATTACCGTTGGGAAAGTACAACCTATCAAAATAACTAGTTAAGTTGCTAAAGCTGCCCGAAAATTTTTTTCTACATAATTTACAATTTAAAATTAGCTAGCATGTGACCATGTTTGCATAGTTAGCAAATTTTTTAAGGCTGGATTTTAAAAATATTAATGGCCAGCTAAGACGGTCATGTACCAAATCTTAGGATTCATTTAAACAGAAAGCCTGAATAATACTTTGAAAATCTAAAACAAAGGAAAGAAATACTGATTAATTAAAAGATGTCCAAACCCCCTTCCCTATTTATATTTCAGGTCAGGCGATTCGCTCAGAATGGACAAGCAAAGGGGCTTAATTTCTTTGTCTCGAGTTCGTTTTTGCTTTCTTTTTATTGCTGCGGCATGCGCATAGCAACTTTATTAAGAAGCCATGCAAATGACATCTTATAAATTGTGCCAATGTTTGGTCGTCAGGAAGTATGGAACTCAGCGAAAAAACATGTGATCACGTAACAAATTACTAAAAACCCTATAGAAATACTACATAACATAAAAAATATAAATTTGAAGTCAAGGGAGAATATTATAAAATTCATTTCTACTACATTTAATCAGGAACTAGACTGATGATAGGAAGATTAAGCTGAACAAATCCAAATCAACGCATGAAACTTTCACGCTACGTAGAAAGGACGCCAACATGAAGGTTTATCTTAAAGCAGAAAGTATACCTCAAGCGGAAGCAACTAAATACCTGGGTCCACACCTGGACTCCATACTGAATTGGAAACATCATGTACGTAAAAAAGTCAAGCAAGTACATATATCTGCAAATGCTGAAAATGAACCGGCTTATTGGGAAACACTCTAAGATGAATCTCACTTACAAAAGACTGTTATACTTGGCAATAATCAAAACCCATCTGGACGTATGGTATCCAACTATGGGGGTGCTATCGTAAATCAAACATAGAAATTATTCAAAGAAACCAAAACAAGATCCTCCGCTTAATTGCTAACGCATTTAGATACGTGACTAACAAAGAACTATATGATGACTTAAAAAAAAAATGGATAGATGATGAAATTCAGCACTATTGCACATGAAAAAAGGTTACTCTACCATACTAACATTGAAGCTATACATCTGCTGGACACAACAAACAAAAATAGATGTTTACAAAGAAGTAAACCACATGACTTACCATATTAGCTAAAAAGGAGGAAGGATAAATGGACCTAACCACTGAGTACTGTTGACAACGATATCAATGTAACAAAAATCAGTCATCAATACTAATAATAATAATTAAGATTGTAGTAATTATAACTTTAAAGAAAAAAATAAATTTCTACCAGAAGTCCCTTGAAACAATTGTTTTTTAATATGGTAAAGTATAACCAAACGAAATAACATAAAAAATTTATGTTAAAGGTAATCTTTAAGTTTTTGAAACTTTCACATTAAGCAAACTTGATACTGTATTTTTTTATAAATAATCGTTTGACATTACATTACAGTATTCTTAAAATTTATTTTTTAAATATTTTTTTATAAATTTTATAACTAAAACTTCCAAATTGAATAAAATGATGAACTCATTTTAAATAATGAACTGATGATGTCATTTTTTTAAATTATAATGTGTTACTGCTATAATTGGTGTAGGTGTTTTTTAGTAATATCATTTAAAATACAAAAAAAAAACAAAAAATAGTAAATTGCAAGGTCAGCAATTATAAATGCAAAAGTTTTTTCATAATGAGTAAGCAAGTACCGGCCGGTAGTACTTTTTATTTAATATGTATATGGCATAGCTGCCTGTATTTAGTTGCACAAATTGACGTGAAAGCATTCAAAAATTTTGTTATTTGGTCAGCTCAGTTATATATGGTTTGCTAAGGCTTACATAAGGCTATGTATGTGCCAATTGAAACCTGCTTGAAATTGAAAGTTTTATACATTTATGAAACAGGCTTAATGCTATAATTTACAATAATGTTTAATGATTTGGGTAGAAAGTTCTAAACATAAGAGTATTACATTAAGGTAGACGGAAGGTATTTTAACATTTTTATTTGTATTTTAGTAACATAACATCTTAAAAATATTGTGTCAAAATTTCAAGCCAATTAGAGCAAAATTTTCGAAGCTATGGGGGTTTAATCATCCGTTGCTACTGCTTTGTTGAAACTGCAATTAATGTACTTTCAATAAAGGTTCTTTTGCTTTGTTGAACTGATAAAATACTTTTAATTATCATCAGCGCTTAATAATAATATTTCGCTGTGTGGATGTAATATTTTCATATTTATAATAAATTTGTATATAATAATAAAAATTCAATAACTAAATTCAAATTTTTCTAGTTTAGGTAGCCATATTTGAAAAAATGGATAACCAAAGATTGAATTTGTTACAGGCAAAGATACTCAAATTCATTGGGAAGACTACGTAATAGACCTGTTCTTGAAGAAATATAACATAAATCTTCAATTTTAGGATTAGAAAAAAGGAAAATTGGGTCGAGTGGTGGCAGTTCATTCAAATATGAGCACTACATAATCGATGCAGTCATTGGTCGTTTTTTTTAATTTCAAGCTAACCATCTAAACCAACTCAATTTATTGTCAATCTCGATAAAGTCTGACAACGAATTAAAACTTCAACATGATGTTTGATGTTTTGCAATATCACATATCAAGATAGCCATTTATTTATTAAAAAAGCATTGAACTGATTTTGTCAACAAAATAAATAAATTTTTTTTATCTTTCATTACAAGTCTGAAAAGTTTTCTCTTATCTTACTATAAAAAATTTTTGATTTAGTACATCAGTCAATTTTATTTTTACCTTAAATTTCTGTAAATTTAAACTTATTTATTGATAATAAATGAAATATAAGATGAAAAGAATTTTATTAAATAAAATACAACAAATCTTAATAAAATATAAACAAAAACAAAAATTTTATTATTTCACTTTATCGCCAAGGAAGTTTAATTTTATTAATTTTTTCTTTTGTTTTTTGTACATTTTGTGACTTATTTGTATTCAATGTATTCAAATTTTTAACTTTAACATCACCTTGATCATGTGAATTAGGTACAAAAAATTTCTCTTCAAATCTTTTATATGAATTTTGTTGATGATTTTCTTTACTTTTTCTTCGTTCTAATTTATTATCGAATTTTGTTACTAGTTCATAACTCGTCAAGGGTGAAAATTTATTAATTTCACTTTTTACAATTCCACTATTTTTATTTCGATTAATATATTTATTGATATTAATTGATGGTTTTATTGTTTTAGTCACATCAATTGGCATCACATGCGTAGATTGTTTTATTGAATTCTCATTTTTATTCTTTTTGTAAATTTTAGGTTGATATCTTTCTTCATTTTTAATTTCAAAAGTTTCTTTACGCTGTAATCCTGTTTTAGATCTATTTTTAAATGGAATTTTTGATTGAGGTCGATAATTTTCATTTTGAAAAATTAATAATTCCTGTACATTTTTTTCAGTTGATTGTTGCTCTTCTTTTGATTTAACTGAGTTAAATTTTACAAACCATGATGGATTATTTGAAACATCATTCATTTCTAATAAAAAGTTATCATGAAAGGATTTTCTATAACTTTTTAATGTAATTGTTTTATATTTATCATTATTGTTCACCAAATTTTCTTTTTTCTTTGGATATTTTTCATCATTTGAAAAATTTTGTATCTTATTATAACCATTATTGGATTCTTTAGATAAAACTTGTTCCGATTTTAAAGGTTTTTCAGATGAAGAATTTGTTGATGTTTGATTTTTTTTTCTAGTAAAAGTACAAAAATTTTTTAAAATACTTTTCTTTGGTGCTATATTATTTGATTTTTCAATGTTTTCTGAGCTATTAGAATTTTTAAGAATTCCTTTTAACTCAATGTTATTATTTTTAATTGATTTTATATTCGGTTGTATTTTATACTTTTCACTTAAGTTATTTGATTTTTGTGTTACAGAATCCCGAAAATTTGTTAAGAACGACATTAATTTTAAGTACTTTAGTAGGCTTTCTTAACGTATCAAGAGCTGAAAATTAACTGACAAATACAGCTTAGAATAAGAATTTTATTGGTCCATGACGAATATATTAATTTGAAGGTGGGCTTTAATATCTTAATTTTTTTTTTTATATATAATCATAGATTTGATTTAAAATGCTTCAATTCAATGTCTTCTTCATTTGGAATTAGAAACGAAACAAGTTTTTTAATTTTGTAAAGGAACGAACATTTGATTAAACATAGGCTGAGATTTATATAAGGAAAATGAATGACGTAATTTGCTTTTACTAAAAGTAGATGCGTAAACATAGTTTTGCTAAAATGGTTATATTCGTTTTTAGTAAATATTATTATAAATGGTCTAGAATTAAATAAAACTATATGAGCTATATGATTCAACACTTTAATTCGTATTAGTTTAACTTTGAGGTGGAAAGAAGGTGATACGCCTACAAATTAAACATATTTATGTTTGAATAATTAAGAAAAAGTTAAAAACTTCGTTCAGAAAAGTTCAAATATAAGAAATGATTTGCCTTAAAACGATTTTTATATAATAAAATCTATTAATAAGCAAATCTTTGTTTACTTTTAAGAGAATGGTTAAAAAAAAAACTATGAATAACTTTAACTAACTAACTTTAGCTAAAAATTAAGAGTTATATGTAGCTCATAAAGTCAGTTACAAACGCAAAATGGTCAGAGAATATTGCTGTTGTAACTTTTAAAAAGTTTGTTTTTATTTTTCTTTTGTTCTTGCAACAAATAAACATTTTAATATTTTTTTTTCTTTAATATGATTACAAAAAAGCTGAAGGTAAAATATTAAACTTCTGAAGGAATCAGTTTATGTGCGGATCGAAATGCAATTTTTATAAGAATTTCGTTTTTAAACAACTATATAGTATAGAACTATATTAAAACAAATTCAAGTACAATTCCAGCGGATAATATACCCTTGTAGATTGCCCATTTACAGTAAAGTTAACCGGAAAATCAAAATTACTTAGTTTGCTTCTAATAAATTTCACAGAGAAATGCATTTCTATTTGAAAGTTTTTTTTTTAAACCTCTGAATTAGGTATGACTACTACAATCTTAAAATTAATTAGTTTATTAGTACTGTTGAGTTGCACTATAGACAGCGAGACTTGTGGGGGATGCTGAACCATTGTACAGATTCCAGAAGTTATTTTATTGATCTTGTGTCTTTTGAGTCTCCTGATCTGATTATTAGTATCCAGGACTTGACTGGCTTCTGCATTGCTGTGTCAAAGTAGTCATTTTGCATGGTTATCAGTATAATCCTTGGTTGACCCATTTTATATTTAAGTCCCTGTGAAGTTCTTCATTGCTCACATATATGTAGGCATTTGTTGCCAGAAGCAAGAACTGGTTTTGACATTGTTGAATCAAGTTACGATTTATTTTCTTCATACACCCCCATAACTGTATACCATATGTCCATATCGGTTTGATCGTGGATGTATGTATATAACACTTTTTTACTATTTAAGTTTAGTTGGGAATGTCGTCCTATAAGCCCGTACATTTGACGCTGTTTGAGTTTTATCTGTTTCACTTTCTATTTTACATGGTGCTTCCAATTGACTCTTGAATCCAAGTAAAGACCAAGATATTTTATTAATGAATTTGAAGTATAAGCTCGCAAAAAAAAAATTACCCATATGAAGATGAATTAAGGAAAGGAAATGTCTAGGGACACCTGCAAAAAACAAAGTTCCTTGAGTCAAAACCAACTATAATCTGCTTTCAATAACAACAGCTAAAAGCAAAAATTAGCCAAAGACAAAATAAATTAACAAACTAAAACTATTATTTACAATAATAAGAAACTAGAAACACTAGAACTAACAACTAAAAACAATAACTAATATTTAAAATGACAATTAACCCAAAGAAACTAAGAAAATAATAAGAAGCTATTACATTTTTGTATAAGAATTTGGTGCTTGAATTTCGTTTAAGAATCTCGTTAAGAAAATTTAAATTTTTCAGCATAGCCGTCATTTATAAAATCCACTAAAAGGAATTTCTTTCCTAAACCAAAAACTTAAATTTTCTGATCATTCTAACAATTAAAACGTATAACAATCATATATTTGTTCATTAATACTATTGTAGAAATAAATGAAATTATTTAACAGAATTTCTAAACTAAATTAATTTTATCATGGATGACAACCACCACACGTTCGGATATTAAAAATCGTCACACCAAATTATCATGTTGTAAAATTTAAAAACACAACTTGAAATAAATTCATTATGGAACAATTTCAAGCTACAAACTTAAGAAAGTTCTTTTTGTTTTTGGCGATGCAGACAACCTCTGTATCCATACATATACAATATCTATACATATGCATATCTATATAGATTCAAAATTTATTAAAAGATAAAACACTTATGTTTTGCAAGTTTGAAACACTTGCACCTATTATGAATAAAAACTACGTTTGAGACCTCTAATCAGTGATAGGCAACAAACTCCACTCTCTTTGTCGCTAGCGAAAAAAGAAAGTACCAAACTTAATGTTGAAAAGCTTTTTTAATTGCTTAGTTCATTGCACATATATTTTATTTATTTTTTTTTTTTGTTTTTATAATTATCAGATATTTGAAGCTTCTATCAAGAATGCTTAAATGCGTTTGGTGCGTATCATTTATTAGCCTTTTGTGGTGAGGGATAAAAAAAAAAAAAGAAAAATAGTCGACCTGTTGTCTCTTTTGATTATGGCGCTATCAATTCTCTACATGTTTAGAATTATATATATATATACTTGCCCGAGGTCAAAATGAGATCATCCAACTAAAATAGCTTTCATCTCAATATATATATATATATATAAATATATGTATTATAATAAAAATGAATTAGGAAGAAATTATTTGCATACTTAAATTAAAATTAAATTGAAAAAAAAGTGCAAAAATTATGTATTGTATTATTAAATGAATGTGAATTTTGCTTGGTCTTCCTACTCAGGCACACACTTTCTTAATTGCTATTCCTAATAATTACAAATCTGTCCAGAATCAAATTAATTTCAGCATTTATTTTGAAAGCGACGTAAGTAACTTTGTTTTTAACTGGAGAAATTTTACGGCTTAATACGTTTAAAAATATTGATATGATCTTTGGAACAAAAATACTTATAAATGTTATCTGAAGCTTTTAGATTTTTACTTATTGGTATAATTTTGTCCCTATAAGGATTAAAAAATAATCACTTTTCTTAACTGCAAAGTGACTTATGCCAGTTTCAAAATAATTAGTTAGTAACAATTTTCAATTTATTCTAGTTTCATTTTTTTTATTTTAACCCTTACTTGTCACACTTCTATAAAATCCCTTACTAGGCACACACTGGGATGCATTATACTTCAGTTACAAAAATTGTTATAAAAAATAAACTATTAAACATTTTAAGTTAAAAATTTGTCAGCAACATCTTGAAGGTAAATTCCAAAAGTTAATTTAGGTTATGCTACTTTGTTGATGGTAGCGTATGGGTATATCATGAATTGCTGCAAGTGAATAAAACAATTAATCATTATTTTTTGCAACTGGATGCTTTAATCTAAACAAAAAAAACCCAACGTAAGCGTTTATCTTTGACTAATATAAAGGGTTTAATTTTTTATTATAATAATGCTGAAGTACATGTCATAAGAAAATCCGCATCTAAAATTGTTAATTAATTGGGAAGCTCTATCTAAGCCTTTATACCACAACAAAATATCTTCAACAATTTTCGTAGCAAACGACTTTTGTATTTATACAAAAAAATCAAATGATTTTATAAAATCTAACATTAATGAAAATATGTTAAAATTCAAAATTATTTTAGTACCTTGAAAAAATTACTAATTTTACTCCGTATAAAAGTATTTCCCTCCTCAAAGAATAAGCTGCGTCGGCGAAAATCTGTTTTTTAAGAGTAATAGATTCATTGAAACCCTTCTATGATTTTTCTATACGGAAAAAATAGAACAATTTATATTTATTCCCAAAATATCCCTAAGTTTGTTTTATGATTTCTTCCTTTTGAATTAAATCTTGTTTTCTAGAAGTTAGGAAAAAAGTTTGGCAAATAGAATGTAGGCAAAAATAACATTAACATATTTTTTGAGCATTCTTTCCAATAGTTAATTCAAACACCTTTTTCTTTTTCTCATATAAAATAGGTTTTTCCTTTAAATGGACCAATAACAGTATGCTGTTGATGTTTATTCTATTGTACTCAAAATATTCAATAAATAGAATACACTAAAGATTTATTCAAATATCTAGATCAGAATACCTCCTTAAAATGATTCCGTTTGACCAAACCCTGATACAAAAAAATTAAATTTTTATATCATAGATCTGAAATAAAAAGAATTATGCTTGAGATTTAACTCTGATGGTAATATTAAATGTCCTTGAAAAGGCTTAATGTAATTATTTTTACTATATATCAAATACGTTTATAATAATTTTAAGACACTTTCCTCATTGAAAACTGAATGGTCAAGTGATCCTAATTATATTAATTATATAAAAAGCTGAATTTTTTTATTTTTAGTTTTCCACAAGTTTAATGCAAATATACATAAATATATATATATATATATATATATATATATATATATATATATAAGAGAATTATGTTAAATATATAAATTCTTCAACATGTGTGTCTCTTTGATTAGCCTATATTAAAAACAATAATATATCCATACAATTTTCCAATATGAGTTAGATTTTAGTTCCTACACTCCTTAAAAAAAAAAATTTCCAATGTTATCAAAAAAAAAAAGGTTTCACGTTTATTTTAATTAATTTACACTTTTAAAGTATATTCAAAAAAGTGCTTATCAACAAAACATTTACTTAGCTTACCGTCTCAGAAAACTGATCCAAAGGTGTCCGTGATAAAGTAGCAAAATCTTCTTTGGTTGGAGACATCATCTAGCTTTAGTCTTTTTAAATTTAAATTCGCAATTTTCACTTTTCAAAAAGATATTTACTAATTTTTAAATCACTTTATATTTAAGTATTAAAAATTCAAATTAATATTTTTATGTGAAAATAACTTTTCAAAGACTAAATTATAGCAAAAAAAAAAAAACTCAAAAAATTAACTTGCCCTGTAATTATTCTAAAAAAATAAAAAATTCTATTAGGTACACAATAAATAAATAAAATTATTAATAATCACGAAAATTCACATCACATTTATGTTTAATAGAAAAATAATAGTTATATACTTTATATCTGCTTAAATATTTAGAGAACGAGTATAGAAAATTTTATGATACACTTAACAACCACAATAATTAAATTAATAACATTAAAAATTAATTACACAAAAATAATTAATTAATGTATAAAATATTAAAATAAAATAAAAAAAATCATATACACAATAACTACCGCGTTACTTTATTCATACTAAATAAAATACCAATTGTAAAAATCTAAACGAGCAAGCCAAACAGCACATGGTAAATGTACTTGAAAATATGAGATAGAATCAGCTTAAAAGAGAAAAGCTGTTGCAATTTGCACATTTTGAAAATGAGACTGACATGCGAAGCCGGTTCCGTGTTTTATATTTTTAACATGATTGTATATGAAAAAATCTTAGTTCTGTTTTATACGAAATATAGTATGGTATTAGTTTTAACTAAATAAAACCTGTTTGGATTATACTACTTTTTGTGGTAGGGTAATAAATTTATATATAGCCAAGTATTATTTAGTTTTCTATTTGAGCTATATTTCTTCTTTGTTACTTTCTTAAATAATTTTTCGCGGATTATCATAAGAAAAAAAGATTTTCTTATTGCTTTCTACAATGTTAATTTAATATTACTAAAATGTCTGAGTATTGGAGTTCAACTTTTCGAATTAAGGAATTAAATAATATTCTTAAGTGTCATCTTGAAATTGAAATAAATCTTTTAACAATAATTTCAATAGCCTCTCAATAGCTTTGAAAGCTTTGCAAAATTTTGTTTATTTCAACCGTTTTATTTGCATGCTGTAACTAAATAAAGCTTTCTTAAGCCCATTTACCATGCAAGTTTTAAATAAAGCTTTTAACAATAATTTCAATAGCCTCTCAATAGCTTTGAAAGCTTTGCAAAATTTTGTTTATTTCAACCGTTTTATTTGCATGCTGTAACTAAATAAAGCTTTCTTAAGCCCATTTACCATGCAAGTTTTAAATAAAGCTTTTTTAAGCCCATTTACCAATTACAATTGCTTATTAATGTTTCATCTTCTTGATTGTTTGGAATTAGTTCTCCTTTTGCTTTCGGATTATTTTTGTAACAGTTTGTAACTTTGTATGAAAAAAACAATTTCACCGAAAAAACTGACAAAAACTTTAGAAAATGATTATGCATTAAATGCTATGTTAATATCGATGGCTTAAAAAATTGATACCTTGCGTCTTAATATTAAGATTAGTTAACCTCGAAACTCTTTTCGTTCCAAACTTACTATAAACCCACTAAATGCGTTACTGTAAATTTTTCTCCTTGTATAGAAGCACTCCATGAAATAAACTTTTTCTTCAACAATTAATTCACTCACTATTTCACTATGGTTGTTGGCTTTCTACTACAGTTAAAGAAAACTGGCGGAAGACAGAAGTCATACTAAAAACTGAATCAGAGGCTCTCAATCTTTTTATACCTGCGACGCCCTTTACAGACTTTAATTTTTTCGCGGCGCCCTTCTTTTAAAAAAAACTGTGCTTGCTCTAATATGCATTAAGATTACTTTATTTATTATTAAAGAAAAATCTAAAAATCATCTTATGATTTATTTTTCTTAGTATTTTTTATTAGAAAATATATTGGTATGTTATAAAATCAATGAGAAGGATGAGCTTGCTTTCTTGAGCACAGCTTCTCTAATCTTGGCTCAAGTTTAGAAATTGCTACTCTCATTACTTTTTCTAAATTAATTTGCGACCTGTATTTTGATTTAATAACTGCAACTGCAGAAAAGCCAGTTTCACATAAATATTAGATGGCAAACGGTAAAAGAATCTTCAAAGCTGTAGAACTTATAGTAGGATATTTTTGGTTAACACTGCTCCAAAATTCCATTAATCTGTCTTTGTCGAATTATAGTTTTAGTTTTGTATCACAAGTTAAATCTATCAGTTGTTCTTCCTCGACTGCTGAAAGTGTAGATGGGAGTGGGTTTGATTGGAATGGATCTCTAATCCAGTCATATTGATTAAGATTCTCAGAAAAATATTTATCAAAATGAGCGCTTAAGATTGTTAAGTGCAAACTTGGCTTCAGACAGTTGTAGTATATGGGTTTCATTTCCTTGTATCGATTTATTGAGAATATTTAGTTTCTCAAATATGTCGCAAAGATACGCCAATTTTATCAAGAAATCAGAATCATTAAACATTTCTTCGTCCCTATGCGATTCAATCAGTAAATACGCGTACAATTCATTTCTTAATTCATAAACACGAGAGAGTACGTCACCTCTTGACAACCAACGAGAGTTACAAAAATAAAGTAAAGATGTATGCTACCTAAATCTTCACAAAGCTTTTGAAAAAATCTTGCCTTCACAGGTCTTGTTTTTATGAAGTTGACAACTTTAATAATTATATCCATAACCTGATTTAATTCAGGTGATAGAGTTTGTGCAGCCAGGGCTTCCGGATGTATGATACAATGCATCCATTTCACATTGGGAGCTTTAGTTTTAATCAGAGCTTGAAGTCCACCGTATTGTCCTGACATTGCGCGAGCTCCATCCGTACACACACCAACACAGTTTTCCCGTTGAATGTTATTTTCTTTGATGTATGAATCTAAGATCATAAACAAATCACTAGATTTGCCAGTATCAGTCATTTTTTTGCAAAATAATAAGTCCTCACATACATTTGTTTTTTCCATGTACCGCACGTAACATATTAAATGAGCCTCATTATTATTGTCAGTTGCTTCATTCAACTGAATGGCAAATAAACCAGAAAGTTTTTCCACAAGTTGCTCATTAATGTCATCAGCTATGTCATGAATGCGACGACTAATTGTATTATTAGAAAGAGGAATATTTTGTATATCGTTAGCTGCCGATTCTCCAATCATCACTGATACCATATCAACCGCTGCAGTTAAAATTAGATCTTCCACAATTGTATGTGGTTTTTTGCATTTAGCAATTCGGTGAGCGACCTTGTAAGAAGCTAGCAGTGTTTTTGAGGGAATAGATGCGCTAGAAAACAATGATGTCGTTTGATGCCTCAACTCTCGCAATTTTCTTACAAAAAAATCTCGCGGTTTTCCTTGTAAATTACTGTGCACTGTTTTTAAATGACGCGCTAATTTATTGGGAAGCATACTTTCAGCAGCCAACACCATATGGCATACAACACATTGTGATAATTCCACATTTCCTTTGCTAACGTAGGTAAATCCTAAATCTAAATATTGTTCGTCATATTTTCTGAATTTTTTTCGTTGCACTACGGTTTTTCCACTACTTTCTTCAACGCATTTTCTTTTTTCTTTAATAAAGTTATCCATTTTACTATGCATAAAATACAACAAAATTGAAATCAAAACAAAATATATAAACGTATCTAACCGATAAGAACACAAAACTTACTGAATAATAAAAATGAAGGTAAGAGCAAATGAACAAAATACACCTAATTCTGTTTTTAAATGACTTCTTTTACACAATTTCGATTTAATATGACCTAAAATCTTTGCACGACTTTCTTGTAAGTAACACGATCCAAACTAAAAAATTTCAGTAATCAGATAAATTCAAAGTGAGCAGCTCCAAAGGATTTTTTGTTTTATTTTCGGTAGCGCGTGTAGAATTGTGTGCAGAAAAAAACTTGACTAGTAACCAGCCAAATCATAAAATGCAATAAAAAAACCAAACAGAAATAAGTTCGCGCCTATAGTACTCATCGAAGCCACAAATGTTTGTCAGATTTGGCGTCAATTTTTTGTTGCATATCTTTAAAATTGTCTGAAGTTCGAAATTTTTTCCTTGAATTACTTCAATAGGTAATAGTTGTTCACTCTGAACTTTGGTTTTAATTTTTAAAGTAAAAGCATTTTTTTGTATTCAAATAAAAGTTAAGAGTATGCAATTCTTATGTAAATAAAATTATTAAATTTTTTTGCAAAATTGGTAAATAGTAAGTTAATTGATTTTCAGTCATTTGTATTATGAAACTGGTCTTTTGGAAAAGAATGAGCGAGCAAACTTTGGGAAACTCTGAACTAACTAACTAATCAAGATGATTTCTCAGCACTCGCATGTGGACTTCATAAAAAAATAATTGGATAATTTTTTGAAATCTTCAAATTTTGACGCCAATTTTATTCGGACATTTTTTCAATTCTTGTTTAATTTTTTAAAATAATAAAATTTAATAATTCCATTCTCATTCTTCATTTTCAATGTTCCCTTCTAATGGAGGTCCTGGAGCATTAAAACTGCCGATTTCATCAACAGTGAATGAATTTTTTTGGTTGAAGTGGAATTTTGTTTTTTATACTATAAATTTTTAGGGTTACCTTAAAAAATATCTTTTCATCGAGCTTAACGAAAAAAGTTAAAAATTTTTAGACTAGTGTGGTATTAAGTCCACATTTATTAAATTAATTGTTTTTTATTTTTCTACACTTTTCTTACAATAAAAAAATAATAAAATATTTTTAAGTAATAATATAAAATATTTAAAAATTGCTAACTGCAAAAATATTTTAAACTAACTTTTATTTGTAATATGTCAACCAAGTAAACAATCGAGGCTTGCTTGACATATTACAAAAATTTACAAAAACTTAAAAACTACTACGTTTTGTTTTTTTTAATGAAATTATTAAAAATAATAATTTTAATGTCGCCACATTACTCCCCCACCAGATGAACTGTAAGTTAATCGATATTATTTTAGTTTAGTATTTGAGGCGAAATTAACCTTTTTTTTTGAATAACAATCAGCTTTGGAATCTGTTGGAGAAGGAGGAGAGTCAATCAGTGAAAAGTAATAAGGTTTCAAACGTTCAACAGAGATTTTAACGTCTTTCCCTTTTATTTTTACCGTAAAACAATGTTGGCCACGAGAGACCACAGGAAAAGGTCCATCGTAAGGGCTTTTCAAAGCTAATTTAACAGGGGATTTAATGAAAACATGTGAACAGTCGTCCAATTTTTTAAATTTAAAATATTTGTTATTGGAGTGATCTGAAGCTTGAACAGGACGTATATTGCTAAAAATATTCTGCAACTTAGTAACAAAATCGGATTGAGATAAATTCTCTACAGATTTCTGTAAAAAATCTCCAGGTAATCTGAGCGATTCTCCGTAAACTAACTCTGCAGGAGTAGCTAAAAATTCTTCCCTAAAAGTAGTTCTAAGCCCCAACAGAACAAAAGGAAGTGATTTAGACCAAGCTTGCTTACCATGGGCCATCAAAGTAGTTTTAAATGTCCTATGCCATCGTTCTATAAATCCATTTGATTTGGGATGATAAGGACTTGTGCGAACTCTTTTAAATCCAAACATTTTAGATAATTCCTTAAACAAATTAGCTTCAAATTGTCGCCCCTGGTCAGTTATAATGATTTGAGGAATACCAAAACGTGCAATCCACACCCGACATAATGCCTCAGCACAAGATTCTGCTGTGCACTCAGTTAAAGGAATTGCTTCCGGCCATCTTGTATATCTGTCAATGATAGTCAGACAATAATGGAAATTTTCGGATGTAGGAAGCGGTCCAACAATATCCATATGGATAGTTGAGAAACGAGAAGAAACTGGCTCAAACTTCCTGGGGAAATTTTTAACATGTCGTGAAATCTTATTTTTTTGACAAGCTAAACAATCCCGGGACCAATTGTTACAATCCCTATTCATTAAAGGCCAAAAGAATTTGGAAGTGACCATTTTATTTGTTGCCCTAATACTAGGGTGTGCGAGGTCATGAACTGATTTAAAAACCTGAAGTCTGAACTCTTCTGGAATATAAGGTCGGACATTATTATTAGAAGTTTCACAGTAGATTCTTGAATTTGAATTAACAACTGGGAGCTTTGCAAATGTGAAAGCTTCGTTATTTTTAAGATCTTCCAAAATCTTATCATTCTCTTGTGCCGCAGCTATTAAATCAAAATTTAAGCTTGAGGGGAAATTAATTTCATTTACACGTGAAAGAGTGTCAGCTACAATATTTTCTTTTCCTGATACGTGTCTAATATTAGTGGAAAATTGACTAATGAAATCTAACTGTCGGAATTGCCTTGGAGAAGCTTTCTCCGCTTTTTGTTTGAAAGCAAAAATAAGCGGTTTATGGTCCGTAAAAATTACAAAATCTCGACCTTCAATTTGATATCGGAAAAATTTGATACCTTTATAGATCGCTAAAAGCTCACGATCATAAGTGCTGTAGTTTTTTTGTGCTGCATTCAACTTTGTTGAGAAAAAACCTAAAGGTTGCCACGATCCTTGAACATGCTGTTGTAAAACAGCACCTATGGCAATGTCAGAAGCGTCTACAAAAAGTGCTAGATCAGCTGCAGGATCTGGAAACGCTAAAAGAGTTGTTTGTGCTAAAACAGACTTTAACTCATTAAATGACGCTATAGAGGTGGAATCCCAATTAATTTTTTTGTTTCCATCCTTCTTGCTTCCAACTAAAAATTTATCTAATAGCAACTGATGTTGCGCTGCTTTAGGGATAAAACGTCTGTAAAAATTTACCATCCCGAGAAAACGTCTTAATCCTTTTACAGTATCGGGACGTTGAAAATTTTTAATTGATTCAACCTTATCAGGTGATGGTTTAATACCATCTGGGCTAATAAGATGTCCAAGAAAATTCAAATTTGATTTCGAAAATACACATTTATCTGTATTAATAACCAAACCGTGCTCATGCAACTTTTGAAAAATGAGCTCCAGATGACTTAAGTGGTCTTCTTCCGATTTAGACGCGACTAAAATGTCATCCAAATAGGTAAAACAGAATGAAAAATCTTGAAATACCCAGTTGATAAACCTTTGGAAAGTTTGGGCCGCATTGCAAAGACCGAAAGTCATACGAGTAAATTCAAATAACCCAAAGGGGGTACAAATCGCAGTTTTTGGTATATCCTCTGGATCAATAGGAATTTGATGGTATGCCCTTTGTAAATCCAATTTCGAAAATATTTTACAATTTTGAAGATGATGCACAAAATCATGAATAAGAGGAATGGGGTAACGGTCCGGAATAGTGATTGCGTTAAGACGTCTATAATCTCCGCAAGGTCGCCAATCACCATTCTTTTTTAAAACCAGGTGAAGAGGCGAAGACCACGGGCTATTCGACGGTCTACATATGCCTTTGTCTAAAAGCATGTTAAATTCTTTTTTGGCAGCTAATAACTTTTCTGTAGATAGTTGTCTTACTTTAGATACAACGGGATTTCCCATTGTGAAAATTCTATGTGTTACATTATGTTTGATGGGCTTTGCACAGTTCAAGTCCTGAGTTACCTCATACCATTTTGTAAGAAGCTTTTGAATACCAAGGTCGGATGAATTGTCTAGTACTAGAGATAAATTTGAATGTAAACCTTTCGAAACTATACACAAAGAATTTATTGAAGTTAAAGGATCAATAATTAACTGTTTTGATAAATCTACAAGTAAACCATAATGGCTTAAAAAATCAGCACCAATGATTGGTTTAACTACGTCAGCAATTATGAAACTCCATGTAAAATTACGACGTAGCCCTAAATTGAGAGTTAAAACTTTACGACCAAAAGTATTGATTTTCGATGAATTAGCTGCAGAAAGTTTGAAGTTGGAAGGTGTAGGTCTACCCGTAGTTTGAATTGGAATCACTGAAACGTCAGCCCCAGTATCAATTAAAAAATGACGACCTGAAGATTTATCAAAAATTGTCAAACGGCTTGACAACTTGCCATTACCAACCACCGTTCGAGTTGACAGGCGATTTAGTTTTTTGACTTAGTTATAAATGCGCAAGGCTTAATGCATTTGGTGGCCTTATCCGCAAACTTAGCGTGATACCAGCATAAATTATCATTATTATTGCTTTTAAAGATATTCTTTGACTTAGAGCGGGATCTAGAACGTCTAAAATTTTGTTGTACGTTAACCTTTTGTTTTAACTCATTCAATCCGCTTGTTAATAAATCCAAACGTTCTAAAATCAAGTTAGTTTGACTAGTTTCATTAGTGCTGTTACATGAATAAACAATAGGTTTATTATAAACATCAGCGATTTTATCAGCACAATTTGCGAGCTCTGTTAAATTACCTGGATTACATGCTAAAATTGCCTGCATATTATCCGGAAGACGTTGCAACCATAACGAACGTAACAATTCTTCCGAAACAACGCTGCCTCCTAGTTCTCGCATCTCTCTTAAGAACTGGGAAGGCTGACGATCTCCTAAAGATAAATCACCTAAGAGTTGACTGAGTTTGGCAGTTTCACTAATTGATAGACGATTAATTAAATTAGTCTTTAAATGATCATATGCCTCACTAGCATGCGGGTTTCTAATAATATCACTGATCACTTGAATTATCTCTCCGTCTAAAACAGATAAAACATAATTGAATTTGGTTCGCTGGTCTGTAATTCTGGCGAGCTGAAATTGAGCTTCTAGCCTATCAAACCAAAATTGTGGGGAAGATTTCCAAAATGGTGGAGGTTTAACTGCGACAGCAGACACTGACGGTAAAATATCACCCACGAGATTGTTCATATTAAATAAAAAAAAAACAAAACGTTCACAATATTAAAGTAATAATAAAATAAACAAAAGATAATTATGAAACAATTAAATAATTAATAAATGATTATAATAATATTAATTTTTAACACGCTCAGAGCAGCCTCACTCTGAGAAAAAGAAAGGCTTTGTCCCGTGTTAATTTAATATAATATAAGTTATATAAGTGTAGACTTAACTTGTATGATTCCAATAATTCTTGAAAATGAAATTCTTGAAATAGCTGGAATCTTCAACTTCTTTTGAATTTACGACGAATTGTCGTCTTGATTGTTTTGATTGAATCTTTATAATTGAAATTCAACTGTAGTAGTTGTCAGGATCTTGAAAATTGAAACTTGAGTAGCATCAACGCTAGAAACATTGAACCATGTTCAGAATGATGTTATATCCTTATTTAATGCTTCTGATACAAACGGTTGCTTTTGAATATTAACTTTAACATATTCAATAGAGATCCAATTTCTTTTGGTTGGAGTCACCAATATGTGGTGACTTATTGCTCCTTGTCGGGGTCACCAATATGTGGTATTAAGTCCACATTTATTAAATTAATTGTTTTTTATTTTTCTACACTTTTCTTACAATAAAAAAATAATAAAATATTTTTAAGTAATAATATAAAATATTTAAAAATTGCTAACTGCAAAAATATTTTAAACTAACTTTTATTTGTAATATGTCAACCAAGTAAACAATCGAGGCTTGCTTGACATATTACAAAAATTTACAAAAACTTAAAAACTACTACGTTTTGTTTTTTTTAATGAAATTATTAAAAATAATAATTTTAATGTCGCCACACTAGCTTGAAAGAAAAGTTACGTTTTCCCCCTGTCTTTTTTGCCTCTCAAAATTTTAAATAAAAAAAATTTGTACTAAAAAAATCTTCATAGCCGCGTTCTCTAAATTTTCATGTGAATCGGTTATATAAAACTTGAGATATCGCGCACATCGTTTCTAAAAAAGTAGTTTCAAAAAAAAGTCGTTTAAAGTTTTAAAGACTAACATCAACTAAGGACAAAATATGTCACGAAATGAGTTGTACCTCCGGAAATTATTTAAATTTCGAAAAATTCTCTTGGGAACATTTTTCTAGGGGCTTAAGCTACGAAAATATGCAAAAAAACATTTGTTAATTTACTTTAATTACAATGAATTTCAAAGGTAAACGCATAGTCTTAAATGTGTATATGATTTTAATAAATGGTTATGAAATGTTAAATTAAAGTTATTAAATGTAACAACTAAATTTTTGTAAAAACTAAATTTATCGTAAAAATTGATCGAAAATAGTTATTGAGTTGTAAATATGCTAAAAATGGAGATTATAAAAAAGTGAGAATTAAATGCCAGCATTTTCAAATTAAAAAACATATAATTTTTAAAGGATTAGAACAATAAAAATAAATAAAATATTTGTAGTGAAGATTTTAAAAAGATACAGAAATGTGGATAAAATACGTTTATTTGGATGATCCGTAAAATTATTTAAAGCCGAATAAAAATACTTAAATTTTCCAAGGTGGCCTAACATAAAGGCCTTGAAAAATACTGTATCCATACAAGCTTGGGAGCTCAATATGTTTCAAATTTAACAAATATTTAATTGAAATACGCATATAAATTAGAAGAGAAGATTGTCAATGCCACAAAATATTGAATAATTAGAAAAATATATACAATAAATGTTATTTTCCAGACAACTACATTGGCATAAGTTCAATTTATACATAAGAGGCCATTATAATATATTTATACAGTAAGACATACAGTTAAACAATTAAAATTTAAAATTTTGTTGTTTGTTTGCTGTTTTTTTTTAAGCCAAGGCAATAAGGGCTATTCATTTTAGGCTAAAATTAAAGCACTTTTCTTATACTTTTTGTAATACAAAAAAAATAATGAAATCAAATAATGCCCATAATTTAAGTAGGACTTACGTATTTTGCTCACTGTCATTGCCTTGAGAATTGGAATTCAATTTGAAATTTTAACCATATTTCAACAAAAATATTATTATGAACAAACGCTAAATTAATTTGTGTATTCACGTATGGTATTTTCGAAATTAATTCTTATCAAAAAGATAAATATTTTCAAACACTTATTGCTCGTTATATAAACTTTGAATTATTTCAATGAGTATGTTTTACTAATAACAATTTGGGTATAAAACCTATTATGATCAATCAGCGAAATTTCAGCAAGATTTTTTATGGATAACAGAGTTTGATTACATTTTGATTTTAGTTTTACATACTAAGAACACCACTTTTTCCATAGCAAGAAGATTTTAAATAATTTTTTAAAAGATTTGATTTGTCAGCCATCGCCTAATATATTGTCTTAACTCCACAGTATTTTCTTCTAAGCCTTTTACTATCCCCTAAAGCATCTCAAGAGGACGGCGTTATCACTTAAAAAAACTGCTTTAAGCTGATAATTTCTATAGCTAGGAGGGTCTTAAATGGTTAAATTTGAAGACATTTGCAGTGGTTTGCAGTTTAGAGGTTATTGGCTTAAATTTTATCTAACATGTGTAATAATTAACGCATTAAAAGTTTACGACATCCTTAAAAGTTTTAAGAGGTTAATACTTTGTATCAAATTTAATAATAATTCACAATTGTACAGACTAATGGTAGATACTATTAAAAACAACACACACTCAATATTATCATATTGTTTACTATTTAAAGCCAGAAACCAGCCGGAATTTTTAGGTTATTTGTAGTAACAGGTGCGATCGTCTAAAAAAAGCTCTAGTTCAAGAACAAGCTCTAGGTAAATATTGGATTTCCTACAAAAAAAGTTATTACGGCTTACTTCAGCAGTGGTATATCAATCATTGCTCATAATCATTTCTTCTTTTTCCAATGAACTCATTTATAAAAAAAAATGTGAAATAGGATTCTCGCGGTGTAGTTTGTACTTAATAAAAAGAAACACAAGCAAGTCAATATATTTGGGTAAGTTTAAGGATAGAGATAAATCGGATGAAGAATATTCTTTTAAGAGAAAAACGAAAAAGGTATCGTTGCAAATTTAGGATCAAAAGCTTCAAAACATAAATATTTGCTAACGATAATTTTTTTAAAATTCTCTACGCACTCATTCTTTTAAGTAAATTTTCAATATTATAACGATTTCTATAAAGATTGTAATTTAAATATATTTCAAAAGAAGATATTCAATTTTGTGATTGTATTTACTTCCCCGCTCCTTAGGTTTTATAATTTATTATTTTTGGATATAAACATAAAATATAAAGAAACAAATACAAATTTAAAGATATCAAGTGGCAAATTAATTTTGGCAAAATAAAATGGTATTAATGTTAAATAAATTATTGTGGAAGTTTTTTGTATATTTTAATGTTATTACCGTGAGGGAGATAAATAGATTTATACGCCCATTAGTAATTTTTCTATATACTTCAAATCATTTGAATGGATTAGTTCAATTAAAGCTCCACCCATGTTTCGTAGAAAAAATTTGCTATAAAAGAGAATGCTATTAGCCACTATCTCATCACTTAGTTTGAGGTGTTTAACTTGAATAAAAAATGAAGTTTTTTAAGCAAATACTGTTTTGCCTTATTATAACAATTTGCACCGCTGAATTCTTTTCTGATACGGAAGCAAATACGGAGGAATGGGAAGCAACTACAACTGCTATAGAAGCAACAACACCAGTTGATAACTTTTCTAAACCTTTGGAGGACGAATTCAGTAATGAAATTACAACAACCACTACACAGGCACCAGAAACAGTTACAACTTTTTCTGATACGGAGGAAACAGAAGCAAATACGGAGGAATCAGAAGCAAATACGGAGGAGGACCGAGAAGCAACTACAACTACTATAGGAGCATCAACAACAGTTAATGACTTTTATAAACGAATTGACGAATCTTTCTGTAATTATTTAGCCTAGAATGAAAACATTAGCATAAATTATGATATAATAAAAGTTACATTTGAATTATTTACTTTTAAGTTATATTTTATTATTTTTTATTTTTTTTATATTTAAACAAATTTCAAATAAAAGTCTTTTTTGCATAATCACATTCATCTCCAGTTCTGATTTTACAATTTCCAATAGTTTTATAATCGTTTGGAAGTGACTAAATTTGTAATCATAGATTTTTCACTTATTGTTAGCCGCTTATAATAAATTAAAAAACCATTTTTTGGCATTTTTGCAGTTTTGGTAAAAAAAAAAAAATGATTACGTTTGACTAAATTACATTTAGTGAAACAAATTTACTGCCCTGCTAGAATAAATTATCCTCCAAGGACTAAGAGATCTTTGAACAATAAAAAAATCAAAATTAAAGAAATACATTTTGGTAATAATATTTTTATTGCTTAAAACTTCCTTCATTTAGAGGTAACACTCACAGTTCCTGACATCACAAATCTTTTGTTACTTTTTCACTGACGATCAGTGAAGGCAAAGTAACTATGTAAAGCGGGGTGTTCACTATATTTCCGAATCAATGATTCGGCTCTTAGTTCCCATTTAAAGTATATGGAAAGCACAAATAAGAGAGAAAATATCCAACATGTTGAATATTTTACTCACAAATGATTCAACCATATACTTTATATGGGCTGAGAGAGACGAATCATTGATTCACATTTATAGTGAATACCCCGCTTAAAGGACGAAGCAATTATTGTTTCTTAGTTCACTACTACCTTCTTCGTTATATAGACGTATTTAACACCTTTCTTAAAAGGATATAATTTACTTTATGTAGATAGTGATGTAGATAGATAGATATAGATAGTGATTCACATGTTCACAATTTATTACTTTAGCAACAAAATTTTGATTGAAAGTAATGTAAAATTGTTACTAAACCAAAGTTAAAATTAAAAAATTGTTTAGTTACAGTCTCACATCAGCCAAAGCCTTCAATTTAAATTGGTTCATCCTTCATAAAGATGTTCCACTATTATTTTCATTTATACTTAAAGAACCAATTTTATTCTTATTGGATGGAGAGACTTTCAAATGTTGCTGTTAAAACTTCCAAGCTACAATTTCAGTTTTTGTTTAAGTAGTAAGTTCCAAAAGTCTTGAAAATGCAAATACTTCCGTAGTTTTGAAAGTTTAAAATTTGTTTTTTTAGGGCAGAGCTGTACATATATTTTTTTATATGTGTTTTGTATGTAATCACAATCATTTACCAAACAAATACAAACACAGTATTTTTCAAGGCACATCCAATTTTATCTGCGTTAAAAAAAAATGGATCTATGCAAATTTTAAAATTCAATTATGTCTTTGAAATTGATTAAATATTACTTTCAAAGACATGTTTTAACTGAAGAGATAAGACCAATCGAATGTTATTATCACAATTAATAGATAAAATATATTTCAAAATTGTTATCTACATTAGCATAAATTATTCTTTGCGTAATAAGTCATCTTAATATGAAAAAACAGTAACAAGTTGAACAAAAAAATTCCACTCAAAAGTTTGCTTTTTATTTTCCAATAAAAATAAACATTTTTTAAATATATGAAGCCTCTAACATGGTATTCACACTTACAAAATATGATCATATTCCTAATGATCATTGGCACTTTATGATAATATTTCAGTTATATTTACGTTATATATTATCAATAATGTTACGAAAACTATGACGTTCACGAACGTAATATTATGATATTTGGTTTTAAAAGGGTCAAATGATAACCCTAAAGGTGAAAAATTATGTATTAAGTCTAAAAACCATTCAAAAACAAACAAAGACCACAAAACAAAACACTGACAAAACTCAAATGACATTAATCAGCTTCTTTGAAAATATTACATGTCGCCAGTTTGCCACGGGAATTGTATGATCTAAAATATGATCGTTGAAGGTAAAATATGATCATTAGGAATATGATTATATTTTGTCAGTATGCCTACTATATAAATCCACTTTTCTCAAAGATATACTACTACATATTTTCTTTAGTGCATTTCTATATGTGTGGCAACATTGTAAATGACATTATAATTTCTCGGAATTTTGGTGTCTCCCCGTTTATTACAAAATATTAAGTCACATTATGAAATATAGTAATGTATCGTATTTGTTCACTTATTTGGATGAAAGGTGAGACGTTTTATTACAGGTATTTTGGAACTATAGACAGTCCTTTAAAAAAAAAAGATTTCTTGTATGCCGCTAAAGAAAATTATACTATCATAATAAAATGCCGAATATATAAAAAGTTTATTTGGCATGAAATGAGGCAAACTGATTTTGTTTCCACCAAACCCTTAGAAGATGCAATTCTAAGAAGGTGAAAAAATGCTATGGTGAAGAAATGAAAGGTTGAATAAGGGTTTTGAAAAGCAAACCATATACAATGTTCGATAAAACTTCATTTAGTGAGAATGAGGATTTCAAATCACTAAATTTATCGCCCTCACGGGAAAGATCGCAGGAGTTTGAAAATATAGTACTATTTTACACGTTTATGTCATCATTATGATCAAGTTTTGGAAAATAGTCATGATATTTTGGAGAGGGCAATCATATCTGTAAATTTTTCGAATGTGATATATTGTTAGTAAGAGTATAACTAATTTTGGTTGAATGGTAAAAGTTCAAATAAAGCCCATTTATTTTGTTATTTTTCATTTTTTTTACTTTCGAAGAATTTAATAAAAATTTTATAAGGAGAAATTGGTTTGTTTCAATTGCAATCTCGTAGTTAATATTTTGTAAATGAAAGGTAAGTAAGTAAGTAAGTAGGTTTACTATTAATGTTGTGTTCTCCTTTGGCCAGGACTCTTCTGCGTGAAGTAAAAATGGTGGTTTTTTAAACCAAATCGATTCCTTTATTTCATTCAGACAAGGTCTGCAGGGTTTTGTTTACTCGGAACATATCTCCATTCACTAACTTTAGTCAATTGTTGTATTGAAGAGACTCTGTTACAAGCAAACGTTTTCCATGTAGATACGTGTGAACATAACCATCCCAGAACTATTTTAGAATCTGTCCACAAATAATTGCTTCTTATTTCAACTTTTAAGCATTTCGTAACTCTTCGTTGAAGTCGTGACAAGAGCTCAGCTCCATTCTAAACAGGGAGAGTTTTAACTACCTTAGCTGGGGCAACCCTTGATTTTGCTGCGATCAAGTGAACTGTAACATTTCCATCCTGATCGTCACAATTATTATATAAGCAACACCCATATGCACGTAGCGACGCATCTGAAAAACCATGAAGATCAATGATGACTTGCCCTGCATTTAATATAATATGACGAGGAATACGAAGTTGTTTGACCACCAACAATTCTTTTATGAGCACCTCCCACTTATGATGAAGATCCATAGGGAGGGAATCATCCCAAGGTAGCTTCAGTATCCAGAGTTCTTGGAAGTATACCTTTGCCCTTATGTCAATGGACTTATTAAGCCTAGTGGATCAAATAATCTTGACATCTGGGCAAGAACCTTACGTTTTGTGAGCATTACCTTTGTTAGTGGTTTCATAAGTGTATGTAAAATAGTCCTCTCTGGGTTCCCAGTCGATTCCAAGAGCTCCAATGATATCCATGTCTCCTATCTTTATTAATTTGTTACCGGAATTCTCTGGAATAGTCTCTAACAGTGGAGTATAATTCGAAAACCATTTATGCAATTCAAGGTGTGCAGTATCTATTATACTATGTACTTGTTTCTTTAAGTTTAAGAATTCTTCTATACTATACTATTAGCACCAGTCAGTAGATTATTGACGTACATGTCATGTTTCAGTGAACTAGCCCCTTTAGACAGTGTATTAATATACTTATCTGATACATGGTTAATGCATCTTGTAGCAAGAAATGGCGCAGCAGGTAAACCATAAGTAAGTGTCTGTTTATAATAAGCAATAATAAAATTAAATTAAACTTTACAATGTGGTAAATGGCTTGGCCATCGTCAATCGCTCAGAAGGTAGCTCTCCCATTTTCTGTATACGTGCCTTTGCTCGAGAACGCAAACAAGTTACACAATTTCTTACGATGAGCTTGATAATTTGTTTTACACCTATGATCCAGAGCTTTAGTCTAATAGTGGTTTCTAGTAATCTGCCTGTTGCGTGCAAGAACTTGTGATGATAATAATGAACTATCAGCTTGCTCAATTTGTTTGATTTATCTAGTAGAGGGATGGGCAAACTACGGCCCGCTGGTAGGTTTTATGCGGCCCGTGGATAGATTTTTAATTTGCCGGTTCGACGAAAATTAAAAGAAATTTTATGAATAAAAGCACTGATATAAATGATATTACTCAATTATAATACTAGTATTTATTAGAGGTGTTGATGAGAGCTTTAAAATAACCGAGGGACTGGCGTGCATGCGTTCTTTAAAGGAAACTACAACGGGGTGTGATATTTTTCTTGAATCTCAGGAAGGGCTTTAACTTTGAAAGTGCCTATAACAAATACATGTAATATTACGACTGATGGAGTACCAAATATGGCAGAAAAAAAATTTGGATTTCTTTGACCCTTTAATAAAAACTACCCCGGGAACAATGTTGTTTTTCTACATTGTGTTTTACATCAAGATGCTCTGTGTAAATCTGCATTGAATATGAAACTTTGCATCTTTCACAGATCTTCTTTGTTATATGAAAAACTTGAATGTCAAGATGCAAGAAAAAAAACCAATTTATCGACGATATCTGGGCCCATATTAAAGCTTTTAAACTAATCTGTTAATCTGCTTATTGCGCAACTAGCTAAGAATGACTTTTCTCAAATCTCGAGGTTAAATTGAATACCCTCATTAAATGAAGAGAAGCTTAGGAATTATGCAGATGGCTTGAAAAAACTGCGTTTTGAGTTCGAACGCAGATTTCAAAATTTCAGTGCCATGCAAATGGGATTGGATATTTTTACCATGCCTTCCAACGTAAATTGTGAAGTAGTGAGGTCAGATTTGTAGCTTGAATTAATTGAGTTGCAATCTAACAATCATCTCAAGCAGCTGTTTCTAAATATGCCAAAGTTAAAGTTTTACAAATCATTATCGAAAGTAATTTTCGCAAATTTAATATCTCACGCCCACAAAATCAATAATTTCAGAAGTACTTACAGATGAGCATTTAGCCTCGTTCCCTAGAATCAGTACAACCCACTTTAAACCTCATTATAAGGAACTTTTAAAAATGAAATCGCAATTTCATTCATCTAATTAACATATTTAAATTTTTATTCCTTGTATATTGTTTTTGAAATTTTAGAAAAATTTATCTTGGCCCGCCAACCTTTTTTTTCGATTTTTGGCCCGCGACCAAAAAAGTTTGCACATCACTAATCTAGTATGATAGGGTCCTGTTGATCATAATTAACGTTTAAATGACGCAATCATCTTCCCACTCGCATTATATTACATTTATCTAAAAATGGTTCCAACGAAAACAATTTGCTACCTACCAATGGATTCATATTTCGTATTAATGAATTATATTCAGTTTTGAATGCTATTTTTTGTTCAGATTTTACCCATGCATTCAATGTTTGATCTAATTCAATTGTAGTTAAATATTCTGTTGTATCTGTTACAATATCATCCTTTTTTTACATTTACGGAGAAATCTTAGTATCCAAGCTAAAATTCTCAATAGTTTGCTAAATGACGAAAATCGATCTGTTAATAAGTTTACAACATATTTAGAATTTTCCCAGACCCTAACGCATATGGCAGCACCATAATACTGATCCAAATACGTAACTATGCCAATTTAGGCAATACACCTCTGAAACCTCAAAACATGCAAACAAAATTTTGTAAACAAGACTCAGTTATATGAATATACAAGTACCCTCAGGTACATGAAAAGAAAATTTCTACTTAAATAAATAATATGCTTAAGCACGGTATCATAAGAGAAAGTAATTCTCCGTACAATAGCCCCATATGGATTTTACCAAAGAAATTAAATAATACTGTAAGAAAAAATGGAGAATTGCTCAAGCAACGTTCCAGTGCCTAACGAATTCGATGTTAAAATAAAATATAAATAAAATATGTGTTGCTTACCTTGACGATATTCTAATCTTTAGCACAACATTAGCTGAACATGTGGAAAATATAAAAAAAATATTTAATAAAATGCGTTTTTTTCTAAGGAAACAGAATACTTGGGTCATATTTTGATAACTGAAGGCGTCAAACCAAGCCCCAAAAAAATTGAAGATATTTTAAAATTAAAATTGCCATAAACACAAAAATAAATCAACTCTTTGTTGGGTATTACAGGTTATCATCGAATATTCATTAAGGATTACGCCAAAGTAGCTCAACCAATACTAAAGTAGCTCGACGCAATAGTTTAGAAAAAATGCTAATATTAATTTAAATGATCCTAACTACATTAACGCTTTTAAAAAGACCTTTACAGCTGCTCCTATATTAAAATACCCCGATTTTAACAAAGAAATTTAAATTAATTACCGATGCTAGCGCTTATGCCATTGGAGCTATTCTTCAAAAAGAAAACTACCCAATCTGTTTTTCTAGTAGAACCAATGAACGCAACTATTCCACAACGGAGAAAGAACTTCTTGCTATCATTTGGTCTACAAATTATTTTAGACCCTATATCTACCCGGGTCGAGTATTATCTGCTAACAGACTATCAACCTTTAAAATGGCTATATGCTAAAACAAAGGGAACAGATGTAAATCCTATACTTTATAGATGGTTGTTAATATATTAACATTGAATACCTCAAAGACAAAGAAAATGAAATAGCGGGTTTTCTCAGTCGATTTAAAAACGAGACAAATGAAACAATCGTTATTGACGTAAATAACAAGAGAATGGAAGAGACTGATAGTTCTAAGGGATCTTTCTACCCATTACAATACTGATAGTATTGCCGATACAATACATTCACAGAATGAAAACTCAAGTAATATTAGTTACTATTGTTAATCTATTTAAAACCCAGATTATACTTACAAAAACAAAAAAGATGAAATCGTTAACAAAAACAAGAAAATCTGTTTAAACTCTCCCGATCTAAGGAATAATTTTTCTAACATCTTAAGAAGGTCCCTCCATACAAATTAAAAAAATAAAAACAACAGAATTAGCACTTGAGATAGACAATAATCTCAATAATAAAAAAGCGCCTGGAATGGATAATATTACTCCCAGACTACTTAAGGAATTACCAGCAAAAGCTATTATCCTACTCAAATATATATATAATGCATGTATAAGACTTGAATATATTCCGGACAGTTTTAAATCAGCCAAAGTCATCATGATTCAAAAACCCGACAAGCCAGCCGAGGAAATCAGTTCTTACAGGCCTATATCACTCTTACCAACTATCGCTAAACTATTTGAGAAATTGTTAATAAAACGAATAAAACCATACATAAGCATTCCAGACTTCCAATTCGGATTTAGGAGCAACCATTCAACAATAGACCAAGTCCACAGGGTAACAAATATAATAGAACAAGCATTTGAAGAAAAGAAATTCTGCTCTGCAGTCTTCTTAGATGTCTCACAAGCGTTTGACCGTGTCTGGCATAAGGGACTAATTTACAAAATGAGCTTGTACTTACCAAAAAACTTGTGCAACATATTAACCTCATACATAACGAACCGGAAATTCAGGGTACAAAGTGGAGAAGCTTTGTCTGTTCCCAACATAATGAATGCAGGTATTCCACAAGGAAGTGTTTTAGGACCCCTGTTATATCTGCTATACACCGCTGACATTCCCACCTCAAAAGACACATGTATTGGTACATTCGCGGACGATACGGTGATATTAGCAAGTGATGAAAACCAGAATAAAGCGGTAGTAAAATTACAAAGCATATTAGCGACATATGATTCTCCAAACATTGTTTCAAACATATCAATAGCTGCTGGTAGTACAGTAGTAGTACATCTTTGCATCGAGCTTAACGAAAAAAGTTAAAAATTTTTAGACTAGTGCTATAGTTCAGACACCCGAATTTTTAGTGTTATTTCGGACGCCATAAAAAAAGCAATAAATATTTTAACAATAGACTTTTTTGCTCGTTTTTCCAATTCTTCAAGAAAAGAGGTGTGGTTAGGGGACTACGAAGAATTTTTTATAAAAAAACTGTTTTTCACAAAATGGCGCCAGCTTGAAAGAAAAGTTACGTTTTCCCCCTGTCTTTTTCGCCTTTCGAAATTTAAAAAAAAAAATTTGGACGAAAAAATCCTCATAGCCGCATACTCCAATATATAAAGAATCTTTGTGCCAAATTTCATGTGAATCGGTTGTATAAAACTTGAGATATCGAAAAACGTAGTTTCAAGAAAAACGCGTTTAAAGTTTTAAAGACTAACATGAACTAAGGACTTTTAAAATAATACAGAAATGTGAATAAAATACGTTTATTTGGATGATCTGTAAAATTATTTAAAGCCGAATAAAAATACTTAAATTTTCCAAGGTGGCCTAACATAAAGGCCTTGAAAAATACTGTATCCATACAAGCTTGGGAGCTCAATATGTTTCAAATTTAACAAATATTTAATTGAAATACGCATATAAATTAGAAGAGAAGATTGTCAATGCCACAAAATATTGAATAATTAGAAAAATATATACAATAAATGTTATTTTCCAGACAACTACATTGGCATAAGTTCAATTTATACATAAGAGGCCATTATAATATATTTATACAGTAAGACATACAGTTAAACAATTAAAATTTAAAATTTTGTTGTTTGTTTGCTGTTTTTTTTTAAGCCAAGGCAATAAGGGCTATTCATTTTAGGCTAAAATTAAAGCATTTTTTTTATACTTTTTTAATACAAAAAAAATAATGAAATCAAATAATGCCCATAATTTAAGTAGGACTTACGTATTTTGCTCACTGTCATTGCCTTGAGAATTGGAATTCAATTTGAAATTTTAACCATATTTCAACAAAAATATTATTATGAACAAACGCTAAATTAATTTGTGTATTCACGTATGGTATTTTCGAAATTAATTCTTATCAAAAAGATAAATATTTTCAAACACTTATTGCTCGTTATATAAACTTTGAATTATTTCAATGAGTATGTTTTACTAATAAAAATTTGGGTATAAAACCTATTATGACCAATCAGCGAAATTTCAGCAAGATTTTTTATGGATAACCAAATTTGATTGCATTTTTATTTTAGTTTTACATACTAAGAACACCACTTTTTCCATAGCAAGAAGATTTTAAATAATTTTTTTAAAGATATGATTTGTACGCCATCGCCAATTTATATATTGCCTTAATTCCAAAATATTTTCTTCTAAGCTTTTCACTATCCCCTAAAGCATCTCAATACCAGCAAGAGGATGGCGTTCTCACCTACTTTAAAAAAACTTCTTAAGCTGATAATACCTATAGCTCTTAAATGGTTAAAGTGGTGGTTTGCAGTTTAGAGTTTTTTGGCTTAAATTCTATCTAACATGTGTAATAATTAACGCATTAAAAGTTTACGATACCCATAAAAGTTTGAGAGGTTAATACTTTGTATCAAATTTAATAATAATTCACAATTGTACAGACTAATGGTAGACACTATTAAAAACAACACACACTCAATATTATCATATTGTTTACTATTTAAAGTCAGAAACCAGCCGGAATTTTTAGGTTATTTGTAGTAACAGGTGCGATCGTCTAAAAAAAGCTCTAGTTCAAGAACAAGCTCTAGGTAAATATTGGATTTCCTACAAAAAAAGTTATTACGGCTTACTTCAGCAGTGGTATATCAATCATTGCTCATAATCATTTCTTCTTTTTCCAATGAACTCATTTATAAAAAAAAATGTGAAATAGGATTCTCGCGGTGTAGTTTGTACTTAATAAAAAGAAACACAAGCAAGTCAATATATTTGGGTAAGTTTAAGGATAGAGATAAATAGGATGAAGAATATTCTTTTACGAGAAAAACGAAAAAGGTATCGTTGCAAATTTAGGGTCAAAAGCTTCAAAACATAAATATTTGCTAACGATAAATTTTTTTAAATTCTCTACGCACTCATTCCTTTAAGTAAATTTCCAATATTATAATTATATTTCAAAAGAAGATATTCAATTTTGTGATTGTATTTACTTTCCCGCTCCTTAGGTATTATAGTTTTTCTTTTTTTTGGATATAAATTTCATAAAATATAAAGAAACAAATACAAATTTAAAGATATCAAGTGGCAAATTAATTTTGGCAAAATAACTTGGTATTAATGTTCAATAAATTATTGTGGAAGTTTTGTATATTTTATTGTTATTACTGTGAGGGAGATAGATAGATTTATACGCCCATTAGTAATTTTTCTATATACTTCATTTGATTGAATTAGTTCAATTAAAGCTCCACCCATTTTACGTAGAAAAAATTTGCTATAAATAAGAACGCTATTAGGTACTATCTCATCAGTCAGTTGAAGTCAAGTTTGAACTTGAATTAAAAATGAAGTTTTTTAAGCGAATACTGTTTTGCCTTATTATAACAATATGTACCGCTGAATCGTTAAATCTGCGCGAGTTTGAAAATCTTGGAATAAAAAAAAAATTATCTGAAATCAATTTCTCTTTAATGTGTGTGGATAAAGTGAAAAAAGCACCAATCCAACGTGAGTTTGAAAATCTTGGAATACAAAAAACATTATCTGGAATAACTTTCTCTTCAATGTGTGTGGATATGGTGACAAAAGCGCCAAACCAACGTGAGTTTGAAAATCTTGGAATACAAAAAAAATTATCTGAAATCAATTTCTCTTTAATGTGTGTGGATAAAGTGACAAAAGCACAGATCCAACGTGAGTTTGAAAATCTTGGAATACAAAAAAAATTATCTGAAATTACTTTCTCTTCAATGTGTGTGGATATGGTGACAAAAGCACCAACAACCACCCAAGCTACTACGCAGGCCCCAGAAACTACTACAACTACTACAGAAGAGTCAACAACAGCTGATAGCTTTTGTGTTCCTTTCAAAGATGATTTCAGTAAAGAAATTACAACAACAACTACTACGCAAGCACCAGAAACTACTACAACTACTACAGAAGCATCAACAACAGCTGATAACTTTTGTGTTCCTTTCAATGATGAATTCAGTAAAGAAATTACACTAACGACTACTACGCAGGCACCAGAAACTACTACAACTACTTTAGAAGCATCAACAACAGCTGATAACTTTTGTGTTCCTTTCAATGATGAATTCAGTAAAGAAATTAAAACAACGACTACTACGCAGGCACCAGAAACTACTACAACTACTTTAGAAGCATCAACAACAGCTGATAACTTTTGTGTTCCTTTCAATGATGAATTCAGTAAAGAAATTACACTAACGACTACTACGCAGGCACCAGAAACTACTACAACTACTTTAGAAGCATCAACAAGAGCTGATAGCTTTTGTGTTCCTTTCAAAGATGAATTCAGTAAAGAAATTACAACAACGACTACAACGCAGGCACCAGAAACTACTACAACTACTTTAGAAGCATCAACAACAGCTGATAACTTTTGTGTTCCTTTCAATGATGAATTCAGTAAAGAAATTAAAACAACGACTACTACGCAGGCACCAGAAACTACTACAACTACTTTAGAAGCATCAACAACAGCTGATAACTTTTGTGTTCCTTTCAATGATGAATTCAGTAAAGAAATTACACTAACGACTACTACGCAGGCACCAGAAACTACTACAACTACTTTAGAAGCATCAACAAGAGCTGATAGCTTTTGTGTTCCTTTCAAAGATGAATTCAGTAAAGAAATTACACTAACGACTACTACGCAGGCACCAGAAACTACTACAACTACTTTAGAAGCATCAACAACAGCTGATAACTTTTGTGTTCCTTTCAATGATGAATTCAGTAAAGAAATTAAAACAACGACTACTACGCAGGCACCAGAAACTACTACAACTACTTTAGAAGCATCAACAACAGCTGATAACTTTTGTGTTCCTTTCAATGATGAATTCAGTAAAGAAATTACACTAACGACTACTACGCAGGCACCAGAAACTACTACAACTACTTTAGAAGCATCAACAAGAGCTGATAGCTTTTGTGTTCCTTTCAAAGATGAATTCAGTAAAGAAATTACAACAACGACTACAACGCAGGCACCAGAAACTACTACAACTACTTTAGAAGCATCAACAACAGCTGATAACTTTTGTGTTCCTTTCAATGATGAATTCAGTAAAGAAATTAAAACAACGACTACTACGCAGGCACCAGAAACTACTACAACTACTTTAGAAGCATCAACAACAGCTGATAACTTTTGTGTTCCTTTCAATGATGAATTCAGTAAAGAAATTACACTAACGACTACTACGCAGGCACCAGAAACTACTACAACTACTTTAGAAGCATCAACAAGAGCTGATAGCTTTTGTGTTCCTTTCAAAGATGAATTCAGTAAAGAAATTACAACAACGACTACTACGCAGGCACCAGAAACTACTACAACTACTTTAGAAGCATCAACAACAGCTGATAACTTTTGTGTTCCTTTCAATGATGAATTCAGTAAAGAAATTACACTAACGACTACTACGCAGGCACCAGAAACTACTACAACTACTTTAGAAGCATCAACAAGAGCTGATAGCTTTTGTGTTCCTTTCAAAGATGAATTCAGTAAAGAAATTACAACAACGACTACTACGCAGGCACCAGAAACTACTACAACTACTTTAGAAGCATCAACAACAGCTGATAACTTTTGTGTTCCTTTTAATGATGAATTCAGTAAAGAAATTACACTAACGACCACTACGCAGGCACCAGAAACTACCACAACTACTTTAGAAGCATCAACAACAGCTGATAACTTTTGTGTTCCTTTCAAAGATGAATTCAGTAAAGAAATTACAATAACGACTACTACGCAGGCACTAGAAACTACTACAACTACTACAGAAGAATCCACAACAGCTGATAGCTTCTGTGTTCCTTTCAAAGATGAATTCAGTAAAGAAATTAAACCAACAACTACTACGCAGGCACCAGAAACCACTACAACTACTACAAAAGCATCAACAACCACTACTACGCAGGCACCAGAAACTACTACAACTACTTTAGAAGCATCAGCAACAGCTGATAACTTTTGTGTTCCTTTTAATGATGAATTCAGTAAAGAAATTACACTAACGACTACTACGCAGGCACCAGAAACTAGTACAACTACTTTAGAAGCATCAACAACAGCTGATAGCTTTTGTGTTCCTTTCAATGATGAATTCAGTAAAGAAATTACAATAACGACTACTACGCAGGCACTAGAAACTACTACAACTACTACAGAAGAATCCACAACAGCTGATAGCTTCTGTGTTCCTTTCAAAGATGAATTCAGTAAAGAAATTAAACCAACAACTACTACGCAGGCACCAGAAACCACTACAACTACTACAAAAGCATCAACAACAGTTGATAGTAAAGAAACTACAACAACCACTACTACGCAGGCACCAGAAACTACTACAACTACTACAGATGCATCAACAACAGCTGATAACTTTTGTGTTCCTTTCAAGGATGAATTCAGTAAAGAAATTACAACAACTACTACTACGCAGGCACCAGAAACTACTACAACTACTACAGAAACATCAACAACAGCTGATAGCTTTTGTGTTCCTTTCAAAGATGAATTCAGTAAAGAAATTACAATTACGACTAGTACGCAGGCACCAGAAACTACTACAACTACTACAGAAGCATCAACAACAGCTGATAGCTTTTGTGTTCCTTTCAAAGATGAATTCAGTAAAGAAATTACAATAACGACTACTACGCAGGCACTAGAAACTACTACAGAAGCATCAACAACAGCTGATAGTAAAGAAACTACAACAACCACTATTACGCAGGCACCAGAAACTACTACAACTACTTTAGAAGCATCAACAACAGCTGATAACTTTTGTGTTCCTTTCAAGGATGAATTCAGTAAAGAAATTACAAAAATAACTACTACCCAAGCACCAGAAACTACTACAACTGCTACAGAAGCATCAACAGCAGCTGATAGTAAAGAAATTACAACAACAACTACTACGAAGGCACTAGAAACTACTTTAACTACTACAGATGCATCAACAACAGCTGATAACTTTTGTGTTCCTTTCAAGGATGAATTCAGTAAAGAAATTACAACAACTACTACTACGCAGGCACCAGAAACTACTACAACTACTACAGAAGCATCAACAACAGCTGATAGTAAAGAAATTACAACGACAACTACTACGCAGGCACCAGAAACTACTACAACCACTACAGAAGCATCAACAACAGCTGATAGTAAAGAAATTACTCCAACAACTACTACAACCACTACAGAAGCATCAACAACAGCTGATAGCTTTTGTGTTCCTTTCAAAGATGAATTCAGTAAAGAAATTATAACAACAACTACTACGCAGGCACCAGAAACTACTACAACTACTACAGAAGCATCAACAACAGCTGATAGTAAAAAAATTGCAATAACAACTACTACGCAGGCACCAGAAACTACTACAACTACTACAGAAGCAACAACAACAGTTGACAGTAAAGAAATTACAACAACTACTACTACAGAAGCATCAACAACAGCTGATAGTAAAGAAATTACAACATTAACTACCACCCATGCACCAGAAACTACTACAGAAGCATCAACAACAGCTGATAGTAAGGAAATTACAACAGCAACTACAACGCAGGCACCAGAAACTACTACAACCACTACAGAAGCATCAACAACAGCTGATAGCTTTTGTGTTCCTTTCAAAGATGAATTCAGTAAAGTAATTATAACAACAACTACTACGCAGGCACCAGAAACTACTACAACTACTACAGAAGCATCAACAACAGCTGATAGTAAAAAAATTGCAATAACAACTACTACGCAGGCACCAGAAACTACTACAACTACTACAGAAGCATCAACAACAGCTGATAGTAAAGAAATTACAACGAAAACTACTACGCAGGCACCAGAAACTACTACAACCACTACAGAAGCATCAACAACAGCTGATAGTAAAGAAATTACTCCAACAACTACTACAACCACTACAGAAGCATCAACAACAGCTGATAGCTTTTGTGTTCCTTTCAAAGATGAATTCAGTAAAGAAATTATAACAACAACTACTACGCAGGCACCAGAAACTACTACAACTACTAGTGAAGTATCAACAACAGCTGACAGTAAAGAAATTACAACAGCTACTACTACAGAAGCATCAACAACAGCTGATAGTAAGGAAATTAAAACAGCAACTACTACGCAGGCACCAGAAACTACTACAACCACTACAGAAGCATCAACAACAGCTGATAGCTTTTGTGTTCCTTTCAAAGATGAATTCAGTAAAGAAGTTACAACAACAACTACTACGCAGGCACTAGAAACTACTACAACCACTACAGAAGCATCAACAACAGCTGATAGCTTTTGTGTTCCTTTCAAAGATGAATTCAGTAAAGAAATTATAACAACAACTACTACGCAGGCACCAGAAACTACTACAACTACCACAGAAGCATCAACAACAGCTGGTAGTAAAGAAATTACAACAACTACTACTACGCAGGCACCAGAAACTACTACAACTACTACAGAAGCATCAACAACAGCTGATAGTAAAGAAATTACTCCAACAACTACTACAACCACCACAGAAGCAGCAACAACAGCTGATAGCTTTTGTGTTCCTTTCAAAGATGAATTCAGTAAAGAAATTATAACAACAACTACTACGCAGGCACCAGAAACTACTACAACTACTAGTGAAGTATCAACAACAGCTGACAGTAAAGAAATTACAACAGCTACTACTACAGAAGCATCAACAACAGCTGATAGTAAGGAAATTAAAACAGCAACTACTACGCAGGCACCAGAAACTACTACAACCACTACAGAAGCATCAACAACAGCTGATAGCTTTTGTGTTCCTTTCAAAGATGAATTCAGTAAAGAAGTTACAACAACAACTACTACGCAGGCACTAGAAACTACTACAACCACTACAGAAGCATCAACAACAGCTGATAGCTTTTGTGTTCCTTTCAAAGATGAATTCAGTAAAGAAATTATAACAACAACTACTACGCAGGCACCAGAAACTACTACAACTACCACAGAAGCATCAACAACAGCTGGTAGTAAAGAAATTACAACAACTACTACTACGCAGGCACCAGAAACTACTACAACTACTACAGAAGCATCAACAACAGCTGATAGTAAAGAAATTACTCCAACAACTACTACAACCACCACAGAAGCAGCAACAACAGCTGATAGCTTTTGTGTTCCTTTCAAAGATGAATTCAGTAAAGTAATTATAACAACAACTACTACGCAGGCACCAGAAACTACTACAACTACTACAGAAGCATCAACAACAGCTGATAGTAAAAAAATTGCAATAACAACTACTACGCAGGCACCAGAAACTACTACAACTACTACAGAAGCATCAACAACAGCTGATAGTAAAGAAATTACAACGAAAACTACTACGCAGGCACCAGAAACTACTACAACCACTACAGAAGCATCAACAACAGCTGATAGTAAAGAAATTACTCCAACAACTACTACAACCACTACAGAAGCATCAACAACAGCTGATAGCTTTTGTGTTCCTTTCAAAGATGAATTCAGTAAAGAAATTATAACAACAACTACTACGCAGGCACCAGAAACTACTACAACTACTAGTGAAGTATCAACAACAGCTGACAGTAAAGAAATTACAACAGCTACTACTACAGAAGCATCAACAACAGCTGATAGTAAGGAAATTAAAACAGCAACTACTACGCAGGCACCAGAAACTACTACAACCACTACAGAAGCATCAACAACAGCTGATAGCTTTTGTGTTCCTTTCAAAGATGAATTCAGTAAAGAAGTTACAACAACAACTACTACGCAGGCACTAGAAACTACTACAACCACTACAGAAGCATCAACAACAGCTGATAGCTTTTGTGTTCCTTTCAAAGATGAATTCAGTAAAGAAATTATAACAACAACTACTACGCAGGCACCAGAAACTACTACAACTACCACAGAAGCATCAACAACAGCTGGTAGTAAAGAAATTACAACAACTACTACTACGCAGGCACCAGAAACTACTACAACTACTACAGAAGCATCAACAACAGCTGATAGTAAAGAAATTACTCCAACAACTACTACAACCACCACAGAAGCAGCAACAACAGCTGATAGCTTTTGTGTTCCTTTCAAAGATGAATTCAGTAAAGAAATTATAACAACAACTACTACGCAGGCACCAGAAACTACTACAACTACTAGTGAAGTATCAACAACAGCTGACAGTAAAGAAATTACAACAACTACTACTACAGAAGCATCAACAACAGCTGATAGTAAGGAAATTAAAACAGCAACTACTACGCAGGCACCAGAAACTACTACAACTACTACAGAAGCATCAACAACAGCTGATAGCTTTTGTGTTCCTTTCAAAGATGAATTCAGTAAAGTAATTATAACAACAACTACTACGCAGGCACCAGAAACTACTACAACTACCACAGAAGCATCAACAACAGCTGGTAGTAAAGAAATTACAACAACTACTACTACGCAGGCACCAGAAACTACTACAACTACTACAGAAGCATCAACAACAGCTGATAGTAAAGAAATTACTCCAACAACTACTACAACCACCACAGAAGCAGCAACAACAGCTGATAGCTTTTGTGTTCCTTTCAAAGATGAATTCAGTAAAGAAATTATAACAACAACTACTACGCAGGCACCAGAAACTACTACAACTACTAGTGAAGTATCAACAACAGCTGACAGTAAAGAAATTACAACAACTACTACTACAGAAGCATCAACAACAGCTGATAGTAAGGAAATTAAAACAGCAACTACTACGCAGGCACCAGAAACTACTACAACCACTACAGAAGCATCAACAACAGCTGATAGCTTTTGTGTTCCTTTCAAAGATGAATTCAGTAAAGAAGTTACAACAACAACTACTACGCAGGCACTAGAAACTACTACAACCACTACAGAAGCATCAACAACAGCTGATAGCTTTTGTGTTCCTTTTAAAGATGAATTCAGTAAAGAAATTACAACAACAACTACTACGAAGGCACCAGAAACTACTACTACGTAGGCAACATTTGATAGTTTATTTATTCAATGAAATATTTTTTAATTATTGTTCTGTATTTCTTTAGCCTAGAATGAAAATATTCAAAACTTTATATTGGTTTAAATTATGATATAATAAAAGTTGCATTTGAATTATTTACTTAAAGTTATATTTTTCCATTTTATATTTAAACAAATTACAAATAAAAACCTTTTTCTGTATCATAAAGAAACTCGTTTTTTCGTAATCACATTAGTCTCCAGTTCTGATTTTACAGTTTCCATTACTTTTATAACCGTTTGGAAGTGACTAAATTTGTAATCGTAGATTTTCCACTTATCCGCTTATAATAAATTTAAAAACCATTTTTCGACATTTTTGAAATTTTGTAAAAAAAAGAATGATTACGTTTGACTAAATTACATTTAGTGAAACAAATTTACTATCCTGCTAGAATAAATTACTCTAAAAGGACCACTAAAAAAATAAAAATTGAAGAAATACATTTTGGTAATAATATTTATTGCTTAAAACTTCCATCATTACTTTAGAGCTAAGCTCACAGTTCCTGATATCACAAATCTTTTGTTACTTTTTCACTGACAATCAGTAAAGGCAAAGTAACTATTGTAAAGGACGAAGCAAATATTGTTTCTTAGTTCACTACTACCTTCTTCGTTATATAGACTTAAATAACACCTTTCTTAAAAAGATATAATTTACTTTATGTAGATAGTGATGTAGATAGTGATTCACATGTTCACAATTTATTACTTTAGCAACAAAAGTTTGATTGAAAGTAATGTAAAATTGTTACTAAACCAAAGTTAAAACCAAAAATTTTTTTAGTTACAGTCTCACATCAGCCAAAGCCTTCAATTTAAATTGGTTCATTCTTCAGAAAGATGTTCCACTATTATTTTCATTTATACTTAAAAAACCAATTTTATTCTTATTGGATGAAAAGACTTTCAAATGTTGCTGTTAAAACTTCCAAGCTACAATTTCAGTTTTTGTTTAAGTAGTAAGTTCCAAAAGTCTTGAAAATGCAAATACTTCCGTAGTTTTGAAAGTTTAAAATTTGTTTTTTTAGGGCAGAGCTGTACATATATTTTTTTATATGTGTTTTGTATGTAATCACAATCATTTACCAAACAAATACAAACACAGTATTTTTCAAGGCACATCCAATTTTATCTGCGTTAAAAGAAAATGGATCTATGCAAATTTTAAAATTCAATTATGTCTTTGAAATTGATTAAATATTACTTTCAAAGACATGTTTTAACTGAAGAGATAAGACCAATCGAATGTTTTTATCACAATTAAAAGATAAAATATATTTCAAAATTGTTATCTACATAAGCATAAATTATTCTTTTCGTAATAAGTCATCTTAATACGAAAAAACAGTAACAAGTTGAACAAAAAAATTCCACTCAAAAGTTTGCTTTTTATTTTCCAATAAAAATAAACAGTTTTTAAATATATGAAGCCTCTAACATGGTATTCACATTGACAAAATATGATCATATTCCTAATGATCATTGGCACTATATGATAATATTTCCCAGTGTGTCAGTAATCTTAACGTTATATATTATCCATAATGTTACGAAAAATATGACGTTCACGAACGTTATGTTGGAGGGATATAGCAATCATATCTGGAAATTTTTCGAATGTGATATATTGTTAGTAAGAGTCTAAATAATTTTGGTTGAATGGTAAAAGTTCAAATAAAGCAATTTTTAAAGTGTTAAATTGAAATGAAATGAAAATTAAAATTAAAGTTAAGAATTAGTTTTAAGACTTCTTTCAACCAATAAAGGGTGAATTATTGTTTGGTTGAAGTTAATTGTAATCCAAATAAAAAAAAAATTAAATATTTTCTAATATTGTTTTATTAAGTAAACCAATATCTCCATAATTGGCGCAGTCGGTAGGATTTCTTTCAAAAGATTGGAATCCAGTGATCGCAAAAAAATTTTTTTTTCCTTTTGATTAAAATAATTAAATAATTAAGCTCGTTTTTTTTTACTACTGTATAGTGGTGTTTTATAAAAAAAAAATAATAATAATAATACAAATTTCAGCAAACAGCGAACAACATTTCAGCATAGAATTATGTTTATCTGCGAGTCAGTCAACAAAACAACAAGAACCTGATCTAGATGTTACCAGGACATTAGGACAGTCAGCATCCTGGGAGTAAACTAAAACTGCGTTGATGCACAACTTCAGAGTGAGGAAAACTTATCATCAGCTGTATCACCAAGCATTTTCAGCAACAAATTTTCAAGTAAAAAATTATTTTGCAATTTAAAAAAATAAACTATCGGAATTAAACGAAATATATGAATAGGATGCGGAAAAGTCACAACAAATCGGCCCCAAATTAATGAGGAAATGATGTTGAAAACATTCATAAATAATATCGATTCTAATTCAGCATCAATTATTTTAAGTAGAAAAATTAATAATTTAAGAGAAGCTTTCAATTTATTAGAAGATTTGTATATAATAAGAACAATAAACAATAACAATTGTTAATAACAATTAACAATAAACAAAATTTTTTAAAAAGAAAAAATTTTTAATTCTAATTTCGCACAACACAAACAACAAAGCACTTACAACTTTGGAAATAACTCAAGACATAACTACACCATCAGTTTTACCAGACAACAACCACAGAATAAACCCCAACCAATGAATGTTGATCATATAGTATCCCACATCAAGAAAATTTTCATTTAACGCCTGCAAAGTATACTTACCAATAATCGAATTGACTATAGACAAAAATAAAATAAAATGCTTAATAGACACCGGTTCCTCTACGTCACTTTTAGATGAAAATAAATTACTTCAATACAAAAAAATTATTTCAAATAAAACAGTTAAATGTAATAAACTTAATACAAATACTTTGGTCACAAAAGAAATAAGAACAAATTTACTATTTGAACTCAATGAAGATGCTTATATGGTTTGGATGTTCACCAAATTTCATAATAAATGCTTTGATGCAATTTTAGGACAAAACATCCTAAAATCTCTAAGTGCGATAGTTGATATGCAAAAAGAAAATTTTAATAATTAATAATAGTGTTATCAAATTTATCAATAAATGCCCTTATAATTTTAATGAAGTTTTTCAACTGGAACCTTCTAACATTAGTTTTAGAGAATTCGAAAATTTATTTGTTTCACTTAACAAAAAAGAAAGTGAACATTTAGAAACCTTATTAGAATCTTATAAGGATCTCTTCTACAAAGAACGAGATTGTCTTATATCTGTCCTTAACAGGCGGATGTACACACTTTCCAACAACATAGAAAGCCACTTTTTTGTGGAGAGCTGTGAACATAGGTGGTTGGAAATGTTTTGTAACTATACAGCCTTTCAAAGTCTGTAGACAGAGAAAATTGACATCTATTGTGAATTTTTTCTTATTGGATCCTCCTATTTTATGTATCTCTAGCTCGGTTTACTTCACGAATATTAATTGCTTAACTTTTTAGAACAATTTACATGAATAAAAAAAAAATTTTCTTTAATTTTTTAGTTAAAACACTTTTAAAAAATTTAACTACCTGTGACATTTATTTTGACATTTCACATCATATGTTTTGAGATTTAGACGCCATGTTTCTTTTGTCGTCATGTAAAAAATGAAAAAATGGAGAATCGTGATCGACTAAAATTAAATGAGGTCATCATTAATGTTAAATTTCCTATTCCTAATATGGAAAGTATATTGGATAAATTAGGGAGATCCCAATACTTTAGTACTATCGATTTAGCTAAAGGTTTCCATCAAATTCTTGTAAATCAAGAAGACCGATTGAAAACACCTTTTTCAACAACTTTAGGACACTAAGAATTTGTGAGAATGCCTTTCGGACTCAAAAATGCTCAAGGAACGTTCCAGCGCCTAACGAATTCCATGTTAAAAGAAAATATAAGTAAAATATGTGATGCTTACCTTGACATTATTCTAATCTTAAGCACAACATTAGCTGAACATATGGAAAATATAAAAAAAATATTTAATAAAATACGTTTTTTTCTAAGGAAACAGAATACTTGGGTCATATTTTGATAACTGAAGGCGTCAAACCAAGCCCCAAAAAAATTGAAGATATTTTAAAATTAAAATTGCCATAAACACAAAAATAAATCAACTCTTTGTTGGGTATTACAGGCTACTATCGAAAAATCATTAAGGATTACGCCAAAGTAGCTCAACCAATGACGCAATACTTTAGAAAAAATGCCAATATTAATTTAAATGATCCTAACTATATTAACGCTTTTACAAAATTTAAAAAGATCTTAACAGGAGTTCTTATATATTAGGGATATTAGGCATATTAATATTAGGAATTTAGTTACTATTATTAATCTATTTAAAACCCAGATAATACTTACAAATAACAAAAACAAAGAAAATGAAATCGGTAACAAAAACAAGAAAATCTGTTTAAACTCTCCCGATCTAAGGAATAATTTTTCTAACATCTTAAGGAGGCAAAGTAAGGCAAAGTAGGAGTTTACACGAAACTTACAGATAATGAATATAATGTTTTACAACGAAAAATAATACATTTGTTTTATGGAACAAATATAAAGTTTCTAAGATTTTCTTATCATACTAAAAACATGAATAGCGAAGAACAAACATACAAAAACATTCATCAATATCATAAATTTTAAACCGGTCATACTGGAATTAATGAGAATTATGATGGTTTAAAGAAACTTGTGTACTACCCCTTCCGCAAAACCCTTATACAAAAATATATTAATAGTTGAGATATTTGTAACCGTGTTAAATACGATATAGAAACCTTGCAAAAGAAAAATTTAAATTATTCGAAACTCCAACGGATATAAAGCAAATTGTTCTTATGTATATATACACAAACTCAAAAACTAATTTAAGTTTTTCTTATAGAAATTTTAATTATAAGTAAAAAAAAATTTCATAAAATAACTAAATAATTATTGAATCGCATTATGTTGTCATCCAAAACGAGTTTAAATGTAAATTCGACTTTAACATCTTTAATTGTAATGTTAAGGTGGGCACCCACTTAGTGCGTATATCTCAGCGGGTAGCTTTTTTGACGTCAAAATGACGTACAAATGAATTTCACGCTGAAATATCCACATATGAGGGGGAACTTTAGCGTGAGTCTATGACGTCATAAAAGTTACCCGCTGAGATATACGCACTAAGTGGGTGCCCACCTTTATAAATACAAAAATTAGAATGAAATACTTTTGTCAAGTTTAAAACTTTCATGACCAGGGGAACAAGTCAAAGAGACAGTCCATAGATGAATACATGATAAAATTCAAACGTCATAACATGAGCTGTTTTTTTTGAAAGTGGTATAAGTCCACTTTTTAAATAAAATGAGTTAACGGTAATTTTAGTAAGATATAGACACCTTCTATCCATATTTATAAGCATAATTTTAAATGGAGTATAACTTTTCATAAAATAACCAAAAGAATTTTGGGCATAAAATGCTATCGCACAAATATTTTTTTTGGAACTGGTATAAGTCCATTCCTTTAAAAAGCTACTTCTTATTGCAATTGTTATTGATGATTATGACTTCAATGTATACAGAAATTTAACAGATATCATCAGGATAGCGGTATTGGTATTCATTGTGCCTGAGTAGGCTAGGAAAATATAACTTAATAAGTAAAGTCAGTTGTTAAGAAGTGAGTAAATAAATATTATAAAATTTAATTTTATGTTTTATTATTGTTTATTAGAAACAGTTACAATGAATTCACACAACTATAAAAACGATGATAATATGTCAATATCTGATGTTGGTGTTTTAGAAACAGCATTAAGAAAACAGTATCAATTACATACTGCTCAAAACTATTATAGTGCAATAAAAACTTGCCGAAAAAGGAATAGCTTCATTTCTTATGAAATGAAAAGAGAAGATTTTATCTCAACCAAATCTCTAGAGGAGACAATATCAAACAGGAAAAAAAAACAAAGATGGAGAAATTATAAAGTGGTTGAAAATATACTGTATGAGGTTTAAAAGGGATGCACCGTACACAATTTTTTACAAAACTACTATGGAAGAAAGTGCTCCATTTAAAATAATTTCCTTATTACTTGGAAAAAAAGGAAGACCTAAAAACCTCAGCAAAATTACTTTGTCGCCACTATATAAAACTTGACTAAAACAAAGGATAAATACAACGATATGATGAGTTTACTGCCCTACATACCCCCAATTTACCATGAATATTTCAATATGTTAACTGTAAAAGAAAAATAAGTTTAAAATATAAATTGTTACCTCAACAAAGTAATTCACATTTTACATTTGTTTATTTGTATCCTCTTTTCAATATAATTAAAATAAATTCTTAAGGAACTTAATTATGCGTGTGTTTTTTTAAGTGTCTGCATTTTAATTTCAAATTTTTACATTAAAAAATACATTTCAGTGAATCTAATGTCTCTAGGAATATGGACTTAAACTCCCTCACGATTTTATTTTTTATAATATGTTATTTTTGAAAGTGGTATAAGTCCATTTGGAACTAAAAAAAATCGTTTACTTTTTAAATATTTTCAATAATTATTATTTCTAAATAAAATATAAAAGGTGTATAGGGTTAAAAACATCACTAGAATTGATTAACATTTGTCAATATTTTTAAATTAATTGAAATGCAAACCCTTAAATATCTCGATACATGAAAAAATGGACTTATACCACTTTAAAAAAAAAACAGCTCACATTATGAAGCAGTATAACAAGAATAAACCTATAAAATGATGCTTCAAAATGTGGCACAGAGCTAAGTCTTCAACCGGCTACCTATTTGAGTTCGATTTATACTTAAGAAACAAAAAAAATTCTGAAATTGGATTAGGTGAACCTATTGTCTGGAAAAAAATGAAGAGGTGTGTCAACTGTGCTAAGTGCCGAGTAGAAAATAGGACGCATAAGGTATGCAAATTCCATCTTTGATTTACAACCAATGTTTTTTATGACTTTTATTTGTTTTACGTCTAATTAAACCAAAATAAACAGTAAAGGAATAACATTTACTCTAAGAAACCTTATGGCCTTTAAAGGTTTAAGCTTTTGTCATAAAAACAAAGTTTATATCTAAAATTCCTGTCGAAAAAATCAATTGCAAAGTGTTTTATAAAAAATATTATCATATTTTATAACAAAAAAAATGAATTTTCTAAAAATACCATGAATTTAATCAATTTAAATCATTACTATTTTCAATATTTTTTGAAACATCAACTTTTTCTTCCAATTCAAGATATTGATTCCAATTTGAAAGTCTTTTTTGAGTTTCAGTATCAGTTTCACAAATTCTAAAAATTAAAATTTAATTTAAAAAATCCTTAAATTCAATTAAATTAAATGATTTACTTGAATTTAGTTTTACCATCCCAAATACTAGCGATAAGTTGACGTTTCCCAAAAAATCTGCCATTCATCATGGTTACAACTTGATCTGCTTCATCAGGGCATGACATTGATATTTGTGCTACACCTTCAGGATGTCGCTAAAAATTTACTTTTAATTAAATAATTGTAATAAAAAAATACTGTAATGAGAATTCTATAAATGTTTTAAAAAAATTTTAAAATTCATCATTTTGCAGAATATGAGAATTATAGTGAGAAATTTATAGTTTTATATATAATAAGACGACTACAGTACTCATATAAGTTAACAATAACGATACCTCGTCATCAACGAATTTAATAACGGGGTACCGCTAGCCCGAAATTGTAAACAATTTACCGTTCTGCGGGCTTGTAAACTAAGTAAGTACAGTTTGTTAGGGCATGGGAAATTATTAGATTACAAATTAAACCAGTTGACTGTAAGAACTCAGTAAGTTAAGTTGTAGGAATAATTACTAACAATAAGAGAGGATTGTAATTTTAAAAATAAAGCTTTATTAACTAAAATAAAGTTGTATTAACTGGCGCCCGAGCAGGGACCGTTTGATGGAATGTCAGGTGGGTTCAAAACAAAGTCATAAAAACACAAATAAAGTTTTATAAAATTGTTTAGCGGAAAAAATATAAATAAATAAATAGTTGAACTATAATTTTTACAATTAAGCTAAACAAAGTGTTGATTGTTATAAAAAAATAAATAAAAGTTTATAGAGCTGCCTGATAATCAAAATAAATAATAAAATAATAAAAATAGTTAATATAAAACGTTTAAAATTAAACCAAACAAAGTGCCTAAAGAAAATAAATTAAACATCTATAAGACATTTGAATTGTCAAATAAATTATTCCTAAATTAGTAAACGCATAAAACGTTTCTAAAACACTGTAAAGAACTCACTCCACGAACGCAGCGATAACAAGACACGAGGAATTATTGCACTGAATAAATAAAACAAGTTGCAGGAAATTAGGCCCCTTAGTAGCCACTACGGATGAAAAGGAGTCCGACCTGCAGGACAGCCGACTGTATCAAATGTATTCGCTGAATCGCTGCAGGAATCCCGCATCTAATTACTTTAACTTAAGAACATCTAGCTTTCATCTTAGCTACGTAAGAATTTAAGCTTCAGAAATTTTTATAAAAGTTTTTATAAAGCTTAGAAAAATTAATTATTAAGTTCACAAAATTCAAAAACAAGCACATATTAGGTTTCTTGTAAATACTATCCTTATTTTCATTAATTTTATTATATTACATTATTGAAATAGGTAAAGGAAATAATGGATCCTCCAAATAAAAATATGATTCAGCCCTCTTGACTAGACCCCACAAGAAGCCCGCGGTCCCCTGAAATTGATAATTTCATTTTAAATTCATTAACCGAACAAATCATTTTAATAGTTTCTAATATTCTCAATAAAAACGGCGAAAAAATAATACAAAATAGAGCCGAAGAAGACCAAATCATAAACTTAACAGCAGATAAAAACCTTAGCGATATGTACAGAATACCTGACGTCATAAAAAGCCTTAGAGAATTTTCTGGTCAACTTGGAGAATTTAAACGAGAAAAGCTTCATTTGCAAAATCAGTAGGTAGTAAACATAGGAATAACACATCACACATTAATTAATCCTTTTTACAGCAATAAAAAACAATTAAGTTCTTTATTTTAAATGGTCTCACTACATTCGATGGAATAGTAGGAAATGATCCCTTAAGAGAATTCAAGGATGGAAATTCAAAGACACATCCGTATTATTATAAAACTTTTATTTTATAAGGAGAAATTAGCATAATATTTATTTGCCATGGGTCATACTCAGCCGTGATTCTCAGTTTGATATTGTTCGGCTTTTATTATGGGGGACTTAATGGCTCATTTTTGAAGTCAAAGTTAGCTGTAGAAAACTGGAAAAATTAATTGGATACTTATTTTGAAGATTATTTAAAATATATTGTTTAAAAAAATAAGGGAGCTTATACAGTATAATACAGTATAATACAGCAATACAAATAAAAGTATTTAGCAAATCAATAATAAAAGTCTACCTCTCATTAAATATTAATTTTACTTTTATAAAAAACATTTTTTTTAAACTTTTCCATTAATATTATTATAGCCAATCAAAGCAATAAAGTTATTGTGTGTGGTTTTTTTTGTCATTTTAAAAAATATATGAAAAATATCACATCTCAGCATTTTAAGGGGAAAGTACTCTTGACAAATGTCATTCAGCACTTTTTCATAACCTAATTAGTGAAATTTTATTTACAAATTATGCGGTTTTCGTGCATTGGCTCCTGTAATTAGAATTTAAAATTAAACCTATTAATAATAACTAACATTTTTAAGTGAAAAACATTGAAAAATGTTAGAAAGCGTGAATCAAAAACATAATTAAAAATGAAAACATAACCTAAACATGAATAAAAAAGTGCTATTATTAACTAAAATGAAATGACCAATATTTTTTAATTATTTTTTAATAATTTTTGGTGCAAAAATCATTTCAAAACACCTTCTAGAAGCTGGGACCGGACAAATGATAATTCCCCCCCAAAAATTGATATAGTTATATGAAAACGCTGTATATGCTCAAAATGCTGAATTGATAGCAATTGCATTTTTAACTTTTAAGGGGATGGTTCGGTTAATTCGTTGACAAAAATACATGTTTTTAAGAATTTTTTAGCTAGTTGTAGACTATTTAGTTAATTTCTATATGATAACACAACATTTGAATAATATTTTTCCAGATTTTTATTTCTGGAGGCACCTTGAAAAAAAATTGTTTTGCATTGCGCATAATAGCTCGTAAAAGAATCATCTAGAAAACCAGAAAATCAAAATTAATATATTAAAGGAAGTATTTTTTGAGATAATGACAAAAATGTTTGTTTTTTCAATTTTTGATAGACTTTGGAAGACAAAACACCGATTTTCACATAAAAAAATTGACTTGTTTTTTATTGTAAAATTAATAATTATTAAAAGAAACAAAACAGTTCTGGTCATTACCTGATGAAATATGTAAAAAAGTAATATATATACATCAGACGACTACAGTACTCACATATATTTTTATAAACAGATTGTATAAATTAAGATTGTAGTAAACTAAACACTGAATAAAAAGAAAAAAAAGTAAACGAATTATTTACAAATAGAATAAAACATGATCATTTTAGCTTCAGTTCTGTGTTCTTTCTTGATGTCTAGGACTGACTTCATTTTTACTATTATTGACTGCAATAATGAAATTACAAGTCTTTTAAAAAAATAAAATTTGTATCTCCAACTGATTTTATTGTATATATCCATTAAAAAACTAGTTAAAAAAACATAAATAATATATTTCCAATGAAAATCTCAAATAATTATTGCAGGATACATAATTTTAAGTATAACCGGACCTCAAAAAACCCCTATAAAAACGCTAATCTCGACACGGCCTTAAGCACAAATTATTTTTTATTTCTCGTATCCTATTAAAGCTATAAAATTTGTAAAGCCTGAACTATTTATTACAATTTTTAAGTCTACTTTGGTTGTAGTTGTAGTAAATTAATTACACATATTGTATGATCATTTTCACAATCTTTTACATTTTATTTTGTTAACAGGTCAACCTTGTACCAGATTGACGCTTTTAGCGTCAGCGCTGTAATGTTATTTGTTTTTTGTCATTTGAAAGCTAGCATTTTCTAAATGATATTTAATAAATGGCTAAATATTTTAATAAACTTTACTTCAGGTATGATTTCTAAAAAATCCAAAAATTAAAAAATTACTGAAACTATACTTACATCAAAAATAGTGACTTTTCGTACTGTTCCACACTTACTACATTCTTCACGCAGTTCGTTTTGATAGTCAATTATTAAATGTACTTCTTTATCAAAAAGTTCAGGAGTAAATAAGTTTTTAATAATAACAACTTTTTCATGTTTCGAACGTTCTCCACGCATTTTTTCTGGCCGCCAATCAAATAATCTAAAAATTTATTTAAACAATTAATAATAATTAATAGTCCAACACTAAAATCTAGTTATAATAGTAACAGACTACTTCCAAACTTTATAAATAAAGCATTTTTAATGAATTTTTAGTATTTAAGTATTTAGTAGGTATATTTTAGTTTAGTATTTAGAATTTCCTGCAATCCCATTTTTATTAAAAATATAAAAAATTGAAAGTTTTGTTAATGGTTAAAAAACTATTTACCACTTAAAAAACGAACGATTGGCTGAGATATTATTGCATCCAACATGAAAGACGTCAACAAAATTAACAATATTATTTACTTTGACATTAAAAATGGGGTAATCACATACAACACTTTCGAAAAATTTATAAAATTAGATAAAATAGTAAATAATTTAACAGAATTTTAGAATCCGGTCAATTTACCAGAAATGTTACTGTACATATTACAATTAAAATTTATTTAATTATTACATTGCCAAATATAAACCACGCAAAGATTAACCATGGCACGTGACAATAAAATCATTAGTGCACAATAAAGTAGAAGTAACAGTATTAAATTCTTTCGATTCTAACAAATATTTTATTTCAATAAGAGGACTGGAATTAAGTTTTGATTAATGCTTGAAGTCATCTTCAATAGTTCAACAATTTTGAATTGGGCATTTTAAATAGCTGTTTTCTTTAGCAGAATCGTTAGATTCGGCAAACCAGACACAAGACACTACAAAGAAAATCAAACAGTCGAAATATTGTATACTCACGAAAAATGTGAATGGCAGGATAAATCTAGTAGGGGGTATTCACATTGAGGCTTGTAACATTTCGGAAATGTTCCCCTACAATTCTCAGTCCACTAAAATATGTAAATATGTGTTGGAAAATATTACAGATAACATGTGTATATAAATGTGTATTAGTAAGATACCAAGCATGAGGCAGAAATATTTCTGCCTCAGGAAGGGGTAAAAGCTTTTTCGAAATTTGCGAAAGTCCGTCTTACGTACCTTTCACCTCCGCTTATCTAGAAATTAAATGTTACCGGACTCAATGTGAATACCCTGGTATTCTAATAAAATAATCAGTTAACCTAATCAAATAAAAATCGCCAAGTTATTGCTAGATAAAATAGGAGCTCTTTAATATAAAAAGAGAAAAGCATTTAAAATTAAGCAAATTACAGAGAATTTTTATAAAAAGAATACCATAAAATAGTAAACACCTAATAATAAAATCTAATAAGGATAAAACTCACTTTTCTTTCATTTTTTGTATCTTCTCTTTGTCAGTCTTTTTCTTCTTAGGCTTTAGAGCGGGATTGTAGTTACCACGCATTTCAAATTTAGCCTGCTGAACTTTGATTTTATGGCCTCGTATATCATAGCTATCCAATATTTCAAGAGCAAGTTTAACAGATTCAATCTAAAAAAAAAAAGGCACAATTCAAAAAATATTATATACATATTTCATCTATTCAAATTAATAAGTAATTTTTCTTTCTTTTAAAAATTAATATTAAAAATATGTTCAGAGTACAATTTATTAACTTTATTTTACATTTTAAAAATTTTGTACACATAACAAACTAAAATGTTTTATTATTAGTTAAGCGAAAATTTATGTATTCTCATATCTTTAATGAGAATATTTGAAGTAAATTTTAATTCAAAATAAATTGCTAGTAATTCAAAGATAAATTATAATGATTACTAAAAATGAAGAATATTAATCAATAAATTTTATTAAAAAATTACAACTAAAAGGTTAAAAGGTTGACATTTTCAAGATTTCTTCAAGATTTTTAGTTTAAAAAATAATGACAATTAAAAATTACGGGGTTGTGATTTTATTTACTGATGACAAAGGGAATTTTAAAATATACAATATATAAATTGTATGTTTGGTAGTATTTCTTCTTAACCATATTTAACTGTTTGCATCGTCTCTAGTTTCACTTTAGGACTTCACTTTCGGTAACTATAATTCTAATTTTTCATCGTCTTACACTTTTTATTTCCTCACTATCTTCTCCACTGAATTCGTTCGTTTCATGCCGTAATCCATTCGAAATCAATGTATTTTCTTCATACAAAGTGGCAAAATTGAATTCGTCCAAACTTGAGCTTATCTGATCTTGATCAATATTTTTATGTGGCAAAAACTTTCAGTTATTATATTCTTTGCTAAGATTGTTTCAAGCCAATTTTATACTGAGACGCTAAGATTTAGCTAAAAATGTAAGCCAAGTCTAGTCCACAAAAGTATTTCCAAGAGTCATAATATCATATCACACATCGTAAATAAGCAGATCGAGCTATGACAATGTTGATTGGTTCTTTCAAGAAGGCAACCTCTATTACAGGCCTGCACAACATACAGCCCGCGGGCCGCATGCGACCCGTCTGGTTGATGCTAATGTCCCGCACACATTTTTAATGTAATACATGAATTAGAAGAAATCAAAAGACTTGATTAAAATGTGACTATAATTATAACAGACTAAAACTTAATAATAATTTGAATATAACATATCCCAACAACTAAGAATTTTAAATTTTTTTATTTTGCTTTTGTTTGCAATTGTTTATAATATAAATATTTCATTTTTAGCATTAGAAATCCATTTTCGTATATATTTACTGTTCATACTCCTTGTACCTTATTTGATAGTAAAAAATTATAAAAAAAAATAAAGTTAAAATTAAATAAAAAACTCTTTTTATTCTGAAATTGCCTTTAACTTATGTAAATTTATTTCACAGCAAAGTTGCCAGTGTGTACATTGAGAAGATTTTTATGCCTTTCTGTGTACTTTAAGCTTTTAGCCAAAGTTGAGCAGTTGCAGGACAACTAAGTAACAGCGAATATTATTTTTTAAAATCTATCTCAACATAGAAAACTAAAATTAATAAATCTACGTAATCTACATTTTTGGTTTTTATAGTTCTGAAAAATATTTTTTTGTGAAAAAATGAAGCGAAATATTGAAACGAAACGTAGAGTTTTCAATGCCGAGTGTACAAACAAACATTTTTTCAAGAAAAATAATTTGTTTTTGAGTGTCGTGAAACGTTAGCAGTCCCAAAAGAATATAATCTTCGACGTCACTTTGAAAAGAGCCATCAAATTCTCACTAAATTAGATGAAACTGAAAAAAAAAAGCGGCTGTTATGATGACATCTATATGCAAGGAACAGCAATTTTTCAAGAAAACAAAACAGCTTTCAAGGTAGGCTTCCAGATTGCAAGAGAAATTGCCGCTGTTGGGAATTCTTTCACTGAAGGCGAATTCAATGATTTTGATGGCTGTTGTTGAGTTATGTCAGGAAAAAATTTGACTGTTTGGGAATATCAGTAAGAATAGCTGAAATTCAAACCAACCTTAGTAATCAGCTAAAGCAAAAAACTCGAAATTTTCTGTTTTATTGTTTATGTATGGATGAAAGCATCGATTTACAGAATACAGCATAGCTTCTCATTTTTACTAGAGGAGTTGATTAAAATTTTGAAATTACTGAAAAACTTGAAGCATGATTTTTTCTTTTTTGCGACATTTCAAAACATCAAAATGATTTGAATATTCAGCTTCAAGGGAAAAACCAGCTTATAATTGAAATGTTGGCAGCAGTAAACCCTTCACTGAAATTGAATTGAACCTTTTCAAAAGTCAGCTGTTGAAAGACGAAATAAGTCACTTTCCCACTTGTGCACTGCATATTCCTCAGCATAAGGCCGGCAATTTTGGGCAAAAATATGTAAAACACATTGATTTATTAATTGAAGAATTTAGCAAAAGATTAACTTTGTCCAACGAAGAAAATATCAAATTAAAATTAATTGAAGACAATTTTTCTGTAGATCCAGAGCAAGTGCCACTTAATTTGCAAATGGAATTAATTGAACCTCAATGTTCTGTAGTGTACCGAAATCATCATAGAAAAAATACCTTGCACGATTGCAAAAATCTCATAGAACTTGCTATGAAAATATTTTGAATATTTGGAAGTACTTATTTGTGTTAGCAAACATTTTCTATCATGAATTTGAATAAAAATAGTCATCGTTCTTGTCTCACCAACAACCACTTAGAAGACATTTTAAAAACAGCAACTTCAGATATGACATCCGAATATAAAAAATTTTTTGACAATAAAAAAATGTAATATTTCTCATTAATACTTTTTTTCCATAAATTTTAATAAAAATAAAAAAAACATATATCTTTACAAGGAAATTTTTTTTAAAATTTTATGGAACAAATATATAACTTCAATTTTATAAAACAGCTGTTATAATTCTCGTTATGTTTTTTATTACTTTTTTTTACAGCTTGTCAAGTTTTTTTTCTATTTAAAAGCCTTATTCATACATCAAAACAAGAAATTATTAGCAAAAATTAAGCAGATGAATAACTAAATCACTTCACTTCATCCGCCCAGACGTAAGGAGTGAAAACAAATTAGTTTTTTTTTTTTTTTTGTGTTCTGCAGTCTGGCAAATTCTATGTAATCAAAGAAAATAAAAAACTTGATACTAAAATAACACTTTTACTTTTCAACTTTATGCACTTTCTTACTCTAGGTAATAATTTACAAAGAAACTGGAATCTAGTCGTACGCTAGAAAATTTTATTTTAATTATTTTGGCAATATCTTTCATTCTTGATGGACATAACACACTTCTTGGCAGATTATAATTCGAAACCAGATTATTTTCAGAGGGAAATAACCAGATAAAAAAAAAGTATAACCAGCTCTTTTTATTTATTTGTTAAATATATTTTTGCTAAAAGATAAATGAATACAACAAACCGATGTACCATAACATGACACTGGTTAAAATGGGACGTGTTACAAATTCAAAGGAGTTTTTCTTTTAAACTTTGATTTTTTGTAAAATATTCTTAAACAGATGGTATTGTAATATGAGATGAATTTTCAAAGTTTACGATTTGCTCTTCATATAACTTAAGCTATAAAGGTATTCATTAATTCATAAAATTTTACATCGTTTAATTGTATTTTCGTCGGAAAGTGTTTATTTTCTAGATATAATTAAAGGAGATTGTTCAATGCACAAGCTTAAGTCATTAATTATTTAACGAGCTCAGTTATGAACATTATACAGTATTTTATACAAATAATAATTTGTAATGCCATCATTGAAGCATATAAATACCAAATGGATCTCGTCATTGTTTTTCAATATTTTTACTAAACTGGTTATAAATACTAATATATGAGTATCCTTAGAGGATGAAAATTAAGAAATATGCAATTAATTAAATTAAATTTCTATTTCTAATTACCCAAAGAAATAGTGTAGTGAAAGTAGAGGGTATTCAAAGCTTAATTTAAGCAAACAAAAAAAATTATCAAAAGCAAAAAGTGCGATCATTCATCCTTATTGGGTCATTCAAAGTCTTTTTTTCTTTGTGAAAATGAAACAATATTTTAACAGTGTATAAACATTTTATTAAATTACATATTTTCTATTTAGGTTCAATACCTTTTGCCATCTTTTGGACAGAAAGTTGATTCAATGCTCTTAAAACTTTATCATATATTTTTGCTGGCAAAAAACTGCTCCAAGTGATATTTGTCGTCTTGATTTGACGTGAACGTCTTCTTGTCCAAGCAATATTGTAGTGACCAGAACAAGTAATAGTCTAAAGATGCCAAGTCTGGAGAATATGGTGGCTATGGTAGTAGTGATCAAGTTGTAAAAGCTTTTTATACTTTATCTATTTATCAATTCTGGCCTTTCACAGTACACTTCAAAATTAGCAATGGTATTGTCCGGTAGAAACTCAAAAGCAAAAAAACAATTCCCTTGAAATTTCAAACAAACAGATAATATACCATTTTTTGATAAGTATCAGCCCTCGAAGCGGTTTGAGCTGGTTCATCTATTTTACTCCATGATATTTTAACATTTTTATAAAAAACCCATTTCTCGTTGCCAGTAATGATTCACTTTAAAAACTTATCATTTCCTTGATATTTGCGGAGCAAATCACAGTCGTTAATGCGACGAAACAAATTTCGTTCTATAAGAACCCATATGTCAAGTTTTGAAAATAAAATAAGACATCTTCAGCATCGAATTTGCCGAAACGAAAATTTGTAAACTGATCTTGGCATTATCATTAAGCCAATACATCTTCTTTCTTTTGCTTGAATAGTAAAAGTGTAAAATACAGCCAAAAAGGCTGCTTTCGATCTTTCATTTTTAATAGGGCATCAAACAAAAACTATTGCAAAGAATCAAACAAGATTTTTAACAAACAAACCTTAATAAATCAGCTGTCAGAATATATAATGATTATCCTTGATTGCGGAAAAAACAATTAGTTCCTCTGTTAAGAAAAATTGAAATGATTTTACGAAAGAACCAATATTGATTCCCTCAAAAATATAACAAGAAAGTTATGATATTATCTCTATAAAGATTTTTATGAAGTATCATAAAATCATAAAATTAAATACATTAAAAAGCCGGCAAACTCAAAGTCATATGGAAGTTGTAAAAAGTGGCGCCTTTTGTTGGCGCCGACGATCAATGATGACACATGCTACTGTTGTCTCCCAGAAGTATTTCTCTTTTCCTTGTTTCAATATGAAGAATATAATTTGTCTAGTTGGAGGAATTATTCCATTCAGTTCATAATACTTTTTAACTAATCAAACTACCGGCATTCGGTTAACGCTCATATTTGCTAAATACCGCACTCAACCCGACCGTGTAGTTGATACAAGAACATTCATAAAGCTAAATTAACATATGAGCTTTTATTTAAATCTGTATACTAATCCTGATTTGATCACAAATCTTTCACACTCGTGATAAATTTGACGATACTACCTTTCATCCTAAGCAAATATTCAACTTCAGATATTAAAAGAGTCTTTTTCAATAGTACAGAATAAAAATAAATTTTCAAAACTCAAAATTTCTGTTTAATAACTTGATACACAATTTTGCTTTTATATCATTAATTTCAATTTATATTGTTGAATTATAAAAAATTGATATGAATATTAACTAAAATAGTCAATGAAATCCATAAGAAAAATCATGATCTACTAATATCATATTAAAATGAAACGAAATCAGTTAAATCAGTAGTAGTAGTACTAAGACTTAATCTAAATTTCTATAAACCTATCTACATACATATACCTAATTCGATAATGCATTCTATATGTCATTGATTGCAGGTAATGTATTCCAAATATCTATAAAATATCGAAATTGCATCAAAGAGGAAAAACCGAATAATAATTAATTAAAATTAACAACAATGTGATATTTTCAACTGGTTTACAGATTTCTTTCAGATAAGTTTAAAACAGCTATTGATATTTTTGCTGATAATTTAGATCCAATTATTGATTTTTTTTTAATTATGTTTAAAATCCAAAAACCAAGATACATCAATAACCAATTAGTCTAGTAATACTTTACTATTTAAAACTTTATTTAAATGATTTGAAATTTACAATATAAATTATTATATTTCCTCCAACTTAAATATAAAACAAGTAATATAAAAAGAAATTTTTTCAAGTATATTCCTACTTGAGATTGTTTTTTCTTTTTTCTGAATTCAGAATTCGTAATTCGTTGCATTCAGTATTCTGAAGTTTTTCTCTCATATAAAATTAAAATTAGTTTATTAAATATAATTAATGAATTATTATTTGAACTAACTGTATTAACATCAATTGTCATGCACTCCCAGCACAACAAAATTTATTTGAACTTGATTGGATGATTAGAAAAGGGTTTTTTTAACGAAAATTTGTAAAAGATATTGGACATTATGAGCTAACGGTAAGAATAATATTTGAACTAACTGTATAAACATCAATGGTCATGCACTCCCAACACAACAAAATTTATTTGAACTTGAGGTTTTTGAGTAACCTAATAGTAGGAATATAAAAATACAAAAAATATTGATGATATTTTAATCCGATAAAAGGTGACACAAACATTCTGAACAAAATAACATATTAATTTTTTTTCTTAAATATTTTTGAATTTTTATATATAAATATTTATTAGCCCATAAAAAAATAGACTCTACTCCCTAAAAAAAAAGTATCTACTAAAATCGAACACTATAGCAATGTTTTATTTTAACATTAATTTTTTCACAAAAAAGCTAACAAATGCAAATAGAAAAAACTTGAAAAAAATCTTTTAAGGATCGTAAATTGAAAACTATTTGGAATAAGAAAATTTTAAAAACGGTTTTCCTTTTCTATTCAGAGTAGATACTATATTTAACCTAATAACAGTCACTAAAAGGCACTATGCATAGCTTCTGATATCCTGAATTTATTGAATAGATAGCAGTACAGCTAAAAAAATGTAAAAACAACATTAGAAAAACTTCTGGTTCAGGAAATTCACAAGCTTCTTTTTTGCAGATGGATTATTATTTGAAATTAATTGGAAATTATTACAAAGTTTTAAGCTGGGATAAATTTTTCTTTGGGAAAAAGTTCCTTCAGGAGGTATTCTAGTCAAGAAATTTGAAAAAATCGATTTTTTTTTTTCATATATATTAGTGACGCATTATCTAAACCGGCTCAGCCATAAAGAATCAAACAAGATGATAGGAATTCTCCGTGTTCCCTCGTAAAGCCTTTCATACCCTTACACTTATTTTGGAATACAATGATGGAGGATCATCCTAATATAGTGACCAGATATGAAGAAATTGTATTTTATAGATTATACTGCGAAATTTTTGAGCGTGTTTAAGATTTTTTATTTTGATGTATTTGAATGAGCATTAAATTAAATGTTGCATTAAATTTTGTATTAAAAACAATTTTAACGGAAACACAAACCTTGAAAATGCTGGAAAAGTATTTCGGCAATGATGCTTTTAAAAAAACAGCGGTTTTAAAATGGTATGAGCGGTTCAGGCAATGCTCACGGTTTTCATGGACTATCACAGTGTGGTGCATAGTAAATTTTTGCCAGCAGGTTAGACTTTCGACAGGGAATTACATTTGGGTGTTTTGAGATGTTTGCGTGAATCGATCCATTTAAAACGCAAGGATTTGTGGGCAAACAAACCGTGGATCTTTTACGACAATAACGCACTATCACACAATGCCATCATTATTCGTGAGTTTTTGTTAAAAACAACACGAATACCTTCCAACAACCATCAAATTCAGTCGACTGTGACTTCTTTCTGTTCAATCGAATCAAAAAAAAACCACTGAGAGGAACGCGTTTCAACAGCCGCGATAATGGAAAATCAAAGATAGCCAGAAGGAAAATACCGAACATCGAATTTGAAAAATGTTGCGAAGACTGGATCAACCATTGGCATATGGTGGGAGTGGCTAGAAGCGCCACACGGTGATCATTCTGCCAACTTTTTGATCAAGGTAGTATAACAATAAAACTTTCAAATTAAAAAATAAAGTCAACAATGAAACTAATATTGAATATTAAAAGAAAATCAAAGCAGCCTATCTTAGAGCAAAATATCAATAGATAAAGGTTAAAAATCGAATAAAAATTGTAAGCTACCGAAAAAAAATTAACCCATTTATGAATCTTAATTAAAATTCTTAACAAATTAAAAATATTTCACATCAAACAAAACTTTAATAAATTTATAATTTGTGAGGATTATGTCTAGAACATAAATTCAATTTTATTTATAGTTTATTTACATCAGTGTATTCAGAGCTAAAATAGAAATCTTAAAATGCAAAATTTGTTTAAAATTGATTTTGGAAATCAATGGATGAGCTACTATTAAAATGAACATAAGCAAAATTATATGCTCATTTACAAATAACGTTTAAATAAATAATTCCATAATTTATTTAAAGCGAAAATTCTGTATGACCTATTTGCCAATCTTTTGATGAAATAAAATTGTTTAAAAGATTTTTTTTTGAATAAATAAATACTATTGCATAGAATAAAGCAATCATTATGTTTTATTCAAATTTAGATTGAATAACTTTTGATCTACTAAGTAAAATTTGTAAACAAAAGCGATTTATTATATTAACACTTGTCTAAAAACAACATTAAACACGAATTATAAACATCATGGTGACTATTGATCTTTTAGATTAATTTCAGTGATCCTTAAAACTGACTTAAAACACATCCAAAAAAATTATTTGGACAATTGGCATTTTTGTTTTTAAATAATTTGGGAGAAGATAATGCACTTTGGTCGTAAATCTATTGAGATTTTCCAGGAGTGCACCTTTCAAATGTCTTCCTTATTTTATAGAAATATTTATAAAGGAGCCTTTCTACCATAACAGTTGACTTGCTTTATTAGCCATAATTCTCAAGTATTCAACAAAAGACTTCTTTTCTTAAAGTATGATAACAAATTGAAATCATGACTTTCATTTTTTGCCTAGGTTTTAGATATAAAAAACAAATCTAATTTTCAAGTAAACGCATTTACTTGATCTTCGATGTATTTGAATCAAGAAAATAATTCCTAAATCAGTAATTTAAACATTCAATTCTAGGAAATTCATCAAAATTTAAGTAAATTATATGCTCAACAATCAAATATATTTAACTACCATCCGCATTTTTTAAGAGCAGATTGGAATTGCTTCTCATATAAAACATCCCTGATCCTATCTTATAATGCGTTTACAGTGGCCAAAAATACTAGACAAATGTACTAACATTTCCCCATATACGAGGTGTGTTCAAAAAATAACGGGAATTATAAAATTTCGCGGGTTTGGATAGTCCAACTGTCAAATTTTTTTCTAATTATGTATGTTGGTATAGATGCCTCTAAAGTATGATAAAATTTTCAGCTGTATTCATTGCTTACTTTGTCTGTGGCAACCGCTAAGGTTAGACGTGTTTTTATGATTCGCCGATTTTCGTTTGTTAAAAGAAAGCGGAGCCAGGATGCCTCCACTGATACGATTGACCCTTAGTTTTAACGTCATATCCATAATCCCATGTTTTGCCACCTGTTATAACACTTCTCAGTATCTGCATCGTCACTGACTTCATTTAGTGAGTCCTGAGCAACTTCCATTCGTCGCTGTTTCTGTTCAAAATTTAACAATTTTGGAACAAATTTTGTTGCCACGCGTTTCATACCCAAAACATTCTAAAAAATTTCACGGCATGAGCCAATCGATATGCCAATATCATCAGCCACTTCTCTGGTTGTGCTTCGGCCATCATTCATAATCATTGTTTTCACTTTTTCCACATTTTCATCGGTTGTTGATGTGCCGGGGCGTCCGGGGCGTTCGTCATATTCAACCTCTTCACGCCTGTTTCAAAAACTCTTGTTTTACTCATAACAGACTCACCATAGGCCTTTGTTAACATTTCACACACTTTGTTACACTATTTCATTTTTTACGCAAAATTTGATACAAATTCTTTGATCCAATTTTTTTTATAACAAACAAAAATCGCCGAATCATAAAAACACGTATAACCTTAGCGGCTGCCACAGACAAAGTAAGCAATGAATATAGCTGAAGATTTTATCATACTTTAGGGGCATCTATACCAACATAATTAAAAAAAAATGTTGACAATTGGACTCTCCAACCCCGCGAAATTATAAAATTCCCGTTATTTTTTGAACACACCTCGTATAAAAATAAGTATATATACTAAGCCCTAGTACATTTTGATTAGTAAATATTTAAACTTGCTTATCTTTGTTGTTATAAAAAATGTTTTACGTCATCTTCACAGTCAAGCTTTAGAATTAGAATAGTTTATTTGAGAAATACACTAGAGACTTTCCATACAAATTCTAAAATTGTAGTACATTTTTGTCTAGTATCTTTGGCTACTGTAAACCCACAATTACCTAATTGGTCTGCTTTTTGGTTTCTTTTGATTTCTCTATGAATACGACTATGTTTTCTTTAGCGAAGTTTTTAAGCTTATTTCTTATAGAAATGTAGATTTAAGTTTCCCAAAAATCTCCTATGATACTTCGATTACAAAAACAGATAACCTTTGGTTCAATAATTAAAAACATTGAAATCGTCTCTTAAACTAAGTTTAATGAGTGAAGTTTAAATGAAATTGACACTGTTATTCATTATTTCTCTCAAACATGGAAAATATTTCAGCTAACTTCCAGATATTTATAAAAAAGCCAAAAAACTAACTGCAAATTATTTATGAATTTATTAACATTGAGATTTTGTTATTTTTACTACATAACATCAGAAATTAAAAAAATATATTGAAAGCTTTCAAATGACAAGTTTTCAATAAATTGAAAATTGAGTCATATAATGTATGAACTCATTCCTTACTCATTCATTATTTTCCCGGTGATGCCATAAAATATGGATACCCAAGGTGTGTGAATCACACCAAAGATAATTTAAGACCAATCAAAAAAAAAATACAACAATATAAATCTCTTTATTCAAAATTGTTTATCATTAAATTCAAATAAGTCTTTAATTTACATCATATTAGCCAGGCTATTTTTAATCAGTAATAAAATCTCTATCGCTAAAACACAACTTTTAGGCGTAACGTTCAATTTTATTATAAAATTCGAATTTGTCTTGGCAAAAAAACCTTTTTGCTAGTATGATAATAGCAAAATCTTTTATTAGCAACATATTTAATTTTTTGTTTGTTTTTATTTTTGGTAATTTATCCCAAATAACGAAGGCTGATTTTCTGAAAATTTAAATAAAATTCAATTTAACATATACATATATAGTATGTCTACATATGTATATGATCCAGTAATTAGGTCAAGTTTAATATTTGGTCCTACTTTCTTCTAGTAAACTCAATTCTCATTTAAATAACTGGACTCATTAAATGATATATATTTTAATTTTTGAGCTATTTATTAATAAAATTTAAAAAAAAAAATTGATGACATAATTTTTAAGAATTATCCATTGATTATTTATTTATTTATTTATTTTAATTTAATCCAAGGCATTTTAATATATTTCTTTTTTTTTTCATTTAAATAGAATTATGACAAGTATGTTTGGCAAATTAAACGAAAAAAAAGTATTCAGAAGGTTTTAAATTTAACTAGAAGGTCCCTTTAAATACAAATTAAATCCAAATCAAAATAAACACGGAAATAATTTTTTTGAAAATTTATTCCGAAATATTAAGCAACATATAATAATTAAATGTTTATTAATAAAATATTTAAAAAATTTAAATAACATAAATAAATTTGAGCAATAATTTAAAAAATTTAATTATATAAATTTTTTGGAATTTCATATATAAAAAAACTAAGTAAGAAAATCTTAATTAATTTAAGTATTAATTTGGACCAAGCATTCTATTAAAAATTAAAAATTAGGTTTTTTCCTTTTATAAAATTTTTTCTTACACGTTTTTTTAAAGATCTGAGCAATAAAAGAATAGTTTTACATGCACGAATTGAAGTTAAAATGAAGACACTGAAGCCACATTTAAGCCTTTATCTTAAAGGAAACTACTCCAACCCGAACTCACCGATTTTCTTCAAACTCGGATATATTATAGAACATTGAAATCTAAGAGACCCGTGTTTTTTTTATCGGCTGACATTTACTTTAAAGGGGTGAAAAGAACCCCCAAAAACAAACTTTTCTCTATATCTCGAGTTCTAATCTCGAACAATTCTCAAACAAAACAAAAGAAATTATTATGTATGTGTCTTTAAAATCAAAAGCTATTTATAAACAAAAAATTTATTGGGGTTGCATCCCCTATTTTTTATAGAGGAAAATCAATTTTATTTTTTATTATTTTTTTTATTAAAATTTCTGGAATTTCAAAAATTTCAATTTATTATTTTTTTCATAAAGGAAATTAAGAAACAAATTCGACGTATTTTCGGGTTTTGGCGAAAAAATCTTTTGGGGAGTATACTACCCCTTATTCCAAAAACCGAATAAATCCAATGTATACGTGCATTTAACTATTTTGCATGCTAATTTTACGTTCTTTCATGTAAATAATGGATATTGAATTTTTTATCTACACATATTCATGTATTTTAGGGGTGTAAGCCACCCTTGGAAAACCACCTACAATACCCATAAAATTCGAACTCACCGATTTTCTTGAAACTTAAATATGTCACAGTAGATCAAAAATTAAGAGACTCGTATTTTTTTGTATCGGCTGATATGCACGTTAACGGGTGAAATCTACCCTTGAATTTGACCCCCAAAAACACACTCTTTTATAAGTTGAGTTACAATTATTTTTTTCTTTTAAAACAAATTAAAGTGGTTTTCATTTTAAAATGGAACATATTTTTTAGATTTTAATGTTTTTTTTAAAAAAAATAATAATTTAATTATTTCATATCAAATTAATTTTTTTTAACTTGATAGGATAGGATAGATTAAGGAAAAACAAATTGATAAAATTCAACAAAATTTAATCCCTAAAAGACGATATATCAATTTGCAAAAACATTTAAAGAAAAATAAGCAAGGAAAAAAAAATTTTAAATAATTTTTAATAATTATAAACAATTGCTAACAATTAAAAACAATTAATAAGAATAATAACAGTTATTAACAATAATTTATAGTCATTAATAAATAATTTTTAATAATAACTTTTATTTTAAAAAAATCAGATTTTCATTAGATTTCGGTAGACCATGTTTCTCGCAACAAAAATAGTTTTTGCTGCAGTGGGCAGCAGGATGCAAGATAAGGGGATGGTTCGGTAATTAATTTATTTTCTATTTGTTTTTATTTTCTTAAATTACTGTACAATATCTTAAAAATATTGTCTCAAAATTTCAAGTCAGTGAATTATCAAGTTTTAAAGCGTTTTCCGGAAACTTGTTATCTTGTTAGTGGTGCGCACAATAACTAAAAATCTACTATACTGATCGTTTTGAAATTTTTCAAATTACTTTTCTATACGTAACAACTAGAGCTTGTTATTTTTTAAATAATTATTAATTTTACAATAGCAAAATCGGTATTTTGGCTTTCAAAGACTACCAAAAGTTGAAAAAAAATTCCCCTCGTCATTATCTTAAAAAAAATCTCCATTAATGAATAAATTTGGATTTTTTTGTTCTGAATAATTCTGTTACGAGTTATGATGCGCACAGCAAAACAACTTTTTTTGAAAGTGCCTTCAGATATTCACTACCATTCGCTCAATTATTATTATTTTAAGATAAAAATATGGAAAAATATTGTTCAAATATTGCGTTATCATATACAATAGAAATTAATTAAATAGTCTAGAACTAGACTAGACTAAAACTAGGCTTTTTTCACCGAATTAACCGAACCATCCTCTTAACCCAAACTCTGTTTTATGTATGTTGATAAATGTGACATAAATATTTATGGAATAAATGAAAAAAGAAAAAGTTAAGACTGATAAAGTCTAGATTTCCGGTAATTTTAGGGATCACCCTTTATATAATTTGACAATATTGCTTTTTAGTACCACATATACTCATAAATATAATATCAAATAAAACCATTCCAATGATTGTCTAATTCTTATTAAAATGCCAAAAAATATCTTACACAAATGAATATCATAAAAAATTTATAACTTATCGAGTATTAATCATGTTACATTTTATCTATATAAAATATTTCAAATTACAAGTAACCATTTGTAATTTACCTATTTTAAAAATAAACTTTATGATTGAAATAATAATTACAAATATCCTTGTTATTCTTTTAAATCAAAATCATAAACATTATTATAAATTATATATAAAGTTTCCATATTGAAAAGATAATATTGTAAGGTTTTTAATTTATGAGAGTACTGTCAACAATTCAAAATTAATTATAGGCTTTTTATAGTCGTTAACAGCTCCCTTTTAACCAGCAATTTTAAATTAATTACATATAATTTAGTATCCTTTTACAAAAAAAAAAAAACAGTAAAAGTACAACATCGTTTATGAGGTATCACAAAAGGTTGAAAAATTAATTTTCTTTCTTATGTGTTACCAAGAGAAAGGTTAAGTATAAGCAATACTAAATACATTATAAAACCTGATGTAAAGGGATCGGGGCGTGATAAAATTTTAACTTAACAATAATTGAACTAAGAACTTCTTTTAATACAAGTTATATTTTTCTTTTCAGTTATAAATTGACATATAAATTTTCTGAATTTAGCAAGGAAAACGGTATTGCTCTAAAACTAAAAAAGTAATTAATTTTAATTTTTTCGATGTCCTACAGCAAAGAGTTCCAATCTTTTCATACCTGCGACTCCCTTCACAGACTTAAATTTTTCCGCGACGCCTTTCTTACAAAAAAAAACTGTGCTTGCTCTAACATGTATTAAGATTACTTTAATTATTATTAAAGAAAACTCCAAAAATCATATTATGACCTGGTACGTACCGTCCCGCGCCGCACACTTTGGGAACCGCTGTACTATAGTATATTGATCAATAAAAGATCAATTTATGTTCCCTTTAGAATCAGAATCTCTTATGAGGATACTTTTAGCATAGAAATATTCATTAAAAAAAATTTACGGAAAAGGTGATTTTTTTTACGATTAAAATCATACTTATCATCCCTCTTAAGCAAACCCACCTTAGAAAGATTAAGCTTCCTAGTGAAATAATTTGAAAAAAAAAAAACTTTTTAAAATATAAAACGTTACATTTTGTTAATATTCTACTACTAAAATCATCACAAATTAAATTTGTTTTAGTCTTCTTATTTTTCTTATTAATGTAATGTAATGTTTAATAAACATTTCTCATAAAACTGATTTGAATTAAAATAAAACTAGAACCAGAGTATTAGACAAATAATCAGGAAAAACTCAAGTTAAATAATATTCATTATGGTTTTCAAACCTGTGTTATTAAATTAACTTCAAAGTCATTCTATTTATTCATCATTTAACATAAACTACTTGACTGATTTATTACTAAAATTTATAACTTTCCATGTATGAAAAAATTTTTATAAAATAATAAATACTCAATCGTATATCTTTTATATTTTTAAACTACTTTTCATGAAGAATATTATAAACAGGAAAGAAAAAAGTTAGAAAAGACGCTAACCAGATTCTGTGAGTTGGTGAAAGCTTTTTAATAAATAAAACATTGAACGTATTTTAAACATTAAGTTAGCTATTGACAAAAATAAAAAAAAATATATTTCACTTTATTTATCGTGAAAAAATTTTATATTATGTGATAAAATAAAAAGTTTAATACATTTATCAAAGGAATAAGTAATAAATTATTTTTAATTTATTATACACAATTATACTAATGATAATTAACATTAGTATTTACACTTTAACTGATTTCCTTAAAACAATTATAGTGGATTGAAACTTAATTTTAAATGTGCTTAGATTATTTTATTTAACACATATCATCCAAGTGTTACATATATGTACATATATAAAATATGTAAAATTTTGTGTTTTCTTATTTTTTTCGGTACAGAAAAATTAAAGTACACACAGGAAATAAAAACAACATTAGCAAAACTTTTCAAAAGTAAAATTTTATCTATGATCATTTCATCAAATCAATGAACTAAAATGAAAAATAGAATATTTAACACCATTGAATGGGAACAGAAGGATTAATAATACTTTTCACAAGATTCATTTACAAATTTGTGCTACAAAAAATAAAAGTCGAGGACGTTGAGAGATCAATATTCCTAAATTGATAACTATTACATTTAATACAATTTATTAATATTTACTGAGCTTTTCGACGATTGAAATCAATGAATTAAGTAAAGTACTAAAGTACTTCCTTGTTTTTAATGTGCACTTTATCTTCTCATTTTTTGTTTTTTTTTTAAATTTGACATTTCTACTTTTGAAGTTGTTGAAGGTACTCTGCAGACAGTTTCTAATACAATGTATTAGAAAAAAAAGGAAAAAAGTTTTGTATTAAGAACTTTGTATATAAACTGCTGGAATCATTTTTATAAATACAGACTTCAAAAGTCTGTATACAGGGAAAATTGGAAATTTATTGTGTATTTTTAAAGTCCCATAATAATTTGCCTATAAATATATGAATATTTATTTGAAACATTTTTAAGTCTTATTTTATCTTTATGTTCTTTAATTAATTATTTTGACATTTCAATCATATGTTGTATTAGTCTGTCAAGAAACTTTTATTTTGACAGAGGCTAATACAGTAAATTAGACGCCTGCCTGGAAAGGCTATCAGGCACAGTGAAAACCCATCTAAATTTAAAATAACTTTAGTGTTAATTTAACTCTAATAAAAATATTTAATATTTCTCTTATTGATTCTAATTTTGGGTGTTTCTTATTTGTTTATTTTTCGGCTAAATTAAATTTTATGAAATTTTAAAAGTTTATAAAATATAACTTTATTATATAATGAATTAAATAAACAAAATTATGAAAGAAAAAGTTTTTAAAATTTAAATTTAATCAACCAAAAAACTGGATTTTTTTGAAAGTCTTTCTATACAGTTTCTTTGCATCAAGTATAAATGTAATTTACCGTTTTGTAAACAAGGAAAATGCTTCGTGTAGATTTTATTTTTTATTGAAAAAACATAAAAAAAGAAATACAAAACTATACTAACAAAAAAGCAAAACAAGAATCCATAAAAAAAAAAAAAAAAAAAAAGTGCTGAACAATGCGACACAAGTATGAAATTTCATACAATATGAGAAATTTAATTCTCTAAGTGTAAATCCGTATAATGTGGTTGTACCCTAAGTATTTGAACCCAACAAAAGGTTCCCCGCATTCACCTTTCATTCATAAAATAAAACCGACAATAATTCTGTCAATGAATTGTTGTAAATTTGGTTCAAAATGTTATTTTATGCCAAAGTTGTCTATTAGGAATATATAAATATATACATATGTATGTTATATATATTCCTAAAAGAATTTTACAATTATATTTATGTATATACATACATATATATTACGTGTAATCACATAATTAAAGGGTCTCGAATTCAACTGAGTTAACTACTTTAAGTTATTTATTTACCATATTTTCTAACACACCAAGAGACCAGATGCCGATTATCGTAAGCTAAACAAATTATAAGCTGATGTACGATACTTTTTACTACTATACATTGCAGCTTATAATTTTGTGGAATATTAAGAATTAATCTGTGGAACGCATTGATCTCATCGCGGGGATAACACTTAGTAGGTGTTCTTTTTAGCCTGAAAAGCATTCAACAAAAGCACAAAATGTGCCAAGTGGTCGTCTTGCTGACTACTTGATTACATTGCCAGATATTTTTAGTTGCGATTTTGCTTTTGAAATGAACAAACGTGCTTTTCAAAACTGTAAAAAGTATTTCTCTTAATAAAAATTTGGCAAACAAGTTTTATTTTAATTTGTTCTTATTTTTTCAACTACCGGTTATTAAAATTGCATCGGTAATTTAAATGTGAGATGTTTATTACTTTTTTGAAAATAAAATGTAACATTATAAATTTTCAAATTGAATTTTTCAAAAATTAATGCGGTCATTTATAAATAGAGTAAATTTTGCAAAAAAATAACAGAAGTTTTTATTTTATAATTTTTTTAAAAAAATTAAATTCTGTGGTTTTATATATTTGATTTAATTACACATTAATTAAATACTCTGGAAAAATAATATTTGATGATTTTTGTTAAGGTGAATTTAATTTTAAAAGAATAAATAATATTTTAAAATTTTATTTGAAAAAAAAATGTATAAAATTTTGAAAAAAATTAAAATATAGTGGATTTAATGCAAAAGAAAATATTTGATTTATTTATAAATTGAATAAATAAACTAATTTTTTAATTTTGGAATTTATTAAAATCATTATATGTTCCGAAAAAGTGTTATTCATAAATTTTAGCTACCAAAAAATGTGCATTCTATTGATAAAAGTTAGATGAAAAAACAAACAAATTAATTAAATAGTTAACCATAAATAATTTTACTAAAATCATATAAAGAATTTTAACTTTTCTTAAATCATTATTATTTTTATTTCTGATTATTCTACTTATAATAGAGAAAACATGTAAATTGTAAATGAATTTAAAAATATGGCGTTTGCCAACACCATATTTGGTCCTTTTCTTTTTGAGAACTCAATTTAAGAGATTAGGTACTAAAATCAGATATTGAGATGCTATACAATATATACCTTTACTTGAAGTTGACTCCCTAAAGCCTAAAACAAAACGCTGAGGGAAATACTGAAGCCTTTTATTAATTAAAACAATTTTACTTTTCTAATAAATTTGGCTTAAGCTTTAATGCCAACTTTTTTATCACTACACTTGATCAAAAAAAGTTAGAAGAATTATCTCAGGATTAATCAAAAAAAAGTTCCTTTGCAGTCAATATATTAAACTATTTTTTTGAAAAAATAAATGTTAAATGTTCCAAACAAACTCAATCTTTATTGTTTTATTGAATATATATGGATTTTTTCATAAATAAATATTATTATGTTATTTTTGTATATAAGAAAATTGTTTTACATTCAAATTAAGGCAGATCTAACGAATATTATATATAAAAACCTTTCATTATTCCAAAGTACAAATATTTATTTTTTAAGATTCGAAATTTGACTGGTGTTCATTTAAATTGCATTACAATTTTATTATCAAAGAAGATAATGTGACCAAATCAGCGCATAAATATTACTAATAAATAGTAATATAATTTCCTTTTATTAATTATTATCAATATCGTATTTAAAAAATGCTTTTTGCGTATTTTTCGAGTTATTGATACGTACTTCTTCTCTTAGAAAAAGTATAATTTTTATCTTGGCTAATGAGAGTCAACAAAATGTGAATATTCAAACATATTTTGAAATTTAAATAGGGATCGTTTCAAAAATAAAAAATCATAGATTTTTCACGATAAATCAAAAAAAAAAAATGGATCTATTGTTTTCTCAATCATTTAGAAATTTAAGCCAATTTAGACATGATTGCATTTAAAAATGTTTTTCTTTTTCTAAATTTATTATAATTTCATAAATTCAATAAATTCAACTCTTAATTTTAAAAGGTCTTGATGATGTGGTACGCACACAAGACAAACATGTAATGAAATATTAAACAGCATAAGAAACGCCTTGTGGAAACGGTTTCATATGATTCTTGATTGCAAGATTTACGAATTCATATATTTGTATGGCAGGTGTAGATAAATCTAGCACAAATGTGTAAAGCCGTTAAAATTAGCCTAAAATCACTACCATAAGGACAACGACTTAAACGAGAATGTAAGGCTGCCTACAGAGTACCGAGCTGACACCGACTCCCATTGCGATAGTCTAATCTTTGGTAGGCTTGCACTCTGAACAGTTTGAGTATATTCCTATTGATTTACCCATAACAACTTTATAGTCTTCGGTATCGGTGTCGGTATCGGCCTTAGGCTGCCCACAGAGTGTCGGCTTACAGCCGAGCTGACACCCATTTCCATTGTAATTGGTAGGCTTGCACTCTGAACACTTTGAGCATATTCCTATTGATTTACCCATAACGACTTTATAGTCTTCGGTATCGGAATCGGCGTCAGCTCGGCTGTAAGCCGGCACTGTGCAGGCACCCTAAAAAAGTCTATAGTCTGTGAGTACACAGTGGAAATAATTTTTAATCGTACGACTTATCGATGCTATAATTTTTATGTGGCTATAGTGTCGATCAATCCCATACAAATGGAAAATTTCGCTTGACGCTTAAAGTCGCACAAATGTATGACATCGCTTGAGTTCGATTTGCTTATAGGATTTTAGTTTTGATTCAGAGTGGATATATTATATTTTTCTACTTTGTGTTATTTGTTTATTTTGTATTGTTTGTGTTATGACTTGAAAAAAAAAACACTATATTTTGTCTTTTGTCGTAGATAAAAATTCTTCTATTAAACATTTTGACCCTTTTTGTCTTGTATGTTACAATGATGTCTTAAAATATAATAATTATTTATTAACAAAACTATTGCTAAATATATTTTATGCCTTTTGTAAGAGATATAGCTGATTTATGCCGAATTACAAATGTATTATATAATAATAAAGAAGATCAAATTTTTAATTAAACTGTTACTAAAGAAAACAGAATTTTAAATCTCAATTTTCAAATGACAATTTTTTTTTTGTTTTTTTTATGAATGTTATACTTTTCATCATAAAAACCTTAAGAATCTTAGTTGCAATACAAAATATAATTTTAAAACTTTCAAATAAAGTCCAAAATGGAAATCTAAATAAAAAAAATAAAATCTTAGTACAATTTCGAAGTTTTTTAAAAATTAGCTGTTACTTTAATTCATATTAAAGTAAATATAAACAATTATTAACTAAACTGGCACTAAAAAACAAATAAAACAAATTTTTTTAAAAAAAATTAATTTCATGTGATTAAATGTTCATTCAACTGAAATAAATTTCTTCTCTTAACCAAGTGAAAAAACAAAAAAGAAAAAATATAACAAAGCTATAATTCTAGTAAACATAAATTTTTTGACGCTAAACTAAACGATTAGACTGTGATTTGTGTTTATTTAAATAATTCTCACTACAAAACTTGCACCAAAAATTAATTTATAAACATTTCCTGTAGTTTTAAAGTTTTATAAACCATATTTTACCATTCTCCCAAATTCATTGAGAGAAAATAAAAAAAGAAATATTTTAAAATTAATTTTTCAAATTTGTCTTGCTTAAAATAAAAGCAATTGAAAAATTTTTAATTATCACAAAACGATGCCTGCATGTGCAAAAATATTTTTAATGGCCCTTGAACTAATTAGCAATTCCAAAAGTTAATTTTGTTTCGTTATAAATATTAGAAAGTTTAAGAGAAAAAAAAGTAACTAAGATGAAATGAATCGTTTGATTAAAAAAGAGATATAATTTTTTACGAGGAAAGATATAAAACATGAGAAACTAAATCTTTAACGCCTTTAATTTTTTGAACTTTATTTTTTTATCCAAGCATTTGATTAAAATTTTAATTAATATAACAATAAATATGAAAAAATTCTAGCTTTAGAAACAAAATATTATATTTGCAAAAAAATAAAATTTTCAGAAAAAGTTTTAGAGAAAGTCGAAAATTTCAAAAACGGCACCTACCAAATATTTAGGATTTTTTCTTATAGATCTCCGAAAAAAACAAATATAATAGGATAAATTATTCTCTGAGTAAAATTTTATAGTTCTCAATACTATAATTAAAGCAATTTATTAATAAATCTAAACCGATTTTATCAATATTATTGATTTATCGAAAATTGATATTTAAAAATTGGTAGTTTCCAGCAATAAAATATTATTTGCTTCCTCTTTACCATTAATATAAAATTATCAGACATCTTACTGTAAATGGAAATTTGATTGAACGTAAAAAACGATCGTTTAGCCTGAATCTTTAACTAATCATTATTATCCCAGTAGAATGTAGTATCAGGAATCGATTCGGTTTATTAAACAAAAGTTGAAGTTTCGCGATAAAAATTTGCATTGTTCATATTATATATATAGAATGAAGAATGGATCAAATTTTAGCAGAAGCTAAAATTTATTTATATCGGCAACACATAATAAAGAGGAGTTTAAACGTATTCCTTTATACAATTACGTTTTGTTTTTTTTCTTTTATGCGTTCTTTTTTTTTTTTTATACAATATGAGTTGATGAAGCAGAAATTTTTATAACAAAGAGCGCCCTTAGCAAAGCTAATCTATTGGAAAATCTTAAGTAGCACTTTTAACATTACTATTGTCCAGCATGTCACAAAAATTTGTCCGTTCTTTCAACTATTCAATATTACCGATTGGTTATTTATGCTACTGTAAATAAAATAATATCATATATATATATATATATATATGTTCACATGAAACTAATAAATTCACATTGAGGCACGGATAGTGATGACTTCATCAGATTTGACATATTACTATACAAGTGAATTATTTCAAGGCTCCCTACATTCGATTACATAATTGGCGGTTGGCTTTTTGAAATAATTTCTTTAGGCTAAAAAACATTTTAAAATATTACTAATTTTTATAATTTATTTAGATTTCACCTGACCACATATTTATAGTTAAAATAAATAATATTTCAAAGTCATTTGATTACATCAAAAATATCCCTTTGAAGGACAATATAAACTATGTATATTTAAATGCTCCAAAACTATTAAAATTTTGAGCACACACTTGGTTTCGTTTTGTTATAATTTTCTTATTATGGATATTGCATGGGCTGAAACCAACAGAGATATCATCTACAACAAAAAAATCCACACTAGTTTTGAAATGAAGGAATGTCAAAACAATAACTATGAAAATTTCATCTCCTTTCGATCAATTTATGCATTGCTTTGCAACAATTTGTCATTCATACAAAAAATATTTAATGTTCTGGTTAATTCCAATAATTGCTTTTGTTGATCGTAAGATGACAACTGATTATAATAATATGATATAACCTGAACCTGAATGTAGTTAATAAGACAACTGTTCAAATAGAAGTAATGTAAGGTATCCTTTACTTTTATGAGAATGCTTCAAATACTTTCAATTTTTTTCAAAAATATTAATCTCTTCGCTATTTTGACATGCAATGTGAAGTACATGATTTACTCCTATACTAAAAATAACTTGTGTCTCCAAAATTTTCTGCTTGCAACTTTTAATTATCTTTCGTGTTATTTTCAAACTGATCTTGAAAATCAGGAAATATTTATTTTCTAAATTTCGTCTCGACGTTGCAGAAGAAATTTTACAAAATGTAAATATTCTTGAATATGGAACACCCGAAAATTTGTCCTCAGATGATACACCACTACGTCTGCAGGCGAAGCAGTGGGCAAATTTTATTTCAGTGGAATATGGGCACACATTTTTGCCAATTAATCAATAGCGCAAGAGATTAATTACAGTCAATTAGAATATAGAATATAAGCATGTTCTCTTAAGAGAAATGCATTTGAGTTAGGAATGAATGAAGAGACATCACTCTTCCCTAAGAACTTTACAGTTGAAAAACGCAGGGGCAGTATGAATGGTCCTTTATATTATGATATAATTAACTTCAAAAAACGCAACGACGATAATTTCATAATAATTTTTTTCATATTTTAATTTTTTGGATCATAAAACGATTTTAGATTTTCATTTTTAAAGCAGTGAAAACCGAAAATTTCGCAAAGTTTTTTTATTTAATCAGTTGTAAATTGAAAAAAAAAAGAAATTTTATTATAGTTTTCTTAGACAAGAAACACTTCAAACTTCAAAATTTTACCTCTTGTTAAAATCAATCCCTTAAAAATAAATTTTTTGTAGAAATATAGGGTGACATATTCTAACAACCAAATTTCTATTATAAATATTTACATTGTAAACAAACAACTAATAAAACAAACCTTAGGATAAAAGGAAAATATTGTCAGCTATTAAAAGTTGTAAGAAAAAATAAATATTTATAAGGGTTTTTGTTTCAAATCAGGGATAAACTATTAAGAAAAAAAACAGTTCGTACCTTCAAAAATAGCTTGTTAGAATATGAGAAAAAGAAACAACATCCTATTTTCTATTTCTAGGACTCATAGTATATTTTTTACTTGATATAAAAAATCCCCAAAATTTTTAAATCAAATATTGAAAAAAAAAAAATACTTCGCGATGTAAAAAAAATATATAATCTCACTTCCTAATTTTGAATGTACTTAACTGTATTTTTTCATTTATAAAAAATTAAGTAACGTTGCCAATCATTTTTGTTAAGACTTAACAAAAAAATTTCTCTATGGTAAAATATTTACAAGGAAATCTTTTACGTTTTGTATTAGCAGTCATAATAAAATTTTAAAATGTTTTAAAATAGGTGCAAATTTTAGTTGATTTTTTTTGTTGTTTAATGAAAACAGAAAAAAAAATTTGCAGAAAACTCTCTTATTATATGGAAAGTGGAAGGAAATTCGTCGAATATCATAAGCTTCGTATTAAATTTAGCATAGGATGATATTGACCAAAACTAAACATCTTTTAAATAAGTTTGTGTACACCTCTCACATAAATAAAATACCATGTCATAAATTAAATTATCACTCCTTTTGATAATTACAAGCTTTTGTTTTCCCAGTAAGGAAACACCGAGTTTCTCATGCATAAATTCATGCGTGAATCAAGTCGGAAAGTTCAATTGTGAAATATTCATTAATGTCAGATGCAGAGAGTAGCCATTATATATACTTTTCAGTCATATATGCATGCAGAAAGTCGTCATGACGCCGATTTTTGTAGCCATTTGTTAACTAAATTCATTAATGTTTTCCCCGAGAAAGTAGGTGTTATGACTGAAAAGTAGCTGATGAAGTGGAGCTACCTTCCCTATTGGATTTAATTGCTTTTGTGGTTGATAGATATTATTTAAAATTGGCTGTCAATATTCGCAGCTTTATTAATTAAGTTTTTGGTTTTAATAGCAACATTCAAAACTTTTAGTTAGTTCAATTTATATACAATTTTACTATTTATTGAGTGATCAAAATTACATCAACTCCAGACTGACTTTAAATGATATGTCAAACCTACCAGTAAACAACTCAATCAGCCTGCTTGATATATCATTTAAATAACGGGTAACTAAATTAAAATTTAATTGACACATTTTACGTATCTTTTGTATTAAGCAAAAATAAAATGTGCTGTCTCCACACTATGATATAATATTCACTTTTTCATTAAATACGACTTTATAAACATAAAAGTATAAAGATGGTAAAAGATTAGTAACTAAAAGTGTCAAATAAAAATCAAGTACAAAGTTTTCCTTATTGAACATGAATACTAATACAGTTTTTGTTTTAAAACATTGACTTGTAATACAGTTATAAAAATACAATTTTTTAGATAGATACAAACTATGATGAAACAGAAATAAATTGAAGCGAAAATCTTTTAAAATTTTGCTGCTGTTCAAAAATTAAGTCACAATCTCTTAAATAAAAAATTTTCTACAAAATAAGAAAATCATCAAAAACCAGAATTTAATTTGTGCTTTTAGAAAGACAATTAAAAATCAAATTTTTAGTTAGGAAATTTTATTATTTGATTTTCGTCTTCATTGCAATGTTTTTTTTTTTCGGTTTATAATTCAATATAAATAAATAATAATAATCCTAAAGAAGTTCCAATTGAATCCATAACCAAAGAAATTTATAGAAATATATATGCAGTAATTTTTAATTTACTGGTGGCAAATAAAGCTATTTCTATATAAACAATCATCATATACTATTTACTTAAATTGATAAGATTTAATTTAAAGTGCTAATTGCGATATAAAATTCCAACAAGAAATTTTCTTAAAGTAAATGGCATTAGTCATACAAATCCTTGGAATATAATTATTAGTTACTTATATTCTTTTTTGTTTTGTATAATATATTTAAATATTAATTAAATATATGAAATGCATTCTGAGGATTAATGAAAAAACAAATTTTACTTGTTCAAATGGTTTTTTAGAAAGGGAAATGAAATCATGTGAACAGCTAATTTTGAAAATGGTATAACCTACTTTTTTTTATGAACTTTCTAAACTAAACAAATCTAATTGACTTCGAGATTTTGATATTTTAAAGAAAACTACTTACATATTTTGTCCAATGTTTTTTATATATTTTTATTTACTTTGCATTTTACTCCATAGAGACCAATGTATAAAATACTTACTAATAAGTTATTTACTTGAAATTTCGGTAACCTAAACTGATTCTATAAAAGTATCATCTTGGAAGGTTTTCTTTTTTTTAAAAAAAAGAAAAGCAGAAAAAGTTGGAAAAAATCTCGTGCATTTTATGAAGTTTTTTGCTTTTTTCTTAAAAAAGACCCAGTATAAGTTTTAAAAATTCTTTAGAACTTCGAGGTAAAATTGTTTATTGACTCCACTAAGATGGAAACTTCCAATTGAATTCATATCTACTTTAAGATGAGCTATTGACATTTGAATTAAGAAATCGTAAACTGCTTACAAGGAAGTTATCCCAATCCGAATTCACCGATTTTTTTGAAACTTGGATATGTTGTAGTACATAAAAAACTAAAAAATCCGTATTTTTTTTATCGAAAGACATTTACTTTAAGGGGGTAAAAAGTACCCCGAAAATCCCTTAATTTTCCACTATAACTCGAGTTGTAGTTGATATTTTTCAACTAAATAAATTTATTTAAACTTTAATTCTAAAATGAAATGTTTTAATGTATTCTGATGTCATAAGGGTTGCATCCCCTAATTTTTATAAAGGAAAATTAATATTTTTCCTTATATTTTCGCAATAAAACTTTTAGATTTTCATAAAGTAAAATAAGAAAAAAAGTGGACGTGTTTTTTGATTTTTTCGAAAAAAGTCATCAGGGGTAAAAAGTACCCTTATTCAAAAAAATCAATAATTCCACTTTATACATACATTTAAAATTTTTTCATGTAAAATGCTGTTATTTATTTTGGGGGTAAAAACCACCCCAAAAACCAAGCCTCAACAATTTTTGTAATATGCGGCCATTAACAGGAAATGACGATGCTTTTGCTGTATCCAAAAAAAAAAAGAATATAACTCAGCACAAAAAATTACTTTTAGTCTTTTGTCTTAAGGGGGTGGTTTCAGATTAATTTTTTTTTTTATAATAAATTGATGGTTGTGTCAAAATTTCAAGTCGAAATCACATATTTTACCAGGCAGCAGCGAGAGCTTTTGTTTTTAACAATTATTAATTTTACAATAAAAAATAAGTCGATAGCAAAAATCAGAGTTTTGACTTCTACAATCTATCAAAAATTGAAAAATCGAAAAAACCAAAATCCCCTCGTTATTATTTTGAAAAACAGCTCTTCTAATAAATAAATTTTAATTTTTTGATTTTGGATGATTCTGTTGGGAGTAATGATACGCACCACAAAACTTTTGTTCAAGGCGCCTTCAGATATTCACTACAATTCGCTCACTTTCATAAAATTTTGTAATAAAAATTTGGAAAAATATTGTTCAAATGTTGAAATGAATTAATTAGTCTAGAATTACTTGTATTGCCAGGAAATAATTCTTGAAAACATGTCTTTTTTTCATCGAATTAACTAAATAAAAAAGAACAAAAGTAGCGTCAGTAAAAACTATGTAACTTCAAAACAAAACGTTAGATGATTATTAATTTTTTACATGTTTCATTGTACAAATTGGTAATCGTTTATAGATTTATAAGTAAGGATTATCCGTGTGTCAGAGGCTAGAGAATTATAGATATAGAATTGTTTAAATTTTTGATTAAAAATTTTCACTAAGTTAATTGATTTATCAGCAGCTTAGAAATAGAAATTCTTTTGCTGATTATTTAGCCATTTATATTTATTATCTTAATATGGAACACAAAAAAATGCCTTACAATCTTATAACTTATAAATAAAAAAGTGTATAGAGCGATTGCATTTTAACATTTCATTATTTACTTTTAGTTATGTCAATTACATATGTGACATTATGACCGGTGGCGCTATTATGTAATTCTGATATGTCAAATAAAATTTATTAACATTCAAATATCTTTGGATCCAAGATATATATACACATTGCAAAATATTCCACATTTTTTTTTTTAAAGCAGGCAATGTGGAAAACGAACAAATAACTCATGTTGGACTAGATGTTATCATCGTGTGCAAAAAATAGAGTAATAGTAATATATGTATATCTATTTAAAGAAACACTTCTAAGACAGCGTAATTGAGTTAAAATCATTGAATGTAATTCTTTTTTTTTGTATTCTTTAAACTTTACAGAAAATCCCTAAGCTTTAATGTAATAAATATTTAAATACAAACAAACATTTCAGTTCAACTAACTTTAATGTTTTTTCTTTTTTTTGTTCAGTTCATTTTGTAACATTATAAGTGATGTATTAAATATTTACTTAGGCAATTGTTTCTTTGCTCTGTTCTAAAATTGACTTAGCTGCACCTTTTAATACTCTCAAAATAAAATTTGTATTGTTTAGTTTTTGTTTTAAAAGAAACAGAAAATAAATTTCAGTAAATATGCGTTCAACTTTCACACGCATTAAATTTTTAGCATGGTATCGAGAATATATTTGATATATTTTCTAATTTTTGATTTTAACGTTAAACTTTTCTAAATGCAGTTTATTGCAAGTGTTTAGTATTTAGAACTTATAAACTTTCTTTTATTTTTCCACCATACTTTGTTGTTTGTTAAAACAGAAGAATTATTCTCCTTAGGGAAACTAATTTAATATTTAACAAAATATTAATAAATTTGACGAAAGAAAATCGTTATAAAAAAAAATTAACAAACACAAAGAGAAAACCACAAAAAACATTTGTTTTTGTTTTATGTAGTTAAAATTTCATACGGATCGGTTCAGTGGTGGGGGAGAAATCACCGCCACAGACAGAAATAAACACTGTTTTGAGAAAAACGCATTTAAAAGTTTTTTCATGAAAAATAATTAAAAAAATTTACCCCGATCAGTGATGTTTGCACTGTAAAAAATGCGTTCTGCCTTATCATAATTTTCATGTTCTTTCACTCTACCCTTTTTTTTTTTGCTTCCTTCTGATCTCTTTAGAAATTTGAGAGCTGCGGCAATTTGTTAAGCGGACACACTCGTCATCACTCACTTTGGCGAAATCGACGGCACTTGGACCGAATTTGATATCCATTATCTTTAATACTTGATCAAATCTTTCATTGAAAATTCAAGCTACTACTTTGCACGCTATCCCAACAATTTTTTTGCCATTAAATAGTATGTGGCACCATATTTCAAATAAAAACTCTTAAAACTTTCGTTGTTATTTTGAGTATGCCCGCCTAAACACTTTTCGAGCAACTCAATTTTGGTGATTGTTAAATTCTATGGAAAAAAGCAAGCACTTTTAAAGTGAATAAGGCAAGGGAGAGCGGATTAAATAAATTTAAATATGTATATTTAGACTATTCCGAACGTTTTGAAGTTTTAACACAATACTTTTAGAGAACTATACTTTTAAAAAAATCGGTTTTTTTAAAATCATTAACCAGAATGATTTTGTTTTATCAAAAAACTCTAGAATAAATTTAGAAAAATTATAAATAAATAAATTTTCTGATCAAAATTGATTCCTTATGAGATTAAATCGCCAAAAACCTACAAAAAAATATATTTTATTTATTTTTTTTTTTTTTGAATGGAATAATATATAATTTGGCTTTGAAGGCTAATAATCAATCAAATTAAACAATCAAAAACCCAAATAAAAGCCACGAATTAATCTTTGATCAAAGAATTAGAACAAGGTTGTTGTTAAGAACTTCATCAAAATGAAAATTTAAATGTGTTTTGATAAATTTCTATAAATTCTATAAACAAAAATTGATTGAAATGACACGTAAATTAATTTGATTAATGTTCTCCATTTATAACCAGTGATCTAATAAAAAAAACTAATTTTTGAAGAATTAAAATTTAATACGAAAATAGATTTATAGGCTTTCTTTATATATTTAAATAATATTAAGATATAACTTAAGTGGATTATGTATTTTAAAAGACAGTAAATCAAAAAGGAAATACTATTATGGGTTCAATTTTTCCACTTAACTTTTTTCTCATATGAAATTTTTTTATTTTAATAGCTTGAAATTTTATAAAAAAAACGACAAATAGATTTTTAATAAGCAAAAAAACAAATTTTTCCGAGAGATTTTCAATTAAAAAACGTATATAACTTTTTTATCTAATAATTAAGGCCATAAGATAAAAAAGGGCAAGCACTGTTTTCAATTTTGGCTTAAATATTTTGTATTTTATTGTTCTCATTGCGCTTTTTGCTATATAATGAGCACTCAATTTTAGGACCTTCGGTTTATTTTGGAAACGTATGTCAGATAATACTATATTTCATTTTAAAAATGGAACGGCCGATCATGTACTCATGTTAATAGTAATCTAAATTGCTGGTGAAGTAAAATTTATCATAAAGTCGAAGACCTCCTAAGCCCTTTAAGTAACATACCTTCTGCGAATTAAAGCATTTTTCTGGTAACTATAAATACACTATCACCTGAAAGACTGATGACATTTAGGGCTAATGGCTAATGATGTTCTTGGCATTTTGAAAAACTTTTTTAGCGTTAAGATAAAAGTATTACACAAAAATTTCAAAAGCTCTCAGTCTAATCTTACCTATAAATTAGTAAATAAGTTCAAATTGCCAAAAAAAAAAATTTATTTCCGGTTGTGGGACACTGTTAATTCTAAATCTTTGATTAAAACCCCAAACTATTTATCAAAAAATCCGAAAAAAAAAATTTAGTTACTTTAATATTCTTTATTACTGTTGCAATTTTGCAAGTGAAAAGGCTTTTGTTTTGCAGCATTTTTGTTTTGTTTTGTCTTGATTGCATTTAGCAATTGTTTTATTTGCTGTTTGATCTGATTTTTAGAGGTCGACATCGTTAAGATTTAAAAAAAAGTGAATTGAGATGCAAAATAATTGCTAAAATGTCAAACTACCGTGTCCTATAACTAGCTACTTCTCTGTCCCACAACCAAATTTCGACGCCAGTTTTTAGAGTCACACAAAAATTCTCTTACAATCATTATGAAACATTTTTGTATGACAAAAAAGACATGAAATATTGTTCAATACCACACTTAACTTACGTTTTTAAATAATTTTTGATAAATTTTATAAACAGTGAAAAAAAGATCGTTTTCGTAATCGTTTTTTTTTTTTTTGTAAAAATTTAGCAAGAACTCTTTAACAGCAATAAGACGCGCATCTATTTACTTTATTATTAGCTTAAGAACTATCTATCTATCAATAGAAATCGATGACATTTAACAAATTTAAGATTTATATTGTGCGTTCTTAAATATTGCCCTGTCCCATAACCCGGCATGTCCGACAACTAGCTACTCTACCCTACATACAAATTATGCACCCTTTTCTATGTACATATGTTTTGTTTACATTTTCTAACGGTTAACTATAAATTTTTCTAAAAAAAAATTGTTTGGCTATAAAAGCAAGTTCTAAACTCAAAGTTGATTTTTATAATAATTAACTTCCCCTTACAGTATTTACTTCATTAAAAGAACGGCCAAAAAAAATATTCAATAATCAAATTATCATTCAAGCTTTAAAAGTATCGAGCTTTAGTCAAATCAGAACAAGATTCATAGCCTAAAAGCTAATGAATTTTAATTTTCGCATAAGTCATTCAAAACAATTTTTATTTCTTTAATGTCTTCATTAATTAATTAATTACACTAAAAGATACTGCATTTATAATTATTTCAAAAATTTGTAACAACAAATTGGTATTAAATTCTATTTAACAAAATAAAAACAGTTAAATATACATCAAAGCAAAAAAGTAACAAAAAAAAGAGCCAAAACCCTTTTATAATAATATCATTTTCATAAGATAACATAATACTTATTAGTGATTTTAATGAGCAAAATCTAAGAAAAGGAAATAACATTATAATGGGAGCCAAATTGATACTTTTACATCAGTAAATATCTAATAAAAAAAATTATTAACAAGATATTAATAGCAAAAATGTAAGCATTAATTTTTTTCATATAGAATTTCTTAATAGTTTTTTAATTAAATGATATCAATTTCATAAACAATTAAGTTAGTCAAATTGGTTTGCTTCTAATTTCCTTGCCTAACCATATGGAGAAATCTTGAGACACATTGAGCATTTTTTGTAGTATTCCATGAACAAAAAAAAAATATATGCCAATATCAAATCACAAAAAACTCGAAATTCCACCACACACAGCGAAAAAACAACTTGACTCATATTTGTTCTGGATCACAAATTCAAGATTTAATATGATACAATTCTTTGAATTCTTATCACATTGGTTAATTTATTCAATTTTATTTATGACTATTTTCAAATATGAAAAACTATAAAAGAAAATTGTACGAAATCTTGGGGTTTTATGGACGGGAAGACTTTAAAAGACTTTATTTTTGTTAATATTTTTTAGCTTGAAATTTAACCAATATTTTTTTCTTTTTTTAATTATTATTGAAATTAAGGCTTTTTCTTTTATTTCAAAATTGTCGACTGTTAATTAAAAATTAAGTTAGTTAAAAATTATATCATAAGAGAAACAAAAAATATTCAATACGGATAAATATAATAAAATATTTATTAACCTGTTTGACATACCTGGACTATAGACTTTAAAAAAAGAAAACAAAAGTGGATTTATTAAATAAGTAGACTCTCAATGAAACATAAATTAAATTTAATGAAAGTCTAACATTTAAATGTTATTTCCAAAATATTAAAATCATTGCTTTTTATTCGGACTAAATAATAATTCATAGCAAAAGCTTAGCTTGAAAAGTATTATTAGCATTTTGGTCCATTAGAAACCTTTGATTTACTTAATAGAAATTTGGGCATTTAAGGATCAATGATGTTAAACGGTCACCCAAATGAGAAAATTAAATTTTCTGTCACAAAATGATTATTGTCTGCCATATTAAATGTTAGCCGAAGATATGAAAAGCACAACATCTCAGCGGTGAAATTCTCTTTAAATTCGATGCATCCCTTCGTAACACTAATATCAGCATATCAGCGTATATAAACTATGTAGAAGTACAGAAAACTCTTTAACAATGATTATTAAAATATGTTTCAATTAAAGTAAAAACTTGCAAAAAAAAGCATACTAAATAAAGAAGAAAAAAAGTCCTATTTCGCCAAGACTAGAAAACGATGGTCAAATTATTGAAATTACCGCAAAATAACTTTTTTTCAAGGGGCCGCCTCCAGACATTCACTGACACTCACTCACTGATTATTATTTTGAAGTAAAAATTTGGAAAATTATTATTGCTTAAATGTTGTCTAGTAAACTATAACTTCCTGTATTACCAAAAAAAATTCTTGAAAACATGCTTTATGCCTTAAAACATGGGACTTATTGACCAATAAGTTACTATCAAAATAATGATTAAATTATACCTATTATTTCTAATTTAGTCTTAGAATTCTAAAAAATTAATAATACTTTATCTGTTCATCATTTCTACCTTAATTATAAGTTTTGTAATTTCTTTAAAAAAAAAAAAAAAAAATTATTAAACTATTTTCAAGTGCTTCTAATGGAAGCGGCTTTTGTTGAACCAAAAGCAAACTGTCCATATTCATTAGCTATGTAAGTGTTAAAATGATTGAAAGTATTTTTTATGAATGAAATTAATTTAAATTGCGCAAACGTATGCGGTAAATTTTTTGATCATATCATGTGATTTAAAATGAATACTAAAATTATAACAGAAATTATATACATATATATTCTGCTATATCAGACACCACTAAACATCAAGGCAATTGGATATAGTTTTTAGTTGTAACTATTTCGAGCATATGATGGATAATATTTTGTATGATGTCAAAATTTGAATCAAGCGCCATTAATAATATTTTAAAGTATCAAAATGATGTATTTTATTTTAAATGTTTTTTAAACCAATTTTTTTTTTTTTTTACTAAGTTCAAAAATTCAATTGGGTCAATGCTTTCTTAAACAAATTAAAATCAAACTAAAAATCAAAACCATTTGTTTCCAACTCGACCTGTTAGCGGCTTGTAAGAAATTCGTTTTTATAAGAAAAAAACATTTTTTTTTTGTTAATAAAAATGTACAACAACTAATGGGCTAGTTGTTAACAATTATTTTGAACTTAAGAAAAATGATTTATGCCAAGAATTTATGTTTTTTTATATTATATTTAAGTTTTTGAAATTTTCTATGCCAAAAATTTCAAGGTTTGTCTAACGAAACTCCATTAATTTTAGAATAAAACGAATATACTAAATACACAAATTCTAAAAACATCCTTTTTTTCAAATTCAAAAATAAAAAAATAAAAATGTCGTAATTATTTATTACAAGAAGAAAATTTGTACCAATAATGTTTTTCTTTAAGTCTTTATCATCTTACATGAAATCAAAAATTAAAATATATAAAAATAATTACTAACGTTTAATTTAGATTTAAATCAAAAAAACAGAAAGAGAATTATTTTAATAATAAATAATTTTTACATAATTCACAAAATATTTTCAAAAAAAAACTGAAATATTCTAAAATTAGAACAAAAATTAATAATTTCTGTTCACAGTAATCAATAAAAGATACATAACTATCTCTTGGCCTAATAATTTTCACAAATTAAAGTGCAAATAATGTATTTTTAATTTTTTTTTGTATATTGGTTCATTTTAAAATTGATCAAAAATAGAATTTTCCGTTAAAATTTCTTTTCGCGTTATTAAATTTTAATTGCCAATAATAAAAAAAAGCTTTTATGCCAAGTATTTTCTGTTAATCTTATAGGTTCGCAAATTAAAACTAGTAATAATACTACTGAAATAAATTTCTCTTCTATAAAAATTTCTAGCCTACCATTAAAATTTTTTTATATTATTAGTGAGTTAAATTTTTGGCAGGTTTTTAGAGTGATATTTTTTTTTAATTTGTATTAAATCTAATTGTATCAAATTTCATAAAATTTTAACTAAGGTGTTAAGTTAAACTTAAAACTTAGTTTTAAGTTGACCATAGATAAATGTTAATTAAAGTTTCCTGTCAATTTTTAATGCTTTTAAACAGCGTAAAATACGTAATTTAATAAAAATAATAATTTGAAATTAAATAAATTACGCTCAACACCAGACATTAAAACTTTGTTGAACGTCAATTTTACATAGAAACTATGCCATATTACGAGCTATTATTTTGTAATTGAATATACATAGAAGTAAAGTAAAATATCCGAAATAAACTCCAATAAACTCCATGCCACCAACAGCTGTTTCGGAACATACATCGATTGAATTTTTGAAATAAGTTAAAATCTGTCTCCACTATTTTTTGTATTATCACTCAGCTAAAAAAATGCTCGAACTTCACTCTGCTCATAGGTTTAGGGAATATTGGTGCTTCAATCAAAGTTGGCCCATTGACCATTAATCTCTTCAATAAGATTTATTAGTTTGTCCCATCAATAACTTAAAAAAGTTTTTATATCGCTAATTGTAACTTTCGTCCATGGTAAAACAGAATTTTTATGAAATTGTTTCATTTTGAAATGGTATAAAAATTGGTTTGAGGAATAACTAAATGAATAAAAAACCAAAAAATAAATCCGTTATTTCAATGATACTCCTTGCAACACTTAATTTTACACTTATGGTATACTCGAATTGTTTAAATAATCCCTCAAGGAAGGTGTAATGTCATTTTCAATCCAATCTTCAAAATCATTCTCACTATCAGATTCTATAACATTTATTTTTTGCCAGATTCATCACTTTTCCAATCACTACAATTTATTTCAAAATCATTCTAACAATCAGATAAAGTACTTTTTTTCACTGTTACGTTCCGTCATGTCTGAAATTTTTGAATTACTAAAATTGTGGTAAAAACCTTAATATCAAGAAAACTATTTTCTTTATTATAAAGCGGGCACGACTAAACAAGATCTCCCTGGATTTAATAAATCGAAATAAATATTGCAAGTGCAATGACAAGTTAATTCATCATAGGTCAACAAGGTTTGGCCAAGAAAAGCCGAGTAAACTCGTCACTGATCAACAACGTCTAAATATTTTAAAATTTGATTTCAACAAATCTATAAACAAAAGGAGAGAAAAGTAAAAATTTAAAGTTAAAACACAAGTTAAACTCAAATTTCTGTCATTTAAATTAATTTTGTTAAAATGACATTATTTTTGTTAAAAATTAAAGAAAAAAATAACAAATACTAATTCAAAAATTTGCATACTTTCAATCAAATTTTTATAATTTTCTAAAAATTGCATAAATTTTACTTAAAGTAAATATTTTTAATATAAAATTAAAGAAATGAAGACAAACACTAATAAAGTTTCAGTTTGACCTTAATCCAAAAACATAAATTACGTCATCCTTTCATTTTTAATAATTGAAAAACAAAAATCATATCAATTGTTGGGATTCTGGTTTATTGCTGCAACACCATTCAATATTGCTGATAAAATAATTTTACGCAATTCCAGCTGGTCTTTTCTTAAGATTGCATAATTTTAATTTTTTTTTTTAATACTTATTCCAAAAAATATATTTGAATTATTTTAGACATATAAATGTTACTAAGAAATTATTATTTATAAAAACCAAAAACTAAACTTTTTGAAGAAATTAAAAAATTATATCTTTTTCGATTTTATTTAAATCCTTCGTTCACTTATGTTAAACTCCCATAAATTACATAAATGACATGACAAAAAAGTTTAGATCATTGAGAGAGAGAATTAGAATCTGGGGTATAGAAAGATATTCTTAATTTTCCTGTCTGTCAGTATAATTTCATCTAGTTAAATATCCATAACTTTAATTTGGAAGATAATAAATATTGATCAAATGGGGTGATGATATTTGGTTAGAATTATTAATTTTATATTTTCAAATTGAGTTAAATTAAATTATTTCTAAGTTTTAGAAATAAATGCATGTCATATACATATATAGGATAATGAAAATCACTAAACTATAAATTTGGAATAAATGATATAGCAAATATTTCTCAAGAACAAATAAGGAAGTCAAATTAAATATTTATTCTATCTCTAACTAAAAAAATAAGGGCTTGTTGAATTATTTATTTTTTGTTCATTTTATTAATTTCAGAAAAATTATTCAAAAATTTTGTGTTTAATTTATATAACAAATAAATTTTTTTTTATCAATAAATAAGAAATGGATCTGTTAAGATTGTTTTAAAATATTATCTCCACAAAATTAATAGGTAGATTTCTTTATAATTTTATCAAAGGGATAACTACCCTGGAACAATGTAATACTCGTATATGGCAAATTCAAACTAAAAAGTGTCAAATTTTGACCAAAAACAATAGCAAAAACTAGTAAGATTGGGAGATAATCTATTAATCCTTACAAAGCAATTTAGTTCTGGAGTTTTAAACAATTTTTTATTTAAATACTTGTAGTGCGTTAGAATCTCTCGTAACTGTTCAGTATACTCTAAACCAGTGCTATTCAATCTTTTTTTTTGAGGTGCCAAATAAGTGGCACCGAAAACTTACGGGGTGCCAAATTCCATATTTCTCTTTAAAAGTTAAAATAAGACTTTTTATCCAAAAAAATAAAGGTTGATTCTATATTCATACTTTATTTTAAACTTTATTTTATTCAATGTGACGGATGATATTCTTTGGATTTAGCCATTTTCACAAAATCTGGTTTGGTTTCACCTAATTCGCAACGTAATTCGGATTCTAAGTTCTCTTGTGGAAGTGAATTACGATATTTATTTTTGCAGCGTACAAGACTTGAAAACGTACTTTCACACAAATATGTGGAACCAAACATGCACATGTACTGCATTTTTCAAAACTAAAAATGAATCAGTTCTTTCCACATTTCAATGCAACTTAAGATTTTTCAAATGGTTCTCTGTGCAATCAAGGCCAGACCAAATTCAAGCTGATGCCTTTTGACAACAAACATTTCTGATAAAACTGCTACTGTATCTGGATTTAAATCAAATGGATTTTTGAGAAATTGGAATATAACATTTTGCTCTTTGAAATCAGAAAAACGCGTGTCGAATTCTTGAATTAGAATGTCAATTAATTTAACGAAATCAGTTGTATCAAACATTTCTTCTCCAAAAAATTTGTATATAGTAGGAAAATTCTCAAACTCGCCAGCCTCAATTTCACTTTTGAATAAAACCAATCTACGCTTGAATTCAGTTAAAGTTTTTGCAAGATCCCAAACGAATTTATCTCGCCCTTGTAATCCTTGAGATGTGAAACCAAATCGCATAAGAAATAAAATTCGTGCTGCCAGGCAGTTCTTGTGATTATTTAAAAATCCTTCAATCAATTTTTGCTCGTTCAAAAATTTTTGAATATCCGCAAATAGATCAAAGAAGCGATTAAATACTTTGCCGCAACTGAGCCATTGAATATTAATGAAATACATGATGTCTTTGTCCTTAGAATCCAGTTCATCTATCAGCAACTTGAAACAGTTGTTATTATAAACGTATTAAGCATTTATAAATACTGCCCACCGAAATTCGACAATAATACGGTTCATCGCATCAGTTTTATATTATGCGTCATATTGTGATAAATAATACTTAACCAAATTATAGAATTAATCTAAAAAATGAAAAAAAAAAATCGACTACGTATTGGCTTTGGTGCCACTTTGGCACTTTGGCACTTTGGCACCCGGTTTGAATAGCACTGCTCTAAACTAAATTCCCAAAAACATCTGCTGAAAGTGCAGATTTCCGAGAACAAATTCCGTAGCAAATAATTTTCCATATGTCCCATAATTTTGTAATGGGCTCTAAGTTTGGACTTAAATTTTGTTTCATCTAAATATTAAGCAAAATTATATATATATTTTTAATTCAATAAGGAATTGTAAAAGAAGAAAATACTAGTACACAAAACAAAAGCAAATAACAAAAATTTTCTTGATCCTCTAAAAATGTGTGAAATCAAAATATTTTTCATTTCTATTTTTAAGTTCTTCAAAAGGCGAATACTTGTTTTGAAAGAGATTAAGCACTAGCATTAGTCTCATTATCAATGCTCAGACTAACATTTTCCTCTTCAATCTTCAATTTTTCAACAGTAGTCCAATAAGTATATCTAGGCCTAGTTAAAATCGTATGAAATCATTACAGCTGCAAAAAAAACTCAAAGCTGTCCCTTTTTTATTATTATTTGCCCAGAAAAACAAAGAAATACAGGGAATGCTAAAAATACTGATGCCATAATAGATGCATCTGTTTACAATGATCCAAATCAAAAAGAGCTTACATCATCCGCAAGAATAGAACATCACTTCACAACAATTGCCTAAATTCATATTAAAATGAAATTATTTTAAGGACTATAACGCCTTCTAAACATTTTTGAAGTACTGAAATTTCATAAATTTGTCTTTGCCAAATTAATTCAAGCAATTCAATTTCTTTTTTGACAACATGACTCTATTACAAAAGCAAAATATTTATTTATAAAAATTTAATGACTGGTATGGTATTTATACCAGGATGGCATCATTGGATAATAATCTTTCTTTTCTTTTTTTTTTTTTCAACTATGTTATTACCAACGGAAATTGCTACCATGATATTTTAAAATGTAATTTTTTGAGACAACTGCCTACACTTAGAATTTTTAATAGACTCTACTTACACACTTAAGTCAACACTATTTCATATTCGTCAAAAAAAGAAAACAATCAATTAACCAGTAGCTTATGCAATTTATTAGCTCTAGAAATTATTATTTATATTTAAATCAATTTGATTGGTCTAAATCAATAAACCAGACACTTTAGATAAGCTCAAAACAAACAATGAACATGAAATCACAGCCATATGAAACGAAATTTATGAAAGAATGATTTTAAAATTAGCTCTTAAAAAGAAAATCAAACGCTATAACCGTGTAAAACATATAAATGAAATGGAATATTATTCATAATAGCATAAGATTTATTTAAATAGAAAATAAAAGTTAACAAGAATTAATGTTATATATATATATATATATATATATGTATATGTTTGCTTAACATATGTGAGCATAATTTCAGTTTTAAATTTACTCTAAAGTAGTTTTTCATATGAAATTTAGAATGTTTAAATGTGAATATTAAAAAAACAATTTAATTTATATTTTATTTTATAAATAAAATTTTAATTTCAAATTACAAATATTGAGGAGCGTCTATATAATTGATCTAGTGATGAGCCAAGGCATTTCTTAATTATAGTATAAAACTGCTATAACAAAATATTATGGAAATAATATCAGATAAAATATATAACTATATATACTATTATTTGTCATAGTAATGTTGAGATCATTATGCATAAAAATATCTAGACAAAAAAAAAAACAAAAAAGGAATTTTTCATTTATGCTAAATATGCACCCATGAGATCATTCTCACTAAGAAAATATTTAGATGATATTAAGCATTTTTTTAAATAATGATACAATATCTATTTTTGCTCCTTTTTTTGTTTTTTTTTTTTTTGAATGTATGTCTGACATACCAAAGTTAAATAAACTAATTATTTTTACTTAGCTTTGACAAATATTATTCAGACCCTTAAATAAAAAATTATACATGACCTTGTTATTATCACAGAATTTGGCAGCACAAGTGCAAGATTTCAATATTAATTTTATTTGGAATTATTTGTTTGTTTTTTTTTTTTTTTGAGTGAATTCTTTCCAGACTTATTATACGGAAGAACTTTTGTTTTTTAACAATTGATATGATAGTATCTATCGACTTCAGACAGCTTTTGACTGAATGAATGAATGGGATTTAATAATGAAGAACCAAAAAAAAAAATATAAGGAAAACATTGATCAACATATCTGACATTGGCCTTCACATTTAATTTTTAAATTAAGAATCCTAAGCAATGTCCACATATATATATATATATTTGGTTAGTTGCTACTTCTACGACTTTCTTAGTCTAATTTAATTCCATTAAAAGATTTTCAGATACAAAAAACAAAAAAAAAACCAATAATTTATTTGGCTGGATTAAATGAAAGGCTATTAAAATTTATATATAGTGTTTTGAATAAGTTGACATATGTATGTTAGTACATGAAATTAATGCGTGACCTAATTAATATCAGTTTGAAGAAAAAAATTTTACGCATTAATTAACAAATTAAATTTTTTTAATTTTCAATTATTAAATTTTATTAGAAATATTATTTAGTTTAATAAATATAAAAATATTACCGAATAAATTTAATTTTATTAAAAACAAAAGACAAAAAATGTATTTGACTTAAGTAAACTACCCCCTCCTAGAACTTACAACAAATGAGTAATTATAGCAACACTCTACCCTAATTTGCCTAACTAACAATAAGTAGTGCAGAAATTTTTAGTTGCATTTCCTTTATTGTAATAAGCTGAGCGTGGCTTCACTGAGTGTGGCGATTTATGACTGATGTTAATAAAATTGAAACCCGACATTAACAAACTAGTAAAATTTCACCAACCTCAAGCATCTCATTAATTTTTTCAAAGAACCTATTTTTAACTAAAAAAATTATATTTAACGATCCTTTTGTAATTTTTAATTTGTATTTCTTTAAACAAAGTTTTTTATATTTCACTTATTTTACTCTTATGAAAATAATACTAAACTATTTTGTAGAATTTATTAAAATTAATTCAAATCGAACTTTATTATAAATTTAATCAAATAAAAAGACAAGAAATTACAAAATAATAAAAATTGTTGCTGTATTAAGAAAAATTCAAGAAAAAAATATTAGGAAGAGATAAATTATTTTAATTTTTATTTATAGGTTAACGCGTGTGGAAAACACCACCGTAGGCTTAAAATTTTTGTCGCCAAGATTCTATGAAATCAATTGGAATAAATTTTATTCCTGTTGTACTGTTGTATGAACTCTAAATACTTTAATACGGGGCCAGATCAAGCACAGTCTTTATACATTTTGCCATTTTAGAACATAACAATTTTGTTCCATACACAACATATTTAAACATGATTTAGCAAATAGTCCAAAAATGTGTGTCACATATATGTGATATTGGGCTGTGGTAAGAAACGGCTGTGTCAAATAGATGTGACGTTTAATAGTGAATGAGTTAAGAATAGAAATGATTTGAAAAAAATTCCTTAACCCAGCATTTTCAAAATTAATTGATAACAATCCTACACTCGATCACAAAAACAAAAAAACAACAACAAAATTCCAATTAACCTCACAGATTTGTGAAAACCAAAAACCAGAGCTTTCGATGTCTCTTTGGTTTGCGTTAGACGCAACTAAAAAAATTCTGAATTTAAATGTTTTTATTAAGACTCAGCTTCATGTTTACTGGCCATTTAGAAAGTTTACAATTATTCTAGGTACTCTTTATATTATTATACTTTTATATAATTTTTATTTGTGTTCTAAAAATTGAAATTTCTAGCTTCCTAATTTACATGTCTCTATTATATAATTTAAAAATAAACTAAAAATTGTGGCTTTAATACAAATTATACAGCTCAAAAGAAATTTAAGGAAAATAGAACATTTCTATATAAGGAGTTAATATGAAACATTATCATTCTATTAATCCAATACTTAAATCAAGAGCGTAAGAAATAAAAGTAAAAAAAAAAAATATTTCGCTATTAATATTGAAGTGATGCACGCTAAAACATCATAAAAATCTCTAAGAAACTACTAAAAATCGCGGGTTTAGCTTTCAATTTACAATTTTATTGAGAATAAAACAGTAAAATATAAAAAATAAAATAATAATTTATATCAGAATTAATTTCAAAGTAAATCTCTTATCTACTATGGCTTTAAAACTAATAAAAACGAGTAATTTACATTCATAAGTGTCCCCTGTAAACGTGACTTTTCGAATTTTAATCAACATTATTTTACTTGGATGCAAATTTTTATAATGTTTAAAATTGTTTAAAGCAGTAAACTAGTAAACTGTTACCTATGTACATAAATATGTACTTATATAAAATAACCGTGACTTGACTTAAACTCAGAAAATTAATTTTGTCAAAAAACTATTCATAAATTTGTTTACTTTTTTTAGTGTTCTTGAATCATAAATTATTTTTCATAAAATTTATATTGAAATTGAAAGTAATATAAAAAATTTATTATCTTCTTACGAATTATATTTTTATTGATCCATTTTTTTCATCATTTTTATTTATCTTTTTTTGTGGTCATAAAGTGGTATACCTACTAGGGAAAGTAATTCTACATTATCAATCAAAATATCTACAGATCTACAAGGATCTACTTTGTTGGGGGGAAACATCAATGAATTTTATTAACAAATGACCGCAAAATTCGCCTACATAGCGACTTTCAGCATTAAAATTAAGACTGAAAGGTAGCTATTAAGGCTACTTTCTGCATACTGCATTAATTAATGTTTCACAAGTGAACTTTTTAACATATGTAATTCACACATGAATTTATGCATGAGAAATTCACTGATGAGTCATTTTCCTACTGGAATAGATAAGAGGTAGTACCATCAGGAAGAACAATTTCCCTCTTGGCTAATAATGTTCTAGTGGTAATCAAGAAAATAAAGCAGACTCTTAGGCTGCCTGCGGAGTGCCGGCTTACAATCGAGCTGACGCCGATTCCGATGCCAAAGATTATAAAGTCGTTATGGGTAAATCAATACGAATATGCTCAAAATGCTCAGAGTGCAAGCCTACTAAAGATTAGACTATCACAATGGGAATCGGTGTCAGCTCGGTTGTAAGCTCAGCTGTAAGTCGGCACTCTACAGGCAGCCTTAAATAATAAATTAAAAAGTTCCCAATTAGAACCTCCCCTTTCCTTCTTAACTTTCTATTCTATAAAAACATTTTCCGTCTTGCGAGAATTTTACTTTTTATCTGTCATTCTTTTTATACATAGAAAGGCTTTCTGTCGTCTTGCACGAATTTTTTTTTATATATCTTTCTTTCTCTATCTCTCTATTATACAAACAAGTTTTCTGTCCTGTATAAATTTTATTTATATATCTCTCTCTTTTTACCACATATAGTTTGTGTCGTGTACAAATTTTGAAGACAGTTAATATGTAAAAGATGTCCGAGGGTGGCCGAGAGCCCTAGTTTAATAATGAAAATAATTTATATATTATATTTTTCATTATTTAGCATAATATGAGCTTAAAAGTTTATTATCTGCTGTCTGAGAGTCTTTTGTATACTTGTGCCTTTATTTTATTCCCAAGAAAAGATCAAAAACTTTGGGAATTTTATTTTCTAAAATTAATAAACTAAATTATTTCATAATTTTGATTCTTTTTAAGCATACTATATATTAATATATAAATATTATATTTTATATATTTCAGAAACTAGCATCTTGAGAATGATTGAGTTTCAAAGGAATTTTAACGGAAAAACGGCGTGACATTAAAATAAATCCACGTTGTACAAAAAATAATTAGCGCAAAAAAAAGTAGTTATTTTTTAAAATAGTATTCACCACACCAACAAAAAAAAACAATAATTATCACAATGCGTTCAAATTTAATAAATTTGATTTTAGCTTTCACAGGTATAATCAATCAATAATTATTTTTTTATAAAAAAAAAAGGAAAGCTTAATTTTTTTATTTTATAAAATTCAAATCTAGCTCTTAGTGGTAACAATGTTTTATGCCAGAATAGAATTAAGCGTAAAATGTATGCAATGTGCCCACCAAATTTCATGCAAATAGGATCAGAATGTTATTACATTTCAACTGAGGAAGTTAATTGGCTTGATGCCCATTTTGAATGTAAAGATAAAAATAGTAAATTAGCTGAACCTTATAAGCTAGCCGATCGTCAATTACGAAAATTTTTGAATGCCAATGATAGAGGTGAAAAAATAAACAAATTAAACATTTTATAATATTATTATTTAAATTTAATTATTTTTAATAATAGAAAGAAAAGAAATCTGGATTGGGGGAACATACGATTGGAAGAGTAATAAATGGCAATGGGGATATAGTGGTGATGAAATTACATATCAATCTTTTAGCAAAATGGATCCTGGGTAGGTAAAATTTGAAATATTGTTTTAAGGGGGTATTCTGGTTTAGACGCCCAACTTTTGGGTGTTTTTTCATACGTCATAAAAAGAAATCAATAAATATTTTTAGTATCCATTTTTTTACTGGTTATTTATTAATATTTTGAAAGTATAAAAAATTCAAAAATATTTTAAAAAAATCAAAATTGCAAAAACGGCAAGCCGGCAAAATTGGAACTCGTTCCTTAAAAAACTCTGCTTAGTATGATGTTATAGAATATAAAGAAGCTCTGTGCCAAATTTCAAGTGTATCGCTTAAGTAGAACCTGAGATATCTTTCGCACTGTTTCGAGGAAAACACGTTTAAAGTTTGAGATCAAGCTTTGCGCAGTGTGAATCAGGATGCCAACCGGGTTTTTCGATGTGTCTAAAAATAAGCTCTAAGCTAGGAAACCCCCTTTAAATATTTCACCCATTTTTAAAGTTATTTTAATATTTCATTTTCTTTTCCCTATTGAAATTTTAGTGTAATAAATTATAAATAATAAAAAAAAAAAGGATCTACAGTATTACATAATTTTTATGTGAAAAAACAAAAAAACATTAAAAACTATAAAATCAAGGTCAACACGTGTATAAATATAAAAATTCTATAAATGCATGTTTTATTGCAGTTCTTAAAGTCGTTTGTACTATAAACTTTCTGATAAACAAATAAAAAATAAACAAAAGTTCTGACACAGGTAAAAGTTAAAAATAAATTCAGCCTAATTTTATGATAAGCACTAATGTAGTCATAAATCTTTATACAATATGTAGGGTGCCTTAATTAGTAGTAGTTTATCACTGGGGTATTAGTTTTTTTTTTTGAAAAAAAAGATCAAAGAAAATCTTCCGAAGTGAAATTTTGACAAAAATGACAATTTGTTGGAAAATTGATAAATGATAATATTAAAATTTTAACCCTTCTTTTTTAATGCGTGGACCAAAACTTATATTTAAGTTTAAAAAAATATTGTATATAAAAAATGACAAATTATATAATTTCAAAGTTATAAAATAAATATTATCAAGTTCCAGGAGAAAAACTAACTTTTAAAATTTATTTTGAACCTAATGAAAAATAAATAAAATAATAGCAGCACACAGGTCATAGGCTAAAGTTTAGCTAAACCATAGTGAACATATACTTGAAGTGATTCAAGTAGCTTTTGATCAGGTGACTTATCGATTCTATCAAAATAGAAAAAAATGCTTATTCTTTTCATGTCGATCAAAATAATTTCCACTACTACCTTTGACAAGCACAATGCCCTAAAAGGCCCTTTAATCCAATCCAATATTGGATTGAACGATTTAACGGAAAATTTTTAGTATAGATTTTGAAAGAAATGAAAAGATGTGAAAATAATACTGGATCCTTTACCAAAATTATATACTCTGTCCCAAAAAACGACTTTTATTGTGATTTGAAGTCTGCTTTTTCAAACAACTGATCATTTCAAGTAAGAGCGAAAACAAAAGTGACATTTTTTATAAAAGAGTCTCTGAAGATCTAAAACTAAAAAACAGTAATAAGTGAGTGAGTGGCAGTAAATGTCTGAAGGCGCCTTAAAAAAAAGTTGTTTTGTGGTGCGTATCATAACTTGCAACAGAATCATCCAAAATCAAAAAATCAAAATTTATTTATTAAAGGAGAGACATTTTTTTAAAGATTTTTCAATTTTCTCTAGGTTTGGAGGTCAAAATAACGAATTACATATTTCTGATTGTAAAATTAATAAATATATTAAAAAAGTTCTCTTCTTGTTACCTGGTGAAATATTTGAAAAAACAGTGTGCAAAATTTCAATATGATCAGTTTTTTTGATTTTGAGTTATTTGAAAATAAACCAGTTTCAGGAAAACGCTTTAATATTTTGGTCACTCACTTCTTCCTCTGGAGCAAAAGACACTAAAATGATCATAGCTTCAGTAATTTTGACCGATCGACTTGGAATAATAAAAACAAATTGTAATTAAACAAATAAATACCCTACGCCCCTCGCCCCCCTCTCACAATCCAAAAAATTACTGCAATAACATCTAAAAACTTGATTTGAAAATTTAACTAAATTTTTTATTATTTTTTACATTTCTATGCCAAATTTTCAAGACTATTTTCAAATTTATTTTTTATTTAAATAAGATAGAAAAAAATTTGCATGCAACTTATGAGCATATTTTGCAGGAGCAGTCAGGATTTAGGATATCATTGTGCTGTGCTTAGTCCATTTGTTAAATACAGGTAAAATTTATTAAAAAATATTTAAATAGTTTTCATTTTTCCCTTTGTTTTTTTGTAATAATAATCATAACATTGAAAAACTAATTGTGTTCTTTTTTTGGTATTTAAAAAAAAAAAAACAAAACTCCTTTGAACGGAGCTAATTAACATTTTTGTTATAAATTCAGGTAATTATTTACTTCTTGCTTTACTTTTTGAGTACATTTAAAAGTATTCTAGTCTAAAATTCAAATGTTCACGGTATTCTGTTCATCACTACCTTAAAAATAGGCACAAACATTAAAAGCGATTATAGCATTGCATTATACTGGTAAGTTCAAAGAATGGATATTACAAAACAAAAGGGTTTATATGAAGGAAAAAACGTCATTGGAACTAAAAGTTAAAAACATGAACATTTTTTTAAAAATCTGGCCCCAACATTTCCATAATGTTCTCTAATTTTTAAAAGATGCACCAGAAAAAAAATGAAAGATTCATCGCCAAAAACAAAAACTATTTTGGGACCAAAAATAAATCATTCTACGCAGAAGCGGTATGGAATACTTAAAAAACAAAAATATCATGATGAATGCACTTTGATAATCTTAAAGGGATAATGTGATTATGATTATGAGATTTAAAAGAAAAAACTGTATACACTAAATATATTGTAGAGCAGCTGAAAATAGTTTTGCGTAATTTGCCATCATTGATAATTACACAAATAGATATCCGTATCTTAATTTTTTGATACTGGTTTCAGTCTGTTCAACCTGCTACTTATTAAATTTGACAAATTAAGATCAGTATAATTTTATAGAAAATAGAAAATTTTTGTTAGAACAAAAAGATTCTTGGCTTGCGTGTAAGCGTTTTAGGAAAAATAATACATCATCAATGAAGCTAATTTTACTGGGAGAATATCAAATTGATATGAATTTATGAAATCTAAAGTATTTGAAATATTATGTTTAAACATTGTTAAAAAAATATATGTAAGTGTTATCGAAATTATAAGGAATCTATTTTAAATATATTTAAACAGACAAACGTTTGTATATTTTGCACAAATACTATTGAAAAATTATTTCTAATAAATAATTACTGTTTTTGCTTTACAAGATCCCTAAAAAAAATTAAAATATCATGAATTTTCTTGCTCTAATTTATTTGCTTTGCATGTTTTAATTTCAAAACTTTTAATAGTTTTATTAAACTTTTAATAGTTTTACTAAACTTTTGTTAAATAAAATTTTAGATGGTCAGCACGTTCCTGTGTTAACCGAAATCGATTTATTTGCCAGCATAAAATGCCAAAAGTAAGTGAAAAAAATCGTGAAAAAATCTACGTTAGATGGAATGAAACTTACCCAAATCAATTAGCCAATGAGATATTATTAGAAGTAATTGACTATAACGAAAATGGATATAGGTATTAAAATTAGTATAAACCAAAAAAAAAAACAAACAATTTTTTAACAAAACACAAATATTTAAGGATACAACGTAAAGTTAGACCAATTGATGAAGGTGTAGTTTTTCGTGGAATGAACAAAAGTGCTAGAGCTATCAAAAAAATTCGTCGACGTCGTCCATTGGTAACTCAACAACCGAATAAAGGATCTAATAATTTTATAAATGAAGTAGGTATAGAAAATGATATTATTTCACCTTCATTTGAGCCTAATCACACGTTGAAGAAAAATAATATACCACTAATAAAAACAACAATTTCACCAAAATTTATTAAATTGAAAAATGATCAATTTAATAACAAAGACTCCCAAATGCTTAATAATAGTAGACTCAATGAAACAACTTGGAAACGTAAGCCACGTCAACGTACTAAATTTGATCGTGAAGCTGAACGTCAACGAAGAAAAGAACTACAACGTCAGAAGAGGCGTAAACATAAAAAAATCAAAGCTGAACAAGAACGAATACGTAAAGAAAAAGAAACTAAAGAACAAAATAATAAAATACTAGAAGAACAAGAAAAACTACAACTCATAAACGTTGAAGAAAAGAAAAAACAAGCCGAAGAAATAGAAAAACTAAAACAGCAACAAGCTGAAGCTATAGAAATTGAGGTTCGTGAAGAGAAACTACGAAACAAAATAATTGAAGAAACTAAAAATAAAGAAGAAAATTTAAAAAATAAATTCGATGAATTAAATTATGAACAACAGCAGAGAGAAAAAGGTATTAGAATAGAAAAGCATCATTTGTTATTAGATCAAAATCAAAAAAATTATGATGATTATAAAAAAATTGAAGAAGACAGGCGAAAAATTGAAGAAGAACGACATCAGGAAGAATTAATACGTATCGAAGAAGAAAAACAACGGCGACTTGAAAAACAAAAAGCACGAGATGATGAAATCAAGAGACGTGAAGAATTACTTCAGAAACAGCAAGAGGAAGAAGAGAGTATAGCAAAAATGAAAGAATTAAAAGAAGCAGAAGAAGAGAAAAAACATAAAGAAGAAATAATACGAAAAGCTAAAATCGAACAGCTAAGAATTGCAGAAAAGCAACAAAAAGAGGAAGAAGAAAAATTAAGAAAACAACAAATTCTTAAAAACTATCAAAAACAACAAGAATTAGAAATTCAAACATCTCAAACCACCAATAAAAACAATGAAAGAACATCAGAGGATGAAAAAAAATTACGTATGCAAAAATTACGAGAACGTTTACAGAAATTATCACCTGAAGAACAAAAAAGATTTTTTGAATTACGACAAAAGCGTAAAAAGCAAATAAATGAAAAATATGAAAATGAAGCTACCATTCCAGAATAGTTTCAACAATAAAATTTCATTTTATTAACTACGCTTTTATTTAATTACAATAAGTTTTTTTTTGTTTCAATCAATTTTTAATTCAATAACATGGAAAATATCAAATGAATTTATTTTCGAATTCATAATTAAAACTTACAAATTGTTTCAAATAATTATTGAAGAGTATCAATTTAATGTTCTTTATTTTTATGTGTTTTACTTTTGAAAATATAATTTGTAGAAAAAATTAAATTATTTATTCGTTTATTAAAACTGAGAAAATTTCTAGATAAGTTAATGATTTTTTGAAATTGTTTTCTTAAAAAAACTGAAAAAATTTTTTAGATTTGTTTTCGCCATCTCTAATTTTAGCTATCAATCTGAATATGCCTTAAAATTTTCGGATATAATTTATTAATCTTTAACTGTGAAACCGGCTGATATTAACATGTTCTATTCGGCGCCGATGTTCATATTTTTTTCTGTGGGACACCACAAGAATTTGTGCTTCGCTTTATTTGGCGATAACGTTCTATACACAATTTGTAGTTTTACTTTTTCTGCAAATAATTTATATAGATCGAAATCCTTATAAGTCATATAAAAAAATTTTCTGCAAATTTAACTGGCAAATAAAAATGCCTATGGGCCACCGATGGTACGCGCCGCCAATGACAAAACAATGCCTGTATCCGCATCGGATGAAGGATCTCAAACAATAGTTTTTCAATAGTTGACTGGAATGAAATTAACATCAATCAAATATGAATATGAATATTTTAAAAAACAATTTATTTTGTTGTACTTAGAATCATCTTACTAAAAAAATCACGATATATTTTTTTCGCAGGGCCACGAAACAGATCAGAAGTGGGATTCATAATCCAACTTTCTAATCCTCACATTGAATTCTCACCGAAAAAGAATCCCACTTCAAAACTAAATCAGAATCACTGACCTAGAAGATTTGCAATTAATTATCGCATTTAATATACTATAGAGGGTTAACGCGCCTATAAACACTATTTAAAGCGTTAGTTGGTTTTTGTATACAGATGGAAAAATGACGATTTTTAGTTTGACATTTGAGTTTAGAAAGATTGGTTACTAATCTTATATTCTGGCCACCCTCTTGTAACTATTCACACTATAGAATAAATTGTTAAAAATAATTTGAAGAGCTTTGTAAACTAAGAAACGGTAAATAAAGGAAAGTTTTAAGTTACGTTCATGATTTGTTATAAAAATAAATTTTGAAACATTCATAAATTAATAAGGTAGAAACTTAATAATAATAAGTTAATAAATTTAAGAAAATAGTTGATAATAAGTGGCTATAGCCAAGATGAAGATTTGAATTAAAAGTAATATTCGAATTAATATAGCTTAGATGCATAACAGCATGTCCTTATCACATACCACTAAGTATTTTAAATTTTAATATTATATCATAAAATAATAGCTTTTTTTTTAAATAAGACGTATAGAAGTATCATAAAAAATTTAAAAATTAAAAAATATATGTAAGAAAATTGTCGCTTAATATTTTGTAAAAAGATAATTCCAATGACAAAAAATACATCCATTTTAAAAATATTTGATTGTAAATTGTAAATTGCTTTTGTTTCATAAAATTTAGTTATTTGAAAAAATATATTTTAGAAATGTCTATGAAAGTGCTTGCATAAACAAGAGAAGTAACTCCCAATACTAAATTTGAAAATATAATCCGGGATATGGTAACAATAAAGTGTGGACCAATCAAGATATTCAATAATTCATATTGTTATCGATAGTTGATCTCAAAAGGACATGGAAAATCTCTTGGTTGGACGAGTAATATTCTAGTCTGAATTTTGCAGGAGCCTCATATTTTTTGCATGCAAAATACTCTTTTTAAATACGTTGCTAAATTTAAAAATATTGAAAAGGTTTTGTTAATAACCTTTTTTAAATTTTCTTAAAAAACGAGCTTTTTAGCTAGGTATAGGGATATATCTTATATCAATACTTTTATTTTTCGAAAGACATAAAGTTTTGACGAATTAAATGAAAAATGCAGGAGCAACAAGGAGGAATTTAAGTCAAAGAATAAAAATTTACTTTTTCCACTTCTATAAAAATTACCTTTAATTATTTTACAGTGAAAGAAACTTTGTTTTTAATATTTTTACATTTAGCCTTAAAGATAAACTTTCTATAAAAATTTTAAGCCCAAATTCATTTCAATCAGACAAAAACCAAAAAATTATTTAGTGAATTGAGTGAAAAAAATTTTTCAACTATACTGAAATTTCTCATAAAAATTTCAAGTGATTTTCTTTAAAAATCAACCAGTTTTAAGCAAGATGACAATTATTTAATTGAAATTTAGCTTATATCAATGAAATAACATTTTCATATTTTAAAAGTGTTTGAATATTTTATAGTTTTACTGATTTTAAACCGCAATTTGAATAGAAAAGTAAATAAGAGTTCTACATTCCTCAAAACTTTCAGAAAATAATTCAGAACAGTTGTACTTGCATTTTTCTGAATCTGAATTTATACATAATTAAAATCTGAATGTCTTATTTACAATACTGTAAATTGGATTATATGCAAATTGGTGTTTATAAAATTTGATAAAAAACTAATAATTATAATTTTAAAATACAATTTTTAAATTAATTAATATCTCCCATTCCCATTCCTTTATTCATGCATTCAATTTTCCCTTTGAAGCCGACGTTTTAACCAAAATCATTTTAAATGGATATTTTGGAAAGCTTTAAGGATTAAGCTATAATTAGAATTTTGAAAAACAAATCTTTTTTTTTTTTTGTTTTTCAATGCATTTCCTGAAAGTGGAATATTTTAAAAGTATCCTCATTGACTTTGGTCAATTAAAAGTGAATTTCTTTACAACTTTAAAAGTATTTTTCACAAAAACATGTTTGCAGAGCATGTGATCACAGTAGCTCAATAACAAATTAAAAGATCACTTTAAAATTTAAATCAATATAATTATAAATAGAATAATATCATTTTTAAACGATGGATAGTTTTGTTTTATAGTCGTCAATATAAATAACATTTTGGCTCAAAACAAAAATTTAACTTGAAATATTTACGTTTCTCAAAACATTTGAGAGAAAAAAAGTCCTTCATTTAACAACTACGTACGATGATTTTAAATACATACAATTTTGAATGATTCCTTGTAAAGATATGTTTGTGTGTTTAGATTCAAACATAATCTTCTAAAAACAAGTTATAAAAATTAAGTTTTTGGTTTTATTAACATTACAAGTGTACCTCAGCCCTCTAGTAAACTTGAAAAAATTTAAAAGTACATCTAAATATTATGGCTGACAATATTTTTTTTTGCATAGAAATTTATTAAATATTAACTTTTTATTCTACAAGTTAAATAATAAAAATTTTATATAATACTCACCCTAATATAATCACAAAGTCCATCACCTTTAAGCTGACCATTTGAATCACAATACAATTTTACTTTATGTTTTTGTGTTTTAACATCTCTCATAATAAGCCCACATTTAGACATAATTTGAACAAATTCCTCTTCAGTTATATCTAATGGCAAATTAGTAACATAAACTTTTGTATTTTGTTCTGTTGGTATATCAAACCATTCTAAAAAAAAAACACACAAAAACAACAAAATTAAAATAATATATACATATATATATATATATAATAATACTAACTAGGTTCAACTTTTCGTTTTATTCCACCTTTAGAATGATCTTTTCCAATTTCATTCTTATTCAACTCATTTAATTCTTGTTCTTCAATTTGTATTTTTGATGATGATTCACCAATTTTATTTTTTTCATCATTTTCATCTGTATTCTCGAATGTACCATAATTAAGTTGATATCTTGCCATAAATTCATCAGTAATTTTTGGGAACCATGCATTTTTATCTTTATCCCAAAAAAATACAATACCATCTTTATCTGTATATGTATGAACACCATCCTCATAATTATATATAACATCAGTTGTTTGAGTTTTTGGTATCCAACAATTTTTTTCTATATTCCATTTATAAAATTCATTTTCAATTTCTTTTGTTTCTAATTTTGGAATCCATTGATTTGTTTCGCTACACCATCGATAATGTTCATTTTCATATGGATTTGTTATTGATTCTGTATATGAAATCCATTCATTTTTTTCTAAAGACCATTTATATTGATACTTTGTATCCGGATCTGTATAAATAGCATCACCATTTTTATTATAAGTTACATTTTCAGCGTATTTGCTATTATCATAGTTTATTTGATCTTTATCAATCTGGGTATCAGTTTCGATATTTAAATTAGAATTATTTATGCTATCATTTGTTGTTATTTGAGGATTTGTTATGATTTCAGGTTCTCTTTCAGACAATATATTTTGTTGTAGTATTTCTTTTTCAATATTTTCATTATTAGTATTTTCAGAAGATATTAATAATCCCGTATTTGAAGTATTATCCATGGTTTCCTTGAAACCTATTTTTAAAATTTTATAAAATTTGAAAATTAGTTGTTTTTAATTGGAAGATCTTTTTGAAAATAAATAATTTATAAAGTACAACAGGGTTCGGCAGACTTTGTAGCGTTAAGAGTCATTTTTAGAATTACATTTGCAAAAGTATTGGGTTATTCGAAAAATAATTTCGTTTTATCCTTAAATATTAGCTAATTATACATTTTGACAGCTGATATAGTAAGGCTTGTTTGTTAAAAATCTTGTTTGATTCCATGCAATAGTTTATGTGGTTCAAATTTCGATTTAAACAATTTTTCAAAAAATGTTATTTAATTTGCTTGAAATTCAATGCGCTGCCATCTATAGGATCATATTAACCAATTATTAATATATGTATACTATTTAAAAAAATTTTGTTTAACTCAAGAATTTTATGAATTTATCGGTTTGTAAAATGATTAAACGAATAATTTTACCTAACAGAAACTTGTAAGAAACAAAGTGAAAAATTTTTGTCGTCAATTTTTTTAATGTCTTTGGATTTATTTAAATTGAAATTAAAAAACTCAAGTATTATAATACATAAAATTCATATAGAATTTAATTTTTATTTAATAATTACAAAATTCATGAAAGCTATGATTTTAATAAATTGAAAAAGTTTATAAACGCTTTATAGAAGCTTTTAACCCAAATGAGAGAAGACAGTATTCGAGTGACCGGGTAACTGACCACAAGTTAATTTTTCATTAAATGAATCGATGAATTGGTTGGCATAGTTATACAGGAGGTCAACAAACGTTTACAGTATTTAACTTTTATGTAGTTCCAGGAAACTAACAAAAAAAAAAAAAAAAAACACACCAAAGTACTAAAAGTTTCAATAATAAACATGGATATACCGGATACAGGGGCTGTATTTACCCTTGGTAAATCTTATCTTATTGAAAACAATCAAAGTTATTTTTATATTAAAAATGATCCTGTTAAACAAATTTCATCCAATTATTGTCAAAGTGCCGTTATATGTGGTAAATAAATTACAAATTACAAACAATATTTTGAAAAAGGTGAAAGTAATTTATGTATATATTTAAATATTTAGCAAAAAAAAAAAATAAATAAATTAAATCCAAGGTAAATTCCATGAACTTATTTAGAATTTTCACCTTTTTCTTGAACTTTAAAATAATTAATTTAATAATACAATAATAAGAATTCTTATATTCGTGACTATAATTATATATCGGATTTAATATTTTTAGAATCAGGACGTGTCTTTGTTTGGGGTGAAAATCAATCTGGTCAGCTAGGAATTGGAAATAGTAATCAATCAGAAATTATAACAAAACCAACATGTATAAAATCCTTTAAAGCACTTGGTATTAAAATTGCAGATATAGCCTTTGGTATAGGATGGAGTGCTGTATTAACACGTAAGAATTACTTATTATTATTATTATTAATTTTTTATTTATATAAATATATTAATTAAATAATTTTAGAAACAAATGAAATTTATTTTTCTGGACGAAATATTTTTCCGGATAATTCAAAAATTTATAAAAATTTCATTAATCAAACAGAAAGTCAAGAGAAATTACAACTAGTTAAAAAACATTTTCACATACAAAGATTTAAGGATATCACTGAAAAATTATCTATAGGAAATTTTATGAAAATTTCAGCTGGAAACGATCATTTTGTTGTATTATCCTGTAAGTATTTAAAAATTTTTAATAGAATTAGTTTTTTCATATTTGTCTTATAGAATTGGAGAAAATAAATTAAACAAATTTAGCTTAATTATTAAATTTTTAAACATCCCTTTAAGACCCCTCAAAAAAAAAAATATTTTTTGATAATTTTTGAGCCGTATTAAGACTGCTGCCTTTAGAATTTGAAGAAAAGTGAAAAAAATAATTCTTAACTCACATTTAGACAGAGTAAAGAATTTAAAAAATATTGAATTTTAAGTCAAACTAAACGATTTTGAAATAAAAAAGTTCAAATTAATTTCAGGAAAACTTTTTACATGCTTTTCTTTAAAAGATGGTTTTGTAGATATTTTTGAAGTTTCAAATATCAAATATCAAAATCGATTTGATTGGGTTTTGAAAAATTACATTTCAATAAAAACACGTTTAAAAATTTGTTGATTAATTCATAACAAATTATGCTTTTTCTATTATTATCCATATAAAATGGCTTGGTATTTATTGTTCGTTAGCGAAGAGCATCTAATTATTGTATATATGCCCTACCTTCTATGCTATCCTAAGTAGGAGAGTTTTTTGATGTCATTGTTTTTTTTATTCAAAAATTTTCTATATCGAATTTCAATATTAGAAGTTATAATTAGAAAACTTAGGTTAGACTTTAGAAAGTTAATGTTTTATTGCAGACAGACGCAATGTTTGTCATTTTTATTCAACATATTTGACTTTGTCTGGTTAACTTATGTTTGACAAAAAAAAATAACCACATTAAAGATTCACAAAAGAAAAGAACAAAAATTGTGTCAGAAAATAATATAATGCAACACAATCATCACTGACGATATAAAAAAGAAAGAAGAACAAAACGGGGAAATTATTGGACTTGTCGGACATAATCTCATTTTGAATGGTTGTTACATTACCAGCTCGGTATTTTTAAGGATTTTATATCGTTTTCATGGCATAAGTTTCAGTATTTGACCTCAGTATACATTTCTAAGACATAAAATATTTAAAAAATGAGAGAGCAAACATTATTAAAAGTATATACAGTAAAATAAAGCGTTACATTCAAGTATTTTTTGTTACATAACGAATTAAATGCATTTGTCCAGTTTACACGTTAAACCAAAACTCTATTACGATGCGTTCGACGTGTTTACACACATCGTTGCTACCATTGACTATGAAAACTATTTTATTATTATTTGAGAATTTTTAAATTTATAATAACAATAACTTTTACACAAATAAATTGTTAAATTTCTCTTTAGTGAAAAATTAGCTCTTCGTTTTTCATAAAATTTGTAATGGGACCATTTTGCCCTACGTTCGTCGTTTATACACATCATCGCTTAATTTTAATTCCGCACCATGTGGGAGGTTTTTAAATTTAAATACGACGCTTAACTGATCAAATATAGCAATGTTAAATTTCAAATCTAGTTTTTGTAAACTTCGTGTTGCTGATAAGTTGTTAGCAATATGTGTTGATCAAATTTCTTAAAATTTGCTTTTAAAGCTTTAAAATGTGTTTCACGACCAAAATTCACTTATTAGTATTTCAACATTTCTCTTGCTGTTGAATCCTTCTGCTCATTCGTTCCAAAATTTTTCACAGAAAAAATTGACTTTTTGTTCAATTTTGTAGTCCTTTAGATATTTATGATATTATATGATATATTTAAAAATTTTGCAAATAACATTAAAATAAAATAAAAATTACGGAAAAAATTTTCATACTAAATAATTGCTCAGAAAATTGTTTGTTTGAAAACAAAAATTAAATTTACAAAGATGAGTTATCTTTTGATATCGCGTGTCAATATACACAATAAATTAATGCGTGATATGATATGATATAAAACAAAAATAAATTTTTTATTAATCATAACGCGTCACGTAAATTAATCCATATTATTTTTTTTACTTTTCCTTACAACTATAAAAGTCTAGCCTAAGCTATTTAACTTAATCATAAATTCAGAAATTTCATATGAGCATGCAATCATGCATGCAATATTTACTTAAAAAACAAACACAAACAAAACTATGGTTTTACATCAACATCAATTTGTTTACTTAGCGAATTTCAAAAAAAAAATCCTAAATTGAATTTGTCACGAAAACGCAATATTAAGATATTTAGTTCTGAAAAATATTTTTTTTCCATGCCAAAAAAAAACTAAATCTGATAGCTGTCAATCTGAAAGAATAATGAAAATAAAAAACTAATTACCCTCACTTTATTTCTATTCCTTATACAATATTATTTAATGATGTTTCATCATTAAACGCAATATGATAATTAATTAGACTTCCTTTTTTTTTTATTATAAAATTTAAATATTATATTTAACAATAGATTTAAATAATAAAAATTTCAAAATTGGGTTTTTATAGTAAACTTGAAGTAAAATCTGTAGCAGTAGAACATGGGAAGAATTATTATTAGTCCCGAGTGTTTTGTAAACGAATAAAATTTGAACATAACGGATTTTATACAGTTTAACCTGTTTTTGTGCAAGTTTTAGGTCTACTTTTTGTAAATTATCCTTATACAGAATTTAAATTTTATACAATTTGTCCCAAACACAAAGAATAAAAACCATTCGCAACATGTTTCCAAACGATGAGCAAAATTAAACTGTTAATATTAAGTGAAATTTTAGCAAACAGAAAAAAAAAATTAAAAAAAATACTCAATTTTGGCTAAAGTAATTGAAATTAAAGAAAGTAAAAGGATTGGCTTAATTCAGTCCCGTTGTACGACTGATAAAATAAAAGATTACCTGCTCCGAATCACTAAGTGACTGAGATCTTGGACGCAGATATCGTTACCTTTATTTGTTTTTTGTTATTACATTAAATTTATAATTGGAATTGACCAATAAATAAGAGAAAAGTTAAAAAATTTTAATTTTCCAGCAGTTTCCAGACTGTAATCGCAAAACATTTTACTTAAAAACACGAAACAATATTACCAGTCGGATCCGACTCAAGATTACTTTCATCTTAGCACAAAGTATTGCATTTCATCCGAAAATGAATGTTGCGACAATATAAAACATCACAAAATGATTTATTTTCCAATTTTTTTGTGATTTTACAATGCTTGCTGGTTAGTAACCTCTCTTTCTCAAGTATTCTTTCTTTACAATTAAGATTTTCGAACTAATTATTTGTGCATTTCATAGTGATATGATATGATATAAAAGATTGATGCTAATTCCGGAATTTCATATTCCTTAATGAATCGAAATCAATTGAAAGCAAATAATTCTTGCGCATTTTGCACTTTTTAAAATATTATGCGGTAGCTGATGTAAAGCATTAAAGTTTTTCGGGATATGTTATACAAAATCTATAATAAGCAGCAGTAGTTTTTCTAATTCTAATTTAAAGCATTCTAAATGTTATTATTTTCACAATAGCAATAATTAAAAAATAACACCTTTTATAGTTAAACACTAAACTCTCTAATCTTTTGAATTGCAGTTTAGTTTTAAAAAATTCAATATTTATTTAATATAGTACATAAATCTGTCGATAGCTCGAACAAAAATACATTAAAAATTTATAGAATTTAAAATCATAGAAAAAATAAACAAAGTTTATATATATATATATATATATATATATTTCAGCAAACGGAACGTTATTTGGTTATGGTCAAAATTCTAAAAATCAATTGGATAGCACTGGCATTGCTCCACCAGAACCAATAAAACTAAATATCTCAGAAAAAGTAATTACAATAACAACAGGACAAACATCAACATTAATCCTAACAGATACCGGAAAACTTTATATTACAGGAAAACTAAATGAAGCATATTTTACACAATTTACAGAAATTTCATTTAATTTTCCACGGCATATAATATCATATATTAAAATATCACAAACAAATGAAATTTTTTTAGTTTCACAATCTGGAAATATATTTAAAAGTATAGAAAATCATAAATTAAAAAATATAACATTTCGTGAATTTTATGATTATGACTATGAAGAGAATGGTGCTGTCAATAAAATTTTAATTGGAAATTCATTTAGTGCAATTCATACAATTACACATAAAATGTTTACAACATTTTCAGAAAGTGGACACCATCTAAAAACTTTTAGAGAAATAACTAAATTAAAAGCATTAAAAATAACAGATATAACTGTCGGAGATAATCATATTCTTGTTTTAGGTATTCCTAGGCATAATAAAAAATTTGATTTAAATTCATCAAATTTAAAAATAGGCGATAATAATAATGATCAATATGAAAATTCTCGTGATATTGTACAAAACGGCATTGACAATTTAATAGATAAAAATAAAGAAATAAATATTAATGATAACAAAAATTATTCTGAATCTAAAACGATAGTATCAAAAATTTCTAATAATAAATCATATGAAAATGAATCAGAACAAAATGTAATTTTAATAAATGAAAAAAAAAGTCCAAGTTTAAGCGAGAAATCACATGATTCCGAAAAAACTTCTACAACTATAGTTCAAAACAATATTAAAGAAACAATAATCGAATTAGATTCTCCCATTCAAATATCTGATAAAAAACGTCCAAAATCGAGATTATCAAGCAAAAATTCAGAGCGATCTTTAAACTTTGATCAAAAATCTCTTAAAAGTCTAAAATCACAAGATCGTTTAATTCGACCTCAAACACCATATCCAGACAGTATGAAACCAACATCTACAGATAATATAAATTCAAATACACAAATTAACAAAACTAATGATTCTACTTTAACCGATAACTTAGAAAATATTCAAGAAAATTCTATAGAATTAATTGAAAAACAGCAAAATAAAGAATCTTATGATATTGAAAAGATAAATTCAGATATAGATTTAAAAAAAAATATTCCAGAAACTCATATAATTCGTTTTATTAACGATGGTGTTGATGTTACTTCAAATATATTAGATACAAATGAAAATCAATCACATCCAGAAATTAAATCAAATATTGAAGATATTAGTGAAATTATAGAAAATGAATTCAATAAAGGAAATCAATTACATGAAGAAGATGAAAGGACAACAGCTTCAATTAATTCAAATAAAATAAATCATCAAAATGGTTTAATTAACATAGAAAATGATAAAGATAATGTTACTACACAAAATTCAAAGGAAATAAATAAAGATATAGGTTATGTTAAAAAAGATCGATTCAGAAATTTTTTAGATGATATACAAACAAAAGGAAAAAGTCTAACATGCCAAAATTGTGAAATAATCAACATAGAAGGTAATTAAAAATTCATTTAATATCTCATTTGTTATATTTTAATTTGCTTCCCTTTTTTTTCTTTTTTAATATCCAGATGAATCAACTTTAAATCGGAATAGGGAAAATAACCGAACATCCAAAGTTTGCGCAATTTTGTAAAAGGAAAACCCTGTTCTGTTTTTTTCTAGTTCAAAATATTTATATATAAAAAAAAAGTAATTAAAAAAAACAAATTTGTAAGAATTAATTATAGAAATAAAGTTTTTAAGAATTTTAAATAAAATACTTTTTTCTTAAATTCTTACTGTTAGTTAATTCTAAGCTTTCAAAATTGAGGACTTAGCTTAACTACGCAATAAACTAGATTAAAATTTTCAGCAATTTTTCATTGTATGTAGTATTAATATTTTATTTAGATTTTATGCAATCTAGTCCATACTTTTGTTAATTAGTAAGAAAGGATGCTTTTTAGCATTTTAATAATCAAATACAAAAATTGTATAATGAATAAGTAGGTAATTGTTCTAAAATTTAAATATACATAAGTACAATTAAAAATACCATAATTATAAAGACTAGATCAGACCTTGACGTTACTTTAAAATCCTTCTGTATCAATTATTGCATTTCTTCATCAGTACATAATCTTATTAAAAAATGACGATACACATAACAAGACCAATGTTAATTCTTTAAATTTAATACTATTGCCTAAAAAAAAATACATTTTAGTCAGTAAATTTAATTTGATTGACTCAAAAGATTTTTATTTTTCACTAATTTTCAACAAGACTCTTTTATTTTTATTTATTTTTAATAATTAATTGAACTTACCAAAAACACTAAGAAAAGATTTATTTCGATTTACTATATGAAAAATAATATTTAAAATATAATTCTCTTAAATTTGGAAAAAAATATATAAGCCGCAAAATAATTGAGGGTGATGACAGCTATCATCCATTAAACCGAAGTTAGTAGCGATTTTCTAGCAGTCTAATGGCCCAAACACAATGCACGCGGTAATGTAATTTTTATAATCAATATGCTATTGGGTGTAAGCTTGCCTCAAAACTCCAATAAAAGCGCACACTGAACACTGAAAATAACTTTATCGGCTTTCACCCAGCTGATTTATAAATGTCAAAACAAAACTTGCTTTCTGTGCATTGGTATACCTAACCGTGAGTCAACAATACTTTCTGTCTTAAAATTAACTTCGAAAGTTCCGAATTTTCCCCTTACCTTGTGTCTCACTAGCCTAAAAACCAAAAAGAGAATGTCTCATGATGCGCAGTCAAATATAGCTGATTGGGTATAACCTCGGGTTTTGCGCTTGCAACAACAACAATTTTGAAAACTTAAAATTTCTTTTCTGAGAATTATGATTTCGGTAATTTTTTAACTAAGTGGCTAGCTTTCTCAAAATAATTTCGACCGTACTTGTTCATTGTTCATTAAAAATTATTTTTCAAATGGCTTTCCACACCACCCAAGGGGATAAGTTTCAAGTATTATTAAATGTGTTAAAAAAAAATTCGAGACAACCAATGGCGAAAATATATTTTAAAATTATTTATTTATTAAATAATATAAATTATTTGACTATGGCCATGAAAAAAATAGGCTAATTCGCCGACAATACCTTTTGTAGACAAAAAGTGAGAAATTAACTGCCAGAAAATATTTCTAGTTAATTGTTGAGCATAACTTTGAATGTTGCTTATTTTTGTAATTTTGTGGCAAATTATGTTGGTATTACTTGGCTTGTTGTCTGTCAGATATTTCTACAAAATTAATTTTTTAATTAAATGAAAAATACATTTTTATAAGGAAGAATAATTATTGAATTCAAATAATATAATGAAACAACATATTCATATTTTAAACTACATTCGGAAAGTTTTTTGAAAGGTATTATCGATAGATTTTCTTAACAAATAAAAATATCACGACCAAGCTTAAAATAACAAAACTTATTTTTTCTAAAGGAATATTTTATACGGATCTTCTATATAAATTTACAAGTATAAGATTTTTAATATAAATTTATTTAATATTTGAGTATTATTATTTTATATAATTTGAATTAGATCTATTAAGTATAATGAATGTGAAAAATGCCTAGACATTTGGATTAATAACAAAATTTCAAACAAAAAATTTTGTTTTTTAAATTAAATATTATTGCATTTACGTCTTAATTATTTCTTAGTCTAGTTGATAATTACAAAACAATTACTATCTATGATTATGAAAAAATGCATACAAACAACAAAATTGACCTTCATTAAATGAAAACAACCATTGATTATATTTGAATTGTTCTCTTCCAATATTTTTAATATCGTAATCAATTTCATATAAACACTTTTAGTATATTATTATTAGTTAAATTTGCAAATATCATATTGTTTAGCAATTTTGGAATTGAATGTGTTTTTCCCGTCTTATACAAACGACTTTTCTTCTTTTTTTTTTGTTTTTTTTTTTTTTTATTTAGAACGTTTTGTATAGCGAAATATTTATAAAATATTTTTATAAATCAGATAAATTTAACAAAATTTGTCAATGATTCATTTCAAAATTTCATTAAATCCACAAAAAATTTGCTAAAATTTATATTTTTTTAAAAAATATTTATTTTTTAGGGCATATGCCTTTTTAAGGGCCTTTAAAGAAGTAAAAGCTAATATAAGATAGCAAAAACTATAATTTATGTACATTAATTTCGTTGAAAAAGAAAAAAAAATAAACGGTAAGCCAATAAATTTCAAGAACTATGTCTCATCTGAAGGTAATACTCTGAAATCTTTATATATCTTTGATATATCTCATGGATATACTCTTTTTCTAAGTTTTAATCAATTTATTATTACCAAAATTACTTATACTTAAAAAGAAAATCCCAAAATTTTCCTATTATATCCAAAAATGTTTTATTACATTTTATTTGTAATTAAAAATAGAAGTGATTCGGCTGATTGCACAGACTACCAGTGATAAACTTTTTAATATTAAAATTTAATAGTTTTGCTGATATATTATTTTCGTAAATAATCAAAATGAAAATAAAAAAAAAACTTGTTAAATACCTAATTAATGAATGATAAATATGTCAAATTCTAATTCTTTCATTCTACTTCTAACTTCTGACATAGACAAAATCTGTCTTTAGGTTCGTTAAAGTAAAACTAGATTTCTCTTTTGTTCTAGTTACACAAATCTTTATGTATATCCTGTTAATAGATATTTTGTTTTTACCAAATTTTATTTTTTTTATTAAATATAAAATTTCATTTTACTTAAAAAAATTTTCTTTTAAAGGTATCTTTCAACTACAATATATAGCAAAATAGAGATGAATAACAGATTTTATACATATGATACATATTATATAAACGTTTTGAATAATTGAGCTGGTTATCCTTAATTTGAGGTAGGTACTATAATATTTCAAATTACAGATTTATTCCTTGTTTTATCAAAAGAACTTTTTAATTATAGAAAATATTTTTACATGATTTGAAATCTACAAACCAACAAAAAGCTTTAAAGGTTCAATTTTTTAGTCTTAAAGCGGACTTTTTTTACTTAAATAGCATTTCGTAGCCAGCATAAAATTAACTCAACAAACTTTCACACGCTTAAAGGTATACTCTTTTGTTTTTGTTCTATTTGTCTTATTATTTGTAAATTAACTAAAATAATTTTTTTACTCACTAATAAACCGCAATCGTATTATATATTTCTGTAAACACAAACCCTTAGGACGGTTTGAATAACAAATTTTTTATTTGAGCAAATATTTAATTTTCTTGTCAAATGCTAATTGAAATGTAGACATCTGAACTTTTACTTGAAAATATCAAAATACACAAATCTTTGTAAATTATTTAACCTCGAAGTGGGTATTCGTCCCTATAAAAAGGAGCAATATCAAAAGCGAGTCTCATTGACACTTTTATCTGATGAAATTTTAGCGGTAATCAATTTACCAGTTTTGTCCTGTGAATAATTACATAAAATCGCTAATATGTAGCCTTTGATTTACCACCAAAAACTTCTCTACGTCTTTTATTAGCATTATAATTAACACATGAGCACATAAAGTTTTTATTTAATTTTTTACTCTTATCTAAATTCCTTTGAGTTTTTCTTATCGTAAAAAATGTATATAACCAAGTTAAATAAAATTTTTTTGTAAACTTTTGCAGATGTTTTTATTGACACTATATATAGTATATGCTAGTTTTTTATATACAAACGAAACAATAATTATATTCAAAAATGTTGACAAAGCCAATCAAAAGCTAATATTAACCTTAGAATTCTCAAACAGAATGAATTAGCTTCGTCTTGAACACAATTTTGCACAGGAAAAAATTTCAATATCAATGAAAACCCGGTTTTAAAAATTGAGAGTCAGCCAACGTTTTTTATGAATGCTTTCCGTCGTTTAAAATGACTTAATATTATAATTGAATTCAAAAACTCAGGCATTAATTGTTTCTCGTTAGAATTTACAACAAATTTTATTCAGCGCATTAAAATTATTCTTGCTAACAAGTAACTTTAAAACAAAATATTCATTACGTTATTAAATCTTTAGTAGTCAAATATATGAAATGTTTACAATATGGATAAAAATTTTAAACAACATTACCAAATCTTATTTAAAATTTTATTTATTCTTTTATTATTATTATTAAATTACTTTAACTATTTTTACCATATTGATACAAAAGAAAAATTAATATAACTTAAAATAACCCTAATCGTACACCTTTTTTTAAAAAAGGCTAATTATTATATCATGACTAGCTCAAAATTTACAAATTCCACTTTCTTTTATCGTTGATTGTTAATTTAAAATAAGCTCTAAAAAAGAAAACCTTTCAGGAAGGCCAGTATGAAATAATACAAAAATTTAAGTTTAAAGTTCAAAAGTGACTTCGAGTCAAATCGTGATATGATTAATTTTAAAAATATAACAACTACTACAATTGACTAACTATCAAACTTTTAACCAAATAAACTTATGTCGAAGCCAGCTTTATTTAAAATCTATTACTATTTAAATAGTTTTTTTGTTCTTCCTTTTAGTGTAAAAAATAAAACTACTCTTTCATGCAAGATAACTAATCTCCCATATTCGTGGATATGTGTTTCTCTATATCTAACAGTAAAACAACAAAATATAAAAAAAAATAAAATTTCTAAATTAAAATTCTAATAAACTCTAAATTGAATATATAAAATTTTACTTAAAACTAAATTCATTTCACTAATAATTATTATTTATTTAATTTTACAGATAATGAAAAAATTTTACATAATGTTAATTTGTTGTTGATGTCAATTGTAAAATCAATTTCAATGAACAAATGACAAATTACGAATTTGTAACAAAATATTTCAATACACTCCAGGAGCCTATGTCACGTGCATTAAGCCGAACAATGACGGTTACAAATACAAATAGCAGTGATAAGCCATTCCAGTGTAGTGTATGTGAAAGACGTTTTCGTCAATTAAGTACACTTACAAATCATGCTAAAATTCATACTGGAGAAAAGCCATATAAATGTACAATATGTGAAAAATATTTTCGTCAATCAAGTACATTAACAAATCATTTAAAAATTCATACAGGTGAAAAACCATTTAATTGTACATATTGTGGTAAACAATTTCGTCAACTTAGTACACTTACCAATCATTTAAAAATACATACAGGTGAAAAACCATTTGAATGTGTTGTTTGTAAAAAACAATTTCGTCAATCTAGCACCCTTAATAATCATATAAAAATACATGTTTCAGACAAATTATATTTACCAGATGAAATTAAAACAGAAAATGAAGTGTAATTATTATATTAACATATATATATATATATTTAAATATAATAATATTAATTTTATTTCATATAATTATTAAATGACTCTTGTCATGGGATTGTAGAATAGTAATAATTAATATTTTTGTTTTTTTTTTTTTAGAAATTGGTCAAATTAGTTGACTTTTTAAATTTAGTATTATATTTGGGTTTAATAAAATAATATGTTTTTATCTAAGAAAATAAAACAAAAAAAAAAACGAAAAAAAACTTAAAATCAAGTATCGAATTAGTTAATTTTGTTGGTATTTTTATTATATATAATTTTAATGATGATATTCAGATAATAAATGTAAAAAACAATAAATACGATCTAAAACTTCATAATAATATTTTTAGGAAAATTTATACATTATTTAGTAAAAAATTTAATTTCCTTGCCTAATTAATTTGGTAATATATATTTGTTTCATATATTTAAATCAATTACGTCAAATATTTTAAAATTTTATGAAAATCAATATCTATATTCTATATTATAAATTATTTTTTGTTATAATTTGTATTTAGATTTTAAATTTTCAAAATTCAAATCATTTAAACAAAAAAAAGAAAAAAATCACTCAATGCCCTGAGCTCAATGATAAAATTAATTATGAGTAAATGAATAAAATAACTAAAAATTTTCTATTCTTATTTATATTGAATATTTTAGTTTTGGTGTTCCCGAACATTTGATAAATTAAAATAACAGTTTTATTGCTCTAGTCCAAAATTGGGGAGCTGTCACTTTTTATTTTGTTTTTACAACAACAACTACTCATCTTTTCACATGCAAATTCAAGAGTAAAATAAAAAAATGCATTAGGCGGGCATTAAAATTCTCTAACGGTTTGCTAAAAATTCTCATTAGAATTCTGAAACACCAGTGGCTACATTATTCCTATAATCAACTTAAACTTTTAATTAATTTTAACTGCAAATAGATCATGTTTATACTTAAAAATACCAATATACATTTAAAAAAATTAAAATGAAAAATTAAGTTTTCATTTTGAAATTATAAATTGTTGAAAAAATTTTCATATCATTGGATATATTATTTTTTTTTTTCAATTTATAAAAAAATATAGTAACAATGTTTTAAATTAATTTTTTTTTTCATTTACATAGCTTAGTGCTTAAAAATAAATGTTTTGTTTTAATTTAAAATGGTATAAAAACTTTTAATATAAATTTCTCAAATTTTATTTAAAAAACAAACAAAAAAAAAAATTTATTTTAATTTCAAACTTAGATCTTAGGCTGGTGTTAAATTAATTTCTAATTTAAGTTAAGAAATAAATTATTGCAGCTATATTTTATTTGGTAATAAATATTTAAATAATGAAATTTGTTCATTTATGCAAAAATGTTAAATTAAAATAATAATAAAGCTGCTACAGGAAATTTTTATACAAATAAAATTTTTTTTTAATCACTTTAGAAATAAAAATTCTTAATAGAATGTTTTATATTTAATTTCAGAAGTGTTTAACCAATTTTAACTTTAATGCTATATTATTTTGGTAATTTTGGTAAAATATATTTTACAATGAAAAACGTAAAACAGAGGAAATGTTAATTTGAAATGATAAAAGTTTTGCTATCATATCATCGTTATATACAAGAACTAAACTAATCATTAAATAAAAGATTTAATTAATTCTCAAATATAATTAAAAATTGTGTCTTTCAGTGAGCCTGGAGATTTGCTACTGAAAGTTTGCTGGAGTTTCCACTTGTTTCCAGAAAAATGAAAGACAATTTTTAAAAAAGTTTTTATTTTGTTTTAATTTAATTAATTTCTGATTTTCTGGGATCGGTTTGTAAGTTTATTGCAATTTCACATTACCATTTATTGCCATAATTCTGCATATGTTTGTAGTGATGATTTTGTAAACATAAAAAGCATTAATGAAGGACTTGAAATTTGGTTGTAAAAGTGATGACAAGTAGAAAAACGTATTCTACGCTTTGTTTAAGTGAAACATAATTATCTATTTGAACAAAATAACTAAATGAAAACAAATTTCTTAGGAAAAAAGTTCTGGGATTACTATAGAAAAAAGCGTTATTCTCTTCATGAAAGATTTTAGTTCGTAAAAAATTAGGAATTTATAAAATTTTGTTACAACAAATACTATATTTTTTGAATGGTATTAAATCTCTTATTATCTATATGAATTTATGTAGGTATATATATGTAGATTATGTGTAAAGTTTACTAAAAAGGGTAAATGTTGAAAAAGTTACAAAATATCTCATGTTTAGAAGTGTAGTCACAACCCGTCAATCAATCAATTAGATGATGAAAAAAATCATGAAATGAATTTTACAAAAATTACGCCAGAAATAAGAAAATAAAATTATTATTATTATATATGTAAGTAACTTAGTTTCATTAATACTGCATTTGTATAGAAACTAAAAAATAAATTAATCTATAAATAAAGAAATTTCACTGTTTGATTTGTATTTTGCCGATATTGCTCGAAATCCGTTTGTAAAATTAGATTTATGTTTGTCGCTGATTTTATTGCGAAAGAAATTTGTTGTTTTGATTGTTACGTCCTTTAAATTATAATTTTTTATTAATTTTTATTTATTTCAATACAAAATCTTAAGAAAAAAAACAATTACTATATAAGAGATATGCGAAGTGCCTCTACTGAGATAAGAGAAATATTACATTTTGCTCTTATGAAAAGAGTTTCGAAATTGTAAATTCTCTTAAATTTTCCTCTTTAAATTCGAGCTCTTAACAAAAATATAGAAAAAAAAGAGAAATTGCAATGCATTCTCGAAAGCTTCAGAATTTTCTAGATACTAGTAGACTGTTCGATTAGCAAATATATAAAAAGGGTGACATTTCATTTACGCGTCATTGTTAAAAGTGAAACCAAGTAGTAAACAAGTTATTCGAAATTTATATAAACCGAGTATTTAACAGTAAATCAAAGTGAAAAAATGTCTTTGTTACCATTTGTATTTGGATGTGATCCTTGGGAAAGGCATATTAATAGATATCATAATTGGGATCATTTTGGATTGGGTGTCCGACCAGATGATATATTAAGCATTGTTGATTTTCCTGATTTAAAAATTCATCCAAGATATAGATCACATCGTACAGCTGGTGATCTTAAACCAACAACAATTGGAAAAGATGGATTCCAGGCATGCATTGATGTTGGACAATTTAAACCTAATGAAATTACCGTTAAAACCGTTGATGACAATCATGTGGTTGTTGAAGGAAAACACGAGGAGCGTGAAGATGAACATGGTTATATATCACGCCAATTTGTAAGAAAATATGTTCTACCTAAAGGATATAATGCAAAGGATTTAACATCAACTTTATCATCTGATGGTGTATTGACTATTAAAGCCCCCCCACCACAAAATCAAAAATCAAAATCAAATGAACGTATTGTTCAAATACAGCAGACTGGTCCTGCTCATATGAATGTTAAGGAAAATCCTGCAATGGAAGGTGGTGATAAACAAAATAAGAAGTAATTCATTTTTTTTAAGTCATTCCATTTTATAATTTTTCATTTGTTAACAAGTTTTGATTAATAAAACTTTTATTTAAGAAATAAGTTTGTTTTTTGTATTTTTTTGTTTTCCAAAAAATAAATAGATAAATAATTTTCCAGATATTGTAAGGGAGTTCATCCAATAACCACGTGGGGTGAAAATATAATGTAACAGTGAAATTATGATTTGTTTTTTTTTTTTTTTACTGATTTTAGTACCGTTACTTAACTGTTAAGGTGTACTTTTATTCAAAAACAGATTTCATTTTGGCTTTGTTTTTGTAAAATGTGACTTAATCCTACTTATTTTAGGTTAGCTAAATACTTCAAAAATGTTAAATAGCGTCAATTTTTATCATTGATTGGAAATATACCATATCCAAAAGAGAATTATAAAATTATACTTATAGTATTAATTCATAATTCTAGTTTCAAACACATGAAATATTTATTACGGTATACAGAGAACTTTGATAATAATAATAAAGAAAATCGAACAAAAGCTACATTTAACTTTCTTAAGATTACTTTATTTTCGTTTGTTATTTAAATATTTTAGTTAAATTACAGAAGTAAGAAATGTTGCAAACTTTAAAGTATAATTTATATTTAAAATATTCCAAGCTAGCTCAGAAACCAGGAAACAGAATTTTGTAAATTTATGATCAATTATATTCAAGCTTTATTTAGGTTAAAATATGACAATTTTAGCCACCAAGCCAGACTGTAACGTTTCATTTTCATTACTTTAGGAACCATGTATTGTACCATGTATAGGAACCAGAAATTGTTACACAATTAAGAAGTTTTCTCTGTTTAAAGTATTGCTTATAGATTTGTAAATTCCATATTAATTAATATCGCTATACTCCTTTTCTATCTAGAATATTTCTTATCTAGTTATGGTAGAATTAACTCCTTGTCAAAATTTTTGTGTAGGTTTATTTAAGAATTTGTGTCTAGAACTCATCTTCATTTTATTAAGTTTATAGAAGTCTAAAATAAAAGCAGTTTTATTATTGTAATTATTTTTTTTTGTATTGAGCAATAATAAATTTGATACATATGTAATAAAATTTAAATGAAAAAAAGGTCACTTTCGTCTCCTTTTGCTAATTAAAATATTTGAGAATAATTTAATAAAAAAAAAAGAATAAAAAGGGAAGTTATAATAATAGTTGTTTAATAATCATAATATATTTTCAGTAAAATACACAATGCTTAGAAAATAGAAATTTCATTTTTAGTAATAAGCAACATCATGCACTGACAAAACTCAATATTCGTTCAATATTATGTGATTTGGTAGTAGACCTTCGTTAAAAATGTACCAAGTGAGAATACTTACGACTTTGGCCGCTAGGAGCTATTCTATAATTTTAATTTCAAAATATAAACATAATTTGTCTAACATGATGAGTAAAAAATAGTTTTGGGAATTATTTCCCACTATCTAATTCATAATACTAAAGAAAAATATGTTAATATCGCCTAATTTACAAAACTGTAAGCAAAAAAAAAAATTGAAATAGTCTATAACCTAAATTATTTCCGTTTATTACAATTATATAAAAAATATAGTTAAATAATATTCTAGTACATTATTTATCCCTCTTTTAGTAAAATGTCTGTCTGCCATTTCGCGTCGGAATTGTGTAAAAAATGTGATTTTATTAATAATTTCTAACTTTTTTTTAAAAAAAAATTTTATTATATAAACCATATTATTTTTAAAGTGTTAGTATGTCAGCCTTAAAAGTTTGTTCAACTGAAAAAGACTTGGAAAAATTTATAAAATTTCTCGCCTTAAAATCTGCCCAAGTTATTGTCCAATCTCGTCTTGGAGAAAAAATTCAAACATCATGTAGTCCTAATTCCGTTGGAAATACTTGGGTAAATATCCTTTTAATAATTATTACTAGGCAATACTTTTATTTGGTTATACGAATATGAGAAATATAATAATTAAAGATTGAAACTTTTCAATCTTTCCTTGAAATTGCTAAAGTAAACTTGTGAAAGTTATACATATATATATATATATATATATTACTCTGTCTGAGATGATCAAAGAAAAATTGCAGAATTTCCGGCTTATTTACTATTATACGTTTTTTTGTCTTATCTAACCTTGAATAAGAGATAGTAGTAAACATGTGAGTTTTTGTATTTAATAAAACTGCAATATATTTTGGTATTAGAAATCATTGATATTTTTAATTTAATTTAATTTACTTAAATTGTTAAATAAATTACATTAATTTGCCAAATGTTAAATGCCTTAAATGCAGTGATCGTAAAAGACACGCCCCCTTCATTGGCGTTAGAGAAAATTCTAAAGATTTATACCCCACATATAATAGGATCATGGAAACTATTTATTTTTTTAAGAAAACAATTTAAAAATTGCAAAGATCTTTATTATTAAAATTTACTTGTCTGGAAATAAATTTTTTATAATTATATATTTAGTATTTTATATTATGAAAAGAAAAATTTTATAATAATATTTTCTCTATGTATCCTAGTTTTTCTATATAATTACACAAAAAAAAAAAAGAAGCTTTTTGACGTTATACAAATTTTTCAAACCAACCAAATTTATGCTATCATTTAATGTAAATCCATTTAAATAACGACACGTCATTTTTTATGCTTGAAAAATATATAAAAAATGATAGCTAAAAGTTGTCGTCACACGCATAAATAAAGTGTATAAAATTTCACTTTTGTGTGAAACATGATACGAAATATATTTTTTTTTTTTGTTATTTAATAAAATTATATGTATTTTCAAATATTTGTATCAACTATCAAGTACAATAACAAAAAATATATTACATACATATATTTTTAAGATATATTATGTTTGTGATTAGGGATATAAATTAGCTTTAGTTGCTTTTTTATTGTTAAATATTTATACATATTACTAATTCTCCATACATATTTAGAAGCCACGTCATTTTAAAATGGAATTGATTCAAATAATACTTAATAATAATAATTTATCTGAGCACTTGAACAAAATATTATATAATAATTCCTAGTATCAAAATTTCAAGTAGTCACAGTCATAATTTTAGTAGATTTAAAACTCTTCCCTTATCTTAAAATTAATAAAGAAAAAGCAAGAAAAAAAAGTAATCGTTTGGCAATCATAATTGAGTATTTACCTACGTCAAATTACAAATAATGTTAATTACTTGACGCCACTATAGCAGATAAGTAATTGCAAAATAGTTTTTTTTATTTAAACTCGGTAAATTGTAATTGTTTCAAAAGCATATTTAATATATTTTTTAGGAAGTTAACAAAAAGCATAAACGTTTCACATGATTAATAAAAACTTGGCTATAAACTTATATACATATATATATATATATAGTATATATAAGTTTTTGTTAGTTAAAATTATACGGCGCTTTTGGTCTTCCCCAAGAATTTACTAAATTTAATTTATTGCACAGGTGCATTTTTCAATTATAGTTTTGTTTTATTTTTTATTGTGTAATCTTTGTATAAAATTACCTTGGACTTTTATTTGTTTATAAAAATACAACTGTTCTATAAACAAAAGAAACGTTTTTATCATACAAAAAATCTTTAACGAGTTTATAAATGATTTGTTTTGTCTTTTTAAATATTTCTCAGACACATTCTAATAAGAAAATTAGATATTGAGAAAATACTTTCACAATTAGAGTGAATATTTTTTGATTGATGTCAAATAGGTTTGCGTCCTTGTAGAAGTTATTTTATACGTTTAGGAAGCTTTAACCCCTTTTTCAGCGAGCGTCGCATTCACTTGACTTGATGATAGCTTCGCATATTTGCGGCATCAAAAGGGCATATATACCAATGCCATCTATAGTCGATTTTTGTTGTCGGTAGATCATTTTCTGTTGATTTTATCAATCAGACTTTAAATCTTTCGTTTCAAGAAAAACGTTTTCTAATTTTAAATTTCGAAAAATGCACAAAAGCTAGGAAAAGTTTAATGTCAATAATACCCAAGAAAATATCATCATGGATTTCGATTATGAACTCTTTGACGAATTTATTGATATTTAAATACTCGAAAGCTTGGGAGATAATACATATGTACATATATAGTGCGTCGGCCTAGAGTGAACAACAGAACAACCGTGGGTTTTCAAAAGCAAAGTGAAATTCTTGAATAAGTTACTTTGCTTGATTTATACCAAAATAATTAAATTCTCTATAAAATATCAGCAAATAAAAGGATAGTAGTTATGCGTGTAAGCATCCTATTCTGGTGAAAAATTGATTTAATTCATCAATTATTTCTAAACTTTATTTTGCTTAGTTTATGGGTAGCATAGAACTCTTTAAAATGGTTATGGCCTGCCGGTTGTTAGAAATTGTAAATATTATGAGATAATTTCTTGGACGATTTGAAAAAGGGCTCCGAGGATTAAGTATATTCTCAATATTAGGGATGAGGTTAGGATCATTTTCTATAGAAGAACATTATAAAGGGCGGAGGTAAGACAAAACAGAATCAATTGGAAACAGTGATGATAGTTTCTTTGCATCAAAAAATTTGGTCATTGCAATTTTATAGACAAAAATAAATTTTTGTATAAAACAGGAAGATTAAGTTTAAAAAAGAAAAACATTGTTTTGCTCTTGGAAAATGTTTAATTAAATGATTAATAAGAATTTTAGGGAAGAAAAATGTTTATTTCTTTCCACTCCTAAGATGACTATTCGGGACACATATTAAAACAATTAATTATTTTGTTTCGGTAAATTCTTTAATCAGATCATAAATGTAATATAATTTTACATTTAATTATAGCTTTTAACAGAGTTTATGGTTTATTCTGTTTTTTGTATTTAAAAAACAAAAAATGTTTAAATTAAAATTTACATTTAAAACATTATAACCAATAAATTTTTTATTATTAATTAAATTACTTATAAATAAAACAAGGAAAATTAACGAAGAAAATATATTTTTAATTATATAGCAAACAATTTTTTTTTGTAGCTATAAATAAAAATAAAAATAAATTTTCATCTCATGAATTTAGAAAAATTGGAAAGAGTCAATCAATATTTATATTCCAGGGTTAAAAATAAAATTTAAAAATAGTTTACAAAAAAAGAAAAACAACAACAAACAAATATATATTATAAAAATTTTAAATGTTTTAAATTGATGATTTTGAAAAAATTGCTTAAATTTAGAGAATTGCCGTGAACGCTCGAAATTTTTATGTATGTTAAAAATGTGTTCAGCATAAATTTTTGAAAAAAAAAACTAATTTTTTTCAATGAAAGACAAAACTCCAATTTAATCAAAGGTCATTTAAACAAATTGCAAGTCACTGAATGAAATAATAAAAAAATTACCTTCTTATTGTTACAATGTTACATGGAAAAAGTTTGCACTCTAAACAGAAAATTCATAATTTTCTACATATCTTTTTATTTTCATTGTTTTTACTAAAATCATCAATTAAATTTTTTTTCTATTTGTATAGAAAGAAACTTAAAAAGAAAAAAAAAACAGCATATTAAAATATCGAAAGGCACAAAATCATATAAGAAGATAATTATGCAAACATATTTTTTCGTCAATATTATATTTATTTTTTGTTGTTAGAATTGGTAAAAATAGTGGGGGGATGAGGTAGTGTAAATGAATGAAATGCATTCACTCCAATCTGTATTGGTTTTATATACATTTTTGTATGCATTTGTATATGTTTAAATTTATGAATGAATATTGTATACATATATTTTTTATTTTTGGTTTAAGGTAAAAACCCTTAACTTTTAATTATTTTAGAAATTTATATAAAATAAGTTTTCTCTTTATTTTTTATTTTGTTATTTATTTTTTGTTTTATTATTTACATATAATACCGTTATTATGTACAAAATTTAAGTTAAATATTTAATTTTGAATTTTGTTAAACCAAAATTAATTTAAGAAAAATTTTATTTTTCGTATGAATAAACTCTAAATTTTTGTGGGAAAATTCAGATCAAAACTCTGAATTTGATGGAAAAAATTTAGATCAGAAACTCTAAATTTTTATGTGGAAAATTCAAATCAAAACTCTGAATTTGATGGAAAAAATTTAGATCAGAAACTCTAAATTTTTATGTGGAAAATTCAAATCAAAACTCTAAATTTGTATGTGGAAAATTTAGATCAAAACTCTAAATTTGTATGTGGAAAATTTAGATCAAAACTCTAAATTTAAAAAGATGTAGATCGGAAGGTAAACTAACAACCACTAGATCGAATGCGCCAAGTGCCTGATTTATATATAAAAAATAACAGGACTTGGTAACAGTAAGAACAAGTTATTGCTTGTTTAATATTTGTACATGTAGTTAACACTCCAACTAATTAATTTAGGAGGCGTGGTTAACTGGTACATTATTAGTAAAAAGTTAATTACCTGTTAAAGTGCGCGTTCCTATAATTCCTTAAAATAGGGCATATTCGGCTGTTTGAATAAGCTAAGGTAGTTTGACACTGACACTATTACTACACTGCAAAAGCGACAAAATAAAACATATTGTGTAAAATTATTATGTTCAGAGCCGAACAATCATCAATAGTGTTAACATTTTTATGTGAAAATTTAATCGATTACTGAAGTAAGTAATGAAGTGAATGTTGACAGTTCTTGTTATAATATAATAATTGTCCTTCATTCATCAGTTGTATTTGAGGACTTGTCATATCGTTAATACCCACGAGATCCTTCAGCTTCTGGCTAAGCAAACATATGTCTTATATTTTTATTAAATTAATGACATCCTTAAATATTAACATATTAATTTCGCTTATAATAAACTATGGATATAGTCAGTTTAGGAAAGGCTAAAGTTTTTTCAAATGTAAGTCGAAAGAAAATACGAAAATTTTTTCTGATGTTGCTATTCAATCGCGCAGCTAATTAGACTGTAACTTACTTTTAGACGGCACTAAAAAATTCATCCACGCTGGTGCATTTGAATTGCACGAACAAAAAATTATCGATAGCATTCAGCGTTCATCAGTACATTTAAATTGCGTCATTGAAACGATTTACATTCGAGTATGAAGTTAATTAATATAACCTCTGAAATAAATTACTTTACTTATAATTCAATGGCCAAAAAAAAAAAAATGGTCGTTTAATGGTGTTAATCTTTCTTATTCAGGATAGTTATTATAAATATAAAAAATAAAAAGTTATGACTAGACCAATGGTTTAAATTTAAGGGTTTTTCAAATAGTGGGGTTAAACGATTTGCGCACTGAACGAGTCATCGTTATGTAGGCAAATGTTTCAATTGTGTAAGCTCACTAAAGTCCAATAGGGAGACGCAACAATTAGCAGTTTCTTTAATCAATAAATGATGTTTGCTTTGATTGCTTTTAATATAATTTCCTATTTATTATTAAATCTGTAATTTTTGAGTTAGAATATGTATGTATGCCTCCCTCCTTACTTTGGCTAGTAATATTTTAGTGATATAATTTAAGAAATAGGACGACTAAGAACGTTGACAACAAAGGCACACCTCATCCACCCTTTATTTCAAAACAGTATCCTACACCACGATAGAAGGCTGGGTTCCTGAATATAATTGGGCTTTTCTTCAGATATTTAAAAAAATTAGCATAGAAAATTTTTAGCAATACTATAAAGAAATAATGCTAATTATCTAATTATTTTTACAGTAATATTTTGACATAATTTTAATTGATTTAATTGATTTGAAGCAAAACGATTAACCTGCTGTAGGCTATATTACAAAACTTTTAAGACCTATATTAACCTTTAGCCAATAATTTTTAAAATCAATCATGTCCTACTTTTTTTTTTAGTATAAATTACGTATGTCTTAATGGTTTATCGTTAAATTTTTATTAAAGCTTATCTTTCTTTTTCGATTGATTTATTTACTACAAAAACAATCAATAATTTTTTAAATAAATATTTTTATTTGGAAAAATGATATGAATATATTTATTTGATAGATATATGAAGCCATTTTAAGGTTTATTATCAGCGATTAAAATTAAATAAAAAAAATGCAAGAATACAAGAAAGAGTTTTTTCTGTCAATTCGTTTTCCAACTGCAATTTTTTTAAGACAGGATGCTGTCTTTTCCTTCTAAGGCTACCTACAGAGTTTCGGCTTATAGCCGAGCTGACACCGATTCCCATTGCGATAGTCTAATCTTTGGTAGGTCCACACTCTGTACACTTTGAGCTTATTCCTATTGATTTACCCATAACGACTTTATAGTCTTCGGTATCGGGATCGGCGTCAGCGGTAACTCCGCTGTAAGCTGTTACTCTGTAGGCAAAGCTCATGATTTTTAGATCCCCCCTTCAATTAGGAAACTTTCGCCATTTTGTTATCATTTAATTTACTATCTTGATCAAAAAGCTCCCAGAATATTGTGTCCTCGTCGCACTCGACTGTCAATTTTTTGACAGTTGCAGTTATGTTGCTCAATTGTCACTAAAGTTTGCAATCATTTCATCATTAGTTGTGAAAGTTATGTACTTCGATTTGAGTACATGTACCTCTAAGCATGTTCACAATTTTTGTGAATTTTTGACATCATTATTCGCTAGTTTCTGGCTAAAAACAACAGGATTACCACCTAAAAACTACTAATTTCACCTGATTTGTCCCCTTGTGACTTCTTTCTTCCCTCTTAAGCAGATGATAGGATATAATGAAAAAATCAAAGATCGTCTTAATGGAGATACCTAACATCGAGTTTAAAAAATATTTCGACGACTGAATCAAACGTTGATATAAATGCGTTGAAGTTGACGGGGAATACTTTGTTGAAAAAATCGATAAATTAAAATTCAATATTATCCAAAAGCGATGTTTCGTTTTTTATTCTATGTATTTTTAATTGAAGTCATTTAACAACATTGAAAAAGTTCATTTTCAAGGTTAAATTCCGTCATTTGTAATTTCATAGCTATTCTAAATATAAAAATCAAATTTGCATGAATTTTATAAAGTTACAAAAATGTTTACAATTTTTATGCATTTCCTACTAATACATAAATCTTATCAACTTGATCTTTTGGTCATAATATAAATATTTAAAATTATTAACCCCTTTTTAAGGTAAATATCTTCTTATATCTTGAAATGGCTTTAAAATTTCAAAAAAAAAAAACAAAAAACAAAAAACATTACTAAAATAATTTAAATTAATTTTTAATTTGATTAAAATTCCAGTTTAATGTTGTAATACAAGATCATCCGGATGTCCATTATGAATCAAATAAGGCATTAGCATTAAATGGTGGTGTTTCAATTTTAAATCGTTTACCATTATGTATTGAAATATCATTACAAACAGTTGACGGTGATAAAATGACATTAGAGGTATGGTCTGTATCAATATATAAAGATCAAGCTGATTTAACACCACGTGCAGCAAATGTAGTTTATAATCGTATGAGTTTATTATTAAAATCATTAATATCAGTGACTAGAGCAACTCCTGGTTATAAATTATCAAGAAGGCAATGTATGGACTCGTATCAAATTTATTATCGAATTTATGTTGATCAACCTCAAACACATAATTTAGGTAAGTAAATTTAAATGAAAATTTTTCTTACATTTACAACTTTGAAACAAAACAATTTCTTTTTATTTACCATTCAACCAAAATTATTTATACTCTTACTGTTAATAATATTTTAACTTTTTTCATTATGATCAAGTTTCTAAAAATGGTCATAATGTATTGGAGCGATATATGGTAATAAATCAGTCATATCTATAAATTTTTTGAATTTAATGGGTCTGGAATGATTATATAAACGTGTTAGTACTAGTGTAAGGGTTTGCTTTTTAAAACCCTTATCCAACATATCCAATCCAACATATCTTCAACCAAATTACGCTTTTTTTAGAAACAAAATCAGTTTGTTTTATTTCATCCTAAATAAATTTTTATATGTCCGTCATTGTTTTAATAGTGTTTAGGACATACAAGAAATCTTTTTTTCTTATAGTATTCTCTATAGTTCCCAAATTGATAGATTAGCGTGCCCAGTATATAAGAATTTATAGTCGTTAATTTCTACTCCGTTCTTGGGGAACTGAACAACTTTAAGCCACAGAAACCAATTTCAAATTTCTATTTTGTCCAGTGTACATATTCCTGTAGGGCATTGCTATTGTTGTTGCATGGTTACATTTTTTAAATGCTTCAACCAACAGGAAGCAATATGGTAAAGTCTGGAAGCGTCCCGACTAGAAATTTTTGTGAGTCGGTGATTAGGCGCAAATAAGGCACGCCAAACTTCAAATTTAGGCCTTAAAAGGTAGCCAAACTAAGCCCAAGTCTCGAAAATAACGCAGTTGCCAACTTGTACCTAACTAGGCGGTGGTTTGGAAGCCACACTGGTTCAAACAAAAAAACTTAGTTATAGAGAATATTTATTTATTTAAATTTAAATTTTGATGATTTATATATTTACCTTTAACCTTAACCTGTCATTCCTAAAATAAATAAAATACATAAAATTTTTAACCTATGCCGGTATTATTGGTTAAAGCTTTTGGAACAATTCGAAAGTATTTATATCCTTCTTTTATTGCAAAAGCGCGAATTATATATGAAGTTTAATTTTCTCAAGTAAAAAATTTAGCGGTCTGCCACATAACCGCCTAATTAGGCCCAACTTTGGAAAGCCTAACTTCGGTTTTACTTCGGATGCCATTGTACAAAGCACTTAGGAATTCCAAACAAGCGCAAGTACGACATTACTGCACATCTGTCTAATGTGGGCCTAATAAGGTACTAGTGAGGCGTGCCTCAGTAAGGCGAGCCTAATTAGGGCCTGATGGATTTTGTGGCCGGCCTCACTAAATTTCTAGTCGGGGCCTTGAAAAAAAAATTGTTTTGTGATGTTCATTATAACTCGAAACAGACACATCTAAAAACAACGAAAGGTTTTTTTTCTTTCGATTTTTCAACTATTGGTATTTTTGGAAGACAAAATACCGTTTTTCGCTTAAAAAATCGTTTTATTTGTTATTGTAAAATTAATAATTATTTAAAAAAAAACCAAATAGCTTTCTTTGTTACTTGGTGAAATATGTCAAAAAGTAATGTGCAAAATTTGACAAAGATCGGTTCAGTGGATTTTGAGCTATCCTAAATACCTGCTTCAAAAATAACAAGTTTCAGGAAAACGCTTTAAAGTTTTCCTCACTCATTCCTTGTTCTTAAGCTAACATAAATTTGGCAAATTTTCTCCAATCGACTTGAAATTTGGACACAATATTTTTAGGATGTTATACATTAGTTTAAAAAACTGGAAAGAAATTTAAATACCGAGCCCCTTCCCCGCTTTAAATTTTGTTAATATTTAAAAGATTTTAATTAACATATAAAAAATATTTTTCTATAATTGCACGTAAGTCAAAATATTTTCTTAAGAAAATTTTTTATTTTATTTTATCTTTGTTTTAAAGAAATTTTTCAATATTATTATTTAAACTCAGTCTAATTTTCATTTATTTAATTAATCTTAAATTTTTGTTTTGTTTTGTTTTGTTATTTTTTTTTTCAAGCTTAAAGCAATAAACATTATTATTAAATAATTCTTCTTCATATTTAAATTGACGCATGTTTTACCATAAAAAATTTTTAGGCTAATCTTTAAATCTTATCATTTAATTCAGGGGTAAATTCTATTTAAAGCAAATAGTTTGTAAATAGTCTTATCATATGAAATTATTACTGTTTTTTTTTTTAAAAAAAACAACAAAACCAAAAAAAATAGTCTTTGTTAGTAAGTAATATTTTTCTATAAAAATATTTCATAATTTTACATACATTACAAAACTAGATTTAAGCAAAAAATAAAAAAAAAACTGTTTTCTGTTTCATCTACAAAAAATGTAAACAAGATAAAAATAAAAAAAAATACATCAATTTTAGAGATCTTTTTATAGAACAAAAAAAAAAATAGAAATGGCGACTTTTTGTTTTTTAATACCAACAATTTGTATTTATTTTAGTTTTTTAATCGTAGTATAATTTAGGAATATATTATGCGAATAAGTTTTGTTACTAAAATTTTCCTAATAATTTTAAAGGTATTTGTGGTCTTTTTGGTTAGTTGAGGTAAGACGTAAAAGAGTTGTTATATAATGAAATTTTATGCCCAAAGCTTAGGGGATATTCTAGTCTAGAGAAATAAAGTTTAGGTACTTTCTGAGGAGCAATAAAAAAAAAAAACAAACAATATTTTTAGTATCCGTTTTTTTTTGTATAATATTTGTTGATTCCTAAAGAAGTAGGAGGTTCCAAAACAATGGAGCTCGATGGTCGCCGCGGTTTTAATCCTCTGAGTAATCTGAAGTAAAAAAAAAACGAATAATTAATCTAGAGCAATACCGCTATGAAAGGAACTAGGATAATTGAAAAAACAATTTTTTTCGCAAAGTTATGGCTATTTGAAGTCAAGAGAGGTGTTTTTTACCACTTTTTTTACGTTTCCGAATTTTTTTTAAATAGGAAAAATTGAAAATTCTTTATAATCCTAGTACCTGCGTATACAAAAGACTCACACAAATTTTCAAGTGAATCGGTTCAGTGGAACTTGAGACCAGCTTGAAAAAAGTAGTTTCGAGAAAAACGCCTTTAAAGTTCCAAGTAAAGTTACGGGCAGTATAAGCCATACATTACTAAAACAGGTATATCTTCAAAAATAATTTGAATTTTAAAAAATCCTTTTAGAAGCATTTTCTTAAAGGCTTATGCTTTGAAAATATGACAAAAAAAAAATCTTTCAAATTTCTAAACTAGAATACCCCCTTAAGAAGTTCAGTTTTGTTACTTTAGCTTTAAGTATTTAATAATAGCAAATTAGGGATATTAATTTTTTTGGAATATCAACAAGTATTTACCACTCTGGCTGAAAATTCACTTAAACAAAGGTAAAGTTCCCAATATATTAATGGTGAAAATTCTCTTTTGACTAGTACCATCTGATCAAACTGGACCCCGATTTTAACATATTTTAATACAAATTTTTATTATTGCCTTCAAAATAGGCTCCTTTTGAACTAATAAAAGTAAGCCAACAGTTAATCTAATTTTCTATGCACTTGTTATGATCCTTGTCTGGGATACTCTTCAGTTGCTTTGGTTAATTACTTTTTATAACTTCAATGGATCTGTGGTTGTTATTTGAGTTTCGAAAATAGAAAAAAGAAAAACAGAAATCCAAATTTGTCGTAAGGTGTTTGGTCAAAAATTCAGCGACAATCATGTTGGAATGTGATGATGCATTATTGTAGTAAAAAATCAATAAATTTTCCACAATTAATATGTGTTGTGTCGATCAATAAGAGATGTTGCGAACTCCTGTTATCTCTTTAATGCTAACATAACGACTTTCTTAACTTTTTCGATATTATTGTCGTTAACAGAGGTGAATGGATAATTTGCATAAAGCAAGTTTTCAACGATTTCACGACCTTCACTGAATGCAAATCAAATAAGTACTTGAGTTCTTAATAGAATTAGATTTCCTAAAACACTTCTGCAAAATTCTTAACGTAGCCATTTTCCATATTATTCACCATGAACATGGAAAAAATAAATTTACTTGTTGCATTTCTTGTAAAGTCTTCCTGGTTTGATAAATGTGATGAATAAAAAGAAATAAATTTTTTTTTAAATAAAAAATTTGTAAATATGTCCTTAATTATTTCTTTTTTCAAATAAAATATTTTTCAAAATGAATTTTTCACCCTTTAAAAGTTAATATTAATTTTATTCATTTCGTAATGTCAAATTTGTAGTTTTTTTGTTTTTCTAATATCAAAATATGATTGAAATATATAATTAAAAAAATATTTTCTTTATGTTATGAACATCAATTAATGCTATAAGAATTCAATTCAAACAAAAAAAATTGTTTTCTTTCTTTTTTTGTAAAAATCTTATTGTAAAAATGGTTATTCATTTGGCTATTCCGAACAACAGTTTTTTTTCTCATAAATTGAACTTTGGACAAACACTAAAAAATGTAACACTAAACCTGGTTTCGTTTTTTTACTTTTTTTTTTTTGCATTTGTGCTTTTATCACAATATGAGTTCAATAACATTTGTTTATATAACTGGAGTTACGAATACAAAACAAAAAAAAAAAAAAAACCCAACTCTTGCAACTTTATTTTATGAAATTGATTACAAAAACATTTGGCAATAATTAAGAAAGTTCATGAAATATTTAAACAAAATTTCCATTTCAACATTTCTGTAATCAATCTTAAGAACAATTTAACTAACATGAATTCTTAACAGTTGTAAATAATATTCTGGCTAATCACTCATCGACCTTAACAAATGATCCCAGATGAGAACATAATAATTTTGTCATTTTATTTTTGTCATATTCGATGTTCATATTTTATATTTACAACAATTATAAATATACTGTTATTTGTTTTTAATTTAGTTAATGAACAAAATTAAAATAAAATCAAGCTTACTTAATTTTTATCATTTTATAAATAATTCAATTTGTCTTATTTTATTTTTGTTTTTAGGAAAATAAATAAAAATTTATATTTGGTTAGGTTTCACAAACCAAGCAAGTTGCTAAAAGTGCGAAAATTGATAATTTTGGTGAGAGAGATGAGAGTAAGAATAATATGATCATAACCTTAACGAAAATTATGTCAAATGTCAAGTTAGCTGCCTTTTATTCATTTTTCGTTTAGGTCTAAAGTTATTTTACAGTTTAATATTTTTATTAATCAGGAATATTTATTAGTTATTTCTTTTTAAGACTAGGGAGGCATCTGATTCCGTAAACTTCAAGTATGGAGCCGACGGAAACGTGTTAAATAAATTCTTCAACTTGATAAAAAGAAAAAAAACAAGATTCATAGATAAATTGATAATATGTTTTTATTGTCAAATCTTAAAAGAAATCTTATTAGCTTCTGTAAGAGGATCTGCTTATTTACGATATCTGATAAGTTATTTCTCACAGAAAAACTTTCGTGGACTTGACTCGGTATACGTTTTTAACCAAATCTTTGCGTCTCAGGATAGGATTCGCTTGAAATAGTCTTGGTAATGATAATAGCAACTGAAAAGTTGCCATAGCAATAAAAATACTAATCAAAATGAGATTTGCTCAATTTTAGACGAATTCAATTTAGCTGCTTTGGATGAAGAAATTACATTGATATCCGACGAATTACGCAACGAAACGAAAAGGTGGTGATAATGAAAAATTTAAATTATAGTGAGCGAAAGTGAAACTGAAAGATTCAAGCAGTTCAAAATGGCTACTTTGCATAGAATATTGACTAAGTACGGCCAAACGTACGTTTTATACCTGCCCAAAAACCGATAGTAGTTCGATTGGTTTCTAATATAAAACAACCAATTGATTCTTTAAAACTGTTTTTCACCAATGATCTGCAATATTGGTCATGTACGAGGGCTGTCCCATAAGTCTTTTGCCTGATACATAAGTGGCGTTGGTTTCTTAAAATAAATTTTTTTTTTCAGAAGTACTAACCTTAGAAAGCTTAAGTTTGAAATTTGAAGACGATGCTGTGTTTAGTATATATTTGACAGCCATTAATAGTGAATGCTGACAGCGAATTTTTAAACATGGAAAAAATTGGTCATCGTTATGTGATCCAACACTTATACTTTGAAACGCTTAACTCCAACCAACATAAAAACTGAACTCGATTTTACTCTGGGAGAGTCTGGTCCTTCGTTTGGAACCATAAAACATTGAGTTAATAGAGTTTAATAGAGAGAATAGAGTTTAAACGAGGCTGTAAAAGCTGTGAAGATGAACCTCGCAGTGGACGACTAAATGAGGTGAGCACAGCAGAAATGGTGAAGAAAAACCTCAAAATGATATTGGATGATCATCGACTAAAAGTGCGCAAACTAGCAGACATACTAGGCATTTAAAAAAGTGTTGTGCATCGCATACTGACATGAGAACATGACATGGACATGAGAAAGCGGTGCACAAGAGGGCTGCCGCATTTGAGCACTTTCAATCAGAAATAGCGTCGTGAGTATGTTTCAAACAAGTTTCTGGCAAAGAAGAGCTTAATTTTCGGATCGATTCATAACCATTGACAAAACGTGGGCTTATCACTTTACACACGAGACGATAGATCAATCAAAACAATGGACTGAATGGGGAAAACAGCTTCTGAAGAAGGCGAAGACAGTTCCGCCCGCTGCTAAGGGCAAAGCATCGGTTTTCTGGAATGCGCATAGGATAATTTTCAAAATATAAAAACAACAAACGTCGAGTACTATGCGAACTTACTGGAGCATTTGAATAATGAAAACTTAAAAAAACGGCCGTATTTGGTGAAAAAGAAGGGGTTGTTTCATTTAAACAATGCACCAGTTCACACAAGCGTTACTACATCGGCCAAAATTATTTATCAGAGGTTTGAACTGCTTCCTCACGCATCATCTTTACAAGATTTAGCCCTTTCGGATTATTTTCTGTTCCCAAACTTGAAAAAATAGCTTGGTGGTAAAAGATTTGTCAACAATGAAGAGGTGATGAGGTGATTCATTTGTCAGGCAAAAGACTTATGGGACAGCCCTCGTATTTGCTATCTGTAATGCATATACAGGATTTTAAAAAGCTATATCTTAAATACACGATTACAACATGTTAAATACATGATTCTTTATATAAAATTTATTTTCGTGTATTGTAATGCAGCGTATAAGCGTCAGTAGAGATAGGCCAGCTTTTTGACTGTTATTTCCAATAGATTTTCTCGTCCTTTTGTGGCTATATTTTAAAACTATTATTTATTTCATTTAAGCTTATTACACTTGAGTGAATTATTAAGTCTAAGTTTAAAATAATATATTAGGTTTCAATTATAATCGATAATTTATTTGGATTTCACAATAAACTTGATGTTATTTTATTGTTTTTTTTTTATTTCCTTTTAAGCATAATGGCTTCTTTAACTCCACTAAATTTCCCTTTTTTTTTTGTATGAATAATGATATAAAAGTAAACATTAAGAAATTTTTCAAATAACAAACTAAGCTACTCATTTGTATAAATTTGAGAAAAAAAAGTTTGAAGACTATTCTACAACAAATATTATTGATATTTTTATCGAAGAAATATCCAGTAATACTTAAAATTATATTTTTTTTCATAAATGATTTATGAATTCTATATACATAAAATACTAATAGTTTTAAATTACATAATTTCAAAATGAAATAATATTGTTTCTTATAAAAAGTTCTTCTTTTAAGCTTAAATAATACAAGCTACAAACTATTTGCAATGTAAAAAAACAAACTTTCCTAATAACTTGTGAAATTTCTACTAAAATAAAAATAAATTTTCGTTTTACTTAAAATTAATAAACCATAATTGAAAATAAAAAAAATGTTGTTTCTCGAATTAGCTAAGGTTTTAAATTGAATAGAACTTGTTTTTGTAGTTAAAAGCATTAAAAAAAAGAAACTATGATTCCAAATTGAAATATAATTTTTTTAGTGATTTTAAATATTATATTTTTATTGGTCAAAAAAAAAAAAAAAACAAAATAATTACACTAATTTTTCAAAAAATTAAAATATAATCATAACCTTCATTATAAGAAATTATTGAAAGAAATTTTTATTACTTTATGATTTTATGCTTAAGACGGCATAATTATAATCCATGAAGGAGCATTATAATAATGCTATCATGTATAAATTGATATTTTAATAAACAAACAGAAAATTAAAATTCAATTACATATTTAAAATTTTATATTAGACACAGTAAGAAATTATTCGTTTCGGTTTAGTATTTAGAATTCAAAATTTTTATTTTTTTGTCAAATCATCCTTGCAATATCTCATATCTATATTTAACTAATATATTAATCATTTAATTTGTTTTATTAACATATGAATTAAATACATTTTTACAATAATATAAAAGAATATAACCTAACATATTTCCCAACATACAGACAGCATAAAAACCTTGACCGCATCTCTTCAAATCAATTTTATTGCTTAATATTACTATTTTTCATTCAATACTAATAGTTTTTGGCCATTTAGTTTTAATATAAATTTTAAATTTCAATAAAATTTAAAGAAAAAAAATAATTTATATATATAATACTCATATATCACACATACATATATATATTTTACACATTTAAGGTATTATATTAGGCGAAAAAAAATTGTTTACAACAAAAATAAAACTTTAGCTAATACAAATTTATTTGCTTATTCATCAAAAAATTGTCTACAATGTAAAAAAAATAAAATAAAAATAAACAATTAAACTAAACATATATATATATATATATATATATTATTGTTTTTATCTCTTTTCATATAATTAACACATAAAATATTGTTGGACTCTTCTCTAATGGAATTTTATTCAAATAACAGGCGAAGGCTTTAAACAAGTTCGTGTCGGTCAATTGAGTACAGCTCTTGGAACGCTTAGTATGGCAGTCGCATACCGTACAAAAATGACTATTTCACCAATTCAAACGGGACATGATAATACAATTATGCTTAAAAGTGATCATTTTCTTAAAGATTTAAGTCCAAAGCATGCAAGATATCATATAAAAAAAAGGTAAATATTTTAAATTAAATTAAATTAAAAAATTGATAATAAAAATATTTTTTTTTTATAATCGGTTTCTATAGAAGAATATTTTTATTGTAGAAAACTTTCTTATTTATAAATGGTTTCAGTGTATTTTAAAGGGGCAAAAGTCCATAATTTAATATAAATTATTTTAATTTTTTTATTTTTTACTGTGTATGTATGTGTGTGAAGAAGTTTGTACATATATTTTTAATGCTGATCACCGGTTTTCTTGTTAATTTTTATTTTATTATTATTATTTTTTTTAAATTATCGCAAATATATATTGAAAAATAAATATTAATTTTGAATATTTCAAGATAATGTGTGATTGATAATTTTTTTACAAATGTAAATTTAAATTTAAAACAAGGGAAAATAATTTAGATATGACGTCTCTTTAATATTTGAATAATATAATAATAATTTTGCAACTATTTAAAAGTATTTACTGAAAGGAAAATAAATAAATATATTTTTTAGTTTATTTAGTCAAGGAGATGACATATAAAAAATAATATGACATTGATCTTGGTCCAAGAGAACTGTTTTTAAAGCTAGTCAATAAGAAAAAAAAACCGTTAACAATATATAATCCTTGGGATTTATTGAAAAATGTGTGTTCAATAAAAATGTTAAATTAGAATTTATATTTGAAATTAAAAATATTATCGATAATTTGAAATTAGAAGAAAAAATTCTAAACATTAAAACGGTAAAAATTCTCTTTTAAAAAGTTATATTGAGTTTATATGTTCTGCATGATTTATATTGAATGCCAAAGAAAATTTCTTAATAAAATGAATTCTGTTGCATAAATTACTAGCATTTCGCCGCTAGAATGTTTTAATATGGTTCTCATAAGGGCAATTATCACAAAATTTTACTATTTTCAAACAATAAGTACTTTATACAAAGGGAAATAAAAGTTTTTTGTGTAAAATTTCCATTTAATCAGTTAATTATCGAATTTAATTTTAAAAACCTCTAACAGTGTGCAGAATTAAAATCAAGCAATGACATGTATACACGATGAATACAGGATAAAATTTTATGCAAAACGAAAAACTATAAACGTGTATACACGAAAAATGCGCTTAACTGGTTAAGTATTTTATAGCTATGCTCTGTATAGAACATAATTTGACATTTATAAACGTCAGCTGACTTTTATGTCGCTGACAGTATTAAGTAACAGTAGTTTAATTATTTTTATTTTAAAGTCGCACTGTCGCAATACGTTAATATTTTTAATTAAGCTTAATTTCAAACAGAATTTAAGTTAAACGAAATTTACACTTGAAATTTGATACCGGGCGTAAGTTGGTTTGATTTCGGTACTTTACTTTATCTTTAATTATTTGTACCATATTTATTGCGAATTACGATTTTTAGATTATTTCAATTAAGAAAACATAACTGGCAGTAGACATAGAAATTTTTTCTTTTGACACTTTAAATATTAAAATTTTATGAAAAAAACATTTTGTTTAATATTGATGCAATTTTCCACAATTCTAATTCAAAAGAGAGTTGTGTTAAATCATTATTGATTGTAGTTTAGCAAAACATTTAAAATTAAAATATTTAGAGTAATAATAAATGAAAATTAAAAGCTAGAAAATAAGCACAACTCTGTTTAATATTGGATATACATATATAAAATAAATGTCTCTCAAAAGAACTAATACAGAAAACAGGCAAGAAACAAAGAAAATAATTAAAATGTAAATTTATTTTAAAACTAAAAAAAAATAAAAAATTAAATTCCTCTTAATATAAATTAAAATTCTCAAGTAGTCAACTATAAAAAAATTTATAAAATTAAACAAACCAAAAATTATTTCTTTTATATACATATAACTTAAGAAGGAAGGAGGTAATATTTGTTTGAAACAAAAATACTTCCTTTTCTTTTTTTGGATATATGATCTTTTTAAAAATACATATTTATAATAGTATTGAATAACTTGATAATAATATTCTGATCAAGTAATAAACCAGTGGCAAAGTGTTTTTCTAGTCATCTTTCAAAAAAATCAATTTACGGTGAACACCATATCAGCCTAGAATTATCTAAAACCAAATTTTTTAATAGTTATCATATAAGTTAAATTTTATTTGTGTTCGTTTCAAGTCAAAATAGTGTTTTTTTTTAAACGAGAAAATCTGCCATTTTTTTTATTTTACATCTACAGGGTGTAAAAAATAGTTTTTGAATATTGATGATCACCGACTTTTAAGCCGTTATTTTGAAAAAAAAACGCATTTAACTTTGAAAAAGATACAAGAATTTTGGAAAGATTTAAATGTCAATAGCTACGAAAATTTCGTCCCAATATACTTGAACACCGGCAAACCGGCAAAACAAAAACACAATTTCGAACATTGTCTTGGCAAAGAAATTGAAAAAATATAAAAATAATCAAAATTAACTCGAATTATCTCGAGTGGCAAAGTTAGCCGGTCGAATTAATTCGAGCGTGTAAATTAAGTGGTTAAGATTTATCATCAATAAAAACAAAAATAGTTTTTTTATCAAAATAATATTTGAATTTTAAAATTAGTTTTTATTTTTTAGTAATAAAGCCAATCATTTTATTTTAATAATAAATAATTTATTAATTTGTTTTGTTTGTAATTTTAGTGAAAAAAAAGTGATTGATTTAGATAAACCACTTAAACCTGGTGCATTTGTGGATTCATCAAAAATTAAACAATATACTGAAGAAGATTATATTTTACCAGAAACACCTCCATTTAGTTGGCTTATAAGAAAAACAAAAGTAAAATTTAAAATCATATTAAATTTTATTATAATTATTAATATCTTTTTTTTTAATTAATATAGGAAGGTTCGTCACAAGAAAATAGCTTAGAAGAAGATAAAATTTTACAAAATGATACATTAGATGATAAAAATACTGAAATATCAGCTGTAACAACAACTAATAATAATAATAATAATAGTAATTTTAGAAATTTTGAATCTAGTGATATTAAAATGATTTCACAAACAAGTCAAAAAGATATTAATGGTACATCACCTACAAAATCATTATCAAGTAGTAGTGAAGAAAATAGAAAATCACGTTGGTCTAAACAAATACCACCTGAAGATGAAAAATTACTTAAAGAACTGGTATTAAAAAAATATATTTTTTAAAAATTCTAATTTTAATAATTTCTTTGTTTTTTTTTTTTTTTAGCATTTTCCATTTGCATCCGAGAGTACACATATTGGTGATTTAGCAAAATTTTATAGAGATTGTTTTAATGCACCACCATTACAATCAAATATATTAGAAACATCTACAGGAAAACATCATGTAGATGATCTTTCTAAACAATTAGAACAATTTGAGACATCGTTAAATGATTATGATTCACTAGTCACATCACTTGGTTGTTTGTCTGTTGATAGCAATTCAAATTGTTGAAAAAAAATCCATTAATATTTATGTTGTATATAAAAGTATACACATAATATTTAAATAATGTGATTAAATATCAAAAATGCATTTATCGACTGATTTAAAAAATATATTTAAAAAAAGAAACAAAATGAAGTGTTAATTTTTAACATCATTTCGGTAATATGGTGTTTTTTTTTTTTTTGTGAAGTTTAAGGCGCTTTAAATTATGTTCCTTTTAGTATAATATTCATAATTATTTTTATTGTTTGCCTTTTTAAGTACATTTCGTTTTGTTTTATGTATATTTTTCTCTTTAAATTAAAATCTGGATATTAGGAAAATTGTTAAAAATTAAAATTTCATCTTTATTTATTCTGGTGTTCATGTTGTAGTCGTCTTTTTTTTCTCTATAATTTGATTGAATATCTTTTAATTAAATATAAATTATTTTTATACTTTTAATGTTAAAAAGTAGTTTTTTTTTAAAGATAATTATGCAAAAATAATAAAAAACAAAAACTATTTCTTAAATTATGAAAAATTCAAAAAAGAAATAGGAAATTATTTTATTAAAGTCATGTTTTATATGACATTTCATAATTTGGTAAAACTGTTTATAAATAAAAAAATTTTACGGCATTAGTAAGTGCCAATATTATTGTAAATAGGTAAATTGTAAAAAAAAATCCTGTGTTGTCTAAATAAATTTGGATACACTTGAAAAATTATTTATTTTTGAAAAATTTATAACTTATAAATACAGAAGTTCATTTCTATAGGAATGTTAACTATAAAAATCAAGTTAAATCTATTGCTTTATTTGTATAAAAGAAAATTCCCGTTATTTAAATCTATAGAGTTAATAGACGCGTATAACACAACTTTCTGGGTACTTAAATTAAAAATATATATGTATAGACAGCCGAGTACTGAATTTCAACATAAAGGCCTGATGTAGTAGAAATTGACGTACATAACTTTTTATACCCGACTTGGAGTTTACACATGTTCACAAAATATTTAATTAATTTTTCGAAATGGGTAATATTACCATTTGTTGTAAATTTCCCGACCATAGGATCAAGGTCTACCGATTTAAAAAAAAAGAAGATATATAAGATGAATTTTTAATTTCGTTTTAAACTCTCTAAACCGTAATTAAGTACCATATAAAATAGTTAATGTAATAATTCCTTATATTTTATTTACAAATAAATTTACTGATAAATCTGAGAAGAAACTCTTAAAAACTACTTTAACAATCCTAAAATCTATTTATAACTATTGATATAAAAATAGTGTTTAATATGGTCTTCGTTTAAAAACAGTATCAACCTGAAATGTACATGATTTCTAGAAAAAATCCCCAGCGGTGAAATGCTGGGAAATAGGAATGAAATGGGAAAATTTTGCCTTTTACTTTGATTTTTTCTTCATTTCTCCTCCATTTTTTCCATTTCCTTCCTCCATTTTTTTAATATTAAGATGAGCAGGTCCTGTTTGTTGTACTTGAACAACCCGTTCATTTCCCTTAATAGCTTTCTGTGGTGCTGCAGCTTTAACCGTTAATATCCCATCAGATGATAATGTTGATGTTACATTCTCGACATTATAGTCACTTGGTAAGGCATATCTTCTAACAAAGTGACGTGAAACATAACCAGAATCATCTTTTCGTTCTTCATGTTTCCCTTCAACAATCACTTCATTATCATCTGTTGTTTTAACTGTTATTTCATTCGGATTAAACTGCTGTACATCAATATTAGCTTGAAAGCCATCCTTTCCAAATACCGATGAAAGTTCTGATGCCGCTGCAGATCTTAGCCTTGAATTTAATCTCGACTCTGGAAACTCGAAAAACTGCTCCATTTCTCGTGGAGTTATTCCAAGACCAAAGTCATCACAATCCCAATATCTCCTTAATTGTCTTTCCATTGGAAAAAAATATGGTATTAAAGACATTTTTTATTACGCAACTTTAATGATTTTCACTTGAGCTTTCAATTTCAACTGTCACAAAATTAGCAATTAGCCGGCCTTTTATACTATTTTTCAATCTACAAACACATACAAATATCGAAGAGTCGAGAAAATTCTCCTAGCTGCTCGACTTTTTCATAGAAAAAATCTCTTAATTTATTTGCAAACTTTTTCTTTCTCTTTTATTGCATAAAAAGTCTCTTAAAGTAAGCTTTTTTTTGATTTTTATAATTGATGGTAAAAACACCCTTGCATTTGGATTAAAACAACAGTAGATTAAAAAAAATCTATCGTTTTAAAAACCGCCCATAGGAAGCTTCCTTTTCTAATTTTTTCTTTAAATTGTAAACATGTTTTAAATGTTTTAAATCTAAAACATTTAGAGCTTAACATCAATTATCAGTTACTAAACGCAAGTACCGGCGAGATTTTTGCGCCTGCAAGAAAAACTTTGATAAAAATCTTGTGTTAAAATTTAAGTTTTTTCCATAATGTTGCTGGATAAAAATAATGTAAGCTTTTATCGATTGTACCAAATGTGTATGTTTTTTTTCATTGCCATTTTTGTTTACCAAAATTGTTGTTTTTTTATTTGAATTTTTTTGTAGTACACGTGTTTGTCTCTTAAAAATTATATTTATAAGAGTTGGAGCGTGATGCTCTCTTAGCGACATAGAGCAGTAGGCTTTTCTCTTTACTACAGAAAGGTATAAAAGCTGTGAATTTTGAAATTTTTGTTGTATTGAAGTATAACAGTCTTAGTTTGGAGCTGTAATTGTGCAAAGAATTAAAATATTTAAAAATGTCACTTTCAAGAATGTTACTTTTAAGACGGCATATGCTAAGTTTGGCAAAAGAAATGGATTCATTAACTAGTAGAATATTCAGAGATGATTCAGTAAGAGGATTTTTACCAATTCGTTCACCATTTCAAGATTTTCCAACGTTTGATTTACCATCAAAATACTTATGGATGGAAGAAGATTCAAAATCAAATGATGAAAGTATATCATCAATTGGAAAAAAGGGTTTTCAAGTTTCATTGGATGTACAAAAATTTCGACCAGATGAATTAACTGTCAAAGCAACAGATGATAGTATAGTTATAGAAGGGAAACATGAGGAACGTCATGATGAAAGTGGTTCAATATCTAGACAATTTATACGAAAATATGATTTACCTAAAGGATTTGATGGAAATAAAGCAATATCAACACTTTCACCTGATGGTATACTTACAATTAATATACCTCATCCACCTAAAACTAATAAGAATGAAAAATTAATTGAAATAAAACAAACTGAAGATCAACAAATTTCATCTGCTGGACAAGAACAAATTTCATCTGAAGAAAAGAATAAAGATCAAAAGCAGAAAATTGCAGCAAATAATTAAAAATTATAATTATTAAGAATTTAATTAATTGTTTCTAGTCATATAGCATTTTGATACAAAATAAAAGCCATATTTTTTATATGATGTTTTTTTTCTAATATCTTGTCGCTTTTTTTTGTGTTTCCTTTAAAAATGAAACTGTAAACATAGAAAAGGGATTAAATTGAAATCCGCTTTGGATTATTTTTATTTAGTAATTTATTGTTTAAAAACTTATTTTAATTGAATGTTCTTAAAATTACAATTTGTATAACACTAACCTACATATATATTAAAGGAATTAGGGATAACTGTAAAAAAATCATCTAATATATAGATATATTGTATACGAGTGAAATATGTATACATAACTGTCAACAATTGCTGTTTATAATTAAAGTCAAATATTTGTTTACTTTTTCTATAATTTAGTCCTACCATTCCATTTTTAATGTTCGTATTTAAAACGAGACCGTAAAATTTCAATAATTTATATCCTAATTTTTTTGAAAATATTTCTACAATCTACACGGTTTAGAAGATAAAGAATATACATATACATATAAAGTTTTCTTTAAGAAAGAGGAATTATATTTTACGAGAATTAATTAAAATTTAAAAAAAATATTTGTTTGTAAATTGCACTTTACATAATTCCCTTGCACGTATATTTATGTGATATATTTCTTAAATATATTTACATTGCTAGCCTTAATTGTGTTATAAAGTTTACATAAAATAATTACAGGGAATAATTTTGCTTTTTTTATTAGTAGTTCAAAGAAAAAAAATTCATTAGCAAAACAAATAAATAAAATTAGTATTTTTAAGAGCTTTGGTAAAAAAATCGCGCATGCTCAAAGTTTTTAAGAGAAAAATTTTCTAAAGAGTAAGCGAAGTTTTTCTAGAAATTTCTAGAGTAGGCTGGGTGTTTTTTGTCACATATAAATAGAAGTGCGTGGTGTGTGCTTTTATCATATAAAGTTCTTAATTCATTGTGTCAACACGCTGATTAAAAAGTTCTTATTAAAAGTTTGTTTTAAATAAAAGTAATTAAATTAAAAGTTAATTAAAAATGTCAACATTACCGTTATTATTGAGTATTGCCGATGAATTGGATAATTTAAGAAGTAATTCTTATATGAATGATTTTGGATTGGGATTATATCCGCATCAATACTATAGGAATCAACCATCATCTATACAAATTTCTTCACTACCATTACGAAGTTTAATGCATCGACAAAATGAAAAACGTCATGGTGATAATGCCGGCCAAGTATCACAAGTTGGAAAAGATGGCTTTCAAGTTTGTATGGATGTACAACAATTTAAACCAAGTGAATTAACTGTTAAAACAGTTGATAATTATATTGTTGTCGAAGGTAAACATGAGGAACGTGAAGATGAACATGGTTATATAACTAGACATTTTGTAAGACGATATGCTTTACCAAAAGGATTTGATCCTAATGAAACTGTATCAACACTTTCTTCTGATGGGGTTCTAACTGTTAAAGTTCCACCTCCAGTTAAAAATGATGATACTAAAGAACGTGTTATACAAATACAACAAACAGGACCAGCTCATTTATCAGTTAAAGATAATCCCAAAGAAAATGTTAATGAAAAAGATGCTGAACAAAAGAAGTAATTTTGAAGACTGCTTACCGTTTAGTTTTATATAGTTTCTAAGCATTCCTAGTTATTGTAATTGACTAGTGTTAATATAAATGTAATATTTTGTATTTAAAATAAAGAAATATACGGTAAGCTTTAATATATTGTGTTTAAATTTGCAATTTTGAAAGATCTATTTAGAACTTGTGGTCTGGAATGGGTTCAGTAAATTTTTGCGTTTTTTTTTTTATTTTTTTAAATAGTGAGGTATATATTGCAAATTATAGGTAACCTTGGATTAGGGCAATCATGTCATGGCAGACATTAGTAACATGAATTTCACCAAATTTAAACACATTAAATTAAAAAGCTTTTTAGTTCTTTTTCTTGGTTGTTTTTTTTAAGAAAAAGCTAACTACACTCTTAAGGGCAAAATGTAAAGAGTGAAATCAAAAAGTAAGAAATTCATTGCAGTAAAATTGCAGTTAACAGTTAGCTTTAGACTTTAGTAATATTCAAGTGATTATTTTTAACTATACAAAAAATTTAAAAATGCCATTATTTCCGCTAATGCTTAGTTTAGCTGATGAATTAGAAAATATTAATTCTGGTTCATATTTAGACGATTTTGGGCTCGGATTTTTTCCTCATCGACATTATAATAATAGAATTCCTAATATTCAATTATCATTACCTCCACTTAATACAAACGAAGAAGAAAATAAAGAAAAACGTAATTATGGTCAATTAACAAATAAATCATCAGATTTATTTGAAGTTAATATTATTGTTAATAATTTTGAAGCACATGAAATTTCCGTTAAAGCTTTTGAAAAATATATAATTGTTGAAGGTAAACAAGGAGAACATAAAGATGAATTTGGTTATATTACTAGAAATTTTATTAGAAAACTTTTATTACCGAATGGATATGATGCAAATATGGCTGTTTCTACACTTTTTAAAAATGGTATTCTTCATATTAAAGTTCCCAAAATTAAAATAAAGGAAGATATTGTTACCGTGTAAAACAAAATAATATATCATGATCATAGCAAATGGAAAACAATAATTTAAAAAAAATTTTGTTATTTAAGAAGAGTTCTAAATAAATAAAATTTAAGGTTTCCATGAATACTGATAAAAGATTAAAATTCCAAAATGTATGTTTAGAAAAATGCTACTTTTTTATTTATATTCTGTATAATTTAAATTATATTTTAAGTCTGCAAAGATAGTAAAAATATATTGAAAGAATATTATGAATCATGCATTAACGGCGTACACACACTTCTTTATATCCAATTTTTATTAAACAGAGTCCAACATATATGCAATTGAATTAATAATTTGTTATTATATTAGTATTTGGTGATATAAATAAAAAGAGCTTTTTTTACACAACAAAAATTTGACAGGAATAAGTATAAAATTGGATTGCTGTACAGTAAAACTCATTATGATAATTCACAGTAATTTTTATTTCAAACTTTTTAAACTTATTACTATTATTAATTATAAACTGATTTGTACTTTAGAAAAAATTTGTATTTCAATTTAAAATTAATTAGCCTAAAGTAATTTTAATTACAAAAAATTAAATAAAATGTATTAAATTTACTCCTTTTTATTTTCCATTTTCTTCTATTGCCGATTGGGATTGATCATCAATTAATTGAATTTTAACAATACGTTCTTTTTTTTTCGCAGGTTTTTTTGCTGATTTAGTTTTAATTGTTAAAATACCATCAGAAGATAAACTTGATATGATATCCATAGGATCAAATTCTTTAGGTATTTCACATCTTCTAACAAAATGTCTCATTATTGTCCCATCAACATCTTCACGTTCTTCATGTTTAGCTTCGATAACAAGAAAATTATCAACTGTCTTCACTGATATTTCATCTGGTTTAAAATTTTTAACATTTATTGACACCTGGAAAACGTCATCTTCCTTATTTATAATAGTTTTAGTTTTATTCATCGGCCTTTTCATATAATACGGTGAATATCGCCATCGTGAAGAAACTTTAGGTAGACACAATTTTGGCATTTTGTTCATTAGAATAATATCTTTTGGATGTAACGAAATTCCTAAGCTATTACTTTCATTATTTATAAATGAATCATCGACTTCATTAAATAATTTTAAAAAAAGTGGTAATTGAGACATTTTAATTATTTAAAACACGATAATTTTGTACTTTTATTTAGAAATTTTATTGACTGTCCACACACTTTAGTAGTAGCTTAATTACACAAATTCTACCTGTGTACGATACATATATATATATATATCATTCCATGCCCGAATTTATCTACTACACACTCTCATTTAAAGAGTTTTTCGTATAAAAGAGAGAATTTTTTAACCCCCGCCAGCGCTGGGAAAAAAATGCCGGTCTCTTTTGTAATATTTTCGAATTGAAGAGAGCAAAGTTTTTATCTCTTAAAAAACTGGGGATTTGTATAGTTGAAAGTTTCTAGAATATTCGTGAAATATAACAGTTTAACAATGAAAATTCAACTAGAATTTTCTAGAAAATTCTAGGAACTTCAGAATTTAATAACATAAAATTCCAATTACTGCCGTTTTCTTTAAGCTTAAAGCGCGCAGATCTAAATTGGCTTTTATTTCTGTTATTCTTTTTGTTTAAATATTCATCATAAATAGGATTTTTGTAAAATAATTTATATTTGAGTGTGAAATTATTCTTAGCATACATATGTATATGAGGTTATGTAGTTATAGTTTTAAAAGGGCGACAATTATAACATCTTCTGTCAAAATACGTTCAAAATTTGCCTGTCTCAATTTACTTCCAAAAGTTGCTACGTTTTAGTGAATTATTAAGACATTCCAAAAAGATGAGCGTGTGAAATTAGTCCAAGGCCAACATTATCTCAAACTCAATTTCTTTTGTTGTTTTTTCGCGTGGAAAAGTATGGGGCTATACACATTTGAATAGTTTTAAAAATTAAATATTTTATTATTGAAAATTTAAAATTTACCTAAATCTATCTTTTTACATGTCTCATAAAAAACCATGTATTTGTCACGATTTTTTTAAAGGTTATCTGAAACCAATTATAGTTACTCATTTGTCTTCATGAAATTAAGGACTATAGCTACCACTAAATCATCAAATTACGCTAATTTAAATTTAGCGTGCTATTTATAAATAAACATTTAACACCTGGAAAATGTATGTGGCAACGGGCTATAATAAGAAAATGATGTCTCAAATATATTTGCTGATTTGTAGTAAGCAATTTTTATTAATTAAAATTAGCTGTAGAGGCCCCTGTAAACGACAATGTCAATGTCCGGAACCTTGTCCGTGTCTAGGGTTATTTTCCTTGTCTATAGCGTTGTCCGCGGACAAATCTGAGAATTCTCTGCAATGTCCGAGTAAATTATATACGTATACATTTACCCGAACAAGGTTTCAGACATTGTCATTCGTTTACAGGGGCCTTAAATAGCCAGCAGTCAAAAGATAAACTTATAATAATATTCTGTCTTGCAGAAAAAGGCAAGAGTATTATGAATTATTTTATAAGCTTTAGTTATTATTATATGTAATTGGGACTTATCGATGCTAAGAATTTATGCGTCAAGTATCGATCAATACAGGGTATCACACGAGGCCAGGCAGTAGAAATTCAATTACCAAACAAACCTTAAACAAACTTTATGCTAAAGTAGTTTAATATTGTTTTTGGTAAGGACCACAGCTTTACCCAAAAAACATTTTAATATTAAAATTCAACTTATCTTCAGAAAATAAATGCTGAACAATAGTTATGAAAAATCTTTCAAATTTATAAGTTCCAGTAAATCAAATGCATAATATAAAATTATTGCTTATTTAAAAATAAGAAGTTTTTTTTTTTTTTTGACAATTATTACCATTTTGGCCAATAATTTTTTTCCAATAACTTAAACTGTTAATTTACTTAAGTTATTGAAAATTTTAAATATTTATCAATTTCAATTAAAATTTCTATGGCTATGGCTAAAGCGAAAAACTCATGTTAATTTAGTTTATAAATAGTTAAAGAGGAATTATTCATATTTTGTTTATTTTTGTTGACTTTAGGGCAGATTTTTATTATTAAAAAAATATTTTAGTGCACAAAAGATAAATTTATTAAGGTCTACATCACAAGGTGAAATAATTTTATTAAACAATAAACATATAGTATCTATTATACTATTTATAAAATTATTTAAGTAATCAACTTTTTACTTCTTTTATATCATTGTCACATTTTTGCCTACCTCTTATATGTAAAAACAATGAAATAACAAAAATAATTAAGCCTCCAATAAATAAAGTCCAATATATTATTTCTGTTATTGTAAGAACTTTTATTAGTTTACTTTTTAAAAGTTCAACCATTTCAGGATTTAGTGCAATACTCTATAAAATTAATATAAAAATATTAAATTTCAAGAAAACATTTATATACAAAAAATTTTTTTTACCTCCTCAACCCAAATAGTTGGCAATAAGCTTGTTGTAATATTTTCAGTTAATGTTATACGATTTATTTGCTTTAAAAACATATTAAATTGAACACGTTTACCACCTTGCAATGGGGTCCCAGTGATCTAAAAATATAAAATGTTAAATGTTTGATTTAATTTGCATTAAGTAAAAAAGTTTTATAACTAAATATAGAAAATAAATAAATTTAACGGTAAACCGTTATAGAACTTATTGATGGTTTGTTTCACTTAGTCAACATTTACTGTTTCCTTTTAGATTTCATTCTCTTCCACATATAATTAACTCTTATCTATTGCAAAATTCAATAAACAATTATGATATGCTTTTTTTCGCATAATTTGTGAGAGAATCCGTGAACAGCTTAAACTACCTCCATGAAAATTATTCCCTTATATATTCGGTTAACAGAATTCTGTTAACAATTATTTTCTTGCCAATGAACTCAGATCAGATAACCTTATATATTTTATCCTTTCTTTTAAAGTAAGTTTCCAATTTCGGGCTGATGGCAAGAGCATTTATATTTTTAGTAGCTGTAGTAAAAGAAAATTCTCTAGCAAAGCACGTATACGAGTAGATTTTTGTCAATCAAAAAGGAATAGAAGTCAACAAAAAAAAAATTTACAGACTGCATTATCGAAATATGTTTCAGCACTTTATGCTTAGGACTTTTTAAAATTTGGGTGGACCGAATGCTTATGAGTTAACTAGTCTCGACTGAATTGGCGTCTACCCAGCAGAAAATGCCTTGTCAGATATGCCTCGCATGCTTTGACCAGCACAATCTTATGCCTAGAACTCACTAGCTTTTAGCGGCACAAAATTTAGCACTAAATGTTAATGAGTCCTTTAGTCTCCACTGAATTGGTATGTATATAGCCTGAATTAGTGACTAGTTAGCGCTAGCTTGTCGGTTTTTCAAAGAAGATCAAAGGAATATTTTACTTCGAGAAGAACTGAGTCATTGAATATTAAGATTTTGTACTTAAAGCAAATAACAACACATAAATCATAAATACAACTGTCACTTTGGTATTTTGCTTTCTGTCAATGAAAACAGTAGTATATATGCTAGAGAGTCTACTCCAATTGGATTTAGGAAAACTCTCCATTTTTACTGTGCTAAGTTGTTCATACTCAAATACAAATGCATAAAATTTGTAGCATAAATTCATTGTATAAACGTATAAAAAACATTTACTTGGTGCTGGTTTCGGTAGAAAATTTTCTTCCAAAATTTGCTATAACGTCTACTGCTAGATAAAATTCCTGCTGGAATGTCGATTTTTTTTAAAGTGATTAAAGGAAATTTATTTTTATGAAATTTGACGTGAGGTGATATGTTTAAATGTAACTACATTAAATTCAATTTTGTTATCATTTTAAAGTTGGAATTGTTATCATTTATAATTTTGATAGGGTTTTACATTTGCAATTTTAGTTATTTACTTTCTGTGATAAATACAAAAACGTTAGTGATTCCATTCTGATTAGTTTTAAGCAAACACTTTCATTGCTAACGAGTCATCATTACGAAAAATGAAAACTTGTTAAGTGTATGAAAAAAGTAATGTGGAAGTAAAAATTTCATTTTAAATAGAAACTATGAAAAACGTTAACCACTTTTATAAGTCAGCTTGTTCAATACCCCGAAAAAAACAATACAGTAAAAGCTCTTTATTCGCGCTTCCTTTCTTCGCGTTTTCACTATTCGCGGATCAAAAAAATGGGACCCAATTCCTATATTCGCGGCTAAAAATTTCTTTATTCGTGGATTTAATAGGTACGTATATACATTTCTGACTGCAGAAAATGACGAAGAATCTATGCAAGTTCAAATTTTGACTGCAAACATAGCCGAAATCGCGAATGGAATAGGACGAGATGGGTTCGAACAGATAGAATCAAGTGACATTCAGGAATTGCTTGAATCAAAAGATGAAGATTTGACTAAAACCGACTTGGAGGAAATGTTAAATTTACAGCCCATTTAAGAAGAGGCTTCAACAAGTACTGGAAACGTGACATTTAATTTGAAAAATCTTAGTGAAGGTTTAAGAATGGCAAATGAGCCTTACGATTTCTTTATGAACATTGATCCGTCTATGGAACGAAGTCTTATTTTTAAGAGGCAAATTGCTGATGCGACTGCTGCGTATCAGTCTGAATTGAAGGAGATTTTAAAAACTGCCAAGCAAGAGAATATTACAAAATTCTTTAAACCATTGCCTAAGCCTTAAGATAATTAATCAAAATGTTCAAAAACTTCAATTAAATTGATTTTTTTATATATTTGTTTTTTGTTTTTGGTACCTAGGAACGTATCCCCTATAATCCCATATAAATTACCATTCCGAATTCACTGTTTCTATATTCGCGGCATATTTGTGGAACATATACCCCGCGAATAAAGAGCTTTTACCGTATTTCAAAGCAAAAAAGGTTTAGATTTTCATCTGGAAATATTCATATGTTATGCATTAATTTTTATGAAAAAAACAAAAAAAAAAAAATTAAGTAACTTAAAAGTACAAGAGTATGTAAGTTTCATATAGGTTTTAGCATTGCCATAAATTAAGAACCACGATGTGTATTTTTGTCCATTTAGCCAAGCATTTTGATTGATAAATGATTAATCATTTATTAATAGCTCCATTACTTACATCTTGTACATCAATAAAAACTTTATGTTTTTCTTCGTCCGGTTTTAATCCTTTAACACTTTCTCTGTATTCTTTGGCAGCTCCTAGCATATGAGGTAGAGTGACTATCACAGGTGCGTCTAAAAAAAAACAATAAATAATAATAAATTAACTATTTGAATTCTTATTTAATTAGAAAAAATTTGATTAAAGTGGGAAAAAAAATTAAGAAACTTAATTTTTTTAAATATTTATTTTATGAGAAGATAACATATTCTATCAGAGTATTAAAAATTATATAACTAAGCATACATATGTATATATATATATATATATATATATATATGAAAAATTTAATAGTTCAATATGTCAAATTATAAATTTATATGACCACAATATTTGCTAGTTAATTAAAAACAACAACAATAAAAACTGGCAATGCCGATTTTTTATCATGAAAAGCTCTAAAGATCTAAAAGACTAATGCCTTTTATAACCAAAGGAGATGTTTAATTTGAGGTTATATAATTACAAAGATGAAAAATCATTCAATATGTGGACGCTTGTTGATACATATTTTTAAAATAAATGTTTTCACACTTTTATTTAATCTTTTGGTATTTGTCTTAAGTAAAAATCAAATGGTGAATATTTTTCTGCTTTTCGAATAGTTGTATTGTTTTTAGTATCTTTTAGTAATTTAGATTTCGGTGTTGTCTGAGAGATATTAATATTTTTAATTATTGTTTTTGTTGTTTTAATATCAGGACGTAATACTGAGCTATAAGTTGTTGTACGATAATTATTAATCCCTTGATAATGACTTCTAGTTGTTGTAGTTTGCATATTGTTTGAATTTTTTAACGATATTTGATTTGATGGTGTAACCGTTTTGAAATAATTTAAATAGAAATCAAAAATATTTTGACGTGCTGATTTTGTTGTTGGTAATTTAGTTGTTTTTTGATTATTTCTAAATGCTGGATTAATTAATTCTATAGTTTTAGATGTTACTTTAAAATTATTATTTGATTTATTTTTTTGTATTTCAAAAATTGGTTTTTTTGTAGTTGTTTTATTTATATATGATTTTGTTGTTGACTTTAAATTTTGTTGTTTTTTTGATGTTGTTTTAAATGTGGTTGATTGAATTATTTGTGATTGTGAATTATTATTATTGTTTCGTGTTATATTTTTCTGTAGATTATTAGAAAAATTTTTTATATTAACTTTATTTGAATTATTAGTTGATATTCTAGTAGAACTACTAGAATGATTTCTTATAGTAGTAGTTGTTGAATTTATTTTTGTTTTACTTGTAGGCCTTAATATTATTCCACTTGTAGTTTGACGATTATGTGAATTCATTGTATTAGATTTGGCTGTTTGTTGAACTCTTGATTTATTTGTAGTTATTTTCTTTGATTTTATTGTTGTTGATATTGGATTACAAGTTGTTTTTGGTTTTATACTGAAATTGTATGAATATTTGAAAATTTCTTTTGTTGAAGTTGGAGTAGCTGATGACTTTAAACTTTTTTTAGTGGTCATCTTTGATGTTATTAAACTTAGTGGTCGTAGTGTTGTTAATTGCATAAATGATTTATTTGTTCCATTTATTTGTTTTCTATCATTATCAAATTTGTTATATGTTGTCCTATTGTTATTTAAATTTAAATTTTTTTGTGATTTTGTCGTATTACTAGTTTTGGATATAGTTTTCAAAAATGTTTTTGTTGTAGTCCTTAATGTGGGTAAATTTTTTGGTTTGATAATATTCTTATTTGTTCCATTTGTAGTGTTTTTATTATTATTTAAATTAATTTTCGTGGTTTTCCTTTGATTAGAATAATGAATATTATTTGCTTTGTTAGTTGTTGATTCAATAACTGATTTATTAACTAAGTTAGATTTAAAAATTGAAGTTTTTAATGGTGGAGTCAATTTTGTTGTTTTTCTGTTTGATTTATTTGTTGTATTCCTAACAATAATATTATAAGTTTTATTTATTTCTTGATTTTTAACTTTCTTTAAAGATGTAATTAATCCTTCTTGTAAGTTTATAGTACTTCTTAGTGGTGTAGTTGGAGTTGTTGATCCGAAAAATTTCTTAAGAAAAGGATTTTTCTCATAAGAATCCCCTATATTTAAATTTACTTTATTCTTAGGACTTGTTGTAGTTGATAAAATTTCATTTTGTATATTATTTGATTTTAATAAAATATTATTGTTATTATTTGAAATAAGTTTATTAGTATTCAAAAAATTATTTAAAAAAATATTTTGATTGTAATCATTTTTTGGTGCTATTGTTGTTGATTTAATACTAGAAAGTTCTGATAAAAGATCTCCAATAGAAATAGAATCAGATTTTAATAAATGACTCAAAAACATATTATTAGTTAAATCAGGGAATGCTGATAAATTGAAATTATTAAAATCAGTCTTTTTATTTATATCCTGTGATTGAATATTTGTCATCATTATTGTATTCGAAGGAAAATTGTTTAAATTTTGTCTATTTTTATTAATAAAATCTGATAAAAAAATATTACCATTATAATTATATTCTGATGTATTTTTTTTTAAATTCTGACTCAAATAACTATATTGAAAAGTTTCTGATTTCATTTTACGATAATTTTTATATTGGTATGGTATATTTGTTGGTGCTATAATACCAGGTAAAAATTGTCCTGGTTTATATAAATTTAATTCATTTGGATGATAAATTTGATTACATGATTTTATATAATTTTCTGTATTTTGATTACAATAAATTGGATATACTGTCCAAGCTGTAAATCCATTACCAGAAAGACGTTGATGTTCATTATAAATTATTTTAATACAATCAAGATCATCATTGATATCATTATCAATAAGATCTAAACAATTTATATTACATCCTTTACCTTTTTCATTTTTAGAACACCAATATCTATCGTTAATTTGAAATATTCCATAATCATAACTACCATCAGAATTTCCATGACCAATTGCAGATGTATCAAAATTAGATTCATGTTTAGCTATACATACCCATGTTGATATTTCATTTGGTGTCATTTTATATTTTTCTTGTAATATTTCTGCTAATTCACAAGCATTTAATATTTTTTTATGTGTAATTTTAAATTTATTTTTTACTTTTGAAAATTGTTTGTTATTATTATTTTGATTGGTTAATAAATAAGAATTAATATTATTATTATTATTATTATTATTATTATGAATTTTATCAAAACATCCATTAATATAAGTATCAGATCGTCCTTGACAATATGGTTGATAAACAGCCCATGCAGTAAATCCATCACCACTTATACGTTTATGTTCTTGAAAAATAGTTTTCAAACATTCAATATCATCTGTTATATCAGAATCTTCTAAATTACTACATGATAAACCACAAATCCATCCTCTACCTGGTGGTGAACACCAATAAATATCACTTATTTGAAATAGACCATGATCTTCACTACCATCTACATTTAAACGTCCAATTGCAGATGTATTAAAATTTGATTCATGTTTAACAATACAAATCCATGTTGGAATTTCTTCCATTGGAAATTTATATTTATAATATAATTCATTAGCTAGTTCACAACGATCATATATTTTTCCTTTATATTGTTTTTTTTTATGTATCCTTGTACTATATCTAATTAGTTTATTATTATATAAAGATTGTTCAGCTGTTTCTAAACAATTAATAATAAATTGTGTTGATCTATTCTGACAATAATCATGATAAACTGGCCAATCATTGTAACCATTTATAAATAAATTTTTTTGTATATTAAAAATTTTTTGAATACATGAAATATCATCTGTAATATTATCATCGAGTAAATTTTCACAATTTATATTACAAATTTTATGACATGATTGACAACAATATTTTTCATTTATTTGAAAAATTCCATAATTAATTACATTTCCAGATATTTTATATTTAGTTGTATCAAATTGGCTTTGATACTGTGCTATGCACACCCAATTTGCAACTTCTTCCAAGGACATTAAATAACGATAACGTAAAAGTCTAACTAAATCACATTTTTCAAAAATTTTACAAATTATTTGATTAAATTGAATAAATATTAAGTAACATATTAAAATTTTTACTTTAACCATGTTAATATATTATGTTAAAAGAAATATCTTTCACTATTTTTTTGACTTATTTTCTTAAAAAAAAAACTATAGTACCGCACTGCTTAACTCCAACTAAAATTCATCGTTAGTTGTATCTTCAAGAAACTGGTCAATAGTAGCCCTGAGCAATATAATTTTAAGATACAACTTCAGAGAATTCAGCGGAACAAGTTAATATGAAATTCCTCTTTAAATTTTTACATCCTCAATCTATTAATTTTTGTGACAAACTTTACTAGCAAAAAAGCAGACGTACTTTTAGATTAGTTTAAAAAATTCCATAAATATTTTATTATAAAAATATAAAACCAGTTAGTAACTGGATTAATAAATCAATTTAATTTAAATTAGAGGAGGATTAAATTTTCATTTTATTTAATAATAATTAAAATAAAAAATTATTAAATTTTTAATAATGAATTGTTTGTAAACAATTAAATTTTTTTACTAGCTTTTGTACTAGCAATATTTAGGCAGAAAAAAAACTGATGTAAATGTAGAATTTCAAATGATTTTGTTCACCAGTTTTTGAATACCGATGATCACCGATGAAGATTTAAACTGTGAAAACTGAACAAGAGTTGGATTGATTTAAATGTCAATAACTATGAAAGTTGAAATTTTATTACAATTTTTTTAAAATATTTAACAAGAAGAAACTATAATAGAAAAAAGTTGCGATTAATTTCTTGAAAATAAAATTTATTCTGAATGATAAACAAATATGATTTTATAAATAATATACAAACACTATAAGAAAGTTTCTGTTATTGACCTGTATTTTTCAGTATTTATCATAAGAATTGTGAATTGCAAGGCCAGTGGACAAGTTTTTTTTAATGCGATATTTCATAAAATTACCATAAAATGAATCTTATAGAAATGTCAAACAATTTCTTTATATAAAAATTATAATAATAAATTATTTTGTTATTATATACTTAAAAGTTTTAATGATAGTTAAAAGAAGTATTAAAATTAATTAAATTTATATAAATTAGAAATAAAGTTCTATCCGGTTATTTCAATAAAAAGCTCAATACTCCAATGTTTTCCAGAAAAATTAGTCTCAAGAGACTAATGAACTTTTTATGATTCTACTCTACTATACAAAAAAATTAATTTGTTTTTAAATATTTACGATTGATATTTATTAAAATTTTTTTTAGTTTTTTGTTTAGACTTTATTTATGGTTTTGTTAAACTTTGCTTTGTACTTTTTGTTTTTCTGTACAAATATTAAATTTTTTAAATTTCAATTTGCAGGTGGATTTCAAAATTTCAAAAAACCAATTTTTTTTTTTGCTTATTTATTATAACAATATGGCTAGAATATTCACCCAAAATTTTAAAATGATCCGAGTAAAATTCTAAGAAATAGGGTCCTTGGAAGTTCCAGCCTTTAGGTCACGTGTTATTTGAATTTAATCGCTTTTTTTTCGAAACTCTATTTTTGAAATCGGTAGCCAAAATTTCTCAAAAAGTTATAAACCGATCTTTTTCTAATTCTATATAATATTTTCTACTGCTTGAACGAAGGATTTTGTTTTTTCTTTATTTTAAGTAATGTTTCAAGGTTACACAGGGTGCAAATTTTGCTTAAAAATGGGACGTTTGGTTCACAACTCTGTAAACCAAAAATTTCATTTTTCTTCCTTCGTTCAAGTAAGAGCCAGATGGTTGCTAACAGAAAATTTTTGGTTTCTTAATTTCAGATGAATCTGTCATGAGATATGCTGGCTACGAAACAACAACTTTTTTTTAAGGATAACAGGAAATGAGGTCCCAATGGTTTAAGTTTCAAAATTTTTTAACACAAATTTGATAAAGTACAAATAAAATATGTACCTTTTATATCAGAGGTTTCCAATCTTTTTATACCTCCGACGCCCTTACCCACCTAACCCCTTAATATATTACCAAAAAAATTCTCCTGGAAACATATGTATTGTACGCTATTAGCGTATTTCTATATTCTGTGCTTACGACTATCCTAGGAAAAAGTTACAAATCTATTACAAATTTTTCATTTTGCAATTTGATTGCTATTTTCTATATAATTAACGTTTCGGCTTATTAAAGTACGTTCGGATTTGCAATCTTACCACATATATCATATAAAAACAATACTGTTCGTACCTCTCAACTTTTCAGCTTATTACCAATTTTGAATATGGTGGCATATATGTCATTCAATCTTTTTTTTTTTTAAATTCTAACAAGCCTAATATAAATAAAGTAAAAATAAAACACAAAAAATCAAAGATAACAAAATTTTTAGCCCATGAAATTTGTTTCAATTGTATAACAAAACTGAAAAGGGTCAATTAGAAGAGATTTATACTCTTGTCCAAAATTACTGAATATAAAAAGGCAACTAAATTTCCAGTTTGTACAGAAAAACCCTTTGTCTTTAAATTTATTGATATTTTCATCAGTTTCTGTTTTTTTTTTTCAATTAAAATACTTTCTTGGTTGACTCATTCTTGTAAACTGTTGTGTATCCTTTTGATTTGTAAAGCCGATTAAAAAGAAATAATGATATTTTTCATTTCCAGAGAATAACTTGTAAAAAATTTTTTTATCAATATGATTTTTAAATTTCATTGAACACGTTTACTCGTGCCTGAACTTTTATTTAATCATCAGGCATCTAGTTTAAACATGTTTTGCTAATTTTAAATAATTTATCTCAAATTGTTAAAATTAAGTCTGTTTTATCTATTTCTAAGCGTTCATTTCAATTATTTTTTTCATTTTCAAAATGAATATAATGCAAGATTTACGTATAAATTATAATAAGTGGTAAGAGATAAAATATGAAACCAAAAACAAATCGTTTGTCATCAAACAAAATTATACTTTCTATATTTTGGGATGTTCCCAGTATTTTATTCATAAGCTACCTTGAAAAAGAAAATAGTCCTTAACAGTGACCATTATATTGCATTATTAGCAAAAAAAAGAAAAAAATTACGGTCCTTAATGAAAAAGAAAAAATTATGCTTCACCAAGAAAAAGAAGTATATGACAATCGCTGAACATGTTGGCCAAATTACACAAATTGAACTAAGTTTGGTTTTGTAGAAATCATCATATTTGCTAGATTTGGCCCAACGAGTATTGACTGCTTTTTTTTATTTAGTTTTTTCTTGCAGATTTCAAAAATGAGCTTTAAAGAAATAAACGGTGTTGGATTATTAAATCACTATAAATAATAAAATCATAAAGATTTTTCTTGTTAGCGTAATTCAAACTAAAGTAAATTTTTAAAGAATCTTTTAAAACTTTTTTAAAGTATCAGTATTTCATTGGAATAATAATTTAAAAATTACTTTCCGATATATTTACAAGTATTAAATCAATGTAATAAAATATTTCCCCCTATTATTTTCACATAAACTTTAAAAAGTAAATATATTAAAAAAAATTATAAAAATAACTTTTACTTACTTAAACAATTGCTCAAGTCCATAGCTCCACGATATAAGCAGCCATTTTTACGTTTAATAACATTTAATAATTTATCAACACAAAAGCATTCATTATTAAATTCAGGACCAATTTCATTTAAAAAATTTCCACCTGCTATATAACGATATCCAGATATACCTTGATATTTAATTTTACCTTCATAAAATAATTGAACTGAACGACATATATCTGGGCTAAATATATTAACTGAAGCACCTTGTTTTAAAAATGGTGGATAAATAGAACCATCAGTTCCATTAATCATATCACATATAGATGGTTTATTATCTGTTTTATTCAACCATATATATAATCTATTGATATTATCAAGTGATAAAATTTTAAGTACATCTTGAGGATTTTTTAATCCAGTATCAACTTCATAAACAACATTTGAGGTTCCATTTTTCTATAAAGGACAAAGAAACAAAAAAATAATTACAATTATATAAAAATTTAATAAATTTTAATTACATGTTTAAAAAGAGAAAATGCTAGACTTCCATCTTCCATTGGATGTATTGATTGTGAATTTTTTTCACGAAGAATTTTACAAATTGCCCTACCAAAACCTTTTGGTTTACTACAGAATTTAACACCATCAAATAGATAATTTTTTACTGTTGTAGTAACAAACATTGATGTTGGATTATTAAATATATTATTTAAATTGGCGTTAACTTGTCCCATTACCATTGACATTCCAGGATCACTTTCAATTACTTGAAGTATGGACTGAAAAATTTTTATAATTTTTTATATAAATAAATAAAATCAATATTTTAATATATTTTCTATAATCATAGTAGCGAAAATTTTTTTTATGCCATTTCAATAATTACTATAAAAATTATTATTACTTTTAGTAATACCAAAATATAATTCTTATGACCTCATTTATTATCTACCACCAAAATTTTTATTAAAATTTTCATTGGAATAATATTTTTAAAATTACTTTCCGATATATTTACAAGTATTAAATCAATGTAATAAAATATTTCCCCCTATTATTTTCACATAAAATTGAGCAATAATCAATCAATTTATTCTTAATACCCGAAATTAATCACACAATAATTGTTTGAAGGATTTGATCTTTAATAATACATATTATTATTTTAAAAATAGATGACTAAAACGATTTAATAGATTTAATAATTTATCATATTTAAACCTAATTTGAAATTATAATAATAGTAATTGATTTGAGTTATAAATAAAAATGAAATTGAGATATTGAAATTTTGAGTAAATATTTGTAATTTTAGTCAATAGTTATTTAGATAGAGAAACTATTAAAAGTATTATGATTATTTATATGATACAACCCTTTTCAATTTCAAGCTAACTTTTTTAAATTAAAATTCATCTTTTTCAATTCCAAATTTAAATTGATACTATTTGAAAAATTTTAATTAAAATAGTTCCTTTTGTTTTCAAAAAAATCTCCACCTATTAAAACTATTTTTATTTCAGATACATAATAATGAAGCAGCTGACAACATATAAAGAATTAAAATCAGTGGTGAATGTTTCACTAGTGAACTTTTCAATATGATTCACGCATGAAAAACTCACTCACTCACTTATGAGTTATCTGAGTTATCTGAGAACTTTGAAACGATTAATCTCTCTTAAAACATGTATCTGTATTTTTAGGAACGTAAAAATAGAAGTGAAAGAATACTTTGTTTAATTTTTAAAGGACGAAGAAAAATATTTTCAAAGTCCATTTGCCTTTTACGTTTGTTTTTATTTTGTGTGCTAGTTTTTTCTAAATATTTTTATGCTTCTACTATTCCTGTTTAAATTAAATAAATATATAATTTATATATTAAATTGTAGAAATGGTTAAAAGTTTTCTAATTTAAAATTTACATTTATTGTTTTAAAGTGTTGTTAAATATAAGAAATTTCACTTTGTTTTCGATTATCTTAGAAAGTATAGCTGGGGCAATAGATTGGTATTTTCTTGTACATGTACATTTGCGTTCCCAAATAAAATACTCTCAATTTAGGTACTCGGGGAGTGCATTTAAATTCACTCTTTGCAATCTGATCCGAATATTAACTATCGGTCCCGTTGGGAAGCTTAAATTGAATATTTCTGCATGCGATTTTGTCTTACAGAAACACCCAAAGTGTGGATTTTAATCGCTGGGCCCTCTACATAATCACTTTTTAATTTATATACTCCGAGCGCGCTTAAAATTCATTCTATGCATGTTTTTTTCTAATTTGATCTCAACGTTCAAAATCTTGCATGCTGGAAAAGTGAGACTTAATATTTTTGCATGCTAGTTTGATATACAAAAAAACATGCAAAAAGTGAATTTTAAGCAAAGGATTGTTAACTGTAGTAAAAGAAGTATAGAAATTGAAAAAGAGTAGTAAAAAGTTAATTAACCGCCAAATATTATTCATTTGATTTTCAGAGTTTAATTATTACTTTTTAAAATAAAAAATAAAGAATTCAAAAACGATAAAAAAAGAAAAAAAAAATACTAGAAGATAAATTGCAAGTTATGAAAATTCATAAAGCTATTTGAAGTAAAAAGTTTTGTGTCTTTATTTGATAGGTTTTGGCTTTATCTTTATTGATACTAAACAAATTTGGGATTAATTTTACCAAAAAAAAAAAAAAATGATTTATTTTGATTGAGAAAGGCGTTTTGTTTTCTTCTTTTAAATAAACTTAAATGAATTATTTTTTATTATATCCCTTAAAAAATTAAAATAAAATTTAACTATTAAATAAAAATTAAATATTAAAAATGTCAGGATAAATAATTTTCTAATTAAAACTTTTTAAGTATACAAGCAATCAGCACCGTAGTTTAGAGTAAACAAAAATGTTATACACATATATTTACATATATATATATACAGTTGCAAAATAAATTTTAGCAAAAATTAATATTATTAATTTAAAATTCTTCCTTTTTACTTTGGTTTTTAATAAAAGCTTCTGATTAGCCATTTAGTGTTAGCTAAATTAGTTTGAAAATTTCTAAATTTCATTTGAATTACCAAAAAAAAAAAAAAGTTAATTAATAATTATTATTTTACATGCAAATATTTTAAATTTACAGCGATTTGAAGCAAATTTGAGGAATATTTTAAGTAAAAAAATTTACTTTACGTTTCCCTCGTATTCTATCCAAGACACGTTTTAGTAATCTTACAATTGGTGTTCGATCAAGTGTTTTATTAAATTTTATAACAAAATTTTTGAATATATCTCTAACTTCTCCTTCAAAAGCTTGTATAAATCCCTGTAAAATATTTTAATTTTATTTGTTTACACGCTTTAAATAAAATTATTTTATACATATGTAATAAATGTATATATGTAATCTTAGAACAAAAAAATCAAAAATTACAATAAATAATAAATAAATAAATTAAACTTTTTTTCTTACATTCATATGCATATTAAGTGCCACAATATTATCAGATTGACTTAATGGAGCTGAAGATTTATCATCAAAATAAAATGTTTGTGTTTGTTTATATTTAATACGTGTCCCATCATTTGAAAAATCCATAATTTCTTTATTTCGGTACTGTCTAAAATATAAATTATTTTAATTTACTTTAATTTTATTTTTAATTAAACTATTTCAAATTACTTGTAAATATATGGACCCACTTCTTTAACAATTGGAATTTCACCATTTTGAATTTGTTCCGGATTTGTTATATTAAAGATATAAACTTTAAAATCAATTGCTTGAGGTGTTGAAACAAATCTATCGTATTGCGGAGTATCCTTTTTGATAACAATACCCTGGAAAGAGTAAATAAATATATATATTTTTATTCAATTATTAGTTATTAAAATAATTCATATTGAGTTAATTACTAGATTTATTGATTATTTTAATTAAAAAATATAAATCTGTTATGGTTACACAATATTCTGTAGTTTATTATAAACAATTATGTATCGAATATTTTTTGCTATTCTTTAATTAAGGCAATACTATTTAATTATTATTTTAAATGATTGAAAATGCTTTTCAAGCATTTTCTTGTTACTTTATACGTTTCTTCTTGTTTTCTACGTTCTCGGTATACAAGTTAGGCATCCATCCTAGCCTTGAGAAAAATAACAAACGTTGTCAGATTTACTATATTTTTATATTATATCCTTTCTTCACTGATGATTATACACGTGTATTATAATACACGAAAAAAAGTTTTGTAAGAAGAATTCTGTATTTGAAAGTCTGTCTTATACGGGCTTGGAAATCTGAACATCTGAACATTTATTGTGAACTTACAGATTGTCCAACAAAATAAAATTAAAAATTCATCTAACACATTTATGTACTTATTTGTAGTCTTCCAATTCAGTTACAAAAACATTTATAGACAAATAAGTCGTCTTTTGACGAGAAAAATTTCTAAAGGCTAGCAAAAATTGAAAAATCGAAAAAAAGGCCTCATTGTTACCTTGAAAAATATCTCCTTTAATAAATAAATTTTAATTTTTTGATTTTGAATTATTCTGTTGCTATTTATGATGCACACGGTTAAACAAATTTTTTTCAAAGCGTTAGCGTATTGTAAGGCTGCCTGCAGAGTGCCGGCTTACAGCCAAGCTGACATCGATTCCCATTGTGATAGTCTAATCTTTGGTAGGCTTGCACTTTGAACACTTTGAGCATATTCGTATTGATTTATCCATAACGACTTTATAATCTTCGGTATCGGAATCGGCGTGAGCTCGGCTGTAAGCCGGCATTCTGCAGGTAGCTTAAGACTAGTCAGAATACAATATTTTAAGCGTAAAATACAGTGATCAAATTTTCAACCGGGATGACGTGAATGTTATAACAATCATTCATAGGATACAATACAAGGCTTGTTTTTCCACTTACTAATATAGACGTTGCCCCGTCTTCTACATATATGTTCCCATCTTTTTAATTTTATTTGTATTACAAATTTTGAATTCATTTTGTGATTGATACGTAGGTTCCAGTGGCATGAGTTTCCAAACTAAGTAATCGATTGCTGAGTCTGATACTATTATAGTAATTATCCATAAATAATAAATTATCCTTTGATAAATATGTTTCCATTAGCCTCATGATCACAGAATCCACTACATATAAGAAAGATACCTCATTTGTTATTTTGCCTTTATGTAGACTGAGAACATAGCCATCATGTGTACATATGTAGCTTAAAGAATTTCAATCAAGAACTTATTATATTTTTGATATTAGAAATATAATTTCATCTAACAATAAATTTTTTCCAGATTTTTATTCGAAATAAATCATTTACATGTGATCTGAATCAGAATCATCAAATAATTTCAAAATTCACGTACACTTCTTATGTGAATTCATTTTTCTTTAAGAAATTTATACGATAATCTAAAAAACTGATGTTTTCGTTTTGATTTCAAATATATAATAACACTGGTCTACAAATTTTGGGCTAATTTTAAGCACCTCAAAATAAAATTGTTTTTTAGGGTGAATTTGTGTCGCTGAATTCGAAAATGATAATCGTTTTTATTTTGAAAGAAGCGTTTTCGAGATATTTCAAAAAAACGTGTTTTTGGGGTGTATTTTCTTTTATTAGTCTATCTCTCAGGAAATAATTATTTGATTGTCTAAATGGGGCTTATTTCAAAAAGTTATCATGTCGTTCTTTAATATGATATATAAAACATGCAAATTAATTAATATTTAACGAAGTTACAGGAGATCGAATTTTAAAAAAAGTGTAAAAAATGTCGATTTAGTTCTGAAATTATGACCGACTTAATTTCATGCAGGCATAATTTCTGTTATTTCAATCATGATTTCACACTTTTATTTATATTAATTGAAAAATTACATAACAGTAAAACATTTAACTTATTTTTCAATTTCCATGAGTTAATTTCATTTGATAAATTGGCAGAATTTTGTGAGCGCCCGTAGCAGACCTGAAAAATGAAAAAATCACGTTCCCACTTAATGATAACTTAACTTTTATAACTTTTTTAATTTTCTTTAGATCTTAAAGATTTTACCTTCAAAATTTTTGTAAAAAATTTATCTTTTATCTAAAGTCTTAAAAACTTTAGTTAATAATTTTTTTGAACCAAAAAAAAACCAAACAAAAATGGGTCATTTTAAAAAAAGGTGAAAAAAAAACTCTTTTTCTTAAATTTGATTTCCCGTAACTTTGTGAAATATTAATTGATTTGAACATTTTATATACTAAATGAAAGAAAAATGATAACTTTTCAAAACAATCCATTTTTAATCATTCAGAAAATTATTTTCTGAGAGATAGACCAATAAAAGAAAATACACCCAAAAAACACGTTTTTTGGAAATATCTCGCAAGCGCTTCTTTAAAAATAAAAACGATTATCATTTTCGAATTCAGCGACCCAAATTTACCCTAAAAAACAATTTTATTTTGAGGAACATTTTTCGTGTAGACTAGTGATTGAAGCAGATAACTAAATGTCTGAGAATTTTCAATTCCTTTGGTTATTTTGTAGTTTAATAATAAATTTACTATTATATATTTAATATTTTTACACAAATTTTGTTATGATCTATTTTTAATTTCTTAAATAATTTTTGACTAGGAAATCAGATTAAACACTTGTTTGTTTTTTAAATAACATTGAAGATTTTATCAAAACAGCAAAATAGCAAGGTCAAATTACAAAATCCTAAATTCTGTTCATTGTCTGCTAAAATATAACAATTACTATTAAACAATTCCAATAACAATTGCTCTAGCAGAATTGTTTGCGAAATTTCCTTTCTTTCTAATTTTTTTTTTATTAAATAACCTTACATTGAAAACTCTCTTTTATGTAATACCGGTAATCACCTTGACAAATGTCACATTTAATCTCTTGGCATGTTTTTCTTCGTCTTCTAATTGTAAGTAAGTTTTCACACCGATCAGGAAAATCTTCTCTATTAATATTAAGTGGGTTTTTTTTTATCATTATTTTCTTTTTTCATATTATTCATAAAAGTTTTATTATAGCTTCCATCATGGAATTTCATTAATTGTAGTTGTTACAATATGTGCGATAAAGCAATTTCATTTCATTTCAGAATTTCATTTTTCTAATTTATCTATTTTAATTTAGTCCTTTTTTAATAAATTTAATTAATATTTATTCTCATTCCAGTCATATAAGCGACATAGTATTTTTACGTACTCTAGGTTCAATGAAGCCTATGTGACGATAAAAACCATTTTATTGTTTTTTTATCACTCTTATTGTATTGTGGTAAAAACTTTTTCTCTGGGGCCTTGATTCCTACATTTTATATAAAACTGTTCAAAAAAGAGAAGAACAAAAGAGCAGATCCACATTATGAATTTTATAAAACAATTGGTCGGATCAGTTAGTAGATAGCATTTATATGTTGAGAAAAATACGAGGACGTGCATGCTTGTATTAGCCTAATTTGGCCTATTTTGGAAGCGATAAGAAAGATTTGTATTAAAATACGTAAAAATAATTTTTTTGTTAGTCCAGGTCAAGATGTTATAACCAACAACTGCCATTTGTTTGCATATGTTTAAAATTAAATATAAAATATCATCACAAAAGTATTAAGTTAAAAACGCAATCCCTGTGATAACATAATGGAATATTACGCGATTTTATAATAAAGCACCATAATCGTTAAGAGAATTTTGAAAAATATGTATTGAATATATTTACAGTACGATTTAGTGTGTAGATCGCATTTTACGATGTCAGAGGATATGATTTTTTCTTGTTAACTTTATAATAGGCATCTTAGCTTTTTTTCCTTTAATTTAATTGCTAGCTGAGCATTTTTCTTGGTCCATCACAGGTACGGTTCGTTAGATTTCATTTGTCCTACATCTTACATGTTTCTATGTTTAGGATTACTTTTATTTTTGGTTAAAATGATTGACAGTCATTTATTTTTTTAAGTGAAAAGTATAATTAAAAATTATATAAATATTTCTTATAATTTAAAAATAATAAAACAAAAAAAAAAATTGATAATATAAAAATGAAGTCAATACGGAGCATAATTAAATGTTGGACCTTTAAAAATGTTCATCATTGATTTAAAGAAACATAAGTAAATGAAGAATGCACTTTTCTTTTTTGTTTATTATTTAATTATCAAATCAGATAGAAAAGTAAAATTGTGAATAGCATAAACTTTATAAATTATATCATTTAATTTTTTTCAAAGTTCCAAAATAAAAATAAAAAAATAACAAAAATAACATTTTATGTATTAAGACTTATTTGAAATATCATATCAATATCTTACGTAATAACTAAAATTTTACCAAAATAAATTTTGCAATGCAAATCATTTAAAATTTACAAATATTCAGGTAGGTAGGTAGCCGTTTAGTTCGATTATATTTAAGCAAGTATACTTTCAGCAAACATGATTTATAGATACTTAAAAGAAATAAATTTATAAGCGGAAAAATAAATAAAATAAAATTTATTTAGAAAGTATGATCAAAATTAAGAAAATCCTTCATCAAATACAATGACCGGTAATAACAAAAAATATTATTGATATCTGATATTTATTGATTTGGAAAAAACAAAAAACTGCATCATACAAGTGCATAAAATAACTAATATTTTAATAATGAAACATTAAATCATTGTTAATTAATATACACCTAGATCTATTTTTACGCGTTTCTTTTTTACACGATTCTTTTACGCAGTTTATTCGAAGATACGTGTTTTTTTTACATAGTTTTAACTTTTATTTGACTTGTTAACAGCACCATTTTTTCACTATTTTTACTTTTTCATGTATTCTTTAGGAGTCAATAATAAATATTATACCAAAAAACGGATACTAAAAATATTGTTTGTTTTTTTTTTTTTTATTGCTTCTCAAAAAGTACCTAAAATTCATGTCTCTAGACTAGAATATGTTTTATCTAAACATGCTTGCAATCAGCCAACAAACCTGAAACATCATTTTACTACAAAATTCCAATAAAAAGCGCTCTTCAAGATTCCAAGGAAACCTAATCAATTCTATAGCTTTTGCTTCAAGGAAACACTTAAGGAGAATGAAAAAGAAATTAAAATATTGCAGTGCACACAAATGGATTGGTTTCATTTTAGACAGTGTGATACTGAATAAATGTAGGTATATATGTATTAGTATTTTGGAATATAGTACAATTTATATTTTTGAAAATTCGTTTGAAAAATCTTTTTTCACCTGATTTATTTAATTTTCTTTTTTACACAGTTTTTTTACACGCTACGCAACTACCGCGTAAAACAGACAAAGGTGTGTATATTATCTTTATTAATGCTGTCTAGATTAGCGTTTTGGACAGAGATTTTTTAGGAAATTTTATAGGAGTTCTTAGGTTCGGTTATACTCAGTATATTGACTCTAATAATTACATTACAAATCTTTTAGAAAAGTATAATTTGTACCTTTAAATTTATTTTATTGCATTTATAATGCATTATTATTTGTTGTAATTCGATTTAATATAATTAGTTTACTTAGATAGCATAAGTAATATATTTTCAATCAAAATGTCAAACTCAAAAAAAATATTGGGGTATATTTGACGGCACCTCAAGAATCTGACTCACTTTAATCTTTTAGGCTAGTGAGACACCAGGTAAGAGGAAAATTTGAAATATTTAGCCCTAAAACCAATACGCTAATCTAGACGACACCAAGTAAAGAAACTTGATTAATTTGACAACTTCTTAGAAGGAATAAAAGGAAATTTCGAAATTTAAAGCTGCAAGCCTGCAATTGACTTATTTGAAATAATTTATTTTCTTTTAAATATTAGAAACAGAAAAAAATATATTGCCCCAATATTTGATAATATTATTTTATATTAGGCAATGTTTCTTTATTTATTTTAATTTAATTTCTTTTAAAATTAAGTTAAGACTATTGAAGATTGACCCAATAATGTTGAAAAATCGCCAGGTAAATAACGAAAAGAAGCTGGACTCTTAATGAAAAGTACATGTATAAATTATGAGGGTATTCAAATGTCTATTTTGCCCGTAAAATTTATTTTTTCAAGGAATTGGATAGACTGCAAAATAGCTTTTGATAACGAAAATTTTTCGATTAACCACTAAGCCGCATTTGTGATGTATATACGTTAAACGAAATCTCTATTACTGTGCATTCGACGTACAGGGTGGGCCATGTAGCGTTTTAAATTTGAACTATCTACATATATTTCGACATTGGAAACGTCAAAGACCATTCGGAAAGTTACAGATATTCAGTAAAAAGTCTAAAATTTACGAAATGTAGCGCTATTCGCTAGAAGAAAACTGGGAAATATTGAAAACTTTATTCCAAAGTGGTGAGTCTTCAAACCAAATTGTGACCCAATCCAAGCGATATCGTGCAATGTTGTCCGAATTTTTCTTCAAGCAAATTGAAGGGGAAGACTTGGACAACATTTGGTTCCAGCAGAATGGCGTTACGTGCCATACAACAAACGCTACACTCAATCTTTTGCACCCTATCTTCGAAAATCGCATAATCAGCAAAAGTGGTGATGTGAATTGGCCTCCCAGAAGCTGCAATTTAACACCATTAGGCGTCTTTGGGGAGCTGTTAAAGATAAATATTACGCCAACCATCCAGAAACAATTCAAGATCTAAAGTACGAGATTCAAACTGCTGTTGCTACCATAAGGCCTGAAACCATCGAGAAAGTACTCCAAAATTGGGTGGATCGGATGAGCTATTGTAAACTCAGCCGTGGTGGTCATTTGTCCGAAATTGTTTTCAACAAATAAATTTTATAAAACAACCTTTCAAATAAATGTTCAACCTTGCAAAAATATTAAGCCGTTCCACTTAATAATAATTATTATTTTAATAAAATTTTTATCAAAATTGACCGTAAAAATGTGAACTATGTTTTTTTTTTATTGACTTTTTAAATTTTAAATTTTATATGGCCCACCCTTTTTTACTCATTGTCATTATAATTGACAATGAAAACTATTTTATTATTATTTAAGAATTCTTGATTTTATAATAAAAATAACTTTTGCAGAAATAAAAGGATAAGTTTTTCATAAAATTTGGAATAGGACCATTTTGCCCTGTATTCATTGTATATATACCTTATCGCTTGATTTTAATTCCTTCACACTGTGAAGGGTTTTTAAAATTAAATTCAACAGTTAACACAGTTAAATTCCAAACATAAGTCAAAAAAAAAAAAAAAACAATGATTTTCTTTAGACAAAAAAAAACATAGTTCACATTTTTACGGTCAATTTTGATAAAAATTTTATTAAAATAATAATTATTATTAAGTGGAACTACAAAGTTATAAATTTTTAAAATTTGCTATTATTACTTATCATTTTAAATCTAGAGGAGATTGTGGCATTTCAGCCTGTGAGCTAGAGCAAACTCAAGAAATATTTTTCTACTTTTTTTAATTTAATGTCACAAATACAAACTCTGTTCTTTTTTTCTCCTCAAATTCAATATTTTCAAAGAAAACTAGCTTAATAAGTATATTTCTTATTAAACAATATAGTTTATATTTAAAAAAACAAAAGACTTTAAATAGAAAAAAAAAAGTTAATATAAAAAATTTAGGCAAACTAGCCTTAAAAATCCAACACAAAGAAAAATTATAGTATAATTTAAAATATTATAAAAATCATAATTAAAGTGTTATTTCACATATATAATTGATCTCAGAAATTGTTTTTAATCTGCTAACAAATTTACCTGTACAACTTTTTTATGGATCATAATAGGAAAAATACCCCAACCAAATGCAATACCTAAAATGCATGCAATTAAGCCAACAGCACAACTGATTAATGTCCAATGTAACATTACAATAATAATAACAATAACAACAACATATATATATATATATATATATGTATGTATATATATATTTATATATTTTAAAATAAAATAAAAAAATTTTCAAAACACCTTTTCAACATAAAGCACAACTAAATTTGACTTAAAGTGAAATCAAACTGCTATAAAAATTCTTAAAATGAAAATATGCTCATCATTTTCATATATATGGAAGTAATTAGTATAAATAATTTAAACTGTAAGTGAAATTATGTCTGTAATCACACAATGTGTAACGCCCAAATATATTTTAAATACTTAAATCATTTGAAGTATCACTAAACGATTATTATATTTTAATATATCACAAAATATATTTATTTTTTTGTTTTGTTATGGATATAATAATTACATGACCTTCAAAACACGAAAGGACAAAACCACTAAATAATTAACAAAAAAATATAAATTAAAATTGTTCATCATTTTAATAAAACACCAAACATATATACTGTTTGACCCTCATGAGACAACTGTTCACCTGTGAAAAACGAATCTGAAAGACTTTCCCAAAATGAATAGTAGTAGTAGAGACAACTGAAAAAATATATAACGGATATATGTATTACTTAATCAATCTAACAACTGTTGGCTGCATAGCCAACAATAATAAACAATGATCAGGGTTTATATAGAGGATAAGCTCTATTTTAACCATGTTAGCATTGATAGTGATCTTTTTTTCTCTTTTTTTTTGCTAAAAGATGCATGTATGCTACCCAGACAAAAGTGGTAGTTTTTTTTTTTTTTAAATAGGCGACTGGCTATATAGACACGAACATTTACAGTAAGATAGGTGGTGACTTAATGATGATAGTATCAGAAAGTATTTTAAATGCACAATATTTACTATATATAATTAATTACAGTTAGTCATGAGTCATTTGGACCAAAAAAAAAATACCACTTTTATCCAAGGTTAAGTAAATGGTGGCTGCTATGATCGTGATCAAGAAGATGCAGGTTTAAAATTTCAAATTATATTATGAACAAATAACACGTGACCTGGCATTATTTTTGAATATTTTAAAAATCAAAATTAGAATGCAAAAAATGTTAATTTAAATGAATGTAATATAGCCTTAAATTTAATTGATGACATGGTCAAATAAGTGTAATGACACCTTTCTATATTCCTTTTTGTTCAATTTTATTTTAAGAAATTAATAAATTTATTTAACTTAAGGATTTTAATTATTTTATTGAATATTTGTTAATTTTGAAGATGAATTTGTTTATTTTTCCAAAGATTTACTCCCCGAGGAGAAATATTTTCAGTCTTTTTAAATTGGAAACTTTGGTATATGTAGTATAATTTTGTCAACTTTAAAAACTCCTTTTGTGCTAATTGACCTCCTTAATGCAAATTTTTGCGTATAAGATTGATGACTGCGCAAAGGAGATAAATCTTACTTTAACTTTGAGTTTTGGTATACTTTTTGGTATTCTTTGAAGAGAAAATGCAAACATTTTCAAGTATTGTGAATTCTCTCATGTAAAACGGAAAGTGACAGTGATTTTAATTAATTTTATAAGTATATTCTTTTAAAAGTTAAAATTAATTAAAAATATTAATATAAGTTAATATAATTTTATTATAAGTTTAATTTATATCATTAAATGCAGTGAAAACACTCCTTTGAATTTTAAGTTTAATTTAATAATTGAGCTATTTCAGATCTTATTCGGAAGATAGGATTGTTGTGGAAATATTCAAGATTGCAGCCAAAGAATTTAGTGAGACAAATTTGAATGATTAAATCTTCATATGCTTGCTCGTAACAAAACCAAGCATTTCTTAAACTGGGTGATAACTGGAAATGAAGATTAAATTATCTAAGAAAGCATCGTAAGAAAAAGGATATATTGTGAATCCTGAAAACCAAGCCCTTTCATCTCTAAATCAAATTTGACCTTGAATAAGGGTATATGGTAAAGCGGGGTATTAACTTTATTTCCGAAGTAATGATTCGGGAACAAAGAGCCGAATCATTGATTCGGAAATATAGTGAATACCCCGCTTAAGACATTCGAGGACCAATATATTATGAGCTTTTACAGCCGAACGAAAAACTCTATTCGGAAAATTAATTACAGCAGAAAGGAGGTCAATAGAAAAAGAAGAGAATGTGGAGATTTTGCTAATAAAATAGGATCTTATGCCTGGGACTCACTAGCGCTTAGCGTGTGGAGACGACTTAGCAGAATAAAAATGGAGAGTTTTTTTTATATACCAGTGGAGTGGAACATCAGTGGAGACTAATGGACTCATTAGCATTTAGCAATAAATTTTGTGCCGCTAAGCGCTAGTGTGTCCCAAGCATTAGAATAGATAATGAAAAAATTAGACATCATGGTATAAATAGAATCTACAAGACAGAGTTTATATTCTCTTTCTAGATAATACAAAAAAAAAATATTCATATTTAGTCTTTTAAAATAGAATTTTTTGATTAAATAGTTGTTGTGAATTTTGTGGGCCTACCCTAGTCGAAATGTTTGATGATGAGTTCATACTGTTCACCCTGCTACTTTAGACTCAAATCAGTATAATCCTTTTCAGTTCGTACTGAATTGATACTGAAAGGTCTAGATAAGTCCCGATTCAACACCACCAGCATCAAATCAGTATTAAAGTTACAAACTTTTGAGTACATTCAGTATGAAATTATCATTAAATATTTCGACTCGGGTATTTACCAATAGCCTTAATCAATTGTCAAAAAATAATTAAGTATTGTTAGTCAAATGTTCAATTGGCTACCCATGCAAGGTTAATAACGTAACGATAAGTAAAATCAGCGATATTTTTGCTGTAAGACATTACATACGTCTAGACTTTCGTCAAACATTAATTAATAAAATAATAATATTGTTTTAAGAGAAATGTATTATTTTGCAATCCTTTTTAATACATCGGAATTAAATCGGATCAAACTAAATAATAAAAATAAAATAAGAGACTAATAAGTAACAGCTTCCATTGACGTAATATTTCCTTACAAGAAATGCTTTTTAAGGTTAAGGTTTATTATATAATTTCTTTTTTTTTAAAAAAATATCATGTCTCTAATATATGGGTTAACAGTGAAGCAATTATTAAAACAAAAAATAAAAAAAGGATATAAGGTCAGTAAATTTATAAGTATATTTTTTCCATGTTTTTGGATATCAATATGATAACCTTGAAAATTTGAATAAAAAATACATCAAAAAATCCTTGAAGGGTTATAATTACAAAACTATATTCTTATAATTCTAACAACTGTTTTCTTTACAACATTTTTTTGACACGAAAATCTATATAAGAAAGTATTTGTAATTAATAAAAAATTTTTATTATAGATAAGCGTTAAGCATAAAAAGAAGTAATAAGCCCTGTAACATGAACTGCTCTATAGTTGGTTTCGTTATTTTAACTACATGCCTTAGAATATGAAATTTGAATCTGTTTTTTTATATTTTGATATTCAAAAATATAAATGTAAAAATACGAATTTTATAAATGTTAAATTTTATAGATGAAATTTGCTCTACAAAATAATACCCTCACTTTATGTTTATATAAAATATTAAGAAAATATTAGTGTCCTTTCACATTTTTCTTTTTACGAGAAAAAATTTGCTTTCTAAGGCTTTGCTTTAGACTGAATATTTAAAATTTTTTCTCTTTTTTAGTACCTCTTTGGTGTTATTAAAAACCACTGACGTGCATTTAGTATAGCGAAGATGATGGCAACCATTTTGATGTGTAAAATATAACTTAAAAATGAATGAGTAAACATTTAAAAATGTAGAATTTGATTTTTGCAAAGTAATTAATTTAAGCTTTGTGAAATCAAGGAGATTATTTCTCCCTTTTGGTTAGTTAAAGAAAAAGGAGTTAAGATGGCTATTTGAGCCTCCAATTCATGTCTTAGGCTGCATACAGAGTGCCGGCTTACAGCCGAGCTCACACCGATTCCCATTGTGATTGGTAAGCTTGCGCTCTGAACACTTTGAGCTTATTCCTATTGATTTACCCATAACGACTTTATAGTCTTCGGTATCGGAATCGGTGTCAGCTCGGCTGTAAGCCGGCACTCTGTAGGCAGCCTAAATATATGAAAAGAGAATATGAACTAATGCTTTATAAGTTTTTGTTACAATTAAATAATTTTCAAATTTTCTTAAATGTCTTAACTGTTGTTTAACTATCTAGTTTAGTATTATGATTTTAAAAGAAATACATTGGTACTTATTCATATTTCTAAATAAATTGAATTAACTACAATAGTTTTATTATTAAGAAAAAAATCAACAAATCTTAGGGAAAATTAACTTTCTCATAATATGAGATTCTTAAAACATAATTCGTAAATATTTAAAGCAGAAACTTAATTAAATGTCAAACTTTTAAAAGACATACCTTTACTCAATCAAAATACATCATAATATAAAAATAGAACACTAATTTTACAGTCAAATGTCTTTCCCACAAGTATTATTAGTATCACTTCAAATATCATCATTTTATTTAAATAATTTCTCTTCACTTTTTGATACCATTTTTCTAATTTTGAGGGTGAATAAATTCGGTAAAGTGAAAATGTCATATTACTTTCGTTAAGATTTAAACAAGGTTGTGTTGCATGTTGCATGTTGCATATTCGAAAAGTCAAATGCTAGAGTGACGTAGCGATTAGCTTTATATAGTAGCTTTAATGATCTAGTACGTAAAATCCACATTTACTGGTGTAAAAACATCAACATTGTTGATGATGCAAATTATTTATATCTGTATAGGTGATAACACATGAGTCGTCATAGCATGCACAGCTTTTCGAAGTTACGGGCGAGATGTATAAATAGCTTCCTGCAAACTCACTGTTCGAAAAGCTACGCATGCCATCACAACTCGTGTGTCACCAATCTATAGGGGACTATTTACTATAATTTCCAAGTCGTCAAATGTCTCTCTCGTCCCATGTAAAGTATTTAAACATTTTTAAATTTTTACTCACAAATCCACATTTCGATATGTTTTTCATTGGACGAGAGAGCCATTTGACGACTGGGAAAGTATAATAAAGGTTAAGGTTTTTCATAAACACAAATCAAAAATGGGTTAACAGCTGTATGAATCAATCCTCTAATCCAGAGGTCGGCAAACCATGGCTCGCGAGTGGCTCTTTTAAAAAAATGTCATTGCCAATGCGGATACTTAAAGTGTGGTTAAAAATTCGTAGTTCATGTGTAAAAGTCGGTTTTCCTGTCTTCAACTTTTTTTTGGACTTCTTGTTAAATAGGAAATATAGTGTTCGATAACAAAAATTAGCTTCTTGTGCTTTTTCTTTTTCTATTAGTGTTACATTCTTCATCTATATTTTTTCCTGTTTTTCTATTAATTTAAAAATTTTGTTGTAATAAAATTCAATACTTTCAATTAACCAAACAACAAACATTGCGTTAACTGCAGGAAATTTATTTTTCGTAAAACATGAATTGTTGTTGTTTTCATCCTTGAAATCCATCACTAGGTTTTGCTACATAAAATGTCAAAAGAAATATACACGGCAGCATTACTGAAAAACAAAAGGTTGGCTCGATATGTTCGTTATGAAAAAAGTTGCTTGTTCAATATAAAATAAAAAAATTGGAATGAACGAATGGGAAAAGGCACAATAAGTATAAATAAAGAATGTGGACGAAAGAGTTGAAAGATGTCGACTTTAGCGAAGGTACTTCAATTCGTTTATCTTAATTAGATTAATAAAAATCTACTTTCTGATATAATGCAGTTTAAGTTCAAAAAATTTGGCTTTCAAAACAAACTTCAGTGTTTGCTTTTTCGACATTTGGCTAATGAGTATGCCGACGCCTGCTCTAATCCAATCAAAATGTCAACCTTAACATGGGAAATGATAGCTTTTTTTTACTCTCTTGAAAACCTTAAACTCAGGTAATCATAAAAACTAAAACTAAAATTTTATTTGAGTTTATAAAAACATTTTACACATTCGGCAAACTATGCAATTCTAGCAAATAAGCGAATGTGTAGAGGGTGCATTTGACTTATTCTTAGTTCGCCAGACTTTGTGAAGTTTGTGCAAGTTTGCTTTATACAAATTTATGAAACACAAACGTCAAAAATAACAAAATCAAATGCAAAACTGTTCTTTTCCTTAAAAAGATTAAATAAATCGGGCTTAATAATAGTTTAAGGCATTTTTGTAAAACTTTTCTAAGGTATAATTACAAATAATATTGTGATTCTGATTAAATGCACGAATGTGTAGATGTATGCACAAGTGAAGGTGGCAAATACAACGAATTTGACATTCGGCGAATGTCACGAATGTGTAAAAGAGGAATTATATAGTTAGAAAGCGTAAATTATATATTTTCAATTAAAATGTCAAATTTTTTCGAAAATTTGAGCGATTTTCAGTGTGAGCCATACATTTAGTACATTTCTTACGAAGATTTAGTACTTAAATAATCCTATTCTAAAATTGTAATATAAATGTCAAAATAGTTAGCCCCTCCATATTGAATTCGTCGTATGGAGTTCCGCGGAAGTTATAAAAACTTGTATTTATTTGATATCTCGGTATTTATTTTAATGTAATTTTATTTAAAATAATTAAAAATTTATATAAACGATAATATATTTTCATTTGTTCAAGTTGATAAATATAACGACGTGCGTGAATGTAGCACTTACAATCAATATAGCGTATCAAGCGAAAATTTTGTAGCAGATTTATGAAATATTGAAAATTTTTTAATATGTAAAAATTATGTGGTTAAGAAATATTCTAAATACTAATGTTAGTGAATTTTGTTTAATTAAAGTGAAATTTAGAATTTTTAGTGATTTTACTATTTATAATAGTCATAAAACATGTGGTGATTGAAGAAACAGCCAAGAAAAAGAAATGTCAACAATGAATCTTTCCATTATAAAATGTACTAGTCAGTGCTTAAAAATTTCCCATAATAATTATGTACTCCTTCTCTTTCTCATTTGTACCAGCATTGTATCAAGTTTACAGTTGCTATTTGTCGGTCCTATCGTCATTGTCGTTGTTGGAAGAAAATGGCGTCAGCTACGAATGCGGTATTAGATGAAGCACTTAATAATATTGATACAAATTCAAGTGAGGTTAGCGCTATTGTTGGTACATTTGAAAAACATTTGAATGAACAAAAAATTCAAATAAATATTAAAGATAATATTAATAATAATAAAAATGATACAAGTATTGCCATATCTAAGAGTGAAATAACGTCAAATGTACAGGAAAATAGTGAGAATAGCGAGTTTATAGTAAATAATAATAATAAATCTAGTTTTGTTAACAACAATGGTGGTAACAAAAATAAAATTGTGTATCAAAATAATGAAAGTGGAAGAGTAGGACAATTACAACAGGTGGTAACTTCACAACAATTTCATACTCAAATTCATCATAACTCACAAAATATGCCAAAAAGCAATGAACCAATTAGAATAGTATATCCAATAAATAGTAGTCAACATATAACATCACAGTCACAAACTTCAGTTGCTACAATGAATAGTAATCAATCAGCTAATAATCGTGTAACATTTACAAATCAGCTACCAAATGGAACAATTAATATTACTTCACAGCCTCAAATAATTCATACTGTTTCAGCAAGTAGTATACCAAGTACAACAACTATAAAATCTATAACAACTGGTGCTGGTAATCAACAAAATCAGGGTACTCAAGGGACAACAACACAAACATTGGTAATTAAAAATCAAACTTCAGGACTTGTTTCAAGTGCACCTGGAATTGTAACTATGACAAAATCACTTAATCAGGTACCTGTTGGAAATAGGTTGTTTCTTCTATAGTCAAATTATTATTAAATTTTTATGTCCAATATATTTGACTGATGATAGTGCTGTTCTGTTTTATTTTTGTCTTCAAGTTATTGGTTTTGTAGGAAAAATTGTCAATAAAAGATCTCGTTACCGATCAAGTTCCTAAATTTGTCACTATATTTATTTTCTTTTATATAAAAAATTAAGTTTTATTAAGGAGCAAAAAATAATGTTAAATTGATTGCTGAAAGTATTTACAAAATCGCAATTTTCAACAAATAATTAAACATTTAATATTTTATTTAAATTAATTACTATTAAATCTATTTTAAAATTTTTTTGTTTGTTTTATGCTAATCAAAAAACTTTCAAATTGTTTGAATTAGTTTTGTAATTTTAATATTTTTCTGTAAAAAAGATACACATAAGATTTTGTATTCAAAGCCATAAATAATTGATTAGATGTCAATTAATTAAAAGCATGTTGACTTTTTTATTCTAATTTTTGTGCATAAATAAATAGCAGACAATTAAATTTTAACAAAAATAAAAAATTAGAATTTTTAAATGAATTAATAATAATAATTTTTTTTATTAATTTTTTCAGATATTAATTTCATTGATAAACTTTCAACTAAATTCAAACTCTAATAATTCAAAATGAAATTTTCTTAAAAATAATTAACACTTTTGTTGCTACTAAAAAGTATATAATAATTGCACTCAAAATACGAAATATTGTTTGTTTAATACTTTCAATAAAAATTATTTGCAGTAAGCGCTTTGATTAACTATTTTTACTTTTTGTAATTTAAGTTTTTTATTTTATCGACCTTAAATAGTATCCTTTAGAAATTCTTATTTCTCAAGATTAAAAAATTTTGTCACTGAAATGTCAAAAATTTACCAGATTTTACCGCCTTTTTTATTTACATACTATACAATAGATCTTTTGTTATTTGTTTTACAAATTTTCAAAAGATAAAAACTATTTCATCCCAAATTAATTTCTAAAATAAAATGCTGAGTTATTGATCCTTGTAATTATACTAAAGTTAAAAAATATCTTTAAATTTTTTGGACTAGATTCAAAAACAAAATAGAAATGTAAAGAGTATTTGACATAAGGGGGAAACAAAAAATGCATTTTTATTTCTTGGATTTTCTGAACCGCAAACCTGGTTGTTTTTAGTTTTATATCGTTGCTTGTTATCTATATCTGTCTAACAATATAAACCATAGTTTGCTATCCAAACATCAGTGTTAAATATTTATCTTTTACTTTAATTGCTAAAATTTTGTTTGATCGAATTTTACTTTTTCTAAATTTTGATCTTTTTTCAACTATTATTTGAATTTTTTCGTAAAAAAAATATTAGTTGTACAATTCTGTTATGATTAACAGGTATTCAAAAAATTCTGAAGTAGAAGATTTTTTGAAATTAATCTAGTACTATACTCGAAATAATTCCATCTAAATAGAATTAATTTTAATTACATATTTAATATTATATACTGTAAATTTGAATTTAAAATGCATAAAAATTAGAATAAATTTTTGTTTCTAAATTCTGCCATAAAAAAATAATGTTTCCGTTATGTTTAAAGGGGCTGTTAATTGCGTGCACTTTTGACAATCTTTTATTTTTGCATGAATAATATATTATGAATGAAAATTTTCAAATATATATGTATAAATAACTTTTTTAATAAAAAAATATAATTCATAAATTTTACTTATAATTATATATGTATTTAGGCAAGCCAACAAAGTATTGTAGGTACACCAACTATGATACCAGCTAGTGTACAAATAGTAGGAATGCGGCCAGGTACACCAACACAAGCACAACAAAAAAATGTTGCAGGACTTGCACCACGTGTTGTTATTGGACCACATATGGTTGGAACACGTCCATCTAGTCCAGCGGTAAAAAATTTTAAAAATTAAAAATAATATTATTATTAATTAATTTTTTTTGTTTCTTTGATTTTGTTATAGATTACATTAAGTGCTCTTCAAGCAGGTCAATCAGGACCAGCATTAATTCTTAAAACAGAAAATGGTTATCAATTATTAAGAGTAGGACCACCATCTGGAACACCAGTTACCCCAAATGTTTCATCTAGTTCTGGAAATCAGACGATTAGATTACAAACTTTACCAGCTGTAAGTAGATTCCCTGGACCACCATTAGCACTACGTAAAACGATTGTAACTCCTCAGCATCAGGTGAAACAGAAACAAAATGTAATTTTTTTTAAAAATCAAAGCAAAAGAATGCTGTTTACATTGTTATCTGCATATATATATATTTCGCTTCGTATAATATAATTTATGTTCCGTTATATATATATTTTTTTTCTTTTTCTTTTTTTTAAATATTAAATAAATAAATATGTTGGGAAATTATATACGCTTTGGTAAAAAAAAAAAAACAATACACAAAAGCAAAACAAAAAATATATATATATATAATGTTCAATAGGATTCTAGTTTGCGTATTCTTGTCTTAGATATTAGACTGAAAAGAATAGTCTAATTTTTTTTTTTAGATAGACACGTAAAAATGGGAACCTATTTAGTATGGTAAATAACATAAAAATGTTGTAATTGCTTACAACAATCAAAAATTCTTTATTTAACTATAACAAAGGTCACAATATTTTTATTTTTTTCATATAAATATTATTTTTGTTTTTCCATTTTCATTTTGATTCAAGCTCAATTATAATAAATATTTAATTCCATGAAATAAAATTTAAATTATAAAATTTTTTTTTTGCATATTTCTTCAATTTGTCAACATATTTATTTTAGCCGATTAATAAATTTGACTTACGTTATAAAATTTTAAAATATTTAGTTATACATATTTTAGTTTTATAACTTCATATCGAGCACAGTTACATTTTTTGATGTGCTAAAAATTTCCTCTTTTAAAGAAATATTTAATTTTAATAGTCCACTACACTTAAAGTTGCTCTTATGTTACTTTCTTTTTACTCAATTAAGAATATCTAAAAATTATTTTTTTTTTTGCTATTTTCTACTCCAAAGTATAACTGTAAAAAAGAATAAAATTAATATTGTTTTCCCCTGTCTTTGATAACATATATTTAGATATATATATATATGCTTTTTTAACTGAAATCTTCATAATCTTACCTGGATCACAAAAAAAAAAAAAAAAAATTACTAGTAAAATGCATGGATTCAATTTACGTGTCCTTCGTGTTAATATATTTTTTCAAAAGTATTATTTGAATTGGTTTTTTGTTATTATTTTATTTCACTATAATTAACTTTATTTTATATATACAAAAAATAAATAAATATGTGGAGTGACCTTTGTGTAGTATTATGGGAGCTTTTTTTTTTATTATTATGTCAATAATCTTATATTAGTAATATTATATAACTTGTATAATTCATGATTGGCTTGAAAAAAATTTATAATTTTTAAGTCTATAATGTGACTAAATTTTTTTTTCTTTCTGTGTTAATTTAAATATTTATCTAAGGATTATTTTTGCCAACAAATTTGTTAAAGAAATTTGATGAATTTCCTAAGAATATTTTAATAAAAAATAATAATAATAATGCAAAAATTATAAGTGATCACTATTTTAAGGAAATTTTTCTTAATAATTGAATAGAATGAAAATTTTTACACATAATAATGTGAAAAATAACTGTATTCCAGAATATTAGAAAGAATCAACAGAATATCAGTGAATACTAATTTTCTAGTATAAAGGATAATTTTTTGGATAAACCATTAATAATATCGTTTTAAGATGGTTGCTAAAATCGTTATCTTGGTTATTTTTTGCATTATTAGTAAATAGTTATAGTAACAACTGTCGGACATTACTGTTGACGTATTAAGGACCATTCTCATGGAAGCGTTTTTATTACTTCATTTTTCCAAGTGTAAATTTCTTAAGACAGGTTACTATTTTTTCCTTTTAAGAATTTTGGAAGGGGATTTCTTTCTTGAGTAAACAAGGATTTAATTTAGAAATGAATGAAATAGTCAGTACCGTGCCTTATGATATTTATAATTGAAAAACGCAATGACGAGAAAAGTGCTTCATTGTGAATGGTTCATTATTTTCGATCTAATTGAATTTTTATTAAAAAAACAGATAAAGGTGAGCTTTTCCTTTAGTTCAGCGAATTAGCGTCAAACTGACTAAAGCGAGGCACATAACGTATAAAAATTTTGTTAATATTTTAGTCATAAGTATTCAGGATCTATAAACTATTTTAACTATCTAAATATTTAAGTATAAAAGACAATAGGCTTAATTAAATTTTTTCATTCAAATAAAAATGTATTTTACGAAGCTTACCGTGTATATAGCACCTGATGAATGGATATTGAGAAAAAATATAAAAGTTACAATTGAATCACAAAAAAAACCAAAAAAAAATAACATTTTTGTGGCACTTTATTGTTAATTTTCATTTAATATTTATTTTTTTCTATAATCACAAATGGGATATCTATTTTATATTAATTTATATTTTTAACATTTTTTTAATTTTTTTGTTTTTAAATTTAATTTTGGGTAGTTAAAACTATTTTATGCAATACAATCATTATGCATGAATTAATATTTTAAATATTCATTTTTTTAATAATTAATTACTAATAAAAATTATAATCAGTCGGTAGCAACGTCTGCTACAAGTATTGTAGTTAATTCAGTAACATCATCAAATGCAACCCAAATACTTGCAAGTCAAGCAAATGCTTCAGTACAACAATCACCGACAGTAGCATCAATTGCTCCAGTACCAACACAAAATTCAATACAACAACAACAACAGCATCAAGTAATGCAACAACAGCAACAAAATGTAACTTCATCGTCTAGTGGTACAATAGCACAAAATGCTGCAACTCAGGTATTATATTACATTAATTGATAAGAGCTATGAGAATATAAAAATAAAAGAAAAAAAATATTTTACAGGGGAATACCAAAGAGAAATGTCGAAAATTTTTAGCTAATTTAATTGAATTATCTAGTAGAGAACCGAAACCAGTTGAAAGAAATGTTCGAACATTAATTCAAGAATTAATTGATTCTAATGTTGAACCAGAAGAATTTTGTGATAGATTAGAAAGATTATTGAATGCAAGTCCCCAACCTTGTTTAATAGGATTTTTAAAGGTAAAAAAAAAAAATATAAAATTTTAATTTTTATTAATTTTTTGTTTTTTTTTTTTTTAATAATTTGTTTTTGTGTTTTTATTACAGAAAAGTTTGCCATTATTACGGCATTCATTATTTACAAAGGAATTAGTTATTGAGGGTATAAAACCACCACCACAACATGTTATTGGAGGAATGTTGGGATCAACAACACTTTCAACTCAATTACCTGTAAATATTTATGTTTTTAATTTTATATAATTCTATTTAATATATTTTTTTGTTTTGTTTTGTTTTAATTTTTAAAGAAAATACAAGCACAGATACGTCCAATTGGTCAGCAAACGACAACAATTGGACAGACACAAGTTAGAGTTGTTTCTCAGCCTGGAACAAGGCCAGTTCAAGGAACATTAGGAAAACAATCTATTGGTGGTGTTCGTATCCAGGGTCCAATGCAGGGTGGAATCTCAACATCTGGACCAAGATTATTAAATACACAAATTCGTCCAATTGGAGCTACAGCTAATTCAATAGTTCAAAATAATTTACAATCATCATTACAAAATATAGGTGGCCAACAGTCAATGTTTAATTCTTCACAGGTATTATTATAATATAATTAAATTATTAATATTGAAAAATGTTTAAAACAATTTTTTTTTATCTTTTATAAATTAAGAATGTTGTACAAATTCGACAAACACCAGGTCATCGGCAGCCTACAACAGTTCAAATAAGATCAACAAATCCTTCATTAAGGGGTTCTGTTAGTAAAAATTCTGGTAGTGGTGGAATAACACAAGTTAAAGTTGGACAAACACAAATTAAACAAATATCAGGACATAATACATCGTTATCAATGCAATCGACTAATAGCAATATAGGAAATAATTCTAATAATAATTCATTACATCAAAATTCTAATAAAGTAATTAGTATAAAAAATCAAATAACACAACATATATCAAATAAATCAACAAGTAAAGAAAAAGATAAAAAATTATCAGGATCAGCATCATTACCATTTTTTCCACAATCATCTATGTCAGTATCATCATCAATGTATGGTGATGATGATATAAATGATGTAGCAGCTATGGGTGGTGTAAATTTAGCTGAAGAATCACAACGTATTTTAGGATCTACAGAATTAATAGGTACACAAATAAGATCTTGTAAAGATGAAGTATTTCTTCATTTACCAGCACTACAAAATCGAATACGTACATTAATTGCTGGAAAAGGTCTTGAAGAACCAAGTCAAGATGTTGCTATATTAATTTCACATGCTTGTCAAGAAAGACTTAAAAATATTGTAGAAAAATTAGCTGTGATAACAGAACATAGAAATGATGTCCTCAAAGTAATATATTTTAATATATATATATATATACATATATATATTTACATTTAAATGATATTCAAATAATAATTAATTAATTTTAGGGTGATCCTAGATATGAAGTGGTACAAGATGTAAGAGGGCAATTGAAATTTTTAGAAGAAGTAGACAGAGCTGAACAAAAACGTCATGAAGAACAGGAAAGAGAAATGCTAATGAGAGCTGCTAAATCAAGATCAAAAATCGAGGACCCAGAACAAGCCAAATTAAAAGCTAAGGTATATACATATTTTAAGTCGTTTTTTTCCTTTTTTATGATTTTCATTTTATCTCGTATAATGAAGATTTTATCGATGTTGTTTACATTAATATTTTATTTTATAATTACAAATAAAGTCAAAATTTTATATTACTTAAAATTGTAAAAATTATTTGGTATAGTTTCTATTTTTTATCATAAATAATACATTTAATATTATTTATAAAGGCTAAAGAAATGCAGCGGGCAGAAATGGAAGAATTAAGACAAAGAGACGCTAATATGACTGCTCTTCAAGCTATTGGTCCAAGGAAAAAGCCAAAATTGGATACCGATGCAACTTCTTCATCAACGGTAAGCTATTTTTATTTTTTGTTTTTTTTTTTGTTTGCTTCTCCATTTTATTACTTTACAAATATCATGTATATTTTAGACAACTGGAAATACTGGCATAAATTCTAGTGGAATTCAATCATCATCATTAAGGCCACGTATTAAACGTGTAAATCTCCGTGATCTCTTATTCTTAATGGAACGAGAAAAAGAATTTTGTAGGAGTGAATTCTATTATAAAGCTTGCCTTAAGTGATGTATAATTATTTGTATCTTCAATTTTATGTTGATACAACAAACATTCAGTTTTATTTTTATTATTATTTTTAACATTAAAAAAAAGTTATTCTAATATATATATGTATATATATATATATATATATATATAAATAGCCTGATATTAGTTTTTATCAAATAAATTCAAAAGAAAACAGTTTAGAAATGAATACAAGTAATTAAAAATTAAGACTTAACAAAGTTTTACATGATAAAAAAAAAAACAATTTAAATTTAAAGTGCATTTCAAGTGATTAAAAAATCTTTTTTTAAAATTCCAATTTTTTATTTACCCAAAACTAAATTTGATATATTTAAAATATAAACTATTCAGTTTAATATTATTATTAAATTAATATAATATATATATATATATATAACTTTGGGTTTTTCAGGAAATTAATAAAGTAAATATAATTTTTAAAAGTATTAAAGCAATTCAAAAATTTTGTGTGGATCCTTTTTTTCTAACTTTTCGTATCATATTTTTAATATTTTAGAAAAATAAACTCAATTTATGGCGTAATTAGTAAAAAAAAAAATATTTATTGTTACATGTGCAATTTTAATTTAATAATAATAATAAAAAGGGGATAATATCTTTAAAATTTATTTAAATTTTTAATTAGTTTTTGTTATAAAATTAAAGTAAAAATAAGTTAATATTTTTTAGCATAAATGAATTTCACTTTATATTTCAATTTGCTACAGTTTTATGGACTACCAATGAATTATACTTTTTATTTTTATTTAAATAACAATATTTATTTTAAAATAATTTATATATTTTTTTTATTTAGCATATTATCAAATTATCAATTTTTTACTGTGGACAAAAAAATTTAGTTTTGAAATATTATGTATAATTATTTCCTAATATTAATTTAAGTAATTTTTGTTGTAGATAATAATAATTTTCATTAATTTCAAATTTGGAATTCTAAAATTTTTGTTAAATTTTATTATTTAATTCAAAAATTCTGTCAAAAAAAAAATAATTTCAATGGATGTCTTTATTAACAAGTCATTTTTCCGACTTTTCTGCTTAATATCTGCTTCTTTTTTTTTGTATTGCATTCGGTCTTTTTTTTTTTATTTATACAAATATAAATTGTTTTAAAATCTATAATTAAATCTTATTGACATAAATAATTTTAAAATTTTGAATATTATCAGGTTCAATTTTAAATCAAGTAAAATTCTTGTAAAAATTTTTCTCAGCCCTTCGTTCTTAAAAATGTAGAAAAGAAACCTTAAATTTAGCCAAATTGGATTAAATAAACGAATTATTTAAAATTTAGTTTATTATCAATTTTCAAGCTATAAATTTGTTAAAAATATTCAAGACTTTTTAATAATCGAAACAAATAAATGTTAAAAATATTTTAATCTTTTTCAGAAACAAATTCAATTTTTTAGTTTATTTTTAAATGACTCTGTGTTGATTTGAAAACTTGATAATGTAATGTTCACTAAAACATTTTAAATGATCGTGAATTGGTTTTTCAAATTTATTAAAAAAAACAATAAAAAAAAAGTTATTTTCTTTTTTCATTTGTTCTTAAATTTAAGTTGCTTAGTTTTCATTTAAAATAAGTATATATACAATTTATTTGACCATATTTCTTAGAGTTGTATTCATTTCTAGATTAGTTTGAACAAAAAAACAAAAAACAAACTATACTGAGATTACGTTTTAAAAAACAATATTATTAGTTCCTTAGGTAAATTAATTTATTTTGTTAAACAATTTTTGGTGGGAATATAATTTTATTAAAAATACGTAAGTGCCCAACATTATATACAAATAGTCAAAGAAATCTAAAATAAACAAAAACAAAAGAAAATAAAAAAATTTCCTAACATATAAACTGAATTTAAACATATGATTTTTTAAAAAGAAAACAAAATTCGTTTAAAGAATTTAACTAAATTGGAATCCTTAAAGCTAGGAAACATAAAAAAAAAATTAAAAACTACCGACGAAAAATTTTAAAATTTTATATTTAAGATTTGTAATATATGGTTGAAAACCGTGTAGAAATAATAGAAAATTTATTATAATAATAAAGTTGTTATAATTTAAATCAAAATAATATTAAATACATTAAACTGCTGTTTTATATTGTAATCTATTTAATTTGTTAAGATGGAATTAATATAGAACGAATATCATTTTAGCAGTTCAATGATAATTAGTTTAGTTTCTTCAATAATTTTTTATATGTATAGTAATTTTAAGTATGAGCATTGTGTAAAGAGAATAAATTGAAAATAGAAAAAAAAGGAGAAATTATAAAAAAAAAAATGTAGTTACTGTGTTTTAATTCGTAAAATTCTTTATTATATCAAAAGAGATTTTTTAAAGGTCAAAATCACAAATATTATTTTACATGTATTTATGGCAAAATAACCCAATATTAAACTTATATATTCAACCGTAGTTGGAGAATTTAAATACTTTTTTTTTTGGTAATACTCGTACATTAGGTTCTTTTCGGTTTTAGTATCATATTTAAAGAGGTATGCATTTATTTTAGATTATATAATTTAGAAAAATACAAAATCTAAATTATTTAAAATATTTTCGCTTAAAATTTTGACTTTTGTCATTTTTATTTTAAGGAATCCTTTCATGGATTAAAGTAGTTATTTTTGTTGGTTGTTAGGTTTGTTGTTAGCTGCTACTTAAGGGGTTATATATGTTCTGCTGGCTCAAAAAATCGAAAAAATGTTTATTGCTTATTTTTAAAGTATATAATTTTAACAAAGTTTATGGAGAATTTCATTGAGATCGGAGCACTAGAACCAATTCTATGTGATTCATTTCATGATTACCTAATGTCGACTTAAAACTTTAAACGCGATTATCTCGGAATCGTATTTTTGAAAAAATACTATCGCGGTGAGCACCATATCTCGCTAACCACTATAACCAGTGGTGTCAACGTTGTTTATTAAGCGGACCACATAAAATTTTAAAAATAATATTATTTATCAGGAACTAAAAGACTTTTTCAAAATTGAGTCAAACAGCTTTATATAATAAAATATTTGATTTTTTTAAAACTATTTTATGCAACTCATTAGATTCTCATCAATATACTATTATTTTATTTAACATATATTTGTTTATTTACTTGAAACTAAACATGGTTTTCTTTCTTTCACAAGTTTCTCAATATTTGGATGCAAAGCGTTAGAGCATGTTATTATGGGAGATGTTTATCCGTTAACCTGGATCTATAAGCCGTTTTTTTGAATTTCATTCAAGAAAATAATTGCTCACATAAGTAGGAACTACCAAAAAAACATATAATTTCTGCCACAAACTTTTTGATACTTGGATATTTTTCTTCTAACCAGGAATAGAATATGGGAATTCCAACTTCTCGACATTTGTTTTTAATGATTGAATCATTTTGTAGATCAATCAATTCTAGCTGTAACAACGCTGGAGCCTAGCAGTTTCAAAAGAAAATGGCGCAATGAAAAGAGAGAAACTTTCTTTTAGTTCTTCGAAATCAGCAACACGTTTATCGAACTCTTTTTTTAAGTCTTCAATTTTGGTAGAATATTGTGAAAATGAACCTATTTGATTTTTCACTTTTAAATCCTCACATGTTGGGAAATGTGTCAAAACATTATTGAGACAAACTAAGCTTTTTCACAAAACTAGCAATTGTATCATACATGCTTGTTATTAAATTGTCTTTGCCTTGCAATGTTCAATTGAGTTGGTTGAGATGATCTGTAATATCTATTAGAAAAACTAGATCCCTTTTCCACAATGGATCTTTCATATGCAATATATTTTGGTTGTTCTCGTCTTTTATTTCCATAAACAATATTATTTCTTCTAAAAGCAAATAAAATCTTCTTAGAACTATGTGGCATGACAGCCAACGAACTTTGGTATAGTAAGGATTATCTTCAAACTGGGATTCTATATTTTGAAGAAACAAACTAAATTGCCTAGCCCGAATAAAGTTAACAGTTTTTGTAACTGTTTTAAGTACTTGATCCATTTTTAAGAATTTCAAACACAGAGCTTGTTGGTGTATAAGGCAGTGGAAAGCTTTAATTTTTGGCTTATTCGGGTACAGCTCTTGTAATTTTCTTGACAATGGGGACACAAATCCCTTATTTCCACCGGTCATGGATTGAGCACCTTCTGTTGTCACAGAAACAAGCTTGTCAAGAGGAACTTTAAATTTTTCCAAAGTGCTTGATACAGCATCAAAAATATCTTCACCAGTTTTAGCAATATAATGTAAAAATGTTTAAAAATTTTAAAAAGGAATATTTCAGACATATATCCGATATACAAAAATTGTTGATTAAACTTAATAGCAGTTCTCTGGGAGGGCCATAAAAAATCGTGAGGCGGGCCGCTAGTTTGACACCCTTGACTATAACGATCAATTTCAAATTTTCAGGGAATGTTTGTACTTCCAATAGCTAGTTCGTAAACAAAGGAATTCTCAATTTTTTTAGCATCAAAAATCGACTTTTTTAGAAAAAACATCACTGTAACTGTAAAAAATTTTTTTTCGTAAAATTCTTCGTTAAAGAACAAGGTCACACTATAAACTAAGATAGTTTTTTTTTTCATTTCAGTTAAGCCGTTACCGATATTTCATGTTCACCGTAAGCCATTCCAAACAAGTAATATTAAGTACGGTTTGATTCAAATAGATACGAATAGAACAATAAATACAATGCTACAGAATTTTGATAATTTATCGCTTTGGTCTATGCATTTCTCTATGCGTTTTTTATTTTCATATGAATACGTAAATAAAAGAAGCAGAATTTTTTACTATAAAAATAAAGAATTAATGGTCTCCCTTATCCTTTGATGCTCACTATGAAATCGATTTAGGAGGCTAAGAGCACATATTTTCTTAGTACTTAATTTAATAAATATTGAAAAGTTTTATGAAAATTTCACACTTGCTGATTGATATTATATATTTAAAAAAAAAGGAATAACTTGACAAGACACGTGTCATGCGACACGATATCTTGTAAAGGCCCTAGTAGACAATATAAATGCTGTACCATTTTTTACTAAAAATATAAAATTAATAGTAATAATGACATGAAGTTGAACTTATAATAAAAAATGATCAATTATGAAAATTTAAAACTTTCGATATCATAATGAATAGCAGTGTAATTATTTGTACTGTAATATTTAGTCGCTATATTCATGCTATTAAAAATGTATGAAGCTGTCATTAATGTGTGCGTGCACATAATTTACTCGGACATTGCAGTGGACCTTCACATTGGTCCACGGACAACGCTGTAGACAATAAGTTAAATAACCCCGGACACGGACAAGGTTCCGGACAATATCCATCGTCTACTAGGGCCTTAATCTGTGCATGAAGGCTCATAATTGCCTCAAATTTTTTTCTACAAATGATATAAACGCAGCCTATTGATATAAAAATTTCCCATAAGAAAATTTCCCCGGTCATATATACAGAACGTCAAAAGCCACATTACAATAATTTGAATTTACAGTTTTTATACTTTAATATGAATAGTTTTTATTTACAACAAATACCTGAAAGAATTCGACAGGAAGCAATTTTTACAATATTTTGTATATTTAGTAAAACTAATAATTCTATATTTACTCTTACTAAACAAAAAATCTTTTTTGAAATTTCAAAATGTATAGTACTTTCTAAATTGAACTTAGGACAAACCATTTTAAAAGGTAAAGACTTATATTAATAATATAGATATTATTTTTTATTCTAAATTTAAATTTATACTATAGATGTCGCTTTACCGAATTACAAAAGCATTTTTGGAGCTAACATCTTAATGAATTCTTTGGATTCCGATAATAAAGAAAAAACTGTTCTAAATGAAAACGCAAATTTTTTTAATTTTGGAAAATATTTTAGATATGATCTAAATGGAAAAAGTATATTTCTACTGTTGCAAATATATGATAAGCTTATTATTTTGGAAAAAAAATGTCAAAAACTTGATGTAAGTTTTCTTTTAAAATAATATTTAATTGTCTTTTTTTTAAATGTATAAATTATGCAGTGCATTAACTTTAAAATATAGTCATCGCTTAGTTTTTAGAATTAGCATTTTCATGGTAAGTTGCTGCGATAAAAAATATTTTCTAGGTAGGTCATATTGGGAATTTCGGTATACTAAGAGCGGTTTTCGATATTGATATATACTTATATCCAAGGCATAAAAATTGTACAAATTTTCTCTTTAACTTTAATCGAACGTAATTATAAATAAGTTCCTGAATAAATTCTGGTTCAATTCCGCATGATTTTAAAACATTTTGAATAGCCTAACGAATTTTTTGATAATATTTATTATCCAATTTAAATATATTTATTTGTAGAAATTTTTGTCGGTAAATTGATTCCTTTTCATTTAATAGCATTCTAAAGTTTCATCCTTTTGCAATGTTTGAGCTGCGAAAGACACCCAAACTATTATTCTAATATTAGAAAGGAATATTTTTTTTTAATGAACTCCTTTAGGTATATGTATATATTTCAAAATATGTTTACCATTTTTTTAATACGATAATTTGTGTATAAGTTTTAAAATTTTATTTTATTTTTTTATAAATTCCAAGTTTGGAAATGATGTTGAAAAAAACATCTTTTATAAGTTTTGCTTGCTCAAATCCCGTAAACAAAATTAAAAAGCTTGATAAAAAAAGATCATTCTATTCTGACCCTCAACAATTATATTTTGTTTTTGGATAAATCACGAATATTTTCGATAAAATTTGTAAATTGGAATTTAACCTTTGTAGTAACCAAAATAAACTACTTTAGCGAAGTAGGAAAACAAATTAAACTGACAAAAGTATATAAAAAGATTTATTAGTAGCTTGAATAGTAAACAATTAAAAGTTTGGGTAGATTATAAAATGGAGTTCTCCAAGCTGCACCATATAGCATGAAATATTCGAATATCATTTGAAAGACTTTTACAAAGGTGACGTAAGTACCAACACAGAAAAAAGAAAAGAGATTGCAAGCAAAATGATACAATAAAATTTTGATTTTGTAAGGCTTAGATAACAAATATTGGGATATATTAAAACAAGGTTTTATTCTGGTGGCTTAATTAACTTCCCTTCAGGAAAGTCTTCTTTTTGATTTGATACTTTTGTTGCGACTAGTTTAATACAATCCCATACGATATAATGAAAAAAATGGTGTTTTTGTTCAATATATCATAAAATATCGTTTCGAAATTTCGATATAATTTATTGTAAAAAATATCGCATTCTTTTTGTTTGAATATCGCTGCAGCGATTATCAAGAACTACCCTATAAAATTTTGACTGTGAAGAGAAACACAACTTTCTCGATTATCGATTGAAAAGTTATTTGTACAATTTTATTTCTGTTTACTAAAAATTAATTTCTGTAAGCTCATTTTATAAGGGAATAGAAGGTATAATGAAGAGGAATTAGCTGCCAGTGAATCAGAGGCAGAGATAATTGAACATAAAGTAGATGACGGCAACGTTTCCAAAACATTGCTATTTCTTGGTCATGCCATGTCATTTTTATATTGGAATATTGAGGTTTTTTTTATATTATTTCTAACAAAAGATATTTGTGGTTTTATATTTTATACTGGGGTTGATCAAATATTTTTTCAAAACACTTTTTTTTATTAGATTTTATTTTTAAGTTACAAAAAATATAAGTAAAAGTTTAAAAACACTTCAATTGATTGTAACTATTTTTGTTTGTAGGTAATTAAAGAATATGAAAATGTATCTAATTTTGAAATAGTTGATACTGAAAAAAATTACACTGCTAAAGTGGCAATATTTTTACATAATGAAAATAATCCAATTATAACTGATTTTCGGGATGATATTAAAGATACTGACTCAACAAATTTTGAAATTATTGAAAATAGTATTTTTCAATCACTTATTGAAAATATTGATAAATGCAAAATTGAATTAAAAATGCATAAAATGTTAACTGCACAACAATTATTAAAAGTAAAAAATGAATATACTTTTGGACCGAATTTAATTAGAAGTGATGTATAATAATTTATTTTTTTTAATATCAAATATTAAATTAAACATTCAATATTTTAGTTAATTGAAGAAAAACAACCTCTTCAAAAATATGGGGATATTTGGATTAAAATACATAACAATTATCTAGTTATAGGGCTTCCATTAATTAATAATTGTTGTAAAAGGTAAGTGATATATTTTATTAAATTTGTTTAAAAATTGGTTTAAAAAAGTCAAAATGTTTTCTTTTTCCGCAAATATTGCAATTAAGAAGTGTTAAAGGAAAGATATAATTGAACAATAAATGGTTAAAATTATTTGAAATATTATTAAACAAGAAATTTTGAGATATTTAGAGAAAACAATAAACGAAGAATATGTATTAAAAGTTGTCAAAATAATACCGAATAAATGGTATAAAATCTGCAATCTGCAATATGCAAAAAAAGTGTTCAACTTAAGCTGAAGTTACAGCTAAATTATTACGATCAAAAATCGCTTACACTGTGTCCACAGGCATAAATATAATTTGATAAATTATTGCGTATAATTATGATTTTTAGGTGTGTTCATAAATTAAAGTAATGTTGAAATTTTAGTTTTGAGTGTCACTATACTCCCAGATGTGTCGTGTTTGTATTTAGTAATTCTAATCGACCATATTTATCAAATGAACGTTTCCATTTATATAGGTACTTCTTAATATCAATCAGCTTTGTAATACTCTTTTTTGTATTATTTTAGTAAAGCAGCTAAAAACTAAATTTTGAACTGAGCTTGTGCTCTTTTATTGTACTATAGTAGCCGTACCGACAAATATTGCGGTGGAAAAACTAAAATTAAGAAAAGAAGAAAATTGAAAGAAGAAATTTTGGTGTAAAATATTTCATTTTCTGTTTCACATAAATTGTCTGATTTGTCAATTCTAGAATATGCAAAATATAATTGTTTAATTTTTTTTTGTTTGAAGTTGAGAAGTAATTTGTATCTAGATCTAAAAATTATCTCTAATCTTTCCTGATGATAATTGTAAATGCCAATTGTCTTAGTAATTGTAATATATTACTTTGAAATTTTATATCATTTGTAGTCATAGTAAAGCAAGAAATTGAAATATTCTGACATTTGAAAAACTCTTTACGATATATTCATTAATTTTTTACTGTAATTCGTTTACAAATATAAAGTTTAATATTTCACGATATGATAAATGGCATGCTAATTGCATTACGTTTTATGTAACATCTGAAAAATGAAAATATTTTGAAAATTCTAAAATAGTTAACTATTTTTTCAGTTTTTATATTAGTGTTAATAGACTTACGTTTGACTATTTTGGTTTTATTGTTAGGTCATTCATTTATTGCAGCAAACATTGCCAAACAGTTTCACAAACGTGACATCATTCCAAAATCTGTTCATTGTTTGCTATAGTGGAACATTTACACTGCATAAAATTGTCAACTTTGTTCTTATCTTGTTTATTTAATTAATCTTAATTCTTATAATTGCCTTAAAAATAGAGTATTTAACCCCTTAACGCACAGTTTTTTTTAAAACAGTTTAGCGCGCTCGAATTAACTCGAGCATGCAAGTTATGGGATTAATATTTATAAACAATATTAATAAAAGAGTGTTTTTCTAAACTCAAAATTCTGAACTTATTATTTACTGAAATAATATTTATTATTTCATATTAATAAATATTATTAAATATTTGTTATTTAAAAAATATCGCCAATAGCAATACTAATATGTATTTTTTGGAAATTTACGCCCCGAATTAAAATGCTTTACCCACAGGTAACGCGATGCACTGTGAAGAGCTAAAATGGGAATTGGTAGCCAATCCCACCGCTGGGCCCAGGCCTATTACCCTGAAAGAATATCGGCGCTGACTAGCCAGAAGAGAGGAAGACGAACTATTACGACACCTGACCCAACCAGTGCCAAAGACCCCCCGTGTCTACTCACTCAGGGAACTACCACCTCACCAAAGGCAGTTAACGGTAGGGGTAAGAAGAACAAGCGGCCAGCTGGTGTGCGGGTGCGAATGCGGACGGAGAAAGCAAAACTGCATGAACAAATAGCAATAACTAAGGACGTCCGTACTAAAAGAGAGCTGATTAAGGACTTGAAGAAGGTAGAGTGGTTCTAGTATAAAGGAAACCCTCCGAAGACCTCTCAGCCCATCAATGCATATTCAGGAAATAATGCCAAAACAGCATAGATACTAATTCAACATGTGGGACATTTGTTTATTGTTTTATTTAAATTAAGGATTTTAAAAATAGATTTGGCTGTCTCAAGATAAAAAAAAAAAACAAAAAAAAGATTCCATTTGAATCAGTTATAAATTGAAAATAAATAACATTTAGGCAAGAGAATTCAATTGTTTCCTGAATTTTGTCAATTCATCCTCAATATATCTCATAGTTTGAATAAAGGTTCAAGTGTTTATATTTTCAAAAAAGAAAGGAGGGTTTATAAGTTTTCGCCATTTTTCACCATCAAGGAATGGCCCATTTAAAAGGTATTTTTACTACATAACATTTTACTGGCTTCATTTTTGGAACGAAATTCCTTATCACAGGTTTTCAAACGAGGGCTAGGTCAGAATTTTTAATGGCCCAAACGAAATTCTTAAACGAAATTCAATTAGAAAAATTGAACACGAAATTCTTATTCAAAAATATAATTTTTTCTTATTATTGTTAATTATTATGTTTTTTTTGCTAATTTTTTTAGCTAATTATTAGTTTTAATGTCAATTATTGTTTTTTGTTGTTAATTCAAAGCAGTTCGGTATAGGGTAGGACTTAAGGAACTTAGCGTCTACCAAGTGTCTTTAAACATTTCATTTATTTTTTTTTGTTCATCAAAAATTTTTACATTTTAAACAAAATTAATTTTTAAATAAAATTTCAAAACAAACTGCAAAGGTATAATAATCAAATAATTAACTAATTTTAATGTTGTTTAGTTTTTAAACAAAATTTTTATTAATAACAAATTTTCTGTTACAGAATAAACTTTTCTCTGTTTGAAATTAACAGACTCAATTATTATAATTTAATGTTTATATCCAATTAGATAATGTGATTAATATTTTCAATTTCATAAAAATATTTTAATTAATAAATATTTCAATTATTTAGTCTTTTGTTTTTATTTCGTTGTTTGCATGTTCATCTTTAACAATACTATAGTAAAGGCTTGCATTATATCCAAATACTTCAAAATCATATCTAAAAAATATAAAGAAAAATTAATAATATTTAATATAATTAATACGTACAAAAAAAAAAACAAAGAAGATATTTACCTATAGTAGTCATAAAGTTCTTCTAATTGTTTCATTGTGATTTGAGAAAAATAAGTTTTTATTATATCTGTTGTGCGTTTACCCTTACCAGAATTTTTCCATTCTGGTTTTATTATATTTTGTAAATTACTTTTATATATTAAATATGTTTGATCTTCCTTTAGTGTTTCAAATTTAATTATAAAATCGAATTTAATTAAGCATGGTGTACAAAATTTAGTTGCAGGAATAAAATGCATATCAATATGATTATTATAGTGAATTTCGTTCAATATCCAAGTTATAAATTCTGAAAATGTTGGATATTGTGGAGAATATTGTTCAGGTTTCTATAAAAAACAAAAAAAAAAAATGTTTTTTTTTTTATAGAAAAAAGTAAATAAAATTATTGATAAATTAAGTGTTTTCGTAAAACAATTAAAATTATGTATACCAAAGTTGCTTGATAAATTTTGAAAGTAAGAAAACAAAAATTCGGCAAAAATTATTTTATTGTTTTTCAAAGTGTTCTGATTTAAAATCTATACTGAAGGCTTGAACAGTCAAATTAAGTGATATTAAACGTTGCCTATATGATTTTTATTTCACGGTTGGGAACAAAAGAAATAATAAAGTGCCAAATTAGGACTATTAATATGAATATTTGTCATACTGATGCCTACTATTCATGCTGTAGCATTTGATTATCATCACATAATTTTGACGTGTTCTGGCAGACTTTAATATAATTTATTATTAAGCAATTAATGTCCCAGATTGAAATAATTTCACCAACGATATATAAAGGATTTTTTTAAAAGTAATTTAAACAAATATTGATGAAAAATATTCTTTTTACTGTGTTTAAACATCTTCGAATATTGCTCTGAGTTATTGAATTGTTGTTGCTTTTGGTTGTCTAATACCCATTCTACTACGAATCCATACAAAGTTTCCGTTGTTGTATTGTAATAATGAGCATAAGTTTCTATGGAGAATGGGTATAAGTAAGATTGAAAGTGGCACCTATTTTGAGGGTAGCTGTCTCACTGACAAATTTTCATAGAAAATGGTAATTAAATTGCTTTTTCTTATCTTTAAGGAGTAAGATATCACTTGTAATATAACTTCCCTTATTGGTAATTATTATTTTGTTGACTTTTTTTAGTTTTTTCTTGTATAAGGATCTTGTTTGTTTAACCAGAGCTCAGAGGAAAGCAATAATTAATAAACAGAATAAATTGCTTTGAAAATATTAGGAGTAGCGACCTTAAAAGTCATGTATGTATCAGATATAAAACTTAATAATATGTTATTTTAAAGTTTTCAATGATTTATATATAATTTTTAGTTTTTACTTACATTTTTTCTATATCGTCTAACAATACTTCTGCCTAATTTATCGTGAAATGAATGCGGTATAGCATACATAAATTTATCTTTGTAAGCACTAAGTAATCTTTCAAATGGATGCCTTACAATAATAAATGTTATTGAATCATTTTGTGCGTCACGTAACTAAAAATTGAAATTAATAAAAATTTTTTATTAATAATTAAAATTAAATTTGTCAATAAAACCTCTTCTATTGATACTCTTGGATATCTTTTTCGTGCAAGACTTAAAGCGACTTCATTTGTTTTTGATAAAAATTCTGATGTATAACCAGCTAATATATTAAAATTATGCATCCATGATGACGATGCTGCTTTAAACACATTACACCTGAATTATTTAAAATTAAAAGTTAAAAGGTAATTTAAAAATTCGATTCAAATGAAATATTTTTAAGTTTTTAAGTAAAATTTTAAAGGTTTATCTAGATTAGTTTCAATTCTGAATCCATTTTTTTCTTTGTTTCTAATTTTTAGATTTTCTAATTCTATTGTAAATAAGATGACAGATTGTTCTAATTACTTGTTGTGTTGTTTTTAAACAATTTCCTTAGTTTTGGAATATTATATTTTATCATCCAAATTATGTTTTAGACGCAAACTGTTAGGTAGTAATTGGTAATTTGTATTAGTGTCTAGGTACGCAGTGGAAAAAATAGGAACCTCTTAAGAAATGAATATAGAAATGAGCTTAAAACATTTTGGTTATACATAGGGTAGACATAAAAACTCTTGTCCTTATAACCTAGAATAAAATCTATTAATGATTTTTCAAAAAATTAGGCGTTATGTCAGTTTCTGAAAATCATTTTGGGGGACAATGATTTAGAAATCTTTTCCAAAATTACATCAAATTTGTCTTGGAAAATAAAGATGATGATCTTCGTCATTTTTTGAAAGATTTTGAAAAAAAACGAAAAAGACTTTGTTTACGATAATGTTACACAATTTTAAGATAACTAGACAGAGCTTGCATCTGAGGCTTGATGTTTGCTTGGCAAGAAACTGTGTTGTTTCCACAGTATAGCTAAAAAAACTTAATTAACTAAAGATTTTTAAGACATAAAAAACTTACCAAATTAAATGATATTTTTCATTTACTAAAAATTCCCAGGCATTTGGTCTATGTAAAGAATCATTCCCTTTTGAAATTGTTAATTTAATTTTTAAAAATTTATTTATTATATAAATATATTAACCTAAAATATTCAATCTATATTCAGAACATTTTTCATCCAAGTATTCTCTACGATTTTTCATACGAATTTCCACTGCTTCCATTTCAGTTTGTAAAAGTGATTCAATTGCTTCATTAGGAAGAGTTTGAAGCTTTGTTTCATTATCAATCTGTAATAATTAAAAATTTTTCTTATAAATAAATAAATTGTTAAATACTAAAAAAAATTATAATTGCTAGTAATTATTTTTTTTAAATTAATTTTTTTTTTTACAAATAAATTTTAGCGTTAATTTTGAGTGTTCTACTTATATGAATATGAGCCAAGTTGAAATTTTTAAATCTTAATTGAATCTGTTCGATCTGAAAACAAAAAATTTTGTCATATTTTCATCAAGTTTGGTATACTTCAAATCGTCTAACTTATTGAATAACCTAAAAAAATGCCAACTTTAAGAAAAGTCATCATTAGTATAGTCTAAAATAGTTTGAAGCGAGAAAATAAAAATTCTTTCACGTATGGTAATATTCGTTCTCATATTTTAAATTTCTCTCCCACAAAAAGCAAAGTGACACTTCGTTTATTTTATATTACTTGAATAAAGTTAAATATGATATTTTAGACATTGAAACTAATGAAGTATAATTAATAACATAATGAAATTAATAATGTGTATTTGTTAGGGTCTACAGTACGATATATATACACTCCCAATCATTAGGATAGGTTCACAGAATTATCAAATGTCATAAGTAATCAAAGGGAATTTGGTTTTCCTGCAAGATCTTTAGTAAAAATGAAAAGTCATTATTTGTATAGATATATACTTTAATTTTAGTTGGGTAATCCTTTTTTCGTACTGAACAGCCTAAAGAATGCAATTTTTGATCATCCTGAATTTTGCCTTCTGACAAAGAATCGGAAATTATGTATGCTCATCAGGTTCTTAGAAGTTTTAAGCGTATAAAAGTTGAACCTGGACTGGGATTCAATTTGACATTCTCATTCTCATTCTCACTTCGCACAGAGACAGAATCCCAGCTCTGGTATTAGTCTGTTGAGCCTGCTAAGAAGGCAGATCAACGGATTTAAGATAGGCTTAAAAATTTCGACTCAGACGTCTATCTCTCAGTTTAAACTGTACATACTTTTGACAGTTTTGTCCTTTTCGACGTTTTAGTAAAAAACAGAAATACTTGTAAAATTTGAAATGCGATAAGATTTCTCTATTTTATATGAGGTAGCTCAAAGTTGAGTAATATTAAGTACTTAACGAGAAAGTTTAGATCTATTCTTAGCCTTTCATTTTTTGAAGTTTTATTTACATACCTCCGCTCTACATCCATTTAAAACAAGTGGCATGGAAAAATGCAGATTATATAAATGGAGATGGAATCTTTTTTTTTTGAGGAATTGGAAAAAATCTCTCAAGAGATATTAAGCTTTATTTCAGGACATTTGTTTGGTACAAAAAATTAGTCGAAAACTCTCTCTGGGCATAGAGAAGTGCATCAAGAGTCGAACAGAATACTAATCTGGTATTCTTAAAATTTCAGATTTTGTATTGGAGATTTCTAGTATTGTTCTCAAGAAAACTAATTTAATTTAATTCCTTTTTTAATAGTTTAGTATAAAAAATACTAAATAACTAATGGCAACACGGAGGGGAAATTTTGAGTAATTTTTCGAACTCGCTCTTTTCAGAATTATTTGACAGTGATTAAATGTGAAAGTTAGGTTAAATCTAACTATGAATATGATGTAAAAACACTTTTTACAACAACAAAAAACAACACATTGGCAACACGGAGGGGAAATTTTGAGTAATTTTTCGAACTCGCTCTTTTCAGAATTATTTGACAGTGATTAAATGTGAAAGTTAGGTTAAATCTAACTATGAATATGATGTAAAAACACTTTTTACAACAACAAAAAACAACACATTTTTATCAGATGATTAGTTGTACTAATCTAAGATTACTAGATCCCAGTAAAAACACTTCTTTTTGTATATAAAGCACAAGTTAGTATACTTGCCCAGTAATCTGATGACTGTAAATCAACTATTAGCAATATCAATGTGCTCCTTGTTGATGCCAGGACAAGTCAGAACCTGCTAAAATAAGCTCAAATGGAGTTTTAGCCAGTCCTATAGACCACTGCTTGGAATCTAATTTTAATTTTTATGGGCTGAGTATACTGGCTAAGAATTTCTAGAGTACAAGACTTAATGGAGCAAAGAAATCAGGCACAATACACCTTAGAATATTGATGTGGTTCAGTTGGGAACATAAAATTTTCAATAAGTACATATGTCTATAGATACTGAACTCAATAGGAATGATTTTTAGGTTTTACAAAAAAAGTCAAAATACTTACTATTTGATGTCGAAGAGAGCAAGCAAGTCAACGCACCTACCTATCGATGTGTACAGTTACTGATCGCATCGTATCTTAGTTTCAAAATTACGACTATTTTTACTCTTAATCAATTGTATTAAAAAAAGTGTTTTTTGTATAGAAATATTCCATAAATTATATTTTAATAAAAAATAAAATAAAAAGTGAAATGCATTGCGAAAGTAAATATCAATAACTTCATTTAATTATATCTTAAATTCTTAGGATGTTTGTTTGATAGAAAAAAATAAAAATATTTTTGATAAGGTTTAGTTGTACCTATGGAATATATAAAATATTACATAAATGATCCCAAATTTGGATAATTTATTTTTAGAATCTTAAGTGATTGCATTAAAAATTAAATATTTACATCAAAAAGCCAAAAATAAATTTAAAATTTCTGATAGATTCGAAGAATTGTTAAAGAACTTTTACATTCGTTCAATGCATTGATAAATTTAGCTCGTACTTTATTTTATATTTTCTTACAAAAATGCAGGGGAATATCGAACATTGAACCATGTGTGTGTATCTTTAAATAGCTTTAAAATAATTTTCTTCATATTATTTTTAGGACATTCATGAAATAAATTACTTAATAGTTAATTTATCTGAATCTAAGAAGATCATCAACCAAATCCTTTTTAATTAAATGTTATAAAATAGAATTTATATATAAATAGTAAAAATTTATTTTCATACTTTTCGTTGAAAAATTTACTAAAGTGAAAATGTTTTTTTATGAGACTGAATTCATTATAAATTTTAACAAAATAATTAAAAGAAATAATTTGAGAATTTTAAAAAAAAATAGAACATATTTGTAAATCCTCTTACAATTAAATAATTTTATCAAAATTGATAACTTTATTTACCCTTATCAGTCGCTAACTTTTCTCACGTATGGTTGTAACTGGTTTCAGTAAATATTCAGTATTTTTTTTTTAAATTATTTATTTTTTGAAAGTGTATTAAAATATATGAGCTTCAAATAAGTTTTCAATTTATATATTTTTTTAAAAAATCTCTAATTGTTTTAGGAATCCTTCTAGGAAGGTCATCATCATTACTCTCGTTTTCCATCCAATCATTGTCCAAGTTATCAACATTTTCTATTTCTACATCATTTTCTTAGTCCCTTGAATTTGCATTTTATTTTGATATATTTTATGTGCATAACTTTTCTTTTCTTATGAAAAAAAGAAATTACTAAAAATGAACATCATATTTAGAACTGTTTTTAGAACTTCCACTGCTATTATCATTATAGAAATTTCTACTATTTTCTTTATTCATTTTTGGACTCAATATATTTAAAATTAAATACATACAAAAGTCATTGATATATCAGTGGAAATGTTAAGTGCTCTGTTGCTGATACTTAAATCACAAGTCAATCGTGCCCACATTTCAGAGAACGGGAATTTCGAAAGGTTCATTTGTTGTCATCTCCCCAATGATATATCGCAAACGTAGCGAAAAAGTATTGCTTTCACGTGAGATGTGACATACGACTTGTAGGGGTTAAGAATCAAACCTAATTTTCTAATTTCAAAACTTCCTAAAGTTTAGTAATAAATAAATTATTTCGGATTATAGCCTGAATTTTTATCTCAAAACACAAAAAAATGTTCGTCCAAAGTAGAATATCAAATTTCTAGTATACATTTCCTTGAGTTCTTCAGAATTTTAAATACTTTTTTTTGTTCAATCCTGATTTTTAAATTGAATTAAGGTGAATTCTCTGTGCTGGCTGATATAGAATTTATTATAATTTTTGATTGTCGATTTCTTATTTGTTGAGCTCCACTCTTAAAGTGACGCCTCACTTTTTTACAAAAAAAAACTGTTTAAGTTAACAATTTTTTTCAAATTTAAGCAGTTATAATTATCAACAATTGATAATTCATTTTCCAACGAGAAAAAATGTCGAAAAATATGCTGTCCAACTTGATAACATTATTATTTATAAAATTTCATCATTAAAAAACTGTAAATAAGGAGTTCAAATTTCAAATTTTTGAATTTTTTAAAAATGGTTTAAAAAGCTACGTTTGATATGAGTCTCATAACAGAAACAAAATTAGATATACTGTAAAGCAGCTTTTTCTAAATAAAAAACACTAAACTAGAAGCGTATTAAAATACATGCGCTAGGCAGTAATTTAAAATTATTTAATTTTTATATTTACGTATTTAGGCATTTTTAAATTTTTAAATGTTGTTTTTCCAGAATTACTTCCTTTTTTTTTGTTTAATTCTCGTAAGGGCTCCAAAATCATAAGGGGATAACGAAAACTTCGCTCAGATATTGATCTTTTTGAATTTCCCTATAATTATTAAAGGTGAAATGAAACATTTTAATAATATATAACTTCCTTTTTTTTTTTTGTGTTTGAAATTGAATTTGCTTTAAACATGCATAAAAGTGATTTTTATTAACGTCAGAGCACAATTTCAATATTTTATGATAAATGTTTTGATTTATTTACAACTTTTAATTATTTTATAATGTATTTTTCATTAATATCTATCATTTGTTTTAAAAATTTTACTTTAACGTCAAAACTAGGAAGTCATTAGTAAATATCTATATACCTTATCTGGTTTTTTCGAGTCTCCTTTTAATGAGACCTAATTACAATAACGCTATACGAGTCTATTGGCTTTAGCATCGTTTTGGTTATTGAGAAGTAGATATTTCAATAGTTTTGTTTAAGTTTTTAAATAATTGCACAATTCAAAATCTTGATTTAAAAAAAAAAAAATAAAATAAATAAAAGAAGTTTATTCAACCCCTAAAATATCATAGAAAACTAACAGAAGTTTAATGTGCAAAATTCAGAAAACTATGGAAAAATCCAAAAAAGAAGAGCTTCGGGAGAAGCGAGCCTTATTAAAAAAAGCTTTAAATTCGTCTTTCGAAACTTGGAAAGAAAAAAACTGAAGAAAAAATCACTTTTGTCACGACATAAGCAACATTTTGCAGGCATATTATGAGTTGGTCATTGGAGTGGAAACGGGCTACTTTTACAGATGAAAAAACGGTTTTATTTAGACGTCCCTGATGGTTTAAGGTAAGAAGAACGATTTTTATTCAGACATCATAGCCGAGCTGGTAGTCTGATTGCATGAAGTGCAATATCTTACTGAGGAACTACATATACAATAGATTAGACCAATATGAAGGGTAAAAGTGACAGCCAGGCGTATTGTGGAAGAGGCTACACTTAAAATTATAAATGTATTTGGGACTTTAGCAAGGACATTTCAACAAGACAATGCGCCTATTTATTAAGTTAACGTAATAAAGGCTCTGGTTACAAATTCAATTGTTCACACACACTCAATTCTCTAATTGAGATACAATTTTATGATACAGAACGATTTTATAACCTATTCAGTTGCTTTAGCACAGAAAAAGTGATTGAGATTCAATTTAATTTTACTCTTTCTGGTTTATTGTTAAGTTTTCTTCTAGTTCTATGATCTTAGTATAAAGATTTTACTTTGATTTGAAAGCATTTTACAAAAATTTAATATTTTTCTTTTTAAATAATTTATAAGTATTAATGGATTATTTTTTGAATGAGCATGAATTGAAGTACTTTAAAAGCTTTACAAATAAACCTTTATATCCCAGTGGGAAATTGAGCGCTCGGAGAGGCTTATTCGAGCGCTCCTAAATCAATACCGAGTGCTCGGCCCTCATAAGAGCCTTCATTGACGATTTTGCACTACGTGTATGTTTTTTGAGCGCTCGGGTTAAAGGGATTTATGAGCTCTTTAATTTTTTTTTGTAAATTAAAAATTAGAATTCTACGTAGCGTAATGAGTCTTAATAAAATTAGTATATTTTATTGTTCTATTTAACATCAAACACTTAAAAATTACGTCTGCTTCGTTTGCTTGAATTGTCAACGTAAAATTCTAAACCGTGACTCTTAAAACATTCTTCTTTTATATGCCTAGACAACTGAAAATAGAACGGCACGTGTACAGTAAAAGAATGCTCATATGAGGATTCATACAAAAAAAGAGCTCAATTCGAGCGTTCGGATAGAGTTCGGTGTACGAGCGCTACAAAAATTTCCCGCTGGGATGTTTTAACATATAAACCTATAGGGTTATTTACACAAGAAGAAAATTATCTCTGGATCCGATGGAGTGTAACATTGCTTCCCTATGCGTTTTTGTGCGATAAGTTTTAGTACACAAGGGTTAATTACTCCCTTTTTCTGATTCCTATTAGGTAAATGAATATTTGAGTATTAAATGAGTATTTTAATAAAAATCACATTACACTTGATATGAAATGGTAAAGTTGAGATTCTCTTTTCTCCCTTTTTCTTCTTCAAATATTATATAATGCTATATTTATTTATTAAAATTTACCAACCATTTTTCCTTTAGATATACAGAAATTTTTATAATCCATCTCGAGCATAGATTTACTAAACAAAATTTTTAATTTATTTTCTACTTAAAATATTCCTTGACTAAAGTTTATTTTTTTTCTGCTATATAAAAAAAATTAACATTGAAAATTCAATGTTGATCCTGAAATCGTTTCAAGGTCAAGGTATAGTAAAATAAGGTTTCCATGAAGGACTTTTTTTTCCATTACTTAAATCAATTAATTAATAAACTCAAAAGTCCAAAGAACATTCAATGAATTGTCATGTATTTCAAATTTTATAGAAATTTAATGGAAAAAATTTGTTTTAATATTATTGAAGACCAGCAATATTTTTTGTACTTCTGTGGAAAATTGAAATATTTACTTAAGGAAAAACAAATAAAAATGAAATTGAATTTTTGTATCACATAAAAAATTACTAATAATATACATAGCACTAAATTTTATTCTATCCCAAAAAAAAAAACAAAATTTTAATTCATAGATTACAAAAAATGAAAAACAGGAAACAATTTTCTTTCATATTAACCAAAGAAGGATAAAGCATGAACACATTTATTCACATTTTTTAACGAGTAGCTAATTAAAATAATCAAAGATTACTTTTTTCTCCCCTGTAAAATTAGCAAAAATTGAGCTACAACAAATAATTTTAACATCAATATTTTACAGAGAATTTTTCAAAGAACTACTTTGCCGAAAAAAGTAAATGAAATAGTTAGGGACATCTGAAAAGAACGACTTTTCAATAGCAACCTGCTTTGAATTAATAACAAAAAACAATAATTAACCCTGAACTAAAATGAACAATTAACCAAAAGAAAAAATAAACTATAACAAAAAATGAACTCCAATAACAAGAAATAATTACATTTTTGTGTTCGATTTTCGTGTTATAATTTTGTTTATGAATTCCGTTTAGGAATTTGTGTTAGAATTCCTTACATACCATTTAAAATTTTCGATCTAGCCCTCATATTGAAACCCGCTATAAGAAATTTCGTTCTATTAGATCCAAGATATTGTATATTCTAAAGAACATTTTCGCCGTTAAGAAATATTACTCTAGACATATGAGCTGCCTCAAAGTACTCTTAAGGTCCGTTTAACTATTCCATATTCGATTGTATTGTGTAAAGGATATGATCAAACTTTGGATAAAAATTTTCAGTATGGATTTGACGGAAATGAGATAATAAGCAATTAGCTAGCAATAAGCGATTTTGAGCAATATTTCCAGTAGGCAAATTACTCATTAATAAGTTTCTCATGCATGAATTCATAAGTGAATCATGTTGAAAAGTTCATTTGTGAAACATTTATTAATGAAGCATGCAGAAAAAAACAAATTTTCAGCCATATTTTCATGTAGACTTTTTCTCTTTCATTGATGAAGTAGAGTTACTTTCCTTACTGGGATTGGATGTAAATATTTGATGGTTAAAGGGGTTTTTTTTACGTTTAAATTTTAGGCAATTATGTGTGACTTGAAAACAATGATTTTAAATACTTTAATTATTGTTAATCCTTTGCGTTAAAACAATGTGTGGCAAAAGTATACCTATTTTTGTGCCTAAAATGAGAACGTAATCTCTTTTTCTCTTTAAAAATGAAAAGCTCATATAAACCACGTAATTTTTTTACACGATAATGTTTTTGTGTTAAGCTGTGGGCACAGTGAAAGCGAATTTAAGCGACTTCATATTTTTGCGCAACTACAAGTGATTAGCAAGTTTTCCTATTTGTATTAGATTTATCGATACTGCATCGATAAATTCGCACAATCAAAAATTACTTCCAGTTTGTCCACAGGCTTATTGTTTGCGCTATACAGTTCAATACGAAAACCATAAGAAAAGCTTTAACCAAAAGTTGCATAATCGTCACTCAATTCATAAGGTAAACGGGTTAATCAAAATTTAGCGTAAAAATGTTTTTTAGTTTAAATTTTTAAATATTTAATCGCATTTATATTTTGATTTTTGCAAATTTTTCGTCATGTTTTATAGCATATAAAAGCTAAAATTTATTAAAATAAAAATAATAATACAAAAAAGTAATTATAGAAAATTTTATGGTTTAATTAGTGTGTCGAGTTATCACTTGAGAATGAATCGACTAAAATCTATTTTGATAATTTTAAAGTCACGAATAAGCTGCTCAATTCTATTAACAAATATAATTTTTGTACTAATTATACGAATTATTTTTTTTATTACTAACAAAAATTATTATCAGTTTTAAAGTTTTGTTAATGTTTGTAATGTTTATTTTAGGTTTCTTTGAGTTTTTTAAAAAATGTAATTTTTAAAAATAAATTCTTTTAGTGTAGAAAATTAAGACAAAAAGAAAACTGTTAGGAAATTAGAAGAAATGAAGTTCTATTCCATGAAATTTTAGTTTACTTTAAATTAAAATTTTAACTGTATAGAGGGGAATATGATTCCTAGGACTCACTAGCGCTTAGCGGCACAAAATTTAGCACTATATGTTAATGAGTCCTTTAGTCTCCACTGAATTGGTATATAGCCTGAACGCTAGCTTGTCGGTTTTTCAAAGAAAATCAAAGGAATTGACATTTTGCTTTCTGTCAATGAAAACAGTAATTGCTACTCAGTCGACTCCGATTGGTATTTAGGAAAACTTTTCATTTTTACTGTGCTAAGTCGTCCCATACACCAAGCGCTAGTGAGTTCTAAACATTAGACAACTTATGCCAGAAACACGCAAGCCTTTAAGTACATTTAGTTAATGTGCATTTGATGTCTTTGTGTGACTAAATGGCATTATAGCGACCCAAAAAATGAAACTAATCGGAGTGGATTCATTAAAATTTTTTTTCCATGTAATTACATTTACACAAATCATCATTCCTCTTGTCGGATTTTACATAAAAAAATTTCTTGTGATCTGCTTCAACAAAAAAAAAAGGACAAGCTAACGTTAAATAGAACCAAATTTAAGCTATATACTAATTTAATTGAGAGCAATGGCCATATTAGCGTTTGTTGCTAAATTTTGTGCTACCAAGCGCTAATGACTCCTAGGCATGGGATATTATAAAAAAAGTTTCAAAAGGAATTTTGCTAAAGAAAAGTTTTCAAAAGGATGAAAGTCAATTTTTATTCTGAAATCGTTGAATGGAAATTTAAGACTTTTAACATTACTTTGGCAGCAGTTTATATTATTTGGTTTATTTTCCTCTAGATTTTAAAAATATTCTTGCAAAAAATCGATAAAAATATAATGAATAATTTGTATTAGGGACATTGGAAACTAAAACTGTTAAAGGACCTCTAAAGTATCTCTATTGTTTCTTTCTAATAACACATTTATAAATGCTTGCCTTTGAATCCAATAGAAGCCAACAACAAAGAACAATATTTTGTAAATTATTTTTTTTCTATTACAAAAAGTTTAAAAACCCGGTATAAAATTTACTTTCTTAAAATTGGCATAAAATTTAATAAAGTTATATCAAACTATTTTTAGTCTCTAAGGATATTATAAATAATAATAGAAACTAGGTTTAAGAATTAATTTTTTTGTTTTTAGTTTCTATCGATTTTTCTTAACTTTGTTATATTTGACACAATTTAACAGGACAATATTAAATCAATATTAATGAAAGGATAATAGTTTTTTATGTTCTGAATATGCTTAAATTTTCTTTGTAGTGATTATTTCCATAAACTTTTACTTTTTTTTTCATATTAAAAATTATTATTTGAAACGATTCATTTAATATTATATTTTTATTACGGGAATTTAGTCATATATATATGTAGATGTGATTTGATTGTTTTATTACTTCGATATACTTTAGAATGATATACTTTAGCATGGGTTTGAGATTAAGATGTAAACAAGGAATTTTTTTTCTTTTTAGATAATTTAGAAAAATTTTAAATTTACAACTCTTGGCAACTAATACTTAATAATATCTTAATACACATATCTGTTTCATGTAATATAAGGAATTTTTCTAAATTCAAATACTTCTTTGAATCGTTTTATTTTTTTAGCTGCAAATCTGATCATATTTTTTGCTTTCAATTCATTGAAACACTATTCTAAGAAATATTCTAATGTCTCCAATTAATAATTCCAAATCGTGTGCAAAAGATAAAATAAAATTTTTGACTTTGAATTTTTGACCATTCATCATTTATACCGAATCGAAGAGACAGTATCATGCCTCAAGAAATTTACCGCTAGAAAAGGTAGCTACGGGAAAAAACTTTCATTGTCTGAATGGTCCTTTATATATAACTATACAAAGAATACTTAACTCTTATGCATTTAAGTTTTTTTTGCAATGATATTTTTTGTTCTTATTTCCGGACTTGAACATTTACATAGGACTTAGGGAATAATCATCATGTAAATTAAGCTTTAATAGATTGTTTTTATAAAATTTTTTATTATAATTTTACAGTTTTCAATTATAAATTTACTTAAATTCATATTAGGTTTCTTTATTTCTGTTTATTTGAATAAAATTTGGACAAAGTATTAAAAAAAAGTCATAATTATTTTAAAAATTTAAACCATCTTTTTGTTTTAGTTTTCAAAATGATAGATATCTAAATGGAACTAAAAGCAATTCTTTTAAGAACATATCTCAGATAAGATAATATTTAAAATGCATAAATTCCTAAAAATCTCAATTTTTTGAAGCTTCTTCAATGGTTCAAAAATATGTTTACTTTTTTGTTTTTATGGAAGAAAATGCATTTAATGATTATTTTATTTATTTACTAAATGGTAATTCAGTAAGAACTAATACATATATATTTTCAACTTACATAATATCCTGTATATTTATATAATGAACCATTTGTAATTAAATGAATCAGAGTTAAAGGTAAAAGTGCAATTGCTGTTAAAATTAATATATATTTCCTAGGCCTACACAAGCGTAAATTTGTTGATTTCATTAGATTAATAACTTTAAAACTTTAACTTTATTTCAATGCAATTATTAACCAGCCTATAGCTAGAATTATAAATATTTATTTAAATTTTTTATATAAAATTTAATATTATATAAATTGGAAGACTTTTTAAATTCACTCGATATTTAATTATAACAATTTTAACAATTTTTTAAACTATTTCAATTAATTAATTTAATTTCAAAGTAAGAATTTAATTAAATATTATTATCACAATTAGCTATAATTATTAATAATGTTTAGATCTGTTTAATTACGACAAAATTTTAAAATTTTTCATTATAATAAAATTTCTATTTATTTTTTCCTCTCATGAAATATCGTAGTAAAACCCGCCATAATGTACACCAGTGATTGTCACTGTATACTGTTTTGATTTTATAAAGAAAACTTAACTACACCCCAAGAAAATTTTCCGAAAAGCTAAATAAAAAAAAAAAAGTAAAAGCTTTTTAATTATTTAGTTTGTTCTGTTTTTGAATAGGAGCACTGTTAGGGGTATAGTAAAGCTTTTAGTAAAAAAGCTAAATACATATGAAATTTATTGTTTTACTTACATACAGTACTAGGAATAATTATAGACCCAAGGTATTTTTTCTGGGTTTTGATTTCGGCATTAAAATATTTTATATTTCAATTAGAGTGGCAAATGGCTTACATAAAAAGCAAAATAAACACAGAAAGTTATGAAACTATAATGAAACAACATTTTGTAAACATTCTTAGAAGATTACTGCTATCCAGCGGGATAACACTTCTATATATTTATTGTTCCGACGTATAAAAGAATGGTTTTTAGAAAAAAAGAATTTCTGATCTAAATTGTCTAGCATTTAGTCCTGATTTAAATTAATTGAAGACACGTTTATTTGCCATTTAGTGTTTGTACCTTGACTCCCGCAAATCCAGTGTTAGTGAGTTAAAAAACAGAACTACAAATGTAATTGAGCTACAGAATTTTTGAAGAAATTAATTAAGAGTATACCAGAAAGGTTTATACAATTATTTAAAAACAAAGGCAAATGCCTGAAAAGATAAACTTGGGTAAAAAGTAATATAACCTGATAAAATATTCTTACTTCAAAATCAAAATCCAGAAAAAATGCTTTGACCATCACTTTATATTTTAGGCCTTTATATAAATAATTTTTTTATTTTTGTCATTTTGATATTTGCCTTAAGTAAAGTTATGCAATTTAAGATAAACTAAATTGAAAGAGTTTTATTTACCTAAAGATAACATTTACATTTTAACTCATAAATTTTTACAGCTAGAATTTTTTTCTATGTTTTGAATAAAAAATTTATTATGTTTAAGTTTCTGAATGATTTACAATGGCAAATGATTTATGAACGTTAACTATAATTTAAAAAAAAAAAGATTTATTATTATTGTTATTAGTTTTTTTTGTTTTTGGCTTTGATTATCCAGAAATGTAAGCCATTATCTTGGCCGACTATAGGTTGTGCTACCAATATTGGCAAACTTAGTCTAGTTAGATCATTGCAGATCTTGGTTAAAATATTCGTATTCATATATGTATATGCAGTTTTATTTTTAACTTTTAGCCTAGTTAATATAAATTAAAATGATAAATTATCTTTTGGAAACATTACTATCATTAGGAGTCCAAAAAACGTACTCATATTTATATTTCAAGGTACAAAAATGTACACTAATTTACTTTTCTTTGATATTCCTTAAACATATTGTATTTGATATTTCTTTAAACTAATACTTTTCTTCTTTAATTTTTAGGCTAACAACATTGCAAAATATTCGTCCCATTATTTTTTGTGCTCAAAAGGAATCAATTGAATTTGAATATCAACTATTTTGTCTAAAAGATGATTCTTACTCTTTTGATAATATTATTGATCTTCTAGACAAACAAAATGCTATAAGTTTTGAAAAGAAAACTCATCTGGAAAAAGATTGGCATTTAGTTAAGGTAAAAAACTACAATAAAGTTTATTTATTAAACATTTTAACATTTAAAACTATTTTCGATTGCTTAAATAAAATGAATGATAAAGCTAATTATTATTTGCTTCCTTAGTACAAACGAATTATTTGATATGGTAGAAAATTTTGTATTAATTTTTTTGAACTATTTCGATGGTCGCCACGATTCCAACCCTTTAAGTAATCTGCAGTAAAAAAAAAAACGAATAATTAATGTAGAGGAGTGTTGCTATGGCAGGAACTAGCTAGGAACTAATGAAATGACAGAAATATACTTTTATGCCATACAAAACTCTAAAATTTCAGAATACTAGAATGGTAATTTGGCCACTGTAAACGCACTATAAGAATCCGTTTTTGTGGCATTGGTAAGTATCATACGAGGCCGGCAGCTGTTAGTTTAATGATAAGATCGGATGCAAAGATAAGATTATTGTAATAGGGTTTACATGTGTGTGTAATTTTATTATAAAAAACTCACACATATACTCATATAACAAAATGGAAAGCTTTTATGCCACCTTCCATTTACACTGCGATCTACTTTAGTATGGAATACCCTAATGTATTTCTTGTACTAAATAAAAAGCTTTCATACTTTATATACAAAATGGAAGGCATTAAGAATTTATACAATTATTGGCAATATTTCAGTTTCCCATTCCTCCCTATTTAAATATTTTCAAATGCATTGATATTTTACTGTGAATATCAAAATAGTTAGTAGAACGGGTCAATATCCTAATTTTGTTGTTTTCAGCACTTTACTTTAACGGTTTTAAAATTTAATGTATCACTGCCGGTTTTTACATCTTTTCATTGGCTCGAAATAGGCCTGACCTCATATGATATTCCAGATTTTAACATGCAACATAATAATTTTATTTTTTTTAAGTTTTTTTATAATATAAGTGTCTTTTCAAATACGGCTCATTTTAATACAAATTCTATAAAGATTACTTTTAAGCAATTAATGTCTTTTTCATAAATTTCTTTTTTTTTTTTTTTTGTAGAAAAATTTAATGTTACCAGGAACTGCAGCTGTAATGGTCTTAAAAACTAATTTAGATATTTTTCAAGATTATAATGAATATTATTTGGATTGTTTTCTTCTATTTGATATTCAGAGTAATGATGAGACTTTTACATTACAAGAATTTATTCAATCAATTAAAATTGATCCTGAGATTATTATAAAACAAGAATATCAAATTTTATTTAATGATGAAGAAAGTATTTAATTTTATCGATATAATATTAAATATCTAAAAATAGAAAATTTTTTTCAGTATTTAAAGATATTTTAGCAGTTAGAATAGCTTCTTTTAATTTTCAACTGAAATTATCATATTCTCAGCCCAATTTATCGATAAATAATTTTTTAATAAATCAACTTGGATTTGATTATTTTGAAAAGAAAGAAAATAATACACTAATGGATATTGAGGTAAGTAAAATACTAAAAATTTATTTATTTTTATTTTGAATTATTTAAAATTAATTTTAGAAAATATAATTAAAGATTTTTTAAGAATAGCTAAAATATTACAATTTTACTAGTCGGATTTTATAAATAATTCAATTTCATGTTTAATTCAATTAAATTCTTCAACAAGAAAAATTACAAATCTCTTTTTAAGTGTTATTGAAGGCACACATAGTAAAATTAGTTATTAAGTTTCCTAAGCAGATACATTAAAATTTTTCTTATGGGGTTATATACAGTTAGACTTTTTTTATTTCATTTTCGTATTGTACATATATTTAAGTACACGCACAGAAAATTTCAACTTGATCCGACAATTTTTCTAGAAGTTACACTCATATTTGTTAAGACGTGTCAGAGCGATTGAAGGTGCTTTTGAAACTTTAAACTCAAAACTTTGTTTTCAAAGTCGGTGACCACGATTGTTCGGAAACGGTTGAACCGACCAGCCTCAAATTTTAACACAAGCTTTTTAAGTATATTTTTCAGTGTCTGACCGTGGCCTATGCCTGAAAAATTTATTTCTTTTTTATAAACCGTTCAAGGTCAAATTTTTTTCTCAAAAACCGTTTTTTTTTTGAGAAGCTGCCATTTTGTCAAAAAAGTTTATTTTTAAAGTTATTACTTTAACGAAATTAAGTTGGTTTTTAAAATTTAGATGATCCAATCCAGAGATATCGTAGTCACCGCAAGACGTCTTTTTTGAGTAGAGCTATAGCAGATTTCAGTATTACTATTTTCACATATAATTTCTAAGTGATTTCTAATTTTTTGTGTTGGCAGCTAAATTTGTTGACACTTTTAATAAACATTCATACTGAAGTATTTTTTCCGTCGCCACGTTTTCCTACTGTAAACTTCTTGAGATAAAAAATATCGGTTAGCAATTTAACTCTAGTAAAATGCCATAATTCTACAAATTAATTTTAATGAAATATTTTAATTTGAGCTTTAATACTTTTGAATAATAAATAAAATTTTTTATTTTTAGACCGAAAATGAAGAAGTTAATATAAGTACAGGTAGAAAAATTTATTATCACAAAAGGAATCCATTTAGCTTTTGGTTTGGTACATTGATAAAAAGTTATAAGCCAAATAGCAGTATCGAAATTTTAAATATCAGCTCAAGGTATGCATTTTATAAATACTAAAAGATGAACATTAAAACTATAGATATGAAAGAAATATCGAATTATAGTATGAAATAATTATGTTTTTAATCTTCTGTTAACTTTTCTGCTGAACATAAAGGATCAAAAATATCCTTTTATGTTTTCCTACTATGCAGAAGTCGAGTAGGTTTTTAGTTTTTGTTAAATTTACAAAAACTTATTTGCCTAGGATCATAATTTTGAATTACAACTCTTAGAAAACACCTTTTCCCATTTCATATCGTGTAAATTTATTAAATAAACGGTTCAAACTAGCAAACATTTTTGAAGCTACTATGTCATAAATTTATCCTTCAAAAGCCATTGCCATACCTCAAACTTTTAATTTACCTAAGCATGTTTAGATTTCTTTGATTATCATTTTATTTGAATGTAAAATTCCTATTTTTAATGAATTTTGCTAAATTATAATTTTTCATTATCAACTTTTAATTTAAAAAACTAAAACTCATGGTGATACTCATCTAAAACCAGATAGTGTTAGTGTGACAGATTTGGGTTGAAGGATCTGGGCTGGCATGTGTTTAAGTATCCAAATAAAATTGGAATTAATTATTTAGATCAGATTAAAGTGCCAGATTCGGATTAAAATAGACTGATGGATCTGGACCAGACTCAACTGTCGGATCCATGTTAGATTAAGCTGATACGGTTGGGCTACTTTAGAATGATAATTCCAGACTAGAATGAGCTGATGGGATTAGGCTTCAATGGCCTGAAATATCCAGGCCAGATCAAGCTGACAGCTGAACTATTAATTCTAAACGAAATTATAAAATATTAGCTAAAGTTTTTGTAAATCATTTTACTTTTTTTTTTATTTTTCTTAATGCAGAACCAAGGAAATCATAGGGATATTTGTTCAAACTTTTTATAAAAAATTTCCGGAAGATTGCATAATAACACCATTACCTAGCTCAATGAAAATTGCAGAAATGTTAAATTTGGAAGATGAATTACGTAAAGAATTAAATATGGTCAGTAATTTTTGTTTTAAAAATAAAGATAATCAAAATCTTACCCGATCTGAAGTGTTTGACTTTCAAAAAGAATTATTTAAACAAGAATTAAATACTGATATAGCATACTCAGAAACAAGTTAGTACTAATTTAAGATAATATTTAGTATAATTAATTTATATAATAAATAATTTAAATAAGAAAAATAAAATAAATTAGTTTTATTTGTAACTATTAAAGAGTACGAATATTTTTTCTAGCTTCTTGTATCAAATATATCACATATCTTCGACTATATTCGAAAATATCTGTAGAAAATTAATTAAGTATGATATTTAAAAGAAAATTTTAAATACTATTAATAATTAAATCTAATTTAAATAGCTATTAATTTAATTTTTAAACAATTATTTTTTTGATTTAGATTTTTAAATAAATTTACATCTAATAATGTTTGTTTAAAAAAATACATAAAGGCGGTTTGTTTTTATTTTTATTATCAAAGTAAATTTATATTAATAATTACCAAAAGGCCCTATTTATATAAAATATAATATTATATTTAATAGAAATTATCCCAAATTCAAATAAAATTTTCCAAAAATATTTTTAGCATATATTTCTTTTTAAATTTTATTTATTTTGCGTAAGTTTTATTTCAAAATATAATTTTGGAAGACTCCTTTTGAAAAATTCATTTCAAATTAAAATATTTTGACCATTAGGCACAAGCTTTGTGTGTATTTTAAAAAATTTAAAAATATTATTTTTATGTCTTTTAAATCCCGACTAGTATCGCCCATTATTAATAAAAAGAACAGTTTATGATACTAGATCATAACAATATTTATTAAAATTTAAAATTTTTTTATTATATAGGAAGGTAATTTAATAACTCAATAGAAAGTTCTAGACATTTAGACAGTAGTATTGCAAATGGTTAGTTATTTTGAGAAGCTTTTAAAATCCTAGTTTTGGATGGCTTCAAATAGTTGTATAAAGCGAAAGTGAGAATTTGGTTAAAATTAAAAAATTGTATGTAATATTTTTTATCTTTAATTTTATAAATTCTACGTATTCTAAATATTTATAGAATTACAAAGATTCTTTGTTTGGAAATAATTTTGAAATTAAAGTAAATCCGAAGTGAAAGCTAAAGTAATTTAAAAATATCAAAATACATTGTAAGTTTGTAAAATGACATCGTGTATTATAAACTGCGAATTAAATTTAGTTTAAGTGTTTTTTTTTGTTTTAGCTAAGAAATATAAATATATAAAAAGTGTGTTGAAATATTTGAAAATTTATGATTTGATTTTGAGTTATTGGTTTATATCAGATCAAAACTTTTTAAGTGTAGTACAAGTGAAGCCTTTCCATATTCTCGCTCAGCTACTAGTTTAAAGGTGGGCACCCACTTAGTGCGTATATCTCAGCGGGTTACTTTTTTGACGTCAAAATGACGTACAAATGAATTTCACGCTGAAATATCCACATATGAGGGGGAACTTTAGCGTGAGTCTATGACGTCATAAAAGTTACCCGCTGAGATATACGCACTAAGTGGGTGCCCGCCTTAAAGTGTATAACTCAATCCATGCTTATTTTATTATCATTAAGACAAGTTTTAATAAAAAAAAGAAGAGTTTTATCCATATTTTTAATTTAATTTAAAACGACTTAAATTTTAAGTTAATGCTTTTTTATTTAAAATTATTAAAATTATCCTTTTTAATAAAAATACTTTAAACGATAAATGCACCAATATATCCCTGGGAGGGTACTTATTAATTTATTTCCCAATATAAGTAAATATCAATTATTTCCTTTCCATGTAAATTCTTAATTTTTATAATCCTTAAAATAATTTTTAAGAAAATTTTGAAGCTCTTTTTTTTTTTAGTGTATATTGTACACGAAAAAAAAATAGCAACAAATTATTACAATTTTATTTTCTTATTAATTTTGGTTAATATTTAGCTGGCTTAAAATTTAACCCTCTCCAAATTTGAAACTTTTGCCCTTTCTGATAAAGCCATCATTATTATTTTTTTTGCAAAAAGTGAATAATAAAATTTATATTTTTGTTATTATTGTTGAAATGATGCTTATAATTTTAATATAAAATTATTTTTTTAAAAATAATTTCATCAGAAATTGTGTAAAATATTTTTATATAAAAAATATGTGAAATATTTTGCTACATTTAATTTTAAAAAAAATATATATTCTTTTTTAGCTATATAGGTTTAATTTTATTTTTATAAAAAACTTCTCGAAATATTTATATAGTTAAGAACATTTTTCTTTTAACGATATTATTTTTTTAACAAATTTCAAAGTTAATTTTATTTTTTTATATTTCATACTTATTTTAAAAATATTTTTGCCATTTTTAATATTGTTTATTTCCCAAAAAAACATTTAAATAAAAACTTGAATCACAATTCTATGTATAATATCAATGCAATTTTTTTAAAGTTAAAATTCCATTGATTCATGTACTTATTATGAACTAATTTAAACTAAAATAATCGGTTAATATTTCACTAAAACAAATAATAATATCAACATTTGTTTTTAAAACGATACAACAATTATGTTACTTATATTTAAGTTGAAAAGAAGTTTTAGACTAAGTTTCAATACTTTTATATTGTTTAGATTTTCTTACTGGACTACTTAAATAAATCCATTCGTAAAATATGTCTGTTTGAGCCTCTATATAATTTTTATCGATGTTTGTAGTAGAAGTCTATAGTAGAAGTCGTGTAAATTCTAAAAGAAGAATTTAAAAAAACAATTGTAATATTTCTACTAACAACTTTGAAAATTAATATTTTTCTATTAATTGTTATAATTTATATATAATTTATAAAATAAGCAATTTGTATTGGCTTAAATTTTGTTTAAAAATTGTAATAATTCCGAAGCTATTCTAAAGGGAATATTTTTACACAAAAATTCAATAATATATTTCATTTATCATATTATAATATGAAAATCTGAAAATATACCGTCACAAATGTAAAAATTTTTGCTATTTGTTACGCAGTCTTGGCTAAGTGGTACTAGCACTCGTCTGTTAGCCAATACGGGTGTTTAGCCCTTTATTCTGTTGCCAAGTACACAAAATAAATAATTAATGAAAAATATTTTTCCTATATAACAACAAAAACAAATAAGAACGAAAAAAAAACAAAAACAAAACAAAAACATAATAATAATTTTTTGTGTAACTATTTACAATAAATGAACAAAATTCCATGCAGTCAATTTTATTTCTTGTTAATCTATTCTTCTTGTACAGATATGCTGTATTAGAAAAATTTATCTGAGGATAATATTTCAGTATCAACTAACATTCTTGATATTTCATTTGTTAATTAATTAAAGCTCTTATCGTAAAATATATTTGATAATAATTAATTTAAATGCCATATTCTTTTTTAACTTGAAGAGCTAGTGATTAATTTTATATTAAAAGAATTTCAAAATAAAATTTTAAGCAATAAATCCATTTTAAAAAAATATTTTATACAAAATTTTTGGACAATTTTTCTGACGTAAATGTGACTTTGAATACCTTAGCTGCAGGAAGCTGGTGTAAATCATTTTCATATGAAAAAAATTATTGTAAAGAAAAAAAGTCTGAAGATCCTTTTTAAGTAAAAACTGGTCTACTTTAGTTTCGCAGAATTAAACAACAGGGGATATCGGAAACGTAAAAAAAATGGTAAAAAACACGTCTCTTGATTTCAAACAGCCACAACTTCACGGAAAAATTTTTTTTTATCAATTATTCTAGCTCCTGCGATAGCGACACTTCTCTAGATTATTTATTCGTTTTTTTTTTTACTTCAGATTACTCAGAGGGTTGTAATTATGGCAACAATTGTATGTCATTTTTTTGAAACCTCTCACTTCATCAAACTGTAACCTTTTTGGATTTTTGATTTTTGTCATTTTTTTTTTATGTATTCTTTAAATATTAATTAAGATTTTATAAAATAACTGATACTAAAAATATTGTGTTTTTTATCGCTCCTAAAAGAGTGCCTAAAACTCATGTCTCTAGACTAGAATACACCCTTAAAGGTACTGGTTTGTCACAAAGACAAATTGCTGCAAAAGTAAACCATTCACAAAACTTTTTGCTTTTGGGATTAGAAAAATGTGGAACTGAAAAGAGAAATGGTTTTGTCATCTTGTCTTATATAAGGAGAAATCTCTTGTTTTCTTTGATAAAAAAAAAGTTAAAAACTTTAGAATTCTTATTAGAATATTAATATCTATTCTAAAATTTTAACTATAAATTGTTTTTAATTCCAATAATTAAAAAAATCCATTTTTTTATTTTATACAAAATATTACCTTCATAATTAATTTTTCCATCTTTATCGAGATCTGCAATTGTAATTAGCTCTGTAATTTGATTTTCTGTTAAACTTTCATCAATCATTTCCATTGCAGTTTGTAATTCATCTCTAGTAATAAAACCATTTCCATCTCTATCAAAAACTCTATTAAATAAACAAATTTTTCTTAATATTTTTTTAAAAATTTATATATATATATTTTGTTTGCTTGTTTGTTTATTTGCAAAATTAATTAACCTAAAAGCAGCAATTAAATCTTGTGTCACATCATCTTCTTCATCCTGATCTTTACTAGATGTTTCGGTTTCGTCCCTTATTGCCTGTATTCGTGCAACCCATTGAAGGAATTCAGCCTCATCAATTAACCCATTTCCTATGATATTAACAAAAACAAAAAACAAAAAATTTTTATATTTTTTAACAATGCACAAAATTATTTTTGTTTAAAAGGAATGAAAATATTATTTCTAAGGCTTCCCAATGGGTATTGATTGAAAATTATTCTTTTGTTAAAATAAAGTTAAATAAGTTTTAACTTTATGTAAAATCATGTAATAAAGTTAAATAATATTCTTTAATCATAAAAGTAGTTTCTTTTTTGTTTTAAATTAATAAAACAATTAATTATTTCTTTCAGTCTTATGTCGCAATTTCAATTCAAAACCATAATTTTATTCAAATCGAAAACTTTTGATTTTTTACTATGACCCTGAAATCATGACATTTTTAATATTTTTGTTGTAATTAAGATGCCAACTTAAAATTATCAAGAAAGTTAATGAATATTATGTAAAAAATGCTGAGACTAGCAAATAAAAAAATGATTTTTGTATTTTTTCGATATTCAAATTTATTCTTTTATTTAATCTTTCCTAAAAAGGTTACACATTCAGTTCAACAGTTTTTTCGATATTTCTATTTAAAAGTAAATTTGTTTTTGCCTTTAAAAGAGGCGTAAGTTTCCAAAATTACTTAATTATTTTTTTAAGTGATATTATTTCGACATTTTCAAGCAAACAGTAGTCGTTCGAGGTCAGATCTTGTACATAGGTAAATGAAAATCAATTAGAATTTCAAGTCATTGAATTTTCGAATCAAAACCCTTGACTACTTAGAAAGTGGATTTGTTATCATATGAGCCCTTTTTTTGTTTAATTTTTCTTTATTTATTTTTGTTTATTATTTTTTCTTTCATTTTTTAAAATACATATGAAAAATATATATCTTGTGCTATCTAAAAAGCGCTATTCAACGGCCTTCCCTAAATTCTTTTTATTTATTGTTAGTAGAATTTGATTTAAAAATAAAATGATATATTTACATTTTACATTTATTGCATCCCGTCCGAAAAATCCTTTTAAACAAGCACAATTTGCACAGTATCGACTAAACAAATATGCTTACAAAATACTATAAGACATTTAATTATAATTAACTAACCAAAATGTATGCAGATGAAGTTTATGTCTAACTCTTTTGAAAATTATACTTTTGGGAAATATTAACAAATATTTAATAAGTTCAAGTAGCTTTTCCGTTATTAGTGCATCATAGTATCGCCATTTGATTCAGAAAAAAGAAATACAAAGCGTCAAAATATCAATCACATTCGAAAATTTTTTTCAATAACTTTTAATGAAAGTAACATAGATGAAATGTCATTTATGAAATGTAAAAAAAGTTATGTTGGGCTAAATTTGTGTATTTTTGTTTTACAGTTTTGCAAGTACTAGAAAACTTTTAAGGATTTTTCAATAAATATCTTTGCAAAAATAAAAAAGAAAAAAGGTGTCGATTCTGATAGAAGATTTTTGAAACATCCTTTTGACTTTTGTTTTTGATTATTTGAAGTTAATATGAAAAATGTTTAGGAATTTCCCCCTTTATCCGCTATTATCGAAAAGAGGGTAATTTGAACCTCAGATACATTTAATATAAATCTTTGAATTAATTTTTAAAAAATATACTTCAATCATAAATTTTATAACTTTAGTGTCCCATAAATGACTCAAAAATGGTTTATTTTTATTTCTATTATAACTATCTATGTAAATTTATGTAACATTGAATTAGGGAGCAGAGTTATGATCCTAAAGTCAAGTAGCCCTTAATCGAGGATGGCTATAAGTTGCGACAATATGAAAAATGCCTTATGATATTAGTAACTGAATGTAATTACTACCTTTAATAGATCTAAAATAAAATTAACACCTATTTTTCTGTTTTGTTAAGTAATTTTATTGGTATTCTTAGCTGGTTGAAAACTTAGAACGGAGAAGAAAATAAAAAATAATTGCGTGATTGTTAAAATCGGCAAAAATTCAAAAAGGCGTCTTTAAAGCATTAAAACACGTGAAATAACGATTACCTTGAAAATCGATAGAGCTTATGTGGCTTGCAATTTATAAGCCTTCTACATTCTAAGTTCAAGGTAGTTCAATTTGTGTCCATTTTTCCATTATTTTGTTACCTGATATAAATTAAGCTTTTAAATTGTTCAATGATTAAATCTTTTCCTGTTTTTCATGAATACGGAATTGCAAAAATTGTTTTTCTTATTGTTAGTTATCCTAGAAAATTATTTTTTATGTTTTTTATTTAAAAAAATTAATTTTTTTTTCTATGAGAAATTCAAGGTTTTCCACTTTTTATAGTTTTAATAACAAAACAGTTTTATATTTGGTTTTTTTTCTCTTTGTAATAACAATTTTTGTGTTAAAAATTTATATTGTTAGATTTGACGAAAAAATCTAAAATGAAGGACAGCCTTAAGGACATAAAAATAAAGCATGAAAACGATTAATATATTTATTTATTTCCCTAAATTAAATGCACTTTTTTATTCATTATTATTAATTATGTTTTTAAGTATTTTTTAGGGTCTAAAATTTTTGCTCTTATTCTATGATTAAAGGACACCAACTTGGGTAATGTTGTGGTACATATAAAACGTTTACCAGATTTGACACCGTAAATGAATCGAATAATTTAGAAATTTCAAGAAAAAAAGCTGCTGATCGGAAATTATGGGAAACCCTGAAAGATGGTAGAAATACTGGTAGATTTCCTAGTTTTTCATAACAAATTCAAAGATGTTTTAGGGCCAACTTCATATATGCCAAAAATATATTTATACTTTGTTATGTAAAGAGTTCATTTAATTTGATAATCGACGAAGGTGTAATGAGGTATATTAAATCATGCACTGAATTGGAAGCTCTTAAAGTATTGAAGGAGACTGGACAGGAAAAAAATTGGAATTGCGCGAATTTGTAGAAATAAATATACAAGCGATATACTTATGAGGCAAAAAATTTCAAGTCTTCGTATTTATTGTCTAAGAAGTGAGAACCTCCTATTTTTTCAAAAAATGTGCAGGTATTAGTTCAGAAAAATTCTTCGTTTTATATTTTTCGATAAGGAAATGAACGTTTAAAAGCAGAAAAGCTTGCCTTGAATTCAAAAGTATGGAGAAAATTTAGCAAATTGCAAAGAATTATCTAAAATTTAAAATGCCATGAAGGACGATATGACACGGTTTTTCACAAGACTTTATAAAACGAAGGATTGTACTTTTACTCTTTATAAAATAAAAGCACAATTAAATAGTTGTAGTATTGAGCTCAAAGCATTGAGTACCGGAAACAACATTTTATAATGTGTTGATGTGCTTGATCGAATGGCGCAGAAATATAATACCTAAGCAAGCTCTCGCAGGCTTTAAGCAGTGACAATAATCAAAATCAATGTTATCAAAAAATTAGTGTTTTAATGAAGTCTAGAACTTCGAGTTCATCGGTTCATTATTGATTTTTAAAAATATTTACCTTTAAATTATAGTATAAATATTACCTGTATGACTAGCCTCTTTAATAAGATCATCGATTAGTTCATCTCTGACGTTAATTCCTAATTTTTTCAACATAAATTGTAGTTCACTAGCTGTTACATGACCATCACGATTTCTATCTAAAAGATCGAATGCTGTTCGAAGATCTAAAAAATTATTTAAATATAAATATTTCTTAGATAGTAATTTTACTTTAAAAACAAATCAAAAATTTTAATATGATAACTTATTATTAGTAAAATGGACTAGGAATTTGTTTTAAAGAATTTTGTAGTTTGCTTTCTTTGAGGAGAGATATATAATAATTCTTGCTTAAGACTTATTGAATACTTATGAAAGAGTTTCTTAATTTAGACAAGAAAACTACTATCTTTGCACTTTTTTGTGCAGCGCACCAGCAACTCGAGACATTTCGCAGCCTTTTTGACGCATTTCTTACCAGTAACCTAAAATCATTATATAGAAAAAATTAATGTATAAAATTATTATAATTTAACATTTTATATTACATCTTTATAAACATAATTTTTTTGTGTATTAAATATATTTACTCTAACGATTCTCAAGATGCATGCCCGGCTTTTCGGGGCAAGTATTAAAATAGTATGTCATTTGATGCCTTTTTCGGAATTTATTTTTCTAAGAACAGACTTTGTAATCATTTCTAATTCCTGTTTGAATATTGTGTAGCTTTTAATTCAAGCGGATCTCTTCGGAATCGGAAGTTGAAATTGAAGCTTGATCTCGTAGCTGGCGAAAATCTCTAGTCAATCGGTGGACTAGACTAATGTTTTCAAATATTGCAAGTGGCTGTTAGGTTCTTTGCTATTTAGTGGCTTTACATAAAATATATGAATTTATTGAACAAATTTCTAAACCCTAAAAAACAGTTTACGCCTCCATTTTAGCGATTTTTTTAAAAGAAGGAAAGGTAATTTAAACCTTAAAATTTTACAGGAGATTAACAGATGTTTAAATAAAGTCAATAATCATGTGAAAAATTCAGAAAAGTATAGAAAAATGCAAAAAGAAAGAAATTTACAAGCAGTTGACGAAAGGGAGAAGCAAGCTTTATTAGGAAAAGCTTCAAATTCGTCTATATTGGTGTCATCAATTGTATCCAGCGTTCCAGTTAGAAGAATTTTGAAGTCACCTCTAAACTTGAAAACAAAAAAAAACTTCAGAAAAAAACACCTCTTTCACGACGACTTAATGAACATCGTCTAGGATTAGGTCATTGTAGTGGGAACGTATTATTTTTACAGACGAAAAAAAGTTTAATTTAGATGGTTTCAAATTCTAGTCTAATTGTAAGTAGTTTATGGAACATAAATTTGACAAGTTTTATATTGGATTTTTCATATTTCATGTTTCAAACCTTTTTTATATTCCTACTATTAGCTTGCTCAAAAGCCTTCAATTGTTAATAAAATCTTTTCTAATCATCCAATCAATTTCAAATAAATTTTGTTATGTTGGGAGTGCATGACAATTGATGTTAATAGAGTTAGTTCAAATATTAATTCATTAATTATATTTAATAAACTAATTTGAAGTTTTATATGAGAGAAAAACTTCAGAATACTGAATGCAACGAATTACGAATTTTGAATTCAGAAAAAAGAAAAAAGAAAAAAGAAAAAACAATCTCAAGTAGGAATATACTTTAAAAAATTTCTTTTTATATTACTTGTTTCTTTATAAATCATTCTTACTTTACTACTAGTGTTTAAAATTTTACATTTTATTATGGAATGGGAAAAAGATATTTGTGAAGAAATTGTTATAGCAGTTATGGAGGGAAACACAAAAACAGTGTCCAAAATAATTAATTAAGAAAATGGTGCGGAGAAGGAAGGTAATGGTTATACCTTTACACAACCAACTTTAAAGGAATAATTTTTTTGTATTACGGATTTATTACTTTAAAAAAAGGAGCAAATAAATAATCAGCCTGAAATATTAAGTCTAGCTGTACAGGCTTGTAGGAAAAAAAGCATCAAAGCATATTAATGAAAAAGGTTGTTTGGGTTATAATGCAATACATTAAACTGCTCTTGATGAATGGAATTATCACACTGATTCTAAGAGAGCAGATATTGCTAGATTATTATTAATCCTCAAAGGTGCAAAGGTGGATGCTATAGATAATAATAGAGGTGGCACAGCACTTCATTTTGCTTACAGCAATAAGTTTCCCAAACTAGCAAAAACACTTTTGCATTACGGTGCAGATATTAATATTAATAATTATTATGGCGTCTCTGCTTTGAAGATAAGTGGATCTTTTGAACAAGGAACAAATTTTTGTTCCTAATAAACAAAATAATAAAGTTGCCTATATTCTTCAATGCCATGGAGTTAAAATGCTAATGGCAAATTTATTTTTCAGTCAATTAAATTTAGACTTTATAGAAAAGTCTGACATTTCAAAAGAAATAAACGATGAATGCCGTGGAAATAATTTTCTGCTTAAAATAGAATGTTATGAGGAAATTACAAGGATGAAGAGGTTACTTTTTAAAAATTCTAACGTCTTCACATATCATTTTTTGGTAAATAATGCAAGGGGTTTGACAAAGTTCATGTACAATGAAAACATCGCTGAGAAATTGTCCGGAAGAGACTTTGAACTAGATTTTCCAATATATGGCAGGATGCTAGAATTAAATTTGTTAAAAGCCATGAATAGGAAAGCCTTAATCGAAGAAGTTAAGCTTAAGTTTTCATCTATTCTTTCACAATATAATGATGATTGTATGAACATCATTATAGACATGTTATGTATTTAGAAAAATTTATTAATGTTTTTTAGGTTTTTAAATTAAAATTATCTTACAAGAACTTATTTTTATTGTAGTATCATTGTTAATTTAAAATAAGTCAGAGTAAAGGGGAAAAGGTATACACTCCTTAGATCCTTCAAATTTGTTTGGATGTAATATTTGGGTTAAAATTTTTATAATTTAAAAACTAAGCTTGTGACTCGATAATAATTTTCATTCTTCTCTTTTTCAGGGATTTTTTAGTATTCACTTTATACTATAGTGAATTTTTTTTAGTAATTTTTTGAATTAAAAATTTTTTTAAAAAAAAAAACAGAGTTTCTTAAGAAGAAAGAAGTACTTATAAATAACCAAGTAATCATGGAGAAATCTAACTTCATTACCTGGAACATTAGAAGTCTCTCCAAAAATATTGGAGGGCTTAATAAACTAATAGAAGAAAATCCAATATTAATAGCCCTACAAGAGGCACATGTGCCGAAAAATTCATAACCAATTATATAAATTATAAATCATCGCTATATTCTAGAAAAAGGAATACGTATACTTAATTACTAACTATTATTTCTACGATTTAAGGAAAGAAGAATGATTTTTATCGAGTAGCCGAGCTGGTAGTGTGATGGTATGGGGTGCAATATCTTATTACGGAACTATAAATTATACTATACATTATTGCGTATCTATATTTGAATAAATTATGATTTATTTTGCTTTTCCATAATTTTGTTGTTGATAATAATAATAACAAAACCTAAGAACATTCCATGCTGTTAAAGCAGATAAATATTTTTTATTTCTACTCGAACAAAAGCATCAGGTTTATACAATTTTGAAAATACTAATGTAATATACTAAAGTGAAATGAGGAAGAAATGATCGATTGGAATAACTCATTGGAATAACAATAAAAATTCTAGCAATTGCTACTGGAGTTTCCTGACTTCCTTAAATTTACATATCTCACCTATAGCTATATGTACGCGCTTATATTGATTGGAAGTTATTAGTAAATTTAGCAGTATTAATTAAGTAATTTATCTTAAAATTAAATAGGTAACTTAATTCAGTATAAACAAAAGTATTTTACCTCTTATTTCGCTTGCTACATATTTATTATCCATTTTAACTAAAATATTTTAATGTTAATTTATTCAAAATTTTTTTAAATCACAGCTCCATCAACTCTTTAACAAAATTTTGCAAATTTCTAAGCATTTAGTTCATTTAGCATTAAACATTGGAAACTAATTACAATCAAAAAATTGGTAAATAATATTGAACATCAACCACGTTTTCACACGGAATTTTTAAAAGAAAAATAGATCAGTTAAGATTTTAGGTTAGTTTAAACTATAAAAAAAAAAACACAGGAACAACAATAAAACACATAACAATAAAATTGCAATCGTTTCGTTTTGAAAATTTTTTTTTCAAAAAAATTTACTCGTCAAGCTGTCTACTGTTATTTAACTGACCTGGTGACCGTTCCTTCAAGATGAAAAATATTGAATAGAATATTGCCCTTCAAAGTATTTAATATAGGAAAAAGCTTTGAATGTTAAAAGTTTGTTCTGCGCAATTCAAGTTTTCTTTCACTTATGATGCAAATTCTTCCCATTAATTAGAATATTATGAAATTGCTAATATTTTAATCCTTAACAAATTATATTAAATAATTATTAAATAGGTTTTCATATTGAGCTCTAATTATATAATTGGCATAAATTGATCCTAATATTTATTAAATATTTAACCTTTCGTAAATTATGAAAATATGTTTTGAAACTTTACGGAAGTTAGCAAACTCAACAATGGTGTTTTCTATAGTTGAACATATAAAATATTTTTGACTACCGATCCTCTTTTTTGTATTTAAAGGTTTAAAAAAAATTCAAAAATATTGGCAAACAATAAGAGAAATTATTTTTCCTTTTTGTAGTATTAAATAATTTTAACCAAAAAATGTGTGTAGAAATTTAAAATAAAAACAATTATTTGTAGATGTGGAAAACATCGTAAAAAGGAAAAGAGTATCTTATGAACGCGGAAAACCTAGCACTTCTACATCTAAACCTAATTTGACACTGAATAAGACACCCCTGCTTTCGAGGAATGAGTGAGTGAGCAAAATTTTAAAGCGTTTTTCTGAAACTTGTTATTTTCGAAATCGGTGTTCATGATAACTCAAAATATACTAGACCGATCGTTTTGAAATTTTGCACACATAAACGCTTTTTAAATATTTTTTGTATTCATAGTTTAACATTTTGTAACAATATTCATGAACAATAAAGAAAATTTAATGTGAAATATTTAAAATGAATTTATTTAGGAGGGGTAATTTTTTGCATGTTGTACTTTTGCTATGATCTTTAGAGATTTTTAGTGGCTAATGCAAAATAAGGAAAAAAAAAAACGATTCAATTTCCTAATTATATGTTATTTTTAGAACTATTTAGAAAAATGCTTGCACTATACACCAATTTAAAGGTGTAATCCCCTAGAAATTCGATAAATAAGTTGTAATGATGATTTTTATATTTCAATTTATTACTCACTTCCAGGATATAAAGGTTATATGCATTTATATTATAATAATTCCCCTTATTCGTTTTTAAATTAAAATCGTGATCGCTTTTGACTTTCTTCATATATATTAAAAATTTGATATAAATTAATTCATGACAATTTTTTACTATCAGCAGAGTAGTTGCACATTAACAAGTTTTTTTTTTATGTTTATCGAAAGATTATTAACATTTTTTTCTACTATTATCAAGATAAAAGTTGTAATAATTATTGAACACGCATAACACTTTTTACACTTTATAAAAGAAATAAACTAATTAACTATATTTCCTGTACAAAACTATAAATACACTGTTCAAAGAGTTATAAATTTAAAATTTTGTTGTTAGTTTTGGTATTCAGTAAACTAAAAAAGAAATGTATTCAATTTTATTTTGTATATTGTTTACTTTATTCGAAATTAATTCAGGCTTAGGACCTTTGGTAAAAATTATAATTTATTTTTGTAACTCATTTTATTTTTCAATTTAATATTTATAGAAATTAAATTATAATTATATTAATTCAACAATTGTTAAAATGGATGAAAATTATATGATTATGTCTGAAAGGATTAAACGAATAAGTAGAGATAAATATACTCTAAGTTATAATATAACAATATTTAGTGACTTAGATAACAAATATTCTGTAAGATTTGTTTAAAGTCATTCTAAATAAAAATTTTTTTAAATTAGCTTATTTTTTTACAGATTGAAGCAAAAATCTTTAGCAGACCAAATGGTAATAAGGATTTTAAATTACATCATTATCATTTACAAAGACAGAATATATTTAATTTTTTTAATACACTATATAAAAATTATATAATGGAAAGTATTAAGAATTATTCAAATTTACCATACTTTCATGGAATAATTCTACCACCAATTAAAACACGTTTTTTTTATATAAAAGATTTTAATTACGATCTAAATAATATGAAAAATATTCAATTAGATGAGGCAAATTATAAAGTTGCTATTATAATACGTTATATAAATAATATCATTTTAGAATATAATATGTATATGAATGTTTTTGAAGAACTTCGTCAGTAATTGAAAAATTAATAATAATTAAAGTTTTTTTGCACTAAATGGTGATTGTTCAAGATTTTTTCCTTTTGTATTTTTGATTGTTTATCGTTTGTGAACTATCTTGATCAAAAACTTCCAGAAATAATATGTGACACTCCTATCATTCGGCTGTTAATTTTGTTGTTATGTTGCTCAACTGTCATTGATATTCTCACCATTTAATTTATCAGTTGTGGAAGGTATATCGAGTTGAGAACATTATATGCCTTTGAATGTTTTCACGATTTTTGATTATAATTATTCGCGAGTTTTTACCTAAAAACAATACGAACACTATCTTACAACACCGAAATTACCTGATTTAGCTTTCTTCTGTTCAATCGAATTAAAAAACCACTGAGAGGAACGCGTTTCAACAGCCAAGGGGCGATAATAGAAAAATCGAAGATAGCCAGAATGGAAATACCGAACATCGAGTTTGAAAAATGTTGCGAAGACTGTATAAAGTGTTGGCATGAGCTTGTGACAGTCGACGGGGAATACTTTGAAAGGGACAATATCGACATGTAGCAATCCACTAGCATTGTTTATTTTTTTTTTATAAATTCCGGGACGTTTTTGATCAAGGTAGTATATACTAAAGTTAAAAATAATTTTATAAGCTAATAACTGTATAAATTGTTTGTTATCCTTAAATAATTTATAACACAAAAGTTATACAATAAATTAGATAAGCAATATTTTCTTCTATGTTTATACATTAACATGTATTATAATAAATTTCTGAAAAAAATTAATAAAAGTGAATTAAGATAAAAATCTTTTTGTTCAGCAAAGCAGCTAATTTGCTGTTGGAGTGACATGGCTTACTGAATTCAGCCAGAATAATTATACCTATTGCAAACGATGTATCTGTAGGGAAGACATCTAGAAAGCAAAAACTTATGGAAATTAGTAATTTTAAATTCTAAGAGCATGGTGAGGTGGCCCCAGAAGGATTTAGCGCTGCAAATTTTTTTATGAGAAGGTCTTATTATACTAAGTAATTACACCGGGGTCTCTTTTTACGCGGTATTTTTTTACGCGGTCTTACTTTTACACGGTCTTACTTTTACGCGATTTCTCACTTTTACGTGGTTTCCTACTTTTACGTGATTTTCTACTTTTATGCATTTCCTCTACTTTAAGCAATTTTTTCAAAGATACAGGTTTTTTTAAATATTACTTGGTTTGTTAACAGCTTTTAATCACTTTATCTGGGTTTTTTCAAGCATATTATTTTATTAATTTGGTCTTAATTAAATTTCACCAGAACTGGTCTGTAAGAATGTGGACTAGATATTTCATAGGAAAGTTTCAGAAAAATCATTTAAGTTTTAGGAATTTTCAAAATTTTTAAACATGTAAGTTTTGAAACTTAGTTGCCTTTGAAAGGGAGCTATATAAAGCAAGAAAATTTAGTAAAAACATATACTATTGAAGTGTACTTTTAAGTGAAGTTTGTAGCACACATTCCAAAATGAATACAGGTAGAACATTTCTCGTATTTGTCTTCTCAAAATACTTAAATAGATTTTTTCTAAAGGCTATTATACGAAGCATAATAACATAAAGAGAAAAAAAAATAGAGCAAGCATTTCTTTGGAAAAGAAATTATAAATTTTAGATGGATTAGCAATAGTATCTGGAACAAGGTTAGTTTAATGCCTTTCTAAAAAGACAGGGCCTGCGTAACTCATAAATAAAAGGTGAAATAGGCTCTGGTAATACGAAAGCTGCAGAAGAATTCAAAAGGAAACTTGCCAAAATAATTATTGACGAAGGATACACACCAGATCAAGTTTTTAATGTGGATCAAACTGCTCTGCTCTGGAAAAGAATGCCTTCAAGGACTTATGTAGCAAAAAGTCAAAAAACAGCTAACGGCTTCAAGAAAGCAAAAAATCGAGTAACTTTGCTGTTTTGCAGTAATGCATCAGGTGAGCGTATTCTGAAGCTATTATTAATTAATCACGCATTGAAACCACGCGCATTGAAACCACGCGCATTGAAAAATATTGATATTAATGCACTCCCAGTTTATTGGAAAGCTAACAGCATGGCTAACTACTCAGCTCTTTACTGAATGGTTCCACGAATGTTTTCTGCCAGAAGTCAAAACATATCTCGAAGCAAAAGGTCAGGAATTTAAAGTGCTCTTGTTATTGGATAATGCACCTTTACATCCACCTTTACAACATCGAAATGCTAAAGTTTTATTTATGCCTCCAAACACAACATCTTTAATACAGTCGTTAGACCAGGGCATCATTAGCACATTTAAAGCTTATTACTTTAAGGAAACATTCCAATACCTTTTAGATAAGTTAGAGAGTGTTAAAGATCTAACAATTATTGATGGATGGAAAAAGTTTTCAATTTTCAATTGCATAAAAAGTATTGACGCACCACTAATTAAGCTAAAAAAGTCAACTATGAATGCATGCTGGAAAAGAGTTTGGCCAGAATGTGTAGAAGTAGAGAATTTTGCGCCACCATATACAACTGAATATAACAATATTATTGGTTTGGCAAATGCAGTTGGGGGAGAAGGCTTGTCAGAATTAGCATTCGACAATATTGATGAATTGATATATGACTATGTTGATGATGATGATTTGATAAATAGAGTTCTGGAAACGTATGATTGCCAATTACGTAGTGATAGCGAAGAGGACATTTTCTTCTCAGACAGCTGGATTCAAGAAGGACTGCAATTGGCCCAGAAACTAGAATATCATTTTATAATAAATGATCCTAATGTACAGCGCTCTTTACGATTCCAAGGAAATTTAAACAACTCAATAGCTTGCTACAAAAAATTGCTTAAAGATAATTTTAAATAAAACGAAAGCAATTTTGTTGCCGTACAAAAAATACATGTTCGTCGTATTCTAGACAGCGACAGTGAATAAATTTTTATATTGGTATTATGAAATAAAGTAAAATTTATATTTTAAAATTGTTTTTCTTACATTTTTTATTATATTAGCAAACATTTTCTTTACAAGGAATAATTATCCTGCATTACATGTATGTGTATTACATACGTACTTTTTTCAAGCGGTCTTGTTTTAGGCGGTTTCTCGCTATTACGCGGCCTTTTTTTGCGCGGTTTCTTGTTTTAACGCGGTCTTCTTTTACGCGATCTATTTTTACGCGGGACGGACCTACCGTGTAAAAAAAAAACCCAGGTGTATTTTACATATTACCAAAGAATTCTGTTCGCTAGTTTCATTGAAAAACAAAAAAAGTGTTTTTCATTTAAATGGCTTGATGGATTTAAATGGGCTTGGGATAAGTTGAAGTCACACTAAAGTACTATAATACTGTAGGACACATATACCTCTTTTAAAGAAAACAAAATTTTTATGCTGTTTTTTAATTTTTTAAATTACTTTGAAATTCTGGCACACCCACCAAACTTTTTTTCCAAGAGCTCTCAGCTATGCCTAATAACATATATTTTTCTAAGAATTTTAAGATGAGTGGAAGGGGGTGGAAAAAATATTCAAGTCCTAAAAAATCAATTTTATTTCATATTCAAGAAAGTAATGAGCAGCGCACAAATTTTACTGTATGATTTATAATATTATTACAATTATCGTCATAATGTTTTCTTCCATGAAGAGTTTACTGAGTTGCTCAGAGGGTCGTAGAATTTTTGACAAGTATCGCCCATAAGATAAGTAATAAATAATGGCAGCCAAATGTGAGCAGCAACCAATAGTTCTGCGACCATTTGGACACTCGCAAATATATTTTCGATTACATTGAGGTATGAAAATCTTTTTCTTGGAATAAAAATGTATGCGCGCTTTTTTTGGAACAACAACGAGATTGGTTATTTTGCCACAAAAAAAATAGCATCTATGTGTAGATATCACCCGTTTTATTAAAACTTCGAAATATTCAGATGTAAATGTAAAATACTTACGAGGGGACCGTACGACCTTCGGAACACGGATTTCAATGAAACTTGGCATAGTCGTAGTTCATGATTAATATAGCTAAAATATAAAATAGTAGGACGCAACGCTCAAGGGTTGCTTAAAAAAAGAGGTTTAAAAAATATACATCAACTTAAATTCAGAAAAAAAGAGGGTTAATTTCGAACAGGTGACAGCGTAGATGGTAAGTTTCAAAAGGTTTCTAATTAAGTACACAATGGCCCCGGTTCGAAACTTTAATGAGGAATTTGTTTTTTTTTTCTTTTTTCATTTTTAATTTTTGTTGCTATTACAAATTTAATATAATTTCACAATATTTCGCTAATAATTTAATAATATTATCATTTTATCAATAACCTTAAATAAAGAGTTTAATTTAACATTAAAGTAAAAATTAAATAACATCAACAAAAATAACTCTAAATAAATGAAAAATCAAATCTAACAGGGGTGTAAAGCACCCCAGCCCTTTTTATCTGTTAATTCGTAGTACTTGAATATAATGAAGGTTCTGTTCTTTAGCAACACGTGTCTCTAAAGGTCAGATTGCTCTAACCTTTGGCGGTATTTTGATGAGGTTTGGTAAAATAGTTTATCTACAGTAATGTCCAAAAGTTACACTGGGTTTTAAAATGTGCCAAGTAAGGGTTTAATTAAGAAAATTTAATAAGAACTTATAGTTATCAATAGGATCAAGAATTTTAACCTTGTTAAAATAATACTAAAAATAGTTTTGACATAGATTTTACTAAAAATTATTTTAACTTTTTTAGCATATGGGTTTCAGATAAAAATTAATTATCCTATAAGTAAATACGATAAAAAAAAATCAAAAAATACAAGGACTTAATTTTCAAAAGAGTTTTTATCAAATTTAAAAAATTAAAAGAATCACACTTTTCTAACATTTACAAAAGAAAATTAATCCAAATTAAAAAGTGTAAGTTCATTGAATAAAAATATTCCTAAATTTAAACATGGCCTTGACCTCTATTAAGAAAAATTTAAAAATTTATGCCAAACTTATCATTAAACATTATTCATATTTCTCGGAACTAAAAATGTCATAAAAGTGATAAAAAAAATAAGGATACTAACCGATGATGTATATATGTATACATAGTAAATTGGAGTTTATTTTTGAGAAACTTTCTTAGCTATAATTAACACAAAATGGAAAACAGAAAATTATTATGCAGGCAGAACATATAAATCATCATTGATTTCATGAAAATAAATTTATTTTAAATTTTCGATGGTACACGGAAAATTATGTCATAATAAATTTAAAATTTTTTTGTTAAAATTTTACTTCCTTTAATTAAAATTTTCAAATATTTTATTTTCAATGCTTTCATTTTGATAAAAAAAATATTATTTCGCCTCTGATAATAATCTTAAAATATTGGATATTTCATTAAAATTTTAGCCGACAGCAAATTCAGATCATATGATCGTGTTTTGCTATTACCCTTTCGTACACAGACGCTAATACACTGTATTACAATAAACGGAAAGAAATTTCATATGAAGAATTATGTTTTTTAATACGTTGTAATCTTGTATACAGGGAAATTTAGACATTTATTTTTTGTAGTACAGAAAATGAAATTTAGGTCCTATTTTATTTTGCCTTTAAATGTGTTATTTATTTAATTAACCAAATTATTATTTGTTTTGCCTTTTTAACAACAAATTAACTGTACCATCCCCTTAAGTTTAAAAATGAAAAATATTTATGTTCATCAGTGTATGTGAGACTACAAACTGGCTCCAAATACGAGTTTATTTTAAAAAACAATTCTTTATTTTAAGTTGTCTACACTTAAGCTTATTACTACCTTTAGCATTTGATCTGATATCCTTCAGATACCATAATTATGTAGACAAGACTAGTATGTACTATTCTGTTCACTTAAGAAACTTATTCTTGTCTAAAATAGTTGTTGGAGCTACTTTTACTTTAGTTCTGCACGATGACTTAAGTCTTTTATAAGATGCTTATAAAAATATTAAATCTTTAACGGTTCAACAAATTTAATTTCAAAGAGCGTAAAATTCTAACTTTTCTTTTTTAACTTTTAATATTAAATGTAATTTTTCAACATTAAATCCTAATTGCTTTCATTTATGTAGAACTTTTATATTTTTTATAAATCTATTTAGTAAAACTAAAGCTTTAAATTTGAGCTTACTGAAAATAAGTACTCAATATGCTTAGTTATCTACTACTTGAAATCGCAAAGGTAAAAATGAGAGATAAAAGTGAACAAAGCCATGACTTACATATTTCATCTTTCATATTGCCCGGTTGTTTTTTTTAATTCCACTTAAGTAATTCGCTTTTTATATTAAGTAAAATACATAAATTATTAAATTTTGTAAAAATTTGTATATTTTATTGGCTACAAAATATATTTTTCACCAATATTTTAAACTTAACTTGAAAATCATAGGTTTTACAATATCTCACTTAAATGAGATTTTGTTGACTATTTTACAGTGGCATATTCACTTGTTTTTTTACCTTAAAATATGATATTCTTATCTTAAAAAACTGTTTGTTAACAAACTTTTGTTAAGAGTTTTGATTCAAATTGTTTGCAAAGCATCAAATGTTAATCAAGTTGAAATAGAATAAAAATTTTGTCAAATTTATGATAGCGATAATATTTTGTTTTTTCTTTTTTTTAAGAGAGACTTTCATAAAAATGAAATGGTGATTTTGTGCGAATTTTATTTAAAATAGAAAACCTTGAATTATAATAAATTATTAGTCGAATTTGAATTTATGTTTGTGGCTTACTTTATGATTTTCCTAAAAAGAAAAATTTTTAATCTTCTTCTGTATCATAATCATAATCAATTTTCAGATTGGTTCCTAGAAATATAAAGAAATTTCCCATACAAGAAAAATAAGCAATAACATCAAAATAAATACGAGTAAAAATATGTTGTATACATATTGTCATAATTTAATCTGTCAGATGAAAAGTATTAACTTTACATAATTTTAATTAATACCTTATCAATACAGTTTTTTGAATTTATTGAAAATTTCCGCGATAGTAGTAATATTTTTCGAGATTAATTCATGTCTCTTGAACTCATATAACAATAAATTAATTAATAAATGTATAAATATTTTTATTGAAACCTGCGAAATTTGATTTTTTTACAAATTTATTGAAAAAAAAACAAAAAAACGAAATAATATATTTGATCGATTTACTTGAAAAAGTAATTAAGTTTTTTATACAAAAAATGTTTACTTATTTTGACCATTTTAATTTTGGTAAGGGAATCTCAATCATCACAAAGAAATTACATATAATAATAGCTTTTCACTGGAAAAGGAATTACTGAATTGGCTCCATATAGAAAAATGTATTTCTACTGGGCCTTTAGTAATTCAAACATTAGTATTTTTTTTTATTTGAAAAAAATATATTATTATTTGTTGTTGTTAAAAGTGTTTTCAAGCATATTTACTGTTATATTTAAGCTCACTTTCATAATTAATCACTACCCAAAAATTCTGGAGAGATAGAGTTAAAAACTTAACTAAATTTCCCTTCTATTCTTTCATGAATTCCTTACTACTTGTTAAAATTATACATTTAAATTTCCTACTAATAATAAGTTTTTACTAAAATATTGCTATTGCTGAATTGGTTAAAATTAGCTTTCACACTTAATCATCTACTTTATTAATGATATAGAGCCACATTTCAGTTATAATGCCTACTTTTTTGTAGAAAAAATCATTAAGATTTGTAAAAGAATGGTCTCAAAAACCACAATCATGAATTTTTCAATAGTGAACTTTTCAACATAATACATGCATATGAAACTCACTGATGAGTTATTTTCCTACTGAGTAATATTCTAGCCTTGATTTATCAACTTCATAAGACAGTTATAAGTTTTTGAGAAAAATATATTAAGTAATTATTTTTTTTCATATTTTATATACTTATAATTTATTGTAAATCAATAAAGATTCTACTGTAAAATGAATGCCATTTATTGGCTTTTTGATCGTACTGAAAAATTTTTTACAATATTTTGCTATATAATATTATTATACACCTACCTTTAAGTTCTTCTTGTGTAAATCCTTTCTTTTTGACAGCCTGAAATTTAGTATAAATTGAAATATATTTTAAATTCATTAAAAATTGGTAGATTACCTTTCTGCCTTTTCGTCCGAGTAGTATTGATCCGATCATCTGAAAAAAAAGGAAAATATAATTTACTACTATTGTAATCATAGCCCCTTAAAGGCGAAAAAGTGTTGATTAGCTGTATAGTGAATAAATAATATTACTTAGTTTTTATTAACTTAAAATAAGCTTTCATATTCTTGAGAACCTTCATATTGACTCCTTCTTCTACTACCTTCTATTTTCTAGTATAAAATATATTTTAAAGTTTTATTATACTCGTATACCTAAACATAATAGAATATTATGTTCATTATTTATTTTATACGAAAAAAATTCATTCTCCTTATAAGAAAATCATTTTTACTTTTTTATACCACAGAAATTCAATGGAATTTCTGTCTTTTTCATGACATGTTTATGAGATAAATTTTTTGTTGTTGATAAAAAACAAATAAATTTTTTCATATATTAGCACTAAAAATTAATCAAAAAAAAAAAATGAAACTTTACTAGCATAGAAATCCAGGAACTCTATCCCAATGTATAAAATGCTTTAAAAATCTGGATAAATATAACGAAGTGGATAACAGGGGTTTAATAAATCTCATAGCTTTGGCAATTTTGTTCCGGTCAACTTGAAATTTGACACAAAATTTTCAATTTAAAAAATAAATTCCAATACCGAAACCCCCTTAAAACAAATCTTTCTTAGATTTTGTGATTCCCAATTTAACAGTTTAGCAGTAACAGTAACAGTAAAGTGGGGTGTAAATCACCCTAGCTCTTTTTATCTGATAATTTGTAGTACATGAACCTAAGGAAGGTTCTGTTCTTTAGCAATACGTGTCTTTAAAGGACAGATTGCTCTAACCTTTGGCGGTACAAAATATATTTTGATGAAGTTTGGCAAATTTGTTTATCTACAGTAATGTCCAAAAGATACACTGGGTGTTGAAGTGTGCCAAGTAAGGGTTAATAGGTTTTTGTTTTGGCTATAATTGTATTACATTTTGATTGTAAAGTAATAATTTTCTTTAGATTTGTCCAATTATTAAATTAATAACTGATTACTTTTTCTCTAGTATTATGTTAAATATATTTTTTTGTGCCTACCTCAAGCTGTGATCTTATTTTGCTCATTTAAAATTAACTTAATTACAATTCAAGTTTTTAGTTTATTACATCTACTTTTTATTATTATAAATCACACAGTTTGTTAACTTAATTTTCAACATTATGATTAAGTTTTTTTCTTTCAAGAAAACTTTCACTGTAATTAAAAGAAAAAAAGTTTTAAAGACACATGGAAATGACCCATTTCTCTTCAATAGCATTAATGAAGTTAATTTTGTAGTAATTATCATGCATCACACAGCAATCGGAATAAAAATATATAAAAATTTAACACTACCCGGTTACATTCAACAATAGCATTTAGGAACCGAATCACAAACCAATATGTACTGAAATTTCTTTCAAAATTAATTTTCGTAATTACTTTAAAAAAATCATTATTTTCATTAAATTTCATTTATAGTATATTGTTAAGTTTTCTATTTTTAAAATTTATTTAAGTGCAGCCAATCTTTTGCCAAAAAAAAATCGAATGAATAATTATACCATAATAAAAAAATAAAATGAAATAAAGTAGAATATCTATTAATACAAATAGTGTTAATTTTAGATTTGGTTGTAGACGGATGCTGGATGCACAGATAATAAAATCAAAGGGAATCAAGAATTTCTTATAAATTTTTGTTGTTGCTTTTTTGGTTTTTTATCAAAAAAAAAATACAGGTCAATTTTTTATTGTAAATAATCCAGCTGCCAGGGCTTTTCCAATGAAACATATTAATGATCTTCTCTAAAAAAAACTTAACTTATGTTAGCCAGATAAGTTAAATATGAGAAAAATAAAAAATAGTTTATTTAAATCAAAATCACGATTAAGATTAGAAGTGATCAAATCAAATAAAAATATTTAAAATTAAATCACATAATTTTTGTTTTTCAAAATTATGATATTTTATGCTAATTCTAGTTACGCTAAAAAATTAATTTTTGTTTTTAGATTTAAGATCCTAAATAAGGATAGCTTATTTCTAATCGCTTTTTCTTTACATATTATTCATTTTAAAAGCTTTTATATTAAAGTTTCTTTTTTTCCTAAAAACAACAAAAACAAACAGCTAATACTAATTCTTCATTGAAGCTTGTATAGTGTATTAGCCTCACGTACAAAAAAAAACGTTTCTTCATTGGCAATAATATGTATTTGGGAAATTTAGTGGAAATTTTAAAATAAGTGTCAATTAAATCATCTAATTGCACTGAAATAATTTTATAAAAGTGATTAAATTAATTATATAATAACAAAAGGACAAAAAATAATTTAAATAATAAGTAAATAACCTATTTAATGACACAATAAATAGGGCAGTTTTTGATGTTAATTTGTTGGACAACATGTAAATTCATAATAGATGCCTGAATTTCCCTTTCCAAGTCTGTATTTTAAATAACGATTGCAACATGCTTAATACACATGTATTACATATTTCTCTATACAAAATTTCTTTCCGTATATTGTAATAATGTTTATAAGCCTCAATGGGTTATAAGAGGAGCCTAAGTTTCTAGTATAAAAATTTAAAAAAGAGTGTTTGTAAAAAACTCGAATGCATAAAAGGTAGACTGTTTTTACATGTATTTTTAAGTTAAGTTCAATTTTATTTACATTCTTCTCAGAACTGTTGTGTAGACAGGGGTTGGATTCGGAGGATCAATCTCCTGCTATGTCTCCTATGGCAAAAAATATCTGCGCTCTCCTTTCATAATTATCAATTGTATATATTGCTTGGTGACGAATATTTTAAGATTTTCCAATACTTTATAAAGAACATAGAACTTAATTTAAAAGTTATCAACTGATTTTAGAAGATTCTAAAAGTATTTGCAAATGTCAAAATTTTTGTTTAATTTTAATTTAATTTGACGTAGTTAAAATTGTGATAATTTGTTTTTTAAAAATTTCATTTAATTCATTATAAATTTATTCCTCCAAATATGTAAAAATTAATTCTACAAGAATATTTGTTTCCCGTGATCTCATAAAGGATATTACCATACAGTTTAAGAAAGGATTCACACCGTTGGATTTTGGTTTTTTTTTTTGTTTTGTGCAGAAACAGTCAAACACTTGAATTCTGTTTCCTAAGATCTAAGAGCACTTTAGACCGTTAAATATCATTTAACCGTTACTTGACACACTGAGATGTAAGCACCTCAACCCTTTTTATCTGTCAATTTGTAGTACTTGAACATAAAGAAGTTTTTGTTCTTCAGCAATACGTGTCTTTAAAGAACAGATTGCTCTAATCTTTGGCGGTGTTTTGATGAAGTTTGGCCAATTATTTTATCTACAGTAATGTCTAAAAGTTGCACTGGGTTTTGAAGTGTGCCAAATAAGGGTTAAATAATATTTTTTTATTTTTTTAAACTTTACATCTAATTAGGGTAAGATGGCCAAATTATCAATTCTATTTTACTTTGAAAATTATTTTATAGATTTTAAAATAATTCAAAAATTTCAAAACAGTATCGCTACTTACCGCTTTTGGTTTTTTATCCTCTTTTACAAATAAGGGCATTATAAAGTTTGATTAAAAAGAAAACACTATATATATATATAACTGTATTATCAAACTGTATTTACAAATATATATATATAAATGTATATTTAAAAACACTAATTAATATTATTGATAGATAATAATAAAAACACAGTTTAGACTTAGTAAAATTTTCTACACATGACACGAGTCATAATTATTTTGGCTGATTACTTTTTGGTAAATAAAAAATAAAATTTTTCTCTTAATTCTTTTGTTTCAAAACAATTCTTATCTGAAATTTAAGCGAAAGTTTGAAAAAAAATCATACTGTTCAATTAAGCGTTAAATTTAAACTGTAGACTATTATTTTATTTAAAGCCAACTTATGGCACAAGGAAATTAAGAAAACTTTTAGACTAATTTTGTTAATACATTGGCATAGATTTTGTATAAAAATAAACCAAAGCTATTGCCAAAATAGTGTTTAAAAAAATATGTAAAGCTTATGGAAAAAGTTATTCACTAAAAACATTGATTTTATATTTTCTTCTAATTATTACAATGTTTTGTCTTATTTTTGTTTTTTTTTTTCGCTCTTTTTCTTTTTAATTTATTTTATATTAAAGATATACCACGCAAATATTTATTTATATTCTTAATTGTTCATAGGGCACTTAGTAAAAGATTTCGACGATTATATTAATACTAATTAAAATTTTGATTTCTTCCGCATTTTTAAAATTTTTTTTTTTAATCATTGAAAATAATTTACCAATAATTTTGATTTGTTTAATATATATATAAAAAGAATTAAGCAACAATTAAGCAATTTGAAATTTATTTATAAAAATTTCACCTGAAATTAAAATATTAGAATTTATTTTATTTATGATGGCAGGTGGGCTAAATATTAGTATAATCTAGCTTCTCCTTTTTAATTGAATTTATTAGCATTTATTTGAAAAATGTATTTTTTCAAATGAAAATATCCGTAAAATAAATGCTACTTGGTTGATATTGTATTTTAAATGTATTCAGCTTTAAAATAAATGACTGACCCACACAATTTTTAAGCCAATACCATTGAGTAGTTTTGATATTAATTAGATTTACAAAAAAAGAAGATAAAATCTTGCATCATTTTATTTTGGTTTATATTATACTTGCAATAGGATGGGCAAAAAATAAAATATCCTACACTACAATTGCGTGCAAGAAGTTATCGCTGAATTTTGCTGTTTTGTATTTTCTTTGATCTGTCTATATGTTAATAAAATCTTATTTCTTGAAGCTTATTCTCTTGAAATAACATTAAATTAATTTATATTTCTAAATATAAAGGCTATATTACCACTTAGAATGAAAAAATAAAAACACTAAAATATTTTGTTCTAGTACACATACAAATTTTTTAAAAAATTAAAATTTGCCATTGATTAATTAAAAGACTTTTGACTATGCCGGTTTAACCAATTGCGACGAAACTAAATTATTTTTAATCATACGTTTTATTTAGGTTTTATTTAAAAAATGATGTTCTATGTAAAAAAGATCGTAATTGTATGAATACAAATGCCAAAAGAAATTTTGTTAAACACAATTTTAATGGAAATCTTTTAGCATGAAAGAGAAATAGTTGGCAAAAATCCATACACTTTATTTTTTTTTCTACTTTATATATTTTAAAAGAAATCTAGATTTATTTCTTTATGATCCATAATACATTCAAAAGTTCATGGATAACTAAAACTGGTGGTTAATCATTTTTTAAGTAGATAGACAAATATTGCAACCTGAAATATGTTTTGAAGGAGTAAAATATGATTTATTTTTATTTCGATATTATAGTTAAATATAAATTATATTTAGCAAAAGAAATTTTTTATTATATTATTGTAATATGTACGATTAAAAAAACCCAAAAAATATTAAAAAAATTAATAAAAGCTTTGAATTCATTGGAAGCAATAGAATTCCGTGTTGAGTTATAAATTGCTAACAATCTTTATTTTAATTTTTAAAGGGAACCAAACCGCAATAGGAATTTTATAATTAGTATCCCTGCGGTAAAAATCTATTCCTGGTAAGTATAAACTAAACTAAATTATCGGAAAGCAATATTTGGTTTCCTTTTTTCGCCTTCGAGTGCATGGTGATATGCGATTATTTTTCATAGAAGCAATATTAAAATTTTTGTTATCAACTTAAATCAGGCATATTAATATCCCTTAGATTATATACTTAATAAAAGAATCAATATAAAAAAAGGCAACAATTTTATTTTTTTCTAACAAAAATTTAGTATATTGTATCCGTAAAATTAATTGCTTAATATCTCATTGATATTGATCTCTAAATAAAATTAAAACTAATATTTACATTTGTATCAACAAATTTTTAAACAATTGAATGTTTTAGACTGTAATATTTAATGTTTTGTTTTATAAAATATTTATTTGATTTACAAAAATGATAAATAATATGTGGAAAAGATATATACAAACCTAATTGAAGCCAATTGGGTAATTTATTAGTGGTACCCAGAGGCCATATCCATAATCCTCTTCGTATACTATCCCTTAAATGATGACTAAAAAATGCACATAAAATAATGGCAAGATATAAACATGTTCTTTCATAATTTGAAAATGACAACACAAAATTAAGGCACAGAAGTAAAATTGGTATAGTTGTACAATGTAAAAATGGTCGATTTTCAAGTCTTGTGGCTATCTAGAGAATAAAAATGAATTCAATCAATTAAAATAAAATTTATTTATATTTTTACTTCTATTCTGAAAGTTCTTGCTTCAATAAAATGATCCAAGTCAATTAAAGATGATATTAAAGAACATATTATTATAAGAATTATTATAGTTTTTGTCTTAAAAATTTGAATATAAGATAAGTATGATAAAGATGAACATCCTCCAATAATAGCATGTGTAATGCTATCACTAAGACAGCGTATTAAAGAATTATTTGTTTTTAAAATTAATAAGTCCCCAATATACGTAGTAGTTAAATAGAAAAATATCGATAATATTTGTTGCAAATAAAATATTTGTTGTGACATTATAATCGAAATGTTGCTATTTTAAATAATTCTCATATTTTGACTACATTTTTTAATTAAAAGAAAAAACAATACACAAAATTAACCGTGTTTTCAAAAAAGCCTGATTTGACATTTCAAAGAGCGTTCAGTTCAACTAATATTTTAACTTTCTATTTGTAATTCTCGTATAGATATATAAAATTATCCTTTTTTTTTCTTCCAATAAACTTGGGGCTGATTGTATATACATATAAATATATATAGCTTTTCTTTCTTCTAATGTAAATTGAAAAATAAAATGAATTTTACCTAAATATATCTCTATATGAATTCATTCATGTCTAACTTCATGACACAAGTTGTTATATATATATATTTCATTTGTTTGACACTCGTTGTTTACCCTTGATATAAGAAAATTTTTTTGTTTGGCTGGAAAATAAATACCTTTTTATTATTAAAATGACTTTGATTGAAAATTTACGTGAGTGGTTTTGTTCGGATACATCCCGTAATAAAAATGCTTCAATATTTTCTGGAATTTTGGTACATTAAATTTAGTTATAAAAGAAAAATACATATTAAATTGATTTTTAATAGTTTTTCTCTGGATGGTGGATTTTAATAGATGCTCTGGCACGATATCATCAATATATTAACACTGGTGAAGTTTTTATAGGTGTTTTTGGGACAATTAGTTTCATTATGGTTAATGTTATTACGGATAGTCAGGTTTGTGTGTATTCATAGAATGAATCTAAAGTTTTTATTTATTTTTATTTTTTCAGCTCTCCGATGTCTCACTTTATAGCGGACAAACAGCTTTTTATAAAGTCTGGCTACTTGTTGGACTAGTCATAGGCTTTTCGTCGGTTATTGCTTCATTTTGGGTTATGGTTGAACTCTTTATCCAGAAAGGTATAAAAAAATAATTGATTTACTGAAAGGTTTTTAGCTTTTTCATTATGTTTTCATTACTAAGTTTTTATTATTAATACAAATTTATTTATTTAACACGTAGGTTTTATATACTCGTAAATGGAATAAAAATTTAAAGAAATGAACTATAACGCACTATGATAGTTTTAACCAAGGTTCTTTTTACTCTGCTCTTTCATTCACATTTTCTTTTGTTTTTATTTTTAAATAAAGTAAAACGTTCTCCTCAGTCTTTTTTGTGTTCCTTTTTTAGTTACTATGATTCATATAAGATACTTTTTCTAAAAATGGGATGCACACACACACTACACGACTCATTTACAATATTTTTTTGTTTTTTGTTTCTTTAAAATATAATTTCTTCATAACGAGTACACTTTTCAAAAACCGATAAGCTGATTATGTTCTAAAAAATTGAAAGGAATCACTAGAAATTGTAATAAAACTTCAAAACGGAAAATGAATTGTTTTAAAGAAGTCGTTTAACCTTTTTGCATCATAAATGTATACATTTATACGATCAATTTTTCTTATCACTATCATCAGAAGGTATATATACGCTGTGGCAATCAGCATTTAATCTGAATATTTAATATATAAAATAACTCACTGACAGAGAGACAAGCACTAATGCTGATTACTGTTACAATGCTTGGATGCAATAATTATTTGTTATTTTACTTCCCTTTATTATTTCTGCATCCCACATTTCAAATATTATTATCACACTGAACAACACTTATTATTTTTCTATTGAATTGAATTTAATGTAATGACTTGATATGAATTATATGAAAAAAAAAAAAAATACATAATTTAAATTTGTTAAAGACATATTTTACATATTATTTTAGAGGATGTTCCAAGTGCTCCTGGAATTGCATTGGTTGTTGAAAACCTTTTGATTTTAATAAGTAGCCTTGTATACAAGTTTGGCAGAAGTGAAGAAAACTGGGCCTCTTTTTAAGGCATTCTTATTATATTTTCCTTTTTGTACTAATGTTAATTTATATGAAAAATGTTCATAAAGAATTGGCAATTACTTATAACTTTAAAACAATAAATATTAATAATAAAATATGCTAAATAAAATAGAAAATTATGAAAATTATAAGCTCGTGTTTATTGTAGTCTAAATCAATTTAAATCTTTTTAGACATAGTCTAATCTATGTATTCAAGCTTAAGTGCATTCTTTCTTTATATACATATATGAAAGTAATTATTCATTCAAAATAATTGTATTTATAGGCAGTAATCCAAAGCATTAGCGGAGTTAGCAGAACTTTAATCTTTCAGTCTAAAACTGGACCTTAATTTTTAAAAACTAAATCTTCAGGACTAAAATAATGTGAATAAATTCTTTAATTTTTGCTATTTAAACCTGCAAGACTATATTATTTATCCATTAAGCTTAAAGGTCTGAAATGGTACCAAAATGTTTTTTTTGTTCTTCAAGAAAATTTTCTTTTATTTTATAAACAAAGTACAGTTGGTTATAATCTTGTTCATATCAAAACAAATTTTTATGACATTAAAAATTCTTAGATTCTTCAATTTGAAGATTTTTTATATTACGTAAAAATTATTGCAAAAATTTTTTAACAATTATTAATTAGTTTGTGTATTGCCAACTTTTAGTGTCATTGAATTATCCTCATAGTTTTCCAATACATCCGCTAAATGTTCATTATCTCGAGGCCTTTTGAATTGTCTTTTTTTCATTGAAGCTTTTTTTCTTTTAGGGATAATAGGTTTTTTTGGACCATGATCTTGCATTGATCGGATTCCTATAAAGATATATAAATATATATATAGCCGTTTTATAGGTTTTCCATTAATATAATCAGTATTAAAATCAAACCTTGTTTTTCTAAATATTCATCAATTTTAGCATCATCCATAGCATCAACTGTAACTGATCGCCATAATTTTTGAAATTCCTCATCTACCTAAATCCGGCATACCATGACAATTAGAATAATTTTATTAGAAAGAATATTATTACTGTTAGATTTGCCGTCCTATCATTATAAAATAAAATTTTTTTTTTATCAATGGGTCGAACTACATAAACTATTTCAGCAGCACGAATTTTTAATACTCTTTCACAATGTGGAAGGGATTCTTGGACATCATCAAGTAAAATACCTCCGAGTCCTTTTAGATCATGTTGTTTAAGTAATCTCATCAAACTTTTTCCATCTTTAAGTTTATAAACAGGTTTGAAACAAAATCTATCATTTATTACTTCTATTTTTGGATTATTTCTAAGAGCCTCAGTTTGAAGCCACTGTAATTATTTTATACTAATATTTTTATCCAAAAATAATATAATGCAAAATTTTACATTTTTTACGGAATTTCCAATATCTAATTGATTTGTTTCATCAAGAATTTCATCAAGAGTTAATGGATGATCGTCTCCTTCTTGATGACGAGTTTTCATGTGTTTAACTATTTTTGCCAATACACCAAAACGATATTGTGAGCTACCAGACATGGTTTTATATCTAAAAAAAAATTTTATTTCATTTTATTTAATTATTTATAACTAAATTAAAATATTTACGTCGAAGAATCCAATCTTGGAGGCGCTGGAGGACGAAATTTTTTCTTTGGTTCATCTTTTGGGACATATGAAACTTCTGGTCGTACCTTTTTTTCTATTCTACAATTTATAAAATTAGAAAAATTTTTATTAATATTTATGCGAAATCAAAACCAACGTTGGGGTGGCCATTGCCCGTTTTTTAAAGGCCTCACGTTCCCTTAACAAAGCTGGATCCATTATTTGGATTTGTTAAGAACCTTTTACAATTATCAAGTAAAGTTTAGCTATTCTAAAGTTCTACTCTAATTTTCTTCAGAATTGTTGCTTCACATTCGCCTTAATGTTAACAATTCCGGTACATTAATTTACTTATAATAGAAATTTGGAATCATAAATATTGATAAATACTTTAACATTAATTTGAAAAAATTTATTTTATCTAAAATACTTTCTCCATACAAAGTTTATAATCATTTAAGAACTGTCAAAGTGACAACCGGGATACAAAACATAAATTTACGTGGGCAAAAGAGCTTTTTCGCGTATAAAGGTGCTGCGTATAGGGACGCAGCATCGTTCAGAAAAATATCGATGTTCTAACATCGCTACTTTCAAAAGTAGAACATCGATGCTTAAGAATCATGCATCGGAAAATATGTTATAAAAAATATTTATTGATTGAATTTTTCTTTTAGATTAAATTAAACAAGTAGCTAAAGTAATTTTGTGTTTCTTAAAATAAAATTTGATATTATATAATTTATTTTTCATTATGGAACTTAAAAATAATTATTTTGATAGTCTACTGCCTAGTAGACGGTTTCTTTCTTTAGTTAAAGTAGCTCCTGCTTTGGAGAACAACCTCTCACTTGGCATTGAAGTTGCCACGGTTGGTAAATATTTCATAGCTAGCTTATACAAATTTGGGACCAGAGTTTTTATATCATCCCATATTTCAATAGCATTTCCCTTGATTGGAGTTACAGGGAATGATAAAAACATGTGTAACTCTGATTTTGCTCTTGTTCTGGCTGTCGTTTTCTTTTTTATATTGTCATGAGTTAGTTCTTTGTGATATCTCCATATATCATGTTTGCATTCATAGTTTTCATCTTTTCTGATTCATCAGAAGACTCAGTTAGTGAAGCTGTCGCTTGCATATTTGCTACACACTTGTTAATGTAATTGATGATTAATATCCTTAGCAGTCGAATTTATAAAATGAACCATTTCTTTGTCTTATTTTTTATTAAACAAACAACAAATCAAAGGCAATGGTATGATCAAATATCGTTTTAAAAAATCGTTCATAAGAACGATGTATTGGATTTCACCATCGATGTGAAAATATCGATGTTTATGAACGATACATCTATGTTTTAAAAAATCGATATATGGCTTGCATCCCTAGTTGCGAATGAGTAAGAGTTTTTTGAAAAAAATATATATATTATTGTTACGATTAAAAAAAGTTTTTAGATTATTTTATTGTGATTATATGGTTTCAAAAGTTATTTGGTACGATTTGTATCCTATGTCATAAGCATAAGCCTTTTAGAAAACGTTCCTAGAAGGATTTTTCAAAATTCAAATTATTTTTGGAGATATAGCTGTTTAAGTGACGTATGGCTCATATGTACTGCGCCTAGCTTTATCCGAAACTTTGAAGGCCTTTTTCTCGAAACTACTTTTTTCGAAGCAACCGTTTAAGTGACATATGGCTCATACTGCGCCTAGCTTGGTCCGAAACTTTGAAGGCCTTTTTCTCGAAATTACTTTTTTCGAAGCAACCGCCATGATTTCTCAAGTTCTATTGAACTGATTCACTTGAAAATTGGCGTGAGGATTCTTTATACATTTCCCTATCGCAGGAAATAGGATTATAAAAAAATTTCAATTTTTCGCGAAACTTCGAAATTTTTTTTTTTTTTTTTTCAATTATCCATAGTGGTACTCCTCTAGATTAACTATATATTCGCTTTTTTTTTTATTTCAGATTACTCGTTAAAATCGTGGTGACCATCGAGTACTATTTTCTTTACACCCCTGTAACTTTTTGAATTTTTGGTTTTTTTCTACGTAAATTACCTTGTATTCAAAATAAATTTGGTAATATTTTTGTTTTACGTATCTTTATAAGACTATATAAAAGTTTAATTTATAATTTACAAATAAATACGGAATCTATTTGGAGGGCAATTATTGAACGTAATTTTAACCATTGAAATTTATATTTAAAAAATTGCTAAATACATCCTTTGTCTAGTAATTCTAGTTCAATGACAATTTGTAATAATTTGATAAACTTTAGTTGACTACATAGTAGGAGGTCTAATTATTATCTGACTATATGCAACATTTATGAAGATATCGCTAATAATGCCCCTGTTAGTATCATTCTATCATTATTTGCCTCAGTATGTTATGCAATTGCACCAAAATTGCATTATATTTGTTTATTATTTTGATAACAAGTGTAAAATGTGAAGAAATTTTACAATTAGAAAAATCTGAAATTTCCGGTATTCTGTCTAATCCTCATAATTGTTCGCTAAATGCTTGTGAAGCTATTAAAATTCTTTTTCATTATTTTACGTTATCAAAATTGGATAAAGTAGAAAAAGAAAAAAATATAAAGTCTTCATATGTAAAAAATGTTCCGTTTACATTTGAAAATGATATAGAGAAAAGAATAAAAGATGTTGAAAGACGATTACGATCTGTTGAACAACCAGTATGGAAATTAAAAGATGGTAGTAAAAAAGCATGGAATCATTGTACAGCAGGAATCTGCCGATGTACACCAAATACAAAAAGTTTTATTTGTTGGAATACAAATTTAAAATATATTCCTGCTACTCAAATTATACCAATGGATATGGTTTATATGTAATTAGATAGTTTCTAATAACTTGTACTTTTTCCTTTCATTTATACAAAATATAAAAAAATATTGTGAAGTATATTTATAGTTATTTAGTTTATTTACATATATATTTATCTACAATTGTTTTGAATATGAAATTTCATATTTTAAGCAAGTATATTTGTAGAGACTTGTCAGGAAATCAACTTTCTACATTGAATAAAGATACCTTAAGAGGTTTAACTCATCTTCTGGAATTGGATCTATCAAATAATCACTTAGATTTTCTTCCTAGTGTATTATTACAGGATTTAGATGGCCTATTGCAATTGTAATGAATTTATTTTAATAGCTAATAATGTTATTTTTATTAAATTTTTATTTTAAGGCGCTTACAAAATAATAAATTAGAAGAAATCGATTCAAGAGCTCTTCTTAAACTTCGTAATTTAAATATTTTAGATATTAGTAAAAATGGTTTAAATTCTTTAACAGAGACATTATTTCATAATAATAACAAACTAAGGGTTATAAATTTGTCGGGAAATAAAATTAAATATTTACCAATTAATTTGTTAAAAGAACAACAATATTTAGAAGAATTTTACATAGCTAATAATGAAATAGAAGCACTAAATAGTGGTATATTTTCAGAAGTGACAAGTTTAAAAATGCTTGATATATCTGAAAATTGTATTGGTATTAAATCATAAATTTTTAATGAGATATAGATTCTTTTGTAATATATCTTATTTGTAGTTAATATATCTGATGAGGTTTTTATATCATTAATTTACTTAGAAGTGCTTTCTTTGCATAATAATAAATTAAATAAAATTTCAAAATATACTTTTGCTAATCTAACAGCTTTGACAACACTTGATTTGACATTAAATTGGATAAGTATGGTAATTGATATTTTTATAAAAAGTATTCAAAAGTTTTTAGCTAAAATTAATTAAAAAAATATTTTTTACTATATTTTATTCTAGATCCATTCAGAAGCATTTTTTAAACTTGAACGTCTACAAGATTTATTACTTGGTCAAAATAAACTTTCTAGCATTCCAAATGGACTCTTTTCACAAATGAAAAATTTAAAAAGACTAGCATTATTTTCAAATAATTTGACTATATTAAAAGGAAATAATTTTTTTGGATTAAATAATCTTCGTAATTTAATGCTTAACAATAATATTTTGAAAACAATTGAAACAGATGCCTTCTATCCATTAGTATCCTTAGAAAAATTGTAAGAAATAAATTAATACTAATATGACTAATTAATTTACTTTTTTATTTCTTTGTTTACTTTAATTTTTATTTGATAGGCGTATTGATTCCAACAAATTGCTATTTTTACCAAATGGATGTTTAGATAAACTTCCAAAATTGATATCTGTTAAACTTGATAAAAATCCATGGCATTGTGATTGTAAAGCATTATATTTAGCTCGTTGGATACGATCATATTATATGAAATTATGGGATGGTCAACCAATGTGCCGTGGACCTGGAGACTTAGGAGGTAATGAGGTAGGCTTATTACGATATGATGATTTATGTGATGGTCAGTGGGCAAGTATGCTCTCATTATCACCTCGTCTACCTGTACGTAAAAGTCAAATTTCAAAACCAAAAAATTTTTCAGATTATATTGATACATATTTGAAAAATATTTATACAACAAGTAAAACTAGTATTATTAATGTACATACGACTAATAAAGTTGTAACGAGATATTTAAATGGAGAAAATACATCATTATAATAATTTAAAAAAAAATATTTTTTATTTTTATTCTTTATTTTTTTTTATTCAGTGTTTGTTTACTACAATCTTAATCTATTTACAATTAATTTATTATTACTATTAACTAAGTGTGTGTGACGTGTGCGGGAGTGAAGATCTAGTGATCAGTTCCCTATAAGTGTTAGTATTACTATGTTAGGTCATGCGGTTTCTTGCGGTGAAGCCGTATTGTCTGGCTTGTTGTGTACAGCAGTAGTGCAGCTTCTATGTTAGGGTGATGATGGAGTCTTTTTTTATGTTTTGCAGCGTGTTCTTGGATGACTTCTTTTACCCATTTAAAAAACAACTAAAAAAAACAAAATCTTTCCTACAAAAGCAAATTTAACACTTTGAGGACTGCGCAGTTTTTTCTATTTCACTTCATCCGGCGGTAGTGAAAATTATAATTTGGTTTATTTGGCAGCGTCTTGTACAAAATGCTTAACAAAAAATTAAAAAAAATTTCGTTTTAACTTTTTTAAAGTTCTTTTCATCTAACAAAATTATTGCCGATTTTTTTAGTCAAGAAGGTTTACTTAAGCTGATGTCAATTTTTCTTATCGCTATGTGGGTAGAGAGTGGCTCTAAATAAAACGCTTAGCCTTTCTAAAGTATTGTAAATTTTCAAAAAATTATTAAATTTTCTGTCTTTTGAAATAAATTTTCAATATTGATTTCATATTTTGTATAAATCGTTCTTGATCTTAAGTTTAAATATCTTATTTGAATTTTAAACGTTTTTTATAACTATTTTACGCTTTTTATCTGCCTCATACTACTGCGCAGTTTTTTCTATTTCACTTCATCCGGCGGTAGTGAAAATTATAATTTGGTTTATTTGGCAGCGTCTTGTACAAAATGCTTAACAAAAAATTAAAAAAAATTTCGTTTTAACTTTTTTAAAGTTCTTTTCATCTAACAAAATTATTGCCGATTTTTTTAGTCAAGAAGGTTTACTTAAGCTGATGTCAATTTTTCTTATCGCTATGTGGGTAGAGAGTGGCTCTAAATAAAACGCTTAGCCTTTCTAAAGTATTGTAAATTTTCAAAAAATTATTAAATTTTCTGTCTTTTGAAATAAATTTTCAATATTGATTTCATATTTTGTATAAATCGTTCTTGATCTTAAGTTTAAATATCTTATTTGAATTTTAAACGTTTTTTATAACTATTTTACGCTTTTTATCTGCCTCATACTATTTTTTATTTGATTTCAAAATCTTTTGTTTGTATACATTTAAAAAAAATAAATTGCATTTATAAACTATTACGTATGTACCAAAGTACACAATGCATTTATACTCAAAAACACTCTAATCCTAACTCGTTTCAAACTGTATTTCAGTATCGTACATATTCATTTATTTAGTTGGCTTGTCACTTTAACTTACTTTATTTAACAAGTTTTCTTCTTTGTCAACCTATCTCAAAGCAAACAGCCTTATTTTTATTTTTTACATTTATTAAAGTACTCCTGAAGTACTGGAAAATAAATAGAGGTGTTTTGTATACCTAATTGGCCATACAGACTGGCTAAGTTTTCAGCATGTTTTAATTCAAATACCAATATCTGTTAAGGATCTACGTCAAAATTATCGACTCTATTAATGTGTAGTAGCAACAAAACGTTGGGGTTTTCTTTGTTATAATTTCAGATTGTATTCATAGCTCTTTGTGGATTGTTTTTAAATATATATTTAATTCTAGAGAAGACACATTTTAAACAAAATTTTTTAATTTTTTTATATATTTCATCTAATGATTATTATTTTCTTCATAAAAAATTCAAAACAACTTTACTATTTTTATATTTTTGATTTTATTTGTGCTTTTGTGCATTTTAATTTAATAAACAAAATATTAAAACTCTTATAAAATATAAAATTGTGCATTAATAAGTAGGATTTAATAAAATATTTTTAATATAATAAAATATATCCCATCAACTAATAGGATCACAGATTTGGTAACTTTTTTCCACCTTTATCGGCTTTTTTAACAATATTTTTGATAAATTTAAAAAAAAAAACCATATAATAAATTTTAAATGATATTAACTATACTTTAAGCTATGGAATTTATTTTTTAAGCACCCTTTTCAGCTCACAAAAAAAAAAACAAAACAAAACAAAAATATAATATATTATTAATTAACAATAGTTTTCTAAAACTAAATAAAAACTTAATAAAAGTAAACTTCTAAAACCTTAAACCAATTTTCTTAATTTTAAAAATTTATTTTAAAATGTAAATCTATTAATATTCTATTAATAGTTAAAAAAATTTTCTGAAGTTTTAATAAAATATTTAAATTCATTTTTATTTTTTTTATGTAACGTTTTGAAATGCTCAATTTTGACATATTTATATAAATTATATAAATTATTTTATATTGTACTTGAATTCAATTGAAAAATAGTATCACCATTATTTTTTGCTGAGGTTTATTACAATAGAAGCTTAAAGATGACCATCAAAATCAATTTATTGCTGTTTAATATACTATTCTGGGAGAAAGTTGATTTAATTATATTAATTTTTAGATTCGATTAATGTAAAATCTATTAACAATTAATTATGATTCCAGATTAATATTTTAGAGTTTTTAATCGTCAGAAATACATAGGGTAAATTTTCATGCTTCTTCTTTGAAAAAACCGGGTTAAATAATTAATAATTACATAATTGTAATAAGCAATTTAAATATTTGAAAAATTTTTGATAATAATACAAAAAAGGTGCTACCCGAATAATCAGGTGAGCTAAATATTCAAATATTATAGTAAAATCTTAAGTAAATCCCATTTTAAAAATTTTGGTACAAAAAACAAAAAATGAAAAGAGTTAGATCAAAGAGATCTTAGTAATTTCTCTGAGAAAAGACCTTAAAAGTTTGAAAAGCCTTCCACCTTGAAAACTTTTAGAGGACCAACATGTTGCAATGATACAAAACCCCTATAAGTCAAGTAATCTTTCACATTTAGAGCGACTATCTTTAGTTTATCTTTGGAACGACAAAATTAAGCCAACCAAAGAATTATTTAATGGGCTTTTAGATATTTTGAGATTGGAAAATCTTGGTAGTTCCTCAGTCGTCACAGTTCTGTATCACATTTATATTGGTTTACAAAAACAATTGGCTGTTAGCCATTCTAAAATTCTACTTGATAAAAGAATTGATGGGTTGCATTTATTTAAGAGCTCCCAACAGACATTGTGGCCAATTATGGGGAAGATTGTTAATGCTTTCTTAGGTATTATAATAAATGAAGTTTTTCTTGGCAAACATAAACTACATAACATTGTTTTAGTCTTTAGTTTTAAAAAGGACAAGAAATCAATTTCAAAAATTACTAAGTCAAAGTTAGAAAGACTGAAATTATTTAATTTTAATGGTAGTAAAGGAAAAAGTGTGGTTTTGTATTTTTTAAGTTTAGTCGAAACATTAATAAATATTAATTTTTATTTATAGTTTCAATTTTATTAAATCTATAGACATAGGAACATAGTTCCGGAAATTTGTTGTGATATTAATAAGTGTCTGTCGAAAGATTGATTCGTTACCAAATTTGATGTCTCTTAAAATGGATAGGTTTTAAATTGCTTATACTTAAAATCAACCTTTTAACATTTACTGATATTAAGTACTCAAGAAAGTGTCAGCCTAAACTGAACTCCGTCATCGAAGCTCTAAGTGACTAAAGATATATTGGTTGAAAGCTAAACTCATGTCAGGTTTTTATATGTTTTTTAAAACTATTAATTAAACAAAAATGGTGCAAGCAATTCCAATAAAATTGTTAAGATTAATGTCATGAAAAACGGCGGTTCATAATTGAGTTGAAGGTTTTTGGATTTTAACATTATTACTACTAAAACTAAATAGAAGTTTTAGTTCTTTTTTTCTTGTGTTTTTGATCGCTTAATATAAAAAAATTGATACTTATATATTTAAAGCTAATAAAATGAAATTAAAAACTTAATATTACACGAAAAATATAATTTGAAATTAATTAAATACTGCTTTTTTGTCTGCAAAAACTTTTGATTTCGATATTATCAAATGAACTAAGAGCTGTGTGTCATTAAAACTAAAAAAAAAAAAGGAATGAAAAGTAATAGAAACTTTAATCTACTTCTAATTTTCGAAAACTTCCAACCATTCCAGCATCAATATCTGAATCATTATTTGCAACAAAGCTAGCACCTTCTTTGGTTACTTCTATTTCCATATCGTCCAAAGCAAGTATCGCAGCTCGTTTTTGCTTTAATTTTTCTTTGAATTCTGCAATCATAATGCTTAATGGTACTGTTCCACCATATTCTAGAGGTAATATTGATGGATCAATTTTATTTTTAAGTTCATCAATACTTTTGTGTAGCTGTAAATATGTAATGATAAAAAATAAATTTGAAAAAAAAACAATAATTTAAACTTACAATAATTCTCTTCCTAAGCTTTTCACTCAAAACTGAAATACCAAATTCAATCGGCTTTAAAGCATATTGTGGTATATTAATGAAATGTGTCTCCTTATGCCGCATTGGTGTAGAATTCTATATTAATAATATATTATTTATATATAGAAATATTATTTAAAATTCATTTTAACATACTTGTATACATTTTAGAATATTTCTCAAATCAGTTAATGACCATAAACTAACAAAACCCATATTCATACCAGATTCATCATTAATATAAACATAACCAGCAATTTGAGATTCTTCATCATCAAGCAATGCTTCACAAACTAATGAATGAATTCTTGCCATTTGAGACGACGTAAATTTATATGGATCAAATTTTGCTGCTGTTGAAAATAAAATTTGTCTCCCACGATTATCACGTTGCGGTAATGGTACAAGATAACCATTATCAAAAATCTCTTCTAATTCTGGATCATCAATATCAAGCTTTTTAAACCATTGAGGAAATAATTGACGTATAGTAAGATATTTTTCAAGCATTTCACATGCTGATTGAATATTAAATTTTTTTGTTCGTAAAAATCTTAATAAAAATACTGCATCTGTACGACATTTCTTAATATGTGGATGTTTAGCAATCCATTCACGTAATTGAACTAATGCTTGTTTACGTATATTATCATCTTCATGAAGTTCATCTTTAGCAATTTTTCTTAGTTCTGATGATAGTTTACAGGTGTATGGATCATAATCATCGGGTGCTGTTGCCAGTTCAGTAGCACGAATAGCTTCAGTTTCCAACACTTGAAAAAAAAATAAAAATAAACTTAAATGTGTTTTTTTAGGATTTTTTGATAAGATTGGTATATAGTTTAAAAAAATACAAAGTATTTTAAATTTTTATTAAAACTGGTCATAAAATATATTATGTACTTTAGCCTAACACAGACCCAAGTATCAGCTGCAGCTGTGGTGACAACAAGATATATTATTCAAAAAAAAAGGTAGAACTAGGTTTTCATAAGTCTTCTTTCCAGCAGCAAAGAAATCAGTGACTGAAGTCGCGACTGCTGCTAGGCTCAAAAACTAACCGCTTTGGCCTGCGTCAGGCTTTTACACAAGAACTACCAATATTTTATGTATACCCAGTTGTACCAATCCGTCAATTTGACGGATGCATAAAAAATGGAATTAATACAAAAAATTGTTAATAAATAAACTTCAATTTTTATTTTAAATTAAAATAAAAAAAGCAAACATTCATTTAAAGTATATAAAGATGGGCACTCACTTAGTGCACATATCTCCGCAAGTAAATTTTTTGACGTCATAGACTCACGCTAAGTTGTTGATTCTGTTCCCCCTCATATGTGGATATTTCAGCGTGAAATTCATGTGTACGTCATTTTGACGTCATGAATGTTACCCGCGGGGATATGTGCACTAAGTGAGTGCCCACCTTAAGGAATAACAAATTTTTAATATATATTATAAAATAGAATTTATGTGGCACACAACAATTATAAAGTTTATGCCTGAAATATAGCAATCCGTCGAAATCCCAAAATTTCACTTTTGTGAATATAGCTTCCTATTAAGTAATTGTTGTTTAGATTAAAGAGAAAAAAAATTTCAAAAAGTCAGTAGTTGTTTAATTTGAATCATGTACCTGAAAAAAAACATTAAGATAGTAAGGCCAATGATCTAAAATTGTAATTAATTATACCTTTAAACAATGAAATTGGGGTAATGTCATTGAATTTTTCATAGCTATTAAGAAATTGAACTCAGAGCCACAAACTAAGCAAGTTTACCATTATAACCAGTCTTTATAATATTACATAAGCCAAGCTAAAAAATTTATTACATAATTTTACTATGTTTTTTTTTTCCTTCATAAAACTCCAATAACCCTGGAGATTTTAAGCAGTCAAGATTGGTTTTATATTTAGAACTTGTAGTTGTAGTTATACTGGAGGAAAAAAAGGTACTTGTTCCCTATTATTATTTACCACTGGAAATCAAAGATAAGTTTTCATCTCAACAGAGAAAAACTGCATGAAAACTCAAAAATAGTTACAATATTACAGTTATATATAATATAGGTACATAATACAGTTGTCACATTGACTAAAAATGTGAAGCACGTAACGAGAAAAAAAACTGACGTCATATGATCTGGTTTTATTTTTTCTATTGAATTTCTTCTATAATTTTCTGGTTATGGGTATAATTGAAATTTTACACGTAGGAGTTTCAATGAATTAAGAAATATTTCAAGAAATATATAATATATATAAATATATATTTTATCCTTCAGAATGAACTTAAAGTATTTTAGTAATTAAATAATAAAACTTATTTAAAACTTTAAAAAAATTTTTGGAATATAAAAACGTACTCCTTTTAGACCCTAAATTTTTTTTAGTTTTGACTAATTACAATCAAAGATTCGATTTTTGATCGAAGCTATTTCAAACATATCCAAAGCCTAAAGCATGAATAACACTTATTTACTAAAAATATATATTTCTTTAGTTTTTATTAATCTAAGATATTAAGTAGATAGTTTTTACTTTAAGAAACTACAGGAGTCAACAATTAAATAAATCTACTAATAGTAAAAAAACTCAGTTTAAATTATCTAATATCGTAAAACGAAAATCTGATAACTTATGTAAATTTTGGGCTTAATTGGGCCAATATAATAGCCAGTTTATGTAATCACACCCATGACATTATTGACAACTATAAAATCGTACCATCATTAACATGAAATAAATAATTCAAATAACATACTCTGTTTGTTATAATTAATTTATGATAGGCACCGATGAATTTTCTTGTTTTGTTTTATTCACTTCATTTAGCTGATATTATGATTATAATAGAAAAGTAAAATCATCCAAAATTATTTAGATAATATCTCAACAAAAAACGAATATTCAAAAAAAATTACAATCAAAAATTTAATATAGAAACGACCTTGTGACCGTTAATTATATCATAGCATTATGAAAATTACCTGAATTTATGTTAAACATAGTTCAAGAATGTACCTAATATAATTTTGTGGCAGTAAAATTAATTTCGTACATTCTTTAAAAAATCCTATAAAAATCATTTTTTCAGCTAATTATAACATAAAACAAAACTAGATAATATATACATATATATCTTTATTATTGAATTTATTAATTTTTTTAATTGGTTAATTTTGATTGTTAAATATTTTTTAATAGTTTATCAAAAATATTCCATTAAAATCCATGAATTGTATGTTAAATCTATGATAAAACTTAAGCCACTAAATACTTTCCAAGTTTAATCATAGAAAAAACTAAAAGTGAAAAATTTTTCAAGGCTTTGGTTCTATTATATGTAACATATGAAAAGGATTTTTGATCTTTATGACTTATCTATGTCATACATTTGAGTAACAAATGTCTATAAATTCCATACGAATGTAAAAACTTGGTTGGTGAAAGTAGTGTGCAAAATTTGAAAACGATTGATCAAATAGATTTTGAGTTTTCATGCGTATCGACTTCGAAAATAACATGAAAACGTTTTATAGTTTTGCTCACTAAAAACTTACAAATACAACTTGCGTTAATTCTTTTACACTCACACAGAGTCGTCAATGCCAGATCTATAGAGCAAAGAACTTTTATCAAGAAGATCTAGAACAAAGTTTCCCAAATTATTTTGGTCGTGGAATTCCAAAAAATTTGTTGCCAATGAGCGCGGAACCCTGAATATTTTTTAAACATCCACTTAATTAGTATTATTTTGGATTTTATTAAATTAAACAAATTTCAGAAATGGGAAACAATTCATCATAGAAATAATGAATGAAAATGAAAATACATTTTTGATTTTTGTTTTATTTTGAAAGGATTTTGGACCCAGTAATTTTCCTAATTCTATAGGTCACTGAGAGATTGCTGTAAGCTGGACAGATGTGTTTTTATACCATCATGTATTTCCATATCTAAATCCACTTCAGATTCTTCGAGAAAATCACTAAGCGTCTGGAAACACTCGAAGTCATTTTGCTCCACAGTTGAAATCCAATATTTTATTTTCCTTGAAAAGGCGACCAATTGATCTTTTGTTTACAATATGTTGACTTGTTATCTTTCCAAATCCAAACATAATTTTTTCAATTTTTCAAATATATTATTTATATTATTATATTAAAGCTCATCATAGGGGTGTGGCCTCGACCATGAATGCACGTACAATATAACAAAAATGAAAAGAAAAGCGCATATAAAAATTCGCATTGAAAAGGACTTTACTTGCCTTCAAAAAGTAGGGATACGTTCCGTAACTTTCTAAAATTGCATAAAACCAAAACAATGAGTTAAAATCAACTTAAAACCGCATAAAAAAGTTTGCTGAAATTAAAAGAAATAGGCTACTTAATAAATTACTTCAAATATCTGAAAGAAATTCATATAAAAGCTTAAAATAAACTTGTATTCAAACTTAATTCATTTTATTTTATTGAAAAGTAATATAGTTTTCCATTTTTAATTATTTTCGCTATCTGATAATGGCTTGCACTATTTGTGAAGTGGTTCCAAATCACCTTCATCAGCAGAAGAGACTGTCTCTGAAATAGATATTTGCGGTAAAGGCGATCGATTTTCACAAACTTAATTCTCGTTTTGTATAGCTCTTTCTTTTCTGACAATGTAATCAGTAATTAAACTTTGCGATGAATTTACTACTAATTTTTTATGTATGTTGTATCATGTATCATGTACAAAGGGAATCACGAATTGCAAAAGCTCACTCTAAAAACAAATACAAACCGCACAACTTCAAAATCGTATAAAAATAATCCGCATAGAACGAGACCTTACATTAAACAAAATTCTTATTTTGTTTTAATGAAATAAAATTTATCACGTGGAACCCCTAAAGTTTTTGGTGGAACCCTAGGGTTCCACGGAACACACTTTGGGAATCACTGACTACTAGAGTATCTTTTTGTTCTGGTCTATACAGAACACTATCTTTTTTACTGAAAGAAAGCTTAAAGTTTGCTCTAGAGTTTAGAGCAAACAATACGCTCAAATGCTCATAACTGGGGCAAATTTTCTCCGATCGTCTTGAAATTTCGACACAATATATTTAATACATTAATTTAAATAAATCAAAAAAAAACAATTACATGCTCTATCCCGTAAATGTATAAAGTTGCTTCAATAACAACCACGATATTATATGAATATTAATATAGAGAGCATAAAAGTCTTTTGTTTACTATATTTAAAATTAGCTCTTCTTCATTAGTTGAAATAGTGTAATTTTTTTAAAGTCATAATTCCTTTATTTTTGGTGAAAAAATTAATAAAATTTGATCTGGGATGACCTCCAGAGTCACAATCTTTGCTACTTTTGGCTTAAAGTAATTATGATAGCTTCATCTTTCACAAGCTTCTTATTTGTAAACTTTTTCATTATAATTGACACATGAATTGATGTGATAGAAACTAATAATTTTGCTAGTTGCAATAAACATTTATAATGTTTTTATTGTATAATAATTTCATAAGCCTAAAGTCTTTCTTTTTTATTTAAATGTATCTAGTATATTAAATATTATTATATATGTATATATATAATCGGAACTAAGAAAAGATTATTAAATTTTTCAAAGTTATAAATTGGAAAGGAAATGACAGCAAAAAGAATGTACTTTGTTAGGTAAAAAATAAGGTCTTTGATGAAAAGAGAATCAAATTTGGTTGAAAGTATTATAATGCAAAATTATTAGTTTATTTTTTCTTAATATTCATTGTTTTTTTATTTAAAAAATTTAAAAAATACAAAGTGTTATTTGTTGAAAGTTAAATGACATATGTAAAAGGATCGGAATGTATATATTTATTATAAATAGAAATAAAAAATCTAAAAATTAATAATTATCTTAAATTTAAATTTCCTTTTGAAGTTTACTATGCTAAACTAAATTTATATAATTTAAAAATAAAAAGTATTAGAATTTTAAAGGCAGTTCTTTGATTATATTTAAAATGTATTAAAAAATTAAAATGAATTTAATTACATCATTAGTTACTCACTTTGTTATTTGTAACACAAACTAATATCACTCTGAAGGTAATTTACATACGTTTTGTATCTAAGGTTAACTCTAACTAAAAATTTTCAACAAATTAAATATAGTATTACTTGATTGCATTTACAAAAAACAACTACTAAAATCTTTCTTAATAATTTCTTAAGCTAAATGCACCAAATACAAATTCAATATATAAGTTAAGGTGGGACGTTATATTTATCAGTTCATATAACTTTTTATTTAGATGCCACAAACCAAAGAAAGTGAAAGCGAAAGCAGTTGATTTCGTTTAAAGTTATTATAGTAAAAGTGAAAACTTGATTTTGTGTTTCAACACAAACCAACCGCAACTCTATAGCCTTAAGTAACTAACAAAATTTTATTAACTACAAACATTAAGTTTTATGGATTTATATTATTTGTAGTCATAAAAAAATTAAAAATTAGAAATATATATATATATATATATATATATATATATATATATATATATATATATATATATATATATATATATATTATTTAAAATTAAAACTTTAAGCAAAATCAGATAGAATGACTTTTATAAACGTAAATTTTAAATTTTCGGATCAAAAATAAATAGTACTTAAGTACTTTTAATTTAAGGGAATTTGTTCATCATGCTATCATGAAAAGTTTGATCACTTTCACCTTATATAACCAAATTAATTTTTATATAATTACAAAGACAAAGTATTCAATTTCTATAAAGTTTTTGTAATAAACGGACAAATAAATTTAATGACAAAATTAAATTTTTTATATGACTTATTATTACGTAGAAAATTTTTAAAAAAACATTCAAATTTGCAGAAAATTTCTTTTAAATTAAAAATAACATAATTATTATCTAATATTTAATATCAATGTAAATGAAATATTTCTTTAGTTTAAGATTATCAAAAATTACATAAGTGTAAGAAATTGAAAAATTTTTGAAAAAAAATTTTGATTAATATATCTAAAAAAGAAGAAGAAGAAATAACATAGGTATGAATATTATTAGTTTAGTTTTTTATATTATAAGCAATGAGTTAAAAGTATAAATTTCAGACCAAATCACGCTAAGAGCAGGATACATAATTTTTTTGTTTTAAAGGAATTTCTTAAGCCGACAATGTTATAAAAATTATGTAGTAAGGGATTCAAGCTAAACTTTAAAATTATCATAATCATTTATTCAATATTAATAGTAACATTTTCTTTTGAGTTAGTCAGACTTTTCCAATCTTTATTCATAACATATATAAATATTTCGTTTTCAAAGAATTTAATTCTTTTCTTTTTATTGTTTGTTAATGGCGTTGTAAAAGTTTTGATTAACGGGATCCAATCTTCCATTACCCATTAATATTTTAGTGATAATAAAGAAAAACTCCTTAGATGCCTGAGAAATTTGACCAAAATAAAAATATAAACCATCGCGGGAAATTATCTAATCTACTTTTAATGGTGTATATTAAATATGTAATATTCTTTCTCCTCAGAACCTATTACACTGTATTTACATGTGAGAAAAAAATTTTGTATGACGAATCGTGTATCTAACATATTGTAATCGTGTATATAAATACAGACTTTAAAAGCCCGTATATAAGGAAATTTGTGAATTTATTGATAATTTACAGGTTGTCCAACAGAACAAAATTAGGCCCCACAATATTTTCCCTTTAAATATATCTATTATCTAAATTATTATTTGTTTTTATTTTGTTTTGTCCTTTTGTTATTGAATTAATTAATTTAAACACTTTATTTCTGCACGATTAGATGATACAGTGTCAAATTTCCAGTCACTACAGTGAATTAGGCTATGTAGAAGCATTTTTTTGTACAGGAAGTTAATAAGTTGTATTGGTTGTCAGTGGAGCATGGGTATAAGGGGACCAGTTGTTTTAATTTTATTCGTTTTTTCAACTTTTGTAATATTTGTATTCGTGATTCCTACGTATGTGATTAATTCAAAAAGTTAAGAGTTTTCGTAGTTCCGTATTTGAGTTATTATAAAGTAAAAATTTTCAAAACTAGCCAAAAAAAAGTTAGACTGGACCGAGCAAAGTTATTGCTTCGCCAGCACGATCGTAATGAAATTCCGAACATTGTGTTTTTCAACGAGAAAAATTTTCCTACTGAGCAATTTGTAAAAAATCAAAACGACCATGTTTACTTAAAACAAAGGTCGAGTGAGAATTTAAGCTTTCGTACAGTAACTCGAACTCGAAAACCACCACAAATTATGGTATGGGCAGCCGTTACCGCAGATGGGTGCTCTCCAATCGTCTTCATCGAGCCTCGTGTCAAAGTGAATGCGACATATTATCAGGAAAAAGTCTTGCAAGTGGCTTTGAAGGCGTGGGCAAATAAACGTTTCAGCTTGAGTCTACGGATGTTGCAGCAAGACTCGACACCATCGCATAAAGCGCGTGTGAACCAAGAATGGTTACAAGAAAGTGTTTTGAACTTCATTTACCACACAGAATGGCTATCACCAATTTCACCAGATGCAAACCCCATGGATTTTTGCATTTGGTCTGTTTTAGAGGCTAAGGTTCGCACGAAAAAATACCATAGTATTGATGCGTTGAAGCAAGCGATTGTTCGAGAATGGGAAAAACTTCCAGAAAATCACATTCGTGCCGCATATGATGCTTTCCGAGACTGTTTGAAGACAATAATCAAGAGAAAAGGTGGACATATCGAGCGAAAATGACTCTAATATAAAATATTATGTAATTCCAAGTATTTTGACTTTGGTTCCGAATAAAGCTCATTTAGATTATAAAAATTATAGCATTTTGTATTCATGACCGAACCCTGTATACGTGATCATTATGGTGATAGATATCACATCAACAAATGTAGAAGCTTAGCAAAATCTTTAAAGGAATATAGTAAAAGCTAACTGAGCAAACGAAATTATCAAGAAATTTTATGCAATTAATAATTATTGTTAAATTTTCTGATAACTGAAATAGCAATGAATGCTTGTTCTCGCGTGTATAAGAATTAATTAGATATCAGAGTTGATTATTTTGTACAGCTCATACTGAATTCATCTAAATTAATTTTATGACAAACAGATAGATCAATCTTTTCAAAGTGTAGGTGTCACCAAATAATGATGACAAGTATTGATTAGTTTATTTAAACTAAATCTACTTTGAATATGATTTTTTTTTGCATTACTATGAAACATAAAATAATTCAACTAAAGAATATATGAAACTTAAGAAAAAATAGAAAAGTTATTTTCATTTAAATAAGTCAATTTGAAAAATTATTTACAAAATTTTCAAACGTCTAAATGAAATACAACAAAGCCATATTAGAGTATAAAATGGAAAAGACGTTAAATAAAAAGAAGAAGAAACACACAAAAAAAAAATATAAAAAATTTTTCAAATTACTTCAAAACTATAATTAAAATAATTGAAATTATTAGGCTGTCTTAAGTAATCAAATTCCTTGGCCTTAAAAAATTTAGATTTTACCACTAAAAAAGAATTTTTGTATTTATTTACTGCACTCGCAGTTTAAGTTTAATTTGGATTAATTCAAGGTTTTTGAATTTTATATTAATTGTATTTGGTTGACGGGTTCATGGTAAATATTTATAATTTGTAAATTTCAACAAAAATTTTTCAATATAAAAAGCGTATAATATAAATTGATCCTCTAAACGATTAATTATTTTAATCCATCAGATATATTTCAGGAAAAACAGTTTGATGTAGCCTAATATTAATTATTATTAATACCCGTTTTTTGTATTCAAATTCATAAAATTGGATTTGACATTCACTTATTGAATTCTTAAAAAGGTGAATGCTTACTTATTGAAGTTTCACATAAACGTTTAAAATATCTCAAAGGGCTTACCTAAGAAGTTAATATAGCATTTAAATATATGCAAAAGAACAGGAAAATAAGTTGGATAACATCTAATTAATTTTTAATTTTAAAATATCAGAAATATTATAAGAAGTTTAAACTGTTAGTGATTGGTTCCGATTCTAAATTCACAAATATTTTAATATCACAAAAGACTTATGCTGAAATCAAATCAAATATGGTTTTTAGTATGTTGTAAAGTCTATACAAATTTGTAAGTTAAATTTACATTTTATGCTGATTTGTTACATGTGAAATTAACATTTAATATGATAAAATAAGAATTTATTTCTCTCAAATCTATACTTAAAATTGCATATTTGATCATAGTTATCAAATCCAATATTGGATAAAAATATTATATAGTTAAGGACAGTGGCGGATTTAGGCATAGTAGGCCCGGGCCTAGGGCGACAAAATTTGGGGGGCGCCAAAAAATTCAAGTATTCTAAACGAAAATTTATTTTGTAACTAATGTAGTGGATTATTTTCTTAAAAAATTTTTGGGATATGATTTATTGTATAATTGTATTGAATTATAGTTTTCCTAGCCTTTGTGAACCCACTAGCTGCTTATGTTCCTTGTGGAGCTCACTCATTAAATCTTGTTGGAAAATGTACAGTAGATTCTATTCCAGAAGTCACAGATTTTTTTGATACTTTGCAGGCACTTTTCAACTTTTTTTCTGTCTCTACTCATCGTTGGGAAATTTTAATATCAAATCTTAATCGAAATCTCAAAAGTTTATGCGTAACTCGTTGGTCAGCGAGATATTATGCTTGTCGTACATTGGTTGAAGAGTGGGATAGTGTCATTAAATGGCTCAAATTTATTGCTAATAAAAAAACCGAAAATCAAAGTACTCTTTCTGATGCCGAAGGCTTATTAAATAAAATTAGGATATTAGAAACTGCATTTTTAGCTATCACATGGAATACAATATTAAATCGTTTCAATGCAGTTAACGTGAAGTTTCAAAATGTGAAAATTGATATAACTAATATCCTGCAATTGCAAGACTCTTTAGTTGAATTTTTAGTTTTTCCACATTGAAAGTCAAAGTGGAGAATTTCAACCAGAAAATGGATCGCATTATTTCAGAATTAGAATTTTTAATCCCATTTTGGATCATTTAACTGTAGAATTAAACCGTCGTACCATGTCATATATTAAATTAAATGATAGTTTTGCCTTTTTAAGTCGATTGACAGAATTAAAATCAAACGAAATTGCTCAATCTGCAAATAATTTAGTAAAAAAATATCCAAACGAATTAGAAGATGCTCTACAAGAAGAATGTATTCATTTAAGTGATTATTTATCGTCGATAATGAAAAAACAAAAAGCTTTTTCATTCTTGGAATTGTCTACTATCTTACGAGAAAATGAATTACAAGAAGTGTATCCAAATGTGGATATAGCAATACGTATTTTTCTCAGCATTCCAGTGACTAATTATTCAGGAGAACGTTCATTTTCAACATTAAAACGCGTGAAAAGTTACTTACGATCAAATACAGACCAGGACAGGTTAAATGCTCTAGCATTATATTAACAATTGAAGCAGATCTACTAGCAAAAATGGATTGCAAGGAAATCATTATTAAGTTGGCGAATACACAAGCAAGAAAAAAGTGGTAAAGTAGTAATTTTGTTTTTTTAACTAAAACTTTCACTTCAAAAATAATTATTTGTATTGAATTAGTAATTAATAAATCAATATAATCACTGTGAGTGTTATGAATAAGCACAAATAATTTTTATTTTAAATCCTTACTTAGATAATTAGAAATTATTTTAATTTGTGGCGTTTCAACTGTTGGGCCTAAGGGCGCTACACTCCTCATAAATCCGCCACTTGTTAAGGATGGTTCTTGTCTGTAAGCAGATTGGAATCAAAATGTGACTGTCTACAATACGATGAATACATAATTGCTTTCGTTCCTTTCTACATTCTTCCTTAGGCTTTCTTTGAAGAAAGCTAAGGTTTCCCTCAAATTTAGAAAAGTGCTGTGCATTTAGATCAACTGGTTGGCCGTTTGTAAGAATGTTTAGATTAAATATAACTAAAGCAAAATACTACTAAATGTTTAAAAAAAACCACCAAAGTGGGTAAATACTGTTAACAGGTCAAGTAAAAGTTAAAAAATGCGTATCGTCGAATAAACTGCTCATAAGAAAATCTAGTAAATTAAAGAAACCGTATAAAAAAAGACAGAGCAAAAGTAAGAAACTGCAAATAAAAAGGCCATATAAAACTAAGATTACGTAAAATAAGAACCATGTAAAAACCGCTGTTAGAGAAATTTTTTGAATTATTATTCTAGTCTGAAATCTGAATGAGATCGAATCTGCTTCTATAGGTACTTGATTACTATCACTCGGTAAACACCTTTTTTCTTTTCTTTTATACTTTAATTCCTTACCTAAATTATATCTAGGCTATTATTTTTTTATATCAAGGGTGAATCAGTTTTATTATTAGTATTTTTAATAACAAGTTATAATTTTAATTTTGCAGGCTTGATGGTGGTTTACTTTAAAGCCATCAATTTGTATTGGTTAAATATATCATAACCTTTTCAGGATATATTTTGTTTTACTTGAAATATGCTAAATTTGAGTGACTCTTTTAGTCATCATACCGGAGGGGTCACGGTCAAAAATTGATTAAGTTTTTATTCTTTTGAGAAACAAGTTTTTATATTTCTAAATGTGTGAATAACTTATGTATATAAATAAAAGAAAAAATTTTTAATAAAAAAAATTCAGTTTTCAAAATATTTTTACTATATGAAAATTACTATATTATAAAAAATTTTTGAGAACAAAATCATTCTATTAAGAATATTGTTTTTTCTTTTTTTGACATTGAAAAAATGATCAAATTTATTTACATAAAAAATAAAAAAAATTATTTAAATTTTAAGCTTGGTATTCAATCAAAATAAACCTATTAAAAATTTAGAATATAAATAGATTATATGTCATATTGAAATGTCATGGTTTCTCGGCACATATAATAATTATAAAAATCTAGAATGGACCAGAAAAGAGAAAACGAAGAGCAATTGTGACATTTCCTAATTAAGATGAGCTATTTAAATTTAAGTTTTTCATTTTGAACAAATTCTTTCGTAAATAAATTCACTTTGTCAATAGTTTAAGTGAAATTTTAATTTATAACTCTTAATAAAACTGATATTGCTTTATAGTCTTCTAAAAAATAATACTAATCATTTTTGTCTTATAGGAAATAGGGTCAATCGTAAAGAAGAATATTTTGCATTGGCTGGGACATATGAAGCTACAACACATGAATGATAACATATCCCAGGAAACTAATAGGGCCACGGAGGACCAGAAAGAAATCTTATTATATTTTGGCGGCAAAATCTCGTTTACTTTTAAATCGGAGCATAAACTTTCTAGATTCAAGTTTTGCTTGTATTAAGACTTCTCATGATTTTTTATCGCATAATTGCATCCATCATTATATTCTCACAGAACATTCAATCGCCTGCGTATGACATAGTAGCTTTGAAAAAATTAAGTTTTCGTCACACCGATACACGCACAACCGTATAGTCACTACGAAATACGTGTAGTACATTTAATATATGTTTAGTTTACAAAATAACATCAATGATGTTTCTCAGTCACATTTAACCTAAAGTAAAGTAAAAGAAAGGGGGACAAAATGCACCGCGACCAGTCTTAATCTATTGTGCTCCCAGCCAGACATGTTATTATGGAAACCTAATATTCCGGTCCCTTGCCAGAGCTAGGATCCCTCTCAGACCTATTTCCAGCCCTTCTGTGCAGGTTACTTGTCGAGTGAGAAGATGCTTCACTGTCTTTGACATCACCCTACCACAGTCAAAAGGGTAGGTGAGTAGGCGTCTCCTCTACCTCTTGACAGAATCTGCATTTAAGGGGTTGTTGATCTTCCCAATTTATTAAGGAACTTAAGAAAGGGGCCATGTCCTGTGATGAACCATCATTTAACCTAACTTTCACAAATAATAATCGCTGTTAAATAATACTTGAAAGATACAGTTCGAAAAACTCCTTAAAATTTCTCCTTCGTGTTATTAGTTATCTTGTATTATTTACAAAAGACTAGCAAAAAAAACTAATTTTAAATTAGTTCTCTTGAGAACAATTTTAGAGATTTTCCATAAAAAATTTGAAATTTAAGAATACTTGAGACGTATTTTGATCATTATAAATGTATTATTAGCATTTTATTTATAAATCATTTGTTTGTATTGTTCAGAGTGTTACCAAGCTTTTTGTCTAATTTTAGTATTATTTGATTTTTAAATTTTAAATGGTTAGTATTGGAGATTGCAATTTTTACTATAATATAATCCATGGTTATTTTAAGAACCAATAAAAAGTTTCAAGTGTTTTTCAATAACAATAACTTTTCGCAGAAAATTTGGATATAGTTATACTATAATGTAATTTTCTAAAAATGTAATGTAAAAAAATCAAATGAAAAAAAAAATTTACTGAATTAAACTATACAAACAAATTCTTTATAAATCTATTGGTAGACAGCCTTTTTCCCTTTAAATCTTTATTCTAAAGTATCAGTATTTTTATTGTGTGTTGAATTTGCCCCATTTTTATCCAACACAAATTAATTTATTTTAATATATTAATTAAGAATGTTTTTTTTTGGTATTATGGTATTAAATTTGAAATTTTACTAAAATACTACTTACAAGGGAGTAAAAATAAATTACATTAGTAAACGTGAAACCTTTTGTAAAATATAGTTAATAGCTTACGATTAAACTAAGCCCGCATATCAATTAGAATAAGCTTTGCTTGTTGGTTTGCATGTTCGAAAAACATGTGTTTCCCAAAAAAACGTATGTTATTTTTACTCATTTTTTTTTATAAAATTCTTATGAACATATCTATTACCCAAAATGGGAAATTTTAGGGATAATCGTTAAGACCGTACCAGTGTAATTATATTAAAATGTGAACAAAATTTTTCCCATATAATTCCACAGAATGTTTAACTTGTTAGTTTATGCTGAGCTATTTTATTTGTTTCAAATACTATTAAATCAAGAAGTTTTAAAAATTTCTAAAAAATAAAATTATAGCTCAATGAGTCTAAAACCACTTTTATTTGTAAAAACTAATCTCTTTTAAAAGTGTAAATTAAGATCATATACAATAGTTCTTAGGTCGTGGAAGTATGGAAGTGTCTTTCAACGGCTTTATACATTTACACGACTTTAGGAAACCAACAATTTTTTCAAATTCTATTGAATTGGTATCAAGGTAAAAATTTTTTTAATGTATGTAACAAAAAACAGGTAACCTCATTTTTTGACAATTATAGTGGCGTGCCGTTTTTTATTACCTATTATTTGCATTTGTGTTAATGTAGAGCCGTATCGAATTGAATTACCAAAAGTCACAAACGATTTTAATTATAAATCAAACTATTACAACAACAATTTGAAGTGACATTAATTATATATTAATATTGAACTCTTTTAGAAATCCTATTATAATAAAATATAAATCAAAAAGACCAAACATTCATCTTTAAAAAAAATGATTTTTTGTTTAATATTTGAAAATATCTTTTTTTTTGATTTATGAAAGAAGGTATTTCCTAAAAATATTTTGGAATTATTGTTATGGAATTGTATATTATAGTAATAATAAAATAAAATCATTTAAAAAAATTATTAAAAATAAATTGAATTTATTATACTAAAAAAAGAAATTACTGTGAAATTGTGCTTTATATTAATATTATTAAGAAAATTCATGAAATTCTTACAATTTATTATATTCACTTACTTATTAAATGATTTTAATTATTTAATAAACCTTATAAGAAGCAAAAATATATCAAATCACTCAAACTAATATATATACACAGAAAAATTCCTAAATATTTAGATTTCAAATAAATATTAAAACTGAATTAGTTAAATGATGACTGTGTGGATTTCAGGTATCCAAAACACTGTGCAAATAAAACTAAGCGAAAGTTTCCTAAGCTCCAAATAGATCTATAATGCAGGTATATTATGAATTTTAAGGTGGGATTGCCTATTTTTTGTTTAAATGCCAAATAAAAGTTATGGAGCTGGTTCCATTATTTGTCTGTAGTAATATGAATAATTTTATTTAACTCATTTTATTTTTCAAAAGCAAAATCATTTATTAACTATAAAAAAATTAAAAAAAAAATACTTTACCATTTTGTCATGGTTTTTTTTTAATATAATGCTTTAAGGATCAGATCACATATATGTTGATTGATCATTTTGTCTGAAAAGTTTTGTTTAAAGAATTATTTTTTTGATTTATCCATTTTTTGATTAATATTATTTTATATAAAATGTTTTCGGATATTTTTGTAAAATGGATGTTTTTCCTTTTAATTTTCAAAGTATATTTCAGTGTCATATTAGAATTACTATTTCACACGGGAAATTTTTGTTGGGGATACGTCTTAAGATAGAAAGGTCAAGTCAAGGGATAAACTTTAAAAAGTTATTTATAGTGGAGTCAATGAAGCTTTTAACTTGGAAGTCCGCTGGAATAGCTCCGATTTTGATGATTTTTTTTTTTAAAAGTTTTGTTGTTCTATATTATTCAAGATCAGAAACTTCTGGGAGGAGGGAAATAAATTTTTATATTGTTTAAAGGGTAAGCCTTTCCCGATAATTTGATAAGAATTTTCTACTAATTCAAAACTCAAATATCTTCATCTTGTATTCAGAAACAGTTATTCTACGTCAGTGTGAAAACATTGATAAGCCCTTAGGTAGAAAACTCTTATCAAATTATCGGGAAAGGCTTACTTTGGTAAGTTTTTATTGCACTATGGAAAACACTTACGCCATTACAATTTACCAATATTTTATTGGAAAACATTTAAAGTTTACTAAAATAAGAAAAAAGATTAACTTATGTTGGCATTTTTTAAAGAAAAAAGCAAAAAACGCCAAAAAACCAACGGTTTCATTTTAAAATTTTTTTTCTCCGCCATCTGTTATTATTTTTAAATTTTTGCTAATTTAATAATAAGACGACATTGCATGCTTTAGAAAAATATTTTTTTCTTACTCATTATCGCATTATCGATTCAAAAGTTATAAGTGATAAAGTGCGTTGGGGTGATAACGACGCCATGCAAATATATATATATATATATATAGCATTTAATTTACTGCTGAGAGCTAATTACAAGGAAATTTAAGAATAAATATACTATTCTTAAAATGGATTGTAGTAATGAGTAAATCTTTTGACAGGGTAATTAGCCTCGTATGCGATTTACTCATAAGGATGCTGCCTACTTCACCTCTAGAAGACCTAATGAAGTTACTAGGGAAAGCCCTTCACTGAAAATGAATTCTTAGTGACTTAGAAAATTGTATTATTTGCCTAGACCTAGAAAATTGTATTATTTGCAGGTTTTTGAGTTCTTAAAGTACTAAACATAAATTACTTGTTAATTTTTGTAATATTATCTTTTAGAATCCAATCCGATTCGTTGAACATACGAACCCTAAATAGAGCAATTTTTATTCTATTCTTGGACTCTAAATGGAACAAAATCAAGGAAAGCGAAAACTATTTTAATAGTGGATTATGAATTATAATAAATAGACTAACAGTATTTTGACTAGGTAAAATGATTAAATTCTAAAATTCTACTAGATAAATGTGCAAACTAATTTTTACACGGCCTTGGTATATGGGACTGTTGTGTCTGATGATATATTATATATATATATACAAAATTGGATAAAAATGGCAAGCAAAAAATTTTATAGTTGGAGGAATACGTTTAAAGTAAAGGCGAAATTTATAATTCTCTATCATTTGAATTCAATGGGAAGTCAGAATTACAGTCACATTATAATGTGTGGACACATGGCCAAAGATATCAGCATTTTTTTAAATTCTTTTACAAGATTAAATAACTAAATACAAGGTTAATATTAACATTTGAAATAATAAGTATTTTGTATCATTAGTTTCGCCTAAATGATTTTTATTGAAATGTGAAGCGTATTTCCTCTAACGTTAAGTTATTTGAAATTAAATATATTTTAGTTCAATGACGTTCAAGTAAATACCAGCGACTTTCTTTAACAAACTATGCAATTTCTTTGTATTTAAATAATGTTAAGACAATAAAATTTAAATTCAATGCATTTTACTTATTAATTGTGATTCAAGAAATAGTATTAGAATAAATATCTTTATGATACTCATATTTATTGCATTTTCAAAAAAAAAAAATGATTGTAAAAATATAAAAGAAACAAAAAAACTCTGCTTGAGCTTCTCATAATTAGTTAATGATTTAATTTGCTGACAATTTTCTTTTTTCTTGTGAAAAAAATTATTTGTAGCGTTATTAAAATGAAATTTCCCTTATAAGTATTGTTGAAAATTTTTTCTTTGAATTTCTTTGTAATAGTCGTTAGAATAACTTAGAAAAATAAGCAACGTACCCAACAAAAAGTGTAGTTAGTGGAAGATAATATTATTCTCAAATCATTTTAACGAACTTATATTTCAAGCATGTGATAATGAATTTAAGAATGATAAAAAAAAAATGAATCTTTATCGAATAGCAAAAATATTTCGTCCAAGAATTTTCGAAGTCTTTAAATAATGTACTTGTATAGTTTTGAATGTAATCTGTTAAGGTATTTTATTACTTAAGCTATTTTTTAAAGAAATTACAATGATTTGATTTTCCACTAAATATCTTACAATTGCAGTTTATTTAACAGCCAATGTTTCCTTAAGAATATTTCACATTATAATATTATTCAATTATTTATTTTTATAAAAATTAATCAAAGAAAAAGACAGCCTTAGTTGCAAAGTGCTTTTTTATTAACCTGATAGAAAAAAAGTTTTCTTATTTAAATTTTTAACTTTAGAATTTAATATTAAAGGGAAAATATTTATGATTTTGTTCTTTAATGAGTGAAAATGGAACAATTCTTTCATTTGTGTTGTAGTTATCAATTATTTTCATATCTTCTTCAGAAATAATAAAATCAAATATGTTAATATTTTCTTTAATTCTTTCTTTGTTGACTGATTTCGGAATGGGAACAGCGCCCAATTGTATCTGAAATATGGTTTTCATAATTGCTTAAAAATTTATTTTAAATATATATTTATACCAAATAACGAAGAGTAATCTGCGTAGCTGTTTTATTATATTTTAGTTGAAGTTTTTTCATATTTTCATCAAATAAAAATTTGGGTGTGTGGTTTTCAAAATTTGGCCGTGCTAGAGGTGAATATGCTGTTATAACTATATCTCTTATTTTACAAAAATCAATCAGTTCTTTTTGATTAAGTGCTGGATGGCATTCAACCTATAATTCATTTTTTCAAAGTTTTAGTTTTATTTTATTTTATTCTTTTTTTTCTTTTGATGGATTAAATTTTACTAACTTGATTTGTAACTGGCTTAATTTCACAGTTTTTTAATATTCGTTCAATTTGTTCACTGTTAAAATTTGAAACTCCAATACTTTTTACAAGACCAGATTTAACTAATTTTTCCATTGCTTTCCATGTATCTAAATAATCTATATCGCTGAAATAAAACAAATTTTAGTTAAAGATTCCATTAACATTTTTCAATTACTTTAGTCTAAGTTTTTGATTATCATCCCTTGGTAAAAGAGTATTATCATCAACATAAACGTATCCAACTGGTACATGCATAAGAAATAAATCAATGTACTCTAATCCAAGATTGTGTAAAGATTTTTTGCATGCGTACTCGACTTTTGAAGGTTCGTGAAAAATATTCCATAACTACAAGTTGATTAGAGTAATAATAATCATTAAGAGATAACAGTTAAATTATACCTTCGTTACAAGAAAAATATCTTTTCGTTGTACTACTCCTTCAGATATTTTGTCCCTTATAGCTTTCCCAACTTCATTTTCATTTTGATAAAAATAGGCAGTATCAAAATGTCTGTAACCACAGTCAATTGCATATTTAACAGCAATTTCGCCTTCATTTGCGTTGGACTATGAAATTAAAATTTCTGAATCAACTTTTCAAAATTTTAATAAGTTTATATTCGTGCTTATATTAGTTTGGCAAAATTCATAAAAATTAAATGTTGAATACTTGAAAGAAATAAAACAGTGTTTGTTAGCAAACAGTAATTATATAATTGAAAAATTCTATTTAAAAATGGCTGTTTCAATGCGATTACTTTTGTAGAAATATACTTGGATATTAGATATTGTAACAAAAGCATATTTATTGAAGTAACTTAACATTCAACTCTTTTCGTTTTAATTAAACTTAAATTAATATCTATTTAAATACTTTACTTATTATTGTAACTAAATGTATAGCATAAAACTTAAGGTACAATAAGTACATAACAATAATATTAATATTAGTAAAAATGAAAAACATTTTGAAAAAGGAAAACAATAATTAAAATATTAACCAACCTGATAAGTCCCAAGACCTAAAACCGGCATATCAACACCATTATTCAATTTAATATTTGGAACATGAATCATTTTCCACTGCCTGTATATTAATTATTAAAAAGTAATAAACGATGCCAAAAAAATTAGGAATTGTTAAATTATACTATTTATATGTCTGGTGTCTAGATTAGCGATTTGGACAGCGATTTTTTATAGGCGATCTGAGGGACGGTTATACTCAGAAGTATATTGACTGCAACTATTAAATTATAAGTTCTCTCGAAAAGTATAATTTGTGCCTTTCAACTATAACTTTATTGCATTTATAATGCATTATTATTTGCGGCAAGTCAAATTATAACTATAAAACAAGTTAGAAAGCATAAATTATATATTTTCAATCAAAATGTCAAACTCAGAAAAAGTATTGAGTATAAACGTCCCCCAGATCGCCTATAAAAAATCGCTGTCCTAATCGCTAATCTAGTAGCCGGAAAATTTTGTGTATAATTTGTATTTATGAACACAACTATCGTATGGAAACACCTGTTGCATATATTTGTCAACAGCTGTCAGCGTATTTAGAGTGAGATTTTATTGAGGTTCTTAATTAACCTACAAAAAATAATTCTTAAATTAATTTGAAGACCCACATTTACCAATGCTATTTGGTTTTTGATTGTTATATTATTTTGAATATATTTTGAATAATTGATAAAGAAAGTACGTTATGTATAGTGTTAAAGAGATCACTTTAAATAATGGTGTAAGAATGCCTGCTTTTGGTCTGGGGACATATTGTGTAAGAAAATTCTACGTTTTAGTATTTTTTAAGGATAGTAGAATAGTAGTACAAACTGAGGTACAGGATGCAATAATTCGTTATTCGTTAATCGATATAAAAAAAGTGGCTTCCCAGGAATATATCTTTATAATATTTATTCCGGTCAAGTCAAATATTGTAGACAAACACTACGAAAATGTAAAATATAATAAATTATTTATTATTTAGTGTTTTTTTTTTCTTTTTTGTATATTTAACACTTATTGCACAATACAATAAAACGATTAATTTATTTTTACTATTGTAGTCCTACGGAGGTGACTGTGAACGAGCAGTTAAATATGCAATAGATATTGGTTATCGACACTTCGATACTGCTTACTTTTATGAAAATGAATCAGAAGTAGGAAAGGCAATAAAAGATAAAATAGATGAAGGAATAATAAAAAGAGAAGATGTATTCATTGTTACTAAAGTAATTTTCATTATAAAATTAATAAATTCATTAATTAATGCTTTTTTATACTTTAGCTTTGGAGTCATTTTCATGATCCTGATAAAGTTGAATACGCTTGTCGTAAATCATTGGAAAATTTTGGTTTAGATTATGTCGATTTGTATTTAATGCATTGGCCTTTTGGATATATTTATAAAGGTGATAATGTTATGTTTCCAACTAATAAAAATGGAGAAACTTTATTAAGGTCTGTTGAATATATTACCGTATTTAAAATCATATAATATTTAGCTTATTACTTTTTTACTTTTTACCACTGTTTGATAAGTTTGTGTACCAAAAAAAAAATTTATACAAACAAATATACTTTCTTATCTACTATACAATAGCATTACATATTTCAGTGATGTTGATTATTTAGACACATGGAGAGCAATGGAGAATTTAATTTCACTGGGCTTATGTAAAAGTATAGGAGTATCCAATTTTAATATTTTTCAATTAAATCGTCTTTTAGATTCAGCAAAAATAAATCCTGTTCATAATCAGGTTATTTGTTATTAAATATGCTTAAAATTATCAATAATCTTTTCTTTTTCTTTTTTCAGATCGAATGTCATCCATTGTTAGTTCAGCACGAACTGATTCAATTTTGTATGCAAAAAAATATTGTCGTAACAGCGTACTGTCCGCTTGGTAGACCTGATCCTGTTAGGAAACATCCAGAATTCTTATACAATGAAAAAGTTAAAAAGATTGCTGATAAGTATAAGAAATCAACGGCACAAGTTGTCTTACGATACTTAGTAAAACCATGAAAATTTTTCTATTTAAATTAATGTAAATAATTTAATTTCACAGGTACAACTTGGAGTAGTTCCTATTCCAAAATCTGTTAATAATGAAAGAATCAAGGAAAATATTGAAATTTTTGATTTTGAACTAGATGAAAATGAAAAGAATATTTTAAGTTCTTTTAACAAAGGACAAAGGCTAGTTCCTATGACCAATGCATTGAACAGCAAATATTATCCTTTTGCTGATGAATTTAATTAAATAATACCTGTTTTTTTTTTTATTTTTTAATTTCGGTCAATTTCGGTTAAAATAGCGTTTTTTATATTATATTTGAGTCCATAAAAATTCTAATATTTTTTTAAGGTGTAAAATTATTTATATGTTCTTAGTTATCATTAATTTTTGAATAAGTGACCAAGAAATAATGCTTTAGAGAAAACAGCTAAAGACCATGATAATATTTTGTTATTTATAAAAAGAATTCTTATGTTTAAGTTTCTTAATTTTTGATATAAGTTTTGTTCCAAATTTGTTTTTCCTTCAACATGTTCTCTACTAATTTGAATGGTTTATATTTGGATATTTTCTAATTTATATCTTAGCCACATATTATGTTTTCGATAAATTTGTATGACGGCAAAATGCAGTTTTATTGCTTTACATTTATTTTGTGTGCCTTTGCAATTATGCAAGCATTTCAATTGCTCTTACAAATATTTGTTGAATTTAAATCAATCAAGCAATATTATAGAATTTTGATATTATTTTAATATAGAAAATATCTTGGCGCAATAAGCAATAATTATTTTGTTAGTATCGTTCGAAAAAATTAATTATTGCTGATAATATAGAGGATGTACTCAATTTATGTAAATATAAAAGCTTCGTAAAGTAGGATGTTTCGAAATAATCGTAATAGTTTCTTTAAAGCGTAACAGAAGACTTATTTCTATGCTCTTAAAAAGAATGAAAAAAATTAATTTTTTATTTATCCATGTAACGATATTTAAATTTGTAGTCTTGTGAGGTTTAAAATAAGAGAGATAGAACAGAACAAAGTAGATAGAAGAACGAAAATTCTAATTAAATTTAAAATTTCTAAGGTGATATTTGGCAACCATTTCTCATAATCTCACAGGCTGCTATTTGCTAAGCATAGATTGCTCTGTACGTATGGTACGGGGAATTAACACACGAAAAATTTTTAATTGAGGCATATAAACACAAATTTTGTATTGCTTTTTTTCCTTTGGCATTTCTTCATTCAACCCCACAGTTTTAAGACTATTTAAGTAAAATGATTTTCTACTTTTTAAAATTATAGAAAAATTTAAGGATTTTAATAGAATTTGTTTTTCAGAACTTAGAAGAAAATTTTGACCTTTTGGGTTTTTCCGAAACGTCGATTGATACATTTACTTTGCAGTATAGCTGATTAGTATAAATTTTTTAATATTATGTTAATTAAGAAATGAAAAAAATATACTTCAGGTAAATTTTTATTTATAAAATTCTTTTCTTATGAAGAAGTAAGAAATGATCGCATTGTTATATTGTTAGTATTGAAAGGGTTAAAATACACAAATTCGGTTTGATTCTGGTGCATTATAATACATTTTTATATATTTTAACACATTATAATATACTCGTTTGATTCCATTTAGAAAATTTGTAGTTTCTTATTTGTAAGTAGAAATAAACAAAAACTTCCTTTTTCATGTTTTAGGTTTGTTCATATAGGGATCATACAATATCATTGATTATTCAAGATTGCAATAATGGTGTTTGATTTTTCTAAAAGAAAGTTGAGTTTTAATTCTTACAGCTTAATGAGAACTAAATGCATCATTTATGACTGAAGATTATTCTTATTAATAGTTTTTATTGATATATAAAAACAACAAGGACTGTAAAAAGAAATAAAAATATGAACTAAAGTATAAAAAAATGTACTTTTAAATTTTATAGTGAGATCCGAAATTCTATGGGCCAAATCAATCAAATGCTATAAGCTTTTAATATTGTTATACTAGTACACTTCCAGTTTATAGGTTTCATTCTTGAAAATGCGAATATTTTTATCAGGAATTATTTTTGAAAATATTTTACTTCGTTACAAATTAAGTTTTTAACTATCAAAAGATTGTTTTTCTTATTACAGCTTTTAACCTTTCCTTTCAATTTTAATCTCTGTCACTTTTTCTCATTCTTTATGTAAACGATATTTTTTTTCTTTATTTAATGAAGTTGAATGGAAATAATCGTGATGGAAAACTGTGACTTTCACAAAATCAATTTTTATATTAGCTTAATTAATTTTTTACTGAAATATATTCTTCCAGCTTTTTTATGTTATTTGAAATTCTTATCGAAATAAAATGTCTATGAGCATAAAAACACGAGGCACAATGATGGCAATGCCTTTGAAAGAGGTAAATAAAAAATGTAATTGAATGAGATCTTTTTGCTACCGTTAACTTTTTGAATTTTATTTTAGCAAATGTTAATATATTTAGTGCATAATTTTTAGGGGTAATAATCTCAAAATACAATCATTACCAAATATAAAGCATATATATAGAAGGTAGCTAAATTATTTTAACGTGTTATTCTATAATTTGTAATTTGGTTGTTACAAGTATTATCATTCCTTGTGTACTCGTATTTAGGATCTATGAATTGAATTAACTATTTTAATTGTGCAGAAAGAATTGACTTAAAAAAAAGAAATATAATCATATACATATGTTACATATATACATACAAAATTAATATAAAACCAGCTTTTAGACCACGAAAATGAAAAGAAACATATTTGGATTCTTGTAGCCCCTTCCAATCGATTTATTTGCATTGTATCAGAGAAAGTCAACCTTATACTGTACAAAAGAGATTTTACTACTTTTTTGTTACTTCTGGTCTACCAGAACTTAAAAACGTGGTATGTTGATTTTTCTCTTATATTTTTTTTGGGATATCTCTTAATAAAATTTAAATTAAGTATAAAACTAAAAGAAAAAAATTACTACCAGATCATGTTTACACGATTGGTATTTCAATATTCCACTTAGTTGTATTATGTAGCATATTATTTTGATTTTAAAGCCAGATAAAAATTAGTTTTAGAATTTTTATTAAAAAAAGTGTGGTGTTAAAGTTGATCATAATATGGCGTTAAAATTAACCCTTTTTATACTCTTAATAATATGCGATTTGATTGTAACATTTGAGTAAGTATTAAGTTTAACTATTTGATTTTATATGGGTATATATATAGTATGTATAAGAAGTTTTAATATAAATTGGAGTTTGTTTAGTATGGATTTTACAAAGTTTTTCAATAAGTGAAATTGTTTTTCTTTTGAAAAATATGCTAACGAAAAGGTTGACACGATATAGTTTTAAACTGTTTATTATATTAGAACAAAGAGATTTTGTATGACTTAATTACTCATTCTGAAAAAAATACAAAAATACTGTAATACTTTTCGAAATATCAGTCTATATGCGTTTTTGTTTTTACAAGAACACATCAAAAGCACAAATACTTTGAAATATTTATCTTTGTTAGTTTATTTGAAGGTGGTATTTATTTGTGAATTGCAATTCCAAATATATATGAGATAATTTCTTTAAAGTGTAATGCAAAACTCTCTTTATCATATTAATATATTTGACAACGATGATGAATATTTGATTGTTCCTAGTAGAATTAATTTCTTTAATCTTATAACTTTATTATGTTATGATATTTAATAATATTTTTTTTTTTTTTTTCAAATATGTAAAAATCTACATTTTCATTACTGTTTTTACTATTAAGATTTAATAATTAATCGTATCTACCAGAACATTAAAATTAAAGAATGCAATATTTATTTAGTTTCTCATAAATTGGCGCGTGTATTACTGAACTATGTGTGTATTTAGGGGCTTCCCTATATATTTTACGTTTATAAGCCAGAAAATAAATAGCTAACTCTACGGGGAAAAAAGAAAACAAAACATTTCTCTTCCATTCTGTATATAAAGCATGAAAGGTATTTCTTTAGTATGGAATACATTACGGCAATTCCATATTGGATATTATGTGTTCCTAAAATGATGGACAATCCGTTGAGGTTAGAAAGAAGATAAAATTTCATCGACAAAAAACACAAAAAGTGGGGGTTTAACTTTTTTCGTTTTCGAGTTACAGGAGCTTGAATTTTTCAGGCTTCGCACTTTATCACTTTTGGCTCACTTTGTTAGATTTTTATTGCATTATGGAAAACAGTTAGGCCATTACAATGTACAAACTTTTTATTGAAAACCATTTGTGGCTTAAGAAAATAAAAACAAATAAAAATTTGATATCAAAATTATCCTCCAATGAAGTCGTAATGTTAAATGAAGGCCGAAACCAAGGTGGTTTATACTATCCACAGTCAATGCAATCTGATATGCTTTGTCTTATGTAATAGAATGCAAATTTTAAAGGTTTATACTTACTTAATTGAAAGGTGCCTTACTTAATTTCCTGATGGATCAATACAAACCTACCACTCAGTCAGTATAATCTTTAAAATTAAAATTAAGATTTTAATTGAATTTATAAACACACCTATAATTTTTTTTTTGTTAAAAATGGTTCCTTTTTTCCCTGATTAAACTTGAGCAAAAACTTTTCATCTTGCCCTTTAAGAAAAGTGAAATAACACCTTAGAATACAGTGGAAGGTACAGTGAGCACTATGAAAGAGTCTCAAGTTTATTCACATAGAATGAGGTCAATATCACTTTACATAGAAATTCTAATAAACAAAATCCGTATGAGCTCTGTGCTCTGATGCATTTTATTTGTGCAGATAAAGGAAAGGAAGAAATGATGATTCTTCATAGTAAACCTAAAATCAATTCAATAATACTTAATGTTGATAAATAATCATTAGCCCAATTACAACTAATATTCTGTGTACCTGTGGTATTATAATAAGAATAAGAAAATTTATTTTAAGGATTTAGTTTCTAAGATTCAAAAAATATACAAACGGCTAGTTTTTATTAATCAATGTAAAATAAAGTTAAAATAATATTTTTATTTGCCTTTGATAAAAAATAAACAACAACGAATTTTATTTACTATTCTAAATTTTTAACAGGAACGTATCATTGGCTTTATAGATCTTTTTGGAGTCCAGATCCTAACTCATAAAAGGCGAAACAAAACTTAAAACTAAATTAACTCTAAAATTTTGGCATTATTTAAATTAATGTTTGACTATTTTGTGTAATTAGTTTTGGATTTTCTAAATTTTCTGTTTAGATTATGTCTCTTGTGTCTAAAAAATCATTCGAATATATTATTTTTAGGGTTGATCATTTTTGGGTGGAGCTGTTATGTAATACTAATACAATTGGTTTTCTGGTTGTTGATTTATATTTCACGTAATCAAAATACATGAGCATGGATAAGAAATAAAAGTTGAAATATTGGAGAGTTTTATAAGTGTTTAACTGCGTGGGTGTAAAAACGAAGTCTGAAAAATTCAAGCTCTTCTGTAACTCGAAAACGAAAAAAGTTCGACTCCCACTTTTTGTGTTTTTTGTCGATGAAATTTTATCTTGTTTCTTACCTCACGTTTAAAAATGTTAGTTTTGGGTGTTTTCTGTATGTTTGTAGATGTATAGATTTGTTTTTTTTTTCATCGTAAATATAAACATAAAAAGTAAATGCGGAATTAGAGCTGGAATTAGAGAATACACTAATATTATGAAATTTTTTTCCATTTGAAGATATATTTATTAAATTAAAAGGGGCACGTATTCGTATTCATATTCGATTTGAAGGTTATTTCTACGTGTTAAGCATTGAACTAATAAAAATTTCGAAGGCTATATACTTGTTATTTGAAGAAAATTTTTCACACTTTAGATATATTCAATGTTTAATTTGTATATATCTAATGGTATTATATTCATTAGCCCAGAGATTCTCAATCTTTTTATACCCACGACGCCCTTTACAGACTTTAATTTTTTCGCGACGCCCTTCTTTAAAAAAAACTGTGCTTGCCCTAACATGCATTAAGATTACTTTATTTATTATTAAAGAAAACTCCAAAAATCATCTTATGATTTATTTTTCTTTCTTAGTATTTTTGATTAGAAAATATATTGGGATGTTTTAAAATCAATGAGAAGGATGAGCTTTCTTTCCTGAGCACAGCTCTAATCTTGGCTGAAGTTTAGAAATTGCTACTTTCATTTCTTTTTCTAAATTAATTTTCGACCTGTATTTTGATTTAATAACTGCAACTGCAGAAAAGCGAGTTTCACATAAATATGAGGTGGCAAACGGTGAAAGAATCTTCAAAGCTGTAGTACTTATAGTTGGATATTCTTGGTTTACACTGCTCCAAAATTGCATTAATCTGTCTTTGTCGAATCCTAGTTTTAGTTTTGTATCACAAGATAACTCTATCAGTTATTCTTCCTCGACTACTGAAAGTGTAGATGGGAGTGGGTTTAATTGGAATGGATCTCTAATCCAGTCATATTGATTAACATTCTCAGGAAAATATTTATCAAAATGAGTGCTTATAAGTGTTGATACTTATTGAATTAATATCAATTGCAAACTTGGCCTCAGACTTTTAATGGATTTTTCTTTCAGCAAATTTTTCAATAGCGGGAAACAGTCGGTGATTCCTTGCTCCTCTTCTATTTTTCCCTTCCAAAGGTGCAACTCTTTTTGAAATGCTAAAATTTTATCAGACAGTTGTAGTATATGGATTTCATTTCCTTTTATCGATTTATTGAGAATATTAAAATTAAAGGAGAAATTGCCTCTGAAGATGAATCAGCTGCTAAAAAATTTCCTCAAAAATTTGGAGAAGATGGGGTTGTACTCCCGATCAAGTTTAGAATGCAAATGAAACTGGTCTTTTTTAAAAAGAATGCGCGACGCCCTTGAAATAGCTCCGAGACGCACCTTTGGGAAACTCTGCTAGCCAAAAATTTGAATAAAATTAACTTAGTACTGACGCAAAGAAAATCAGAAAAATAATCTTTTAAGACAAATCATTTTTTTTTAAATAAAATTTTCAAAAATTGGATAAAAATTTTTAATCTTTCTTACTTAGAAAGGTTAAAAAATATGTCATAAACATAGTTTCATTAAAAAAATTTCTTTTTCTTTTTATTATAAATAATAATTTATTAAGACAATAAATACAATATGAAATACAAAATTCTTAATTTTAAGAAGAAAATTAAATTTGAATAATTACTAATTACGATTTTTTAAAAATAAGCATGAGACTTTCAACAAAAAGGCTCATTAAAATCTAACTTTCTAGTACAATTTCAGTGTTCTATTCTAAAATTGACATGTTTTAAATAAATGAAACCAAAATTTTCTTATTTAAGAAATTTTAAATTTAGTTATATTGACATTTTATACTAAAATCAAATTTACCAAATATGTAATTTTTTTAAAAAGTCTGGGAAAAATAATTTTTAATAATGAAATGAAAAAAAACTACAAAATTATTTATTGTTGTAATTTATTTTAAAAAAATGCCATAAAACTTATTAGACTCTTAATATTATTTACTGCGTAACTTAGTTTAATTTAAAATTTATTTTTGAAATAATTTCTTTTTTCTAATGCAGGACATTATGGTCCTATGAATGTGTAAATAATACTTGTGTGAAAACTATGATAACCGAAGATCAGCTGTCTAAAGCAATCAGTATTTCAGTTTGTCGTTTATTTTGTGATAATACCCTTGGGATATTATGGCCAAAACCCACAGGATCTATAGAATATTCAACTAAATTAATACATATTAATGTTCAAAATATAGAGTTTAATAGTCCTTTAGAAAGGGATCAAAATAAAATGTGGGAATTAAACAAGGAACGCTTTATATCACAATTAATAAATAAATCACCTGAAAAGAGAGGATTTAACTGTGGAGGAAAAAAATTTATTTTAAATATATTAGTTCACGATAATAATTTAAATTTGAAAATTGATACAAATGAAGAATATAATATCACAACAAAACTAATAAGCAATGGAACAATGATTGCGACAATTTTTGCATCAACTTATTTTGGTGCTAGGCATGGATTAGAAACTCTTTCCCAATTAATAGTATTTGATGATATTCGTATGGAATATTTACTTTTAAACGAATTAAAAATAAATGATGCTCCTGCTTTTGCACATCGTGGACTTTTACTTGATACTTCACGCAATTTTTTTAGCATTGATTCCATTAAAAGGACATTAGGTAACATAATTTATTATTTTATTTTTTAATATGAATATTAGAAATATAGAATTTTTTCAATTGTTGTTTAGAACTTTTATAATAAAACCTATCTAATAGCTAATCATGGTATTTTGGATTTTATTTTCTTATCTTTTTTAATCAATTAGGAGTCATAAAGAAGAGGAGATATAACCTTTTTAGTTGCTTTATCACCTACTAACTATTTTATAACTTAAAATTTTGCATTTAAATCCGAATTTTTACAGATGCTTCAAGATATTATGTATAGTTGCAAAAAATCGTTTGTCACACTATTTCTTCAAATAAATTTTACCCTCAGTAAATCATTATGTAATCTTGCCTAAGGCAAGATATATTTTAATTTGAAACTACAAAAAATAGCAACAAAACAAAATCAGTATAATATTCATCTGCTATTATTTTCTATAGTCCAACATCATTATAATGAAAAGCGCCAGAAAGCCAAATATTTGCTATTTGTACAAATGAATAGAAATTAGAGATTGTTTAATTTATTAAGTCGTAAATATACCTTTAATTATGTTGGAGGCTATATATGTACATAAAAGTTTGCTGATCGATATTGCAGTTACGTAAATTATAGTTAAGTTACACTACTTGTTTGCTTACTGAATAATGAAAAAAATTTTATATTTGCATCTCTATAATTACTAATTGTTTGGCGAATTGTGTTTTAACAAATTTGTTTGCGTTAGTTTTTTTTAATAATATCAAAATATTTTAATTTTAGATGCAATGGCAATGACAAAATTAAATACTTTTCATTGGCATATAACAGATTCTCAGAGTTTTCCACTTTTGTTGGAATCACAACCAAATTTTGCAAAATATGGGGCATACTCAAAGCATCATTTATATACTCCTGCAAATATAGTTGATGTTGTAAAGTATGCAAAAACTCTAGGCATACGTATTATTCCAGAATTTGATGCACCTGCTCATGTTGGAGAAGGTTGGCAGAATACTAATCTTACAGTTTGTTTTAATAAACAACCTTGGGTAGAATATTGTGTTGAACCGCCTTGTGGGCAACTTAATCCAACAATTGATCAACTTTATGACATTCTTGAAGATATTTATAGTGAAATGATGAAAATTTTTGATTATCCTGATATGTTTCATATGGGTGGAGATGAAGTGTCTTTCAAATGTTGGGAGACTAGCAAAAGTATACAAGATTGGTTATTGACAAAGAACTATACAACCAATGAAAAAGGTTTTATGTTTTTATGGAATTATTTTCAAACTCAAGCACTTAGTAGACTTGACAAAGTAACAAATAATACGATCTCTATAATAATGTGGACAAGCCATTTAACAGATCCAAAATATGTACTTAAATATTTAAATCAAAGTAGATATATAATTCAAGTTTGGACAAGTGGATCCGATGAAAAAATTCAATTTTTGTTAAATGAAGGCTATAAATTGATTCTATCTAATTATGATGCATTATATCTTGATTGTGGTTTTGGTGGTTGGGTTCAAAGTGGTAATAACTGGTGTTCACCTTATATAGGATGGGAAAAAGTTTACATGAATAGTCCAGATAATATTGCAAAAGATAAAAAATCTCAAATATTGGGCGCTGAAGCAGCTCTTTGGACAGAACAAGCAGATGAATATGTTTTAGATTCTCGAATATGGCCAAGAACTAGCGCTTTGGCTGAACGTCTTTGGACAAATCCAAGAGAAAATTGGCGACAAGCTGAATCACGTATGCTTATGCATAGGCAACGTTTAGTTGAAAATAATATTTCACCAGAACGTCTTCAGCCAGAATGGTGTCGACAGAATCAAAACGAATGTCCACTACTATAATTATATTGGAAAAATAAAATTATTATTTTTCTTTTAAAACTATATTATTGTCTTTAAGTTAGTCAAAATACTCAATATTAATATTTAAAATATATATTCATACTTTAAATTTAGTATTTTTTGTGCTTTTCTATTTAAATGAAGGACATTTTTCCGTATTATATCTTTATATAAAAATTTCATGTTTTTATAAAATGCCACATTTTTAAGTTTTTTTTTTTTTTATTTATTGCTAACGCAGAGAGCCAAATCGCTCAAGTTTAGATACAATGTTATTTTTATCATATAAAATATTGCTATTTATGCTAGTGTTAGTGCAAATTGAAATTTGTTTAACATATGTTAATCAGGTCCGGATCTACGATTTTTTTGACCGGGGCAGATACTTGTAGTGGCGCCCCGCAAGCGTGGAAATACAAGTCTTCAAAAGTTCAAAGACGAGAACACTGGGTAGGGTTTTAATGATCGGAAAATAAGAACCCTATAATATATTTTAACTCTTTAATACATTATAAAAATTACCAATTAGACAAGAAAAACAGTATACACATCCTAAATTTATAGGCTTCAGCATTTTTTTCTGGTTTATCTTGCTACAAACTTACACGACGTGCTTTGGTTTCTGCGAAAGAGTCTATTAGCTGATCAAAGTTGGCCTCATAGGCAGTTTTATTTTTAATAGCTAATATTGCAAGGCCAGATAGACGTTCCTGACTAATGGTTGAACGTAGATAGCTCTTAATTATTTTGAGTTTGCTAAAACTTCGTTCACAACTTGCAGTCGTTAGTAATATGCAGTATATCCTTAGAGCCATACTAACATTAGGAAATCCTTCTTGCAAGTCGTGCTTGCACAGAAGCTGTAAGAGGTCTGAAGCACTTGATTTTTCTTTAATTCCTGTCACTAAATTTTTGAATATAGCGAGTTCCTCAAAAATCAACGGTATTCAAATCTCTTGAACATTTTCGTGCTAGATTAGCACCATATTTCTGGAGATCTTCAGTTGAACTGTTCAAAAATGTATGACTACATAGAAAAGCAAAATTTTCTTTTAAACTTCTCGCGCTCTCTATCCGTATTTCCATTTCTTTTAAAATCTTGTCAAAAACAACTTTTAAATCTTTGGAAAATAGTTGAAATGGGTCAAGTGTTCTGGACTTATCCTCGCAGAGTTCATCATATTGTCTTTTCTTCCTAGAAATTCGTTTGTTTCTGAGGACCGGGTCAACTCCCAACTTTTCTGATAAAGGCGTAGCTTCTTCGATCCAATGTTCTGTTGGTTTTTCTCTCATTTCCTGTAAGATTTTAAGAAGACTTTGCATTAGCGCCACAGAACGCGAAATAATGATATCCTCTTTTTGTAACGTTAACTCTATCAATCTGTCGAAGAATATTAGCCCAAATTGTCAAGTTAAGAATAATTTTAAAATCCATCATTGCATGCAATAGATGACCAGCTTCATACTTAGATTCTGCAGTAGAAGAGGATTCCTCACAACACGTGGAAAACCGATCATGAATTGACACGACATTTAAAACTCTATTCCTATATGCTAAAGAACTTAATATGCTTTATAGTCTTCCCTTTGGCAAAATAGGTAAGACTAATATAGTTTGAACTTAAATAATATTTTCTAGAAATTGAACAATTCTATATTTAGAATATTTTTGATTTATATTGCTATCACTCTTTCACACGCCTATACTTGATTTTTATATTTTAGAAAGTTAAAATTTTCTGTCATTTATATATTCATGTAATTTTTGAATTATTTGTCTGGATCGATAAAATGACATGAATTCTTTTTTACTTGTTATTCCTGTTGACCATTTATTTCCATTACGGTATTTTAAATCACTGGTTTTTACTAATAGTTATAATAATGCTGCAAAATGGTACATTGGGAAATATTTTTTTTTTTTTTTTAAATATGAATTTGGCGCCCTCTAAACTTGTCGCCCGGGGCAGGCACCCCCAATTACCCCCCCCCCCCCCTAGATCCGGGCCTGATGTTAATACATTTATATAAATGTATTTCTTTAACTACATAATATACAAACAAACTTGCTGTATATTTACCCATACTATTTTACATTTTGTCCTATAAAAGGTGATTATTTTGGAAAGCAGCTACAGTTATTTTTAACAACTTGAATTAACAAAAAATTAAAATATGAAAACGGTCCAAGTTATCATTTTTGGTTTGGTGCTTTGCCATTTGGCTGAAGGATTGTTAAATTCAAATTGTGAAGGAAGAATATTTGGAATTTCTAGAAATCTATGCCATAGGAGAATAGCATTTACTGAAAAATTGTCCAATTTAAATTGTGACGAAAAAAAATCAAAAATATTAAAAGCTCTATGCTAGAAGAAAAAAGCATTTGGAGCAATTTTGAGCCCTTTGATAAACAAAACTTTTGAAACAAATTTTTTATCGCGCCTGCTGAATACTTGGGAAACACAGGAAGGAGAATGCATATTCAAAGGATATGCCAAATTTAACCTAACTAATTTGCCTGAAATTATCCGCAAATACGCAGACGAATATCCAATGGACTTCAACGATATTAAGGCTACACTATTGAAAATAAATGAAAAGCCAAAACGGAATTAGGATTCAATACATTATAAAACAAAAAAATATATATTTAAACAAGTAAATATGTATATGAATTGAAATAAATGAAAACTTTAAAAGCTAGTTTTGTTTTTGAATAATTTTTTTTTATTTTCGCTAAAAAGAAATTTATATCCCTTAAATATTTAGGTATGATTGGTTTTGAAAATTTTTTTCCTATTATATGTAGTGTTTATTGAATAATTTTATTTACTGCTTTTTGTTAATCGAGAAATCAGATAGAAAATTAAAATTTTTCCATTCTAAAAATTTCCTTTATGCATCAACAAATTTTGCATAAAATTAAGTTTATTTAAGAGAGTCCTAATGAAATAGTTTTTGATTTTTACATTACTTTTGATCATAAATTAAAAGATATGAAATGACTTTCCCATAAATTAAAATAAATTTAGCAATTAATTCTTCCACCAAAGTAATTGATGTTATTTACTTATTAAACAAAATATAGAATATTTTTTAATGTTTAAGGGTTAGAAATAGTACCTTCATTAATCTGGCATTAAACTCTAATTAGTTAAAATTTTTTCTAGAACTGTGCAATTAAATAAAAAACCAAAGTAAAAAAATACATGCACAAAAGCTCAACTAAACAAGTTTTTTTAATTTGTTTATTTATTTTGTTTAATTTTATTGGAATTAGAACTTTGTATAGTAATGCAAATTATAAAATATAAATCAATATAAAAATAATAACAAATAACTTCCGCCGTATATTATTGAGTTTTTTTAAAAACAGTTCAAGTTCTAGTTAGGGACTTTTTTAACGTCTCATATTCAAAGAGTAGAATTTATTGCCACTTTAGGAGGTTAGGCTTATAACTTTGTTAAATTGAAATTTTATTACGAAAAGAAAACAAATTTTGTATACAAAACAAACAAACCACATAATATTGGCAATCCCATCACTCAACTTTACACGATTCAAACAAAAAGTTATAAATTTTTTACACCGTAAAAGTAGAGTTATTACACAGTTAACGGGAATACCAAATAAGGGGAAAAAGACTATTTGAAAGACATATAAAAAATAAAATAAAATAATTTTAAACTTAGAATCATTATGTGTAATATTTCAATATTTCAATTTAATGTACATAAAAAATAATCTGTTTGGTGTTTTTAAAATTAAAAGTTTACTATATGAAAAATCATGAAAACATTTTTGACTTCAATATACAACGTCCTTTTTTAAAGTAATATATGAGAGCGCTATTATTTGTTGCTATATAAACTTTATATACTGAAATAACTGGTGTACTCATAACATTAAGGCATCCATTTAATTTAGCAAACACAGGCGGACATATTTAACAAAAACGTCATGGCCGCATCAATATCATTTACCCAGAAAAGGCTTAACATCATATACAAGTGGAGGACTGTATAATTTTTTGATAGTTATATATTTGAAAACATATACGCTCTTATATTTCGGTTAATTCGATATACTGACAAAAGAGTCTGATTTTTTTTATCAAACCCATTTTTAGCGATCTTAAGATGATTTTCACGATTTTGTTTTGTAAGCACATTTATCATGTTCCAACTTCTGGGCATACATGTTAGATTACCACTAAATGAGTAACTAAAACACTAAATATAGCTCCAACTGGTTTTAACAGATTTTTATATTAAATTAACTAATTAACTATTCTTAAAGGGAAGCCAATTTCTACAACTTCAAAAGACCTAAAAATTATAAATTTAATTAATTCACAGGTCTGTATAGGTAAAATGGCCTTAGATTGAACAATGATTTCTCAAAGATTTCGAGGTGTTTATTAACGGAAAAATAACTAAAAAAATTCATCAGGTAAGGGTTTTTAGAAATTATGGTGGAAGCTTTCCAAATATCAATATCGTGCTATGTTGCTGAAAAGTACCCAAAGTGCAACAAGGAGGCCACACTAAATTTCCATCTTTTTTGTGTGAATGGGATAGCCGAAGCAATGATTTGTACTGAATAAGAAAGGACTGGCTTTTAAGAAAATCCATAAAATTCGGAATGAAAAATATATTAAGAGAAAATTTGTTTGATCCAGCAAAAGTGCTTCTAGTCCCGCTTTATATATTAAACTTAGACTCATGAAGCAATTCGTGAAAGCACTCTCAAAGCAGGGAGAGTACTTGAAATATAAATATCGCTTTTAGAGGCCAAGCTTAAAGAAAGAATTTTCGTAAGCCCAGATATTCCAAAATTAATGAAGGACAAATACGACGAAACTAAAATAAGGGCTGAAGAAAAGGAAGCATAGATATCTTTGAAAGAAGTAACTAAAAATTTTCTGGAGCATAAGAGATGTTCAGTTTATGTTCAATTAGTCGCAAACATGTCTTTTGTATATCTAATAACCTTACATGATGAAAAAAAACCAATACCATATTCGAATTCAGCACAAAAGAATTGCCTAATAGCTCTCAGACAAACAATTTTCTAAAAGTTCAATTTTGCACTATATAAAGGAAGATTAAAGTTGTAAATATTAAATAAATTTAATATCTACAAAACAAGTTGGCAGCTTTTTGGAGAATTACATAATTTCAATGTGTAGCAATGAAATAATATCTGAGATAAAGACTTCCAAAGAAGGACATATTAATGAAACTAGCTTGAATTTGATAAGATTGTAATGAGGTCATAATAGTTTTATCCTTAGATGTATTAACATTTTGAATTGCGTATTGCTTAGCTCCAGCTCTGTGCAAAACTGCAATTAACCATTTATTATCTAATATATCATTGAAATAGATCCTTCTCGAACGCCATTTTTTTTAAACGCCTTTTTTTCGACCGCCTTTTTTTTCGAATGCCTTTTTTTTTGAACGCCTTTTTTTGACTAAATCATGACTTTACATTAGCTAAGGAGTGAACAAATCAACAAATTAATTCACCAAACCCATCAAGTAAAATACAACACATACTTACATATATGCAGATGTATGGATTTAATGAAAATTATAAAAAACAAAATGGCTGGTATGTGTTGTGCGTCAATGCCAAACAAATTTTATGCATATTTCGTCCTCCAAAGTATAATTTTAATGAATATTTATTATTATCAAATATTGGATGTTTTCAATTAAATAAGATAAAAATTCGATTATCAAATGTCTTTTGCGTCTTAAAATTTATTTTTCAAGGTTTAATTATGTACCAATATTTTAAATGCTTAGATAAGTAACTATAAATATTTGTATAGTATGTATTTATTGCTAAATATTGAGGCACGTGGAGGCCATAAGTTCACTTAAATTTTTACTGACAATTTAGGATAAAAACGTATAAATTATGTTCTTTATCATTGGATTTGAATGGATGTCCTTCAATTCCATCACCTAACGTATTCACCAAGGACAAATTGTGTTCATCCGTTACCAATAGCAATGGTATGGAATTTTCTATGATACTGTCACGTCAATATGCATACTTATTTGAAAAATAGGAGTAAAAATTCAAAAAGAATGTTTTTGCTCCACTCCATCCACAAGGGAAATATTTCTTTAAAATATAGATTAAAATTGATGTTTTTCGGTCCCATCATCCAACGTATTCACAAAAGATAAACAGTGTTTCATATATACTTTAACACAAATTCAAGCTAATAATTTGAATTCATTTGATGTATTTGATGTATAATGGCAATATACTATTTGCTTTTCTTAACCATCGGGCATGAGAAATCTTTCCTGGTGACCTGTTAGCCAAATCATCAAAACATTTTCCAGTTATAGATGACATTGCTATTTCATATTTTTTTGAATTTTGAATAAATATTTATAAAATTAAGCTTTTTAGGGTAATTTCGGTTCCCTGATTTCGAAAATTACAATCATTTTTTTTATTGAAAGAAGCTTTTTTTTATGGGTGTATTTTCCTTTATTGGTCTATATCTCAGAAAATAAATTTTTGATACAATCTTAATTATATTATATTAATTTATTAGTATTGTTGATTAGTGGGTTAGTAGAGCTGATGTTCCTTAACTTGTGCTGGTTGCTGATCCAATTATTAGTCCCATATATTTGTTGCTATATTATGTATTCTTTTAATTAATATATAAAATGTGCAAATCAATATATATTTAATCTAGTTACAACAGAGAAAATTTAAAAAAAAGTGAATTTTTTCACCTTTTTTAAAAATGGCCCATTTTTATTTATTTGCTTTTTTTTCGGATGAAGAAAACTTTTAAGTAAAATTTTTAAGTATTTAAATGAAAGATATATTTTTTATTTATTATAGTTTGGATTACTACATTCTTAATTTTATTATTAATTTATTAGTATTGTTCATTTTTCTATGTTGGTGCCCATACCGTCGTAGCCAAGAACCATCAAATCATCTAGTCATCTAGGCAGTACCTTGAACTAGAGTAATGTAAGCAATATAATGGTTCTTTAATGAAAGATAATGTAACAAATATTAAATGCACGCACAACCGTAATCATTACCCTAGTCGAAATATTTGATGATGACTTTATACTGTTTGTACTAAAAAGTTTGTAACTTTAATACTGATTTGATACTGGTAGTGTTGAATTGTGACTAGTCTAAACCTTTCAGTATTAATTCATTACGAACATTACATACGATTATATGTAAAAGATTATATTGATTTGAGTATAAAGTAGCAGGATGAACAGTATGAAATCATCATCAAACATTTCGACTAGGGTAGTCAATACGCAGTACATTTAATATTCGTCAATGATGTTTAACATCGATATTGTATAACGTGTATTAAACTTGAGGACCGATATGTGCGGGCTGTTACACTAAAGATAAATGAATATTATTTTACAAGATTCTAATTGAGCTATATATTTTTACTATTATAAATGTATTTTAAAAAAATACTTATTCCCTAATGGGGTATCTTATAAATATATATATAAAACAATGGTATAACATTTTCTGATATTGTAGGATAAAAATTCATAACTAAAGAATTTATTTTGAAAATAGGGGTAAAAATTTAAGGAGGATGTTTTTCCTCCGGTCTCTAAAATATTGCCATTATTTTGCGATTAAAAACTGGTCATAAGAAATTGAATAAATACTTGAAATAGAATAATAAATAAATAAGATAGTTGATTTAATTCCAGTAAATTAGAAGATATTTTAAACAATTGAAGTACTATATATGATTTGAAAACCCTTCAGCTAAAAGAAAAATTATGAAAAATATATTTGGTTTTCTTGATCAAAAATTTTAAATATGATAAATTAAAAGTTTGATTTAAGAAAAATTCAAACAAATGATTTTAGATACATTATACGTTGCCATTATATAGCATTCCTGCGATGGTGCTTAACTTTAATATATAATTAAGTTTTGTTTTTATAATTTAAGCTTGTTTACTAAATTTTTTTCAATCAAATTTTGAGCAAAATAAAAATACAAATACTGTAAAATAAAATAATAACATTTAATTAAATCAAATATAATTTTTTTGCTTTATTATTTAGTTTCAGATCATGATCACCACAGTCAAAGCATTTAAGTCTAAGAATCCAAAAAAGTGATAAATAATTAATAGAGCCATCATGATAAAAAAAAACCGGGAAAACTAGCCGAGGAAGTCACGTCATATAAACCCATATCGCTCATACCAACAAATTCTAAACTGTTTGAAAAGCTGCTAATAAAAACACTTAAGCCGCTCGTGAGCATCTCAGATCGTAAATTCAGAGCATCACACGAAGATGCCATTACGAGATATTACCTAATTAAAGCTGGCATACCACAAGATAGTATCCTGGGACTGATACTGTACCTACTTTATACAGCAGATATTATACCCATCTCGAAGGATACGGTCATAAGAACGTTTGTAGACGACACAGCTATACTTGCAATAGACAAAAGATAAGGCAACAGAAAAGATTCAACAAATGCTTGATAAAATCAGTAACGGGACTGCAGACTAGAAAATAAAGCTTAACAGAGACAAATCAATTCATGTAACATACTCACCGCGTAAAATAAATGCGAATATACACACATATCTCAATGGCGAAAAAATTCCACAAACAGACTCAGCTAAATACCTTGGGATCCATTTGGATAAAAGGTTAAACTGGAAAAATCATGTGAGACACAAGGTTAAGCAGATAAAACAATTGGGGGACTGATTAATGGATCAACAGCCCAGATAAAACCATTGTAGCATTTCATCGTAATATAGCATATGTCAACATTACTAATAAATTAATAGTAATTAAGATTGTAGTAAACAAACTGTACAAAAAAAAAATTATTTATATAGGATAGAGATAGCTTTGTTCATTCGTATCAAAAGATATTCAGTGAAGGAATTATGATTTTGATTGGTTTCCTAAGCAAATAATTTTTTTTTTAAACAATCCTTATTTTACTACACTCCAAACACCAACTTTTATAATCGTCTTCAGTTTTTCTTAACTTATTTTCTTACTTTCGTTTTTTTTAGTTCCATGATAACATCTAATTTGAAAATAAGTATTTTTCTTAAATAATAATACAAACTCACTGTATTCTCTAATTTCCATGAAAAATAATAAAATCCCTTCTAGCCATGAAATAAATAAGCAATGTATGTGAAATTACTTTCCAATGCTCGTATTTTCAAAACACTTGACATTTAGGGAAATTTCATATATAATATTTATAATTTTTCACAAATTGTTTTGGATACCATAGAACTCTAAAAAATATTACAGTATACAATTCATATGCTTAAGTCAACTTAATTAGCTTTAACCACATTATTTATCTTGAACTTGTGCCACTTGAAACAACACAAACAAGTACAAGTTCAGGAGAGTATTCTGTTCAAGTATAATTTAGACTTTTGACTATCTAATCAGCCAGCCATACCGCTCAACAAAAGAGTTGCAATAAGTTTGAATGCACTGGCAACATCTGGAGAATACCAGAGTGCTGTAACTTTATTTGGTATTGAGAAGAGCACTTTAGGCCGTATTTGAAAAGAATTTTGTCTAGATATATTGAGGAAGCATATGGAAGTTTTTGGCAATTTTTACCCAGCCACACGAGCAAAAATTGAAAAGAACGTAGCTGGATGTCTGCAACTTGGTTTTCCTCAGTGTTATGGCGTGATATATCGGTGGCATATTGTAATTAAACCACCTCTAGCTAGAGATTGTTTTAATTATAAGTGAAGTTATTCTTCGATATTGTGAGCGGCAGTTGACTATCCTGATTGTCCTTTTCAAACAAACCTAAAAATTAACACTATATTACTAAAATAATTTAATCACTTCAAGAAAAGCCTACCTTTTCTACGTATATTTCTTCTAATCTAACCTCATAAAACAATTTAAGTAATTGTCAAACTGATTTTTCGATGTTTCGATGTTTCACAAATTTGGAATACTCCTGCGTACTGCCGCCAATAGTAACTCACAGAATCAATGTTCCGGAACAAAGAAATTCACAGTCATACGTTCCCTATTAACCATTTAGCTAGTATGTGGGCATTGCGTCAAAAATTGAAAATATTTTTTATAGCATATAGTAAATCAACAATATCGAATTATAAGATTGGGAACTCCGGAAGAGTGTTCATTCTTTTTACAAACATTTATAAATGGGACTCACTAGCACTTAGCGTGTGGAGATGACTTAGCACAATAAAAATGGAGAGTTTTTCTAAATACCAGTCGGAGTGGACTCACTAGCATATTACTGTTTTCATTGACAGAAAGCAAAATGCTAAAGTGACAGTTCTATTTGTGATTTATGTGTTGTTATTTGCTTTGAGTACAAAATCTAAATATTCAATGACTCACTTCTTCCCGAATTAAAATATTCCTTTGATCTTTGAGAAACCGACAAGCTAGCGCTATAACTAATCGCTAACTCAGGCTATATACCAATTCAGTGGAGACTTTTAGCGCTAAAATTTGTCCCGCTAAGCGCTAGTGAAATCAAATCAATCAAACAAATGATTATTTCCATTCGAGTTGCCTATTAAAAACAAAAATCAAAGATACCAAAAATAATATAGGGTAAGAAATCGAAATCAATTTTTCAAAGGAAAAATATAAAGGAATATCTCAGAAACTTATTATGACCATTTATACAATTAAGTTAAAAACAAAAAACATTGCGATTTTTATATGGCCAATATAAGGAAAGAATATTTAAGAATATTAATGACAGTGGCGTAACTATAGGGTGGCAGAGCGAGCAAAATGCCACGGGCCCCCGACCGAAAGGGGCCCCTGCCCAAAAGGGCCATGAGCAAAATTTAGTAAAATATAGTTTTGTGTTCAATTATTTTAAGTTTCCAAACCACATAAATATTTTTACCATAGATTATTCGACCTGAGGTAGCTACATATATAGACATATATGCTGAAGTACATATATCCTCTACATATATACTGAGGAGTATATACATGGACAGACAGAGTGTGGTCTGTGGTAGTTCTTCGGCTACTTCCCTGTCATTTATATTAACAATGGCAGTTACATGGCACATAAGATGAGGAGCAAGAATCCATAATCAAGAAAGAAAAATCTTTCTGGCGACAAGTACTCACTATTACTCTAACACTTTGAACTTGTAATTTAGCTTTTCGTGGTCATAGACAACAATGATCCAAGTCCAAGAGGAAATTTTTTGAGTATTGTTCAGCTGTTAGCAAAATACGATCCTCTTTTACAAGAATTGTTAAATAAACCAAAGTGTCAGATAAAATACTTAAGTCTAAAAATACAAAATGAGCTAATTGCTGTCCTAGTTAAAAAAGTGGAAAACGCGCTGATAAATCAAATAATAACCGCACCATTTTACTCCATTATATTTGATACGACTCTAGATATTTCAAAAAAAGATCAAATGTGTGAACATGTGTGAACAATGTGAACAGGATCCTGAAAGCTTGTTCGAAGTGACCGTATTCTATCGTGTATTAGAAATCATTAATCAATTGAAAGCACGTTTCTTGGAATGAATGGAACTGTTTCGAATTTTAGTGTTTTGCAACCTGCGACTTTGCAAAATTTAAATGACTCTGATTTATTAGAAAAAGCATTACAGTTTGTTGATCTATATAAGATAGACATATCTGTATCATTTGTTAAGGAGATTCTTAGTTTTCGTTCCACTTTTAGACATGAAATAGAAAAATCATCTTCTATAAGACAACTTGCTGATATATTAATCATAAAAAATCGTTTTATGTCCTCAAGCTTTCCTGAAGTGCGCACTGCGTATCTATTGTTTGTAACTATTCCTGTGACTACGGCTAGTGCCGAGCGATCGTTTTCAAAATTTAAATTGATAAAAAATTACTTGAGAAATTCTATGGGACAAGAAAGATTACGCAATTTAGCTATTTTATCTATCGAGCATTCCATGGCCAGAATCCATTTGAATTTTGATGATGCCATTAACACTTTTGCGCAACAGAAGCCCGAAGAAGGAATTTTAATAATTAAAACTGTGAGTAAAAATAAAACTGTGACTTTAATCCAATACACTCTTTAAAATCAATGAAAAATACATACAATAATTATATCGTTTTATACATATTTTCCTGATTTACTGAAAAAAACTGCATACTTTTATTTGAGCTTCTATACATTGCAGGAGGGCCCCATCTGAAGAATTTGCCACGGGCCTCAGCAGTATTAGTAACGCCACTGATTAATGTGTTTATTAATGTAGTTTTTGTTTATAAAAAAATTTCTTAATTATACACAAATACATAAACTTAAACAAAATATATTAGAAGAACCTTACAATTTTTCGACTTCAAAGATTTAATAAAAAACATTTAAACAGCTTTAGAAAAAAATTTGCTTTGCTAGTTCTATGCTCAAAATGTTTGCATGTGTCAAAATATAAGAAAGCGTAAATTAAATTAACAAAATGAATTTTCTATGCAATTTAAAAGTCTATAAACAGAAATTAATGACAATATTTTAAAGAAATATTTCCCTTGTGGATGGAGAGCAGCAAAAATATTCTTTTTGAATTTTTACTTCTATTTTTCAAATAAGTTTTTTAGTTATGCATTTTCACGTGACAGAATCATAGAAAATTCCTTACCATTGCTATTAGTAAGATGTGAACACAGTTTGTCCTTGGTGAATACGTTATATGATGGGACTAAAGGACATCCATTAAAATCCAATGAAAAAAAAACATAATTTATACGTTTTATGGCCTCCATGTGCCTCAATATTTAGCAATAGGAATATTTGTATAGTTACTTATCTAAACATTTAAAATAAAATATAATTAAACCTTGAAAAATAAATTTTAAGACGCAAAAGACATTTGATAATCGAATTTTTATCTTATTTAATTGAAAACATCCAATATTTGATAATAATAAATATTCATTAAAATTATACTTTGGAGGACGAAATATGCATAAAATTTGTTTGGCATTGACGCACAACACATACCAGCCATTTTGTTTTTTATAATTTTCATTAAATCCATACATCTGCATATATGTAAGTATGTGTTGTATTTTACTTAATGGTTTTGGTGAATTAGTTTGTTGATTTGTTCACTCCTTAGCTAATGTAAAGTCACGATTTAGTCAAAAAAAGGCGTTAAAAAAAAAAGGCATTCGAAAAAAAAGGCGGTCGAAAAAAAAGGTGCTTAAAAAAAATGGCATTCGAGAAGGATCTATTTCAATGATATATTAGATAATAAATGGTTAATTGCAGTTTTACACAGAGCTGGAACTAAGCAATACGCCCATATTTTAAAATGTTAATACATCTATGGATAAAACAATTATGGCCTTATTACAATCTTATTGAATTCAAGCTGTTTTAATTGATACTTCCTCCTTTCTAAGATTGGGTCTACACAGAATCACTGTGAGTTTCTGCTGTGAGTTGGCTTGTGAATTTATGCAAAAAAGCTGCCCACTTGTTTTCTAGTTATTAAATTTCCAAGGTATTACATTTTTAGTCTCTATTGTTTTTGTTTTCATTTTTGTAAGCCCTGCAAACTAATTAACAACTTTAAATATTATTCTAGAATTGTAATCAAATTTTTTAAGTGTGTTGTTTTATTCATATTAAGGTGGGTACCCACTTAGTGCGTATATCTCAGCGGGTAACTTTTTTGACGTCAAAATGACGTACAAATGAATTTCACGCTGAAATATCCACATATGAGGGGGAATTTTAGCGTGAGTCTATGACGTCATAAAAGTTACCCGCTGAGATATACGCACTAAGTGGGTGCCCACCTTTAGGCCTATAGTCGCATATTTGTGTACAAGTATATACATACCTATATATTCAATTAATAGGCGGTCTACTTGATGGTAGTCCTCCCATTAGCCAATATAATTTCAATGTATCTATTTAAAAAAATAAACAAGTAATTTAGTTACGATGTGAAAGCTTATATACTTAATAAATTGATATATACATATATTTTCAAGTACATATAATTAGTATATAAGGATGATTGAAAATATAAAAGAGAGGTTAATTGAAAAAATAATAACTGTCTTTCCATAGCAATCTTACTTCGAAGTGTTTATATTATTATATTTAAAAATGAAAATTGTTTTGTGTTTGGTGTTACTTCAATTAGTAATTCGGGAAATCACTTCTTCGCTACCAGATATTTATCGACTTAACGAAGATTACACATTAGATAAATCAAGAACGTGGGGAAGTTGTCTTTACCTAGAACGCCCGGCTATATGCCGCTATAAGGGTTCGGACTATGACAAGGCATATTTGTACATTGAGGATATAATATCGAATAAAACAAGGAGAGAAATTGACTCTTTTAAAAAATTTAAAGAAGATATGTTGAATATACCAAAATGCAAGGACCAAAATAAAATAATTAACTTTGAATGGATTTCAAGTAAAACTATTAAAAAATTTTCTAAAGATTTAAAAGTGGGATATCTATCCCGCGCTCAGGTTTACTTTCTGGAATTGATTGAAGAAACCTATTCGCTTTATGCGAAATTAGCGAAAATAATGATTTTAAAAAGTATTCCCATCGATTGCTTGAATAATCAAAAAATCCATGCGCAATGCAATGCTTTATAATAATAATTTTTTTAAAAATAAAATACATATATTTATATTTTTATTGTCTTTGTTATCTTCATATGTAATAACTCATGCAATAAAATTATTATGTACTTATTTTAACTGTTTAATTAATTTATATATTATATTTATGATACAATGTGATCTGGATTCAATAAAATATATTTAAACGTTAAAGACTATTTCTCTGCTAAATGAAATAAAACTTTTTACACAAATAGAAGATATTATATTTTTGTTATTAATTGGTTAAGAAGTTTTATATGCTTTAACTATTGAATCAATATAAACTATATCATAAATTTTATTTTTTTAGCTGATATATTTTTTTCACTATTCATAAAAAATATATTATACAAAATATTATAATTGAACATTTTTCAGGCAAAAAAAAAAGAAAAATTAGTATTTTTATTAAAGGAATAATACATTATTTAATCTGGCAAGCGGTAAAAATCTATAAGATATAGAATAATCCTTTTGTTTTTAATCCTTAAAATAAGAAAATCAATTATCCTTTTTAGCAAATTTAATATGTTATAAAAAGTCTTTTTTTTTTGATTATCAAACATAAAGTAGGCTCAAAAAGTTATCTAGCAGTTTTTGACAAAACTAAAAACTTTACCATCAAAAAAATTTGTTGTCAAATTTTAGATTGTTTTTCTTGGATTTTTATTTTATATAAATATGGACCAACCGACTGTATCAGGATGCAACAATGCAATTATTGAATTTTGTTCATCATTGATGAATAAAAAAGCTAGTTATCCAAATAGTGATTTATTACCATGTCTTACATGTACACCAAAAATTAAAATAAGGGATCAAATAATGAGAATATGGTATAAAAATGAAATTTTATCAAAATTATATAAAGTCCCTTATAAAAATTGTCAAAAAAAAGAACAAGAATTAAATTATCCTTTTGGTAACTTTCATATAATTAAAAATTCATGGAATTTACCTTTAGATGAATCCAGATCACAATTGTTTTATAAGAAATTTTATTCTTACCCAAAAATAATAGTTATGCTTAATTCTGGATATAATAACTATAGAAAAATTATAGAATACATTGGTGAGTATATTTAGAATTGTTTTTTAGGATTGTAATAATTTTTACAGTTGTTTTTTGAACTTTTAGTAGAAAGTGGAATTTTTAGCTTTTAATATAGTATGACACAGTTTCACATAGTTTTTTAATTTTATTTATATATTCATAGTTTTAAATATTAAAATTATGTTTTTATTGATTTTTATATATGCTGCTATTTGTTTTGTAAAGGGTTATGATTGATGTTTCAAAGACTTTTTGATGAGCTATTCGTTTCAAATTTTTCTTTATTGTTTTTAGCATATATTTTATTTGAGTTAATTTCTATATAGTACCATAAGCCTTTTTAATAGTTAATTAAAAAACTTTTCTCTATATAAATATGTTTAGAAAATGGAATTTTTTTATTTCATTTGGACTTAACATATGGAACTAAACATGAACATAATAAGACCCTTGAATGTATACGAAGGGCCAAAGAGTATACACAATCTAAACTTAAATTAGATTACGAGATTGGTGTAGCTTTTAAAGTAACTGAAAAAACTCCAAAAACAGGACTTATTAAATATGGTCAACAAGTATTTTTAGATCGGGATTCAAAAATAGCATTAACATATAATCGAAATTTTAGTAAATATGGATCAAATAAAATCATCTATGTTAATTTTGCAGACTATATATCAATACTTAAAAAAGATTTTATCATTTTAATTAATAAAAGAATAAAATTATCATTGATAAAAATATCTCAAAAAAAACAAAGTATTATTTGTAAAGTACTCCATGAGGGTTTACTATCTTTTGGAATGAAGGTAGAATTCTTTGAAAACTTAAACAATATATTATCTAAAACAAAAGTAACTAAAGAACAAGAAGAAGATATTCAATATGCAATCAAAATAGATATAGTAAATATAATAACTTGTCCTACATTTAATGTATCTTTATCACAATATATAGGTTGGTTAATGGGTTTACATAAAAGAACAATTTTAATATTTACCCTAATCAATATAAAAGATATATACAATATTAGCCAAATAGATGAAATAATTAAAGAATTTAGTGGAGTTTGGATTGAATCAAGCAATGAAGAAATTTATATTGAAATGGAAACAGTACTTGCTAAAAAATGTACAAGTTCTTGTCGTCTAGTTATACGAAATATTAATTTTATTTCTTCTCAACATTTAAAATTATCCAATCAAAATTTATTAATAAAGAATCTTTTTCTATATCCTGATTGTATTTCATATTCATTTGATGATAATTTAAATATAACAATAATAGAACTTAAGGATATTATTCATAATATATATAGTGAAATGAGTGAAGATAATCTAGAATATTCAATTGATTTATTATATAAATTTCCACAAAATATAAATCGAAAGCTAGTCGAAAATTTAATAATGGATATAATTTTTGAACAAATATCATGTATTATTGTTGTTAATAATACTGGAAGAACAGTTACAATGATAGCACAAACTCGTCCTGTTGTTCCAATAATAGCAACAGTACGAGATGAATCAATTGCTAATCGATTTTTAGCATGGAAAAATATTTTTCCATTAATTTATGATTTTTCATCATTACAATGGCCTGATGAATTACATGATAGAATATTAGGTGGTTTGAAATTTGCTAAATTACATCATTTAATTGATATTAATGAAAAGTTTTTAGTGTGTTTTGATTCAAAAGATGGTTTAGCTAATGCTGATACATATAGAATATTTAAATATAAATGTAATATATAATTTTATTTATTATATTTTAAAAATTTTCAGTAATTTTTTTAAATAAAATTAATTTTATAATATTATAATTGTTTAATTTTCTAAGTTAAATTATATAATTGCTTTTATATCAAAATTTTATATACGTACATACCTTATATATGATAATATGTCTTTTAGTATAAAAAGACATATAAAGAATTTTTAGTTTTTCAAAAAAAGTAGTTCTTAATAATCAAAAAACTAATGCAGACAATTATTATCGTAAAAAACGATTGCTCAATAGCAAATTGTTTAACATTCAAAAGTAAGATATTGATTATTTATTGAATAAATACTCACTAAAATTTCCAAGTGCTATTAAATAGTAAAAAATTTAATTCTTATAGATGAAAATGTTATCAAAAGATAACAAAGACCTTCTAATAAGAAAAGTACAAAAAATTATGACACAGCTGTTTTAGTATATGTTGTAAACTTTGTATTCTAAGAAAATTACAGTAGATATAATTTTCAGGGCATTCATTGCATATGATAATTTGATTTGTTTGTATTTTTAAAAACAAATTTAGCGTAAGTTTTTCATTTTCATTTTTATTTTTGGTTATTTTGTCATTTGGTATACTACTACTACATAGTAGTTACTTAGCATTGCTTGACAGAAATCGCTTGATATGTTAACCTTAATATCTATTTATATGGTTTATATGAAAAATATATTCATTTAATTTTCAGCTAAGTATAAGTTTAGTATTCAGCTTAGTATTCAAATAAATGATAATAAACTAAAAAAACTAGAAAGAGATTATTTTTTTGTGTAAAGGTTATAGTTAGGTTATAAACCTAAAATAACTTTAAAATAGCACCTGTAAGTACGTTAATGAGCTGAGGACAGAATTTCCAAATGCTTGGACTTTAATGTATTAAAGATAAAGTAAAATTTCATTTAATTAAATTATAATTTGTAAAACGAAATTATATAAAACACTTTTCCATAAATACAGCCAACAGTACCAGCTTCCAAATATTTAAAGATATTTCTAAATTTGTCAATAATCTCAGATATTATAAATCATACATTTACACTAAAAATTTGTTTATCATTTATTTAAAGTAAATTAAATTCATTAAGTTTAAAAAGAAAAATATAAGTGGTCAAAAAGATTTACCATTTAATATTAACGATTGTAATATTCGACTAAACTTATATTCTTCTGATAGTTATCAAATTTGAAGAAATTTCTTTTTTTTTCCGTAAGAAAATTTTGATATAAATAACAACAATAAAATAATATTAACTAAAATAAATAATTTTTAAATAATTAAATTGTAAAAAGACATATATTTTCTAATATAATAATATGTATAGTTTTTTTTAACTTACACGGAGAAATAGTAGAGTTTTTAATTAAATTTCAATAGCAACATTAAAATGATATATATGAATTTACTAATAGTATATAAAAAAATTTTGAACAAACTTTGGGCAGGTACATTTTTTGGCTACACCTACTTTATGATATTAACTAAATATTCCATTGCTTTTGGGGTCTATAATCACCATAAATAATTTTAAAAATTAATATGTTTTTGCTTAGCCTATATACCAATAAAATGGTGTTCAGCCTTTTTTTGTACTTGAATTATTTTTAAATAGTAGTAGTATGGGTAGAATGCCAGCTATAAAATGGCATGCCTAGTTCAACTTATTATATTTGAACTTGTTATATAAAACGAAGAAGTCAAAATGAAAGCTGTTGTTATTTTAAATTTAATTGTGCTTCTTGTATGTGTTGCTTCAATCAAATCACAATGTGCAGACGAGAGTGATGTTAAATATGTGACTGATGCTTACAATAAATTTATGGATAGAACTAAAGATTTGAAGAATTTTTATGGACAAATACAAAATGGACAAAATGATTTTGTTGAAACACTACAACGTGTTAATTTAGTGGCAGTGGAACTTCTTCAAAATCTTACACAGGGGCACAAAATTTGCAAATAAAAGCAAAAACAATCCCTTAAATAAATCTTTTTTAAATATTAAACTATTATGAATAAATATGTATTCAAATATTTTTTATTATATTTTGTGGTATAACTAAGTAAAATTGTTTCATTGGAACTAATATTAAAATAATTAATATAATTAAACTGTTTCATTTTAGAGTTTTTCAAAAAGAAGAACAATAAATTAATATTTTTAATACTTTTTAAGCTATTTAATTTTAAACTAAATATCAAACGAATTTACAAATTATACGTAGAAATTTTTAAACATTTCTTCTTTGGGCAAATTAACAAAAATAGAATACAAAAACAGCTTTTCTACAATTCCATAGTTATTTTAAAGTAATTTTTAGTTTAAGTTTGAATGCAGAGATCATCTAAATTTTTTTAAATTAGGCAAAACATTTCAGAAAAGAAACTTAGTGAACAAAAGCATATTTTAAAGATATTTTTTCGTCGATACATGTAATGCTAATTTATTTAATTGGTTATAATAGAATTGCATAGCTTCATAAATACGCCATTGATAGTGAATTGCCCAGAGCGCTTCTTAGAAAAGTAGTTTTACAGTGTAAACTATTACTTGTTATTGAATCATCTGAAACCATGTTGAGTTTTTGCTGTTTTCTTTTTTTTCATTTTTTGTAGCTCAAAAAATCAAAATCATGATTTTCCTTTAAAAAATACCAAAAGTGTTTTGTTTTTTATGTAATAAAAAATAATTTGAAAAAGAGGAAAAAATTGAACTGCTTAATATCTTTTATATCTTGGTATAAAGAACTAGCAACGAAAACATCGTTAATTTTGGTTAAGAATATTGTGATAGTCAAATTAATTTTTGATTTGGTTACAAAGTTTTTGGAATTGGAAATATATTTAAAGAAAGCAAAGTTTTATTATTTTACTAATTTTAGGAAAACTATTCTTTAAATACCGTTTTTAATTAAATCCATATAAAATATTACTTTTAAAATTTTGTTTTTTGGTATTAAGCTTACGAATATTGTAACTCGTTATTAAAAAAAAAAACAAAAATAAAATTTAAAAATTTAAAAATACTCACAAGTATTTTTCTACCTAGGTGTAATGCTCATACCTGATTAAGTCTACCCATATGAGTATGAGAGTATGATAAAATTAATCTCATCAAAATTACATATATGTATGCGAATTTAAAACTTTGTGTAAAATAAAGAAGATAGCACAAATTAGAAGATAAATAAAGAAAAGAAGTCTATTTATTGTTTTTTTTTTACTTTAAGACATTGGTATCGAACAGAAAGCAATGAAGAAAAACACCTGTCAGGTCCTGGAATCTGTACTAGTTCAAGTTCTTGGTATCGAAATTGAGAAATAAGTCAAAAATTGTTCAGTTTTATACACTGATTAACAAATTGAATTTTTTCATTATTTAGACTTCTGATCTGTCCTTGCCTTAAAGTGCTCAGATGTCTATTAATTCCAACTGATATAATTAAATGTTAAACTTCAACTGTTTGTAAGCTGTTGGAGCTGTAATTTTATGTTATTGGAAAATAAATTTAATTGATGATAAGCCGGCACTCTGCAGGCAGCCTTACCCAGTAGGGAATTCAGTAAAGCGTCTTTTACAAAAATATGTTTATATGCCTTAGATATTAGCTTTCAAGCAAGCTATATGTAAGCTTGTCATGAACTTCTTGAATGTATAGACTTAATATCCTATACCGATTATATATTATATTTTGAATACATGTTTCTCTTTAGGTTCATATGTGTTGAACATCTTTTTGGGTGATAATTCTCATGTTAAAATAAGACAAAACCCAGCAGAAAATAGCCTAAGCCACTTCCAATGGAAGAAGCTTTAGAAACGTTAGGTTTTCCCCAGCGGAAAATAAACAAAATAAACAAAATTTCGCTATGACAGATTTTATTTATTTGAAACTTATATTTATTTTACAAATATCTACACTATCTTTTTTTATTATAAACACTGTATAAATCACTTTTACCTTTTATTATTGCTAAAGGTCAACATTAAACTCAAAAAATTGTCACCTTGATATATAAACTTATATATTTATTTTCCATAAAGAGGAAGGTTTTATTTCATTCTCTCAAAAATCCGAAACTAAGAATAAAATAGAAAATAAAATTAATCATCCGTCACATTTCAGTAAATTAAGAACGGAATCATACTTAGTTCAACATGAACAGTATGAAATCAGTTTCAACTTTTAGAAATAAAGTTGAAGATGAATTCATATGGCTCAAACACAATGCACGCGGTGGTGGTACAGAAGCGGTGACCGCAAAGTATAATGCAAACAAACAAATGGTAGCTGATACAATGTGAACCGCGCTAGAAAAAAAAAACACAAAAAACACAAAGCTGCATTACTTATTTTGATAAAGCAATTTTGAAGCCATCTGTTCGCTTTTGATAAAATAACCTTTACTTGGCACACTTCAAAACCCAGTGCAACTTTTGGACATTATTATAGATAAAGTAATTTGCTAAACTTTATCAAAATACCACCAAAGGTTAGAGCAATCTGTTCTTTAAAGACACGTACTGTTAAAGAACAGAACCTTCTTTATGTTCAAGTACTACAAATAACAGATAAAAAGGTCTGGCGTACTTTATACCCCAGTGTGCTAAGTAACGAATAAACCAGCTAAATAGCGGAGCCATTTCTTATATTTTGCTATAAAAGTTGGCAATATATATCAACCGTTTCCGCACTATGATTTTGTGCATAACTTCACAAAACCGCTATCGCTTCCGCACCGCGGTTATTGTGTTTGCACCTATACTGATCATTCTGACACATGAGAAGTTCAACGTTTTCAGATCGAACAGTATAAGATCATCATCAAAAATTTCGACTCGGGTATCGTTTATCATTTAGTTTTGAAAATTATTAGTAACTTTGGTCGCAAACTTATTTTCACAATTTGTATGTCTTTATTGTGTTTTGGATTAGGGATTATGTGGAAGATCAGCCATATATATATTTATTACTAATTTAAGTAAAGGAACAAATATTAAATCATAAGGGTGGATAGTTCTAAAAGTTTTCGCTAACGTCAATTCTGTATAATTCATAGTTGGTTTTAGTACTGAACTTTTTCCAAATCAAAAATATAAAAAAATTATAAAATATTTTTGCAAAATTCTGAATGTTTTGAAGTCAAAAATGTTCTTTTATATTAAATAAATAGATTTTTTAAATAAAGTGTTTTAGGAAGTGTTTTTGTGATTTAAAATAAAAAGTTTTTTAGGAAGCTTTAAAGTTTAAATCTTTATTAAATTATAGTAATTACAAATAAATACATTTTACAAAATTTTATACTTATTTTGAATTTTAATGTTTTATTTTATGTTGGTTTTAGGTTACAACTTTTATGAAAATTCAATTATTATACTCACAGTTATTTATCTAGTAAAGTTACTATCACAATAAAAATATAACATTTTTTAAAATAAATTTTAAACTTTAACCAAACATAAGCTCTAAAATGTCAAATATGTTAACAACCACATCAAGGCGCATGCGCTATACATTCATATACTACCTTGATTAACAAGTTCGCGGAACAATCGCCGTATGGAAGCGGTGACAGATATAGGAATTTATATAGATGAATTTCGGAATTCTCAGTGAAAACGCGCTCCACACCGCAAAACACGTCATTGTATTTGCACCTTTACTTATTGATTATTTATTTTTAGGCTAACAGTAAAGTAAAAGAGGAATATTATAACATATATGCTATGATCATTATGTTAATAATATGTAGGTTGTATATTTTGTTATAAAATTTATTTGGAATATATTTACAATAGCATAAAATACAATAATAATTCAATGAACTTGAACTGCAACTCAGACAGCAACTGAAAAACTACAACTCAAACTGAACTCGACTTGAATTCCTGACTCAGCTTGTCGATTAACTCCAAAAACTCCAATGAACTCCCCTGAGCTCAAACTCTTTCCTGCCTCAGCTTGCCGACTAACTCACTGAACTCTACCTGAGCTCAAACTGCAACTCTCCAAAACTGAACTCCAACTAAGCTAAAGTTGGATAGATAACTTTTGTAGCCTACTTGATAAGCTAAATTAAATCTATTAATTTATATTTAATTAAGCGCTAATCAGTGGACAATATTTTTAGTCAATCTGTCTTTTGCTAATATAAATAAGTTCGATGGTTTCGATTTTTATTAATACTTGTAACAAAATTTCCTAAAGTTATACACAGCACAATGAATGTAAAATATTAGTAAATTATAATCCAAAAACTAATCACCCAAATTGTATCTTTCGAATGCGTGAGAGATTTTGTTGGTAATATTAAAGAATCACTTAAGAAACATTAAATTTTCTCTTGGGAAATTAATGAAAAGGTTAAGGGTTGAGAAAAAAAATTTTTTTGAATGTTCCGATACCTCGAAAATCATTCGACACTATCTTATAATTACTATATGGCACTATCTAGTCAGACTAGAAAATATATAAGCATATCGATAAATATCTATTTTAACTCTACGAATCCATACTTTTATTAGCTTTTACTTTTATTTCATATAGAACGACCGCTACCCGTTTATATTCGCCTATTTCCTTACATGTAATTTATTCGTATTGATTCGGAAGTGATCGATTGTCATCGATTCCTTAATTATCATATTCTTCTGACTCACGGCGAGGTACTTGGTTGTTGTAAACACGTGGTCATCCGTCATATACACCACTTAACGGGTATATACATATATATATATATATTCTTGAATATATGCCTGAATATATATATATATATATATATATATATGGGGCATTCTTTTACAAACCGAACAAAAATCGACAAAAATTGGCCGACACATTTTTGATTTGGCTGAATTTTTTTTTACGGGCTTAGCAATGAAAAAAAAGATATGGGTGTTCCAGGATTTTTTTTAAAAAAATTTTTTTTAGAAAATGGAGGGGGTCAAAGTTTTGAGAATTTCGTGATTTTGGCTTGAAGAGTAGTTTTTAAAAATTCATAACTTCGGTTTTATTGAGGCTAGGAGCTTTTTGTTTTTTTTGTTTTACAGTTAAAGGGTTGAATTTAAAAAAAAAAATATTTCAGAAAAAATTATTAACAAATTTTAATTGTTATTAACAAATGAATTGTTTATATCGATTTTTAACTGTGATAACCACCTTGTAGCGAGTTCTTTTTTTTACCATTGTGTTCACCGTCTAATTTTAAATAAAAAACAATTTTTTAATTGATGGAGAAACTATTCCTTATATTAAAAAAAAAATAATTTTCGAAGCGCCCCACCTCATTTTGCACTCCACTGTATGCGCATTTTTTTATTAAATATTGTTTTTCTTCGTAATACATATGTTTATCTTAATTTTTTATTTTTTATTTATATAAAGAAATTGAAAAAAATTATTAATAACATTAGTTATTAACAAAAAAACCCTAATAGAAAATGAAAGGAAATAAAAAAGAGCTTTATTAACGGGAGTCTACTGGTTTAGGCGTTCGAATTTTGGGTGTTCTTTCGGACGCCATAAAAAAGAACCAATAAATATTTTTAGCTAAATGTTTTTTATTTTTGGTTTATTAATGCCTTGAAAATATAGAAAATTAATAATATTGAACAAAAATTTACAATTGAAAATACTACAAGCTTGCAAAGTGGTGGCTCTTAAAAAGAAAGTTGTGTCCTTTTGTGCACGATTCCAGCCCTCCTAGCAATCTGAAGAACAAAATCTCTCTTAATTATTCAACAAGAGGAATGTAACTGTGGCATTAAGAAGAGTTTTTATTAAAAAAAAAGTCTTTTTGCACGAAATGGCGGCAGTTTGAGAAAAAAGTTACGTTTTTTCCGGTTTTTTTTAACTTTCGGAATAAAAAAAAAGAAAAACAAAAAACAAAATTGGAAAAAACTCTTCGTTGTGCTATAGCCCAATTAATGAAAAATCTTTGTGCCAAATTTCAAGTAAATCGGTTAAGTAAAACTTGAGATATCGGGCCCATCGTTTCTAAAAAAGTAGTTGAGTCCAGTCTTTGAAACTTCAAACGCGTTTTTCTCGAAACCTCATTTTTTAGAAACGGTGTGCACGATATCTCAAGTTTTACTTAACTGATTCACTTGAAATTTGGCACAGAGATTTCTTATTAATTAAGCTATGGCGAAATGGAGAGTTTTTCCAAATTTTGTTTTTGTTTTTTTATTTTAGCTTCCGAAAGGTGAAAAAAACAGGAAAAAAACATACCTTTTTTTTCAAACTGCCGACATTTTGTGCAAAAAAACTTTTTTTTTGGAAAAATCTCTTCGTAATATCATAGTTACATTCCTTTTGTTGAAGAATTAAGAAAGATTTTGTTCTTCATATTACTGGGAGGGCTGAAATCGTGCACACCAGGACACAACTTTCTTTTTAAAAGCCACCACTTTGCAAGCTTGTAGTATTTTCAATTGTAAATTTTTGTTCAATATTATTAATTTTCTATATTTTTAAGGCATTAATAAACCAAAAATAAAAAACATCATGCTAAAAATATTTATTGGTTCTTTTTTATGGCGTCCGAAAGAACACCCAAAATTCGAACGCCTAAACCAGTAGACTCCCGTAAATAAAGCTCTTTTTTATTTCCTTTCATTTTCTATTAGGGCTTTTTTGTTAATAACTAATGTTATTAATAATTGTTTTCAATTTCTTTATATGAATAAAAAATAAAAAATTAAGATAAACATATGCATTACGAAGAAAAACAATATTTAATAAGAAAATGCACATACAGTGGAGTGCAAAATGAGGTGGGGCGCTTCGAAAATTATTTTTTTTTTAATATAAGGAATAGTTTCTCCATCAATTAAAAAATTGTTTTTTATTTAAAATTAGACGGTGAACACAATGGTAAAAAAAAGAACTCGCTACCAGGTGGTTATCACAGTTAAAAATCGATATAAACAATTCATTTGTTAATAACAATTAAAATTTGTTAATAATTTTTTCTGAAATATATTTTTTTTTAAATTCAACCCTTTAACTGTAAAACAAAAAAAACAAAAAGCTCCTAGCCTCAATAAAACCGAAGTTATGAATTTTTAAAAACTACTCTTCAAGCCAAAATCACGAAATTCTCAAAACTTTGACCCCCTCCATTTTCTAAAAAAAATTTTTTTAAAAAAAATCCTGGAACACCCATATCTTTTTTTTCATTGCTAAGCCCGTAAAAAAAAATTCAGCCAAATCGGAGATGTGTCGGTCAAAAAGGTGTTCGGTTTGTAAAAGAATGCCCCATATATATATTAAAATTGAAAAAAAAACACCAACTTTTCAACATTACACAATAATAATTTATAATCATTTATCTGAAACCCCGCTCAAAACTAAATTTCATCCTGAAGGATTCTTACAAAGAAAAATGACGTCATATTGAGTTCGCCATCTTAAATTTTTAAAAACTCATGAAAGATTCAAAATCAGCAGCTTCGAAAGCACCTCGATACTTAAAATAAGATGGTTATATACAAATTTTTGTTGCATGCTTAAGAACGTTAGTTTTTAATTCATACAAAACGAGCCGCTGGGCCTATTTTGCTCAGACTCTTTTTAGATCTAAGTCATGATATGGCGTATTGATTGATATGTTAAAAACGTAATTTTATCCAGTAGTTTTTAAGAAAACGGATCTCGTAAAAAAGGTCGCATACATACAACACACACATACATACGCACGCATAGCAGCCATCACTCTAAAAATGATTGCAAATGATTCCTCAGGTCTTGGGACGTCAAGAAAACATGAAATTATTGATATCGATTTTCGGACCTATTATAGTAAATTCTCAAGAAAAGTTAATATTTATGAAGAAACTCCCAGTAGTTCATAATGCGGTAGATAAAGTACTAGATAATACTAGATATACTAGATAATATAGAAGAAGTGTGCAAAATTGGAAGAAGATCCGTTCATAACTTTGGCTACCGATTTCAAAAGCGATTAAACTTTTACATTCAAATAAAACGTGGCCTAAAGGGCGGAACTTACAAAGTCTATATCTCTTAGAATTTTACTCTTATCGTTTTAAAATTTTGGGAGAATATTCTACATATATTATGTTTCAATAAAGAAAAAAATAAAAATAAAATTAATTTTTTGAAATTTTGAAACCCACCTAACCCCTTAAGTACTTTGAAGCTTATTTTAAAGAGCCAAAAAATGAATTTTCATATAAATGAATTTCCTGCTGTGTAGTTATAGTTACTGTGTCAAGTGAACAATATTTAATTAAAACACTTAGACTATATTACAAAATTATTTTAGAAAATAAAATGGGAAAAGATGAGGAAAAAATAACATTAAAATTTTTGACTTAAAGATGCAACAATTAGGTAAAAATTAAAATTATTGAATGCATAAAGTCACTTGCACGACTGAAAAAATGAACGATCAACTGCTCTGAGTTCAATCACAAGAATCAAGCTTTAAAGCTTGGTTTACAATTCTAGCAATTAAATTGTACATCTTTTTATTTCGCATTTCAATTTCTTAAGTTTACATTTAAACTTATTTTTTTATTATTTAATAAATATATTTAAAAAAAGAATATAATAACATTTTTTTCTAATTTTTAAAATATGATAATAGCAATGATATAAATGTTGCAGCCAATGGCAATTTTTGCTGTATAAATCAAATAACTTTTTCTAAACAATCAATATAATAACTAAATTTAGTTATGGTGTTATCTAAAACCTAAAATCAAAAAAATTAAAACAAGATTATATATTTGTAAAAAATTTGCTATCTTCAAAACGAAAATTTCATCGATTACACGTGATCACGTCTGATAACTTGCACTTAAAGAGAAAAACTTTAAAGCTTCGCGTTACTCATTTTATTATACTTATGTATACATACATACATACATGAATGCATATATACATTTCTGTTTGTTCTACGATATCTTTAGGTTTAATTCTGTGATAGATAATTCATTATGTATTCAAGGCACTTGCGAATCAGTTTTGGTGTTCTTATTAAGCAAACTTAAAATGAATTTTAATTAAAGTTTACTGTTTTAATTAACAAAACTTGATTAGTATATTAAATTTATTTAATAGTCAGTTATTAAGTGAAATATTTGTGTAGTTAAATTATAATTTATTTTAAATTAAATTATGGCTTTTTCATTAAACAAATTAATATCATATTTGCCGGGACAACAATCAGAAAATCAATTATATAAGCGTCATACACTCAGCTTAGAGCCAGAAGTTGGATTCCGTTTGTTTTTGAAACAATCATTTGAATTGAATGAACCTAATTCTAATCAAAATCAAAATTCAAGCTCAAAAGAAAATACTGGAGATCTTCAACTTTGTGTAAATTTAATTGCAGCTAGACATTTACCATCACTATTTGGTCTGAAAACAGTTCAAGGATATCAAATAAAAGTAAATAAATAAATGAAATAAATATAATAAACTAATATTAGCATATTTCTTACTTTTTTTTTAGGTCAAATTATTCCCTGGCTCAAAACGTTTCGAAAGCTCCGTACAATTAGTATCATGGCCAAAATTTGATGAAGAATTCATATTTGAATTGATATCACCAATTAAGTATGCTTGTATTTATTACTATTATTAAAAAATAATTTTTGTAAAATCTAAATTCTAATTTTAGGATTTTAAAACATATGAATATATAATTTCTTTTGTTTTTACATTTGGTGCAAAGGTTTAGTTTTTTAATTAGTTGTGAGTTGTGACTCTTAAAATACAAAATATAAATTTGGCGTCTTGGAAACAAGTTGTTTTGTAGTGTTCATCATAACTCACAACAGAATCATCTGAAACCAAAAAATCAAAATTTATTTGTTGAAGGAAATATTTTTCATAGTAAACGTTTAAAAGATCTTTTCTCTTTCGATTTTTCAATTCTTGTTAGCTTTTGGAAGCCAAAACACCGATTTTTGCTAACAAAAAAAAAAAAAACTCGGCCTATTTGTTATTGTAAAACTAATAATTATTTGTTACCGGGTGAAATATGTGAAGAAGTAGTGTGCAAAATTTCAAATCGATTGGTCAAGCAGATTTTAAGTTATTTTGAACACTAACTTTCAAAATAACAAATTTCAGGGAAATACTTTGAAATTTTGCTCACAAAAAAATTAAAAATAAAATACCATCATTCTTTTATACTTACACAGACTTGTTGAGAGCAAAGAGCTTTCATCAAGGAGATTATAAGTAAGTTTTGGTTGTTGTCTACACAAAATTCTTTATTCTTCACTTTCGTATACTTCTAGCAACTCTGCTTTAATAATTCGAAACTTGTCAGCTTGTCGCAAACTTTTAGTGAGAGTTTGGCCCTGTAGCGATGTGCAAAATAACAAAATATTCATTGGGTGGTGACACACGAGTCGTCATGACATGCACAACTTTTCGAAGTTTCGGGCAAGACGTATAAAGAGCAGGGAGTCGCTTTTCGAAATTATAAAAGATTCCCATATTAAAATGGATTCCCAGGCACCTTTCCTAATACATACATCTGTCATTGTTGAAAATTTAAAATTAATGTTATATTAAAGGTAATTTAAGTAAAATAAGTTATAATTGTATTTATTTTTGTTTTTAATTTTATTGAAAACAGAAACGAGATCTCTTTAAAAAGTACAGTACCATAAAACAATGAAAAAAATTCACGCCCACATTGATGACTCTATAAGTGCACTTCCTGAAATTGGACTAATGCATCCTCGTGTGTCAGCTAATAAAAAAACTGCCATCGAAAAGATGCAATTTCAACAATTGTAGAAGTGCCACATATATACTTTGTAAATATTTTCCAAATAGATTGGAGCAACAAACAGTCAAATGTTCATAACTTCCGCAATTTTTGTGTTTAATTTGACAGTTTTTTGAAAATTTTTATCACGGTTTGCTGTGTTATGAAACCCTCATTACTTTCTTTTCTATCTCGCCAACTGGGGAGGTAACTTGATTAATAAGAAGGGATTAATTAACAGTTTAATTTTTCTTTATTTGTCTTTTGCTTATAATCCCTGTTTTTCTGATATAGGCATATAAAACAAAATATCTTTTTTCTTTAGGTGCCCGCAGACTTGAGTAGTCGGTCTCTGGTGCCTTCTTTAATTCATCCAACATCCAAAAGTAAGATTTTTTGATTAGGGGATCTTTTACTAATGCAATCTTGTCATGAATCTGGGTAAAATTCTAAATCTGGCAAGCTTTAATCAATTTAGTATCATTAAAGCTATAATTAATCTGTACTTTGAGTCACCTAGTTTCTAGTATTTCTGGTAAAAATCTACTGCCATATTTGTTATCTAAATATCTCTTTATTAAATAGTTAATTTGTTATTTATTTTTATGTACTATAAAATTTTATTTACAATAATTTTTTTTTACGCTTAATAATAGGTCATCATTAAAACATCAAAATAAAACAGCAAGTCTGAAAATAATTACACCATCGGAAATATTTCGAGGCCATTTTGTAGTATTTACAGTATATGCACTTTTAGAACTACCAGCAGGAGTATTCCAAACAAATTATTATATATAATTAATTAATAATTTTACGTTATGTTTTCGGTAAAGCAAGGATTTAACCGATTTAAGGGTACATATCGTTCATTGAAAGAAAAAAGCAACTCATTACTTAAACCGAAAACAGAAAATTTAGCAAAAAGTAGAGATGGAGAAACAAGTGAGAAACCATTACCACAAATGACAATAAGTGAATCACGACGAAATATTGGTACTATATTTAAAAATAAACTGTTTTTTGAAATGTAAAATTTTTCTATATCTTAAAGGAACTGTTACCTGTTATTTAGATTCAAAAATTTTCAATGAAGACAGTCGAAATGGATATTTTTCTAGTGAAGAGATCTGGTTACCTATCCGAGATATAACTGTGACTCAGGCTAGAAACACGAATAATAGTGTAAGTTTAAATTTATGAAAGAAATGTTTTAATTTCGATATAATTATTTTTATTTCATTATTACATTGTGTAATTAGATAATAATTTTATTTATTTCAGTTTAACCAACTTTGTATCTTCAATTCTTGGTTCCCAGTATATTTTTCATTTTAATCTTGTAGAACATTTTTACATGTTATACTTTATTTTATGCGAAAAAATCTCTTGGCTTTGTTAATATAAACGCTATTAATCTGATGAAGAATATTAGCTCAAACTGTTAAGTTGATGATACATTTAAAATCTATCACTGAATATGTTAATTGCTACATGCTACACGCATAGTTAATGTAACAGAAAGGTAACTTCAATTTCTTTCAGTGTTTTAACAATTCCACGCCAATTATTATTTAACAGCACTCTAGCAGCTAACTGTCCAAGTCGAAAATCTTGCTACTTTAGATTCTGCTAGAAGTTTGCCAGAACTTTGTCAGCTTGTTAATTTCCATAACTCTGGCTTAGCCTCCTTTATGTATTATTTATTGTAGTAGTATGAATGACATTTTTGTTTACTCAAACCATTAATTTCTAGTTTTTCTACAATTTTTTGTGAAATATACCATCTGATCAAAACAGTGCACGAAAACCGAGTTGGTAAAATTTGTTTCCATGATTAATACAACCTTTTTCAACCTTCGTGTGAATTTGAGCGCCATATTAATGTGTGTTTGGCAGTTATTTGTTTACAAAGCACAAAGCATGTATAGACTATGGGAAAAAATTTTGTGTCTCCAATAGATTTACGGCAACGGAATAATTGAAACTGTCGCATAAATATTTTTGGAAAGTCTACTCTATAGAAAATATTTAGTGGAAAAAAGTATTGAGTGAAGAGTGGGAAGTCGTCCAAAACAAAGAATATTAATAAAATTTTCAAACAATTACTTTAATAACCTTTTTTTGGATGAAACAACCAGTCATTAATTGAACCTTTTCATGATTTTTTTTTTAAATATCAAGAAAAAAAATATATACCCTATATCGTAACAGTCTTAAAAGGATACACATAATATACAACTTTCATTTAGGTTGGCTCTTCAGCTAAAGGACAAGTAGAAATCATACTTAAATTAAGTGATAATATGACAAATAAATCTTTAGATTGTCAAATGCTGCCAGAAACAAATAAAACAGATAAAACAAAAGGAAAAAAACAATGGAGTATTAATGAAATCAAAAAGAAAGTCTCAAAATCTAAATCAAAAAAAGAATTCAAACAGCTTAATTTGTATATAAGTACAACTAAACTTCGTCTATCAATTAAAGTAAAAGAAGAGTTTGAAGCTATCGGAGAAATGTTATATTTAAAAACTGCTGTCTACGAACAAGAAATCTATTCAAATGCTTGGAAATCTGGAAATTTTATACCAACTCTTTCAACAAGATGGGATCCAGAACAATCAACAATTATTATACCTTTGAAAAATGAAGAAAGTCTTCAAAATATATCAATCAAAACAACTTTAGCAACAAAAAATAAAATTGGTAAAAAGATTATTCTAGGTTCTATTATTATTAGTCCTAAAAGCCATGGGAAATTTTTAGAACATTGGCAAAAACTTTTCATTAATAAAGATGAAACAATTGCATTTTGGCATAATTTACAATAAATGTTGAATAAATATGATAGCTATTCTGGTGTATTGTTACCAAAATTTAGAAAAATTTTAAACAAAATCGTCTTGTAATCTGTAGCGGATTTATGATTGTAGCGCCCTCAGGCCCAACAGCTGAAACGCCCCAACTCAAAATAATTTCTAATTATCTAAAAGTAAGGATTTAAAATAAAAATTATTTGTGCTTATTCATAACACTCACAGTGATTATATTGATTTATTAATTACTAATTCAATACAAATAATTATTTTTGAAGTGAAAGTTTTAGTTAAAAAAAAAAAAATTACTACTTTACCACTTTTTTCTTGCTTGTGTATTCGCCAACTTAATAATGATTTCCTTGCAATCCATTTTTGCTAGTAGATCTGCTTCAATTGTTAATAATGCTAGAGCATTTAACCTGTCCTGGTCTGTATTTGATCGTAAGTAACTTTTCACGCGTTTTAATGTTGAAAATGAACGTTCTCCTGAATAATTAGTCACTGGAATGCTGAGAAAAATACGTATTGCTATATCCACATTTGGATACACTTCTTGTAATTCATTTTCTCGTAAGATAGTAGACAATTCCAAGAATGAAAAAGCTTTTTGTTTTTTCATTATTGACGATAAATAATCACTTAAATGAATACATTCTTCTTGTAGAGCATCTTCTAAATCATTTGGATATCTTTGTACTAAATTATTTGCAGATTGAGCAATTTCGTTTGATTTTAATTCTGTCAATTGACTTAAAAAAGCAAAACCATCATTTAATTTAATATATGACATGGTACGACGATTTAATTCTATAGTTAAATGATCCAAAATGGGATTAAAAATTCTAATTCTGAAATAATGCGATCCATTTTCTGGTTGAAATTCTCCACTTTGACTTTCAATGTGGAAAAACTAAAAATTCAACTAAAGAGTCTTGCAATTGCAGGATATTAGGTATATCAATTTTCACATTTTGAAACTTCATTTCATTTTTTTAAGAAAATAGTCCACTAGATTAGTTACAAAATAAATTTTCGTTTAGAATACTTGAATTTTTTGGCGCCCCCCAAATTTTGCCACCCTAGGCCCGGGTCTACAGGGCCTATACCTAAATCCGCCACTGCTTGTAATAAAATATCATTTAAAGGTCTTTTTTAAAGGTCTTCTTTTAAATATATTTAAGTTATTTGCAGCTATAAGGTATTGACTTGCAGTATGTCTAGTAAAAGAATAAAATTGTGAAAACTTATTATGGCTGAATAATGCATATGAACAATGGAAATAATTATTAAGAAAATGTCTATCTTAAATTCTTGTTTTTCTTATTATATTTCAACTATTGAACAAAAGCTATAAAAACTTATTTAAACTATATTATTTATTATTTATATTAATAACACTATGATTTGTTTTTTTTTATATTTAATATAAGTTAAAAAATACTTGAAAATAAAAATTATAAATATATAATTAAAATTTTTTACTTGAATTTTCTTTACAATTTCCATCGCAATTAATAACCGACCAAACCCAATCAACATAATTTGGAACTTTAGCATAAATACCAAATTTATTTCTTTTTGCACATCCATCACCAAAACTTGTAATACCAAATATTGTCCATGGATGATTTAATTTAGTTATATCACGGCAAAGTAATGGACCACCTGAATTAAATTAAATTATAAATTTAAATTTATATTTAAACAAATATATTTTGAGAAAAAACCTGAATCTCCAGCACATGTATCTACCCGACCACGTTTATGTCCAGCACAAAACATATTTTTAGTTATTTTATAATCAGAGTAAACAGATTTACAATTATCCATAGTTATAATTGGTACATCTGCTTGATGTAATAAACTTGTACCAGTTGAATCACGATTGTGACGTTTTCCCCATCCTATCACAGTACAAAAAATATTCTTTGGTAATGTTTGATATGGTTGTGGCATACAAGCGAAACCAATCCATACTGAAGTATTTATGGCTATTGGTAATCTAAAATTAATTAATTGAATATTTGAATTAATTTTGATTAAAATAAAAACAAAAGAAAAAACATGTTTTTTACCTTAATAGTGCAATATCACTGTCAACTGTTTTCTTATCAAAATTTGGATGTTTAAAATATTTGGTTACCCTATATTCTACTTCAGTGCCATCTTTAATATCCAAATTGTGTTCACCCAGTCTAACGTATAAAACTTTACGAACACAGTGGGCTGCTGTTAAAATCCAATTGGGTGCAATTAGGGTCCCACCACAAAAAGCTTCCTGTTTATTTAAATATAAATGAAATCATCAAATATATGTCTTTTTCTATGTACTGTTGGCAGGAGTAAGATTTACAAATTTATAAAATCTTTGATTCAGTAAGTAGGAAATATCAACTAGTTTATTTCAATACCATGAAACTGATATAAGAAAGTTTTTCTCTCATTTAAAACTAAAAATTAGTTTATTAAATATAATTAATGAATTAATATTTGAACTAACTGTATTAACATCAATTGTCATGCACTCCCAACACAACAAAATTTATTTGAACTTGATTGGATGAATAAAAAATATTTTATTAACAATTGAAAGTTTTTGAGCAAGCTAATAGTAGGAATATAAAAAATAAAATAAAACATTTTATTTGCAAAGAAGTTATTATTTTGAACAATTTTTTTATTTTACATAAAACTGCGGCATTTTTTTGAGATTCCCCATTTTATCAGCCTGTAACTTTTTGAATTTTGAATTTTTAAATTTTGTTTTTCATTTTATCTTCAAGTACTGATAAATATCTTGTAGAATAATTGATTTGCCTTACTAAACAGCAAAACCTAAGGCAATTAGTTACTTTTTTAAAAGGCACAACTGAATTTCCTGCTGGGACGTGTTAAATACTTGCATACACTGTGAGCTTTGTGTATGATGCTGGTTTATTTTTTTTTTTTTTTTCAAAATAAAGTCAACTTTAAAAATTGATTATTTTTTAAAGCTTCAATTTTAAATAAATATAAACATCAAAAATACTTGGAAAATACATATTTTTCATGTAAATGATAAAGTAACAAAGTTCCTTATAGCAGTTTTCTACATAAAGGCTAGATCATAATTCCAAATGGCATCTAAAAAATGCTAACAGCGAAATTCTAACACGAAATCGCATTACAAAAATTTAACACAAAATTCGAATTTCAAAATATATTATTTTTTTATTTTTCTTAATTGCTGTGTTTTTAAGTTAATTTTTTTCCTTTTTCTTCTGGTAAATTATTGATTTTAGTGTTCATTATATTGTTTTTAGCTGTTAATTATTTGTTATTAATGTTAAATGTTTTTGTTTTTTTCTTAATTTTTGTCTTCTTTTGGTTAAGTGTTATTTTTGGTTTTTATTATTGGTTTTGGTAACTAATTCAAAGTTAGTTAACATTAAAAAATAGGAATTGTTCAAATGTTTAAGATATAAAATAAAAAAATTTATTTAATTTTAACTTTAGAATATTCTATTGGAAATATTCTTACCTTATAACGATTAAATATAACAACTTGCCATGGCCATTGACCTTTTCGAGCTGTTTTACCACCAATTATTTTAAGCATATTAAATATGCTATTTTTACGTCTATGATGTAAATCTGATAATCCACATTTTAATTTTAATGGTTGATATTCAGGTCCTCGATATCCTTTTGCATCTATTATATAATCATTTTTAATTACATTAATATCCTTACGATCATTTACTGTAAGTCTTGCTTCATTTTGATTTTTATGCAATTCACTTTGTAGCCATTCTTGACAAAAACTTCCTTTTGTATAACAGTATGCTATTTCACGTATGACTTCCTTTCCGCATATTTCTTTGATACGACATTTTCTAAAAATTGATAAGAAATTAGTTAAAATGAAAATAAAATAATTTTTTAGCCTGGAAAACTTATCAATATTAAAAAATTTATTCGTAAAACCTTACTTATATCTTCTAGTTGTACATTTTGCTGAACATTTAGTCCATTTACTCCATTTTGAATAAACACGCTTAATTGGAGGATATACTTCAATAACAGATTTTTCTCTTCCTCCATTATTTATGGATGTATTTCGTCGACTTATTACAGTATCTATTCTATCTTCAATTTCACTTTCATAATCATAATCATATTCCTCTGAGTTATATTCCTGTCGGAATTCTGACGATGGCTCATCATAATCATATAAATATTCTTTATATGGATCTACTAAATTACGTTTTCTATTTAATTTTGTACGATAATCTTTATAACTTGATTTAGAATTTGAATTAGTATTATCTTTAATATTGACCTGATATGATTTACATTCCTCACTAGAATTATTTGAATCTTCACAGTTATCATAGTCTGTAACTGTAACAACTAGTGGTTTTTTTCGATTTCTTCCTTTTCTTTTTCTATTAATCAAATAACTTTTGTCACTCTGATAAATTTCTTGATGAACAGGTGTCCTAATCGCATTTAGTGCTTGTAATATAGCTAAACTAGTTGTATCTTTTTGATTAGGTAAATAACAACTAAAAAGTACAATTTTAAAAAAGATCATAAATTGGAAGAGAAAAAAAAATTGTTTATTAAATTGAAAAATTACATTTTGCATTTTCTTTCTTCTGTATGTTTTGAATCACCACATATTCTTTTTCTTTTACAGTATCTTTCCCGTTTTTGTATACAAGCTTGACTACAGGAGCTCCATCCTGTCCATGGTGTATAATAATTTTGAATGTTAATATTTTGCTGAAGTCCTTTTGGCCTTTTATTCATTTTTTGATTCAATTTACGAATATCACGTTGAATATCGGACATTTCTGATTTGAGTAGTTTTTTGACTCTCATTTTCTGTCTATGTACACTCAAGGCCTAAAGCAAAGAAAAAAGTGAAAAATAATATAATTTTCCCTAATTTAAAGTTATAATAGTTTTTTTTTAATGTCATTACTATTAAAAAACCTAAACCAGTTGATTTTTTCCTCACTTCTTCTTTACACAGCTAATAATGTTTAACTAATTTCACAAGACACGTTGAAATACTTAATCTATCTTTTTAGGATATAAAAACACCTTTGCTGTTAGGATTGGCTGACTTTTATTTTAACGTTATGGTGAATAATCCATTGTTTGTCACCTGTTACCAAATGGTCTAAAAATAGATTCCTTTTCATCGTGATTAAAGCAAAATATAGATGTTTATTCGCTGCTGGCAATTAGCTTTGGATAGCTTATGTAATTCCTACTTTCTAACATAAGATTGTTCCATGAGATGAATTCATCCTTTATGCGATCTGTTCCATTATTAGTTGTGGTTCTGACTACACAAGATTTTTAAGAATCTTTAATTTCAAATGCGCACCAAGTTTTGGACTGACATAATAAATAAATAAGTATAATACTGACACCAGATTTTTTTCTCGAGATATTTTTCATAGGCAAATATATATATTCATGAAATACACAGTATGTCCTACGGAAAACAGAACATTTTCGAAATAAAAACAAAAACTCATTATTGTTGCATATATCATTTATTTTATTTAAAAAAGTCTCTTTCTGCTTTACAACAAAGCTATACATGACTAATTAGCATGTCGAATGAATTTTTAAGGTTATTTTTATCCATCGCCATTATTGTTAATATGTCTGTCAGCTAATGGCTTTTACGTCGGTATAGCCCTTTCTTTTCTGAGCAAATTCAGTTTGGAGAAAAGGTAGAAACCATAGGGGCCAAATTAGGGAAATATAGTGAATGCTTGATGGTTAAAATACCATTTATAGCCAAAAATTCAGTGATAAAGTTCGACAATCACCAACTTCCTTTTGCACGGTATTACGGCGTCACATGGCAAATACCTGACAACAGACGATTCATTATACCAAGATAAAACACAGCGATAACCGGTGGATCAAATAGAAAAAATTCTTAGTGTATAATATCCTCGGAATCTTAGAAACAATTCAACATTATCTTCACTTTTAACTTTTCGAGGCGATTTCTTTTCTAATTTGGCTCAGTTGGATGCTGCCATGCAGGATTTTGACACTTGGTCCTAGGATCATATTAAAAACACCATGTGTCGTCAGCAGTAATAATGGAATATGATTTTTACAATTTGTACTTCGAAGGGATTTTTCGTAATAAATCAATTTGTGTAAAAAAATTCAAAATAGTTGCTCAGATTCAAATAGTTCATCAAAAAGCGATGAATTAAATTTTACCTTTAGTCAATTTAATTATAAAACGTTAACATGAAATGTAAGGAAAGCGATGAAATATTCAAAATTGATCCAACTTTCTAGATTTAATTTCATTTAACATTAGTTCTTTCAATTGATTAGTAATTACTTTAAACAATCGAAATTAATTTTTAGCTAAAATTAATTTTTTAGGATAAATTGAAAAATGAAGGTCAAAATGTCATTCTGAAGTTTTTAGCACAATAATTACAAATTAAAAAATTGAAGCTTTTAGCAAAATAATTAAAATATTTGATTTTATTTTCTTATCAACAAAAAGAAAAAGAAATGCAGTGACGATATTTTATTAGCATTTTAATTGGTATTGACTACATAGTCCTTTTTATATCACTGTTTATAATAATCGAGTCAATTATCAGTTTCTTTTCTAATAAACATATGCCTGATGTATAAATTCGTAATATAAAAATATAAATAAATAGAAGCAGCATGAACACCACACATCATTTTAAGTATACTTAAATGAAATATACTTTTTATTAGAACAGCAGGAGTTTTCTATTTTAAGATTTATTCTATAACAGAAACTCAAATTTAATTACATTTTAAGACTTTTTATTGTATGCTCAAAATAAGAATTTTTAGAAAAGATTCATAGATTATTTAGATATCTTAAAAAAAGTTAAATAAAAATTGGTTTCTGAAGTTAGTAATATTTTTAAAAAAATGCAAGATAAGCAAAACGTCAGATAATAAGAAGTAAAGTTAGGACTGCATAGATAAATAATAATCACTGTGTTATTAACTATATATATATATAATGAACATGTGCTATTGAAGAAGAAAAGAGAGCGCTAGAAGCCGATTGGAGTCTATCTAAAGAGAAATTCGGTGTATTTACTGCAATCTTAAATGCACGAAGTGCATATGAAGCAAATAATTTGAAAATTCCTCTTTTGTGAAACAATACATGGAGCCCTATATTTTTCTCAGAAACTATGAGTAGAAATTATTTTACAGAAATTCTCAAATTTATCCGTTTTGATAAAAAAAAAATGAGCAAAGCCAACGTTTAATATGAGGATAAACTCCTCATGATGTCTACGATTTGGAAAACATTAATTGAAAACAGTCAAAACTGTTTCAAACTGGGTGCTAATATTATATTATAGATAAACGGCTATTTCTGACCAAAGTGAAATGTAGATTTACGCAATTGTATGTCTAAGAAGCCTGAAAAGTTTGGAATTAAATTTTGGTTAGTATCGGAGGTCGATAACAAATATATCGGGAAAACAAAGTACTTTTACTCAGTTCTAAACATAAATCTGTAAATGATGAAAATAATGATAAACTTTTACCAGAGGCTCCAAATATTCTTCAATATTCTTGATTTAGCTGGCATAAATGCCTACCTTTAATATAACATTTACCAATGTCCTATGTTAGGTAAACTAGAGGTTAGCCTGCTATATTTTTAGACTCATATATAGTCTGAATATATGAAATTTTCTCCATTACGTGTTACCTTCCTAGTTTAAAAATGAAAGCGAGGATTCGTGATAATATATCAATGGATCCATCATATCAGTTCTCTTTTTGAAAAACATTTAGCTAAATAGCTGATGATTAAATATTGAATTTAGTTTTTGAAAACACCTATTAATATCTGCTACAGGGTAAACTAGGAAACGGTGTCTATATCAGCTGAATGTATATTAAAATTTTTAACATTTACAAGGAAACTATTTTGCTTTATTTAAGATTAGGATATTTGCTTATAACAAACTGTAATGATCAATTTGCTATCATTCAAGCGATAAGTCAAAGCGACTTTGAACTATCATCGAAAAATTTCTAAAAGGGTTTTTTTTAAACATAAATACCAGTATCCAACATCGAAATTGAGTAATTGAAATTTTTTTTATTTTTGTTTTCGCTATTAAATTAGATTTCACTTTATATTTGATATTAAAATGAAAAACAATGAAAAGTGTTATGTCACGTTTCATATCATTGATTATAAAATTAATTACCCGGTCAGTCAGTCTTTTTTTTTTATTTAAAGTTTAATTTTTATTTAAGTTTTTACTTGTTTTGTCTTTATTTTCAATAAGAAAAGTGATTGGTTTAATAACCATAACCCTTCCCATCAATATAAATTACGCACCTGTATAACTGAAAGTAAAAATGAAATAAACGACTATTACCTGAATTAAAATAAGAAATTGAAAAATTGTTATTATTCCAGAAAAGTTCATGATTACTACCAGATGTAGATTAAGTCATTTGTCAGCTAAGATTCGACATTAATGCCTTGACTTTTGTATTCATTTATAAAAAGTTAAATTTCCTGAAATAATAAAAAAGCAAATGTTAAAAAATTGGTTAATAATTTAATAAATATTATCAATAAATAAAAACATAGAAAATGTAAATTTCTTAGGAATGACGTTCTTAGCCATACGAGCTTGAATTTTACGTTAAACTCTTAAATTAAAGAATTGTCTATGAATATAAATTTTCAATTTTACCACAACTTCGATTTTATGTGTCGGTGAGAAACCATCAGCGTGAGAATAATTTATATGGCAAATATGTCAAAATTTGACTCTCACGCTGACTTCTCACTAATAAAACAGAATCCCATTCCCGCTCTTTAGAGAAATATGTAGTCATTAATTGTTTCAAACTGATATTATCCTGGTAAGGTTGCTATTCTTTAAGAATAAAACCAGTAAAACATTTTTCACTTAAACTTATATTATTGAAACAAAGAGAAATTTTTTACCAGATGGCAATTAAAAGTTTTTATAACTGATTAAAAATATTCTAAACTATCCAATACATTCACAATTCTGTAACAGCGCTTTTAATGTGTCTTAAAAAAACAACTAGAAATATATTTAACACCTTCTTTGAATATCGTATAAAAGATTAAAAAATGATATTAAAGCTGCTTTTCTACTTTTAACTATCCTAAGCTGAAACTAAAATTCTCCTCTGATTTTAAAATTTTAATATTGGTTAATATCTTGAGTCATTGGGGAAGTCATTTCGTCTTCTTTTGTGAAAATGGGCAGGATTTTTTTGAGTGTATGAATATTTTATTGAATTGTATATTTTCCATTTTGGTCCAATACCTTCTTTTCGGTAGGAGATTGATTCTTGACGCCCTGGTTGTGAAGTAAAGTTCTTCCCATCCATAAAATATTGCTGAGATAATCTTTGCCATCTACTATACTAAGCCTTCTTTAAAAATTTTCTAAGATTGTTCCCAGTTGCCGTTGTACCTATTTGTAGAATGCATGTAGCTATAGTTTTATTTTCTGAAGTCTTTGATATTTTAATTTTTATTGCAATTTTTATTTTTCGTGTTGGGATGAATTTATTCAAATTACATATTTCATTTTTTTATTCTATAGTTTTTTATAAATGTAAATTCGTAAAAAGTATAGCTTGCTTGAAAAATTAACAAAAGACTATAAATTAAATATATTAGTATAACAATTTTATATTTTAGCCATTTAAGTTACGAATTGTATATTTTTATGGTTGAAAATAGTGTAAGTTCTTGAAAGCAATAAGGAGAGGAACTAAAAAATTTATCTTTCTAATGAAATAACTAAAAAGCTAACTTATAAAATAAATACAATTTTGGATAAAAACTTTACAAGTAATTTTTAGTTGAGCATTGCAATGTTTTTGTGGCATTTTCCATTATTAAACACTATACAAAATATACAAGTTTTCCTTTTTATTAATCTTAGGAAAAGAAATTATTTCTCTATAAATATGATATACCTCTCTTAAAAGAATATATTTTTAATGTTAGTGTCTAGAGACATATTTAAGCATTTAAATAAAATTTCCTAAAAATAGTTCAAATTAATAATTAATATTCTTGTCATCTGATGATAATTAGCCCACTAACAAGACGTTTAAAATTTTAATTAATAAAAGAACAATCTCAAAGATATCTATCTACATGTGGCGTTTTCTCGTTTTTAACTTTTTTATTATTTTTTTTTTTCAATGCTTTAACAAACATTCATTCTAATTTTATATATTCATGTTATTTATGTGACAATGCATCATTTAAAGGTTTTCTGCTACATACATACATACGTGTATACTCTAGTTCTGGAAACAATAATCCAATTCCGGTTGCAGATTAGAAAAGGGAAATAACATCGAAATATCTAAGGTTGGGTCCTATTACATAAAATTTTGGCATTTCTACATTACATTCAGATTACAGATTATTTTGTAGCTAGAATTTAAATTGTTCGATTGTATTTGTTATATTATAAAATCACTCATCAGAAAATGAGAAAAATAATTATTTACAAAATTACCCAACCATTCATTAAATTTATAAGTTTGAAAGTTAATTGACATAAGCGAATTTTTTGAATGGCTAATGAAATAACAACAAATTTTGTCTGTCTATGATCAAGATTCCTTTTATGGCAATGAAGGTAAACTACAAAATTGTAGTCAATTTTGTTTTGATTAAAAATTACAAATCTATAATTAGCCTTGTTCTCCATACATATAGTATCTATGGATACATACATGAAAGGTAGATAAAAAATTTTAAAGACAAAAATTTTGTAAAGCTATTATTAATTTTTACAATCCAAAATAAATTTAAAATTAAATGTATTCCATGGAGATTTTCCGAAAACAATTAATTTATAGATATATTCTTAAAAGATAATTACAATAGTAATTTTTAGTCAAGCCCATAATTTTATATCAGCAATTGTAGCTAGTAGGGTTTTTGTTAAATCATCTGTATCGTAGTTATCCTTGAAGAAAAGAAATTCGGAGTAACCAATAAATGTCAATAAAGTATTGTTCCTTGTGATTTTTTTAAAATCGGAATTAAATTCTTTCGAAATCTTAATATTCAATAGAATATTCCAAACATATAACATATTTATTCTGATTACAGTATTTGTTTATATATTACTTTAATAAATAATTAAAGAAAAGAAAGACAAAGGTGGAAATCCTTAAAAATGCTCTTCTATTAAGACAATGACAGTTAACACAAGTTGATAGAAATGATACCAAAATTATACCATTTGAGATTCGAATTATTTTCATATCCACTTTTTCCTTAATATTTGGCTTCAAGAGACTTTCAACTGCTTCCAAAACTCACTCGAAATAAAAATTCGTCTTTTTCTATTTTGATTTTACCATTTAAAACCAAATTTCATTTTATATAATTTTTATTAAACATTCCATTAAGAGGGGAGGTCCAGTCAGCATTCTCAAAAAATCGGTTTTTTTTTCATTTTCTTAAAGTATATTATCTTAAAAATATTCTCTGAAAATTTGAAGTGAATCTGACAAATATTTTTCGAGTTATTCGCTAATTAAAGGGGCTCTGGGGCTCTACATACATTGAGTGTGCGTTTTTCTCAAAACTATGTTTTTGAAACGGTGGCCACTTTCACTCGAAAACCGTTACTTAGATTTCAATGAAATTTATACAGCTTTTGGAGAACATGAAAAACTCGTGCCTGATCGAAGGTTTCTTTTGTTTTTTTTTATATCGATTTTTTGTAAACAATTAACTGCTGTTTCTTTTCGGAAATCTGGAAAAAAATTTCCTGAGGCCGCCATTTTGTTACTTTTTGATAATAAAAAAAAAAGTTTCGATCAGGCACGAGATCATTTCATAATAAAACTAATTTTTTTTGGCCGATTGATTTTAGATGAATATTCAAGGATGTGGCCACCGCAAGGGACTTCTGTTTGGAACTGGGTCAACACAAAGAGCCATAACTTTTAAAATTATTAAATTTTTTTATTCAAATTTTCGTGAAGTCAAGTCGAAACCTTATGTATTGATGGCATATTTTTACTTTTATAAAATAAAATAATTTACTGGGAAAGAAAATTATTTAAAATGATAATGTTTTCATGTCTCTGACTGGACCTCCCCCCTTAAGGTAATTAAAATTAGTAAAAATAAAATAAAAAAAGATTTTCATGAATTAATGTAATGATTGCACTGGATATTGATTAGTTACTGGATCCACAAGCAAATTCCTAGTACCCAAGTTTGTTTTCGAAGAAAACTTTTCAATTTTTTTTTTTCATTGTTTTATGGCACTGTACTTTTTGAAGAGATCTCGTTTTTTTTTTTATAAAATTAAAACAAAAATAAATACAATAATAAATGATTTTACTTAAATTACCTTTAATATAACCTTAATTTTAAATTTTCAACAATGACAGATGTGTGTATTAGAAAAGGTGCCCGAGAATCCACTTTAATATGGAAATCCTTTTTAATTTCGAAAAGTGGCTACAAACTCCCGGCTCTTTATACGTATCGCCCGTAACTTTGAAAAGTTGTGCATGTCATGAGGACTCATGTGTCACCACCCATTGTATTAAATATTAAGGATCAAAATTTAATATGTTTGATACAGTATTCGTTATTATGTTAGCTAATTGTAAAAATTTTTATATTAAATTGTCTATGACTGTAACAGGGAAGCCACTCTACATAAATTCATAAAAATTATTTTGTATTATAATTTCATTAATTTTATTATTTATAATATAATAAAATAAATATGATAAATGAAATTTTTGTTTTAAAAGTTGAAATCGAATTTGAGTGAGTTGAAAAGTTGAAAATCTATATTTATATACAATCCTAATCATTAGGATAGATTCACAGAATTTTTAAATGTCACAGTAAATCTAAGGACATTTTATCTGCTGCAAGGCCTTTGGAACAGTTTTCCATCCTTGTTTCTTATTTATTTCGGATATACGTGAACTTATTGGAAGTAAAACCATAAAAACATGAACATATAGGTTAGTAACAATTTACGGTATAAATTTTGGTTCTGTTTTTTCAACATGAAGTACAAACGTAAGCTTTATATTTTTAAATGATCAGTGAGGATATCAACTTAAATCTTTATAAAAATTGTTATTTTTCTGTATCTAGCACGAAATTTATTCACCTATGCCTTTTTATTTCAGTTAATCAAAGATTTTCCGAAAACATTTATAGTGGTTTTTTATTGAAAGTTTCATATATAATAAAAATTTTGTTTTATAAACACGATTAAAACGTAAACTGTATAAGAATAAAAATTATTAAGAAATTAATAAACAGTCCTTTAGTAAGATATATTAAAAATATTAAAACATCTACTTAAAATGGTTAAAATATCAAAAGAACCGATTAATGGCATAAATTTTACTTAAATTGGATAAACATAAACGAAAAGATAGTATAAAAGAAAAACAGCACAAACTTTTCCATTGTTTTAAAAGATAAAAACGATGTTCGATTAAAAAAAAAAACATCAAGTAAAAAAATATAAAGAACATTATTCTCATCAGGTTCGGCTAAGTTTGTCTGCATACTATGGAGGTCATGCGAACATTGATCTACCCATAGAAGAACAATATTTTAGTTTCATAGTGAATACTTTGAACAAAAAAAAATTGATTTTAATTTTTTTTTATTTTTTTTTTGAACAAAAAATAAAATTATTATTGAATAAGTTGAATATTTCTTTTGAGTTGAGATTGCATCTAATTTTCAATAAGATACTTTGGTATCTTCTTGTATGTATTTTAAAACTTATAATCCTGATGAGATCTGATATATATATATATATATATATATATCTAAAGTTATTGAAAACTCCGACAGGTCTATAAGAAGCAAATGACGTGATTGAAACTGTTGTTTATTTCTTTACATTTTCTTCTTTTTGATATCGTATTGGTAACTAATACTAGATTATCAGCTTATATATGTTTCTGGTAGCAGTAACCTTCTATTTATGGGCTATCAATTAGTGTTCCTCATGAGAAAGGACACACATATGGTCAGCATATTTAACAACTTTAAGCACAAAAAAAAAAAAACAATTAGCACTAGAATTTTTATGCTAATATTTACTCTTAGTAACAAAAAAAAAAAAAATTTTTATGTTATGACTTCTGGAATTACTAGCCAAGTATTAGATTCCAAGAAGATTATACAATAAATAATTAATTTTAGTGTCACATGGGCATTATTTGAATTTGTCTAAATTTTGGTTAACATATATGTTAGATAAGGAATGAAGCCTGGGATGACATTTTATGTATTCTTTGGAATATATTTAAACTATTTTGGGTCAATTATGATGTTATCTGCTTTTATGAAATTAAATATTAATTAGTTTATTTTTTATTAAAAAATTTTACAAATTATTTTATATTCTATTAAAATTGTGCTATATAATTTGAAAACTCAAATAAATGTCTTGTACATTTGCTAGGAGTATTTATTGATTAGGGATTAGGGTGTTCCGTTAGTTCAGTGAAAAAAAACCATGTTTTTATAAATTTTTTGTTAGCCATACTGGTAGCTTTTTAAAATAATTTCTGTATGACAGTAAAATATTTTAACAATAATCTTCTAAACTCTAAAATAATAATAAATAAGCAAGGGGCATAACTTGCAACAGAATCATTTAAAACAAATAAATCAAAGTTTATTTTTTAAACCAGATGTTTTCCGAGGTAATAACGATGTTTTCGATTTTTGGTAACCTTTGGTAGCCAAAACAATGATTTTCGTTTAAAAAGTCGATGTATTTGTTATTGTAAAATCAATAATTATTAAAAAAAAAAAAAAAAAAAGAGAAATTCTCGTCATAACCTGGTGAAATATTTGTAAAAAAGTAGTGTGCAAAATTACAAAGCGATCGGTCCGGGAAAAATTCGTTAAGTTAAAAATTTTTGGGTTCAACATTAAACTCAAATACAACACAATTTCCTTTAGAAATAGGCAAGAAACAAAGAGCACAAAAAAAATTTGGAAGCTATTATTTACTAAGAAGATATCAAGATTTTATATATATTTTTAAAATTTATAAAAACAAAAATTAAAAGTTTACTTATAGAAAAGTTTCCCATAAAAATTAACAAAATTTGCTTCCTCAATAAATTTATAAACTTCAAAACAAACAAAAAGCCCATAAGAAAAATATATAATTAATACAAGTTAGAAGATGAAAACATTGCTTATCTGTCCTCATTTCTAATTTTATAAACACTGCAGCTAGAACTATGAATGAAAAAAAGTTGAAAGTGAATAGCAAATGTTGCTAGTAATTTGGTGCCGTTAAATGCGAAAAATTATTTTATGAATTTTGTTTAAGAAGATGCCCTTGGACCTAATGCTATTAATAGGAAAACAGCATTTGATTTGGAAATTATTTTTTATTTAATTTTTTTTAACCTAAATTTTACCCCTTTGAAGAAATAATATCACATATAATAAGGGCTGACACTTAAATGGCAATTGATACTTAGAGCTTCCGTGTTAATGGCCTAAAAATAATTATTGTGGCTGGCAGGATATATAATTCTGGATTATTTTAGACTGACATATGTCAAAATGCAAAAGTGTGTTGTTTTCAGCCTCCTGCTGCAGTTTATATTAATAAAGATCCAAAAGTCAATTTTGACTTAACAGAAAATTTCTGGAGTAACTAAAATAAACACATATGGGGCCCTTAAATGATACATCAAAATATTCTTGGTATTTATTTGCATATTCTGAAATTTTTTTTTAAAAACATAAGAAAATAATAAACTATTTTTAAAACTGTAATTAAATGATTTATAGAAATATTATAAAATATTTTTTGGTATATGTCTGAATTTTTGAATTTGCTTTAAATAAAGTTATTTATATGGTATACAAGAAGCAGGTGATAAATGTCTCATTTGTGATGCTAAAATGCTATGTAGTTATGGAAATTATCATTTTTTAGAATTTGGAGAAATAACAAAGTGATAAATGCGTCAAGTGCAATTATAAAATTCTCATAAAACTTTGAGCAATGCAGTATCTTGAGATACCTTGTAAAAGAAAAAAGGAATAGTCACAGGAAGAATTTTTATGATATATTATTTATATTAAAAATAATATACTTCTATTAAAAACGATATAATTTGATTTTTCGGAAAAAAGCTGACAGATCTCTATAAATAATATCAACTTACAGTGTTCAATGGAGGTAGTAATGGTGTCATTTATTCAATCAGCAGTCAACCGGCTATTTGATAATTTTACAAATATATTTAATGATGGATATTAAAAACTTTCAGGATATAAATATTATTAAGGGTAAAAAATCTTTTATTTTCCCCATTTCTACTGGGTTTGAAAGATAATTTCATTTGGAAAACTATTGTTGCAAAACAAATTAAAAGAAAAAAATTATTTTGCAAGTTGTCTTTAAAGTTCAAGTAAATTAAACTTTAATTTCAACAAATTCATATATGCTTATTCTATCTATTCAACAATTTCAATAAAATAAGACCTAATTTTTTTCTTTTGATTTTTTATCAGAAAACAGTTTTTTTAATGTAATACATACAATACACGTTTTAAGGATTTTTATTACAAAAAGAAAAATATTGTATTTTTCTTTATTTGTTTCTAATTTAACTCATTTTATTTAACAAAAAGTTTTCATTTTATATACTAATGTAAAGAATAGAATTTGATATAGAAAACATTTCCGAGGTATCCTGATTTACAGAAGCTAATTTTTCCATTTTCTTTTTATATATGAAGCATACTATTTATAAGCAAATAAGATATTGATGATTGTAAAATTTTTAGCAAAATCGAAAAGTTCGGATATTGGATAATCCAGACGAATTAAATGCATATAAAAGTAGAAAAATTATAATTAACTGAACCATCACAAAATTGTTGATTCTAGAATGCCATTTACTGGTTTAGAAAAGTAGAAAAATGTAATTAAATTCTAACAAGTATTCATAATAAATATGACTTTTTTAAGTATATAAAAAAAGATAAATCTAGAAGTTTTTCATTCGAAAAAAAAAAACAATAAAATCCATATATTTGTGCTTTTAAGTGAAAAAGAAACATAATTTGGTCATGAAAATTAAACAAAAATTATACAAACTGAAATTTACCATATAGATAATTTACCAAGAGCATTCTCGATAAATAAAATCAGTAAAAAAATTTGCAAGACTATAAAAGGAAAGATGTCAAGCCGGATGAAATCAATGAGAAATTTACATTCTTTCTCTGGCTTTAAGTGGTTACTTCTTCTTTTATATAATTCAAAATTAAAATTTTTCCAGAAACAAAATCAAAAGTATACAAAGTAAATTATTTTTAAAAATATATGTAAGTTGGCTAGCTTTGAAATAAAACTTTTATTTAATACATTTTTATAAATTATTGTGTTTAAATTAAATTATATACATACATATGTATATATAAACATATAAACGTTAAACACTTAGCGGCTATTACAGAATTCTACAACTTACAGCGGAAAAAAACTTGTCAATGAAATCCACATCAATAACACAGGACAAACCTGAGCTTGTAATTATGTGACTTAAGAAAGTGGACTACACTGCATAATTAAAGCAATTACGTTATAAAGAATCCATTAGATATTTATTTTAAGTTATAATCAAACTTTAACCTGGGTTTAGATCTCTAATTTAATCGCAAACTATGCAAAAACTTTTAGTTATTATTTATAAACATACTATTTCGAATAGTATGTTAACTTAAAGATAAAAGGAGTCTAATTAAATTGGAAACTTTAATAAGACAGAAATTAATTAAAAGTAATTATATAAAGTATTTTAAAATTTTAGTAGATTTATGGATAACTCAAAATTTAGTTAATCTAATCAAAGCTTTAAGACTTTAAAAGGTATAATTTTTTCGAGTTTATGTACAGTCTTGAAAAATCACACTTTTTTTTATTTTAGTTTTCAAAACATTAAAAATTTTTATGTTGTCATTATTAAATCATTTAAACTATTGATAATCATTAAAATATTTTTTATATACACATTTATTTAATATAATTTTTTTACAAACCTTTGCATTATATTAACAATGAAAATTTGATTATATTAAAAATAACAAAACAAGAAAATTATGTGTTTAATATTCTTAAAAAAAAACACAAATCACTGCCTACAGGTCCAGCAGCCCACAATAAAAAAAAATCACTTGAGGCAAAAATCTAGATTTTGGAAGAAAAACAACAAAAAAACTTCCTCGAATTAATCACTTTCAACAAATATAAATAAATATTAATAGTAACTAAAACTAATTTATAAAAAAAACCAAAGTAAAGGAAGCACAACCGGTAAAAAAAAAGATTTTAATTAATAAAATTTCTTATGAGATGATTTTAAAGTGCGCGCATAGACATTCAGTCATTGAATGAAAACAGAAGGCCAGATAATTTGTATTCTAGTCATATTATTATTAGCTCAGCTTCATTTTGATGGGGCAAAACTATATCATGTATAAAAACATTGCAATTCTGAATTCATCATTTGACGACCATTGTTAATCCCCTACTCATAATATTCATGCTATGAATTTTGTTTGATTACAATTTACACAATTGCTAACGCGTCAATATAAATGGTACTAGCGGAACTATGATCAATAGACACAGATCAACAGACAGAATGATATGTCTATGTATATCACAATCCACCAAAATAAATATTCAATGAATGCAAGTTCAGTGCTTTTAATTTTGTATTTAGCTTTATAGCATGTCTTAACGAATTAGGCGATTAGTGCGGATATTGTCAAGTTTAATTTGTTTCAGTTTTAATTGATTATCGAGCATTGACATTTTCTTTATTTTTTGCTTTTGTTATTTTTTTTCAGTTTTTATTTGAATTTTTTGACTGATTCTAAATTTTAATTAAACATGAAATTTCTGACAATTAACTTTCTTTGAATTATGTAAAAGTGATTTTATTTAATGACTACAAAAATAAAACAATTTTTTGGCCTAAGCTAACTACATTATGTATGTAGGTTTTGTTTTTGGTTAGTAAACAATAAAATTTATTATTTTTTTTACTAATGGATAATAAGAAAGTATGCTTTTTTTAAAAAAAAAAAAAAAAAAAAAAAAAAGAAATCAAACTACAGTTTCGCTAATCTGTTTTTTTGAAATTTGTTTTTTCATAAAATGTTTTAAATAAAACAATTTCAATTAAAATTTGAAAAAAATTTTGTATTTTTCCTTTACTTGCAAGTTTGCAGGCAATGAGAATGTGTAACTTTTTTTAATTTACAGAATCTTTTCTTAGGACTAAGCCATTTTAAAATTTTACGAAATCATCGGTTTAGGGAATAATTCATTCAGCATTACTTTCCTCTTTTTATTATTATGTATGTTTCTGGATTAGGCAATCAACCGTCTACGAGAGTTATATTGAGTCGTTCAGAAGTCAATGTGGATAAGTCCAAAAAATCCAAACTGAGAAATTTAATGTTTCTTAATGCATTCATAATACATAACACATACGGAGGCTATTAAAAAAAGGGTTTTTTGACCTACAAAAAATGAAAATATGAGTAAATCCTTTTAGGACTAAGAAATATATTATTTATTCTATTAAAATTTGCAAAAATCAGAAAATATGAAAAAATGGACTTATCCACATTGGCTTCTGAGCGACTCATTATGTTGAATTTAAATATTAATAAAATTATGGTTAATAGAATTAATCATATAAAAAAGTGATTTATGTAATTAAAGTGTAATGTAATCGTACAAGAACATTGTGTCATTATGCGAAAACGTAGCTAGCTCATTATGGGTAATTATAATTGTAAAAACCTGTAGGAATGGTGCTTGCTTAAAGCATGGACGAAGAGCAACTATTTATCTATTTAAAAATTGACCAAATGGTTGTTAGTAAGTTCTTGTATATTGTAAAAAACCTCAAGCTAGTTGTGTAGTAAAGTTTTATTGGTAATCAACGAAAAAAAAGGCTAAGATGTCTTAGAAAGTTCAGTATTCATAAATCATCACCAAAAGTCATTTAATCTACTGGTTGCAGCTATAATTTCTGCTTGGGTTCTATTTT